>CM065589.1:107484123-108793448 GCA_033119425.1 Bufotes viridis
TATATAAGCCTCTTGTTTGTCGGCGCCAACAATGCATCCATCTTATGTATGTACTGATTGTAATTGTAATTTTGCAGTAATGCAGATTATACATCCACTATACAAATTAAACACATCATAAACTGCAAACACCAACATCGGAAAGAAAGAGAATGATGATGCCCGAGCAGAATCATTCCACTCCGATCATCAAGAAACATAATGAATTTCAGAGAAGGGAAAAAAAAAAAAAAAAAGACAATATTCACTTCTCATTTGACATAGCAATGATCGCAGCAACTGGCACAAGATAGGAATATAAATAAAGGAGTAGCGTACCGACTGGTAGGTACTATAAATATTGTGGTATATATGGTAACGGGCCGAGGTGAACGTTTAAGTCACAGCTATTCTGAACAAATACACATATGCAACAAGGTAAGAAAGACTATGCTAGGACATACTGCACCAGCATTCTGATCTACTGACTATTAGAAGACCTAACTAGGGATGAGCGAATCGATTTATAAGAAATCGATTTGTTCATCAGGGGTTAGAGGCTGTCCCTGCTGCTTTAGAAGCTCCACCTTGCCGGCCCTGTCAAACAAGTGGCAGGGGTTCTTCCGCAGCGAGGACATCCCCTCGAAGCTGAAGAACTATATTTTATGAACTAATCGATTCGCTTATCCCTACACCTAATGTGTAAACTATACTGGCTGGGCTAAAACATCTAATAATGTGGAGCTACACACAATTCATTCAACTTCATGCAGGTGAATAAACCCTTAAAGGGGTTGTCTCACTACAGCAAGTAGCATTTATCATTTAGAGAAAGTTAACACAAGGCACTTACTAATGTATTGTGATTGTCCATATTGCCCCCTTTGCTGTCTGGATTCACTTTTGCATCACATTACACTTTGCTCATTTCCATGGTTATGACCACTCTGCAATCCATCAGCGGAGGCTGAAAAAGCACTAGCCTATGTGAGGTCCCACGGCCCTGGTCACCAGAGAGGACGCCACTTTTTCCTATAGTGTGCAAGCAGGACCATCACTGATGTATTGCAGAGTGGTCGTAACCATCTAAACGAGCAGTGTATAACGTGATAAATGAATCAAGCTAGCAAAGGAGGCAATATGGACAATCACAATACATTAGTAAGTGCCTTGTATTAACTTTCTCTACATGATAAATGCCACTTGTGGAAGTGAGACGACCGCTTTAAGGATGCAGAAATGTTTTTTTCCTGTTTCCTCACTTTCGCGTTTAATTTTTCTGTTGACATAGGCATAGTTTTCGTTGATGTTATTTTAGGGTATATACCAGTATAACTTTTTGATTACTTTTTATTGAATTTTTCATGAAGTGGGATGAACAAAAATAGCACATGTAATTTTATTTTCTGTGTATTTTTTGTATTGCTTATCACAGACGCAGCTATTCCAATTATGTATTTTTTTTTTTTATTTTTATTTTTTTTTACACAAACAAAAAGGTGTTTTCTCTTTGGTTTACATGTTTTGTCATTCCTAATTCGGGCTATTTTAGAAACCTTGGCGTGGTGTCCGAGCTTAAGACATGTCCTCCTAGTAGGATGTGTCGAACTAACCTCTCAATTTTAACATCAGTGTGAGGGTTTAGTATTATCGCAGAGTGCACCTGTCTTTGCTATGGTTATGTTTTTCATTCCTAATTGATCCTGCGATCTTCTGATCCTCCATATAATACACTGCAATACTTCTTTTTCAGTGTATTATGTCAGTTACAGCTAGGGTTGGGCAATATACCGGTGTCTGCGATATACCGCGGTATTAAGAAACTGCGATATGGCGAAATCACAGTTTCCTAATAACCGCGGTATTTAATGACGTCATAGGAGTGGTTGCACGTGTGCCGACCACTCCTAAGACATCCATGTCAGGGGTGTGGAATTCCTATCGCCCGGGACACGTAGTGCCGGGCGCCGGACAGGTAGTTTAAGTAGCGGGCTCTGCCGGGAATTTAGCACCGGCCCCACAGTGAAGTAGTCCGACCTTAATAACTATTGTGGCGCAGGCTCCCCGGGCAGCTCTCTGCTCCTCCATGCGCCGTCTGCTCCTTTATTCATAAAATGGGCGGAGCATGGAGGAACAGAGAGCTGCCCGGGAGCCTGCGCAACAATAGTTATTAAGATCGGGCTACTTCTAATAACATTAACTACATAAATACTGGAAAAGAGCTGCAGGGCCGGTGTATTACTGCAGAGTAACAATGCATCGGCCTCGCAGCTCTTATCCAGTATTTATGTAGTTAATCTCTTAAGTAGCTCGACCTATTAACTATTGTTGCGCAGGCGCTCGGCAGCTTCTCTGTTCTTCCATGCGCTGTCTGCCCCTTCATTCATAAAGAGGGCGGAGCAGACAGGCGGAGCATGGAGGAACAGAGAGCTGCCCGGGGAGCCTGTGCAACAATAGTTAATAAGGTCGGGCTACTTCTAATAACATTAACTACATAAATAATGGATCAGAGCTGCGGGGCCGGTGTATTACTGCAGAGTAACACTGCATCGGCCGCTGCGAGTGTTGGGGGTCTGTGGCTGACACTGTTATGGGGTATATGTGGCTGACACATATATAGCATAAGATGCTATATATGTGTCAGCCACAGTGCCCCCCCATAACAGTGCGTCAGCCACAGTGCCCCCACATAACAGTGCGTCAGCCACAGTGCCCCCCCATAACAGTGCGTCAGCCACAGTACCCCCCCATAACAGTGCGTCAGCCACAGTGCCTCCCCATAACAGTGCGCCAGCCACAGTGCCTCCCCATAACAGTGCGTCAGCCACAGTGCCCCCCCATAACAGTGCGTCATACAGTATAACGTCTCCTTGTGGCTGCCCCCATACAGTATAACGTCTCCTTGTGGCTGCCCCATACAGTATAATGTCTCCTTGTGGCTGCCCCCATACAGTATAACGTCTCCTTGTGGCTGCCCCCATACAGTATAATGACTCCTTGTGGCTGCCCCCATACAGTATAACGTCCCCTTGTGGCCCCCATACAGTATAACGTCTCCTTGTGGCTGCCCCCATACAGTATAACGTCACCTTGTGGCTGCCCCCATACAGCATAACGTCTCCTTGTGGCTGCCCCCATACAGTATAACGTCTCCTTGTGGCTGCCCTGATACAGTATAACGTCTCCAAGTGTTTTTCTCTTCTAAATGGGCATTTATCGTGATATATATCGTTATCACGATAAATTTCTTAATATCGTTATCGTGGCAATATTTTTGATATTGCCCAACCCTAGTTACAGCAAAGCTGACAGAATGCCTATAAGGCCCAGTAGATGTTCTTACATAGCAGGTCTAAGCGACATTGTTGGAGAAGAAGTTAAGAGACTCAAATTCTTAAAGTGTAACCCCAACTATATAGACAAACGAATACAGTACAAGAGTGTGCACAAAAATCATTCTTGTAAATTTACGGCACAGTAGATACTGCTTCTAAATGGCAGTCATGGTCATTCTAAAGCACTGGCTACCCTGCTGGGTACAGAACCTTGGGAGACAGAGCAGGACACCCCGACTTCTAATACATAGTATGAGAAGACCACCGGACGGATATTTAGAAACAGAATCGGCTAAGCAATGTTCAGAAAAACTATTACGGTGAACATTTCTATACTATAATCATTTGCCTATATAATTAGAGGTAAACTTTAAAATTTTAATTAGCCAACTAAAAAGGTCAGTAATTAAACAAACTACATAAAAGTTTACCAGTTTATACTGACAAGCAAAAGGGTAACAATGTTTTGAACTTGATTGTCAGGCCCCATATCTCAACATCCACTACAGCTTCCAATGTGAGACTACCATAATTTTATAGACAATCATCTTGGCTATCTCATACATAAATTGGACTTGTAACTATTTAGCATATGATTAGTTAAGCAGATTATTGTCATGTACTGTAACTGCATTTTGCTCCCAAGAGTCAAAATTTAAATTTTTATTATTTTGTTAGTATTTTGTAAATCCATCTTTGGCTTTTAACACTGCCAAATCCTTCTGGGCGTGCTCTCGATCAGATTCAAGCATGTTGACCATAATCTGTTCCCAGGTCTTTTCTACACGTTCCCAATGTTGGTTCATACTGGTCAACTCACTTTGGTATGAATACAGCTTTTTCTTCAACTCTACCCAGACGTGTTTAATTGGGTTGAAGTCTGGGGACTGTGGGGGCTAATCCAGCATACTTCATTGTTATTGAACAGTTTCTTCGCCAATCTCGATGTATACTTCGGGTCATTATCCTGCTAGAAAACACTATCTCGTCCTTTTCATACCCATAGTACTCAAGTGTACGAAGTAACTTATCTGTTATGATACATATAGCTCAGCATTGAGACTACCATCGATCCTGGTCAAGTATCCAATGTCTTTGGCTGTGAAACAACAAAATATCCTCAGGCTTCTTCCACCGAACTTGACAGTTCCTTCAATTTCTCAATTCGTTAGCCCCCTTTTTCCTTGTTTCTTCCAAAAAAATTTGCACCCATCACAGCCTAGTCTATTGACTTTTGTCTCATCGCTCCAAATCACCCATTTCCAATCTTCTACTGTTCACTGTTTGCACTTTTTTGCAAACTCAAGCCAATATTGAAGTTGAGGCTTCCTCATCTTTTTTCGGGCTACCATTCCAGACTTGTGTAATGCACATCGCATGGGGCTTGCATAGACTTCTGTGATCTCACTATTATGAAGCATACGAGCCACCTCCACTGCCACTGCCACTTTGTCACGCCCGAACTGATAGACCTTGTGATTAGCTGACTTGTTGACTCCGATATTTTGTCTGGGCGTCCACCTCTTGGCTTTAGAAGGAATGGACGGACTTCATTTCGTATTCTTCCAACTGTCATGGCACTCACATGATGCAGTTTGGCAATTTTCTTGGCCGAGATACCGCTATTGATGAGCTGGATGTTGCCGTTTCTCTTTTATTGGGAAATCTCCTGGATTCGCAGCAGTGACATTTTGCTTGGAAATCAACCTAATAACACACTGAGCTATTATGGAATGTGAGAACAGGTTGTAATTTGTAGTATACAAGAAGAAAAAGATTGTTCCACCACCAGTAACAATGCAGTTACTTCCATGAAGAGAAACAAGGGCGGCACGCACCATTGCAGTTCAACATTTTCTTTAATTTCATCAAACGAAAAGAAGGTAAGTCACATGGCATAGGCGGGCAACTTGGACACCACACAGGCCTGTGTGGTATCTGAGTTGCCCACCTATGCCATGTAACTTGCCTTATTTTCTTTTGATGTAATAAAAGAAGATGTTGAACCACAATGGTGAGTGCCGCGCTTGTTTCTCTTCATGAGTTACAAGTTATCTTATTTGAGGCTGAGCACCGCCAGTAGTGACAAGGAGGCCCGGTAACACAGCGTACTATCGAGTCTGACCGGAAACAGGGAAGATAGTTAGTAGTGCTTCCCCTTTCTACTCTATATAACTCTAGATAACAATGCAGTTAGATAACAAGAATCTGCATAACTAAATCATTTGCTAAATAGTTGCAAGTCCAATTTATGTATGAGATAGTCAATATGATTGTCTATAAAATGATGGTAGTTTCATGTTCGAAGCTGTAGTGCGGGGATCAGCAACCTCCGGCACTCCAGCTGTTGTGAAACTAACTCCCAGCATGCTCCATTCATTTCTTTGACAGTTCTTAGAAGAACAGTGCAAGTATAGATGCTGGGAGTTGTAGTTTCACAACAGCTGGAGTGCCAAAGGTTGCCTACCCCTGCTGTAGTGGATGGTGAGATGTGGAGCCTGAAAGTCAATAGTTCAATAAATTGTTACCCTTTTGCTCGTCAGTGTAGGTAACCCAGTTTCACTTACTCCATTAATGAATACAGTGTTAATAGAGAGGTCGTTCGTTTAGGACCTATATACTAACCAGAGCGGATATAAAAGGGGTAGATTTATCAAAGCTGGTGCAAATGAAATCCTGGCTTAGTTGTCCATAGCAAACAATCATATTCTAACTTCTATTTTTCAGTACACCTTTGGAAAATGAAAGATGGAATCTGATTGGTTGTTATGGGCAAGTAAGCCACCTTTCCTTTACACCAACTTTAATAAATCTCCCCCATAGTCTCTCTTGTTCAAGAGGGCCTGCCCTATCCTGCATTACACACAGGCAACCCACCGCTTTGAAGAAGCTCTGTGCCATGCCTTCTTTCTCCTGTGGTGGCACTACAGGAAAACCAACACTTACTACCAAGTTTCCCTACAGATTACACCGGATTCCTGGAAATCCCAGTAGGGGGACACTTTGAAACCAGCCTATTGTCAAGGCACCCATCTGTGCAGATAAGGCATTCTCCTCGAACCACATAGAATGGCTGCCACTAGAGGGTCATGGTGAACAGACCTCTCCATCAGCAGCCATTTCAAAGTGGGAACTCCATGCAGCCTGAGGAGAATGCTTTACATGATAAGGGGGCAGATTTAACATTGGCGCTGGATTTCTAGAAAGACTACACGAGTAGCCTGCATATGGTCCTGATGCTATACACTGGCTTAAATAAACTTAAAAGCAACCAACCAAAGTGATGGAAAATGTCACTGCATCTTATGGGGCAAACACCGATGAGCACTTTGTACTCAACACTTCCTGGGCCTGGGCTGTGCTGTGACTGCGCACAGTGTGAGGACAATCTGTGACCTCACATTGTGCGCGTTGGGTCACAGCACAGCCGAGGAAAGAAGAAGAGAGAAAGCTGGAACCTGAGAGACCGCGACGTCAGGAGCAGGGGAGATGAGTTGATTTTTTTATATTGTATGTGCGTGAGGTCTGCATGATGGGCTTTATTTATATTGGGGCTCTTATCTGAGGTCTGATTGAGGGACATTCACATTGGGATATGAGCTAAGGTCCGATCGTGGGTCTGATCCGAGATCTTATTGGGGTCTTATTAACATTGGAGATCTGATTGCTGGTCTGATTTGAGATCTAATGAAAAAAATTTTTTTTATTATTGTCCTCCTCTAAAACCTAGGTGTGTCTTTTAAGGCGAAAAAATACGGTAAGTCTCCATTAAAGAATTATGGTTTATAACAGAGCCCTCCTTCAAATTAGGAGTGTCTATGTCATACAACTTGCATCAATACTAAGAACACATGGTAAAAGCATGCATATACAGAAAGAGAGATACAGTATATATATATATATATATATATATATATATATATATATACACGCACACAGACCAGATTCCACCTTTCAATTTTCAAAGGAGCTGTGAAAAATATAAGGTGGAATCTGATTGGTTGCTATCAAAATCTAAGCCAGTTTCTTTACACCAGTTTTGATAAATCTCCCGCAATGTGTATTTTTAAATTGGGCTTTTCTGCAATTACTGAACAGTGCATGAAAGCTATCAGAAAAGAATCCAAAACCAGAATGAATATCAAACTCCTACTGATCCCATTGCTTATAATGGGAATCAGTGGCAGAATTTAGCGGCAGTCCTGGCACAGCAGCAGAATAAACGGGTAAGTAAAGCTTCTTTTACTATTTATGCAGATATCCCCCACCCTCCTCTTTTTTCCCCTCATCTATGACATCCCTTTTAAATGCAGAATTTACACCGATAACTTGTAGTTCTTTCCACACAATCACATTTATTAACTAATAAAAATCTATAATACATCAATGCCTACAGTTATAATTACTTTTTTTCTGGACTCTAGAGAAATAGCAAGTTCACAAGAACTGACTATGGGGAATTATAAGAGAGGAAAAAACAGCATGAGACAAAGAAATGTAAATGCACAAACACATTAACTGCACAAGAAAACATCTCAGTACAAAACAGAACAATTGAGAAGGATGGTAATTGCCGTTTGCCGCTTACACAGAATGCTCCAAAAATCAAAGACAGATTTCCGCACAAATTTCTTCACTAACCAGCTGGTCGTTTACGATCAGTAAGCCCTATATATGAACTGATATTATAAAATCACATTACAACATGTTTTCATGCATCTACATGAAACCTGTACAATTTTCTTTTACATTCGGTGCAGTATATAATAAAACTGGAATAAAAATTCTTTATAAATAAATTTAACATCACTTTGTATGTGCTCCCGTAGTCAAAGCCACTGACTTCCTGTCCTGTGTCAATTGGAGATCAGAGTGCTGGTCACATGACACAGCTGAGGATCAGAAGGGAGGTTATAACTCACAAATACAGTCATCAGTAAGAAGATTAGCGGCACTACATTTTACATCATGTACCTTTTTAGGGCTCTTTCACACTTGCATATATCTTTTCTGGCACAGAGTTCAGTCGTTGGGGCTCTATGCCGGAAAAATCCTGATCAGGATTATCCCAATGCATTCTGAATGGAGAGAAATCCGTTCAGGATGCATCAGGATGTCTTCAGTTTAGGACAGGAATGTTTTTTGGCCAGAGAAAATACCGCAGCATGCTGCGCTTTTTGCTCCGGCCAAAAATCCTGAACAATTGCCGCATCGCCGGATCCGACGTTTAGCTTTTTCTGAATGGTTACCATGGCAGCCAGAACGCTAAAGTCCTGGTTGCCATGGTAAAGTGTAGTGGGGAGCGGGGGAGCAGCATACTTACCGCCCATGCGGCTCCCGGGGCGCTCCAGAGTGACGTCAGGGCGCCCCACGTGCATTGATCACGTGATCCATGCGCATGGGGCGCTCTGACATCACTCTGGAGCGCCCCGGGAGCCGCACGGGCGGTAAGTATACTGCTCCCCCGCTCCCCACTGCTACTATGGCAACACGGACTTTAATAGCGTCCTGGCTGCCATAGTAACACTGAAAGCATTTTGAAGACTGATCAGTCTTCAAATGCTTTCAGTTCACTTGCGTTGTTACGGATCCGGAGGGCACTTCCGGCGACGGAAGTGCACGTCGGATCCCAACAACGCAAGTGTGAAAGAGGCCTTAACAGGTCAGAAAATAATGATGTTTGTGTGAGTGCTTCTTTAAAAGACAGCCATGATTACCCTCGACATAATCTAGACACAAGTGACTTCATAGGGTTTCCCGCCACTAAAAGGTAAAATTCCTATGGCAAGATCTGACCTGAGGTGACAACTGCAGTTATAAATATGTTTAGAAAGTTTTTTTATCTTCCCATTCCCCCAAAGTAATGAAGCAGAACAATGCTCCTTCAGGTCTGATCAGGCTTCCTGGAAAGCTGTACAGCGAGTGACCCTGAAGTAAATTAAATCCAGTTGGGCAGAAGGTAATGTAAATGAATAAACCGTGTTGGTAGTAGTAGTAGCAGCAGTAGTCTATACTTGTCAGAGACATCAACATCAAACATTTCGTAAAAATCATAAATTAGGATATAATATTAATTAACCTTAATTTTCGTAATTATTCTCGGACATCTTAACGCAATTTTATTTTATAGGTTTAATCAAGAGTCTAGGAACGCTTAGGCCCCCTACTAGCGGATCAAGCAGGTACGATTTACAGAGCAAGATACTCTTGATGTTAAATCCACAGAGACAGAAATTATGTTAAGAGGGAAATAAATGTACCTTCACTAAGCCTTTTAACTTCCACAATCCAAAGCTAAAAGCCGCTAAAAGGAAGGGTTTTGATTAAAGGCTTTGGTTAGTAGTACACGGATGAATACAGCCACAATTTGAAGCCAGAGCAAGTATAGTTCATGTGGCAGATAAAACATTGATTCCAACAGCTGCTAAAGCATTCAAGAGAAAATGATACATGATGTCCATCTACTGCAGAACTTAATAACTTGACTAGAAAAACGTATCAGAGATGTAGCATAGGGATAAGGCTGCATACCTACTAGATTTAAATGGGTTTTCCGGGATTTTAATACTGATGACTAGAGTTGAGCGAACTTGTATTAAGTTCGGCGTCCAAAGTTCGGGTTGGGGTTATCGAAGCATCCCGTTATGGATTCCGCGGTTACCACAGACCATAACGGCATTTGGAATCCATAAGGGATAATGAACCCGAACCTTGGACAACACGAAGGACCTGGGGTGACGTCACCGTCATGTGATCAGTGCAGGGGGCGTGGTTCAGTACTGGATTGGATAAGAGGTGATTGGATTGGATAAGAGGTGGTAGCCTATCACCTCTTATCCAATCCAGTACTGAACCACGCCCCCTGCACTGATCACATGACGGTGACGTCACCCCAGGTCCTTCGTGTTGTCCAAGGTTCGGGTTCATTATCCCTTATGGATTCCAAATGCCGTTATGGTCCGTGGTAACCGCGGAATCCATAACGGGATGCTTCGATAACCTCAACCCGAACTTTGGACGCCAAACTTAAAACAGAAGTTCGCTCAACTCTACTGATGACCTATCCTCTGGATGTGATCAATGGTGATCTGACACTTGGGACCCCCACCAATCAGCTGTTTGAGAAGTTTTGGGTGTGGGGGGTGTTTGAAGAATGTGTAGGGATCTGTATTCACAGTGGTGTTGGAGACAACTGGTTTTAAAGTCCAAACCGTGCTTTATAAAATACCTGCCCATCTGGGCTCTACCTAATACACAGGTGATTCCTGTCTCACCTATAGATCACTGTTCACACCAGGGGATATATGGCTTCACACAGCTATACGGTTCAGCAGACTCCTGGCTTTGACCAACATGACACCTTGGGGAGGGAGGGGGAATCACGGTCCAACAGTCCTGACCAAACAATGCCTTTCTCTCCAGGCTTCACTCACCCTTTCGGTCCAACGGCCCTACTGGCTGTGACCACACAAAGCCTCTCAGGCTTCCTTCTCCTCCCAGACTGACATTCTGAGGTCTGCTATATTCCCCAGTGATGATCCCAGATCACCTCAGGTCAGGGGAAAACCCTGTGATGTAAGGGTGTGGACTGGGAAAACCCTCTGCTAAACCCATCTCCCAGTCCAAATAAATCCAGCCCATACAAACTTAAAGAGCTCCAACATACTATGCTCTGATGAAGCAAATGCGTATTTTTGGATTTCAGGTTTTCCCCGTCACATCCTTAAAGCTTGTAAAAAAGTGGGATCTTAACATAGGGGCCACTTAATATGGTGGATTTGGTGATCTCTGTAATAGAGACCCCCTTTGCACCGGTTTTCCTTCCTTTGAGGGATATCTGGCTTTCATTCTGTTGTAGACCCAATACTGGGGCTCCACAGTTATTTTGCATTTAGAATGGGATGTTATAAAAGCTTCTCTAGGGGTAATGTGTAATGCCCCAATTCTTTTGGCCATATGATGTAAGTGAAATGTTTAAAAAAGAGGTTTACCCATTTACAAAAAGCAACATAATTGTCACATTCTATTTTATTTAAATCTATGCAGGAAACTAAAAGTCATTGTTAATGGAAATGAACAGCTATTTGAGTCCTGGTCATGTTTCAGGGGCACACTGCAGATTAACACTTATCCATAATATTTCCATTTCATTTAATGACAAAGAAGCATTAACAAAATGTGAATGTTAAATGAAAGATGGCCTCTCACATTTCTGTGTAGATAGGTATCATTCCAGCATCAGATATCTTGATGACCTCATCCACACTAGTTCTCAGTCTTGGAAGTGGAGTTTCATTAGAAATGACACATTTAGTGCTGCCAGAGGAAGCAGAGATGTACCAAATCCCAAAAGTAGCAATGTTTTGACAGCAATAACTGATTACTTATACAAAACTTAACACAGACAGTGCCATGAAAACGAGGAGAAATAAGAGTATCCAAAAGTGCCTCTGTAGCATATCGTTCTTTTCAGTGATAATTTGGCATCACACAACTATTTTCACACAGACACACACACACTAACCTGTGTGTGTGTGTGTGTGTATATATATATATATATATATATATATATATATATATATATTTATTAGGGGTGGGGCGATATGACGATATAGACGATATGCGATATGAATTTGTGCCACGATATCGATTTTGTCTATATCGCGGTAGAACATGGTATGCACCGCTCTCGGCATATACCATGTTCTCCTGAGCTGGCACAGTAGAGAAGGAGGGAGTCCCTCCCTCCCCACTGAGAGCCACCAATGAGAGAGGAGGAGGGGAGGGACTGTAGCCACTGCCACCAATGAGAGCAGAGGAGGGGAGGGACTGTGGCCAATGCCACCAATGAGAGCGGGGCAGTGCACAACGTCACAGGCAGGGAGAAGGAACGCACAGAGAGAGAAGCTGATGTCTCCTCCCTGGTGTTCCCACCATGTGACGGGGGCCAGAGCGGGCGAACGGAGCCCCGCACAGATATAATAGTAAGTGCCCCCTAATGTCAGACAGCTTATGATGTCAAAACGTGATGACAGAAACCCTTTAACAACCCTCCCTCCAATATAGAAAATATATATGGCGATATATATCGAAAATCGCACATGCTTTATATTATATCGCAATATAAATTTTAGGCCATATCGCCCACCCCTAATTTTATACATATATATTAGGGCTGCACGATATGGGAATTTTGTGCGATTGCGATTAGGGCCCTAAAAATTGCGATAACGATATGCGATGCGATATTTTAAGGGAAATGTGCCAGAGGTCTATCTGCTTGGATTTTCGAGGTAAAAGCACATACAGATGACTGATAATGTGAAATGTAGTTATGCTGAACTCAAGAACTGAAATGCGCAGTGTTTTTCAAAATAAAATACATATTTGTATTACTGCAAAGTACAAAATACAGAACTTGCCATTTTCCTAATATCCCTGCACAGAACAGATAAATAAAATAGATATAAGAACATGTGTTCATTAAAATAGTTGATTAATTCCACCAGCCCCTCCTCCCTCCCCGCACTGTAACTGATGTATCGCTGGCCGCGCTGTGCAGCATAGCGGCCGGAGATACAGTGTCACGTAGAAAGTCGACCATCACTGTATAAGACGCACTATAAAGCAAAATGTACTGTAATATAATTGCAGCATTTTTGGGTCGGCAAATTGCGATTGCGATATGGCGATTAATTGCGATTGCTTTCGCGATATATTGTGCAGGCCTAATATATATATATATACACACACACGCACACACACACACACACACACACACACACACACACAATATTCGAAAAAACAGAACTCGTGCTAGATTATTAGGCCAACCTCAAGTAAGAGGATAACAACACTTTATGTTCTTCCTTACATCACATACATGTATGCGCACTGCTCAATAGCCGGTCAGAAGCTTTCAAAAGAGAGACCGAGCTCAAGTAAAAGGCGGGAGAGCGTACTATCACATACAGATAGTATTATCCGTCTGTGTGTTACTTCATGTCCTTTTGTCCTACTTTGCCATCTGATTGTTCAGGCTTCTAAATCGCTCTAGCGTGGCCCCGGCCGGCAGCACATGCGAGCGGGTGGAAGCCGCGCTTGTGGTTTTCCAGGGAACGGGCAGCGTCTTCAGTGTGACGTCACACTAGGTTATACGGGTGCCCCTTAGGTTTACATTGTAATCTTCATGTTGGATTTTATTTGAACTTAAGGGGCACCCGTATAACCTAGTGTGACGTCACACAGAAGACCTGAACAATCAGATGGCAAAGTAGGACAAAAGGACATGAAGTAACACACAGACAGATAGTACTATCTGTATGTGATAGTACGCTCTCCCGCCTTTTACTTGCGCTCGGCCCCTCTTTTGAAAGTTTCTGACCGGGCTATTGAGCAGTGCGCATACATGTATGTCAGGCATGTTCAACCTGCGGCCCTCCAGCTGTTACAAAACTACAACTCCTATCATTCCCTGACAGCTTACAGCTAATATCCTGCAGAAGGGCATCGTGGGAGTTGTAGTTTTACAACAGCTGGAGGGCTGCAGGTTGAACATGCCTGATGTATGTGATGTAAGGAAGAACATAAAGAGTTGCTATCCTCTTACTTGAGGTTGGCCTAATAATCTAGCACGAGTTCTGCTTTTTCGAATATTATATTCATTACACCAGGGGAATTGGCAATCATCCCCATTATTAGAACTCTGCAGAAGAAGATAAAACAGGCACACTATCTGTATCTCTTTTTTCTGTGTTCTATTGAGAGTGGGAGAGCGGGTAATCATACACTCATTTCTTTGATTATATATATATATATATATATATATATATATATATATATATATAGATAGATCCCAGAGAAGAGGCAGCACTCCTGAGTTAAATGGTGATGACCCAATTTATTCCAAGGCAACGTTTCAGCCTACTCCATGAGGCCTTTGTCAAGCAATACAACAGTGCCACAAGCAAACTTTAACCCTCAGTTCACACTTGCACGTTTTACAGCGCGTTCGAACGCGCTGTAAAACGCATAACCGACGCAAACCAATGCTTCCCTATGGGACTGGTTCACATTTTCGCGTTTTACAGTGCGTTCGAACGCGCTGAAAAACACCCGACGCATAAACAAGTACTTGAGCCTTTTTTGGGGCGTTTGTCGCGCGCTTTGGCCCATAGACTTCAATGGGAACGCGCAACACTTGTATTTTGCGCATTTTTGACACTGAAAACACGCGTTCGAACTCGCGTTTATGAATTTGCAACATGCTGGAACGGCCAAACCCCAGCTCTGATTGGCCAAACTTCATATAGACAGGGATATTTGGTCATTGGACAACACTGCAGTCAATCACACAAACGCGCGTAAAACGCACGTTTACTATTGCCAAAAACGCGCACAAAACGCGCGACAAAAACGCGCGGAAAACGCGCATCTCAGAAACTCTCAGGTCTGAACCCAGTGATATAGTCATACAATAAATCGTGATGTGGGTGTTACAAGGTGACATCATGAAATCATGTGATGTGGGTGTTACAAGGTGACATCATCAAATCATGTGATGTGGACGTTGCAAAGTGACATCAAATCATGTGATATGGGCGTTACAAAGTGACATCATCAAATCATGTGATCGAGTATACATATACATAGGAATAGTGTGTCCATCTGTATAGCAAACAATATTCATAAATAACAAAGTGACCCAAAAGGTCGGTGTACACGTGGATTGTGTAAACACCAAAGTGGAATATAATTAAAATGTGAACAGTACTGGCGATCGCCACTGTTCAGATATCATATATACTAGTCGTAAATAGACTCCAGCCTACGTGGACGTGCTGCTGCCTATCTCCGGATTTATTTATATATATATATATATATATATATATATATATACACACCCACACCCACGATAAGGCAATAAAGTCCTTGTTTTAAAAAGAAAAAAATATATAGAATAAAATGCAAGCTATTACAGGATATATATATATATATATATATATATATATATATATATATATATATAGGACAAGCGCCTGTAATTACACTGCACCCCCGTTACAAGGCAGATGGCATGCAGGTGAACTCTGAAGAGGATGCAGCACTCACAAGAGCCCCACAGTCCCTTCAAACAGCTGTTCGGTGGGAGAGTCAGACCACCACCAATCTGATGCCAATCACCTATCAGGAGGATAGTTCATCAATATTATGCAACTGCAAAACCGCTTTATGCAGGTTATTTCTGAGCAACTAATAGCTGTATCTAACCCCAAGTGCTTTATTCATATCACATGCGCTCAGCACTTCTATAAAATGTCCTAAACACTGATTCTGAGTGAGTAAGAGACCGGTAGGAAGCAGAATATGTTGTCTCTATGTGCAGTCTATTGGGGGCGGCAAGTCTCCACCAAACAGCTCAGGGACAACTGAGAATTAGACATGCAGAACGCAAAAGAGAAAACTGGTCAGATATACTGTTATCGCTCATGTTTACACGCATGGCAGCTTATATAGAAAAGTTATCTTTAAGTTTATGTATGCTTTAAAATATACATTGCTTATCTATTTCTTTTCTTTTGCATGAGATTTCTTAAAATCTTATTGTCACGGTCCCTCCCGTGGCAGAGGTTAGGAGATCTGAGAGACTGGCTGCACATGAGGTTATCTGACAGCCTCTCTGTTTTCATGTGTTGCAGTGTTGTTGTTGGTAATGACAACACCTCTTGTGTCAGGTGTGGCTTGTGGTCATTACTGCTCCTCTATTTAGTCTGGAATCACACTTCATACCATGCAGTTAATATTCTCTGCCTGGTGTTGGAAGAGCTGGTGTGTTGTCCTCATCTGAGTTCCTGCTTATCCATTTTCTATTGAAGATAAGTGTTCTTCTCCTTGTATTTTGTTGTTCCCATTTGCTTGTTGTTTACTAGGCCTCAGGGAGACATTGGTTTGTTCATCTTTGAAGGAACCAGTAGTCTTAGACCCTGTCACTACTCCTAGGGCTATTCAGGGTTACCAGGGCTTAGGTTTCGGGTGTATGAGTATTACCACCTTCAGGGTCTATTCATACTGAAAGGAGCCAGGGTGAGGTTTAGGGTTTACACAGGTGGTGGCCGTTTCCTTTTTCCTAAGCCTTCAGGCCTAGTTCCCGGTTCTATTTTCCTTCTGTTGTCTTTTTGGTGTTCCTCCCCTTACCTCGTGACACTTATTCGCACTGGTAGCGCAAAACGTTGTGGATTTGCTGCACATCTTTTCCCCCCTGTGAACATATCCTTAGCATATGAAGACGTTACCCAGTGAATACAAGAAAATGAGTGCAAAGGAAATATGGAAGAACTGCCTATAGTAAACAAACAGATTTAGGCTACTTTCACACTAGCGTTTTGGCTTTCCGTCTCTGAGATCCATCATGGGCTCTCAAAAGCGGTCCAAAACGGATCAGTTTTGCCCTAATGCTTTGTGAATGGAAAATTATCTGCTCAGAATGCATCAGTTTGCCTCCGTTCAGTCACCATTCCGCTCTGGAGGCGGACCCCAAAACGCTGCCTGACAAAGCGAGCCAAACATATCCGTTTTCTCTGACACAATAGAAAACGGATCCGTTCCCCCATTGACTTTCAATGGTGTTCAAGACGGATCCGTCATGGCTATAGAAGCCATAATACAACCGGATCCATTCATGGCGGATGCATGGGGTTGTATTATTGCAACGGAAGAGTTTTTGCAGATCGATGACGGATCCACAAAAACCGCTAGTACGAAAGTAGCCTTAAATGGCTATTGTTACCCAAAACATTTTTGACATATATCTCACCTCTAGGACCTGCATTTCTTTCTAGAACTAGGGTGCCTAACCACTGTTTTGCCTGGTGTCCAAGTTGGAAATACCGTTATAAAGGGCTCATGCACTCGACTATGTATTTTTGGTCCGCAAAAAATATAGATGATGTCCATTTGCATTCCGTATTTTGCGGAATGGAACAGCTGGCCCCTAATAGAACAGTCCTGTCCTTGTCTGTAATGCAGACAATAATAGGACATGTTCTATTTTTTTGCAGAACGGACATGCGGAAACGGAATGCACACGGAGTAACTTCCGTTTGTTTTTTTGCGGACACATTAAAATGAATGGTTCCGCAAAGGATCCACAGAAAAAAAAAAAGAATACACAAGGAAATAAAATATGTTCATGTGCACAAGCCCAAAGGCTGTGGATAATTGGGGCATTTTTTATCATAGCATATTACTTATCATTGGGGGAAAATACATTTTTCAGTTAGCCCTTGTTCAAGCTAGTGCTCAACAGGCCTCAGTTTTGCGGCATCTGCAGGCAGCTTCTCCTTCTCAATTAAATCTGCCAAAGAGCTGCTCTGCCGGCTCCACCAGTCCCCCTTATCTTTACTTACAGTACTTAAATCCAAGTTCACCACGTAGGCCTCCATCAAAACCAGGGGCACTGATCATGTAGACAAAGTTAATACAAGGCATGTACTACTGTATTGTGATTATCCATATTGCTTCCTTTTCTAGCTAGATTAATTTTTTCATCACATTATACACATGATCGTTTCCATGGTTACGACCACCGTGCAATTCAGCAGCGGAGGTCGTGCTTGCACACTACAGAAAAAAAAAATGCTGGACTATGCGTACTCTCACCAGAGAGGCCTGGGCTTTTTCCTATATTGTTCAAGCATGGCCACCACTGCTGGATGAGCAGTGTATAATGTGAAGGAAAAATTAATCTAGTAAGCAAAGGAAGTAATATAGACAATCACAATACATTAGTAGGTGCCTTGTAATAGCTTTCCCTACATGATAAATGTAATTTGCTAAAGTAAGACAACTCCTTTGTAGCCCCCGATACCGGCGCTCAGGATATGAGCTGAGCGCTGCGATTGGCCAGCGCTCCAGCCCTGGGAGAAGGAGACGCCCAGGGCAAAAGAAGAAGTCTCCGCCCCAGGCAAAATTGGAGAAGCACGAGCGCCGGTACCGGGGGCTACAGAGGACGAACAGAGCGGCACCCAGGGATACAAGTAAGTGCAGGGACATCCCTGGGTGCCGCTCTCCATGTACATAGCTTTGCCTAATAAACTCTGGACCAGTGAAAGGTCCTCTTTAATGTCAACATTTTTGGGGCGTATAATTATATAAATAAAGTACTCCTTTATTATGACACACAAAGTACCTTTTCTTACATAATGATCAGAGGAAGATCATCCCACAGCGCAAGGAACCAGCCGATTAGTCCGTAAGTATCGTAGAAAAGTCTTCAATATTTGTTAGCAGATAATACAACGCGTTTCGGGAAGAACTCTCCGCCATCTTCAAGTACAGACTGCTTATACACACACATAATACGCCTATACAGACATATAAACACTAGAGATCGTCCCGGTGTTTGCCGGGCATTGCTCTAGGGATCAGCCCCTTTATTATTTTTATATTCCTACAACGTTTTAATATACCAACACTTGAAACACCAATGATTTCACATTCTTAAACATATTCTAAAAGCTAAACTATGTATTTTTAATACATAATATAATTCTACACCAGGACGACACCTGGGTATGTGTTAGGAACACCCGCTTTGCCCCCTGACCCTTGTTTTTGGCGTTTTTTTTAGTGTTTATATGTCTGTATAGGTGTATTATGTGTGTATAAGCAGTCAGTACCTGAAGAAGGGGAGGTTTCTCCCTGAAACGCCCTGTATTATCTGCTAATAAATATTGAAGATTTTTCTACAAAACTTACGGACTAATCGGCTGGTTCCCTGCGCTGTGGGATGATCTTCCTCTGATCTGTTCATCTTCTTGGGGACTCCAGGCATCCCCCGTAAGAAGCACCTGCATCCTTGGCTGCATACCAACCACCGTCGGGGTCTGAAATTACCTTTTGATGAGCCTATACTAGTGTTGTGCCTACTCCTATTGGAGTCATATTGTACGTTATTTGTACGTTATTACCCTATTGTGCGCCTTCTTTGCGTTTACTAGTAAACGCCGCCTGTGAGTTTGTTCCTTTTTTTCTTACCTGCTGACATCCTCAAACCTAACTGCTCCTCTTAACGCAGAAAGTTATCAACATCACTTCCAAAACGGCTTTAATAAATGACAGGCTCAAGATAAGTAGCAGGCAACCTAGAAATTGGAGTTCACTGAACCACAGTAATCCACTTCTAAGAACGATATCAATAACTGTTTCTTAGGCTTTATTATTTGATAAGAATATGACAAGCCATGGTCGTGGGTGAAGTCATTAAAACTAAATTGATGATGTCATTTGTGATGTAATGACAAAGCACTTTCAACAATAATTACTGCCAACAGCTTCTTTAAGATTGTTCTGCTGATAAATGGTTTCTTAAGTAAACTCAAACACCCACGCGCAAATTCTGACACTGCTCGCAAACGCACCGCACATCTATTTTACACTATGTAAATATTAACCAACCAACAATCCGATAAGTACTGCATCAAGAGGCAATGGAAAATTAGGGCGCCCGCTACCGTGCCTTCGCTTTGAACTCCAACTTCAGAAATGTCAGCAAAACATAATTAAGACAAAATGGGATCATTAGCTTTTATGACTGCAGAGTTCTCCAATCAATTCCTAGCCATGATTTTGACTAATACAATATAATATTCACAAAATGATTGATTGATAATATCAATAAGACGTGTGTAAGAAAGAACTTAGCCAAGTAAGAATGAGACCAAGGTCAAAACTGCATAAGGAAGACAAAGTGGGCTTGCAACAGAAACTACAACGAGCACAAAAAAGAACAATCAATACAATTTTCTGACGCCAACTGCAGAATACTTTGCCGTCAATAGTTATGATACGGAAGCTAAAGGAGGAATATTTAAGGGCCATTTTCTCCAAACCGGCTCTGATTTGTGGGTAATAAATCCTCGACTAACTTCTACGTTAAGGTTTTCATCAGAGAATGTGCTATAGATAATTGGATAATGCACAGGAGGAGATATGAATGCTGGAAATTATAAACTAAGCCATGCAGAAACCTTCCGCGGCGCTTTAATGTGCAATAACATGGTTCACATTTGTACAGTTTCCTAACGATGCCATTTCCATTCGTCTGGGAGATCTCAGTGAAAGGACTGTCATTTGAAATAGCAGTATTTTAAGCCGTATTAGCTACTTCCCAAAATGAAATCTATGAATTGTATATATTGCCCGATTATTGAGTATATTTTGCTTATTCCTCATCTTCATGGACTTGACAGGTCTTCCTTGCCATCCTATCAGCATGATGAGAAAACTATGCGCTCATTATCAGAATTGCCGATGGTAAGCAAATAAAAAAAGAAAATATGGTAGACACTACCATGATAATTTACCATCCTTCATTTCTTCTATGGATCTTGATTTCTAGGTAGACTAGCAATTGCACATAGAGAGTACAACATATATTTACTAAGTCGGTAGACCGCGGTAATGTAGATAGGGATCCTCGCTGTGCCCTATTTCCTGCAGGAAGGGGCTGTACATGCTGCTACAGCCAATCGCTTACTGGAGAGGGTCATCACCACAGCCAGTAATCGGCTGAGCGACACTCATAGCCATTTCCTGCCATTCTGAGAAGTCAGAAAGAAGTAGAGCACAGCCAAGAGGCTGGCACCATCATAACAGCAGTGAGGGGAGTATGAGCTCCTTTATTAATTAATTTATTTTTTATTTCACAGCAATAGGATCCCACTAGAAATAATTTAATTTTGCTGGAATATCCCTTTATACCTTTTACTGCCCTCCACCCGAACTATCAGAGATCCGCAGAGATCCTTATAATAACTCTTTCATTGCCCTAGAACACCCAGGATACTCCAAGTAACCGCATCACTGCCTTGGACCAATAACCTTTTTTATCAGCCTAGAGCAGCAGGGTATACTGACAATCCTTTCACTGCCCTATATTACCATGGATGCTGACACTAACACTTTTTTACAGACTACCAGGGATGCTGGCATTAACTCCTTTAATGCCCTAGACCACCAGGTATACAGAAATCTTCACTGACCTAAAACTGGATGCTGTATTCGACTCCTACACGATTCCATACTATGATTTGCTTTACTACTGTCAGGAAGAGTATGTATTTTTGACTATTAATGTCTTGGCTGGAATGCGGGCTGTAACTTGTGATTGGTTTCTCCCTTGCGGGAGTGTTGCATTTCTCTTTAAAAATGCTAAATAAAAACTATAAAAAAAAAAAACTGGATGCTGTATAGTACTATCTGCTTGGATGCAAACAGAAAAATGCACCGGCTCTGTATAACGGACTGCTGTATTAAGGTGCTGTATATTAACACCGATGTGATTCTGTACTGCCTAACTTAGAACGAACAGTGCCCAGGCCCCTAACTGTCCTACTCTCTAACAACCAAGGCTTAGAGGGAACATTAACAATAAGCATGAGAGAGTACTTAAAGGAGAATTCTCATCTTGGACATTGGGGGCATATCGCTAGGATATGCCCCCTGTGTCTGATAGTTGTGGATCCCACCTATGCACCTATACTTAGAATGGAGCCCGCCCTCCATTTATTTCTATGGGACTGCTGAAAATAGCCAAGCTCTGGCTTGCTTATTTCCTTAAGCCCCATAGATGTGAATGGAGCAGTGGCAGCGCTTGCACAGTGCATTTCCCATTCATTTCTAAGGGAATTCTGAAAAAAGCCAAGAGCGACACTCGGCCACACATGCGTGGTGCGCCCTCCGGCACTTTGCTACCTCCATTCTATCATAGGTGTGGGTCCCACACCCATCAGACAGACATAGGAGGCATATCCTAGTGATATAACCCCAATGTGCAAGGTGGGAATTCCACTAGCTGATCAGCGGAGGTCCAAGATCCCCTACCTGCGCTGATCACCTGTTCTGTGTAGCTCCATCGCCAAATGAGATATTGTTGAGGATTTATATTGAAAAGAATTTGGATGGCTTTTTCATGATTAACCAAAAATCTGTGTAAACCACTGAAATAAAGCCCTCCTATACATGAAGAATCCTGCTTGCAAATCAGAGCTTTTAACCCTCACTGACATGCTAGAACAGTCTTTTCATTGTTTGGTGTTATTTTCTTACATTAAACATTTAACGTGGTATTTTACAGGGTTAAGACCCAAGACCCCCGTCTACAAGTTGGATCGCTATCAGAATCCGAGATGAAAGACCACAAAGAACGGTCTCTCTCTCCAGTCAGACAGGAATTGAAAACAGAATGTGAAGTCATTAGAGAACACCTCAAGCGACAGATTTGGACCTCATTTGTTGCTTGTTGACAGGGCGAAATGTTCCACTTTTCAGCAAGGGGGGAGCTATCCAAACACAGATCAAGGCAGATAAAGCTCCGGCGCTCTCCCCCTGTTACAATGATACAATTGGGAGAATTCCAAGACTTGTACAGCTGCAGAGCCGTTCTAACAGCCGTAATGCCAGATATATATCCCATATGCTCCTTCCTGGGCTCGCAGACCACAAGTCGAAAATGAACATACACCTAAATCAATATCTTATTTTCAGGAAAAAAAAATAAAAAGGCATGACCGGTGCTAGTGAATATGACTGTCTTCATTTCAAGGCCAGATCAATCATGAAGAGTACCTCCAAATAGACCGTAGGCTCCAGGAAAAGGGGGAAGGTAAATAATAAATTAAAACCAGATACCCGACTGCCTCATAGGGATACATTAACAGTTATCATTAAAGTGAGAGTTAAATGTGATGTATATTACCTCTAGCACACAATGCTTCTGCCTGTCAATCCCTAACCCCCGCCCCAGCTCCACCAGATCCCACATTATGCTTGTGCCGAGGCCAAATGCTGAACAGAGCGGCTCTTATGATGTTCCTCCACTTCATTTGGTTCTCTTTAGGTAGGTATTAGAGGTTTCAGACCGAAGCCAAGTACAATTACTTCTAAAGCCTATAACGACAAGCACATGACAGACACTTAAATAGCTCGAAGTGTAGAATTTCCCATCAAACAAGAGAAGGACACCCAAAATGAAGCTAGAAAAGGCAAATATTAAGGGCAGCTCTGCTTGGAATACACTGCGCTCCATGCTCAAGATGACCCTCACAGGCAAAAGTGCATGCCATGATTACCGGTGTAGCTATTAGGACGTGTCCGTATGCCTCTCATTTAGTATCAGAACACTAAAACATCGTCTTCACATCCCAGAACTGTCACTTAGCAGTTGGCAGGTAAACGCGTCGTTAGCTGGAATCAGAGAAATTATGTTAACGCGTTTCAAAATCCTTTTTTTAAAAAGATGTTTCCATTACAGCTAAATATTGAAAGGTGTCTATGCGGCGAGTATCCGAGCGCTTTTTTTCTCATTTTCCCTTTGTGTCTAGCTGCAGTATTAAGCACAAGTCTGGGTTAATTCATGCACGCAGAAATAAACAGTTCACAGCGGGGGGCTGGAGGGACTAGTGGGCCGACATCTGAACTTCCAGTAGGTGAAAATGGACTCAAAATAGGCCTCTGAAAGGAAAATATCACACATGGGTGGCCCCAGGAGGGCTCGAGATTCTAAATTGTAAAAGTATTTGGTTAAGCAGAGGGGGATGACAGGTACCAGGAATTAAACCTAGCAGTCTGAAATAGGCCACTAGCAAACGGTCAAAACGTGTGATGCAGACCGATCCATTAAAGCAAATAAGATACTGTACAGTATAGGCATAGGTTATATAGTTAACGTGGTACAAGGCAAAAATTAATTGTCAGATTTCAATAATTTATTAGGGCAGACCACAGCAAATTATCAGGATTCATATAGGGGAAATATTCCTTTAACTCCTTCAAGACCAGGCTAATTTTGGGAAATTATTTTTTTTTTCAATTTTTCTTCCTGGGCTTTCAAGAGCCATAACATTTAAATTTTTCCTTTGATAAAGACATATGAGGGCTTTTTTTTGTTAAGAGAAGATATTCTTTTTAATGAAAACATTTAATGTTCCATACAATGTATTGCAAAACAGTAAAAAAAAAAAAAAAAAATGTAAAATATAAAGGCGACATGACAACTTTATTCAGCTACTCAGTATGAATATGGGGATACCAAATCTACATTGCTTTTGTTATGTTTCACTACCTAAAAAAAAAAAAAAAAAAGTTCAAATTACCATAACTTTCTTTTTCCATCAACGAAAGTGTGTGAAAAGCGTGAGAATGCCAGAGTTCATCGCCGGATAATGCTGGTGCACTGCCGGACCCCATTGACTATAATGGGACCCAGCGGGGATCCAGCCAGTTTCCGGCATGAGTGCAGGGATTTGGCCGAACCAAAAGTAGTGCAAGCATGTTTTTTTTTGTTCAGCACTAATGCCGGAAGCAGGCCAGATCCCATTGTAGTCAAAGGGATCTGGCGATGCTCCAGCCATATCCGGAAATGCCAGAACAGCCTGACTGATAGTTTAAACTTTTCACTGTCGTCCGCTGTTAAAATCCAAGTTCTATTCAGTATACATTGAAAGTACAGGAACAGGAGCCATAATAGGTTGACACGTTTCGACAACAAGTCTTCATCATAAGAGGTTATAAGTAAAACTTGATGTCGAAATGCGTCAACCAGTTATGGTATCGTGTTCCCGTACTTCTAATGTATAGCGAATAAACTTGGATTTTAACAGCGGAGGATTCTTTTTTCCTATTGCAAGTTTCCTAGTTCGGGAGCTCCGTGCACCTCTCTTGCTAGCTGCAGGTGAGACGATGAACTTTTTTGTGTATTAAGATAGTTTAAACACATATGTGGAAGTAACCTTTGTTGTTATTGTTTTAGGGAACATGCGCCTTTTTGATTATTTTGTATTCCTTTTTTTAATTTGTAGCTACTGACTGGCATCGGTCGGTATCGGAGCTATGTCCTATGCCAGCCACAATAGGCATAACAAAGTTGAGTTTGAGCATGGTCCATACGCTCCTCATGCACCTGCGATGTACTGTTACGTCCGGGTGAGCAAAGGGATTAATAATAAAATTGTCAATTAGGTTTATTACATTTTTTTATACATAAGAAATACCCATCATTCTGATGAATGCTTCCTGTTAAATATAGCGTCTGCATGTTCTAGAGAAGGAGGAGGTAAGCAGATTGATATATGAATTTCTTAGGATACACGTTCAATACAGTATCACGACACGCTAGCAAAACCCTTGTCAGGCTGTAATGTACATCACAACCACTGGATGGTTGTCTCGTGCCACTCATCTTGGGGATACGTAAAGCCTTAAGGAACGACACATATAGCCATCTACAGCTCCAACAAGAATGCTTATCCGTAAAGTAGGGCTGTTGTACAAGTGAATCTAGAAAAGTCCAAAGTAACAACATAAAAATCAAATTAACATCAACAAGCAATAAAACAAATAGTAAGGGGATCAGAGGAAAACTGCAGTACCTTACTAAGAGAGTCAACCTCACACCAACTCCATGGCTTCCAATGGTGCCACCACAAAATACTAACGGAGGGTGAATAATTATGTGTTACATTGAGTTTAATAGTTCTAAGGAAGGCATATTACTTTCTAGAATAAAGAAAGCACGATTATATATGTGATACAGTGGAGGTACAGTATTACGGTTCAGACTGACTGTTTCTGTAAGCCTCACTCTACCTGTAAAACAGCAGCCAAGAAATACAGTGAGACTCAAAGCTAAATGCAAGAGCGATAAATGTGCATAAGAAGCTTAGATGTGTGCCCCTTTAAGTAAACAGCGTCCACACCATGTAAGCAGGCATTTTTCGTTTCACTGTCTTTCAGGCATCTTTCCTACAAAGCTTGTTGACCGAAACAATAGGAAGGACTTCTGTTCTATGTTTCCATGACAATCATAAAAATGGAGAATGGAAACCGCACAAGTGGCCTTGTGATTTACTGGTATATTGACCCTTTTAAATAAGGAGAGGTAAAAAGGCCAAGCAAAAAAAAATAAAAAAATAAACTTCAGGAAGGATAACAATACACAAGGGCATGCAATTACAAGTCCACCGATGACGAGAAGATATTTTTATTCAACTCGTAATCTCAAGGATGTATGATTAATACAGGATCTTGAGAACACGATAGGGAAACCAGCTTGAAGTCCAGGCAGCGAACACTGCACAGTTGTCAAATATTAACTACCGCTACATTTACTACAGCCAGACAGATGAGAATTACTGAATTCGCAACTACTTAGAACAAAAGAAAGAAAAATACAACTTACAACAAAAATCCCTTTAATATCCTTTTATTCCAAGTGCAAAACCTGCCGAATGTGGGATCTCCCACCTCTGAAGAAGCAGTTCGTCCCCCTCTGGTGACACTAAGCTCTCAGCGGGACTCCCAAAAAGAGCTTGAATGTGGTGACATCACCAATCCACCCAATAGGAAAGGAATGATCGACCTTTAATGGGACCATGTTTTTTCTTCGGAGGTGGGCACGGCTGGCTTTTCATGTTTTATGAACGCGGCTTTAAATGAAATGCAAAACCCATAAGTATATTAAGTTTAACTTTCCTAAGAATCCAGAGCTGAAGATTAGCCACTAATAATAAAAAGCTTAAGCAAAAAAAAAAAAAAATACACAAAATTGTGCACAAAGGACCGCAATGCATATGTTTTATCATTCAAAAAGGAACTTAAAAGATTTATATTTTTTTCTATTATCCCGAAGAAACATTGACCCCGCGCCTCCTGAAAACAGAATGACACCTCATGCCTATCTTTTGTATGATGCCTCTTGCTAATCTGGAAAGAATGCAGTAAATTTATCATCTATAAAAGCTTAGAAGAGATTTCCTTAAAACATTCAATCCCCCTACTGGCAAGGTAGCCCGTTTAGAGGCTTGGGAGAGAAAGCTTGTCTTGAATTTACACTGTGCAATCCATTCAATTTCCCAGTCTTCTTTTATAAAATAGCAATTGTTACCTTGAAAAAAAAAATCATTACCATAAGCTGATTACAAAGAAACACACTTTTTCAGAACTAACCGGATTTTTAAAGCTCTGAAAGTACAGTAATTACCATAGCTGGTGCCAGGCGATCTGTAATGCATGGCCTGGCTGCCAAGGGGTCACTTCTTCAGAGTCATATAAATCATTACAGCCATGGGCATGCCGAAAAGTGCTCTTGTAATAGCTACTGATCATTATTTACAGGACAGTGATGTATATGGCAGGGTGCATATGAGAGGCAGAGGTCCAGCACTGAAATGTCTAAGAACCCATACTTGACCGCACTGAATTGCAAATCATTAGAAAGTAATAATAAAGAAAAATATAGTTAGAGTTGTATCCATACACCAACAAAGTGAAGGGCGTTCATGTAGCTCTTTCTACAAATACAACGAGTAAAAGTGAGGACTGGCAGTGTAGAGGTGAAAATATAAGTACACTCAATGGGGTGTCGGTGTACGGTATACATCAGGCTAGGATAACCAGGCGCCCTGCCAGATACTGCGCCTGATTTAGGACAAGGCCCCTGGCCGGCATAG
Source organism: Bufotes viridis (assembly GCA_033119425.1). Taxonomy (NCBI): domain Eukaryota; kingdom Metazoa; phylum Chordata; class Amphibia; order Anura; family Bufonidae; genus Bufotes; species Bufotes viridis. The sequence goes on from CM065589.1 coordinate 107,511,944, forward strand.
ATTTCAGGGTCCTACGCCAGAATTTTTTTTTGGGTACATGCCACTTAAAAAGTTGTTAACGTGCGGTTTGCGACTTTATCATGCCACCAAAGTGGCGTATCTTTAAATTAACTCTGCCCCAATGGATACCTAAAAAAGTAGTGAAAGTGGAGACAATGAGGAGGTTAACAGAAGGCCATTGGTACAAAGGGAGATCTTATGAATAGTGAAACTGCAGTCTTTAATACCTGAAGGGTTATATGAAATTTGTAGCATTAGTGCATTTATATGATCGATCACTTTCATGTTTTAAGGTTATTTATGGCTATGTATTTTGTATATGTATATGCGCTGTTTGGGCTATAGATACCCCACCTCCCCCTCTACCTTTGCGCATGAGTTCGGGGGCATGTCAACGTCACCTGGAGGGGAGGAGGTGCGAACGGTGTCTGCCTTGGCGCCCCTCATGATGTACCATTTTATACTGGAATGAATTAAAGAAACAAAGAAACAAAAGGTTTTGTACCAGAAACTTGTGAGTATGGCTTCCATTGCTCACTCACATACAATATTGGCAGAACGAGGTAAAAAGAACACACAAGTCTCCATCTATTAAAGACTACGTAAAAAAAAAAGTATACATCTAGTATGCATTTCCATCCATCGTCTTACTGTACTAAATAGGGTGGATGTCGCCAAGATTTTTGGCGTGTAAACTCTGCAAATTTGCCACAGATTTCAACTCCAGCTTTGCAAAAGGATGGACTCTGAGGACATACAACCGCAATATAAAAAGTTACATGCTGCCGACTGAAAGTCTGCACCGCATATCCAATATGGACACTCTCTGCAGTCTGTGGAAAATCTCACCGACCTCCCTGCTACTGTAAACGTGGCAGATTTCACATACATAATTCCACCAAGAGCTTTATGCTACCTATGGCTGTGCCCTAAACGTGCATCAGATTCAGGGCTCATGCACACAAACGTATTTTCTTTCCGTGCCCGTTCAGTTTCTCTGTGGACCGTATGCGGAACCATTCATTTCAATGGGTCCGCAAAAAACGGAAGATACTCTGTGTGCATTCCGTTTCGCAAAAATATAGAACAAGTCCTATTATTATCTGCATCACAGACAAGGATAGGACTTTTCTATTAGGGGCCAGCGGTTCCTTTCCGCAAAATACATATGCTCATGCGCATGAACCATTATCATCCGGATTCAGTCACTGCGATAAATCTGCTGTATGTCTAGACTGTCCAGTCCATGGGTACACTGGCTAATAATTAGACTGTATTAGTAAAAAGGACCCCGCTGTGTACAGGGCTCTAAAGATCAGGGGACGTATGATCCTTGCTGTAATTTCTTGTGGCTGAAAACAAGAAAACACCACGGGGAACACATGAAACAATGGAGAAGTGAGGACCCAGCTAGTGATTAAAAGAATAACAAGTCAACATTTATTAAAGAAAAATAACAGCAAACGCGTTGTGCGCGGCAGATAATTAATCGAAGAGCGTGAGTCCTAATGACAATAATTCATATAACAAATTAAACTATTAACTCCATTAATGAGTCAGGAGTACAGAACACATTACTGCTATTGGCATGCGGGTACATCATTATTTCAAGAAAGGAGCATTATGCTTATGTAAATCACAAGTGAAACACAAAAAATACACGTGTCTACTAAGCAGTGACTGTCAAAGGAAGAGAGTGGATTTCCGGATGAAGTGACGGAAGCAGGCATTTATAATCACATAAAGATCTAAACATCAGACTGCCACGGGTCCATGCTGTACTTCCAAATGTATCCAATAGCATACATACTTCAAGCACATTTATTGAGAGTACATGAGAAATAAAATGGCATGTTCCTCTGCATGCAGTACTAAAGGGGTTTTATGAGCGATAGCCTGTCCTCAGGATAGGCCATCACTATTTGATCGGTCAGCTGTTACCTGGTGGAGTGGATGGAGCTGGTTACTGCAGCGCTGCTCCCATTCACTTCAATGTCAGCAGTGCTGCAACAAACCGGCGCCGTCCATTACAAAATAGGCAACGCTGCCTAGTTCCAGCACAAACTTCCAGTGCCAGGGCTACTGCAGCAGCAGGAGAGCGGGTGGTGGGACTCCAGACAGTCAGATAGTGTGATGGCCTATCCTGAGGACAACCTGTAGGACCCGTCACCACAAAATGCAGTGCAATCTAGAAGCGGGATGTTATAGAGGAGGAGGGGCAGAGCAGGCGGATATATCGTTTTGTGGGAGAAGATTTAGTAATTTCTACATTTAAATCTCTGCTCTGACTTCAGATGTTCATGGGGGAGATGTTATCAGTGATTGATATTATTCCATGTTTAGGTGTATATACAGAAGAAGCTATACACAGGGGTTGACTTAAGGTCAGAAAAAGCAGAGCTGTAAATGTATAAATGACAAGTTTTATTGAATTATTTCATCTCCCGCTTAGACTAATGTAAGACACTTCTTTGTGGCCTTCCACCTGGCACCCTTGCAACCCTTAAATCAGGCATCCTCAAACTGCGGCCCTCCAGCTGTTGCAAAACTACAACTCCCAGCATGCCCGAACAGCCTACAGGTATCAGCCTACAGCAGGGCATTGTGGGAGTTGTAGTTTTACAACAGCTGGAGGGCCGCAGTTTGAGGATGCCTGCCTTAAATCTATCCTCAACTCTGCTGCCAGACTAACCTACCCCTCGCCCTGTTACTCCTGTGCATCTCCGCTCTGCCAATCCCTTTATTGGCTCCCCATTGCCCAGTGAATTCAGTTTAAATAGTAACAAATAGATACAAGGCTGTCCACAACCCGTCCCCTCTGTACATCTCTGAGCTACTTTCCTGATACATCCCGACACAATCTGAAATCCTCACAAGACCTCCTTCTCTCCTCTCCTCTTATCACTGCTTCCCACAATCGCCTCCAAGATTTTTCCTGTGCATCACCTATACTCTGGAGCTCTCTACCCCAACATATATCACCTACAGTGGAAACTTTCAAAAGAAACCTGAAAAGCCACCTATTCAGACAATCCTACAACCTACAGTAACCCTGCTGCTGCTATACCCCCTTCATCTACTGTGTCCTTCTCCTATACCCTGTAGATTGTAAGCCCTCACGGGCAGGGTCCTCCCTCCTACTGTACCGGTTTGTAACGCGTCTTGTTCACCCGTATTGCATTTGTTTTGTATTATGTATGTATACCCCTTTTCATATGTACAGCGCTATGGAATGAATTACGATTTAATAATAAATAATAATAAAACTATGAACAATCTGCTCAGCTCCACCTGTTCTACAACCTGCTGCCTGAACACTGTACTGCATTGTGTGGTGGCAGGTCCTCTTCAAAGCATTGTGTGAACTCTTGAGTGAAGTGATAAAACCTTCACAGTGCACTTATAACCTTATGTTCTATACCTTTGTGAAACCTTTCCCATTTGTGTTGCAGATTTATTGAAACAGAAAGTTTTTATCACAGTCTTCTATGTTACAGAGGCAGCTGCAGCCTGGTCACCATCAGCTAATACAAGCCTGCTAGGCCACATTATAATTTCCCCTCTCACTCTGTAGGGAGAGGCTGCCTGCTTGAAATAGTGCTGATGCTGCTGTAATCACAGGACTTTATTAGTCACAAAGTCCCCTCTACAGGCAGACAGCTTCTCATTTCACACTAGGTATTCAAATCACATTAGTGCTTTCTCTTATTATTTGCCTATCTAGCCAATTATTTCATTCTGCCAGAAAGGATGGGGAGGAGGGGGTTTGGGGAGGGCGACGACAAAGTGTTACAGTAATTCCAGTCTCCAACTACTCATCCCTATATTAAAATGAACGGTGTAAGCAGCTTGCAGGTATGGCTGGCAACAGTCAATGCGCACACTATTTTAGTGCAAAACCGAATGGTCACTGGCTGGTACTGGTGGCCAAGGTTTGGCCGCACGTGGCCAGCCATACCCTGTAAGTAAATTAAATTATAAATCGAATAGAGTACTCATTGTTAACTTTAGATTAGTAATTGATTTTTACACTATTCTATCATACAAATATAATAATATATAGTGCATTTGGAAAGTCTTCAGACCCTTTCACTTTTTTCACATTTTATGTTGCGGCCTTGTGCCAAAATAAAAATAAATTTAAGTTTTTCCCCATCCTCTTCACTCAATACCAAACAGAGACAAAATAAAAACTAAACTATTGCATTGATATAAGTATTCAGCCCCTATACTCCCTGTACTTAGTTGAAGCACCTTTGGCACTAATTACCGCCTGAAGTCTTCTTTGGTATGATGCCACAACTTGGCACACCTGGATTTAAGGATTTTATGCCATTGTTCTCTGCAGATCCTCTCAAGCTATTTCAGGGGTGTGGGGGCCATTGGTGGACAATCATTTTCAGGTCTCTCCAGAGATCTTTCATTGGGTTCGAGTCAGGGCTCTGGCTAGGACACTCAAGGAATTGCCCCTAAGCCACTCCTGTGTTGTCTTGGCTGTGTGCTTAGGGTCAGTATCTTACATTAAACACCAGAAGACTCCACAAAGTAATGCCTCATTCCCACATCAGTCTATGTAGCCGCTGTAGAACGGTTCTCAGCCACAATTACTCCCCAAGTACAGGTGAAGTCCACTGAGGTTTTGCCACATGACGCACTACAGCCCGCAGTCCATCGGTGTAATCCCAGACTTACACAACCAGATAATCAATAACATGAGATACTGTCCAATACTTATGAACATTTGTGCGACCGTTCATTTCCATTACTTTGGGCGGCACATCGCCTGTTTAGGGGCATATGCTGCCGACAAGAATCATATGCCTGGTTGTTGGGGATGTTTACACAGTGCATTGGTAAGGCTTGGTTCACATCACTGTTCAGCCTATTTTGGAGCGGAGACAAAAGTCCTGCATGCACTACTTTGGTCTTTGCTCCAAAATCATCTTCTGAGCGGACACCTAACAGGCCCCATTATTGTCTATGGGGTCTTTAGGCTCCGTTCGGCTCAGTTATGTGCCAAATCCGTCTTTTCCGTTGTCCTGCTCCTAAATGGAGCAGGCAAACGGAAAGGCTAAACGGTGATGTGAACGTAGCCTAGGGCAAACATTCGAATTGCATGTTTTAAGCGGGAGCAGATTTTAAAATAAACTAGTGAAATTATGTCAGCATGTACATACCCTAACTTAAAAGAAATGCGTTACCAAATATTTTAACTGCCAATTAAAGCCAGATAGTAACCTATTTTTTTTCTGATTGCCAATTTATTTATTCTATTTCCGTAACAGAATTATGGGGCGGCCATCTTGCCCAAGCTGTTCTTATAAGCATTTAGAAAGCATTAAGAAATTTGCTTTACAGCTGCCCCATGGGCCGTAGACACAATGGTCTGGAGGGGACCTCAATGACTTATATGGAAGAGCCTTCATGGCATGCTCTGTGACCTGTCAGAGGTCATTGTACAAGCAAGCAATAGATAAGCTTTGACAATCACTTATTGTGAATGGTGGATCCTGTCTTATCTATACAAAGAGGTGATCTAATTACAGGCAGGATTAGAATGACAGATAAGCAGGTAACTGCAGTCAAGAGATCTGTACAGACCAAGAAGTGGTGCCTATAATTATTTTTAGCAGGCAGTGAAAAAACTGCAGGATTTTATGATTTTTGTTTAAATATAGATGACATGGAAAATAAAAAAACATCAAAAATTATTTTAAAATATGAAACATCAAAATGTGATTTAAACAAAAGGCTATTTTCTATTGACACATTTTAGACTCCATTAATTTCATGTATCAAGGCCTTAACCATACCCTACCCATGGCTATTCTACCACTACATATTGCTGCTGCCTGAAACAGACCACTAGTCATCCATATTTATCCCTGAAATCTCAGCACATTCCTGCTTAATGAACCAGGAACGTCCCCTGTGTAACCAACACTATAATGAGCTTAGAGGCTGCCTGTAATACACACAGCCATTCCACTGACGCATTCCCCTCCCTGTTTCATAGTAATAAGGAACAGTCAATAAATTAAAGGCATAAGCTTTCACTTTAACATTCCACATAATTCAGAGATTCGTTCAGGTACAAAACTATGTATATGTAATGAGTGATGACTGCAGCAACTGCACTGCAATGGGTAGTCTTCTCACAAACAGATTAACAGACGCCTCACAGGATCTAATGAGTAATATACACAAGTGTGACACACATCAAGAGAGAGGAGTGGACGGAAGGGGAATTGAGGTAGATTTACTAAAATTGTCTAAACTTAGGACATTGTGAACTAGTGTTAAGCTGCAAGAAAATATATCATTGGCTAGCTCACGGTAAATCCCATTTATTGTTTGAAAAAAATGTACCCTTATAATGATAAATAAAATACAATATATTGAGATCTCATAAGTAATATGCTCTCAATTAAATATATTACATTTATATAAAAAAAATATATATATATAATATATATATATATATATATATATATAAATTCATCGGTCTTGGTCCCTTTTGATCTTTTCACATGCAGAGCTCAAGCATGTGCAGTTACAAATTGACGGCTTTCCTGTCTAAAACATTAATCTCCTTTATTAGTATCTCATATGTATTCTTTTTCTTCAATGGTGCCGTTCATAGAGTTCATAGATTATTACTGGTATTATAAATTCTTATTTAAATGTGTTTAATCACATTTTAACACATTTTAATCACAACTAGTTCCTCAGTGGCATAAAAAAGTAAGTCTGCCAATGAGGAAAGAAGATCTAGTTCCCAAACACGTCTGGCTAGACGGCGATGCAGTACCAAACACATCTCCTAAGAAGTACCAATCATATCTTATGATTAACGCAACTATAACGAGATATCCAGAGTCACCTCTGGAGTAGGCCTGCACAATATATCGCGAAAGCAATCGTTATCGCAATTAATCGCCATATTGCAATCTGCTGACCCAAAAATGCTGCAATTATATTACTGTATTTTTCGCTTTATAAGACACTTTTTCCCCCCCAAAAGTGGGGGGGAATGGCAGTGCGTCTTATAAAGTGATGGTTGACTTTCTACGTGACACTGACACTGCATCTCCGGCCGCTATGCTGCACAGCGCGGCCAGCGATACATCAGTTACAGTGCGGGGAGGGAGGAGGGGCTGGAGGAAAGTCGTTATTTTAATGAACACATGTTCTTCTATCTATTTTATTTATCTGTTCTGGGCAGTGCTATTAAGAAAATGGCAAGTTCTGTATTTTGTACTTTTGCAGTAATGCAAATATGTATTTTATTTTGAAAAACACTGCGCATTTCAGTTCTTGAGTTAAGCATAACTACATTTCCCATTATCAGTCATCTGTGTGTGCTTTTACCTTGAAAATCCAATCAAATATACCTCTAGCACAATTCCCTTAAAATATTGCATCGCAAATCGTTATCGCAATTTTTAGGGCCCTAATCGCAATCGCACAAAATTACCATATCGTGCAGCCCTACTCTGGAGGTCTGGCATGGGTATGTCACGGATGTTTCCGCGATGAGGAGATCGGTGAGACTGGCAACACGTGGTTTGATCCGACATCTTTCTGTTTGGATCAAATGACGTCTGTGTTGTTTCTGATGATTGCCTCACCTTCTTTCCCCAGGTGTGGCTATTAGGGTCATTCAACCTTCTCTATTTAGTGTTATTTCTCCCACTATGCTATGCGGTTTATAGCTTCAGTTTGAGTTGTAAATAGCTGGTGTGTGGATCTAGGCTGAGTTCCTGGTGCTGCCATAACTTCAAGCGGCTAAGTGTTTTCTTTCCCTTTTGTATTTTGTTTGGGTTATTTTGTGTGTTGCATTTCACGGTCATTTGTATTAAGGCCTAAGGGAAACTCCTGTTCGTCCTTTCTTTTGGAGGAACAGGTTGTCTCAGTCCTGACAGTAATACCAGGGTTATATAGGGTGAGTTAGAACATTAGGTATTCCGGTGTATGAACTCACCTACCTCTTGGGTCGGTTCATACTGGTAGTTAGTCAGGACTTTGATTAGGGTTTTACTAGGAAGTGTCCATCTCGTTTCCCTAGTTTCCAGGCCTTATTCCTACATCCCTTTCCCTCCTATGTTCGGTGTGGTGTTTCCCTTCCCTTCCACACCCGAATGTGTCAGGGTAAGAGCGCACAACCCGTGATAATACATGCGCGGTCGAGATAATACATGAGCGGTCAGCACAGGACAAAACAGAAGGATCCCGGTAAGAGATATCTAATAAGCGATTGAAGTGTAATGAAAGACATTCATCAATACAGCATAAGGTATACTGCTCAACATAGACTACTCTGATACCTTCTATTATGGAACACTTTGATATATATAACAACATTGCGGTACCGCTGCAGTAAAGCAGCATTCAACATATACCATCTACTTAACTGAGGATAGTGCAAAGAAGAACGTTATGTTATGTGATTGAATACAATAAAATAAGAATTTATAACACCAGTATTAATGTATGAACTCTATGAACGGCACCATTAAAGAAAAAGAATACATATGAGATACTAATCAAGGAGAAGCCGAAGGTTTTAGACAGCAAAACCGTCAATTTGTAACTGCACATGCTTGAGCTCCGCATATGATAAGATCAAGACTGATTTATTCATTTTTATATATATTTTTTATATATAAATTTAATATATTTCATTGGGGAGCATATTCCTTATGAGATCTCAATGCATTTTTTTTATTTATCATTATAAGAGTACATGTTTTTTAAACAATAAATTTGATGTTTTTCCGTGAGCTAGCCAATTATATGTTTTCTTGTGTTTATTCTGAGGCCTTTTGGTAGAGGGCAGGTAAGCCTACCAATTTTTGAATAGATCTAGTCTTGAGCTGCGGCAGAGGTTTCACCCTGGATGATAAATGCAGAGTACTTACAGACTGTCTAGCCTACCACTATTGTCTTAGTTTAAATCCAAATATGTGCCAATTTTTTTTGCCACACAAAGTCATGACCAAGCTGTGCCCCATCCACATCATCTTCTCACAAAACAACATATCCTTGTCAGACAAGGTGTACAAAGGTTATAAAAGTGTGTAAAACACTTGATAAATGGAGTGCGGATAAGATTTGATCTAATCCAAGGATGCTCAACCTGTGGCCCCCCAGCTGTTGTGAAACTACAACTCCCATCATGCCCTCCTGTTGGCCGATAGCTGTAGGCTGTCCGGGCATGCTCGGAGTTGTAGTTTTACAACAGCTGAAGGGCCACTGGTTGGGCACCCCTGATCTAATTCATAATGCTGCTGCTGTCAAATATTGCAGAATTTCCATCAGCAGCTCTGCATCAGAAAAACTGAAACGTGTATAACCCATGTGGATGTAAACCTCAGCATTCCTTCAACAGTACTGTGGTTATGGGAAAGCAAAAACATCCAATGTAAAAATGCTTTTCCATGTTGGTGACATCAGCAAGAATTTCAAGAGCTCACCGCCCGCATCCAGCAAGAGCACACCGCCCGCATCCAGCAAGAGATCCAAGAGCACACCGCCCGCATCCAAGAGCACCCCGCCCGCATCCAGCAAGAGCTCCAAGAGCACCCCGCCCGCATCCAGCAAGAGCTCCAAGAGCACACAGCCCGCATCCAGCAAGAGCTCCAAGAGCACAGCGCCCGCATCCAGCAAGAGCTCCTAGAACACAGCGCCCGCATCCAGCAAGAGCTCCAAGAGCACAGCACCCGCATCCAGCAACAGCTCCAAGAGCACCCCCTGCCTGCATCCAGCAAGAGCTCCAAGAGCACACCGCCCGCATCCAGCAAGAGCTCCAAGAACACACAGCCCGCATCCAGCAAGAGCTCCAAGAGCACACCGCCCACATCCAGCAAGAGCTCCAAGAGAACACCGCCCGCATCCAGCAAGAGCTCCAAGAAAACACAGCGCCCGCATCCAGCAAGAGCTCCAAAAACACAGCGCCCGCATCCAGCAAGAGCTCCAAGAGCACACCGCCCGCATCCAGCAAGAGCTCCAAGAACACAGCGCCCGCATCCAGCAAGAGCTCAAAGAGCCCACTGGCCAAAACAAAACTGATAGCAGCAACAACATGGCATTGTTAGTTAGTAAACATGTATAGACAATAAAGTATCACAAAAAAATAGCAATAAATCAATAAAACGTCGGCCAGCAATTGAAAATATTAGACAGATCTGAGACACTAGAATTGATGGCAACGATATTCACATTTGAAAATATTTTAGTAAATTCCAAATGTCCATTATCTTTCGAATCACACTTGTAAATATTTGTCCTGTGTGGATGGATGGATGGATGGATGGATATATATTTTTTTTTTTTTTGGGGATACTAATTTTTGGACACATATTCTGTTACTTCATTTATAGAGATTTACAAGTTTGGAAAACCTATACGTTGTAACAGACTGGACATAAAAAAAATCAGATATTACACTATAAAATACGAGCATAAAGTAGGGAATTCCAAGCAATCAACAATTTAGCATTAACAGAGTGCCATCTAGTGGACAAAAACAAGTATTTCCTATGCCCATTACAGAATACAACTGGGCTAGTGTAGGTCATGTTAACAACTGTGCGGGACTCTCTGCTCAGGGCCTCCATAGCAGATTCCACCAAAACGTGTGGATAAAAGAGCCGTGCTTGCGACTGATTGGAAACCGAACGGACCCCATTATTGTCAGGTTCTGCTCTGCTTGGCCCACTTCAGTTATGTGCCGCATTCTGCAGTTCTATTATTTTTGTTGTTCTTGTTCTGTTCCTCTAAAAGATCAGAACAAAGGAGATGACTTGCGCAGGCGTGAATGTAGCCTAAGTGACATCATCCCATATTCAAAACTGCCACAATTTAGGTATGCAGGTTTTGCCGAGGGATAGCAAGAAATCCATCATGCAATAGGTGGATGACAAAACATAATGGGTTAGATTGGCTATTAAATTATCGTAACCCCTTAAGACAAAGGGGTGTAACTTTATGTCCAGACTGGGTGTAACTTAGCGTAATCGGGCGTACAGTTCCGTCCCAGCTTCAAACTGTCCCCATGTCATCAGACGTGGGACAGAAGCAAATCACACTGACAGCTGCTGAGCATGCTTCGCCAGCATGGGACCAATCACACCAGCCCTGAACACCGGATTTGCAGGCATTGCCAGTTCAGTCAAGCACAGTTCTGTCATGGAGCTCGTCAGAGCAGGAGAGTGCTGCTGCAGAGCCCGTGAAATGGCCCTGTGTGAAGAAAAAGTAAAACTTTGATCTGCGCCCTCACCATTCATTAATACACACATTGGTGACCAATGGCCATCTCACTGGTCCCCCACCCAGAGATCAGCGTATGCCCCACTCGGATCTGTGATTTGTGATCAGAGCTGACAGACCAATTACGCCATTGCTTACCGCCACCACCCTGCTTTGACACGGACACCGCCAGTGAAGGTGTAGCAGAGTCTGTGCTTTCATCTTCCTCCGAGTCAAGCAACTCTGAACCCCACCCCATTGTAGAGTTGCAGGTCCTGCTCTGTCCAAACTGACAAGGATTTTTTTCATTATCCCCTACCAAGTTTACTGGTGGAATAGACCAACATTTATGCTGCCCAGCTCATCACCCAGAATCCTGGGGCTTTCAATGCCAAAAATCAAAATTGGACCTCCACAAATGCAGCAGAACTGCAAAACTGTTGAAGCATATTTTTAAGTTTTGGCATCATAAAAAACGAAGTATTTGAGATTATTGGTTCCCCGGATATATAATATAGCACCCCTTCCACAGCACTTATGAACTGAACACGTTTTGAGGCTATCCTCAAATTCCCCCATTTACTTGATAACAGTTGCTGCCCAATGCCCGAATGTTGATCCACATTAGTCGATCATTATTGTAGTACCTTTTCCCAATTTTTAAGTCCAAGCAAAATATTGTGGTATATGAATCCCTAGTTAGCTTTAAGGGGAGGCTCAAATGTAGGCAACATCTCCCAAATAAAAGGGCCTATTACGGTATTAAGCTCCATAAGATCTGTTAAAGTGCCTCTAGGTATACCTGCCGTTTTTGAACCTGAGAGGAAGGATGCCAAAATTGAAAACCTAGTATGCTCCCCATTCCTGGGCATTAGTGGCAGGATTTATGGGATCTTATGCATTCTCTACAGGACAGGGGAATCACTTTTTTTTGCTTAAAGCCCTTTCTTCAGGAGTTACAATAGCCTGTGGCACGATTCCCAGGAATCAGAGGGACCACACCCAAACTATGCTGGGGCAAACAGTAGGAGTGGGGGGGAGCAAGGCTGTCTGCTGCTCGTGACATAAGAAGTATAAGAGAGACGTCCTGATCTTGACCACAATCCACGATGGCAAAGGCAGCTTTGTCCCACGGGGGTTGCCCACCCAAGCCACCAAACCTGTGTGAGTACAGGAGGATGACCTTTCACATCATGTCATCAAGCTATACAGTGTCATACACAAAACCATGCTATGGTATAAGAAGCTGGCTGTCCATCTGACCCAAGTTGCCCTGTACAATGCCTTTGTGCTGAACAGATATGCTGGCAGTAGGAATACTTTCCGCCAATTTCAGGAAAAGATACTAAAAACCCACACGTTTAAGGTACATTCACACATCCGCATTCAGTGTCCGCAATTATCCGGGACCTGTGCAGACCCATTCATTCTGAATGGGGACGTAATGGAAGCAGAGACCATACAGTGTGCTCTCTGCAACCGCATATCAGGAGCGCGCTGCCCAACTTCCGGTTCGCGGCTCCAGAAAAAAATAGAACATGTCCTATTCTATAGGCTGTTCTTATGAGGGTGTTGGCCGGGTGTATTGCGGATCCGCAACACAACACGGACATGTGAATGGACCCTTACTGAACAGGATGGTGAGGGCAGGGTGTCTGGCAGAGATGTTAACAGGGTATCTTCTGGCCAGCTCTTCTCCACATAAACCCCTCCATCACCACTGAATAAAAACAGAGGTTCCAAAAAAATTCTGTGTGTGCACGCAAAACATGGAATTATAAAGGAAACAATCCATCAATGTAAAACATGCCACACAAAACCCAGCCTAGGCATTAAAGGGAACCTGTCACCATGAAAATGCAGCATGTTATAGAGCAGGAGGAGCTGAGCAGATTGATAGATCGTTTGATGGCAAAAGATTCAACATGTATTTCATTCATTTACATTCCTATTCATTATGGACTTTAAAGTCCAGGAGACGTCCCATCAGTGATGACAGCCTTCCCTCTATGTATATACAGAGATAGCAGTCATCACTGATAGGACGCCCCCTTGACTTCAAAGCCCAAAAAGAGCAGGAATATAACGTACAAGTTATACTGAATCTTCTCCATCAATGAGCTCAGCTCCTCCTGCTCTATAACATACTGCCTATACCACAGACACTGCGTTTAATGTGACACGCTCCCTTCAAGGACTGTTTTAAAAATGTATTACACTTCCTTTTTTTTTTAATACTCTTTTATCCACTCCTTTTTTCATTTTTTCATTTTATTTTACTGACCAACTCCTCACAACATATAACACAGTGGTCCCGTAAGTTACAATGTTAATTGGTTGCAGGATGACCATTATGATCACAGTTGAATCAATCATAACTTTAGTCCATAACTCTATGGAAAACTAGTAATTGGTTTCAAAGCCCCAAAATGTCATCCCATGGAAGATTTAAGAAACATAAGCAGATAATGCCCATTGAAAGGCATTAATCCGGATCCGGTCTTAAGCTAAACGTCGTTTCGGCGCATCGCCAGATCCGACGTTTAGCTTTTTCTGAATGGTTACCATGACAGCCAGGACGCTAAAGTCCCGGCTGCCATTGTAAAAAAGTGTAGTTTGGAGTGGGGGAGCAGTATACTTACAGTCCGTGCGGCTCCCGGGGCGCTCCAGAGTGAAGTCAGGGCGCCCCACACACATGGATCACGTGATCCATGCGCATGGGGCGATCTGACGTCATTCTGGAGCGCCCTGGGAGCCGCACGGACTGTAAGTATACTGCTCCCCCGCTTCCCACTACTACTATGGCAACCAGGACTTTAATAGCGTCCTGGCTGCCATAGTAACCTGAAAGCATTTGGAAGACTGATCAGGATCCTGATCAGTCTTCTAATGCTTTCAGGCGACTTGCGTTCTGACGGATCCGGCGGGACGGAAGTGCCTGCCGGATCCTCAGAACGCAAGTGTGAAAGAGGCCTTAAACAGATAAAGCAAGCCCTTACTTATAACTAGGCTTGAGCGAATCAACCTCCGGATCATAGACTTTAGTGAATTCCGACTGTATTTGAGTCTGCGTATGAATTTTTTTTTATAAAACAGCAATCCGAACAGGGCTTTGGTATTGAGGTACCAGCCAGTACCAAAGCCCAGTTTGGATTGCCATTTTAAATCGTTTTTTCAATACGCAGATATAAATACTGTAGGAATTTACCGAGGTCTCACACAACTTCGGGTGAAACGAACTTTGGCTCCACGGAGCCAATACATTTTAATACTGTATAGAAACAGCGTTAAAATCGAAGGATTTTAACAAATCGACTTCAGATCCATATTCCGGAGGTCGATTCATTTAAGCCTACATATAACCTTCAGGAATAGATGCTGGAAGCTGTAAATCACTCTCTATGATGAGGACAGGAGCTTCTTCAGGGTCCTGAGCCACCCTCACCAGACGTCCAGAGGGCAGTACAGGACGGGTACTACTACACTGTACTATACAGGGACTACTAGACCCCAATACAGAGGATTTAATAGAGAAATAACTTTAAAGATTGGTTGGATTTGAGTCTGAGGCATTGTAAATTTAGTCTAGTTTCAACTTACGATGGCCCATGAAAGACCATTGTGAGATAAAAATATTGTATCCTGAGGCCATTGTATCTTGAGGGATCACTGTAATTGTGCAACCTCCAACATATTCCCACTATAATGTGTGTATTTTCCTCTGTAGGCAGCAGGAACTGTACTAGGGGGAGGGTCTCTCTCACCTTTACAAAGCTGGGTGAGGGGAATGAATATAGGAAAGCTAATTAGCCTCAACAAATGTTTTTAATTTTTTTCCGAGTATTCAGATAAGCTTTTTTAGTGCCTATATTTTATGGAATGGGTGGGTAGGTAGCAAGCCATTACCCCTCCCCCAGTGTGGGGCTTCCCTGCCCCTGCCCTCAGCCACCCATCTAAAAATTCTCACTATACCGCCACATGAATACCAGGAGGGGTGTCAACTCACAAACTAGGAATTCTCACTATACCCCTAGATGCATAACCATAGGTGGCGTTATAGAAATTCTCACTATACCCCCTAGATGAATACTGTCAGGGTTGTCACTTATAAGTTCTCTCAATACCCCTAGTTGAATTCCTTGAGGCTACAGTTTTCAAAATGTCCCAAAAGGGTCAGTTTTTGGGGTTTTCTTTTTCATTTCACCTCAAAGTCTCTGCAATTGTCAGCTAGTGCTGTATAAATGACCAAGTTTGGCCTTCAATGCATGGTGCCCTTTCACTCCCGAGCCCTGTCCTTTTTCCAGGCAAAAAAATAGGGCCACGTGTTGGATGTTCCTAAAGTCAGGAAACACAGCATAATGATTAAAGTGCAGATGCTTTATAGTGGCACAAACTGGGCACTTATATTGGCACAACATATTGGGCACTGAAATTGAATATCTAGGGGATATCTAGTGCAAATTAATTTTTGGAACACACATATGGGGTCAAAATGCTCACTACACCCCTAAATTCCTTGAAGGGTACAGTTTGCAAAATGGGGCCACTTCATGAGTGTTTCCACTGTAAGGGTACCTTCGGGTCTCTGCAAATGTGTCCTATTACCCATTGTGGAAATGCAAAATCTGGGGCTAAATTATATTGGGGGGGGAAAAAAATTAATTTTTCATTTTCACAGCCCAGTGTTAAATTGTATGAAAACATCTGTAGAGTCAAAACAATCACTACACACCTAGATGAATTCCTTGAGTGGTGTCCTTTCCAAGATGGGGTCACTTTTGGGGGGGTTTGCACTGTACTGGTACCTCAGGGTCTCTGCAAATGTGTCCAAAAAGCATTCCAGCAAAATCTCCAAAAGCCAACGTATTATTGAAAAAAATATATTTTTCATTTTTATGGTCTAATATAAAATGTTCTATGACAGACTCGTAGGGACACATTGCTGATAATACCTCTGGATGAATTCCTCGAGGTGGGCAGTTTTCAAACTGGGGTCATATGGGGGAAATTGTTATGTTTTGGCAACTCAAGGCCTTTAAAAACCTATAGTGGTGTCTGGTGTGGTGTCTTTAACAAAGAAGGCCTGAAGGCTGCAGTTTTGAAAATGGGGGGAGGTTCTAATATCTGAGCTTCTCAAAGCCACTTCAGAACTGAATTAATCCCAAAAATAGGTTTTGGAAATTTTCTTAAAACGTTAATTGCTGCTAAAATTGTAAAAATCCTAAAATTATAAAAGGATGATGATACCAACATAAAGCAGACCGAGTACCATAAATGATAATTATTAACTATTTTATGTAATATGACTTTGTCTTAAAAGCAGAGATATTCATATTCAGTAAACTGCAAACTTACCATTTTTAAATAAACAAACATAAAACATATTGCCCAGAATTTACTACTAGCTAAAGAACAGCGAATCAGGAATAACCAAACTCAGAATCATTTGGCTATGTAAAAGCGCTCTAAGGTTATCAGCACATAAAGTGAAACATGTCAGATTTAAATAAGGGGCTCCGGAATTTGGCCCAAGCTTGCCTCTACTGGAAGGTGTTCATTTAAAACCAAGAAAGCAAATTCATCCAAGTAACCCACAATACATGATTGATTGGTGCATCTTGCTAGTCGTGTTGCCTTGCGCCACTTCTTGGTTTCCCTACTTTACACCGATATTTTTCAGGAAAATTTGGGAGCAGCTTGGTGCATTTTAAGACATTGTGGTAAAGTGTATGGTCAAGTCCTGGAGGGAGTGTATATCTCACCCAGGTTCCTCAACTGGGTGAGGTAGATAAAATCCAGAATAGTTAAAAGGGTCTCAGCAATGTGTAGGTTGCTGAGACAGTTTGGTTTGTCAGTTCTTGGGCTGGATTTTATGGATTGGGAAGGTAGGAGGCAGTGGGACCTCCCAATCCACCCTCCCCATTCCAGGACAGGTTTCTCCCCTAGCCTGAGGGATCTACAACTGAAGTCAGTTGGGATCATCAAGGGGAAATAAAAACCAGGTCCCAAGCTGTCAGTCTGGGGAGGTGATGTCTGGAGTCAAGTCCAGGAGGTTAGCTGCTGTCCTGTCTAAAGATAACCCTGAATTCCTGTGAGAACACGGTTTAATAGGGGAGCCAGTTACAAACGTGCATTAGGTAGTGCTCAGACGAGCAGGATTTGTTTTATGTTTTGTTGCCAGAAGTGAAAGGCTGTTTTATTTGGCTGTTTCTACCACAATAAAGTGGGACTTTATTTTGAACTTATCCTGTTGTCTGCACCTGAATCTGTCATCGCCGCCCTCGCTGAAAGAGAGATCCCTGACAACATACTGTTCAAAACGGTTTAGTGAGGCATAAAACCAGTCTATAACACATAATAAATCTGGCGCAAAACATGTTGGCCGGTTGTTTAGCACAAGTTTAGCCAGCATTCCGGCACATTTAGCTTAACAAATCCCTGTCACACGGGTGTCAGGTTCAGCCTCATTATTAAATCAGTCTGCACAGTACTTACTGTAAATGGAATCAAGCCTAGACTGCGAGAATCACTGTAATTGCTAGAACAATTATAATATGCGTTATTGAAAAGGATTAAGAAAGATGTTATCAGCCCTCTACAAGCGGCTTCTCGAATTCCCAAATCCATAATTAACAAGTGTCCAGGATTTCTAGCACATGAAAGTATTGGTAAAATATAGACTCAACACTCCCGCCGAGTCTGTATTTTACCATTGCTACTGGTCTGGAACCCCCATTTGAAGCACCCCCCAAACTCAGGATAGAGTGCCATTAAAGGGGTTCTGCACTTTGTTTAAACTGATGATCTATCTTCTGGATAGGTCATCAGCATCTGATCGGCCGGGGTCTGACACCCGCGACCCCCGCAGATCAGCTGTTTGAGAAGGTAGCGGCACTCCAGGAACGCCGCGGCCTTCTCACTGTTTACTGCTGGCCCAGTGACGTCACGACTTGTATCAACTGGCCTGGGTGCGGCTAAACTCTGTTCACTTCAATGGAGCTTAGCCCCACCCAGGCTAATTGATACATCTTTGTGACATTTTTATTATTGGGCTAATCTTTATTAAAAACGTTCAACAGTTTGTCTTCTATAGACTTCAGGTTTCCCCGATTCTGCACACTGTTCTTTCTGCTTCGTGCTAAAATCCGTCAGAAAGCTGCTCCGACAGCCCGATCTTATTTTTAGTCTTCCAACAGCTCATAAACACTCATTTAAGCTAAATTCTTTAATCATAATTTAGCTAACATTAGTGTTTAAGAGTCGTTAGGAAAGTACAGGTAAGGGCTACAGAGTTGTCAGAGCAGCACTGATGGATTTAAGTGAGACGCAGAAAGAATAGTCTGCAGAGTCAGAGAAGACTAAGGCCAGTTTCACATGAGCATATTCAGTCAGGGAAACACGCTCCATGTGGCAGTAGTATTTCACGGACTGGACACTGCTCCTCTGAAGTGAATTCGCAGCAACAACATAATTTTTGATGCTGTGAGATCCTATCTCATCTTGTGGCTACTGAACTGCAGTCATGGCATTATGGGACTACAGTTCAGTAGACCTGTGGCGAGACAGGAATTCACAGCATCAGAAATCCTGCTGCATGTTCAATCTAGAAACTATTGCTCCCCCACAGGACATGTTTCCGGGGCTGAATGTGCGCATGTGAAACAACGCGAA
This sequence comes from Bufotes viridis, assembly GCA_033119425.1. Classification (NCBI taxonomy): domain Eukaryota; kingdom Metazoa; phylum Chordata; class Amphibia; order Anura; family Bufonidae; genus Bufotes; species Bufotes viridis. The sequence goes on from CM065589.1 coordinate 107,530,865, forward strand.
ACCCCTGCCAATCAGCAGTTCTGTGTAGCTCCATCGCAGGAAGTCGGCGGTGGAGCTAGAGAGCACCGTCAACATTGGAGTAGGGTTGTTTCGGGTATCGAAATTTCGATACCCAATCGATACTTTTATACCAGTATCGATTCGGTACCGGGATGTTCATTTTTTCGATACTAGAGTGCGCTACTGCGCAGTCTAGTATCTCCTGTTATGGGAGATCACGGCGCTCCGCGCGCTGCTCTGGTCTCTCCTACAGTGGAGAAGAAGGAGGGAGGGAATCCCTCCCTCCTATGACGCGGCCGCCGCTGAGCCCAATGAATGGGCGGCTAATGCAGGAAGAGGGACTCGGGCTTCTACTATGCAGTGAGCTGCCTGCCGTACTGCACTATCATTACCATACACAGTGTATGATAATGACAGCCCTGCCCTGCGCTGTGTGCTACAGTCTGTAATACACATCGCAGGCTGTGCTCTCATTATCATAACAATAGCACAGCAGGGCTGTCATTAGCATACACAGCGTATGATAATGACAGCGCAGCACTGCAGGGCCGATTGGACTGTGCAAAACAGGTCACTACAAGCTCCTGGGTTGCACTGAAAGAGTTAACAGGAAAGGGTTACCAAGCGCTGCCACTGCTGTATTTCTCTGATCCCGGAGCAGGAATGAAGAGAGCAGCCCAGCCAATAAGAGAGAGGAGGCGTGTCAGGACAGCCAATCAGATGAAAGTCCCGCCCTCCCTGCAGTGTATACCGGAGACAGAGTAAAGACATGTGCTTCTGCCTGGGCTCTTAGGTTAGGTTTCCCGGGAAGAGGAAGGTGGGGGACACTGCACTGTGTGTATGGGGGGAGGTGACACTGCACTGTGTGTATGGGGGAGGTGACACTGCACTGTGTGTATGGGGGAGGTGACACTGCACTGTGTGTATGGGGGAGGTGACACTGCACTGTGTGTATGGGGGAGGTGACACTGCACTGTGTGTATGGGGGAGGTGACACTGCACTGTGTGTATGGGGGAGGTGACACTGCACTGTGTGTATGGGGGAGGTGACACTGCACTGTGTGTATGGGGGAGGTGACACTGCACTGTGTGTATGGGGGAGGTGACACTGCACTGTGTGTATGGGGGAGGTGACACTGCACTGTGTGTATGGGGGAGGTGACACTGCACTGTGTGTATGGGGGAGGTGACACTGCACTGTGTGTATGGGGGAGGTGACACTGCACTGTGTGTATGGGGGAGGTGACACTGCACTGTGTGTATGGGGGAGGTGACACTGCACTGTGTGTATGGGGGAGGTGACACTGCACTGTGTGTATGGGGGAGGTGACACTGCACTGTGTGTATGGGGGGAGGTGACACTGCACTGTGTGTATGGGGGGAGGTGACACTGCACTGTGTGTATGGGGGGAGGTGACACTGCACTGTGTGTATGGGGGGAGGTGACTACGTAGTGTACATTGTGTATGTGACAGTGACTGCATAGTATATTTATGTGACTGGGGGTGTGGGGCAGTGAATGCATAGTAATTGTGTATATCTGAGCAGTGCAAGAGTATTAGGCTAGGGCTACACAGACTTTTTGTAGCGCGACGGATTGATTTTAACTATTGAATGACAGCTGCAGTCTATAAGATTGCATTTAACGGAACACATTCATTTGGATTGCAGCTACAATCAGTCACGCTACAAAAAGTTGCAGTGTAGCCCTAGCTTTTGGACTGGACCCCATGTGCCTCACATTAATGGTAAGTGAGGTTTTTCTGTTTAATTCAATAAATGTATTAAGTTTAAATAATCAATAGGCTTTTTGGGGTTTTATTTTATTTTTTTCGCGTGGTATCGAATGGTATCGAGTATCGCAATACTTTTTTATGGTATCGATACCGAATCAAAATTTTGGTATCGAAACAACTCTACATTGGAGAGGACAGCAATTGCCACTGCAGCGCTCCAATTGACTTCAATGAGTAGAACTGCACTTAACTGCTCATTTAAATATAGATTCCAAGTACCTTTTCTCCAGGATGAAGAAACCAATCTGTGTAACAAAGGTATGTTTTAAATCAACCTTAAAGAGGACCTTTCATGGGTCCAGACATTATAAAATAACTAGCAGGCTATGTAGGGCACTGTGCACGGATGTAATATTGCTTACTAGTTTGTCTGGGCGCCGCTCATGGAAGGTCCTCTTTAATAGACATTATGTCTGGACACAGTTTTTGGACAGTACCCGGTCACCACCTGTGATACAGCCTATGTATTTATGACCGGCCTAAGAGGTTGCTAATATGAGACACAGAGGTACTAATCTAATTATAATGTTCCTCAAACCTTTGTAAAAGCATGCTCTTATTTCTTAATGGTCCCAGTTCAGGGCAACATCCACAGACTGGGACAGAGGAGATGGGAAGGTGTCACTGACACTGTGAGAGGCAGTCCTCTGTACATAGCCAGCCCAGCTTTCAAATGTGATTAGTCCCCTGCAACACGGGGCCCCCACAGCATCCGGGGGTCCTGATTCGGATTGTGGTCTGCCAACGTAGTAACCCTGGTTTAGCTATTGTAACATTAGAAAAAAGAAAAGCTTCATTCCGGTTATCGGTCAAAACCTTGCGCCTTATGTCACTCCACTCAAAACAGAGCGGGTAAATTTACAGTAGTGTGGGTCCCTCTAATATCAGAGCACATACACTGTACCATGGAGTATAATTGGCCGTTCATCCTGGACATAAAGCTACAACACATTTGGGCTGGATTCACACATTGACTTTTAATGAGGTTACTTTCAATGAGCGAAAATTAAAAAAGAACCATCAGTCTTCCCTTTATACGTTTCATGTCTCACATTCACTCAAACACTGCATGTGTGAATGTCACCAAAGAAATGCAACATTAAAAGGGTTTTCCAAGATATTAATAATGAACTGTGGGAATCTGACACCCGGGTCCCCGTCGATCAGCTGTTAGAGAAGGCAGCAGAGCTCCTAAGACTTCAGTGGCCTTCTCCGTGTTCTCCAAGCACATCGCCGACCATTGTATAGCGACTGTTCTTGGTATCGCACTCAACCTCAGTTCTTTCTATGGGGCCGAGATGCGCCTAGGCCCTGTGACTGATGAACGGGTCATCACTCACCTAGGGAAAGCCGAGAGAAAGCCACGGCGCTACTGCGAGCGGCACTGCCTTCTCAATCAGCCGATCATCGGAGATTCCGGGTGTCGGACCTCCACCAATCAGATAATGATGACCCATCCTGAGGATAGGTCATCAGCATCAGTCTCAGAAAGCCTCCGAGCGCCACTGCCTTCTCAAACAGCCGATCATCGGAGAACCCGGGTGTCGGACCTCCACCGATAACATACTGATGACCCATCCTGAGGATAGGTCATCAGCATCAAAGTCTCGGAGAGCCCCTTTAAGTTTAGGAGTTAATATGACATAAAAAGCAACAAAGAATTTGGTTAGCATCGGTTTCATAGGTTCATAAAGTACTCACCAATTTGTTTTCTTGCATGTAGATTTTCTTAAGCTTGGGACAACCCTTAGCTATACCGATCATTCCTTCATCAGAGATCTTGTAGCACTGTCCAAAATGGATATCTCTCAAATCCTTGCACCTGGAACCCAACTGTGGACAAGGGTCCGACATAAGAATAGAGTGCTCAATAATAAATATACAGTCTATAATGTACAATAAATGTAGAGGGCTTATCTGATGAACATCATTTATCACAAATCCAAAGGATGGGAATGAAATGTATGATTCCTTAGGACCTAACACTGGGGTCCCAGTCATCATAAATGATCTTGATGCTACGGCCTGACAATGTCACCAAGACGGTGATGAAACACACCGACTAAAAGACTCGGACACTACATGGAATCTTGGACATCCTTTCCAGCTTGCACTCCTGGTTCTTTACTACGGTGGTGCTCGTCACCCCCACCCCCGGGCTCTGGAGACGGCTCCTGCCTTGTGCCTGCCACTAGCACAACCAGCTCAGTTGAGTGTGTCAGACACCATTCTATCTTTTGATTTTACTTATGAGATCTTGCGCTATGGAGCATCTCTATGTGTTTTTTCCTTATAGTGTTCCACTAAATTGTACCTCCTATTACATACAAGGAGTGCATACAATAACTAACACAGTAGATATTGCTTTTAAATCACAGTAGTATGGATCATGCTGCTCATATCACTGTGTCCAAGGATCCGGTATACAATATGGGATCCTGCGCTACCGGAAGTATGCTGGTTGTCACTGGCACCCCTAATGGACACAGGAGCCTCTGGGACAGAGCAGGTCACCGTCTCCTAGAGCATAGATAGAAGCAGCCTACTTTTACTAGTGAAGAGTCTAAATATGCAGTGCCCTGGTGCTCTACAGGCCTCTAAAGGCCCACCACTATTATGTATAGTGACTGTAATATATAATATAAAGGTTAATAATAGATTATACTATAGGCCAGTGGTGGCGAACCTATGGCACGGGTGCTAGAGGTGGCACTCAGAGCCCTCTCTGTGGGCACGCGTGTTCTGGAAAAAGTCTATGGTGTACCACTATGCCTTAGACTTTTCCTGCCATTCATCAGCGCAGGGCGCACTATGAACAGCACAGGCAGCGCACTGAATGTAGGCAGGCTATTATAGCTAAATGATAAAGTACATGGAAGATATACTATATTGGACTGTAGCATTCAGGTTGCATCGCCGCGTTGGAACTTTGCGATAAGTGGGTTTTGGGTTGCAGTTTGGGCACTGGGTCTGTTTAAGGTTCACCATCACTGCTCTATGCCATTCTGCTATAACAATAACATTTCTTCTACCTTCAAATAAACGATGAGTTCTGTGTCATATCGGCCCTGTTCCTACCTGTCTGATTGCTTCATCAGTAAGCCGGTCCTGGTTCCCAACATGAACTTTCTGCAGAGACGTACAATGCGTGGCCAGAGAGATGAGTGAGGAGTCAGACAGCTGCTTGCACCGGTAGGCCGTGTATTTCACCAGGCCTGAACACTTCACTGCCACCATCCCAATTCCGGAGTCTGTCACATATAGGCAATCGGAAATATTGAGCTCTGTAATGTTCCAAAATCTGGAAGCTATTCTTTCTAGTATCTCATCTTTCACCTGTAAAAGAAGTTTAGAATTACTTTTCTATTGCTGCTTTACCCAACATAAATCAATTTAAAACTAAATATGGTGCCTAAAACATAACTTTTAATGTCGTTTCGTAATAAAGCCTAAAAAATGTATTTCAAGTGAGATGTGCAATCACAGTGTGGGAAATGAATAAGCCTGGAGGAGTAGCTATGGATAGGGCGGGGAGGAACAAGGGAGGAAGACTGGGACTATGGCCCTCAAATCTTTCCCTATATGTTATATTCCTTCACCTATATCACCTCCTAAATACCCTCATACACTCGCCCTGACTGCGCAGGACTGCCCAGTTTCGTCTTGGAGATAGGAAGAAGGGGGTGAGGAGGCCCTCTCCTAGGCGGCTTCAGTGATCCCAAGAAAATGCTAGAGTTAGAATCACTCAGTCTTCAACTATAGACCAGAGAGGCAACTGCACAGTTGTCCTCCCTTATGTCAACTCAGACCTAACATCCGACGCGTTTCCCTGGCCAGCCGGCCAGTTCATCAGCGGAGATAAAAATCAAATTCGATGAAGAGATAAAGTGCTCAGTTTCAACAGTGCGTATTAGCAAAAACCAGGTGACTTAGCTTATGTTGAGGCTCCGATCAAGCCTGTCATCTGGTGAGTGGGGTCATAAGGTCCATATGACACCCAGCCCGGCACGTATGGCAGCGGTCCCTTGCGTCCGCGTGTGATGCCGGTTTTAAAGGCACCTGTGGCGGGCAGAACTAGCATCTTGCCCCGATCACATGGGCCGTGACGTCACTCCCCACGCATCACATGACCCAGGTCCTTGCAGGACGCACTTTCGATCGGGGCTTTCACCTGTAATTGGAATGTTGCGAGGGAGGACCCAAGTAAAGGGACCATCCCCTCCATTACCCGGTATCTTAGTGGCAACATATTTATACTCATGTTGCCAATGCTAGTTTGATATCCAAAGGATCCTAGGCTTTTATATAGGATCCTCTTTGGGTTCAATGGATCTTACACTACGATAAGTGGGTCGGAACATTACAATGAATGTCACCTACCTACAAATAGAACGGCATTTTGGCCGGGATGGAGACAGTACATATCTGTTTGTTATATCAATCTATAAAAACTTAGTAGATTTTACCCAACATAAAACATAAAAGAGCTTTCGACCTTAGGCTCTGTACCCGTCAGCTTGGCGTCTTCTGTCAGTAGCATACACTGGGACAGATGCACAACACATGTCAATGTGTGCCACTGTATAAGCACATAGTAGAGCATGCCGCCCACAAAAAGCATAGCCATATAGTAATACAGTTACAGGAGTTATCTGGGATTCCTATATTGATGGCCTATCCTCAAGAGAGGTTATCAATATCTGATTGGTGGGGGTCCAATTCCCAACATCTGCCAATCAGCTGTTTAAAGAAGTTGCAGTGCTCCGGTGAGTCCTGCAGCCTCTTCCTAGGCCGCTGACATCACATTCATTGGTCCTGTCGTCAATGTGCAGCTCAAATAGGTCCTGATCTGGAAAACCAAAGAAAGTCGCTATCCAATGTACGGCACTGTGCTTGGTGAGCTGTGAGGAGGCCACCGTGTTCCCCACAGTGTGGCAGCCTCTTCAAACATCTGATCGGCAGGGGTGCCAGGTGTGGAGCCTCCACTGATCTACGAATCACAGAAAAACACTTTAAAAGACAAAAAAAAAGTCCATAGTTTACTGATCTGAGTCCTCTTGACCCCTGCTCGGTAAATGGCTACGTATGATGTGAACAGAGCCTTATTCCATCTATTAATTATTACCCAGTGCTGGTCACGGCTTTCTACATAGAAATACATTTCATCCGCATCATCAGGAATTCCCTCTCAATGAATAACTAATGGAATTTTCCAGTTTTATTTAAGGAACAAACCTGCTGACAGGTGCCCTTATGACACTGGCCGGCCTGGTACATGTGCGCTTGGCAGCTGGAGGCCTCTGTGTTGGTCCCATGTTCATAGGACTTATGATGAAGATATTATTGCGCCTTCCTTTGCATTGGTGTATTTCTAATCAATGCTCACGCCTACTCACAAACATTCCACCCATAGCACTATAAATATTCTGTTCCCTATCCCACCAGCCATTACCCCTTGAGAAAGCAGAGAGGTGGTGGTCTGACTTGGTGTGGGATCGTTTACTTTTGGTCTGTATTATTAACTGCTTTATATTGATTTATACTATTTAGAAATCATGTTGTCACGATGCGCTCTGTGCATGGTTCCAGGAGGCGGGCACGGCCGAAGCGCGCTCGCATCATCTGTGCACCCAGCGTTGCCTATTCCCGCGGGAACCACACTGGGGCTAAGTGCCGAGCTGATCACTCGGCGCTCGGCTGTGTGGGCTGCATTAGACCTCAAGAGTCATGTCACACTGGCCACGTCACATGACTCCGCTAGTGCACTATTTAAACCTGCCTGTTATTGAGGTCCTTTCTGCACGATACTCACCTGGTTTGTTTGTTCCTGATTGGCTTTCGATTTCTCGTCCGTCTCATCCTCTGGTCTTGGCGTTCTCTCCTGGTATGACTTTGGCTTGTCCTGACGATTCTATGCTTGCTCCTCCTGGTTTGTCGACCAGTTGTTCCTTGTCGCTAGGACTTGCAAGGCAAGTAGGCAGGGACAGGGGTGAGGGTGGAGTTCAGTGGTCACTACCCCAGCCCCTGTGTGTGTGACACATGTGTTTTGTTGGTACGCTGGGCTATATTACCCTTTACCAGCTATACTCTTATGTTGATATTAAGTGTTAAATAAAATTATATAAGCATGTTCACTGTGTGACTATTGAGCTTTCTATTATCTAACCACATATACATCTATTAATGTTACTTTATAAGGAAAAGTAGTTTTGGTGCTTATATCTGAACCATGTTCATACTGCATTGCTGAGAAAAATGTATGTTTTATTATATGCAAATGATCCTCTAAGAGCAGCAGGGGCGTTGCCATTACTCCTAGAGGCTCCGCTCTCTCTGCACCTTGATTGATTGACAGGGCCAGACGTTAAGATGTTTTCACTGCCTGGTCAAAGTGCAGTTTTAGAGAGAGCAGACCCTCTAGGAGTGAGGGTAACGCCCCCCTGCTCCTAGAGGCTCATTTGCACATATTAAAACTTCATTTTTCTCAGCAATATGAACATGGGACCAATCCCCTGGTGGCCCTGAGGAAGGGTGGTCCCCTAGTCTCCCACCCTCTGCACAAATGGCATTGCGTACTACGCGGCATATGGAATCTCACCCAGCCTAGGTCCATATAAAAACTGTGTAGATTATTTAACAAGCCATCCAGGTTACTGAGATCATGTCTATGAACAGAGGCCGGCCAGCCAGTATCCTCTTTCCCGGGGGACCTGCCTTCTCAAAGTCACGGCAGGGACCGCCACAATCAATCATCTTGAGCGCCTTGCTGCTTCTGCGTACTATGCGCATGAAGCTGTAAAGTGGGCCTCCAGAATGATTTTTACTGGTGGGCCCCAGGCACCCCAGTCCGAAACTGTATGTCAGAAAATATTTACAGCCTCACACAATTTTTCCCATTTTTTAAACCTGTCGCAAGGTTTCAAGTTTTCCATTTTCTCTGAAATCTAAAATAAATTCACTGGTGTTTTGTAAAAAGCAAAGTATATTTCCTTTTTTTTTTGACAGAAGTAATTTATGTTTAAGCTGTTTCTGCAGATGGGGGAAAAAAAAAGGTTTGCTTGTATAAACCAAGTCATTCTTCATCATAATTTACAAGCGGTAATTAACTGCATCAACACAGCAGCGACTGCTCTGAATCCTAAGTGTCTGCAATGAGATCCATACAAATCTGATCACGTGGAAGAAACGAGCGGCGCTTAATATCGATAAAAGGCCCCATTCACACGTCCTCAAGTGTTGCGGATCCGCAACACACCATGCCGGCACTCCCCATAGAGATGCCTATTCTTGTTCGCAGGCTGCGGATAAGAATAGGACATGCTCTATCTTTTCCGCAAATGTGGAAGCGGAGAACACACAGTGTGCTCTCCGCATCACGGCCGGCCCCATTCCCAATGAATGGGTCCGCATCCCTTCCGCAGAATTGCGGAATGGATGCGGACAAAATTGCAGACGTGTGAATGGGGCCGAATACGGGCCAAGTGTCTGATCACTGGGATCCCCACCAATCACAAGTACAGGCGTCTCGTGTACCTTGTTTCAAGGAGTCTTTAAATAATAGACCCTAATCGACCCAAAATATATCAACAATAAAAAAAATAATAGCCATGGCCTATAGTAATTCTGTTTATGGACTAATCATATAAAACGTAGCTTTTATTATTTCCTCTCTTAAAACACAAAAAAGGTACTCCATATGCCTTTCATTTCCGTTCAAAGATAGAACATGTCCTATTATTGTCCGCATAACGGGCAAGGATAGTACTGTCCTATCAGGGGCCAGCAAAAAAACGGAATGCACACGGACGTCATCCGTATTTTTTGCAAACTGCAAAATACTGAAAAAGCCACACAGTCGTGTGCATGAGGCCTTAGGCTGAGGCCGCACACAGATTTGTCATAGGAACCAGCAATGTACGCAATCTTGTGCACGGTCACTGGAAAGGTAAAATCAATTAAACGTGATAAGAAGAGTCTAGGCGAATCTGGGAATCGTAAGGGGAAATTCTCCATGAAAATGCAGCGTAATCTGCCAGCAGCATGCTATAGAACAGGAGGAGCTGAGCGGATTGATGTAGGCTATAGTTTTGTGGGAAAAGATTCAGTATCTCCGCTCATTCTGGGCTTTGACGTCCAGGAGACGTCCTATCAGTGATGACATCCTTCCTCTATGGGTATACAGAGATAGCCGTCATCACTGATAGGACGTCTCCTGGACTTCAGAGCCCAGAAGGAGCGGAGATATAAAGGGATGAAATACAAGTTATACATCCATCTGCTCAGCTCCTCCCGCTCTATACCATGCTCCCTGCAGATTACACTGCATTTTCATGGTGACAGGTTCCCTCACAGACACTTTTCCTAGCACAACAGCTATTGTCTATCACATACACAAGCTCATTGTAGAAAAGCATTTTTACAGTTTTTTTTTTTTTTTTTACAGGTGAAATGTGGGGGAATATCAAAACTGGGGCAACAGAAAACTGGTTTAGTTGCCCATAGCAACCAATCTGATTCCACCTTTCAGCACTCGTTTGAAAAATGAAAGACACGTTCTGATTGGCTGCTATGGGCAACTAAGCCGGTTTTCCTTTACAGCAGTTTCAATAAGCCTCCCCCAATGTGTTTCAACTGCCAATTACCACATTTCCCATAAAAAAGGGGGTCAATGCAACGACAGTAAGTACATAAGCTTTTTTATAAGGTGTTTTTAAAAAACAAAACTGGAGCAATGTGTCACCCACCCTGAGTTGTATGGTTGTATGCAATGTGCTTCATGCTTGGCCCAGGAAACACAGGCCATGTGTGGCCCCCTCTCCTGGACTAACTAAGTTTGTAGAATTTTTCTACAACTGAGGGTGGTTTCTCGCATAGGTTTTTGCTGGTGTTTTTCTAGACTTTTCCTTATTTATTTATTTTGCACCTGCACTTTTTAGTGTGTGTTTTTGTAGTATTTTACCATTTTGACAACATCTCTGTAGGGGAAACACATCATTTAAAAAATGCTAGTGGACAAACTTACTGTTTGATAAACCCCCCCCCCCCCCTCATCAAAAAAATAAATAAATAAGACACCAAAAACCCCAGGTGGCAAAAAAATAATAAACAATTCATGCTTTTTTTTTTAATACTAAAAAATAAAAAAAACTCCAGACCCTTAAAGGAGTTGTACAGGATTAGAAAAAAAATTATTGCTTCAGTATTGTTCCCATTCATTGTCAATGGGGAGAAAACTGAACTGAACCAAACACACCAGAACGCATTCAATTCCGTTTCATTGCGTTCCCATGATGCAAACATCGTTTATGAGTGCGTCCTGGAATGCGGAGCAAGACTGATCCGTCATGGCTCACAATGTTAGTCAATAGGGACGGATCCGTTTTCTCTGACACAAATGGCTCTTTTGGAGATAATACAACAGGGTCCGTTCATAACGGATGGAGACGGTCGTATTATTATGACGGAAGCGTTTTTCCTGATCCGTGACGGATCCCGCAAAAATGCAGATGTGAAAGTAGCCCAAGCTGTAATACAAGTCAAAACCCATGGACATCTGTGGCACTGTTTCTACAAGGAAAGCAGCCATGTTTTGTAAGGCCTCTTTCTCATGTTAGTAAATCGCGGACGTGTGCTGTCCGTGTTCTCCATAAACAGCACAAATATCCATTCATATATGAATGCGGTGTGCAGCAATTACCGCCATATATGAATGGGGTGTTTACATACAGTTTTCAGAAAAAGACAAAAAAAATTACTAGACATGTGAATTAACTTCCCTTTACTTAAGGGCCCTTCCCATGGCCAGAGAATCCCGCAGATAATCGCTAACGAGTGTTCCTAAAAACGCTAATTAGCAATTATCTGGCAGTGTAAATCTACCGCCAATTACCTGATGAATGAGCGAAACGCTTGTTCATCCGATAATAGATCATTTCTGTGGTCACAAAAATGATCATTTGCCGGCGCAAGATCGTTCTGTGTAAACAGCATCTGCTGCCGGAAAACAACTGGTCAGTATGGGGACCAGCGATGGCAGAGCGATCACTCCTCCACATACTGACGCAGCAGTCGCCTCCGCTAGAGAGCAGCTGACTGGCGGGAAGGAACGCTTCCCTCCCGACAATCTGCTGCTGTGTGGTCACATATAATACAAAAACTGCAATCTGGTAAAACATGTACATAAGGATTCGGGTTACCTGGCAGTGACTGCTGAGGTCCAGCTGCTTCCAGAACTGAAAGTCTAAGCAGAGGTCACGCCAATATTTGCAGACCAGAGACGCACACAAGCATCGCTCTTTCAATGAGAGGTGGGAAAAAATCTGAAAGAAAAAGCAGAAAAGTGCAGAATTTCAGAGACTTGCTGTTTCTTGTGCATTTCGCTGTTCTACAGACCAGTGTATTTGTAACTATCAACCTGAAGTCCTCAGGACTGACACAAATCTAACCCAAGCTATGAAGACTACACAAGGGGTTCTCCTCTGCAGACCCAGGGGCGGACTGGCCATAGACGCCACAGGGAAATTTCCCAGTGGGCCGTGGCCCATGGTGCCACCTGAGCCGGGTACATAATAATCTGATGCTCTCTAATTACCTGGCCTGCGGCCGCAAGTGCCCTCCTGGGTTCAACTGTATCCTTCTTCTCAGGAAGGTGATAGAGTTGAATGCTGCGGCATGGGCACCAGTATTTTGTGCTGCACTGTGGTATTTGGTTCTGCTGAGGTTGTATTTGTGCTGCACTGTGGTATTTGGTTCTGCTGGGGCAGTATTTGGTTCTGCTGGGGCAGTATTTTGTGCTGCACTGTGGTATTTGGTTCTGCTGGGGCGGCATTTTGTGCTGCACTGTGGTATTTGGTGCTGCACTGTGGTATTTGGTTCTGCTGGGGCGGAATTTGGTGCTGCACTGTGGTATTTGGTTCTGCTGGGGCAGTATTTGGTGCTGCACTGTGGTATTTGGTGCTGCACTGTGGTATTTGGTGCTGCACTGTGGTATTTGGTGCTGCTGGGGCGGCATTTGGTTCTGCTGGGGCGGCATTTTGTGCTGCACTGTGGTATCTGGTTCTGCTGGGGCGGTATTTGGTGCTGCACTGTGGTATTTGGTTCTGCTGGGGCGGTATTTGGTGCTGCACTGTGGTATTTGGTTCTGCTGGGGCGGTATTTGGTGCTGCACTGTGGTATTTGGTTCTGCTGGGGCGGTATTTGGTGCTGCACTGTGGTATTTGGTTCTGCTGGGGCGGCATTTTGTGCTGCACTGTGGTATTTGGTTCTGCTGGGGCGGCATTTGGTGCTGCACTGTGGTACTTGGTTCTGCTGGGGCGGTATTTGGTGCTGCACTGTGGTATTTGGTTCTGCTGGGGCGGTATTTGGTGCTGCACTGTGGTATTTGGTTCTGCTGGGGCGGTATTTGGTGCTGCACTGTGGTATTTGGTGCTGCTGGGGCGGTATTTGGTGCTGCTGGGGCGGTATTTGGTGCTGCTGGGGCGGTATTTGGTGCTGCTGGGGCGGTATTTGGTGCTGCACTGTGGTATTTGGTGCTGCACTGTGGTATTTGGTGCTGCACTGTGGTATTTGGTGCTGCACTGTGGTATTTGGTGCTGCACTACGGTACTGCTACCCCTTGCCTCCTGTTATTCCTGCCCCTTTGTGCAGCTCTGTCTTCTGTGACATCACGGGCCACCTTAGGTTCCTAGTGCATACCCAAGTGTCTCTATGGTTCCACACCACTGCATCCGTCACCTGCCTAATGCATGTGGACAAGACTAGGACAGATCAATGGCAGAGGTTTATATCCCATCCAGTAAAGTTCTTTGCACGTGGATTATTTTCTGTATGTGACCATAAAGCGGAAGATTCTGTTGCAGAAACTTCTGTGACCGTCCCAGTCATCTCAATGCAATTTATGTTCTTGCTGCCAAAACAACTGCATTCAGACGAATAGATCCGATTTTCGGTCACAGAGGTCGCAAAAATCTTTGGATGTGAAAGCACCCTTAGACCTCATTCACATTTCAGTTTTTCACAAATGTGTGCTATCCTCATGGTCCGTGAAAAATCACTGACAACACAGTGGACATCCGTGTTTGGTCTGTTTCTCACTCACCACTGGCAGGAGATGCTCTGGAAATTCACTGGCAGCTGAGCAGTGTCGGTGGAAGACAGATGGAGGGCAAAAAAAAGGACAAACACGGATTCTTCAGTGACATATTCACTGGTGAAACACGGACGGATTTTCCCAGAACGCCAAACGGACATGGAAATGTGAAGGAAGCCTTAGGCCTCATTCCTAGGGCAGTATTCAGATCTGCACATCAGTATTTGTAAGCCATCACCAGAAGAGGTTTCTTTTGTTGTTCCATTTCTGGCTTTGGTTTACAAATACCGATGGATCATACCGACCTGAATACTGCCGAGACAGTGAGGTCTTAGGGTAAGTTCATGCGGCTTACAGGCTATGTACACCTTTGGAGGCAATTTTTGTTTATGATTGCATTTTACTCATTTTTGGCTAAAAATCCTTTTCAATTTGCCTTTATTTAAAATATTAAGCCATTCGGTCACAAAGGGTTAACCATTTTCCTAAGGGTACTAGCTTTTTTCTTTTCCGGCATAGAGTTCCGTCGTCCCTGATCAGTATTATCCCCATGCATTCTGAATGGAGAGAAATTCGTTCAGGATGTACAGTATCAGCATGTGAACGTTTTTAGACGGGGAAAATACCGCAGCATGCTGCGGTATTATCTCCTTCTAAACTTCTGGAACATATGACGGAATGCCGGATCCGGCATTAATTCCCATTGGTTTGTATTAGTGCCGGATCCGGCATTACAAATACTGCAACGACGGATCCGTCCTCCCAGTCTGCGCATGCGCAGACATTTAAAACTGTGAAAAGAAATCAAGACAGATCCGTCTCTCCGTCTGAAAACAAAAAAACGGATACGAACTTGAAATGCATTTGTGAGACGGATCCACATCCGGATCTGTCTCCAAATGCTTTCAGTTGTCATGCGGTATGACGGATCAGGCGGGTAGTTCCGGCGATAGAACTACCCGCCGGATCCTCACAATGCAAGTGTGAAAGTAGCCCAACTGGAAAGATAGGATTGAGCTTTAAAGGGAATCTGTCAGCAATAAATAGCATCTAAATGTGTTAACAGTACCTCCTAGTGCCCGCAAAGTGTCTCCACATGGACCTTTTCTTCCTCTTTTCACTGTTGGTTTCACTGAGAAAATGCACTTTTATTCTGCCGCTGCCCCGTGCTTCAAGTCAGGCTTGAAGTCATGGGGGCAGCGGCCTCGGCGTCTTCCACGGTCCTCTCCCCGCCCCCTGCCTCCTTGACTGACAGCCTAGATGCATTGCCGGGACCGCGCTCTAAGGCCCGGCTGCCGCGCGTACTACGCGCCGTCTTTCTTTCGCCGCACAGCGCATGCGCCCGACAGCCTGTAGTAAACGTGCACAGATGTCGGGCGCGGGCGCGTTTACTACAGGCTGACGGGCGCATGCGCTGTGCGGCGAAAGAAAGACGGCGCGTAGTACGCGCGGCAGCCGGGACCACGCTCCAGCCGCCCTTTACTGCGCATGCGGCCTTAGAGCGCGGTCCCGGCAATGCATCTAGGCTGTCAGTCAAGGAGGCAGGGGGCGGGGAGAGGACCGTGGAAGACGCCGAGGCCGCTGCCCCCATGACTTCAAGCCTGACTTGAAGCACGGGGCAGCGGCAGAATAAAAGTGCATTTTCTCAGTGAAACCAACAGTGAAAAGAGGAAGAAAAGGTCCATGTGGAGACACTTTGCGGGCACTAGGAGGTACTGTTAACACATTTAGATGCTATTTTTTGCTGACAGGTTCCCTTTAATGAGAGTTTATAAGGTCAGAGAGCAGAAATAAGGAGCCCGTCTGCTCCCCAGATGACAGAAAATCCACAGGCAGCTAGTGGAGCATCACAGCTCTGTACAGAAAAAAGGATTCCATATTTTTTATAAAGACCAATTGAAAAAATTATTTTTAGTTCAAAAAAATTACAATGCAATATTTAAAAAAAAGCCCCCAAAAATGTTGGCATATATTCAAACTAAAACCCATGTCCCATTGTCTCCTATGGGAATCCGCGTTGCAGTTCACACAGAAGCTGTTTTCATTGTGCAAAAATGTGAAATGCGGTGCAAAAAGAGACATAAGGCGAATCCACAGTCTGATACTGTCCGTGAAAGAGGTTGTAGAGGTAAAGAAAAAAGCAGACGTGCAATGACTACTCCTGGGTATAACGCTACATCAGTGATTGTGTCCAGTGGCATCCAGCAGAAGACTGCACTCCATTCTATAAAACAAGGAGCAGCAACCTCCAGCTGAAACTACAACTCCCAGAATCCTCTTTCACATGTGCGGAAGTTACAAAAACAGCTGAGTAAGTTTGCATGCTGGGAGTTGTAGTTCCACAGCAGCTGGACTGCCGAAGGTTGCTTATCCCTAGTATAAAATGTAACTACTAATACACTGGCAGTGCCCGCGTGGCGCGGATCCCTTTGTAGAACACTGGCCCGGCAGACAGGACGGAAGCTGCTCTAGCTCAGTGCACTGATCTGTAGGGCAGTGCTCCCGCCTGCTTGGCCCATGTTCCTAGGTGACTGCCATGTGAGTACCACACCGCAGGTGGCGCACAGGGTGAGGGGGCAGGTTACCCTATTTATTTGTAGGGAGGGGTTAGAACAGAGGTCACTTCTCACCTTCAGCAGCAGGGATGGGGGCAGCTGGTTAATATTTAGCGGCTCAACCTCCAGCTTGGGAGAGTCAGGGCCGGCTTCCCTGAGGGTCTGCGGCTGATCCTGGGAAGGAGGAAGCATGGATGAGGAGTCACCGCAGATCAGGTTCAGGAGCTCGGATCTCTGTGGCGCTGCGCTGGATAGGGAATGCTCCTCCAGCAGGGGCATGCCATCTCTCCCATCAGGGCATTCCAGCGCTGGGTTCCCGATGGGCTGCTGTGCCAGCTCCTCTGTGGTGGGCAAGGTTGGATCTCCAGTGGACTGGTCGGTAGGTTCCTTAGAATAGGAAGGGGTGTGATCCTGATAGTGCTGGGTGCTGGGGTGCCCCTGATCTCCTGCACAGGAGGGGTGAGGGTGCCCTCCTGCAGGGGTGCAGCGGGGCTGCTTGCAGGGGGTGCCCGGCTGCTCTCCGCTATTCTTCCGCTTGTGCACCATGTCTATGGGCTCCTGGGGACGCCCTGGGCGCAGGACACTGGTGCTCAGCAGCGGTAAGTGGCCACAGTCCTGGGTAGGTGGAGCAGGGGACACCGGCTCACTGGCTGCAGGCTCCCTCACTATAAAGCACAGCAGACACGGTGCACGGAGCAGGCAGTCCCGGCGCTGCTGCAGCTTCTTCCTCCTCTGGGCTCTGGCTGGTGGGAGGCCGCGGCGCTGCTTACAGAGGAGGCTGCCCATAAATGACGGCCAAGCCGAGGGGAAGACTCCGGAGCGGGCACTGTCCCGGCTCACACACTCACTGACACACACTCCAATGCTTTTCCCGTTACCGCCGTTCTGACGTCACCACAACACTAGACGTCACTCGGGATTGTGACCTTGCCATTGGCCAGAATGAGGACGCCGGGTTACGTCCTCCTGCACGTTACGCACTGTCAAAAGAGTAAGTCTGCGGCCATATTGGTTACTGGCAAATACGGCGTCCGGCTGAAAGCACACGCGGCGTCTGTCATTCATCTTTGCCCTCTTGAAACATGGCGCGTACGTCTACAGTCCAGAACAACAGGGCTAATCTTTGATTAAAAGGACGGTGTTCTAAAAATCGTAGCGCCCCCTTTGTCTGTAGCGTGGTATTACACGTTCTGTTACGGCTGTCAAAGACTTGAAGTGCTGCTGTTACAGAGCTGCGCACATGTGATATCTTTATTTTCTGGTTATTGCGGGAGAAGCTTTCATCTTCAGTCCTTTGACAGCCCTCACTAATGGACATGTAACCGATATTGTGCTCATTGTGGAGGAGTTTACTTTTATGCATACAGACGCTCCCAGAAATGTAAAAAAAAAAGCCCAAATATATGCATACCATAACAAGTATAGGTGAAAAAAGAAGGAAATTCAACATCCAGTTATATTAACATCTTAAGGCTATATTACAGTTTTTAACAACTAAGTGTAAGAAAGAAGGATATTGTGTTTTAGGTGATTATTATATAGAGCTAGGGTTGAGCGAACTTGTATTTTAAGTTCGGCGTCCAGAGTTCGGGTTATCGAAGAATCCCGGTATGGATTCCGCTATCACGGACCATACCGGAATTTGGAATCCATAAGGGGATTCTTCGATGAACCTTAATAAACAAGTTCGCACAACCGTCCTTCACTGCTCTACTTCCTTCTTCTCCTCCACACAGAGCACAGGAGCTCCGCCCCTCATGTCACATGATCATTATACCAGGCCCTTTACCACCTCTTATCCAATAGGTGGAACTTAAAATGCAAGTTCGCTCAACCCTATATAGGGCTCATGAACACGACCATGGTTTTTTGCATATCAATCCACATTTTTTGCGGTTTGGACGTGGACCCATTCATTTCAATGGGGCGGAAAAAGATGCGGACAGCACACCGTTTCCTGTCCGCATCCGTATGTCCGTTCCCCAACACCTGCAAAAAATAGAACATGTCCTGTTGTCATGTATTACAAACAAGGATAAGACTGTTTTACTATGGTCCGGACGTTCCGTGCTGAACGTACATGGCCTGTATTCGCGTTTGGAGGAATCTGCTAATTTCCCTGTAAGGTCTATGGTCAATCCACCCCTTAACCCCTTAAGGACCGGGGGTTTTGGGATTTTTGCGTTTTTGTTTTGCGCTCCCTGCCTTCCAAAAGCCATAACATTTTTATATTTCCGCTCACATAGCCATATGACGGCTTATTTTTTGCGGGACAAGTTGTACTTTTTAACGCTACCATTTATTTTTGCATGTGATGTAGTGGGAAACGGGAAAAAAATTCCAAATGGGGTGAAATTGCAAAAAAAAAGCAATTTCACCACAGTTTTACGGGTTTTTAAATTACAACGTTCGATTTGCGATAAAACTGACTGGTTAATTTTATTCTTCAGGTCAGTACGAATCCGGCAATACCTAATATGTATAGTTTTTCTTGCGTTTTGATAGTGAAAAAAATTTAAAGTGGGAATTTTTTTATTTTATTTTTTGTCGCCATGTTTTGACCCCTATAACTTTTTTGTAATTATGCCTACGGAGCAGTGTAGGGGCTCATTTTTGCGGGGCATTCTGAACTTTTAATTGATACCATTATGGGGTGCGTATGATGTTTTGATCACTTTTTATTCATTTTTTTAGGAAATGAAGCGTCCAAAATGGCGAATTAGCCATTTGGACGCTTTCTTTCCGTTTTTATGTTTACCGTATGGTGAATATTTTTAATATTATTATAGTATGGGCGTTTTCGCACATTGCGGCACCCATTATGTGTAATTTTTATTTTTTTATTTATTTTATTTTCATTTTGGGGAAAGGGGGTGATTTGAATTTTTATATTTTTTTATTTAATTTTTATTTTTTAAACTTTTTTTTTTTTTTTACCACTTTCTTATAGTTCCCATAGGGAACTATAAGATGCAATCATCAGATTGCTATTCTCATATATTCCAATGCAATAGCATTGGAATATATGAGAAAATCGCATATTTCCTATGGAGCCTATTACAGTCATAGGCTCCATAGGAATACTGTGTAGTAACCTAGGTTTCATTCACAGAAACCTAGGGTACTACATGCATGCTCCGGCTCCCCTTGTGGCCATCAGGGAGCCGAGCAAAACCGAAAGTGAAACTTTCGGTTTTTGCGTGATCAGATGCCGTGGTCAGGATTGACCACGGCATCTGAGGGGTTAAATGTCCGCGATCGGCATCGCTGCCGGTCGCGGACATGAGCTGCGGGTGTCAGCTTGATGAATCAAGCATTTACCCGCAGCTCATGCGCCCGCTCCGTGCGGGAGCGGGCGCCATCTTTAAAGTGCGGACGAAGGGCGTACATGTACGCCCTTCGTCCTTAAGGGGTTAAAGTAGTCCATGTTGTAAGTGAGCCCAAATGTGCAGAAGTTGGGGTCAACACATGTAAGGAGGGTTATCATAAGTAGGTGGGGTCAGCAACATCACGGTGCAGTACAAAATACCACCCCAACAAAACCAAATACTACAGTGCAGCACAAAGTACTGCCCTAGCAGGAATAAATACCATAGTGCAGCACAACTTACTGCTCCAGCAAAGCCAAATAGCGCCTCAAAATGTCTTCCCAGAAGCTGCACTCTATGACTGTAATCAAGAAATGAAAGAAATGAAAACGGAGGCTGAGGAGGTGAGACGCAGGTCTTAGGACCAAGCCAGCCCTACCTTTGGCATGCTGCCTAGTGTTTCAGCACTACCAAACATGCAGGAGAATACAGCACCACATACCTATTACACCCAGTGACATCTCCTCTGATTGTAGACATTCTCTTTCTCCATCTTCTCCATTCGGCCCAGACCTCCATAACAACCTCTTCAACCATGTTTTCCACATAGACTTCTTAGGTTCCTCACTTTTCCATCAACTTCCCCACCTTTTCAACATAAACTCCTCATCCTGGTGACCAAAAAGTGTCATCTTGCTGCTGCCACCACCATTATTGTGACCAATGTGCTACCCAATCCCCCAAATACTACACTGCAGAAAAAAGTGTCAAGCAGATACTCCCCCTGAAAATACTAGTACCATACAAAAATAATTGTGTCAAGTGGAGTGCCCTGAACAGTTATAGCGCCCTAGTAGTAATAATGTCCTGCTATAGTGGCTTCAATAGTAATATGATTCCCCAGAGTGGCTCTAGTAGAAATGCACCCTATAACACCCACAGCAGTGCCCCTAGTATAATTAAAATGACCCATATAGTGCCCCAGTAATAATAATGTCCCTATAGGGCCCTCAGTATTAATAATGTCCCTTATACTACCCCAAGTATTAAAAATGCACCCTACTGTGCTCCCAGTAATAATAAACATGCCTTCTATAGTGCCCCCAATATTGCCCCTTACAGTGCCCCCAGTAGTATGCTACCCAAGTGGCTTAGGAAAGGGAAAAAATAATAATCACCTGACTCTCATTCTGTGCTGCCTTCCTGAGATGCCTGTGTCCCAGGATGACGTCATAGCACTATTTGTGCTATTGCTGTATGCCCACGTAGACTGTGTCACAGCACATGCAGTCACAATTATGTCACAGCCTGCACCATTGATACAGTATCTCAGGGTGAATGGCGTGCTGGAAGCCATTGGCACCACTGCAGTATTCTTCTATTGAACCCTTCTGAGAACAGCAATACAGTTTAATCCAGGATAACCTCACCTACCAGACCTTGCCGGCTTCCAGCCGGGAACATATGAACCTGCCGCTTACCGTGTTAAAGGGGTTTTCCAGTTACACAAAATAACACCAGCATTCAACAGTACTGCATCAGATGATGAAGTTCTGAGTGCATCTTTACTCCTCCAGCTTAAATGCGGTCTGTGACCTACACCCTGTGTTTACATCTTGCTGCAAGACTCATGGGGAGTGTCTGTAGCATCAAGTCTCGGACTATCACCCCCCTCCTAGCTCAAATCTCACAGAACCAAGCCTGCTTGAAGCCCTGCCCTAAGACACAGCATTAATGCTGACATCACATCTACAGGACAGGGTCCAGGAGAATGAGAAGATCACCGCCCTCAGAGGCGAGGTCATTGATGATGTTGTGTCTACAGGGCAGAGTCTTACAAGCCTCAGACGTTGATGTGATGTCATCGGGAGAGGGAACCAACACGGTAGAAAATGTCAAACAACTGCGATCAAGTGCAGGAAAACGGGACATTACAAATAAACAATCCGATTTAGTAAGTGATAGTGTGTGTTATTTCTTGTCAATTAATGCTGAAATTTTCAAAACTAGAGTACCCCTTTAAAAAGGACCTTTCATGGGTCCAGACATTATGAAATATCTGCCAGGATATGTAGGGCATAGTGCACTGATGTAACATTGCTTACTATTTTTTCTTGGCATTGCTCCCCTGCAGTTTTCCCGGCTGGTATGCTAATGAATAACATTGGTACAGGGAGGAGGGGACACCATGGTTTCCCAATGGGTGTCTCCTTCTCTCCTCTCTTCAGGGAGAAGGTGAGTTTTTTTTTCTCCCTGACTGTGACGCTCTCTGCTGTGATTGGACGGCGCTACAGCCAGGGAGAAGGAGACGCCCATTGAAAAACAGGGCAGTCGCCTCCTCCCAATACCGATACTATTCATTAGCATATCAGCCGGGAAAACTGCAGGGGAACACAGCGGGCGAACGGAGCAGCGCCCAGAAAAAATAGTAAGCAATATTATATCAGTGCACTATGCCCTACTGCCCTACATACCTGGTAGTTATTTCATAATGTCTGGACCCATGAAAGGTCCTCTTTAATCCAGTGTCAGGTTGTTATGAACCTGGGTGGCAGCTGTGAGGAGGGTGTCAGCAGATCAGGTGGACCTCTGGCATTGGCCCCCCCGAGAACCTTCCCAGTCAGGTCTATGGTCAGTCAGCCTCTGCATTTAACACTATGCTTTGGCTAAGGCCTCTTTCACACAAACGTTGTTTTTTTTTATGAGAGTGTACGGGCCTTTTTTTGGGTTTTCCGTATACAGTCTGTATACGGAACCATTAATTTTAATTGGTCCGCAAAAAAAAAAGGAAGGTAACTCTGTATGCATTCAGTTTCCGTATTTCCGTTCCATTCAAGGATAGAACATGTCCTATTATTGTGCGCATCACGGACATGGATAGTACTGTTCTATTAGGGGTCAGATGTTCAGTTCTGCAAAAAACTGAATGCACACGGATGTCATCCGTTTTGTTTTCGGATCTGTTTTTTGCGGACCGCAAGTCCATATGATCGTGTGAAAGAGGCCTAAGGCCTCTGTTACATCCTGAAGCACGTATGCAGTATCCTGTTCTGCTCACAGAGGATATAATAAAGTTTGAAGAGTTTAATGCAGCTCGTTGCTGGATTTGCTACTTTTCTCACTCACATACAGGTATATGATATATGGTATACATAGATATGCTTATCCCTAACAGAAAAATAAAATGTGACCTAAAGAATTAATTTGACTAAAAATGTTAGAAATAATTAAAAAAAGTTACATTTTGAAAAATGAATAAAACGAAGATAAGATGATGAAAAAATGTAATAAATTTTTTATGCAAAAAAGAAAAATATGGTAGGGCTGATTGCATACTATAAGGTACTCAGTATTATAACCAGGATAAATGGCAGAAATTTACTGTCACAATATATCCAGCAGATGGCAGTGACTGACTTTGGTTTTTCAAATGATAGTTGCAAGGAACAATACATTTAGCTATAAATTCTTCAGTGTTTAAAGGTGAGATGATTCCATAAGCATTAAATTACTCAGGAGCACGTGCCTATACTACAAGTAAGATAAATGTCTAATGAAAGGGTAAGGTGGTCATGCATGTGCTGCTGTAGCCATTCCTTTACCCTCAGTTCACACTTGCGCGTTTTACAGCGCGTTCGAACACGCTGTAAAACGCATAACCGATGCAAACCAATGCTTCCCTATGGGACTTTTTTTGGGGCGTTTGTCACGCGTTTTGGCCCATAGACTTCAATGGGAACGCGCAACGCTTGTATTTTGCGCGTTTTTGACACTGAAAACGCGCGTTCGAACGTGCGTTTATGAATTTACAACATGCTGGAAAGGCCAAACCCCAGGTGCTAGGCACAGTTTGGAGAGAAGCCAACACTGCAGTCAATCACAAAAACGCGCACAAAAACGTGCGTGAAACTCGCACAAAAACGTGCGTGAAACTCGCACAAAGACGCGCTTCTCAGAAACGCTCAAGTGTGAACCCAGGGTTAGGGCAAGAATAACCGTTTAACTAAAGTATATGAACGCATAAGGTAAAATCAATCTCACTACATACAATTGCCAGGACTTTTGGTGTATAAGTAACCTACCGTATTTTTCACGTTATAAGATGTACTCCCCCAAAAGTAAATGGGAAAATGGCCGTGCGTCTTATAAAGAGAATACTAGTGAGCTCTTCCATTATGGAAGCTCTCACTAGTATGCATTAGGTGCCGGGAGCTGGGAAGAAGCACTGCAAGCGCTTCCGATACTCACCCTCCCTGGTCTTCTTGCTAGGGCCTGTGCTCCACACTATGACCTGACGCTGCACGCAGTCAGGTGACAGTGCAGCACGGGCCGCAGAAGATAGGGATGCGAGACGCCAGACCAGGAGCAGAGCCGTGGCACAGGAGAGGTAAGAGAAGGTTTTTTATTTTAGTCTGATGGGGTCTGAAAGAAAAGGGCTGATCTGAGGTCTGATGGGGGTCTGAAAGAAAAGTTATGATCTTAGGTCTGATGGGGGTCTAAAAGAAAAGGGCTGATCTGAGGTCTGATGTGGTATAAAAGAAATGGACTGATCTGAGGTATGATGGGGGTCTGAAAGAAAAGGGCTGATCTGTCTGATGGGGTCTGAAAGAAAAGGTCTGATCTAAGGTCTGATGGGATATAAAAGAAATAGACTGATCTGAGGTCTGGTGGGGTCTAAAAGAAAAGGGCTGATCTGAGGTATGATGGGCGTCTGAAAGAAAAAGGCTGTTGTGAGGTCTGTTGGGGGTCTGACATGGAGGGCTGATGGGGTTCTGACATGGAGGGCTGATATGGGGGTCTGATGTGATGTCTTGATATGTATGGGGGTCTGATCTGAGCATTTGATATGAGGTCTGATGAAAAATATTTGTTGCTTATTTTCCTCCTCTAAAATCTGGGGTGCGTCTTAGCATCGGGTGCGTCATATAAAGCGAAAAATACGGTATTTTGTATTATGCAGTGTGTACAGTAATGTAGCCATAGGGGTCACAATAGTTGAAGTTGCAACCAGCACAAATTTCATAGGGCCTACTGGCCCCTTAGCAGATGATCTGAGTAAATAAAATGATTTGCAAATTGTACAGTGGATATAAAAGACGACCGAAGGTCACATACCCCTCAGATGCTGCCTCAGAAGGTAGCAAACCTGATGCCGGACCACATTCAGTTTGGATTTCAGGCTCTAATACTTGTTTCCCGCTGCCTGAATCACATCCGATCACTTCTGCCTGAATGAGAAGGGATGCTTTTGAAGTTCTTTTTCCCGATCTTATCCTGACAAGTTTCTACGTATGAGCGTCTACCTACGGATAAGCGTCTCCAGTTTTGACGATCTGCTACAAATGGTCTCTCATCTCATCGAAAGACAGGACACCGTTTTCCGTTTAAGTATTTCACCTGCAGAACGGTTAATGCTTACCATAAGGTAATTATAATTTTTTTTCCAGTTTTATATTTTGCTAGAAACTGTTATTTTTACCAAATTAAATCAACCAAAGATATAGAGAGATCACTTAGATCACAAAACATCCCCAGAAGCTATATTAAATAGATAATCACTTATTGTTAAGACGTAACATTTATTATTAATAGTCTTAAAAAAGATAGCTGGTTTGTCAGAAGACCAGGACGCGTCTCTGGCAACCATCAATGCTGTGAACCCAGGTGAGGGGCCACATATAAATAAAGGCATATCCCTTTTTTAAGTTATGTATCTTGCTGACATTTAGCTAGACTACACCTACGTATACCTATTTGCCTTCACCCCCTCTCTGCTTTGGAGGAGTTCCTTATCTTAGGAACCCCATAAAGAGCTTAGAGGTAGTATTATACTGGCATCCTATGCCCCCGTAGCTCATTTGCAATTCATTTATTTTTGCCCAATTTCCTTTCTATTCCCCTGATGGGTCTTTTCCTTTTGTGGGAAGTGAAATGTGGATGTAGGGAACAAGGATAACAGGGCCAGTGAACAAAGGGAAAGGTTCCAGACTGGGTCGCCCTTCTAAGGACGAGTGCCCTGTGGTTAGGCTGCTCTCTACCTTAGTTTTTAGGGTCAGCTTAGATCGGTATACACAGGGCCTCCTTAGGGTTCATGTACAATCACTCCCGTATACATATTTTTTGCAGCATCTCCAATTGCATCAGGGATAAGAATCCACATCTCAGGATATGTCTGCAACAAGGAACCTCTCTACTAGGCGGTAGGACTAAGGCTTTTATCGAGTGCCGCCGAGCACTAAAGTTACATACCGCTTCTAGCATTTGTATTTCCATTGGATGACAGAAAGCAATCTCGTATTTTTGTATTTATTTATCTGAGGGCTATCTTTTTTAAGAATATTAATAATAAATGTTATGTTTTAACAATAAGTAATTACCAATTTATTATAACAAACTGTTATTTTTATGTATATTTTTAACGTAGCTTTTCCGGGTTCAAAGCTGAACCCAGACATACAGTTGTGTTCAAAATTATTCAACCCCCAATGCTGTAAAGGGTTTTAGGGAATTTAGTGTACATTTGTAATTGTGTTCAGAATGAAATCTTACAAGGACTTTTTAAAGAACCAAATGCAACTAAAGTGACATCAATTGTTTTTGTAATACAGTATTAAATGGTTTTTTTTGTGATTTCTTCATTGACACAATTATTCAACCCCTTTAAGACTACCGCTCTTAAGAACAGAGGTTCATTCAAGTGTTTTCGATCAGGTATTGAAAACACCTATTGGATGTCAAGGAGCAGCAATCAAGCATAATAAGCACCAATTAGGCAGATGTAAAATGACTGTGATACTCAGCTCCTTCTAGACATTTACTGGTGTGTTTACAAACATGGTGAAGTCAAGAGAATGGTCCAGGAAGACAAGAGAAGAGGTGATTTCTCTTCACAGGAAGGGCAATGGCTATAAGAAGATTGCAAAGATGTTAAACATACCAAGAGACACCATAGGAAGCATCATTCGCAAATTCAAGGCAAAGGGCACTGTTGAAACGCTACCTGGTCGTGGCAGAAAGAAGATGCTGACTTCGACTGCTGTGTGCTACCTGAAGCGCAAACTGGAGAAAAGTCCCCGTGTGACTGCTGAGGAACTGAAAAAAGATTTGTCAGATGCGGGTTCTGAAGTTTCAGCTCAGACAATAAGGCGCACACTGCGTAATGAAGGCCTACATGCCAGAACTCCCTGTGGTCTTCAAGTGGTTAAAGAAAGCAGTTGCAGCGCGCAAGCCTAAGAATGTGACTGAACTGGAGGCTTTTGCCCATGAAGAATGGGCGAAGATACCCGTAGATCGATGCAAGACACTTGTGTCAAGCTATGCTTCACGTTTAAAAGCTGTTATAACTGGAAAAGGATGTTGTACTAAGTACTAAGATTGAATGTCACTTGGGGGTTGAATAAAACTGATAATGATGTGAGCACAGAAAAGACATTTGTGGTTATTTCATTATAAATGTTATGTTATATTTGTCTGACTTACAAGTGTCTCTTTGATTTAATTGTAAACAAGATGACTGAAATGATCAAAATCAATGTCAAACTGGCCAAAACACTCAATTTCAGTGGGGGTTGAATAATTTTGAACACAACTGTATTTCCCCACCCCATGGTACGAAAAATATCTGTATTTGATACTGTATTCTACCTAGCGCAGCTCTTGATTGTGCAGGCCAAGGGCTTTGAAGGCTCTACATTAGTATTGTTCACTGTGACTTCACCGGCTCCCATGGTCAAGCTTTACCCCTTGTGGTAAGGTGCAGGGTGCCGTTGTGGATGGCAGGTATGTGTCACCGAGGTTCATAGCCTCGGTGAGGTAAGAGCCGTATTTTGTTGATGTCAGCAGCAGCTAGTGCTACTGACATAGTTGTAAATAGCATGGCTGCAAAGCCGATCCGGGCCGGCTCTTACCGGGAGCAGCTAAAGTGTAGGGTGGGTGGCTGCTCCCCACGATCCAGTCCTGGTTTTGGGCTGGGTATAAAACACAGCCAGCAGCTGTGTCTGGGGCGGTGATTGTCCTGGAGCTGCTGCTAGTCCTGTGGAGCTCTCTGGGCTGGAAGCAAAAACCCAGCAAGGAGACGTGCAGTCGACCTGGACGCCTGAAGGAGGATTATCCCACGGCTGGGCCGACCGCCAGGTGCGAACGCGCACCTAACATCTCACAGGTGATTGAACCTGGTTTTGGACTCTTTGGTTTTGCCTTTTTCTGTTTGCTGCGTGTGAATGAACACCAAGAGACTGTTTACCATTTCGTTTGTGCAAGTGTGAATAAAACACTGTTTATTGCACGTACTGGACTCCTTGTTTTGCCTCTGTACTGCACCCGCACCGTTATCTACCAGAGCAACTCCCCACATTTGGTGTCGGATGCGGGCATGCGCAGTGAGGCTGGCGTGAACGCCGAAGTTTGTTTTTGCTGGGCACGACTGGATGTCCTATATTCGGCCGGCAAAGTTACAGCCTGTGGTCCCTGACAAAATGGAGGCGGCTGTGAAAGCCCTCATAGAGGCTAACGTGCAGCAGCGGGAGACCAACCAGCTACTGCTGCAGCACGTGATGGCATTGCAAGCTGCAGGAGCGTCCCGCCACGTCCACGATGCCCGG
The DNA here is from genome assembly GCA_033119425.1 of Bufotes viridis. Taxonomy (NCBI): domain Eukaryota; kingdom Metazoa; phylum Chordata; class Amphibia; order Anura; family Bufonidae; genus Bufotes; species Bufotes viridis. The sequence goes on from CM065589.1 coordinate 107,559,212, forward strand.
AAAGCTGTCCGTGCAGCGATCCCTAAGATGACCCCTCGGATGATGTGGAGACCTATCTGGCGGTGTTCGAGAAGGTGGCCGTGAGGAGAAATTACCCGAGAACAGTGGGCAGAGGTTGTCGCTCCGTTCCTGGCGTCTGGACCCCAGCAAGTATTTTTGACCTCCCAGATGACCAAGCAGCTGACTACCCGACCGTGAAAGGTGAGATCCTGGCAAGACTGGGGGTGAACGTGTTAGTCCGGGCTCAGCGGGTCCACCAGTGGAACTTTAATACGGCTGAACCCGCCAGGCCGCAGTATTATGAGTTGCTGCACAGGTTGCAAAAGTGGCTGCAGCCTGAGGTTCTAAGTCCGGCTGCTATGCTGGACCGTCTGCTGGCTGACATCTTCTGGAGGGCCTTGCCGTACCCCTGCAGCACTGGATCGGCCAGGTGTCACCCACTAATGCCTTGGACATGGTCGACCTGGTCGAGCGCTATGAGGCCACAAAAACCTTGAAAGGGGTGTTGTTGGGAGGGCCGGTCAAACCCGGAGGTCTCCCATCCAGTCCCGACGACTGGTACCCGAGAAACCTGCTCGGGGTGTACCCCTGTAGACCCGGCCCCGATAGTCTGCTGGCGGTGTCACGAGCCTGGCCATGTGAGGGCCGACTGTCCACAGTGGGGAGAACCCATGGAGACCAATTATGGGTACCGGGCTTCCATGTATGCCCGGAGACTGCGTGCGACCGGCACCCCCAAGACAATAGACAATCGTCATCTGTGCCAGGTGCAAGTCGGTGATAATCTTGCAGTGGCGCTGCTGGACTCAGGGAGCCTAGTAACCCTGGTAAGTGCTGCCCTGGTACAGCCCTCCCAGTATACGGGCCGGAAAGTTGGGGTGGTGTGCATACACGGAGACTTAAAGGACTATCCCACGGCTGTAATGTCTCTGTCCACGGCGGCCGGCACATGGACTTGTGAAGTGGCGATCTCCGCCAAGCTACCGTATGAACTAATAATTGGGAGAGACTTCCCTGGTTTTCCGTCACTATGGCCTGAGGTGAAAGTGACTAATAGCCCTGAGACAGGGGTAACCCTAGCAGAGTGGCCTGGTTCCTGTGGGAGGCCAGAGCCCTGGGAGCCCGAGTCTGAAGGGCCTGCGGTAGGGGTGACCACCACTTCTGTGATAGAGGGGGAGACACCCCCACTGAGTGTAATGGTGGGAGACATGGAGGACTTGCCACCAGGTCCTGAGTTGGCAGACCTCCACGTCTCCGGAGATAATTTTGGGACCGCCCAACACCGGGACCAAACCCTAACCAGGGCCTGGGAGAATGTGCTGGAAATTGATGGTAAACCCCAGAAACCAGGGGCTGAGATAATATTTCCCCGCTTTGTTGTTCACCAAGAAATGTTATATCGGGTGAACCAAATCCGGGGTGAACCTGTTGAACAATTGGTGGTGCCCACAGCGTACCGCAAGCTTGTCATGGAGCTTGCCCACCAACATGTTCTTGGAGGACACTTGTGGGGGCAGAAAACCCAGGACCGCATACTGCAGCGGTTTTATTGGCCCAGTGTGTTCAAGGAGGTAGAAAATTATTGTAAGTCCTGTCCCACCTGTCAGATAAATAGCCCCCAGCCACATTTCCGTAGTCCTCTGGTACCTCCTCCAATTATTGAGGTCCCGTTTGAGCGAATCGCTATGGATCTAATTGGGCCTGTACCAAAGTCTGCCAGGGGCCACCAACACATTCTGGTAGTTCTCGACTATGCCACTCGGTATCCGGAGGCGGTGCCTCTGCGACATACCTCAGCTAAGCTCATTGCCAAAGAGTTAATGGAAATGTTTTCCCGTGTGGGCCTGCCAAAAGAGGTTCTGACAGACCAAGGGACCCCTTTATGTCCAAAGTTATGAGGGAACTGTGTAAATTGTTGCGTATAAAGCAGTTACGGACGTCCGTTTACCATCCGCAAACAGACGGTCTTGTCGAGAGGTTTAACCAAACTTTAAAAAATATGTTAAAAGGGTGGTGTCTAGAGATGGGAAGGACTGGGATCTGCTTCTGCCCTATCTCATGTTCGCAGTGCGAGAGGTGCCCCAGGCCTCTACTGGGTTCTCGCCCTTCGAACTGCTTTATGGCAGACACCCTCGGGGCCTGTTGGATATCGCCAAGGAAGTGTGGGAACAACAGCCTGTCCCCCACAAAAGTGTCATTGAGTATGTCACCCAGATGCAGGAACGGATGGAAAGGGTGTTGCCGCTGGTCCGGGAGCATATGGAGGCAGCGCAACAAGCCCAAAGTAGGGTGTACAATCGTCAGGCTCGGGTACGGGGCTTCAATCTGGGAGATCGGGTTTTGGTTCTGGTACCCACCCTTGACAGCAAATTCCTAGCTAGGTGGCAGGGCCCCTATGAGGTGATCGAGAAGATAGGGGAAGTAAATTACAAAGTACACCAGCCAGGGCGGCGCAAGCCGGAGCAGGTGTACCACGTGAATTTACAGCCCCACAGTTCGAGGCCTGCGAAGCGGTAGCCACGGTAAAAATTGCAGACAGCCTGTCTTCCAAACAAGTTCAGGAAGTCAGGGAGTTCATCAGTCGGAACACGGATGTATTCTCGGACCTCCCTGGCCGCACGTCTCTCATCCAACATGACATTGTCACTGAGCCTCAGGCCAAGATCCGGTTAAAACCATACCGGGTACCCGAGGCTCGGCGACGGGCCATCGCGGAGGAAGTGCAATTAATGTTGAAGCTTGATGTCATTGAGGAGTCGAAAAGTGAGTGGGCCAGTCCCATAGTTCTAATACCCAAGCCGGATGGGACGTTGCGGTTCTGTAACGATTTTCGCAAGTTAAATGAGGTGTCCAAGTTTGATGCGTATCCCATGCCCCGGGTAGACGAGCTTGTTGAAAATTTAGGGCAAACCCGTTATTTTTCTGTGCTAGACCTCACTAAAGGATACTGGCAAGTACCCTTAACGGAGGCGGCCAAGGAAAAAACCGCTTTTGTTACCCCGCAGGGCCTGTATCATTACAAGGTGTTACCCTTTGGCCTGCATGGCGCCCCCGCCACCTTCCAAAGGTTAATGGACGTTGTGCTGCGACCGCACCGTCGGTACGCTTCGGCCTACTTAGATGATGTAATCATCCACAGCACCGACTGGGAAAGCCATTTGCCCAAAGTACAGGCGGTAGTGGATGCCCTGAGGAAAGCTGGACTAACCGCCAATCCAAAGAAGTGTGCGATTGGGTTGGAAGAGACCAAATATCTGGGATATGTTATTGGGCGGGGAGTCATCAAGCCGCAGGTAACTAAGGTAGAGGCCATACGTAACTGGCCCCGACCGGTCACTACCAGGCAGGTGAAGTCCTTCCTGGGAATTGTAGGGTACCACATGCGGTTTGTGCCCCACTTTGCCACAATAGCAGCGCCGTTGACAGACCTGTTGAAGGGGCGAAAGTCTGGGAAGGTTAGCTGGAGTGAGAAGGCGGAGGAGGCTTTCTCCGCGTTGAAGTCGGCCCTGTGTGGGTCACCGGTTTTGGTGACACCCGACTTCAACAGGGAGTTTGTCGTACAGACCGACGCCTCGGAGGTAGGCCTCGGTGCTGTACTGTCTCAGGAGGTCAACGGGGAAGAACATCCCGTTGTCTTCCTGAGCCGTAAGCTCAGTCCCGCCGAGACCAGGTATAGCATAGTGGAGAGGGAGTGCCTGGCTATCAAGTGGGCACTCGAATCTCTCCGCTACTACCTGTTAGGGAGGAGGTTCCGTCTGGTGACCGACCATTCTCCTCTCAAGTGGATGAGCCAAGCCAAGGAGAGGAATGCTCGGGTCACCAGGTGGTTCCTATCCCTGCAGAACTTCAAGTTCTCCGTGGAACATAGGGCAGGCCGCTTGCAGGGTAATGCAGATGCCCTTTCCCGCGTCCACTGCCTCACATGTGTCCACCCCCTCAGGGTTGAACAAAGGGGGGGGGGGTATGTGGTAAGGTGCAGGGTGCCGTTGTGGATGGCAGGTATGTGTCACCAAGGTTCATAGCCTCGGTGAGGTAAGAGCCGTATTTTGTTGATGTCAGCAGCAGCTAGTGCTACTGACATAGTTGTAAATAGCATGGCTGCAAAGCCGATCCGGGCCGGCTCTTACCGGGAGCAGCTAAAGTGTAGGGTGGGTGGCTGCTCCCCACGATCCAGTCCTGGTTTTGGGCTGGGTATAAAACACAGCCAGCAGCTGTGTCTGGGGCGGTGATTGTCCTGGAGCTGCTGCTAGTCCTGTGGAGCTCTCTGGGCTGGAAGCAAAAACCCAGCAAGGAGACGTGCAGTCGACCTGGACGCCTGAAGGAGGATTATCCCACGGCTGGGCCGACCGCCAGGTGCGAACGCGCACCTAACATCTCACAGGTGATTGAACCTGGTTTTGGACTCTTTGGTTTTGCCTTTTTTCTGTTTGCTGCGTGTGAATGAACACCAAGAGACTGTTTACCATTTCGTTTGTGCAAGTGTGAATAAAACACTGTTTATTGCACGTACTGGACTCCTTGTTTTGCCTCTGTACTGCACCCGCACCGTTATCTACCAGAGCAACTCCCCACACCCTATTTAGACCATTAGAGACGTTGGTTTCACTGTGAGCAATGCTAGCCTGTCATTCTCCATGGAGAGCCCGTACCATCACTGGATTTACAAAAAATGTTCTTTGCCCTGTGAGAATGACCGCACAACAAAGGAAAGCATTTGAACACTTAACAGTGCTATCGCCAGTTTAAGGTCCCAAACATGGGCAAGCTTGTATTGTTTTATTTATTTATTTATTTTTTTACATATTTGCTCATTTTTATTTACACTGAGTGGCGTACCGCTAATATAGGCAGACCACGCTGTTGCTATGGGGCCCGTGGCACAGGGGGGCCTGGAGCGCACGAAAGGCCCCGCCCCCTCCGTCTACTCTGCACAGAGAATCATAAACTTAGTTAATATTATGTGCCGTGCGGCACTTGTGTTCTTCTCCGCTGTTCTTCTCCGCTGATATGCAAACCCCCGCCCATGGATGCGACCGCCCCTCCCTGTCTGACCTGATGATCCGGGCTTGGACAGTGTATCACTGGCAGGCTGCAGGAGCTGTCTGTGCAGGGGGGGGGGGGAATGCATCAGTAGCAAAAAGTTAATGGGTTTATCCAATTGCTATAATGCCCCCCAAAATGCCAGGGCACCTCACTTACCTCATTCCCCAGCAACAGCATTGCCCCTCATGCCCGCACAGCCGCCACTGCCTCCCTCCTGTCACGCAGATGAAAACATCCAGAGACATGGGGGGCAGTCAATAGCAGGCCATGATGGGAACAAGCCTTCCTAGCATTGCGGGTGACACTAGGGAGCCTCATTTCCGACACGGCCTGCTATTGGTTGCACCCCCCCACTGGGCATAAGTATTATCTGTATGTGGTGCCTGGGCATTTTTGGGGGCATAATAGAGGTTAGATAGCCCCTTTAACCCTTAGGATACCAGAGTTTTTTTTTCGTTTTTGCATTTTCTTTTATCTTCCTTGAGCCATAACTTTTTTATTTTTCCGTTCACATAGTTGTATGAGGGCTTATTTTTTGTGGCAGAAGTTTGTGGCAGAAGTTATTACAATGTAGTGTGAAGCGGGCACAAAAATTCCAAATGGGGTGGAATTTGAAAAATTTAATTGCAATTTCTCCACCTTTTTACGGGTTTTGTTCCTACCGCATTCCCTTTTCGGCAAAACTGATCTGTATCCTTCATTCTCTGGGTCAGTACGAATACGTACGAACGTATTTGTACCTTTCTTTATTGGCAAATGGGGGTGTGGCAGGGGAGGAGCCAGGACAGGAGGTGGGATGGGACAGGGGTGGGTAGTGGGCAAGGTTAGGGGGCCCAATTCAGAGTCTTGCTATGGGGCCCAGTAATTTCTATGTACGCCCCTGTTTACACTCTTTTTTTTAATTTTCTTCTCATAGATTTCTGGCAACAGGAGAGAGTTTGATGTCCCTCCATTATCAGTTTCGGCTAGGAATATTCCAAGTTTCCTTGATTGTTAAACATACCTGCCATGCTTTGTGGGAGCAGTTGCATGCAAAGTTTATACTTCATCCAAGCAGGCAACAGTGGATCGAAATTTCAGAAAATTTTGGGAGGTGTGCCAGTTTCCTTACTGTCTTGGGGCAGTGGACGGGAAACATATACGTGTTTTCAAGCCCCAAAGCACCGGTTCTGAGTACTTCCATTATATTAATGGCCATCACTGACGCCCAGTACCGATTTATGGCAATCGATGTTGGGGTTTATTGCCGAACCAATGATTTAATGGTCTTCAAAAATTCTGACATGGGGCGAAGGGTATACAATAGACAATTTGATTTTCCACCTCCTCAACTTCTACCAGGTACTGATGCTCCCCCCATGCCCTTCGTGTTGGTTGGTAACAAAGCGTTTCAGATGTGTGGCAATATAATTAAACCTTATTGCAGCCGCGGATTAAACCGGAGCAAACACATATTTAACTACCACCTGAAGAATGGTGGAATGCGCATTAGGCATTCTGGTGCCCATTTAACCCATTTAACTAAAAATAGAAAATGTTGATGAGATAGTAAAGGCATGTGTGGTGTTACACAACTATCTCCTCATAAAAGAACACTACATGTCGAACAGATACCTGAAGACAGAGATTTGGCCAGTATTGAAAATTTCGGACCAACGACCACTGTAGCAGTTTCCAGGATGAGAGACTCCTTTGCTGAATATTTCTGCTCCGCTGCAGGAAGAGTGGACTCGCAGGACAAAATGAAATAAATTATTTGTGGGGTTTTTCATGAAAAATTAATGTAATTTTAATATATTCTAGATGTAGTTTGGTTGTGTGGATGGGTGGATGCAGTAGTGTGTTTAACCACTTCAGCCCCCCTAGCTTAAACCACTTAATGACCAGACCACTTTTTACAATTCTGCACTACTACACTACTTTCACAGTTTATTGCTCCGTCATACAACTTACCACCCAAATGAATTTTACCTCCTTTTCTTCTCACAAATACAGCTTTCTTTTGGTGGTATTTGATTGCTGCTGAGATTTTTCGTTTTTCTGATATTAATCAAAAATCTCAAAAGTGTATTTTTAACTTTTTCTGGTAAAATTGTTCAAATATAATTACATTTCTAAACAAGTTTGTGTCAGAATTCATTGTGCTACATATCTTTGATAAAAAAAAAACCCAATAAGTGTATATTTATTGGTTTGCGCAAAAGTTATAGCGTTTACAAAGCATTGGTACAAAAAAGTATATTTCCGCATTTTGAAGCAGCTCTGACTTTCTGAATGCCAGGATAGTATAAATATCCCCCAAATGACACAATTTTGGAAAGAAGACACCCCAAAGTATTCGCGGAGGGGCATGGTGAGTTCATGTATGATTTAATTTTTTTTCACAAGTTAGCGGAAAATGACACTTTCTGAGGAAAATAAATAAATAATAAAGTTTCCATTTCTGCTAACTTCTGGCAAAAAAAATAAAAAATCTCCCACGGACTCACTATGCCCCTACGTGAATACCGTGGGGTGTCTACTTTCTAAAATGGGGTCATTTGTGAGGTGTGTTTACTGTTCTGGCTTTTTGGGCTGGACTAAATTGTGAGCAACCTTGTAAAGCCTAAAGGTACTCGTTAGACTTTCGGCCCCTTTACGCACCCAGGCTGCAAAAAAGTGTCACATATGTGGTATTGCCGTACTCAGAAGAAGTAGGGCAATGTGTTTTGGGGTGTATTTTTACATATACCCATGCTGGGTGAGAGAAATATCGCTGTAAATTGACAACTTTGTATAAAAATGTTTTAAAAGTAGTCATTTAGATATTTCTCACACACAGCATGGGTATATGTAAAAATACACCCCAAAACACATTGCCCTACTTCTCCTGACTACGGCGATACCACATCAGTGACACTTATTTGCAGCAAAGTTGCGCAAAGGGGCCCAAATTCCAATGAGTACCTTTAGGATTTCACAGGGCATTTTTACGCATTTGTATTCCAAACTACTTCTCACGCATTAGGGGCACCTAAAATGCCAGGGCAGTATAAATACCCCACAAGTGACCCCATTTTAGAAAGAGGGGTATAGTGAGTTCATGTAAAATTTATTTTTTTGTCACAAGTTAGTGGAATATGAGACTGTAAAAAAAAACAAACAAACAAAAAAAAAAAAAAAAAACAATTTCCACTAACTGGTGCCAAAAAAAAAAATCTTCTATGAACTCGCCATGCCCCTCATGGAATACCTTGGGGTGTCTTCTTTCTAAAATGGGGTCACTTGTGGGGTATTTATACTGCCCTGCCATTTGAGGGTCTCCGCAATCATTACATATATGGCCAGCATTGGGAGTTTCTGCTATTCTCCTTATATTGAGCATACGGGTTATGAGATTTTTTTTTCCGTTCAGCCTCTGGGCTGAAAAAAAAAATGAACGGCACAGATTTCTTCATTCGCATCATCGTAGATGAAAAAATCTCTGCTAAAAAAAGTGCAAAAAAAAGAGGGGAAAGGACATAGGAGTGCTTGCAAAGTAAAGCTACGATCGCTAATAAAGATCCAAAAATTTCAAAAGTGATCTTTATAGCGCCACAGCGATTTTACAGTGTTTTTGCAGTGATCAGAAAAAAAAAATTCTGATACTAACTAACTGGCGGTGATAAGGGACCCTTAGGCACCATTCACAAGTCCGCAATTCTGTTCTGCATTTTGCGGAACGGAATTGCAGACCCATTCATTTCTATAGGGACAGACTTTGTTCCGCTCGGATCCGGAATTGCGGATCCGCACTTCCGGGTCCGCACTTCCGTTCCACAAAAATATAGAACATGTCCAATTCTTGTCCGCAATTGCGGACAAGAAAAGGCATTTTCTATATAGTTTTGGCAATGTGCGGATCCGCAAAATGCGGAAAGCACATTGGCGGTGTCCGTGTTTTACGGATCCGCGGACCCGCAAAACACATATGTACGTCTGAATGGAGCCTTACAGGTGAGTGATCAATGACAGGGGGGTGATCAGGGAGTCTATATGGGGTTATCAGGGGTTAATAAGTGACGTGGGGGGGTGTAGTGTAGTGTGGTGCTTGGTGCTACTTGCTAGCTGCCTGTGTCCTCTGGTGGTCGATCCAAGTAAATGGGACCCCTAGAGGACCAGGTAGCAGGTATATCAGACGCTGTTAACAAAACAGCATCTGATATACCTATTTGATGCTTTTTATTTAACATCTACAGCCTGCCAGCGAATGATCATCGCTGGCAGGCTGTAGTATAACTTCACTGCCGGACGCTGCTGTGAACGCGCGCACATGCGCGCACGCATTCACAGGAAATCTCGCGTCTCGCGAGATGAAGCCCTGATGCGTCAAGGAGGAATAACCCGGCCCCCTGCAGGACGCATCCCTGCATTAGGCGGTCGGTAGTGGTTAAAATTAGTTTTACTTGCTTAAAATTTTTTTTATACCATATACCGAGTCTTTATGCATATATTGATCTCCCCACGATGGAGGAGCGACAAATACTTATGTCGCTCTGCTAGCATTGGGAGATTATGGCAGTCTTCTCTTGTCAACATACTCTCCCCACGCTGGAGGAGTGACAAATAGTTGTGTCGCTCCACCAGCGTAGGCAGAATATGTGAGCACTAGAGCCCTCCATCTCCCTACGCTGGAGGAGCGACAAATACTTGTGCAAGGAAAGGAACCCATTTTTGATCCTCAACTTAAAAAACCCATAAAAAAAATAGACAAATAGATTTTCAAAAACATATAACATTTATTAAGAACATATTAAATTTTTCAGAAATAAATAAATAAAAAACAATATTTAAAGTTGCCTAAAAAAAGGCCTGGGGGGGACTAAAATAGTGGGAGGGTGAAGGGCATTGCGAAGGTTGGGACCCCTCTGTCCTGTTGCTGTTCTGCCACTGTGGACAAATAAGTGTGCGTTGGAGCAAGTGTAACAGTGGGAGTGTAAACTGGAGAATGGGGCAGGAGATGGGGTTCGCCAAGCCAGGGAAGAGGGAGTGGTGATAGAGGTTGGATGATAGTAATGAGGAGGAGAAGGAGAAAAAGGGTGATAAAATATCTTGGGGGACTGGGATGGGGATTGGTGGTGGGAATGGGGCTGGGAAAGGGGAATGGGTTGGCTGGGAAGGGGGATGGAGAGGTTGGGATGGGGGATAGGCATGTGATGGGGGATAGGCCTGGGTTGGGGATAGGGATGGGGCGGGGGAAAGGATGTGGAGCAGTGTTGCACCTGTCACAAGGCGCAGTCCACTTGTCTTCTGGCCTCAAACAATTGGTCGGGCTTAAACTGTCCCATCACGGGGACTAAAAAATCCAAAACAGTTGCACCGGACTCATTTGCGATGTCAACACCGCACTCTCCTGAAGACGACACAAATTATTCTCCAATCTGACAACTATTTGTGAATCCCATCAAGGACGTAAACGAGCCTTGTGAGATCCTCGTAGTCTGCCTGAAGGCTCCTACCTGCCCTCTGGCGACACATGATCGACTCAAATAAGTCGGGCCATCGTTGCGTCGCCAGTGGGCAGAGGTAGGGGAACATCAGAGTCCTGACCAGTTGCTTGAGCAGTATGAGAGGGGCCTGCGGTGGCCGGTTCATCAGGGACCCCCTCCTGAGGAACTTCGGGTGCCCGGCTACTGCTTGATGTCCTGTAAAGCAAAGAAAAAAAAAAACACAATTAGCAATTGGATTTCAGTGGAGAACCTCTGGAATAGAGGTGACCAAAGCGACTTCTGATGCTACATAGTAAGTTGCATTGCAAAAAAAATTCATACAAATACTGTACATAGATAGAGCCCATACATTCTATTAGTGTACAGAGAAGTATCTATTTACAGTATGATATTTTCTGGGGAAAGCAACTTCAGATGTATAATCTGAAGCACGCTTCGCTCATCTCTACTCCATAAAATACTATGTGGATGTCCAAGACAGAGTGTCAAATGACTGTCTGCCTGGGCCATACACATAGATTGGATAACATAATTCAGAATCTCTATAAATCTCTTACCTTCGCAGCTTTAGGGTTCTTCGTACGAACCCCAAGGCAGAATAATAGCGATATTCACGCCTTGAGGTTGCTCCCGAACCACTCGGGGCCCGAAGTTCCTCGTTGTAATCTTTCTTATAGCGGTCCCTGATGGACTGCCACCAAACCATGATTGTCGCACCTGCAAAAAAAAAAAAAAAAGTTAGTCTTTTAAAATACATGATTTTGTGACATCAAAAATGGTTTACTATTTAATTAATCTAGCCACAATGACAATGAAAATACATTTGTTGCTAAACTATCAGTGGCCCACATCAACTAGACGGTAAACCACTTTTGAGCAATAAAGCATACGTGTATGCAATCTACAAATAAAATACTGTATACTTACGGTACTGCTTCCGTTGCCTGTCTCCGAGATCTTCCCAATTCGGCACAATTGCCTCACCAATTTCGTGCCAGAGGAGCCAAATTGTGTTGTGGTCTGCGTGTCGGCAGTCGGTGTGTTCCCACAACGCTGGACGCGCCTCCACCATCTGGATGAGGAGGTCATTATCTATAAAAAAAGCTGACCTCCTCCTCATCGATTCTGGTGGAGATTCTGGAAATAACAGAAAATAATGCACCATAAAAATAGATGCAAGACATATGGACTAAGCCCTCACTTTTGATAAAAATTGAGACACTTGGTCAATACATTTTGATCAAAATACATCTAAGCTCACCTACCAGCGACAAGGTGGTCTCAGTTCAGGCGGGTTCCTATGCTAACCTATTCATGTTGTGGTGCAATTTTCAGGAGCACATATGGTGTGCTGCCCCTTGTTACCTCCATGTGCATCAGCAACCAGTGGGAAGAGAAAAACACACACCTATATGTACCACCTTAATCAAGGTCACATATTAGATAGGTGGGCGCAAAGGTGCAATTGAATATCACTCCCAGTATAGGAGCGTATTCACACATGAAGGTACCACTCCTTCAAGACAAATCAAACAAATCACAGAAAAAACTATATATAGACCATCCTGCACGATATGGTATTAAATGTGTGGATGTATATGGCTACATTTACAAAATAACAGAAAGTAATGCACTTTATAGTTTCTGTGATTTGGAGACTCTGGAACCTTATGAAAAAAACTAAAACAAACAAACAAAAAATTTACATACTGTTTGAAACTTTTTGAATTTAAAAGACTTTGATTGCAAATACTTACACGACCCCCACTGCCGTGTGCTCCCTGATTCCTCTGGAGGAGGCTCGAGGACCTCTCTGTGAGGCAACGGGACGAGATGGCTGTAAAATAGAAAAAAATTATGATTTGAGAATATACCATAACATGTATTTTTGGAGAGAAAAAAGTTGTAGTCCTAGGTACTGCAACTCCTAGCATCCCCTATGTACTTATACTACCTGCAGTCCCTATGTACTATTGCATAGGAACTGCTGGTAGTCTAAGTACATAGGGGATACTAGGAGTAGTAGAACCTAGGACTGCAACTCCTACCATCCCCTATGTACTTATACTACCTGCAGTCCCTATGTACTTTTTCATAGAGTACCTAGGACTGCAACTCCTAGCATCCCCTATGTACTTATACTACCAGCAGTCCCTGCAATAGTACATAGGGACTGCAGGTAGTATAAGTACATAGGGGATGCTAGGAGTAGTAGTAACTAGGACTAGAGATGAGTGAATCGAAGCTGACGAAGTGGAATTTGATCCGAAATTTTTTCCGGAATTGAGACCCTATACTGGATTTCAGTACCGGAAAAGAATGTATGAAAGTAGCCTAATACAACCGTCTGCATCATGAACACCATGAAAGTTAATGGCCGAGGGATCAGTTTTCTATTGTGTCCAAGAAAATGGATCCATCCCCATTGACTTACATTGTAAGTCATGAAGGATCCGTCTTGCTCCGCTCCACATCGCGGACAGAAAAACTCTGCTTGCAGCATTATTCTGTCTGTGATGGGGACGCAACCAAACGGTATGAAATGCATTCTGGTGCACTGCGTTTTGTTCAGTTCAGTTTTGTCCCTATTGACAATGAATGGGGACAAAACAGAAGCGTTTTCCTATGACAGATCTCAATAGCTGAAAGGGAAAGCGCAGATGTGAAAGTAGCCTTAAGAACATGGATTATGGGCTAATAGAGGGGCGTAGCCAAAGGCTCATGGGCCCTGGTGCAAGAGTTCAGCCTGGGCCCCCCTTCTTTCAGTGCTTTGTGGCCAGGAGCAGGGAAGCACATAATCTTATTGCTGCCTGAGGTAAAAATTGAAACGGCACCCGTCATGCCAAATTCTTGACCTAACCCCTTCCCTAAAGTCAGAGGTATAATTTGACCATCATGCACTTTCTATAATATCGGTGTCTTCTTATGTGGCAAAATGGTCATTGGTTACATACTGTGACATTTAAATGAGCAGGACTTTTTAAAAATCGCCTTCCATTTCAGTTTCATGTTTTCATGGCTCCTTGTGGTCCCCATCAGACCGTCACATGTGCGAAAATGGCACATCTCTAGATCAGAGGGCTTATTATAGAGAAAAGTGATTTCATTCCTTTCTATCTCTCGCTTTCTTATCTTTCCTTCCTTTCTTATCTTTCCTTCCTTTTTATTTAACAGAGCCAGTCGTCCATTTATTTTTTCCAATCAGCCAGATAACTCCTTCAATAAGATAGAATTGATGGGCATTATGTAAATCTTATAAACTTAAGGGGGGGGGGGATCAAGCCCTGCCTACCAGAATTCTGACTTCGAAAGGTTTTATATAGGGTTTGTTACTTTTTGGGTCACCTGAGGAAAATATTTTGAGACTTTTTGAGCACTGCCCCTTACAGCGCCACCTTCAGAATTTGCAGTGAATTTATCAATCCCTGCAGGCCAGAATTCTGCCTTTAAAATAGGGGTTTTGCAGCTCCTGCGGTTACTTGTGCTACCTTTAGATGTGGAGTGAAAATTTGTTCGGGATTTCGTAGATAATTTTTGTGTCACATTTGTGAAGTGCGACAAAAAAGTTGCAACTCCATGCCAGGCATCTTCCAAACATACTCTTGCTACAATCAGCACATTGCACTTGAGCCGAACTTATTATCACTTTGTGTCATTTCCATAAATTTGGCACAGGTGTGCATAGCACCTCCATAGCACCTCCAGTCTGAAAAATAACCTCAATACGCCTCCAATAATAAATTCCCCCTACAAATTTATACTGCACAAATCTATTGATGTTTACTATTTCCTCACCATGTGTACTGGTACTTCATCCACAGCATTGTAAGGCTACTTTCACACTAGCGTCTTTGCCTGATCCCGCAGGGATCAGAAAAAGATGCTTCCGTCTAGATAATATAACCGGCTGCATCCGTTATGAACAGATCCGGTTGTATTATCTTTAAAATAGCAATGACGGATCAGTTTTCTATTGTGTCCGAGAAAATGGATTCGGCACTACTGACCCAGGCCCAGTTCACACACCAGTTATTTGGTCAGTTATTTCCATCACTTTTTATGAGCCAAAACCAGGAGTAGAGGCTACTAAGAGATAAGGTGTAATGAAAAGATATTCACCTGTAATGTGTTTTTGACCCGCACCTGGTTTTGGCTCCCAATAACTAATGGAAATAACTGATCAAATAGCTGAAGTGGGAACAAGGCCTTACATTGTGCGTCATGCCAGATCCGTTTTGCTCCGCATCCCATGCCTGACAGAAAACCGCTGCTTGTAGCGTTTTTCTGTCTAGTATTAGAACGCAACCAAACGTAACGGAATGCATTCTAGTGTGCTCCGTTCAGTTCAGTCCTCATTTATTGTCCTCTGGCGGATCTCAATACTGGAAAATTTAAACGCATATGTGAAATTAGCCTAAAGAAGACAGCGGTCTTCGATACCAGTGGTAGAGATACAAAACGTATTATTGTGCTGGTGTAATCGTGTTTTATGTTTTAATCGGTACAAGTAAGTATATTTCTTAACTTTCTTAATATTTCTTAACTTATTTTTTGGGCTACAGTAAACCTCATTGCACCAGTTTTCTGGCACAAAGGACTTTGCTGGATGCCATAAATATTTTTTCTGAACATGCAAAGTGTCAAAAATATGGGTCATGTCTTTATTGTCACTTGAAGTGCAATTTCCTGTAATTTTCTGTGTGGAAAGCTAGGACAGAAAGGTTCGGTAGTTGCATCCATGCTGATAAATGCAGAGCATACTACATAGGAAACGCACACTGGTGTAGAGGGGAGTAGCTATAAAGGATGCAGAAGTAGGAGTCGCACCCAGGTCCTAGTGTCTGAGGAGAAGGCGGAGAAGCCAGTCACAGATAGCTCTGGGTGCTTGGTGGTGCACCAATAGTAGTGAATATGTCTGTTCTGTTTCAGTATCTTGCATTGTGTATTGGTATGCTCCTCTCTTCCTCCCCCCTCTGTTTCAGCTTCTACTTGGTTCAGTCTAGCCACTTCCTGTTTTCCCTGTCATGCATTGCTGTTTGTGTGTGCTGTAATTCTGAGGAGAATCTGAGGAGAATATTAGTAGTATTTCATTTTCTTGTCAAAGAGAATATTAGAGGCATAATTCTTTTACCATCTGGATTCCCTGCATATCTTGTAATACAATCTCCGGATTAAAAGACTACTTGATTAACTCCTGGGTGTCTGATGCGTAAACTGTAAGTGGAGAATGTCTGATTCAACAAGTCACCTCACAGATGCGTGATTGTATAAGGCTGACATTTCGAAACACCACAGTAAAAGAATTGTCTTAGTACTCTCCGTCTCACGCTAAGAAAATAATATTCTCCTCCTCCAAGTAATAAGCCTTCATCATTTGTCTCCGTTATGCTACAGTAATAAGAGTAATATCTTATACTGCTCAGTACTGCATTCACTAGGATCGCAGAAGCTTCTAGCAATTTCAGTTTCATACAGACTAGGAACTGTATTAAGCCTGTTTTCTGAGGTAAAAATCGTCTGCCTGCTGTAAGCTATTAAAAGACTGAACCACTACTAGAGGTCACTGTTGTGTTACAGATGAAATGCAGGACACAGCTAGAAGGATTTCTAAGCCCTCATTAAAAATGCTCCTGACTAACAAAATTGAAATATACAATAATTTATCTATTTTGTTAGAAAAGACTGAACAATGTATGGATGCAGCACATGGATCAGGCTATAATGAAGATCAATTAAAGGCCATGTGTACCAAATTGAATAAAACCTATGATAGTTTTAAGAGACTCTCTGAAAAATATTCTTCTCTGTTATCAAGTCTCAACTCAGAGGAATTCATCCTAGAATTAAAGACCCACACTGCACTTAATGATGAAAGATATAGCAGATTTATGGCAGTCAAGTCAGTGCTAGAGGACAAGATATCACAACAATATGAAACTGCGTCCCGCCATTCTAACCTTTCAAGGCACTCCAAGGCTTCATCCTGTTCCTCGAAATCTATTGCTCAGTCCTCATCGCTAAGGTCTCGCTCACAGCACTCTTCGCTGAGTACCTCATTGATGTTGGCATGTGCAAAAGTGGAAGCAGCGAAGGTAAAATGCTCACTGCATTAAAAAGGAAGCAGCCATTAAGGCACAAGTCGCAGAGACACAAGCCCTATCTCAAGCTAATCAAGCAGCTATACAGGCTCAGGCGCAAGCTATACAAGCCCAATCTCAAGCTAATCAAGCAGCTATACAGGCTCAGGCGCAAGCGACCAAAGCCAAGGCCGAAGCTGAGTTGGAGGTCCTTCAGAAGGAAAGGGAAGAAGCAGCAGCCATAGCTGAACTCAGAGTTCTTGAAGAAGCTGCTGAAGAAGAAGAAGCTTATCATCCTATGTCTAAGATATCTAATGACTCAGAAGGCCGTAACCTGCAATTCGTCCTAGACCAAAGCAAAGTCAATGCATTTGCACCAGAAGATTTGGGCTCTGCATGCCAGCCTGCTGAACTCATGCGGATAGAAAAAGAGGCAGCTGATAACCATACAGTTGACCCCAGTCCAGTGGACATTTCTCTTTCTTTCAAACCTCTGGCACCTTACACAGTATTTCAGGCGCCATTAGAGACCAAGCCACTTCAAGCTCATCAAATCACATTAAAACCTCCTGAGACTAGTTACATAGCAACCAATACGCTGGCGCCAAGATTACCAGATGTAAAGCCTTCATTTACGCTCAACCCAGCTGCCACTCCATTCCATCTTCCAACCCCCAAACATAGGGTATCAGATGGTGCTAACAACACCAGCGAGGGAGAAGTTCCCATCACCATGATGCAGGAAATAAATAACGCATCAGAAATCGCTGAGTAGCTCACTCTCAGGGACCTCATCAGTACTAGAACTTTGATGATTGTCCAGAGAACTATAGAAGTTGGAAGGCCACCTTCAAGACAACAGTTCAAACCCTTGCTGTACCGCCTATGCAAGAACTTGATTTACTAATTAGATGGCTAGGTCCATGGTCGTCAACCTGTGTTAAGAGACTCAAAACCGTTCATATCTACGAACCAGTCAAAGGCCTTCGTCTCGCATGGGAAAGATTAGAGCAGACATACGGCAGACACCACAGTAGTCAATCACAAGAACGCGCGTACGACGCGCGTTTCCAATTTGCAAAAACGCGCTGTAATACGCGCGACAAAAACGAGTGTAAAACGCGCGTTTCAAGAATGCTCAGGTCTGAACCCAGGGTAAAAGAAGTATCTTCTGAACGTTCTATAAAGGAGGTTCCTTCAACAGAGGAAGAGTTCATTTCAGATACTTTGCAAGAACCTTCAGCTCCATCTGCAGTTGATTGTACCCAAGAGGATTACAGTTCTTCCCAGTCTTTAACGGATGAGCACCTTCATATTGCTCAGCCTTTTCTGAAAACCACAGGAAAAAGTTCACCGCCAATGTCCATGACAAATACTGCATGTCACCAACCCAAGTCCGTACGTACAAAGACAGTTCCCATTTCAGAAGTGAAAAGCAGACAAGAGCATTTGCGTTTACGATTCATAGACTGAAAGCAATCTACATCTAAATCAGCCTCACAAAATAAGCGCGCTCGCTCTAAATTGGTGACACAGGCAGAGAAGTCACATTCTAAATTTTTGGCAAGATCAAGGAGAACCAAGTCTCGCTCAGCTTCTAATGAAAGCAACAGACAATCTCCTGTAATAAAAAAGAAGAAATCCACATCTGGGGTGCATATAAGATCACTCAAGAATAAACCAGAAAAGATAGGAAATATTCCTGTGCCATCTGGCGTTTTTAAAGAGCACAACCTTTATTTGTTATTTATACAATTCCATTGTATGCATATATATAGTGGTATCTACCGATACCAGACGGGGAGTGTTCTGTTTCAGTATCTTGCATTGTGTATTGGTATGCTCCTCTCTTCCTCCCCCCTCTGTTTCAGCTTCTACTTGGTTCAGTCTAGCCCCTTTCTGTTTTCCCTGTCATGCATTGCTGTTTGTGTGTGCTGTAATTCTGAGGAGAATCTGAGGAAAATCTGAGGAGAATCTGTGTAGTATCTCATCTTCTTATCAAGGAGATTATTAGAAGCATAATTCTTTTACCATCTGGATTCCCTGCATATCTTGTAATACAATCTCCGGATTAAAAGACTACTTGATTAACTCCTTGGTGTCTGATGCGTAACCTGTAAGTGGAGAATGTCTGATTCAACAAGTCACCTCACAGATGTGTGATTTCGACATTTCGAAACGCCACAATGTCTCACTGTGTGTATTCATCGCGATAACAATACTTATGACTGAAAGTAAGTGAATTCATTATAGACACATTAATTAATGCATTTGAAAAAAGAATGGACAAAAGAGGTACAAAAAATGCAACATGTACCCAATTTTAAGGCTCAGTAAAAGAAAAAAAAGGCATTCTCAACAATTCCCTGCCACTTCTGTTCTGACGATTCCTTGTTCCACCATTGTTCTCTGCTTCCTGGCTCATCTGTGACACAGGAAATCACCATTCAGCCAATTAGTGGCCACAGTGGTGACTGGCCTCAGCTAGTGATTGGTTGAGTGGTCATTGCTACTGCCTTCACCACTGTCATTCTTTCTGGGCGTGCACAGGTGCCGCTCCACTCACTCTGTGTCTGTCATAGTTCCAGCACTGTGGCAGCAGGCCAGGGCGTCAGTGTCCTGTGTGATTTAGGACTTTAATTCTTTGAACCTTAGTCTGCAACACTGAAAGGCTTAATCTTTTCCTGCTCTGTGAGCTGCATGGCTGTGTCCAATTGCTTATCAGCTGCTCCCATATATATCTGGCTGTTTCTTTCAGTCCATGCCTGTGCAATAGGTCTCTACAGATCCTTCTAGGTCCTCTGGTCTGTCAAACCCTTTAAAAGAGCTATATCAATTTGTCTGCCTGTGTACCATATTCCACCTGACCCGTGCCTGTTCACTGTGCTGACCCTGAGCTGCCTCCCCTGATCTTTGGACTGAGTTACAGGTTTACACAAACTCGGCCTGCCCTGACCTTATTCTGTTTCCTGACTAGAGATATAGCCTGAACCCCTGGTGTTCTTCACCAGTGTCTCTGACTCCTGTGGCTCAGCAGCCAACCACACAGTGACTACTCTAAGAGATAGTGGCCATATGTGTTCCCTGGAGTAAAGGTCAGATCCCTGTATAGGAGTTAAAGGCTGAATACCAGGGAGTCACCAGAATAACACCCACAGGTTTAACCCTAAGCCATATTTGTTGGTTAGCACAGTGAATACACATCTACTGATCTTGTCATTTCCTGTTTGTCAAAAGACACCAGGAGTCCAGCGAGGGACTCGGGAATTGTCAGAATTGGTTGGACAACCCCTTTAAACTTTTCATTGGCAGGATATTTTTCTAATTTTAGCAAACAAATGAAACCTGAGTTATAAAATTAAAAAATCTTATTAGGCTATGGCAAGCCAAAGGAGTGAATAAAAAAAAAGAGAAGTTGTGTCTGTCCTTTATATTTTCTCTCTCCTTTTATGGTCCACTCCTGATTTTGGCTTCCAAATCTGCATCAGGAAACCTGACTGTGTGGCCGTACCCTTATGCTTCCATAATTCCGTACTTAAAGCTATACTGCTCAAATTACTGTTATTGTGATTCAGCTCAATCTTCATCACTGAAATAAGCTGCAAAACATTGAAAGTGTTATTATCATTATATTCCATGTATTATGTGCATGTACTACAAATTCCATAAGGTTGTATATGAAGGGGGGGGGGGGTCACACAAGGCTTTTCAGGGCTGGCTCCACCCTTCCTCTCTAGGAGGAAAATTCTGGAGTTAATGGCTGACTGCAAAGGAGTGAACATGTCAGAGCAGTGAGGAGCAGCTCCTATATGGAGATTCTATACCTCCACAGCCCACAAGCAACTTATGTGCCAGCCCTCAGAAGGAAAAAGATCTACAGAAGGTTTAGCCGACAGAAAGGGATTGTGGCAAAGAAGGTAATCGCCGCTGATCTGGCCACGGCCTCCTCTGCATGTGGTGGAAACACTATAAGCTACAAGCTGCTCTCCATAACCAAAGGACACGAGGGACCACTGTTCACATTCCTCTGAGGATACTGTGGATATCATATACTTGTATATATCTAATAATAGAAAAAGTGTATCCCTTTAGGCCGGGAAAATGAGAGACTGACCTGTGTGATTGAAAGAGAGAGAAGCTAGCCTCCATATACAACCTTTAGGAACTATTTGAAACGACTGTAAAGACTGCATTTCATGTAAACAGTGCTTGTGTGGATCACCTGCTGACCGTTTCCGCAAAGTACTGTGGTTTTGTTATACCAACACCAGTCTCATCATTATATCACACTACATTTGCAACGCAATGTGCTGGCATCACAACAACCAGGACCCTGCCTCGCTCCGTAAAACAGCAACATCAAGGGGATCTCAACCTACATCAGGCAGCAGAACCCAAGAACCAGAGTGTGCCCTAAAGGGAAGAACCGGTGTGCCCTTCCCTTCACTGCACGCCAACCCAGTGAGCTTCAGGAAACTGTGAGTACAACTACTGCAGGCATCTGGCCACCCACACTCACGTTTGCCCCTGCGGCCCGGTCACTGAACCTGTCCATCACACTGTGTGCCTGTCCATCATATTCCATACTGTACTGCTGCTGCAGCCACTACTACTAGCCCTAAACAGCCATACATCTCTTGCCTTCTCTATTATGTCCCATACTGTACTACTGCTGCTGCCACTACTATTAGCCCTACACAGCCGCACATCTCCTGCCTTGTCTATTATGTTTTATAAGGTACTACTGCTGCCACTACTACTAGCCCTACACAGCTGCACATCTCCTGCCTTGTCCATTATGTTCCATACTGTACTACTGCTGCCACTACTACAAGCCCTACACAGCTGTACATCTCCTGCCTTGTCCATTATGTTCCATACTGTACTGCTGCTAATGCCACTACTACTAGCCCTACAAAGCCACACGTCACCTGTCTTGTTCATTATGTTCCATACTGTATTAGTGCTACTGCCACTACTACTAGCCCCTCACAGCCGCACATCTCCTGTCATGTCCATTATGTTCCATACTGTACTACTTGCCTCCACTACTAGTAGCCCTACACAGCCACACATCTCCTGCCATGTCCATTATGTTCCATTCTGTACTACTGCTGCCACTACTAGCCCCTCACAGCCGCACATCTCCTGTCATGTCCATTATGTTCCATACTGTACTACTTGCCTCCACTACTAGTAGCCCTACACAGCCACACATCTCCTGCCATGTCCATTATGTTCCATTCTGTACTACTGCTGCCACTACTAGCCCCTCACAGCCGCACATCTCCTGTCATGTCCATTATGTTCCATACTGTACTACTGCTGCCACTACTACTAGCCCTACACAGCCACACATCTCCTGCCATGTCCATTATGTTCCATACTGTACTACTGCTGCTACTACTACTAGCCCCTCACCGCTGCACATCACCTGTCGTATCCATTATGTTCCATGCTGTACTGCTGCCACCACTACTAGCCCTACACAGCCGTACATCACTTGTCATATCCATTATGTTCCATACTGTACTACTGCTGCTACTACTACTAGCGCCTCACCGCTGCACATCACCTGTCGTATCCATTATGTTCCATGCTGTACTGCTGCCACCACTACTAGCCCTACACAGCCGTACATCACTTGTCATATCCATTATGTTCCATGCTGTGCTGCTGCCACCACTACTAGCCATACACAGCCAAGCATCTTTTGCCTTGTCCATTATGTTCCATACTATACTACTGCTGCTGGGAACCCCACCTTACACAGTGTAACAAACCTAAAACTGCTCCCAAAAAATGATAATTTTTTCATAGCTTTTGTAAAAAGCTATTGATTCAACAAGCTTCAAGGACAATATATTTTCTTTAAAAGGGTTGTCTCACTTCAGCAAATAGCATTTATCAATCAGTGGTAGTTGTGCTTGCACACTATAGGAAAAAGCGCCATGCATAATAATGACCCACCCCTGTTTCGGAGAATAAAGCTTTATACGTTTTTTTTTGTTATTTTTTATTACTGTAATTTTTCGCTTTCTATTACGGGGTTCTTTGGCTGGAGCTTGACACTGTGAGCACCACTGATGCATGGTTATAACCATGATTATATTTTTGGAGTGCTGCTCAGCTCTATCATTTGTGTCTTGTATTGTGTCAGAAGAGCTAGTCTTTCTTTTATACTTGCAGATAAAATCATCCCATCATATTTTCCCAGCATGCTCAGCGATAAGTAGCTTCCCTCTGCTTCCTAGATAAAACTTTGAAGATAAAAGTAAATACATTGAAATACTGAGCCCTGAGTCACTTCCATTCATTTTCTTCAGAGACACCTGTGTGATTTCACTGAATTACATCTAAGGCATAGTTTAAAACCAAGCAAGCTTGACTTGGCAAAAAACCCCAAGCTATTGCTTTGGAGAGGGAGAAAAACAGATCTCTTTTATATAGTGCCTCACGGTGTTGATAATGAGCAGAGAATTAATAATGCTGTGCAACAAAATCTATAAAGACTTCACCAGTCTACATCACAGGTTAGAACTTGTGTACCATTTACTTCATACCATGCTTTGACACTCTTGCCAACTATTAGTAGTTGGCATGCGGCAGACAGCTGAGTGCAGCATGCTTTGTGCACTGGCATACGCTTCAAGTCAAGGTAACCGTGCCCCTTTCCCTGCCCCTTCGCCTGTGACTGACAGACGGCTGTTCGCAAAGCAAGCCGAACTCTCTGCATAAGCGCTGTCAGTCACAGGCGAAGGGGCAGGGTAGGGGCGCCGTTACCTTGACTTGAAGCAAGGAGGCTGCTGCCCCCTTGACTTCAAGCGTGACTCAAAAATAGCGTGAGCAGGGGATAAAGGAACTGTTTTCCCTGCTTTTACCGCATGTGACTGCAGGAAGGAAATCATCATTAGAAACACACTGCTGGCTACTTCGAGGTACTGCTGGCAGTTTGGGGTGTTTTTTGCTGCTGACAGGTTCCCTTTAAGTACCAGAATTAACATATTCAGTATAGCTGGACACCACCAGGGCCTGCTGGATCCCTATTCACTATAACAGGATCTGTTGGGTTTCCGACATGAAGGCCAGCTTTCTGCTAGAAAAATACCTCA
This sequence comes from Bufotes viridis, assembly GCA_033119425.1. Lineage (NCBI taxonomy): Eukaryota > Metazoa > Chordata > Amphibia > Anura > Bufonidae > Bufotes > Bufotes viridis. The sequence continues at coordinate 107,582,912 of CM065589.1, forward strand.
GCATGCAGCAGTATTTTTCTAACAGAAAGTGGACAGTTATTCCAGGAAATCCAGCGGATGCCAATATGGTGAATGGGGATCTGGCAGGCCCTGGCGGTTCGATCTGATATGCAGAATACGGCAATTCTGATAGCCTGCTCCTCTGCTGAAACAGGCTACTGAAAAACAGTATCACAGATGTGAATCTGGCCTTAATAAGGTGAACTGTTCCCACAATGCTTTGGGTTTGGAAAGCGCAGGCAGTGCAAAGCCTGTGGTAGTCACCATGATGATGGTATGTCCGTGTTTGAGGTACTGGGTACTAAGCTAAGAGCCTGATGTGAGGAACGTGGTAATGTTTAGTGGCTAATAATAAAACTGGCTGAGATCAGCTGCACGAAAATTCTGAGTAGACTGCAACCTCTTCTTCACGTGCCAACCGTCTTAAACTCATATGATGGAGAACTATGTGAGCTGAACAACCCCCAAGTTGTCACAGGTACTGTGCATGTAGTAGTTTGCTGTCTGTTGCCCATTTCAGTGTATATTAGGGTGCATTCACACAACAGTTGAAAACAGCCACATGTTGGTTTCCAAACCATCGCAGTCTATGTGGTGTGGGGAGTCGCTCTGGTAGACAGCGGTGCGGGTGCAGTTTAGAGGCAAAACAAGGAGTCCAGATGGTGCATCAAACAGTGTTTTATTCACACTTGCACACCATAAATGAAAAGCAGTCTCTTGGTGACAGTTCACACACAACGGAAATACTGTGGCAAAACAAAAACAGGCCAACACAGGGTCCAGTCACCTTGGGTGGTTTAGGTGCGGGTTCACACCTAGCAGTCGGCTCAGCCGCAGGCGATTCCACCTTCAGGTCGCAGGGAAACACCACCTTGCTGAGCTCCTTCCTCCAGGACAGAGAATTCCTCAGCCCTGTTTGCAGGCTCCAGGATAATCACACACCCAGACACAGCTGCTGGCTGCGTTTTATACCCAGCCCCAAAACATGGACTGGACCGTGGGGAGCAGCCACCCACCCTACTCTTTAGCTGCTCCCAGTAAGAGCCGGCCCGGATCGGCTTTGCAGCCATGCTATTTAACAGAGCAGCACTAGCTGCTGCAGACCAAAAACCCCGGCTCTTACCTCACCGAGGCCAGCAACCTCGGTGACACGTACCTGCTATCAAAAACAACACCTTGCACCCTCTTACAGTGGCTATTCACAAGTTGTTGTTTTTTCATGGCCAGTGAATAGCCAGCCCATTTTTAACAGTTGTTTAGACAGACGAGCACCTATCTAACAGCCATTAAATACGGGTACAGTATGTTAAAAATATATATACTCACCTCACCAGAAGCATGGCTAGGAAGACTCGCTTCCCACTGGAGGCAGCAGGACCTGACGCTCACAGTGTCATGATTTCACATCATCATGCTGGCAGCATCAGGTCCTGTATATGTGTAATGTATATATATATATATATTGTGGGAATTAGCTTTTGATAGAGGCAGGATTGCCCTGCTGGCGGACAGTCAGAGACAGTGACACACAGGGTTAAGTCCAACAAAGTTCCACTTTATTGTGGTATCAGCAGCAAAAACAAAATACGGCCTTTACATCTCAGGCAAAATACAAAACAAAACCGGCTCGTCTGAGCGCTGACTAACAGTATCGTACTCACTGTCCTAGGTACGGTTTGGTCAGCTCTGTAGTTCACCACAGATGCACACTCCCATGCAGCAGCATGTCAGTTCCAGATCTCCCTTGCTCACTCTGATCCTGCATCTTTATGCAAGTGCTACAGGTGCATCTAATCAGGCAGCCCACACTTGTCAGAAGTGGACTGCGGACTGGGGAACCCGCCCACTCTTCCCCAATCCAAAACTCCAGGCCCTATACTGGCTTTTCCACAAAGCCACCTCAGGAAAGCATGAGCTTTCCACTACATACTGGGCAATCCCTGGAGCTAAGCAGCATATGACAGGATTCTGGGGGAAAAATACCTGCCATCAATCACTTTTCCTGTCACTGTCTCACAATTTATATATATATATATATATATATATATATACATACACACATTTATATATACATAGATAGATAGCTTGAAAAAACAAGGCAGCACTCCAAATGTGGATAAAAAAGTGATGGACCTGCTTTATTCCCCCAGAATGCAATGTTTCAGCCCAGCTCAATGGGGCTTTTTTCAAGGAATGTAACCAGTGTCAAAGTGAGGTATATATACACCAGTGAAGTAATACAATGCATGATTAAACAATGAATCAATAAATACAGATCATCAATACAATCAGGGGCGTAGCTATAGGGGAAGCAGGGGAAGCAGCTGCTTTGGGATCCGAACTTAGAAGGGGCCCACTCACGAAGAGGACTAAAATAATTTTTTGTCTGGCAGCGTCAGACTGGTCCACCAAAGTATCAGTGGATCCTCTGGTGGGCCCAAACTCTGACAATAATTGACCCCTAACAAAGCAGGGCCCTTAAGGAATGCCTCCCAAGTGTCCCCAGTTGCTGCAGTTCTGATGGAGTAATTAGAGGCGTGGCATATTATGAAAAAAATTGCCGCGGCATATATCGTCCCTCTTTGGGATTTTGAAAAGTTGGAAGGTATGCCTTAAGGTCCTGTATGCACAGAGGGTGGGCTCTCAGAATTATTTCTTCTGGTGGGCCCAATGGACTTCAGTCCAATACATTTGACGTCCCCCTCAACAGTATTATACAATGACAGTATATAGAGTGACACGGTATGAAACGGACGGAGCAGCTGCCTTGCCTGGTCTGAAAGAATGATCTTGACTAGCCACAAGAGTGGGGTTTGCACGTGAGAAGAAAGTTACAAAGAAGTTGCTGGGGGGATTAGGAGGTTAAAAAATTGGCTGTGGGACCCAGTGATTTCTAGTTATGCCTCTGAATACAATCTCATGATTTTATATTGAAAAACTATTCTTAGTGTATCTCCCATAATTCATATAGTATTAAGTGTTCGACTGTGTCAAAAGTCATCAATAGTACATCAAATACAGTGCGGTAAAATTGTCATAATCGTGATCAGCCAATAATTACCTGTGTCCATCCACATGTGAATCTAATCTGGCCAAATGTGAATTATAAATTATTACATCAAATAGCCAGTATTAGGCATTAATAGCTAGCAAGGCTTACTCTAATAAGTTCTGAGAGGCTCGTTGTGGCAACGTCCGGAAGTCAGAGGGGCACAGACGCCAGATCACAAGCCAGCCCACTGGCATCCCAAGGACCACAGCGCTGTATGATTAGTATGTTCATAATGCATGTTATCATATATAGGAACACACTTAGAGAGTGCATCTCTGGCATTGCTAAACTAGAATTACCAGTCTTAAAGGGGACTTATATAGAAAATCAAATGAACATACTGTGCTGGTCATTAAACATCATACCGGGAAATGCCCCTTAAGTGAGCATGGTATATGTGCTATCTTGTCCAAGGAAATACACACACCTATATGTTAGGGACACCCGAACAGACAAGTCCCTGACTAACAGCTTTGGGTCCAAAAAAGTACATTGTGTGTGGTACTGAGTCTGTTGGGCGATAGAGATGTAGCGAACGTAAAATTTTCCGTTTGCGAATGGCGAACGCAAATTTATGCAAATATTCGTGAACGGGCGAACAGGGCGAATCGCCATAGACTTCAATACACAGGCGAATTTTAAAACCCCCAGGGACTCTTTCTGGCCACAATAGTAATGGAAAAGTTGTTTCAAGGGGACTAACACCTGGACTGTGGCATGCCGGAGGGGGATCCATGGCAAAACTCCCATGGAAAATTATGTAGTTGACGCAGAGTGTGGCAAGTTGAATTTGAAGTGTTAATATAACCTGCATTAATCGCATTGCGAATTACAACTTAGAGCTGGGTTTCTAATGGTTGTATTGCTAGAATATAACGAAGATTGAGAATATAGCGCTATATTCTCAATCTTCGTTATATTCTAGCAATACAACCATTAGGAACCCAGCTCTAAGTTGTAATCGCAATGCAATTAATACAGGTTATATTAATCGCATTGCGATTACAACTACTAACACTGCAGCTTCAGAATGAATCTAAGATGGATGCCGTCCTTGCTTTTTCATAGGAGGTGGGAGGGTCTGAGAGGGAGACTGATGTACTAGCCCTAAAAAGGGCTTTATGGGGTGCTGTCAGGATGCTGTCCTTACAGCAGAGATCAGATGAGTCTTTCAGGACTGGAGTGGACACTGAATACACTAGCCTAGCTATCGATTTCCCTATTAAATCAGCAGCAGCTACACTGTCCCTCCTCTCACTAAGACTGCAGCTTCCGAATGAATCTAAAATGGATGCTGTCCAGGAGATGGGAGGGTCTGGGAGGGAGGGTATGCTGCTGATTGGCTGGAATGTGTCTGCTGACTGTGAGGTACAGGGTGAAAGTTTACTTAATGATGACGAATAGGGGGCGGACCGAACATCGCATATGTTCGCCCGCCGTGGCGAACGCGCACAAGCTATGTTCGCCGGGAACTGTTCGCCGGCGAATAGTTCAGGACAGCTTATTTGCGAATTCAACTTAGAGCTGTGTTCCTAATGGTTGTATTGCTAGAATATAACGAAGATTGAGAATATAACGCTATTAAGTTGAATTCGCAATGCGATTAATATAACCTGCATTAATTGCATTGCAAATTTAACTTAGAGCTGGGTTCCTAATAGTTGTATTGTATTGTTAGAATATAACAAAGATTGAGAATATAGCGCTATATACGTTATATTCATCAATTCTAGCAATGCAACCATTAGAAACTCAGATCCAAGTTGAATTCGCAATGCGATTAATACAGGTAATACAGGTAATAATGAGGTTATATTAATTGCATTGTGATTACAACTTAGATCTGAGTTCCTAATGGTTGTATTGCTAGAATTGACGAATATAACGAATATAGTGCTATATTCTTAATCTTCGTTATATTCTAGCAATACAACCATTAGGAACCCAGCTCTAAGTTAAATTCGCAATGCGATTAATACAGGTTATATTAATCGCATCGCGATTACAACTACTAACACTGCAGCTTCAGAATGAATCTAAGATGGATGCCGTTCTTGCTTTTTGATAGGAGATGGGAGGGTCTGGGAGGGAGGGTATGCTGATTGGCTGGAATGTGTCTGCTGACTGTGAGGTACAGGGTCAAAGTTTGCTCAATTATAAAGTATAGGGGCGAACGTGAACATCGCAAATGTTCGCCCGTCACGGCGGACGCGAACAAGCTATGTTCCCCGGGATCCGTTCGCTGGTTAATAGTTTGGGACATCTCTATTGGGCAACATCTCCCCGTGTCAAATGGAGGGTCACCCAGCGGCTGCACCTATGGGGTATATTAGATAGTCCACTCTTCTATCTAGGCCAACTGTGCAAGTACAGTGCTCAGCTATCTCAGGAACTCCCATAGAAATGAATGGATCAACCCCCGATCATTTTAGGGCAGCAGCAAGGGGCCTGCAGGGGTTATGGGGCCCCTGTTCTCATGATCGTTGGAGGTCCCAGAGGTGGGACCCCCACCGATCTGATAGTTATCCACAGGATATGGGATAACTTGTACCTACTGGAATACCCCTTTAAAGCATATTTACATTTGCAGTGTTGGTTGAATATGTTGGTCTCGTGTTGATGGTTGTAAAACAATAGGCAGGTAGTCTGAAACACTGAATGTAATATAGTGCTGCTCAGGGATAATGCTAACAAACCTCAAGAAACTAACAAACATCTGCCTTACAACCTACAAGAGGTAAATCTACGATAATAGGAATAATTCTATGTGTATTTCCCCAAATCCAGTAGCAGTTGTAATGAGAATGTAGTCTTTGTATGAATCATATATTTCCTCATAAAAACCGCAGACATATATTTATTTTATAATAGTGCCGGCATGTTCAGATGTGGTGGATTCTGCACCTAAATATAACACATGCAGATGTCGCTGAAGACTCATTTAGTCCATACTGTAGCACCATCAGGATTTAGCTTAGCCTACAGACAGAACAAAAACAAAAAAACCTTCAGAATTGGTTTGATCACCATCATAGTGAAAGTTCCTGAATAACCAATTGTGAAACAAACTCAGGAGTTAAAAAGCATAAGGGGGAATGTATCACGGACCAGCGTTTTATGATATCACCAGCCAGGCCTCGTTATAAATTAGGCGCATCTTCCAGCAGTCCATGCTCCTAAACATAAATTTATGTCTTCATTTACGCTAGAGAACTGGTAAATGAAGATGACTGTGCCAGGCCAGCTAGCCCCTTCCTGCCGTTGCCATGTCACCTTTTTGGAAAAGTGGAGAGGGCAGTATAGAAATGGCAGATATGACAAAATTTTGTTGCAGTGGTGAAAAAGTTGCAAACACAAGCTTTGCTACTTTTTATGACAATAAAATTTCTGTGGGGGGAATGAAAAATCTCTCCCATAGTTTATTGGGCAGGCGGTAACCATGTGTTGCTTTGACTGGAGGAAAGTGACATTTCAGGTAAATTCCCATTCCTGTCTTTGTAGTTGCACTAATGGTGTCTCCAGAAGAAAAATAATGGTGGGAATATGTCACTGCCAGCTGAAGGACGATGTAAAAGAAGTGCTCCCACAAATTTTTTTATTTTCTGATCTGTTAGAAAGGTAATTTTCTTACCAGTGACTGTATTTTTGAGTTATAACCTCCCTTCTGCTTCTCATCTGTGTCATGTGACCAACACTCAGACTTTCCAAATAACACAACATCTTATGTGTGTATAGGAAGCCAGTTTCTCTATGTGTTCCAGTGGGAGCCTCAATGAATAGAAAAATAACCAACTTCCTGTCCTGTGTCAGTCGGAGATCAGAGTGCTGGTCACACGACACAGCTAAGTAACAGAAGGGAGGTTATAATTTACAAATACAGTCACTGGTGATTAGATTGCATTTACATTTTTGTGGGAGTGCTTCTTTAAGGAATGCTGACTAATTAGAAGCCTACAAGTTAACTTTATTATACTTGATAAAAGTCAAAGGATAGCTCCAGGTTGCTGATCTGAAAATATTTGCTGGGGGACACAATATGGCTTTTGATCTTGTTGAGTGAGCATTTGCCCCTACTAGAGGGGAAGTCGCTTTATTGATTGATTGACATTTATATATTGGCTCATTATCTATCTGGATAAAGATGTTTTAGAATCCTGAAGTCCTTTCCTTGGATCTGCAAATGATATACACAAGAGATGAGAATGCTTGAGGGCTCTTGTTCTCTCCAAATATATTTTCAGAGCCCTGCACAGATCCCATGTTCTTCATTTACAAGATAAGGAAGGCCATTTAGCAAAGTAATTTGCTCAATGAAATATTTGAAATGTGATACTCACAGTCTAAAATTTGGTAGAGTCCTTAGGATAACACTATATTGAACTAAATTTAATAAAGGGGTAGTAGCTCCTAGGGCTTGCAACTTACTTATTAGACTGGCAGGAGTATTGTAATAACCACCAAGAAAGAAACAGGACAGAATCTAAGGTATGGTTCTTCCAATGGCTCAAACAGAAGTCTGGTGAGCTGACTGAGAACTAGATTTACAATGGTGCTCTTCAAAATTCGATATTTTTGCATACATTTGACCTAAAACTACATCAGATTCTCATTCAAGTCCTAAAAGTAGATAGATATCCAAATCAAAGAAATTAGTCAAAAATATTAGACTTGGTAATTTATTTATTGAGGAAAATGATCCTATATCACATGTCTGTGTCAGGATAAGGTGACTACAGCTCTAAAACTTCCCAGAGCCACTATCTCTACCTTCTTGCACAGTCATCTTAGGCAGTGACCCCACAACAGGACAGCAGTCCCTATATTTAAAAATGTACAAGGACAATACACAAACAGAGAACCACAAACAGACATTCAGAAAGTAGTCATACGGTAGAGTCCAAATACCAGTTGGACAACAAAGTACAAAAAGCGCTATAAGCAAACCTTTTGGATTAGCAAATAATTGTAGGTGAAATTAGAGTTAGTTGTTTTTAATCAATGGGATTACAATAAGGTGTGTTTTATTTAAAGAACAGGGGTCTATCAAAGTCTGATCTTCACAACGCATTTGTGGAAGAGAATCATAGCACAAACAAATGAGATTTCTGAGGACCTCTAAAGAAGAGATGCTGATGCACATCCGGCTGAAAAACATGACAAACCCATCTCTAAAGAGTTTGGACTCCATCAATACAAACTGTGTAGGAAATTCAAGACTATTATTAGCCTCCCCAGGAATGGTTGATCAACAAAGATCTCTCCCGGAGGAACCCAAGGTAACCTGTAAATGACTAAAGGACTTTCTCACACTAGCCAATGTTAATGTTCATGAGTCCACCATCAGGAGCATAAAAACCTCATGCCACCTGTGAAACGTGGTTTTGATAGTATCATGGCTTGGCCTGTTTTGCTGAAACTTGCTTGCCGTTATGGATGGAACGATGAATTCTGAATTATACCATAAAAAAAAAACATGATTCCACATTGGGGCTTCTTACCAGCTTAGGTAGAGTAAGTCTAACATGCTGCTTCCTTAAGAACGCTAAATAACAGGATTCAGTATCCTCAAATACTGCATCACAATATCTTTCCACTAATCTGCCTTGCAGAAGCAATGACCACTTGCAACCAATCTACAGGCTCAGCTCCAAGAAGTAGCAATGTCTGTAAAACAGAGAGAAGAAGGAACACATACCAACCTATGAAACATATGGATAAACTAAACCTCAGCCACAAGGACTGGTGTTCTAGAGTACAAAAGGAAGCTAATTTTTGCAAAAAAATGTGCAACTTCTGAAACACCTGTCTTTAGCACTCATGCTCCAGTGAGCTGTTTGGGATCATACCCTGTTATAGTGCTCAAACTTTTTAGGTTTGTTTTGTCTTCCCTGAAGAGGTGAAACCAAATCCTGATGCTACTGCTGAGAGAATAGGAATGGAATACCCCATTGAAATCTTTTGCTGAGGATGATGGCTTCCAGAGTGCTTTAGTAATTTTATACTTGTGTACTGATTTTACAATGCAGGTATAACATTACGTAATACACAGCCATTAATACTTCTGTTCCAGCAGTTGTATCTCTATTTCAGCAGGTATCAGGGCTCCTATTGTATTACACTTTATAGTTACCCTACATGTATCCAGTGTGTATTTATTGAATGGCCATGTGTTTAATATTAGTCTGGCTGTCTATGAGCCATTGTATTAGACTAGTGCTTACCACAGGCATTACTTATGTGTACCTTGTTACATTTCCTTCTATCCATTTATTTATTATTCTTACCATTTATAAATCTAACCTTGTATTTAGTGTTGAGCGAATCGAAGATTTAGTGTTGAGAGAATCAAAGCCAAATTAATTTACTTCAATCTGAATTTCAGGAAAAATTTGATTCTAGGACTAAAACGTTGGCAGATAATCTCATGTAGTATATCATTACTTCCTTTAATTAATTAATATGCAAGACAACTGTTCCTCAACAGAGGAGTATGATAAAATTTATAGCAAACAATACTGAACTATATAATGTAGTAGGTGGAATATTCCTCCACCCCCCAGGTCTCTGCTGTCACGTCATACAGGAGGCCGGATCTATCTGAAGGCACAGTACCTGCAGAGACAGTGAAGACAGGATGTACTGAAGCGTTCGCTCACTCCTCTGGATGGATGTTCGACTGAGGGCTGGAATAGAGCCTTATAGAGGGCAGGGCTATGACTTTTTTTTTTAATTCTTTATTTTAATTTTTAGTTTTATAAACAAAGTATAAGAGGGGACCCATGGGACGCAGCCCAAGAAAGGCCACTCTCAAAAAAAGACAATACACACACCATCAAGTATTCCAACACGAACATGTGATATACGGTAACATTATCACAAACATGACACCCTTTCAAGTAAACCAATGAATCGTCCTGGGTAGTTCCCGATAAGGGCGACGGAGAGTCTCTTCATAAAAGAACAGCCGTATAATAAACAAGTGTTTTATAAGGAAACTGCCAAAGCATTCACATCCCCACCTATCACTTGGTTTAACTTGATGGACTTATGTCTTTTTTCAACTGTATTAACTATATAACTATGGGTTTGCCATTGACCTATGGTCAATATAAACCTGCTACTATAATACTTGCTGTCAAGTATTGGCAGCTTATGGATAGGCAGGGCACATTTGAGGTTAGGTCTAGGTTTAGGTTCCTGCTCTGATTTGGGGTCGCCCTTTTGAGGACGGTAGCTCCAACTATGGTGAGCATAGAGAGCTAGAGTTCCTTGTTATCAGGCATTTGGAGCAAAGAATTAGATATCCATATACCCTGTCAGAATGGACACCCAGCAGTGCAATATTATACCAAATCTCACACATGTGTTTCACTGAAGAGTCGCGGAAGCTTATGGATAGGCAAGGTAAGTTTGAAGTTAGGTCAGGGCCTAGGTTTCCTGCTCTGCTCTAGGGTCCTCTGGATAGATCATCACTATCTGATCGGTGGGGATCCAGCACGCTGCCGATCAGCTGTTTGAGAAGGCACCATCGCTTGCGGTTCATCGGGGACATGGCCTAGGCGCAGCTCAGCTCCATTGAAGTGAAGGGGGCTGAGCTGCGACACCAAGCACAGCCACTGTGAAACATATGGAGCTGTGCTTGGGAAGCTGCAAGAAGGTGGCAGAGCTACTGCCAGCATCAGTGCCTTCTCAAACAGCAGACCTGAGGATGGGTCATCAGTATAAAAGTCTCACAAAAGCCCTGTCACGCTATATCCATAGGACAGGAAATAAATGTTTAATTGGCTGGGTTCCAACAGTTGGGATGACCACCTATCACAATAATGTGAGGGCTGGGTCCATCCTATACACTTTGAAGGCACTCAGCTAATTTTATAAATTCCATAAGCTATATTCATTGCACCTGTTCTGCACAGTGCAATCCTAATTATTATGAAACAATGTGACATTTATCTGTAAATGTTTAGATTAAGACACTGTGCACACTTATTCCATACCAAAAAGGTCCATGCTCTGAAGTATAATCCACGTCTAGACAGCCGGCATAAACACTGTGAGATGTTATACATAGAGAAGTACATTCTGTCACCCTGGTTCAATTGTAAAGAATTATCAAAAATTGTCTTATTACATTTTATTTTTCAAGTGTACAAGAGAAGCTAGGAAGCAGAGGGTGGGAAACAGGTCAGGTTTGGCCATATACAGTTCTAACTCTAAAAATAACGATGGGAAAGCTATATTTACCACAGTCATTCAAATTGCTGGGATTTTCCCCCATCTGAAAAGTGAATCAAAGCAATAACCGATTTGCATAGTTCCCTTTTTTGCTTTCAGGAAAACTAAATTTATTTTCAGACATAAAAATGAGGAAACCAGAAAAAGGAAGAAGAAAAACTGCTTTCTATGCTAATTCTGACTTTTCTAATACTAGACTTGTCGTACTTGATTTATAGAAAGAAATTGTGCAGTTTCTTCTCATATAAACCATCCAATACATGTGTAATAGTAGAATGGGCAGAGCACGGAGAATAGAAAGATGGCATATGTAGAGTGACCTGTGATGCCAGGGCATCTGTAGACAAAGGGGTTTAGTTATTGAGTAAGGGCTCATGCACACAAACGTATTTTCTTTCCGTCTCCGTTCCGGTTTTTTTTGCGGACTGTATACAGAACCAATCATTTCATTAGGTCTGCAAAAAAAACGGAAGTTACTCCGTATGCATTACGTTTCCATATGTACATATTTCCATTCTGCAAAAAAATAGAACATGTCCTATTATTGTCTGCATTACGGACAAGGACAGGACTGTTCTATTAGGGGCCAGCTGTTCCGTTCTGCAAAATACGGAATGCACACGGATGTCATCTATATTTATGCGGATCAGTTTTTTGCGGACCGCAAAATGCATACGGTCATGTGCATGAGCCCTAACTCTTACTCTCTGGGTATGCTTGTCTTGAAAAGGTTAGGGAAATGTAGCTATAGTTTACAACTTTTCCGTAAAATGCACTCAACATGTGGGGCACAATCAGACATGACCGATTTGCTGTGTTGAGCTGTGAAAACAGTTTCAGGAATGGGCGTAAAAAATGACAATCAGGAAATGACCTCTATAGATGATAGTGGGCATGCTTGGAGCCATGTGTAGAGGTCACTGAGCAGTGAGGGGGAAGAGGTGAGCTGAGTCCATACCTTATTGTCAACGGTGGATCTTGTGCTATCTGCCTCCAGTTTTATCATATAGGTGTTACCTTTCATTGTGACCCTACATGTGATGATGATGATATAACTGCTGAAAAGTGATCTCTACTATTCAAAGAGAACAATGTGAAAACAATTTTTTTTTTTGTTATAGACCAGGTAAGCAACCTTCAGCACTCCAGCTGCTGTGTAGTTTCACAGCAGCTGGAGTGCCGAAGGTTGCTGACCTCTGTTATATAGACAGTAACATTTTGGCTTAGAAAAAAAACTCCACCACACATATTGAGGCATATTTATCATTTGCGGTTGTTTTTGTGTCAGTTATAAGTCTGTGCTTTGTGTGCCTGCCCCAAATGTATGACCTAGTGCACTTTAATAATATACTTGGCATTAATAATAATATACTTGGCATGAATGCAATGTGCTTTACACCATTATGTGTAAAAGTACACCAGGGGGCTGCAAGGCATAGGTTGTGACTTTTTTGCAACTTTTGCAAAAGTCACACATAGTAAATGGGCCATAATCCAGGTCTAATCTCACTTTCACCTCTTAGGCTGCATTCACACGGGCGAGTTTTCCGCGCGGGTGCAATGCGTGATGTGAACGCATTGCACCCGCACTGAATCCGGACCCATTCATTTCTATGGGGCTGTGCACATGAGTGGTGATCACTTCTGCGTTGCGTGAAAATCGCAGCATGCTCTATATTCTGCGTTTTTCACGCAACGCAGGCCCCATAGAAATGAATGGGGCTGCGGAAAAATCACAAGCATCCGCAAGCAAGTGCGGATGCAGTGCGATTTTCCCGCATGGTTGCTAAGTGACGGGACCCGATCTTCATTATTTTCCCTTATAACATGGTTATAAGGGGAAATAATAGCATTCTTGATAAAGAATGCTTTGTAGAATGAGGATTAAGGGGTTAAAAATAAAAAACTTAACTTACCTTAGCCACTTGATCGCGTAGTTGGCGATCTCTTCTGACTTCTTCAAGCTTTAGCTGTAGTCTAAAGGACCTGTGATGACGTCACATCACATGGTCCAATCACATGGTCCGTCAAACATGACGCCCGTGTGAACCCAGCCTTAAACATATAGCACTTTGAAAAGTGGCGAGGAACACCCAATGTCACAAAAATTTACCAAATGTCGCAAAAAATGGTGCAGTTGCCATTATACATCTTATTTGATAAATGCCCCCCATTATGTTTAAGGCTACTTTCACACTAGGCTACTTTTGTACTAATGTTTGCACATGTGTGCTGCTGGAAGCCCGGCCCCATTCACTATAAACTTTTGAGCCTGTGCCATCAATGCACTACACATCTACGTAGCAGAGCGAGAAGAGGTCTTACAATACATAATCTATGTGTGTGTGTATCTACAGTGTGTATATATATATATATATATTAACACCTATAAATGTATGGGACAAAAACCTATTAGAACCTAGTCCCTCAATAATATTACCAAAAACAAGGCAAAAAATACAATAATAATTCAAAAAATTCATCTTTATTCCAAATACATTATCATAATAAAAAACAAGGAAGATGGGACATTAAAAAGACAGGAAAATGTAATATCCATAAAGGGAGCAGTGATGTATCCAATGAACCACAGTAGGTACTACTCAAAACAGAGGAGCATAAAGACTCACATATAGTAATGACATAAAGTGCAAAGTGCCTATTACAAGAAAAGCAAATTCACAAAAACAATATATAGGCATAAAGTGCCAAGTAATACCTACAAATACATCAATAGCACTGCTCACCGAACTCTTTTTAATGTCCCATCTTCCTTGTTTTTTATTATGATAATGTATTTTTGGTAATATATATATATATGTACACACTGTGTGCTGTTCGCATCTCTTCCGGCCCCATTGAAAATAAACGGGTCCGGATCTGTTCTACGGTCGTGTGAATGGACCCTAAATCAGACCCTAAATCTCAGGTCAGAAAGGGGGCAGGGCCATTCAGTCTGGCCAGGCCTCATAGCAACTGCGTAGTCTGCCTCTATGGGCGGTACGCCAGTGGCAAGTGTGAAAGTAGTCTAAGCTTAAGGAACTTCCCTGATGATTGATTTCTTATGAAATGTACAGTGGGGCAAATTTAGTCAGCCACCAATTGTGCAAGTTCTCCAGCTTAAAAAGATGAGTGAGGCCTGCAATTTTCATCATAGGTATACCTCAACTATGGGAGACAAAATGAGAAAAAAAAAATCCAGAAATTCACATTGTCTGATTTTTAAAGAATGTATTTGCTAATTATGGTGGAAAATAAGTATTTGGTCAATAACAAAAGTTCATCTCAATACTTTGCTATATACCCTTTGTTGGCAATGACAGAGGTCAAACGTTTTCACAAGGTTTTCACAAGGTTTTCACACACTGTTGCTGGTAGTTTCCTCCATGCAGATCTCCTCTACTATAGAGAAGTGATGTTTTGGGGCTGTCACTGGGCAACACAGACTTTCAACTCCCTCCAAAGATTTTCTATGGGGTTGAAATCTGGAAATCTCAAAATCTCACGATACATGGCCCCATTCATTCTTTCCTTTACACGGATCAGTCGTCCTGGTCCCTTTGCAGAAAAACATCCCCAAAGCATGATGTTTCCACCCCCATAGTTCACAGTAGGTATGGTGTTCTTTGGATGCAACTCAGCATTCTTTCTCCTCCAAACACGACAAGTTGAGTTTTACCAAAAAGTACTATTTTGGTTTCATCTGACCATATGACATTTTCCCAATCCTCTTCTGGATCATCCGAATGCTCTCTTGCAAATTTCAGACGGGCCTGGACATGTACTGGCTTAACAGGGGGACATGTCTGGCACTGCAGGATTTGAGTACCTGGCGGCGTAGTGTATTACTGATGGTAGCCTTTGTTACTTTGGTCCCAGCTCTCTGCAGGTCATTCACTAAGTCCCCCTGTGTGGTTCTGGGATTTTTGCTTACTGTGCTTGTAATCATTTTGACCCCATGGGGTGAGATCTTGCGTGGAGCCCCAGATCTAGGTAGATTATCAGTTGTCTTGTATGTCTTCCATTTTCAGATAATTGCTCCCACTGTTGATTTCTTCACACCAAGCTGCTTGCCTATTGCGGATTCAGTCTTCCCAGCCTGGTGCAGGTCTAAAATTTAGTTTCTGGTCTCCTTCGACAGCTCTTTGGTCTTGGCCATAGTGGAGTTTGGAGTGTGAATGTTTGAGGTTGTGGACAGGTGTCTAAAACAGGTGCCATTTATACAGGTAACGAGTGGAGGACAGAGGAGCCTCTTAAAGAAGAAGTTAGCGGTCTGTGAGAGCCAGAAATCTTGCTTGTTTGTAGGTGACCAAATACTTATTTTACCAAGGAATTTACCAATTCATTCATTAGAAATCCTACAAAGTGATTTCCTGGATTCTTTCCCCCCATTCTGTCTCTCATAGTTGAAGTGTACCTATGATTAAAATTACAGGCCTCCCTCATCTTTTGAAATGTGGGAGAACTTGCACAATTGGTGGCTGACTAAATACTTTTTTGCCCCACTGTATATAGCCAGGTTTAGACTGTAGGCTAATTGTATTAATGGTCATAAAGGGGTTGTCGGTGTGACCTCACCACCACAGCCGGGTAAACAGAGCCCAGCCAGAAAACCAGAGCGAAGCATGGGATCTATTTAAGTGAGGATCCCAAGTGGGGCTTAGTTGCTGGTTTTTGAAAACCCAGGAAAATATGAGCACAAACTATGATGTTACTTGGATCTCTGTATCCCTCTCTTCACTTTTACAGTATATAATGTTCATATTCATGCAGTATAGTAACCTACGGTTTGTCTAATAAATATAAAGAGTATATTATGCTAGATAGCAACGGAAAATGTCTGACTTTATGTTACAAGTGCATACTTAACCCCTTAACGACCCTCAACGTAATAGTACATCATGGTGTGACTTGCCGGCCTTTGATGTACTAGTACGTCATGATGATCGGGCAGGCAAAGAAACTGTGCGCGCTCGATGAATGCAGGGGCCCGGCTGTGACTGACAACCAAGCACCTGCTGTATCTGCCGGCACCACTGTAAACGCTGATGCTGGCGGATTAACCCCTTATATGCCACAATCAATGTTGACAGCAGCATATGCGAGGGTTCCCTTTGCCACTCCATCAGCTCCCTGCGCTGTGGTGACAGGGGGCCGATAGTTGCCATGGCAACCCCAGCCCTTGCAAAGCCCTTGGGGTCTGCCATGTACAGAAGCCCCCAGGCTGGATCTCACAGACACACTGTCAATATGAAACTACAGCATGTATTGTAACTACATGGAAACAGGGATCACACCTTGAAAGTTGAAGCATCCGAAGCTCGCTTCGCTCAACACTACCTGTCACCGTGAAAATGCAGTGCAATATGCAGGCAGCATTTTACGGAGCAGGCGAAGTTGAGTAGATTAATATAAATTATAGATTGATGGAAAACGATTCAGTAAAACTTGTAATTTACTCATGTAAACCTCTGCTCTTTCAATGCTTAGGAGTCATGTGAGCGGTCCTACTTACTGATCGAGTGAAAGAGTGATTGAGTTATCTGCTCAGCTCCTCCTGTTCTATAACGTGGTGTCTGCAGATTGCACTGCATTTTTATGGTGACAGATTTCTTTTAAAAGACCTAGGCTACTTTCACACTAGCGTTTCTTGCTGGATTCGGCAGGGCTGAGCAAAAACGCTTCCGTTACTGATAATACAACAATCTGCATCCGTTATGAACAGATCCGGTTGTATTATCTTTAACATACCCTAGACTGATCCATCATGAACTCCATTGAAAGTCAATAGGGGACGGATCAGTTTTCTATTGTGTCAGATTGTGTCAAGGAAAACAAATCCGTCCCCATTGACTTGCATTGTGGGTTATGATGGATCCGTTTTGCTCCGCATCCCATGTCGGAAAGCAAACCACGGAATGAAATTCATTTTGGAGCATTCCGTTCTTTTCAGTTACGTTTTGTACCCATTGACAATAAATGGGGACAAAACTGAAGCGTTTTTTTCCGGTATTGGGACCCTATGACGGATGTCAATACCGGAAAATATTAATGCTAGTGTGAAAGAAGCCCTAAATGTTGTTCTTAATTGTGCTGAATTTCATCTGTAATTATTCAGATATTACTGTATTTTTTGGAGATATGAATATTACAGGGCATCTGTCAGCAGATTTGCACCTATGAAATTGTTACATGTGCACTTGGCAGCTGAAGGCATCGGTTGGTCCCATGTTCATATGTGCCGATGTTTTTTTAATGTATGCAAATGAGCATCTAGGAGCAATGGGGTGTTGCTGTTACACCCAGAGCCTCAGCTCTCTTGGCCGTATCCACTTTGATTGACAGGGCCAGGTTGTGTAGAGGTTATCATATCTGGTCCTGTCAATCAAAGTGAAAAAGGTGCGGTAGTTGCAGAGAGAGCAGAGCCTCTAGGTATAAGGGCAACGCCCCCGTTGCTCCTAGAGGGTCATTTGCATATATTAAAACATCATTTTTCTCGTCAATGCGGGCACATATGAACATGGGACCAACACAGATGGCTTCAGCTACCAAGGGCACATGTAACAGGTCAGCCAGTTTCATAGTTTAGGTGCGAATTTTAAAAAAAGAAATTTTGTACTGCTATGACAGACCATTTTCATTCTTTTTAACCTTTTCTGTCATTGTGATAAAACTTTTCGATTTTAACATTTCGGTGATGAATTTGTGTATCTTTTGTGTGGGCAGGTAAGATATTGAACACATAACAATGACCATTGTGTGTTTGCTGTTGCTATCTACTTTAGCTTTATCCATTCATAGCAGGCCCTCTACTATAGAGATATTTTTGTTTATTTCCTATGAATTGTGATTCACTTCCTGAGACCAAACTCTCTCATGACTAGAAGAGATGGTGTTTCCTGCTGGAAAAGGGAATTTGTATTTTACATTCATTCCACCAAAGAGGCATTTTAATATACAATGTTTTGCCATAGAATTGCATCTACAATTTTTCTTTGGCTCCTCTTTAAATGTGTCACTTTATATTAATGGAAGTTTTATGCATATGAATATGAATTTATATGTTTCTTACGTAAGCAGACACATTTTAAATAAAACAATAAAAAATGACAAATCTGCATTACATCATGTCATTTAATTTTAGGGCCGTACTTTGGGCTAAACCTAAGGGTGTTATCCTGGCAGTGCCCTGGTATTTACTATATAAACTCTAAACAGGTATCTGTTATTTGATGCATGGGAACCACCAGACTGCAACCAGAGTAGCCTCTGTGTAGTTGACAGGTGACCTAAGGGCAACAGAGACACCAGTGCAGAACACCAATAGGTCAGGCAAATCATAGTCAGGGACAGGTTAAGGTCAGAGGAGACAGAGTTTGTGTAATACAGTAAATGGTCTGTAGTTAGGGCAGGCAGTGTGGGGTCAATATGGAGATCAGGCACAGGTCAGGTCAGGCAGTAGAGGGTCAAAATCGAGTTATCAGGCAGTGGTCAGTACAGTGGGCAGACAAGCAGAACTAGTGCAACTTCCGGGGGCATGGCCTGCTGCCGTCCGAGATGGCTGCCTGGTGAGAGAGCTCCGGCTCACCATCTCTCTTAAGCGACCCTAAGCACCAGAGCAGGAAAGTTTTTACACCTGCTTTCATCGCCCTTCATCCCTGACAACATGATGACCCGCAAGAGGGCCTCCCGACCGGGTCTCCGCCGCCTTACCGACTTCTTTGCGGCCCAAGAAGGAGGGAGCAGGCTCCTGCCATCACACAAGGCCTCTCCTCCTCCCTCCTCACAGCAGTGCGCACAGGCTGGCAAGTCACCCACGGTGCACAGAGAAGATCCGGGCGCAATGCAGCAGCTCTCCACCTCACCTGAGGCCCTGCAGCCCCGAGGAAGTCGTCCGGCCTCTGCAAGAGACGATCAGGACCAGCATCACGCCGCACCTGGGCCGGATCGCAGAGGCGCCATGTTTGACACGCAGCCGGTGAGTACCTATGACTCCAGCGCTACCCTGCAGACTCAGAGGCTGACAGTGGAGCCTCAAACTGCAAATGCTGCCCACCAGCTAACGGCATATACACCAGTGGCAGACCCACTTAATAACTTTCAGTGCACAGATAAATCTACCCTCAAAGCCATGATGTCCGCGGTACATCATTCTCTTATTACACAACTGCAAACAGTCGCATCTACTATCACCTCCTCACTAGATGACCTGGGTTCCCGCGTCAACCATATTGAAAATAAAATGGGAGAGTTGACCAAATCACATAATGAGCTCATTGACGCACACTACTCCCTAGAGGATGAGGTTGTGGGGCTAAAAGCTAAATTGGCTGATCTAGAAGATAGAAATCGGCGCAACAATCTGAAATTCAGGGGAATCCCGGATACAGTCCCTCCTGCTGAACTCAAGCAATATCTGCCTGACATGCTCCGGCTAGTATTTCCAGACATGGACCCCCATTTACTTATGATTGACAGGGCTCACCACCTGCCCAAGCCGAAGCACTTACCGCCTTCAGCTCCAAAAGATGTCATCGCCCGTTTTCATTTTTACTGCGTGAAAGAAGACCTAGTACAATTCATCAAAAATAAGCGTAATCTGCCAGCTCCTTTCCAGGACATTCAAATATTCACAGATCTCTCACAGGCCACACTGCAGGCCAGGAAGCGGCTGGCCCCAATTACTAGAATTCTGAGAGACCTTGAAATTCCGTACAAATGGGGTTTCCCGATGAAGCTCTTAATACGCAAAGATGGGAAAACTTACGTTTTAAAATCCCTAGAGGAGGGAGAATCCCTCCTGAAAACTTGGAACATTGACCAGTCTACGTTTCCAGCCTCCTCAGGAAAGAGGACCCCATCCCATGTGATCCCGGAGTGGTCCATAGTTGGAGAAGGATGACGGCCTTTTCTTCTCCATACTTCAGTGGTTCCTTTTTTACCACCTGCTCAGTAGTCCGCTACTGATAGAGATGGCAGGGCAAGGCTGAACTGTTGACCCCCCGTTCTATCTGCCTGGGGCCGTGGTGCCCCTTAAGTTCGATTCAAGTTGGTTTTACTTGCTTAACCAATGTTTGTTCCACAGGTTCACATTTTCCTTGTGCTCATTTTAGGTTTGCTGTTGTTAGTCCAGCCCCAGCTAGCTAAATCACTACAATATAATCCAAAAACATATACTCAGATTTTCTATATCCAGTTACTGTACTCCAAGTTTTATATATTTTGCTTATATGTACCCGACCCATGTGCTTCCAGGTCTTAATTGCTATGAATCGTTGCCATGTATTTTTGTGTCCTCAGCTAAAATGTACTCAGCCTTTTTATACTCAGCTTCTGAATCCCCAACCCTTATGTATACAGCTTTTATGTACTCAGCCCATGTCTCTTCAGCTCTTATATGCTCATCTTGGCTACATGTTGCTCTTGTGTCCCCAGCCTATATGTATTCAGCACTCCCCCTCCCATCCCTAGATTATGGCACTTAATGTGATGTCTATAAATGCTAAAGGTTTGAATTCTCCTTATAAGAGAGCCTCACTTTGGAGAGATGCTTGCTCGTCGAGGGCGGACATCTTATGTGTTCAGGAAACACACTTTATACATAACAAACATCCAGATCTCTCCAGACGAGGCTTCTCTACTGTTATATTAGCCAATTCCTCCTAGAAAAAAGCGGGTGTAGCTATCGCTCTGAAAGATTCCCTTGGCTTTCAGATAGATGAAATTTTGAGGGATACGGAAGGTCGATATATTATCCTAGTGGGCACGGTAGGATCGGTCACACTGACCCTGGTAAATGTATATGCCCCCAACAAATCCCCTATCAGGTTTTTGAGTAGAATTTTAAAGAAAACAAGAAACGTCCAAAAAGGCCATCTGTTGTTTTGCGGAGACTTCAATATTGTCTCTGACAGAACTTTTGACTCTACTGGGAGCAACAGATCATACGCCCCGAGCTTAGGACGATGGCTTATTGAGAATCAACTATATGATACTTTTCGCTGTATTAATGCAAATTCAAGGGAATATAGTTTCTACTCTCCTAGACACAGGTCTTTTTCCCGCATTGATCTGTTCCTCTCTGATAGACCACTATTACTTAGAATTTGTAAGTCAGTGATAGGAAAAACGTCCTGGTCAGACCATGCTCCAATTTACTGTGCGATAGTTAAATCTCCTCAGTCCAATACCCAAAGATCCTGGAAAACAATGTTTTTCTTTTACGCCATCCTCTTTACAAAACACGCACTAATGCTACTATAGAGGAATATTTTTCACTCAATGACACGGGAGATGTTAATACCTTCACGTTATGGGAAGCCCATAAAGCTACTTTGAGAGGTGAACTGCTAAAACAGAGCTCCCATTTTAAAAAATCCCGAGAAGCCAAACTGACAAACCTCCTTCGAGAGGCAACTAAACTAGAGGATCAGTTGAGATCACACTCCTCCATAGCATTAGATCCCTAATGTCTATACGACACGAAATCTATGCTCTATTGCAAATGGATTACGACCGAGACATTACTTCCATGCGCTCGGCATTTTATCAATCTTATAATAAGCCGAGTAAATTAATGGCCAAAAGACTGAAACCGATAACCCAAAAATCTACAATTCCCTATATGCTAGCTTCGGACGGAAAAACCAAATTGACTCATCCTAATGACATAGCGGACGCTTTTAGCCATTATTACGCCAAATTGTATAACCTTGAAAAAGACCCCGGTACTCCACAACCAACGGTAGAGATGATTGCATCCTTCCTTCAAAAGGTGGATCTCCCCCGTCTTACTACTGACCAAATTACTTTACTCAATACCCCGGCCTCTATCCCGGAAGTGGAAGCTATTATTAAATCTCTTAAACCTAATAAGTCTCCGGGACCAGATGATTACTCAAATGAATACTATCAAATGTACGCGCACGTGTCATGCCCTCACTTAGTAAAAATGTTTAATATGGTGTTTAATGGTGACCAATTTCCTGCTAATATGCTTCAAGCTACAATAGTTACTATCCCAAAACCGGGTAAAACGCCAGACTCCCCAGCCAATTTCCGCCCGATTTCACTTCTCAATTGTGACGTGAAAATATACGCCAAATTGTTAGCTCTAAGACTTTTAAAAATCCTACCTACTTTGATTCACAGTGATCAAGTGGGATTCACGAAAGGGAGGGAAGCACCAGACGGATTTTGGGTTTATTGCAAAAAGCCAGGGAAATGAGAACGCCTTCTCTGCTTCTAAGCTTGGATGCAGAGAAGGCATTTGACCGTATTCACTGGGGTTATGCCTCAGTGGTGCTCGATAAATGTGGTTTCAACGGTCTTATTAAAAATGCGATTTTAGCTTTATATTCAAAACCATCCGCAAGAGTCCTAGCTAATGGGGCCCTCTGCTATCCGTTTTCCATCACGATGGTATACGCCAGGGATGTCCTCTGTCCCCATTTCTCTTTTAAATGGTGATGGAGCCGTTCGCTGAAATGATTCGGAGGGCAGAGACGGTGCGGGGCATTCCGGCAGGCAACAGACAACATAAAATTGGGTTGTTTGCAGACGACGTGATTTTATCTTTGTCTGACCCCTTAACGTCTTTGAGGACAACCCTTCAAATTATTAAAACATTTGGAGAGGTGTCGTATTATAAGATTAACAAATCTAAATTGAATATTTTGGCAGTTAATATATCTACCTCTATACGTTCAGCAATTGAGAGAGAATTTCCCTTTCAATGCGCTCAATCCTCAATCACATACCTAGGCATCCAACTGTGTTTCCCCCTTTCCAGATTAGTTAGCTGCAATTATGACATTCTATATAAATCTATACAGGAAGATCTGGATAGATTCACTAAACTAAAGCTGACTTAGATGGGGCGCATTGTTACGTACAAAATGATGGTCCTTCCGAAACTCATATACTTGTTTCGAACTCTTCCCATCCCCCTTCCTGTCAGTGTCCTGACAAAACTCAGGTCCCAAATGCTTTCCTTTATATGGAATGGGGGAGCCCATAGACTAGCGGCCTCTATTCTATATAACCATAGAAGCCATGGAGGTATGGGGGTACCGAATCTCCAGGGATACTATGATACCTTTGTTCTTAAACAGCTGAAATTATGGGGCAAACAACATGATGCCCCTAGCTGGTCGCAAATTGAGTTAGACCTCAATAAGGGGCGTTCACTATATTCTTTGCTTTTGTTGCACGCTACTGATCCTAAGGCTCCTCTCCCAACGGCTCCGACTCTGAAAGTATCTGTTCAGGTTTGGAAGCGGCTCCTTCAACACATTGGCCCAAATATCCCGCAGAAACTGGTGCAACTTCCCATAGAGATCCTACAGTATTATATTCCAGATCTTGCGGTGAGTGGGTGGCGCCTCAAGGGAATTTGCATGTTACATGACTCTCTTGTTTACAATCGAAATTTGGAATTCCCAGTTCCTTCTCCTTCCAATATTCTAGGATATCCCATTTCCTAAACAAGTGGCATAAAAGAGAAGGTCCCCTTCCTGCTGTCCTTTATAACTATATAATGAACCTACAGGGAGACTTCCAAACCCCCACCAGCACACTCTACAGAACGGTGACGGGGGATTTGCTCCTAATGAAAAAGGCGCATTTTCTCAATTGGGAGAAAGACCTACAAACCTCACCGTTCAGTGGTGAGAGGCTATCTCAAGCACCTTTCGAGCTACAAAATGCTCAAATTTGTTAGAGTGCTACCATAAATTGTTTACCTGATGGTATTTTAAACCCTCCAAGCTTAGTAGATTTTATCCCAACGTGGAAAACATCTGTTGGCGCTGTCAAAAATCCCCCGGTGATATTTTTCACATATTCTGGGACTGCCCGATCATTAGAACATACTGGTACAAAGTGGAGGGATTGGTGAAAGAAGTGACAGGCTGCGCAATCTCTCTGACCCCGGCTCTGGCGCTTTTTTCTCTAGACCTGATGCTCCTCCCTCGCTCTGACAGCCTGCTGATTTGCCATATTCTATTAACAGCCAAACTTCTGATTGCTAAACTTTGGAAATCAAATTCCTGTCCACATATAGATGACCTCACAGATAGAATCTCCACTCATGCTATCTTTGAACAATTATGGGCAAGGAGGTCAAATAGAATACAGCAATTCCAGTCTTCTTGGGCATCCTGGCTTTCTAAGTTTCCTATCCCACAATAGTTTGTTCTGCGATGTACATTACGAGAGTACATGTAAGCACGGTTATTTTGTTCGTGTTGTATATGAGTACATTGAGGTTCTGGCCCACTAACAGGGCATGTTTGGCTGGATTTCTTTATTCACTTTTTGTTTTGTTCTCTTAATATTGTTTTCATACTTTGTGTAAGAGGTTCCTTCCCATGTGTGGGAGGGGATAGTTCTACGTTGGCAGCACCCTTGCGGGTACCGTAGAACACGTAAGCTTCTGTTTACTTTAATATTGTTCTGTTGTGGCTGCGCCCACTCATGCCTCTGTTTCGCTTTCAGTATATTCAGGTGGCTGCGTCCACATTATTGTCTTATTAATTTTCCAAAAATCAATAAAATTATTTGAGAAAAGAAAAAAAAATAGTGCAACTTCCCAGGACCCAGCAAGCTAGTAAAACTATTGCTCAGGTAACTTCTCACAGGGAAAGGGGCATTAGGCACTCTGAGGTGACCAGCCATTGGCTGCAAAAAATTAGAATGTGCACACTTTCTCTTTAACAGACAGGGAGTGTGCACATCCTATGGGCTATTTGGAGATGCCTAGCTGGCAATCTCAGGCAGCGGCCTGCAGGGACTGAAGAAGCAGAAGATCCCGGTGGCTAGACCCATAGCAAGTAAGATGTGGGAGCTCGGTGGGTCTAAGGCACTGGACCCACCAGCAGAGGGTGAGTGTCGCCAACATAAAACCCATGACACTTCTATTAATGTCAGGTCTCCTTAAGAACATCAGCTAAGCTGCATCCAGGGTATCCCACTAAGTCCTATTGCACACGACCGTATGGCTTTTTTAGCATTTTGCCGTCCACAAAACACGGATCCGCAAAAGATATGGATGACGTCCGTGTGCATTCCATTTTTTGCGGAAAGGAACAGCTGGCCCCTGATAGAACAGTACTATCCTTGTCCGTTATGCGGACAATATTAGGACAAGTTTCATCTTTGAACGGAACAGAAAAACAGAAATACGAAAACCGAAAACATACGGAGTACCTTCCTTTTTTTTTTGCGGACCCATTGAAATTAATGGTTCTGTATACGGACCGTATACGGAAAGCAAAAAAACAGAACGTAAACTGATAAAATAAACATTTGTGTGCATGAGGCCTAAGCGAGCTAGAATCCTATTCTGTACTGAAGAGAGGCTAACACCCTGAAACAGCTTTCTCTGGATGAATATATGGCTTGGTACTGTGATGGGTACATCTGTCGCAAGTACCTATGAAAATGTGTTTATTTTGTAGATCCCTTACATACTGTACATGAGAAGGTTTTTAAGTTACATTGACAATATCTTTATCATCTTGTCCGGATCCTGGGTAGACAGAGGATTTTGCATTGTACCATAGAAAACAGTGTTCCTGTCGTGGCCGCCTCTCTATTCAACACTATTGGACCACTGGAAATAGCCGAGCCAGCACTTAGGTATTGTCGGAACTCCCATAGTGGTGAAGAGATTATAGTTGCACATATACAGCTGCTCTCTGTTTACTTCGGCGGCCCGTTCTGAAGACAGAAGTGGTTTCCAGAAGTGAAACCTGCACCTATCTGACATTTATGGCATATCCTCGAGACATGCCACCAATATTCTCAATGGCAATACCCCTTTAATACTCTACCCCCTGTAATAAGGGGAGTTGAAGTTAGAAGTTGCAGTTAGAAAGCTCTTATGTTTAGATGGATCACTATTTTAAGTTTTGCTTTAGTAAGAAGTAGAATGCATAGTAGCAGCACTATGTCTCAAGCTGTGTAGGAAGAGGTTTTCAGAAAGTGAATTACCATATTTTTTTATTATAAGACACCTAGGATTTAGAGGAGGAAAATAAGAAAAAAAACAACATTTTCCATCAGACCTCAGAGCAGACCAACAAATCACATTCTCAATCTTCATCAGACCTCAGATCAGACCTCAAAATCAGACCCCAAAGGTGCATTAGCCTCAGATCAGACTTCCCAACCTTCATCAGCCTCCCATCAGACCCCCCAGCCTCCATCATCCCCAGATCAGACCCCCAATCAGCCTCAGATCGGACCCCCAGCTCCCATCAGCCTTAGATTGGACCCCCTAGCCCCCATCAGCCTCAGATCACACTACTAATCAGACCCTATCAGCCTCAGATCAGAACCCCCCCCGCCATCAGATCGGACATTACCCAAAAAAAAAAATAATAATAATAATAAATTTACCTTGTTTGCTCCGGACAATGAACAGATCCAGGAAGTCAAGTCATAGTGCACACCTACTAGCAATATGTCATGTTGCTGTGCGCGGTCAGGAGACCACAGCAGGACCCGGAAAAAGACTAGGGAAGGTGAGTACTGCCAGCGCAGCATTAGCATTCAGACTGTAATATGCACTGACACTTTTCCCCTATTTTTTGGGGGGAAAGTGAGTCTTATTGTCCAAAAAATATGATCGTTTATAAGCTGTAAATATGATAATGTTGTATATTTAATTTTATGCTGTAGATGGTTCTATATTGAAAAAACTATCCAGTGACTCTATATAAGTTACAGAGAACTTTGTAAATCATTTGAATATGGAGTAAATTTCTCGCAACTTATCTAAAATGTTCAAGAGCAACGTGAAGCTAATCCAAATGTATTAGAATTTGCAGGGATCAAACGGTGTGTCATATACTGGAGGTGACCGGCATAAATTGTTACTGAAGACAAAATAGATCACGGATAGAAGAAATGTTGCTGGTGCTTTAGGACTAAATAATAGGAATCATCTAAGTGTATTTGTATGATTACATAAATATATCAATGTTATGCATATCTCCCAACTTTTTGGAAGTCAAAGAGGGACACTTAGGGTGCCTGCACACGATATGGATTACGTGCGTTTTTTCTATGCGGATTTTCTTGATGAAAAACTGCAGCGTAATACAGTTCCAGTACAGTGTATGAGGTAAGATAAATTTCATGTACACTTTGGGGGGGGGGGGGGTCATTTTTTAATCTGAGATAAATTAGGCATATTTCAGGCGCAGATGGTGGCACAACGGTTAGTTGCGCCGCTATCTGTGACTTTTCCCCACTAACGCCAGGCCTACAATTATGGGCATGGTGTGTGTGGGGAAGGGACATTTATCACTTTCTACACCTGTTTTAGGCGTAAAAAATGGTCTAAATATAAGACAGCAATGAAGCTGGCACCCCTTCAGAATTTCAGCAGATCCATCTCCAGCTATGGGCCTTTTTTAAGACCGGCGTCTAAACCGCTGGTCTTAATAAACGAGCCCCTTTGGTTTTTTTTCCTTAGGTGCACAGATTGACCTGCTGTTCGCCCTCTTCAATGGAAGTATGAGATCTGCAGAAAATCCACATCAAATCTGGACAAAAAAACTACATAAACACAATAAATAGCGTGGTTTTATGTACTTTTTTGTGCAGTTTTGGTGCAGCTTACTTGCAGATTTTCTACAGACAAATCTGCACTGTGTGCAGCCACCTTTGTAGTTTATTGTGTTAAAGATCCATTTAATGGCATATCTATACACTTAATAGTTTACTTGTACAAAATAATGCAAAACGTATCTGAATATAGACGTTTCTAACATCCAAACTGCATCAAATACTGAAATAATATACAAGGCAGGCTCTAATATACAGAGAAGAACCTGAAAAAATGCTTTCTGGAACAATAGTATGAATGTTAAAAATCTATACCTCAGATCAAAAGAGGGACATTTAGGAGCAAAGATGGTCAGAGGGACTTGGGCCAAAAGTTGGGACTATCCCTCCAAAAGAGGGACACTTGGGAGGTCTGGTGATATACTAATATTTTACTGCGTATTTTAGATGCGTGAAACAGCTATTTTCTGTGTTTGCACATGTTCTCACCCACTGTTTGATGTCTGTGAGTTTGGAATAAAAGAACAGTTTTTTGGACTGTCATTCCTTCTTATGCCTTATTCACAGATCAGTGTTTGGTCAGTGATTTCCATCTGTGATTATGAGCAGAAACCAGCATTGGAGCCTCCACCGACATAAGGTAGAAGGGAAAGATCTGCACCTGTTCTGTGTTTAGAGCTGCACCTGGTTTTGGCTCACAATCATTGATGGAAATCACTGACTGAACACTGACCATGTGAATGAGGGCTCATGCACACAACCATATTTTGTTTCCTTGTCCGTACCGTTTTTTTTGCTGATAGGATGCAGACCCATTCATTTCAATGGGTCCGCAAAAAATGTGGACAGCACACCATGTGCTGTCTGCATCAGTATGTCCATTCTGTAGCCCCGCAAAAAAAACTATGACTATGTGAATGAGGCTTTAGGCCTCTTGCACACAAATGTTTTTTTTTTGCGAGTGTACGGGCCGTTTTTTTATGTTCCGTATACGGTCCGTATACGGACCCATTAATTTCAATGGGTCCGCAAAAAAGAACGGAAGTGTTTCCGTGTGCATTCCGTATTTCTGTTCCGTGCAAAGATAGAACATGTCCTATTATTGCCTGCAAATCACGATCCGTGGCTCCTTTCAAGTCAATGGGTCCGTGAAAAAAGATGGAACGCATATGGAAATGCATCCGTATGTCTTCCGTATCTGTTCCGTTTTTTGCGGAACCATCTATTGAAAATTTTAAGCCCAGCCCAATTTTTTCTATGTAATTACTGTATACTGTAAAAGCCATACGGAAAAGCGGAACCGAAACGGAAACACAACTGAAGCAGAAAAACTGACCTGATAAAAACGGCCCGCAAAACACTGAAAAAGCCATACGTTAGTGTGCAAGAGGCCTTACACTGTGCAGAGCACTCCTAGCCCATTATCACCAGCCTTGCATTGGTGATTACGGATAGAGATGAGCGAACTTTAAAAAAAAGTTTGGCGTTCGGGTTGTGGTAACTCACGCATCCCGTTATGCCTTCCACTATCGCGGCATATGGAATCCATAAGGGGCGGCTTCCACCAACCCGAACTGTTGAACAGCCGAAGGACCTGGGGTGACGTCACCGTCATGTGATCAGTGCAGGGGTGTGGCTCAGCACTGGATTTGATCCCGTGCTGAGCCACGCCCCCTGCACTGATCACATGACGGTGACGTTACCCCAGGTCTTTCGGCTGTTCAACAGTTCGGGTTGGTGGAAGCCGCCCCTTATGGATTCCATATGCCGCGATAGTGGAATCCATAACGGGATGCGCGAGTTACCACAACCCGAACGCCGAACTTTTTTTTAAAGTTCGCTCATCTCTAATTACGGACACATGATTGGAGCAGTGCCGACTATGGCCTTTTATTGACTGTGCATGGTTGCAGAAAGAACAGCCCTTCATAGCAGCGGTATTCCCTAATGGCAGTAGACTGCTCTAGAGGAAATGGGAGAAATTGGGGAGGGTTTGCAGCTTCCTTGGTTTATGAATGTTTAGTGGACTCATTAGTATACAGAGTATCGCTGGGTTCACATGTTTGACGCCCGCATAAGAGGCACGTGCGTGGCGGGAAAATGCGCGATTTTTCCGAGTGTGTGCAAACTTTTGTAATGCGTTTTGCACGCGCGTGTGAAAAATCCGCATTTTTGGTACCCAGACCCGAAGCAGGACTTCATCACTGAGGTCCGGTTTCGGGTTGAGTATTCTGTAGTTTTTATTATTTACCCTTATAACATGGTTATATGGGAAAATAATAGCATTCTAAATACAGAATGCTATGTTAGCAGGGCAATAGAGGGCTAAAAATAAAAAATAAATGAATTCGCCTCCTCCCATTGATCGCGTAGGTGCAAGGAACATCTTCTATCTTCATATCTGTTGGTTGAAAGACCTTCAGTGACATCAATGGGTCACATGGCTCACATGGTCAAATCATGGAAGCTTTTGATTGGACCATGTGACCCAGTGACATCACCGAAGGTCCTTTACCCAGCAGAATGAAGAAAGAAGAATGATCCCAGCACCTACGCGATCAAGAGGAAGAGGTGAGTTTTTTTTATTTTTAACTTCTCTTACCCTTTTTACATAACATTCTGTATTTAGAATGCTATTATTTTCCCTGATAACCATGTTATCAGGGAAAATAATAAAGATTGAGTCCCCATCCCGATCGTCTCCTAGCAACCATGCGGGAAAATCACACCGCATCAGCACTTGCTTGTGGATGCTTGCGATTTTACCACAGCCCCATTCACTTCTATGGGGCCTGCGTTACGTGAAAAACACACAATATAGAGCATGCTGCGATTTTAACGCAACGCAGAAGTGATGCGGGAAAATCACCGCTCATGTGTACAGCCCCATAGAAATGAATGGGTCCGGATTCAGTGCGGGTGCAATGCGTTCACCTCACGCATTGCACCCACGCGGAAAACTCGCCCGTGTGAAAGGGGCCTATGAGGGATACAAATCTTTGTTTTCTTTGTAGCAGTTATATGATCAAGATAGGTATAGTTAATGCGTTGGTGAGAATACGCTTTTTTTGGTGGTCACTATCAGGTCTTAAGCTGGCCATACATTTGACATAATAATGGACCCCATTGCGGACACATTTGTATGAAGGATCCCACCAACTAAACTGACTGACCACTGACAATGGTAACTGATTGCCTGAATTCAGCCGATCATGCCAACAACATGCAATTTTGCCCAATGAACTGGTAAAGTTTTCCAGCTAGGCAGATCACATTTTTCAGCGGATGAGAGACTGTCATTGGCTATCGCGAATGCTTGTTTTTCGAGCGTCAGTCTGCCCGAGTGGCCAAAATCTGCCATACCAGCCGACTTTAAAAGCAACCTGTCACCTCTACTATGCTACCCTCACTGAGCATTTCTAAATGTTTATTGTGTTGCCCTAAACATATAAATTACACTTTTAATTTCATTTGCAGCCAAATTAAATAAGTATGATGCATATTGTACTTCCCGCCTTTTATGCAAATTAACATAAAAGAGTCATATCTTACTTGTATGACCAGAGAAGAGTCATATTTTCTCAAGCTCCTCAGCTCCGCCTAAGAAACGCCCCTATAGATAAAATCTAGTAGATTCGCTGTCAATCAAAGTCTAGGGGGAGGGAAATAGGCTCTTATAGTGGAGGGGAAGGAATTATTTATGCAAATGAGCATAACGACAGGAAAGCTTTAGAGGGTGATATAATAGGACATGTTAGTCCTGAGAAGGTTATGGATGGATCGCTGGTAACTATCAAGGTAGACAAACCTGAAGGTACATTCAGTTTTATATGTGAAAACATGGTGACAGGTTCCCTTTAATCTTAACTGTATGGCAACCAGCTTTTTATGGCAGCCTAGTCAAAGCAGGAAGCCAATTTGAAGCGCCAATCTGAGCCGTTTAACTCCTTAGATGTCACTTCAATAGTGACTGTGGCATCTAAGAGGGAAGGGGCTCCATCTCTCAGGCATCAGTACTATTCAAGATCGTGGGGTACTGTTGTGTAAGTATGGCAGCCGGGCGCCTAATGAGGGCCACCAGGGTTTCCCTCAGTTATTGCCATAAAGCCTGATGCCTGTCAAGATAGTACCGACAGTATAATACACTGTGCTGCATAAGAAGTACAGTGTATTGTAGAAGCAATCAAAAGATCACATATTAAAGTCCCCTTGTGGGACTAGTACACTGTAAAAATAAAAGCGTAAATAAAGTTTTATTAAATAAAAAAAATTGCCAATAAAAAAATACACCTTTTTTGCATTGAAAAAATGTCAAAAATAAAATTCCCTCTGCATATTTGGAATCACCATGTGGGTAACGACCTCCACTACACAATCATGGGGTAATTTATTGCACAAAGTGAACGCCATAAAAAAAGCCCGAATTTTTTGCTTATTCACCACTAAAAATAAAAAGCATGAAAGGAAAAAGACCGGCACTCGTATATAGATTTTCTGGATGCAGGTTTATTCAGTCACATATTATATCATAGTGACGCGTTTCAGCACAACATATGCCTTCCTCAGATTATGTTATGTCTATGAACCTGCTTCCTTTATGGGATGTACAGCTTTCAGTTTCCCAGTCTATATCTGGGTAGTTGAAGTCCTCCATAATAGCGACTTCATTATGATTTGCAGCCTCGTCTATCTCACTTAGTAATAGGTTTTTTGTGGACTCCGGTATATTAGGTGGTTTATTATAAACTCCTATTAGTATTTTGAAATAGTTTTTTGCCTCCATGTATTTCTACCCACAGTGTCCTCACTTCATGTTCATGTCCCTCACTTATATCTTCTCGGACTGTGGGCTTTAGACAAGACTTTACATAAAGGAAAACCCCTCCCCCTCTCCATTTTTGGCGATCCTTTCTAAACAGACTGTAACCCTGTACCTTAACTGCCCAGTCATAGCTATCATCCAGCCATGTCTCAGATATTCCCACTATGTCATAGTCCTCCTCACACATCACTCATTCCAGTTCCCCAGTTTTATTAGTCAGGCTTCTGGCATTAGTATACATACATTTAAGAGGTTTATGTATATTTTTTACAATACACCTTTCCTTCTGAACAGTTCTAGTCCCTCCTTCCATTCCTCCCCCAGTCCCATTACCTGGCCCCTGGTCTGTATCTGCACTATCTTCCCATCCTATAACGTAATTACCCTCACCCCCCCCAGTCCCTAGTTTAAACATTCCTCCAACCTTCTAGCAATCTTCTCCCCTTCCCCATTGAGGTGCAGCCCATCCCTACGATAGAGCATGTAGCCGACTGAGAAGTCGGCCCAGTCTTCAGGAACCCAAACCCCTCCTTCCTACACCAGTTCTTGAGCCACTTATTAACCGCCCTAATCTCCCGCTGCCTTCCTTGTGTGGCTCGTGGTACAGGTAGTATTTCGGAAAACACAACCTTTGAGGTCTTTGCCCTAAGCTTGTGAACTAAATCCCTAAAATAATTTTTTAGGACGCTCCACCTACCTCTAACTTTGTCATTGGTTCCGATATGGACCATGACTGCTGGATCTTCTCTAGCCCCTCCCAGTAATCTGTCAACCCAATCCACGATGTTTCGAACTCAAGCGCCAGGAAGACAACACACCGTTCGTCGATCTTGGTCTTTGTGACAGATCGCCCTATCTGTACCCCTAATAATTGAGTCTCCCACTACTAGCACCTGTCTGGCCTGCCCTGCTCTCCTGGTCCCCTGCTTACTGGAGCTGACATTCCCCTGACTGGCAGGGGAAGTTTTGCACTTTGGATTGCTGTGTTGAGACTCTTAACTGAGGCTCCGCTGTGTTTTTGTGGCTGGTCCCCAGTTAGCCAGAATCCTACTCCACACTGATGAGGGTCAACACCCCGAAACAACTGTCTGTGGATGGATAACTGGCTTAGGTCTTCCCCGCCACATCCTTAAGGCTTGTAAAAGAGTGGGATCTTGACATAGGGGTCACTTAATATGGTGGATTTGGTGATCTCTGTAATGGAGACACCCCTTTGCTCGGTTTTCCTTCCTTTGAGGGATATCTGGCTTTCACTGTGTCCTAGACCCAATACTGGGGCTCCACAGTTATTTTGCATATTACTGTTTCCCAGGGAGCTTTGCACTTTGGATTGCTGTGTTGAGACTCTTAAATGAGGCTCTACTGTGTTCTCTGCAGCTGGTCTCCCTAAGATCAGCTATTGTTTTGTTTTGGCAGAGGAAGTGTCCAGCTGCAGCTCTCCCTAAACTGACATCCCCCTCATCTGCCAACCTTGCAAACTTGTTGGGGTGTGTCAGATAAGGGCTAGCCTCCCTGGCACTCTTCCATCTACCCCACTTTCTGACTGTTATCCAGCTACCTACCTCACTTTCCTGAGCCTCCTAGCTACCACCCTCCCCACATGTACCCCATAGAGTGCTTGCTCAGTGGGCAGCAAACTTTTAGAAATTGTCAACGCTTCTCGGTATTAAAACTCGCACGGTTAGATACACGATGTGCGATTTCAAACGGGCAATTTGCTCACATTTTGAACAAAGATATGCACCCTCAAACGGCTGTTTCAGGACTTAGACAAGATGTGCACTGGACTGCGCTGTCAATAATGGAACACATACTAAATGGGGATTATGCAAGAAAAGAGAAAAAATAGAATATGGTGCAGTGATAAGAATCTAACTTACTGTAGTCTCCTCCTAAAGTCCCTGAATCTCAAGTCACGTAATCTAAAGTCACACACTTAATACAAACGTACACTTGAACTCAAACACGCGAATGCTCACAAACTAGCGTTGTTTGTATGCTTGTATAAGTGAAGCTCTCAAACCAGAAAAGCTTTTTTCCCCTCTGGATTCAAAGGACTGAGCTGCCCTCAAGACTGGCTATTTAACTTCTCCTAATTAGATAGCCACACCCAAATTACTCACCTGCGCAATACCTAGGAGAAGGAAAAAAGAAAAAAATTTAATCACAGTATACTCTCAGCTGCTATGAAATAAACCTGGCAGCAAAAGCAAGTCACAGTGTATAAACTAGACTACACTGCTCTGACTTGGTATAAAGTACAATAAAGTCGGACACTCAGCAATGCACACAAATAATTTAGCTCTTACAGATACTCCCTCATGTAATCTAAAGTCACACACTTAATACAAACACACACTTGAAATCAAACACGCGAACGCTCACAAACTCATATTGTTTGTCTGCTTGTATAAGTGCAGCTTTTAAACTAGACTGCTTTTTTTCCTCTGGATTTACTAATTTTGCACAATAAAAAACCTTTTGTTTTTAAATAAAATGTTTTTGCATCGCAGCATCCCAATATATTTTTCTTCTTACAGTGCTGTGTGAGGGCTTGATTTCTGTGGGACGACTTGTAGTTTTCATTTGGAAACATTTTGGGGTACATAACATGTTTTGATTGCTTTTTATAAAATTTTTTATGGCTACAATTCAGGCATTGTTTTTTCATTTTTTATTACTACGTTCACAGTACGGAATAAATTAGATGCGAATTGGGTAGTGTGGGTTGTTATGGATGCAACAGTACCAAATATGTGATTTTATTTTTGCAACATTCTTCAAGTTAAAAAAGGTGTTATTTGTTTTTTTTTCTTAGAATTTTTTTTGTTTAATTTTTTTGTTTTTTAACCAAGTTAAGTTTAGTTGTTCCACAAGAGGACTTTAATAGACTATTATTTGATCACTTCTAAAATACATTGCACTGTTCCTGTAGTGCACTGTATTTTAATGTCAGTGCTATACTGACATTCACCAGTAGACTGAGCTATAGAGGTGGAGCATACTGGGATACTCTAGAGCAGTGATGGCGAACCTTTTAGAGACCGAGTGCCCAAACTGCAACCAAATACCAACCTTTTTATCGCGAAGTGCCAACACATCAATTTAACCTGAATACCAATACAGTATATCTTTCATATACTTTATCATTAAGCTATAAAAGCTTAATAGCCTACATTTAATGCACTGCCTGTGCTGTTCATAGTGTGTCCTGGGGCTGATGAATGGCAGGAAAAGTCTAAGGCATATTGGTACACTATATACTTTTTCCAGGGTGCGAGTGCCCACAGAGAGAGCTCTGAGTGCCGCCTCTGGCACCCGTGCCATAGGTTCGCCATCACTGCTCTAGAGGCAGTCCTGGGCCCTTCACTAGACCCTGGCCTGCCCGCGATGACATCAGCACTCTGCAATCTCATTTATGGGGTATTCATGGGAGACGGAGGGAGTCTGCTTACTCTGTAACCGCTTACATACTGTGGATGCTATTGCCTGAGGCAGGTAAGGGGTTAAACAGCCTGAATCGGTGCTTCTGCCAGTCCACGCCGTTAGAACAGGTGCGTGGCTCCACTGAACTAAGGGGTTAATGTTAAAAGTATAACTAATGTTGCACTAATATCAGTGAGAATAGGATCTAAGTTTAGTGTCAAAAGTTGCTATGACCATAAAGCACAGCTCCACTTCACATTGTATTTGCACAATGTTCACTGAGTTCCAAAGTTTAAAGGGGTTCTCCGGGAATTAAGAAAATGAATATATATAAAATATATTGCCAAATACTATTCATTAGTTATAATAGCTCGTTTTGTCTGTGGAGTAATCATTAAGAGAAATAAAATGGCCGCCGTCCTATTAGCACACACAAAGCCTATCCTAATCACACAGCAGGACAAGTTACTTCAGAAAACTGAGCTAAAGAGCTGTCTCATCCTCGTCTCCACTCTACTTGTCAGGGATTATAATCCTGAATAAAGAAAAGATTTTCAGCTGAATCTCTGTAAAAATGGACTTCATGAGGAGACAAAGTACAGAGAGGAGGTGAGGATGTGACTGATGGGCAGCAGCACTTGCATGTAGTCTCCATTACCACAGCCCCACATTACCCCAGTCTGTCCTGTCCATCCTCTCTGTACTTCATGTCTCCTCATGAACTCCATTCCTACAGAGATTCAACTGAAGATCTTATCCACTGTATTCAGGATTATAATTCCTGACACGTATGAGATGAGGATGAGGCAGCTCTATAGCTCACTGTTCTGAAGTAACGTGTCCTCTTGTATGATTAGGACAGGTTTTGTGTGTACTAATAGGACGGCGGCCATTTTATTTCTCCTAATGATTGCTCCCTAGACAAAACAAGCCATTATAACTAATGAAAGGTATTTGGGAATATATTTGTAATAGCGTAAAATTTAAGTATTTTCATTTTCTTAATTCCTGGAGAACCCCTTTAAGCAACTGTGACGTCTACAATTCTCAGGATAAAATCCCTATACACTGATTGACAAAATTTTTTTTTATTAACGCACCCAAATAGAAATGTCAGATTGTTGCAAAACTAGGCATGCAGTTATGTTTCAGACAGATATGTAAATTATTACAGGAGTGGTCTGATTAGACACTGGGTCTTGCCATAAGAGGGCATAAAACTGCTTTCCCCGCCGCCCTAGAAAAAAGCTCCCGGAGGCTACTTTTGGGTAGTGAGAGGTTGTTGACAATTAGACATGCCTCTGCTGTGCACTCGAAAATATTTTGCCCAGTTGACAGACTTTGAGAGGGAATGCATCATTGGACTGAAACTGCACGCCATTCGGACCTGTTAGGTGTTGGGGGAAGTGATTATGAGGGTATGAACAGACGGCAAACAGGCTCAGGATGGCCCAGGCAGACCACCAGTAGAAAGAATCACTGGATCTGCCAACAAGCACGAGCAGGTCCCACAGTTTTATTGTCCACTATCGAGACACCATTGGCACCTTTATACACATCCCTGTGTCTGCCTGTACCAATTTGAAGAAGTAAATTTGGTGTCATGGTGTCCACTACATGTCTTGCCATTGGCAGCCAGACATCATCCCCTTCATTTGTAGTGGTGTCATAAACGAGAAACCTGGTCTGCTATGGATTGGAACCGTATCTCCTTCAGCTCCTAATGCAGGTTCTGTTTGTGATTCCATTGCAGTCACTTCTGAGTATGGAGGCCTCATGGTGAGTACTTCAATCCTGCCTTTGCTGTGGAGCAACACACTGCCCCAACTGTTGGTGTGATGATCTGGAGAGCCATTGCATACGAGAGGCGGTTATCCCTTGTAGTGACATGAGGGACACTAACAGACCAGCTATATTTGAAGGACATCTTGCGGCCGCCTGTGTTTCTCTCATGGCAGAGTTTCCAAATGGCACTTTTCAGCAGCATAATGCTTGACTACACACAGCAAGGGTTTCCTAGCAATGTCTCTGCAACACTTCCTTGGCCTGCCCAGTCACCAGATTTATCACCAATCAAGCAATTATTGGACACGATGGGACACCAGCTTCTGCAACCTATGAGAGTGCAGGATCTACAGGCCAATGTGGCACAGGATACCATACAGAACTTGTATGCCTCCATGCCCAACCGTATCTCATGTTGTATCCAGGGTAGAGGAGGCCTAACAGTGTACTAGAGCCTCCTTTCAATTGAACAGTTTTCCCCAATAAACTAATCCTTCCACTCTAATATTGTAACCACTTACATACGTCATCATTACATTCACACATAGAATCCAACAACTCCTTCTTGATACATAACTTTTTTTTTGGGTCAATGAGTGTACATGGATCTTTCTAGGGTTGCCAACTGTCCAGAAATTCCTGGACAGTCTGTAAAAATAGGCATTTTTTTCCTGTGTTTGTGATAAAAAGAATAATAGATGTATCTGTTATTTTTTTGAGGCTGGTGGTATTTGACCAGGTTTTTTTTTATGGTAATCATAAAGACATGCAACAATTAAAAACAAGCACATGCAATCACATGTAATCACAGTATTGGTAACTGAATTGAAATTGAGCACTGCTGATTAAACAAAAATACTTAGGTCATTTCTATCGTTTAACCCGAGCGGTCCTACAGCTTCTGCCTTAATTATCCACCTGGCTTCTCTTTGTACGAGCAAGCGGTGCCTAACGCTTAACTGAGGCATGCTCGGCACCAGCTCAATCCCCGCAAATGTGAGGCAACGTGGATCCCCGTCGTGCATACTGCGGACATGTTCAATAAGTCTTGTACACCCTCTACCTGTTTACAGTGAGTTCAAATGCTCACAAAATCTTTCAAACAGGGGACGAATCATCTTCCCCATATAAAAGGCTCTGCATTGACACTGCGGCAGGTAATAAACTGAGTAACATCATGGGAGATCCCTCCAAAGGACAAATGTTTCAGCTGACTATTATATTTACAAAATGAGCAAAAGCCACACTTATAATTCCCCTTCAATCTATTCGCTGTAAGCCAGTTACTTTTTTTTCTTTTCCCGGAGCCTACTTCTGACAAGCTTGTTTTTGATGGTATGACATTTCCTAAATGCTACTATAGGTCTCTGTTCCACAATACCTCATAAAGAAGTTGGGCATTAGAAGATGGGCATTACTACTGTGACGGGGCACAATGGGCATCACTACTGTGAAGGGGCACAGAGGGCATTACTACTGTGAAGGGTCATAACTGTTTTGGGGCACAGAGTGGGCATTACTACTGTGAAGGGGGCACATTGGTCATTACTACTATTAAGAGGGCACAACGGGCATTACTACTGTGAAGGGGGCCCAGAGCGCATTACTAATGTGAAGGGGGCACAAAGAGGGCAAAACTACTGTGAGGGGACATAACTATAATGGGGGTACAGAGTGGGCATTACTACTGTGAAGGGGGCACAATGGGTATTACTACTGTGAAGGAGGCACAGTGGGCATTACTACTGTGAAGGGGGCACAGAGAGGGTATAACTACTGTGAGGGGGCACAAAGAGTGTATTACCACTGTGAAGGGGGGCACAGATAGGGCATTACTACTGTGAAAGAGCCGCAATGAAGGGATAAGTACTTTAAGGGGGGCACAATGTGGATTTTATTAGGGGCACATATCTGGACATAACTATTGTGAAGGTTGTACAATGAGGGAAATGCTATTGTGAGGTGGCACCATTTTTTTAAGTATTGGGGGAATGAGGGTGCCAGAGAAAGGACCCGCCCCCGGTGTCAAACACCCTAGGTATGACACTAATCTAGAGCAAGTGCACCTGAACATAACCATATCTTTCTTGTGAAAATCTGTTCCCCTAAAAATACATTCACACAAATGCATTTTGTTTCTCTGTCCGTTCCGTTTTTTTTGCAGATTGGATGAGGTCCCATTCATTTCAATGGGTCCGCAAAAAAATGCGCACAGCACACCGTGTGCTATCCGCATCCGTATGGCCGTTCCGTAGCCCCACAAAAAAAAAGAACATGTCCTATTCTTGTGATTGTGTGGGTTTACACTTGCGCTGCCGTGTGTCGGTCAATTCTCTATTCCCCTGTTAAAATCTAACCAGGGGCCGCTGCTAGGATATAGAAAAACCCCCTGATAAGGCTTTATAATTAACAAATTAGTTTTAAATAACAAATATATCCACGCGGTTTTGTATTTATTCAGACAAGGACTATCTGTGCTGTTATGGCTGCACATACACGATGTATCCCTACCTTCACCTTGGTGGTTACACCGTGTTGTCCGTGGATGTTGCACACCTCTGCTTATTTGCAGGGCTGTCGGTCTTCTGCTCCCCTGTTGCACGCACCTCCACCGGCCGGTGGCAGACATGCGTGCACAGGAGCCGCTGTGAGAACGGGGAATGCGTAACGTCACAAGGTTCCTACTGGTGCCTCCGTAGGACAAACTTAATCCGACGCGTCGGATTAAGTTTGTCCTACGGAGGCACCAGTAGGCACCTTGCGACGTCACATGTTCCCTGTTCTCACAGCGGCTCCTGCGCACGCACGTCTGCCACCGGCCGGGGCGGTACGTGCAACAGGGGAGCAGAAGACCGACAGCCCTGCAAATAAGCAGAGGAGTGTAACATCCACGGACTTCAGAAACACGGTGTAACCACCAAGGTGAAGGTAGGGATACATTGTGTATGTGCAGCCATAACAGTGCAGATAGTCCTTGTCTGAATAATGTCCTATTCTTGTCAGTTTTGCGGAGAAGAATAGGCATTGTTACAATGGAACCGCAATAAAACGGATGCCATGCAGACCACAAAACACATACGGTCGTGTGAATGTAGCCTTATCCTGATAAATGCTTCATTTTATTTTTCTGCATATAAGGTTTTCAGTACACCACGGTTTGGGTGGGGTCTCTCTGTTTAGGGCAGCATATCTCCACCATAATGCCTCTCTTCTTGTTTGATTGACAGTCCCTGAGATTTAAGATCTAGTAGCAATAACACAGGAAAATCCATGTGCGCCAAACGGAGAGATCCTGGTACACAAAAACCTTATTTGTATAAAAATACAAAAGAAGCCTTTCTCCAGACAGGAGGATCAGATTTTTCACAAGAAGGGTATGGCTATGGTTTTGGGCCTTTACTCTACATGATTTACAGGGTAAGGGGCTCCAAAGAACACAGATGGTCACTGCGCTTCTGCTAATAAAGTTGCATCAGCAAAAAAGTCTGACCTCTGCTGACTGGCAAAGGGTTACCTTCTTTGAAGAGTTACATTTCCCACTTCAACGGATGGACATTGGCGTGTCAGGTGAGAGATCTCAGAGAACAAACACCCTGCAACCATTGCTGGAAAAGAACAAGCTGCTGCTGGCAGCTGACTCTACCATCGCCGGCAGACGCAATTCTCTTCTTACCTGCCGGCGTCCAGTTGCCAGGAACACAGCCTGATCCCACACGTCAGGTGTTCTAACGTCATAGGTCACGTGACCACGTGCATCATGTGAACAGGAAGTGTGGGGTTTTTAAAGGGGCAATCTGCTGGTCTTTGATTACTCCTCTGACTGTCACTACCAGAGTTTTGAGGTGTTCTCACAACTCTGTTTCTCCGCCCTTGTGATGATGTCACTACCAGAGTTTTGAGGAGTTCTCACAGCTCTGTTTCTCCGCCCCTGTGATGAGGTCTTTACTTTCAGTTTCCCTCCTCCCAGCTGTCCCTCTTGTGATTGATTCCTCTTCCTATTTAATCGTGCGGATTATATTTCTCATCTGAGTTGTGTCAGCCGCTGGAGTATCTACACTTGCGTGGTCTCTTTACACTGGACCTGTGTTCTGCTGAAGCCAGTAACATCGGATATTGTCTGCTGAGTTTGGATCTGTCTTCACTGCTGCTGCAGCTCCTACATTTAAGTTTGCAGACATTGTGTGTTTTGGTTTGTTTGCTGACTGGATGCGAGGCGACCCCGGTTCCGTCCGTGTTCTGAGCAGGGCGCCGGTGGCCGTGCCCCTCCCACTATTGTAGAGGTTTCAGCTGTCACCAGCCTTAGGTACACGGGCATGCCACGACCCACCATCAGGGTCTGGGCATGGGCATAGCAGCATAGGGAGAGCTCTTAGGGTCTGACAAGGGTCACCCTTTATGCTCCCTAGTTTGGGTCCGGTCAGTAGCTTCAGCACTGTTTATGCTCCTGTTGTTCACATATACCCGTGA
Organism: Bufotes viridis; assembly: GCA_033119425.1. Classification (NCBI taxonomy): domain Eukaryota; kingdom Metazoa; phylum Chordata; class Amphibia; order Anura; family Bufonidae; genus Bufotes; species Bufotes viridis. Next base: position 107,625,274 of record CM065589.1, read on the forward strand.
CACTGACTTTGATTACTCGTTTTGACCCGGATTCTTGGATTCCGATTTGGCTTTTCTGCATCTCCTGGTTCAACCCTGGCTTGGTTCTTGGACTCACTTCTGCCTGATGTATTTGGACCTTGGCTTGGTATTGTTTGTTTAGTGATCTGCTTTCTGATTTGGCTTAATTGTTCTCTCTTGTTTTTGATCTGGTATGTTTGACTCTGAGTACTTTGGTTCTGGGTTTTTCTCGGTATTTGGGTGCCTGCCTGTCGCTTTGTTTATTATTTTTTTCCTCTGCTATTCCCTGGTAAGCCCCAGCACATAACTAAGCAGGGACTGTCCACCAGTTATGGCCCTCCACTTAGGGCGGATGTGCAACTAGGCAGGGACAGAGGTGAGGGTGGAATTTAGGGTTTACTGGTTCCCCCAAGTGACAGCAGCATCTCGGTCTGGGGTAGGTTTTTGTGGCATTTTCTGGGCTCACTCTTCCATGTGGATGGTATGAATCTATTCTTGCAGATCATGTACACCCATACAGCAAGATAATACAACATGTCACACAGCAAGACATGTCTGACATTGGTTGTAAGAGCATGGCCAAGACTTCCAAGTACTGCCTTGGTCCCCTAATTCCTTAGACTTGAACCCAAATGAACATCTGTGGGACCACCTCGATCGTTGTGTTTTCTCTATGGATCCTCCTCCATGCAGTTTCCAGCAGCTGTGGGATGCACTGTAGTCAACATGGCTTCAGATACCTGTGACAACCTATCAGGACGTTACTGAGTCACTCCCAGCCTGTCTAGCTGCTGTCCGTACTGAACACGTTTTTTACTCTGGATATTAGCTGGTGATCAGAATAATTGTGAGTCGTGTAAGTGGCGTGTATCTGTGTTATTTATTTTACAGGTAGCTATACTAACAGAAATCAGCCATTTAGGAGAAGAACTGAAAACGTTTGGCACAGTTTATAATGTGACCATAAATCAGGAAATTACAGTGACAATCAGCAATAATTACTATGTTGACAATGAATGGAACAACCAGTCTGAGAGAACTGAAGCAGTCTGCTATGCCACCCCAACAGCATAAACTCCAACAACCTCCACCACATAGACTGGGAGTGGTAAGCGTCCCATCTGTCTGGCTATTATGCAGAGAGACATTACTTATTTATTATGCAGACGTTCATTTCATACATCATGTTTAGACAAGTGGCTTCTTTATAATCAGATCTGCCTCACGTGCCGGGCGGGTGTCAACAGCCAAAATTAGAAATGTATGCGTCTTACTCAATTATCTTAAAGGTCATTTCTACATGGACATTTGGAAAGATCTGTGGCATCAGGTGGAACCCCTAAAATAAATATAGACACCCTAATAACACTTCTAAAATAGACTCCAGATTTGACCCCCTTAAAGGGGTTGCCCCGTGAAAAATATTCTACAGTTTTTAAATCAGCAAACTGATCTCAATATTTTTGTAATTGTATGTACGTCATTAAAACTTTTGCATATCCATTGAGTTATTCAATAAAATGTATCTGTATAGCGCCAGCTGCTGTTTTTTTTTATTTCTTTGACATGCTCACTGAGAAGGCCGCACATGCTCAGTTTTATCCTTCATCTGCCTCCTGAGCTGTGATAGGGACAACATGGACACGCCCCCTGAGCTGTAGCAGAAAAGACACTCCCCTTGAGCTTTTTTGCATTCATATGTACATTCTGAAAAAAGACAGAATACGTCCGCAAAATGCAGGTCACGGACCCACTGCAGTCAATGGGTATGCAAAAAAATGTGCACGGACACTATCGGTATTTTGTGGATCTGTAAATTGCGGACTGCAAAACAGATAAGTTGTGTGCATGAGGCTTTATGTACACTACAGACTCTTACTTCATACTCCTTAACATTTTTGTGACTCTGAACATTTCAGGAGAGTTGGCAAGTATGATAATAGTGCAGAGCGGTACTTGGGGTATTTACACCAGGCCCATTTGCTGTAGAACTTTCTGCAAAAGAAAACCAGCTCTGCATTGTATATGTGAATGAGGTTGTATCTACAACATGCAAACTGATTTCTGCAAGCTCCAATACTTTACATAATAAGACATGTGAGGGAAGGATGGCACAATAGAGCCATATGGTTTGAAGGGAGGGCTTATACAATGTATTTAAAGTGTAACTGCCATTTAACTACCAAAAATGAAATGCCTAACATATGCTATAAGCTAACCAGAGACAGACAAGACCAATCAGAATGCAGATAACTTTCACCACTACCCCAGAACAGTGTGTATCCTCTCACATACAGCTAACCAGAGACAAACAAGACTAATCAGAATGCAGATAACTTTCACCACTACCCCAGAGCAGTGTGTATCCTCTCACATACAGCTAACCAGAGACAGACAAGACCAATCAGAATGCAGAAAACTTTCCCCACTACCCCAGAACAGTGTGTATCCTCTCACATACAGCTAACCAGAGACAGACAAGACCAATCAGAATGCAGATAACTTTCACCACTACCCCAGAACAGTGTGTATCCTCTCACATACAGCTAACCAGAGACAGACAAGACCAATCAGAATGCAGATAACTTTCACCACTACCCCAGAGCAGTGTGTATCCTCTCACATACAGCTAACCAGAGACAGACAAGACCAATCAGAATGCAGATAACTTTCCCCACTATCCCAGAACAGTGTGTATCCTCTCACATACAGCTAACCAGAGAAAGACAAGACCAATCAGAATGCAGATAACTTCCCCCACTACCCCCAGAGCATGTGTATCCTCTCACATACAGCTAACCAGAGACAGGCAAGACCAATCAGAATGCAGATAACTCCCCCCACTACCCCCAGAGCAGTGTGTATTACATGAAATCATTAAGCATTTGTTTTAGCCTCTTAGTAGTCACATTAAAAGGTTTTTTAGAAACCATTTTATGGTATATATATATATATATAGTGTATTAAATAACTTGTATTAATTTATTTTTAGAGGGAAAGATAAAAAACAGCAATTTTTACATTATTTTGTGGAATTTTTGTATGGCGTTCACTGTGCGGTAAAAATAACTTAATTTTATTATGTGGCTCACCACACTGATGATCATGTCACATTTCTATATATATTTTTTTTCTTATATATATCTTTCTCCTCCTGTCAGCTCTGCAGCTGCTCCCTCATTCTCCTCCAGACTGACAGGGATGGGGTGGGGTTCTGCTTTAGCTGCTCATATCTCTGGTATGGTACCAGCTGGGGATATGAGCTTTGTATTGGCTAAAAGCTGACATTCCAAGCAAGATATCACTAATAGAAATTGGGATGCTGTGAATGAAGCTGAAAGTGAAAGTATAAGCAGATTTTACCTGTGATTATTCCCGACTCGAATTCTAACAGTGACTTATGCTCTGTTGCTTGGACTATAGCTGTCATTCTGGTCTTGTATGAAAGCCTGGACTGTCAGCTTTCAAACAAGACCATGGGCCAGATTTATCATTAGCTTAAGTCACTTTTATGGCGTGGAAAAGTCAAAAAAACTCGCGAAAGAAGGGAAATTGCGCAATTTTCTGCGACTTTTTGAGGAGTTGCACAACTCACTCCAATTTCAAGAATCTGGGCATTTTGACTTATATAAATGAATGGCAAGACAGATTTATTATTGCGACTTTTAAATAGTCGCAAAAAATGCGCAAACTCACTCCACTGAGGACCATGCTAAGGCCTCATGCACACGGCCGTTGTCCGCATCCGTTGCTCCGTTCCGTGCCCCCGCAAAAAAAATATAGCATGTCCTATTCTTGTCCGTTTTGCGGACAAGAATAGGCATTTCTATAATGGGCCGCGTTCCGTTCCGCAAAATGCGGAACGGAACGCGGAACAGCTTCCGTGTTTTGCGGATCCGCGATTTGCGGACCGCAAAACACCAACGGCCGTGTGCATGAGGCCTTATGTTGTAGAAAAATTTGCCTAACCAAAAATGATGGCCCTAAAACTGAACTGAAGAGTTATTTTTTTTGTGTTTTACCTTTCCCTTAAAGTACACATTTTTTCCCAAAACTTTTTTGATCTAAAATGATGTTTGATTTTTGGTTTTTACGATTTATGGAATTTGGTTGTGTAAAATGATTTTTGAACTATATGTTGGCTTAAGTAAATCTGAATTTACATGTAATTGCAATAATACATTTTTATCACACTAGGTACATTTTAGTTGCTGTGTTTTATTTAGATTCCATACAAAAAGGGAATTGCATGGGAATGTATTTAATAACCCGCGTTAAATTTAAAATTAAAAATTCTCTCTCTATATATAGCTATGTATATATTTGGTATTTGCATTTTTTCCAACTACCAAAAAAAGCCAAACACCGCTTGTAAACATAACTATAAGCCAACATAACACCAGCAACTACAGGAAGAAACATCTGTAATGTCAATGTATTTGGTTTTCATGGTTAGTCAAATATGACCGCACACTTTTCGGCTTGTGGGCCATGTCTCAATAATAATGCACGTGAGCAGACATCCATGCGTGCAAATAAACCATGATATTGTTTGTTTACCCAGCTTGGTGTTGTTGGAGGAACAGTACTCCATCTACCATCTTTCCTTGCCTTTTCCTGGATATCATAGGAGGAATTTGAACTCGAACCTACACCTCTACCACAAAGGGGGAATATAGTTTGCTATGTCCCTATTTTCCATGAATCCAATTCGATACTAAAAAAGATCAATCCCTGGCTTTGTCATTTACATATAGCGATTATGGTCGTACACAGGTCCAGCCACAATACAATTCTACTATTGCTGAGGAGTGTTTAATTTGTTGTTGGTAACTTCCTCTGTTATTGACCCTAGAGATGGTTCAGGATTAGAGGGCCGGATTTGTTTGAAGGCCACATGAACATGGCTATTAGGCAGCCATGGCTGCATTACAACGTGAAAAATACAGAAGAACCAAAATAAGGCACCATCCATGTCCATCCAGCAAGGATAGTCAAATGAACAATGATGGTCACAGTAAGTGGTCCAATATCCACCACCAGGGCTGTAACTATAGGGGAAACAGGGGAAGCCCCAGATTTGGGGCCCAGACCCAGAAGTGGCACATACAGGCGGAAGAGGACTAAAATCTTTTGTCACACCAACCACAGCAGGAATACACAAAGCAAATAAATACCATGGCAGTCGAAATAGTGTTGACAATTGATAGAAAAGGTGCTTGGCCTGGTCTGCGAGAGCTATCTTCACTCACTACATGAATGAAGCCGACATTAAACAAAGTGGTTTTGGCAAAATTAATTGCGGAGGTCGTCCACATTCCAAAATGTAAAGTAAGGGCCAGTCTTTAATAGCTCCCCCACTGTCCTCCAGCTAATGACCCACGGACACGATATAATTAAATTTAAAAAGACACACATATAAAGGCATTATTTAATCCATTTTTCCTAGCTAAAAAACAGCATCAGTACATGTCCGTTCTGATGAGTCATTTTTATCGAGGACATAATCAATCATTTTGGCTCCAATTTTTTAGGTTACAAAACAAATAGAAACTTTAAATGCCTCACATAAGATGCTGAAGGAGAGGCCTTTTAATACAACCTGTACAACCTACAGTATATTAAAATAATCACCCCTTGTGCAGCTTATGTGACTATTTAACCTATTGCCAAAATCCAAATGAAGAATAAATAGAGCACCAATGTTAAAAAATAATGGCAACTAAAGAATCTACCATCATGACGGACATGTAAATATGCTTTACTTAAGGGGGTTAAATCTTATGTCAGAAACCATTGAACCAATAAGTCCTTAAATTGTATAATACATTTTCAATGTACGGTAGTTTGAGATGTCAGAGTAATGTTAATTTTCCTCCATCTATAATACATTTTTCAAATAAAAACTGGGCCCTTAAAAATTTACCTTTTCTACTAATATTTTTTTTTCTTCAGCAGAGAAATTTTTCTTTTTCCGTTGTTTTTTTATCAGTTTCCGGGGGTAACTGATTGTCTGAGGATTCTCTAGTTTCTGAATCTTCCAATTCTGGTAAGTTTGAAGTATTAGTTCTCGTTTCTATACTTTGACTAGTAGATGCTGTGACTTCAGGAGTGGAATCTGTACTAACATGGCTGCTTCCCTGCGGCCCATAAGTTTGAAGAAATTTGATAAAAAGATCATTAATCAACGAGGGATCCATGTTTGCGATGTTCTCTGTGAACTTGCCAAATCCTAATGAATGTAGAGATGCGACTTTTCAGTCAGAAATATTAATACGTGCGACTTTTTACCATTAGCATGACAGTAACGTGCGACTTTTTACCATTAGCATGACAGTAACGTGCGACTTTTTAACACTTAATAATGCATAACGTGCGACTTTTGCAATGCGCCTACTGCTGGATTTTGTGTGACTTTTCCATACATTTAGGATGCGACTTTTTAAAAATTGCGACTTTTTACAAGCCAAACCAAGATACACCATAGTACTAGAAATACACCAGATTTATCAACCTCTTAAAGAGCCCATCATAAATTTGACTTGACTAAAATATACTTACGCCACATTTGAAAGTGGAGTGAGCTGCAAGAGTAATGATAAATCTGGCCCTATGTTTCTAGCTGCTACCATTCAGGAGAAAGCAGCATCTAAAGCAGCCCTCCTTCCGTCTCATATTTATATCAGAGGGGAGACAGCCTGCACATGACAACGCTGTGAGAAGATGCTGCTCAATGTGAAAGTGACATCTGGGTGTTATCATGAGGTGAAACCGAAAATGATTCAATTTTAAAGCACAAAAGCATTTATACAGGAGGGTGTGTTATACCATTAGGGTATAAAAAAATGAAACGGCGGTTACACTTTAGACTAGGTCTACACGACGACATGTGTCGTACGACAATTTTTATAATGATAGTCTATGGTGTCGCACTGCGACATGCTGCGACTGCGACGTGACAGTCGCAGAAAAATCTATTTCTAATGGATTTTTTGCTGTCTTGTCGCAGCATGTTGCATGTCGCAGTGCAATACCATAGACAATCATTATAAAAATTGTCGCTCGACATTGGTGGGACAAAATGTCGTGCTACAAATGTCGTTGTGTAGACCTAGCCTAAACCAGCTCTTTGGTTATTCATAGAATACAAAACACACATTAGTCATAAAACACTCAAGGGGTCATTTATTAAGACCGGTGTTCAAGACCCCTGCACTGGATCTGCCCAAGTTATGTAGAGGCACCGGCCTGTACATAACTTCAGCTCATTCACCACCGGTCTAAATCTATGCCAGGCAGCTTCCTTGCTGGTGTAGACTTAGAACATTTTCTATGCCTAAAACAAGAATAGAAAATGATAAATGGGACGAGCCTGGAGGCCTGCCCCCTTCCCCGCCATGCACCATTTTTTACACCTGGCGTGAGCAGGGAAATGTCGCAGAACAATCTGCGACAGATATATGCCATATATGAGTTAGTAAATGACCTCCTAAGCCTCTAAAACAAAAAATACTGAAGAGGAACTGTGGAAGTATGTAGTAATCCTGCATGACTAACAGACATACCGTAGAAAGCAGAACCACATGGGGCTAAAAAGTCAGTTCATACAGCAAAGAACTAAAAATAAGCTTCATCTATACAGTAGTAATAATAATAATAATAATAATAAATATAATAGTAATCATTTTTATATAGCGCAGACTTACTCCACAGCACATTACGTTGTTCATCGTTACAGAGCAGCAAGCCATGATTTCACAATTTACTCCGGCATGAATACCCCAGATCAGGGGTGTACAGCCCGTGGGCAGCAGGCAGCCCACAGAGTCCTGTTTTGCGGCCCCTGCCGACGGCTAACAGTCTTCCTGTGCGATCAGCTGTGTTTCTGATTGCAGTGCCGTACAGCGCTGGATTACAGCTCCTGCAGTGTAGGAGGAGCAGGTCGGGCCCCGAGCTGTCCTGAGGACAAAATAGAAGTGGTTTATTACTGCTTCTGCCTTGTCCTGTGCTCTATGCATAGTGCTCAATGAGCATTAGGCCTCATCCACACGACCGTTGCCCAGCCGTGACCTTACTGCGGCCTGCAAAGATCAGGTCTGCAATATGTGGGCACCGACCGTGTGCTCCCTGCATCACGATTGCAGACCCATACACTAAAATGGGTCCACGACCAGGAAGGTGTGGTGCGGAATGGAGGCACGGAACCCCACGGAAGCACTACGTGTTCTATTTTTTTGCGGTGCGGACGGATCATGGACCCATTCGAGTTGAATGGGTCAGGATCCGTCTGCGGAATCCGTATGGAAGTTGCCTGGAAATGCACGGAACGGCCGGGCAACGGCTGTGTGCATGAGGCCTTATGTGGTGAAGAGAGGAGCACAGTCCTAACTTTTTTATTTTTACATTCACATAGCCTTATGAGGGCTTATTTTTGGTGGGACAAGTTGTACTTTCTAATAGCACCATTTACATTTTCATACCATGTAGTAGGAAGCGAAAAAAAAAATTCTAAATGGGGTAGAATTGGGAAAAAAAAATTTTTAAACTGTGCACTATGTGGTACAATTTACCTGTTACCTTCACCTGTTAACTTCATTCTCCAGATCATTAAGGTTACAACGATACCACACTTGCATAATTTTTCTTGCGTTTTAATACTGAAAAGAAAAGTAAAAAATGTATAACCATATTCTGACCTCTAACTTTTCTGTAGTTATGTGTACGGGGCTCATTTTTTGCGGGACGATCTGTTCTTTTCAGTGATACCAATTTGATTTGTGGGGGATTTTCTTTTATCACTTTTTATAAAAAAAAAAATTATTCAATAGTTGAAGTAGCAAAAAATGGCAAATTGGCAGTTTTTTCCCCCGTTACGCTATTGGTTGTATGCCATTAATATTGTTATATTTTAATTGTATGGGCATTTTGGCACACGGCAATGCCCATGATGTTTATTTTATTTATTGGTTAAGTATTTTTATTTTTATTTTGAGGAAAGGGGGGTGATTTGAACTTTTATGTGTTTTTTTTTTTGCAAAAACTTTTTTTTTTTTACCTTTTTTTAAGTCACCTTGGGGGACAATAACTGGCAATCATTAGATTTCCCATTGTGTTCATTGATGGCTATATAGCCATCATTGAACACTTCATTTGCAATATAAAAATACAATGCTGCCACCTAGTGGCCTGCATTGGTGTATTCCTGAAATAGTGATGTAACAGGTTCCCAGATCTCAGCTGGGGAACGTTGTTACTGGAGCAGAAGCGCGCAACCTCCGCTTCCGGACTGCAAAAAAAGCTGTGATCACATTTGACCACGGCATCTGAAGGGGAAAATGTATACAATCATCCTTATGCAGAAACCCGGCGGCTTTGGCGCCCGCTGCGCTGCGGCGGAGATACGTGTGGGGTGTTGTCATGCCCTGCCCTGCGGGTGTTCTGAGGAGATCTGTCAGAATTGCTGCACGTGACTCGATCTGACAAAAAAACAAAAAGAGGAAATAACGGTGGCACTGTCAACCCCCAAAAGCGACCAAGAAAGTCCAACTGCAGCGCATTCAGCAAACACAAAGAATCAGTGCAGGGAGAGCCGGGCAGAACGTGCATGTGACCAGCCAGTAAGTGGTGTTGCTCAGCCTAAGTATGATAAGTCCATCCATGTAAAGAGCAACGAGGAAACTGCAAAGAAATGGCGGCACTCACCCAGGTCCGGTGCAAGGAAGGGAATACCTTTATTGAAGAAATGGCAGGTTGGAAACTGCACTGTAGGAGCGAGGGGGAGAGAGGGACAACCTCCCGTCGTGCGGTACTGGTGATGGCCGTTTCGTGCGGCTTACGCTTCTTCTGACCGCAGGTACGTGCTGGCGCAACTAGGCGCACTATTTAAATCACAGGCAGGAAGCTCAATCAAGCACCGATACAGCCGTGGCCATAGCAACGCCCGACGCTCTCTGCAGGCAGCACAGTAAAATAAAATCAAACAGACAAGAGAAAGAAGGTGTGGCAAAGATACAGTAAATGCACCGTCTAAACAATTAAGACAGCAGATAATTCGTTCTGAGGTTAAGTACATAATTATACATGATGTTAATGGAGCTACATGTATAAACCGGCGGGTATGTAGAGAAAATAGACACAGTTCAGGAGTCACAAAAAGACTACCATGTCGTTTTTATCATTAAGGCCAGAGGGGCCCATAGCCCTGGTTCTAATAATCCATCGTGCCTCTCTTTGAAGGAGTCGTCGATGCTGGTTACCGCCCCGGGGATCGGGACGGATCACCTCTAAGCCAGAAAAGGAAAGTGAATAAGGATTGCTATTGTGGACAAGGCACATATGTTCCACCAATCTCGGGGCTCCCTTGCCAGTACGGACGGAATTAAAATGTTCACGTACCCTTTCAAAGAGAGGTCGGATGGTTTTACCTATATAGAACCGTTTGCAAGGGCAATATATGGTATAAACGACATAGGGAGTGCGACATGTAATAAAGTCTTTCACAGTGTGCATAACACCTCCCAGATTGAGCCATTTGTTTTGTGGATTATATCTGCAAAACGAGCAGAAACCACATCTGTGGTTACCAATTGGTTTGGCAGATGAAAGCCAATTAGTTTTTTGTGGATGGGTGTATGAAAACCGTACCAACTCGTCCCTCAAGGTGCGGCATTTTTTGAACATAATGATAGGTCTGGTGGCAGCAAGATCACGAAGTGCGGTATCCCCCTTCAGTATGTCCCAATTATTGAGTACTACTTGTCTCAAAAGGGGAGCAATGGGGCTGTACTTAAAAGCAAAGGTGAAACGTCTGGAAAAATCATCACTGCGTATCTTATCCAAGAGTAGGGTATGGCGCGGAATCGCTGCTGCGCGATGAAGGGCAGACACAACATCTCTCCGTGGGTAACCCCGCTGCACAAGGCGTGCACATAACTCTTTGGCTTGATGGAAGAAGCCATCCTCAGTGCTGTTTATGCGACGTAGGCGCACAAACTGCCCATAAGGGATGGCATTCTTAACGGCCACAGGATGAAAACTGGTCTGGTGTAGCAGTGAGTTGGTAGCCGTAGGCTTGCGGTAACCAGTGGTGTGGAGCATTCCATCTATCACTGTAATCTTCACATCTAAAAAGTCCAGAGACAATCCACCGTAGTTGAGAGTAAATCTCATATTCATACGGTTATTGTCATTCATGTATTGGACAAAAGCTCTACAGGATTCCTCACTTCCCGACCAGACCAGAAAGACATCATCAACATAACGTAAAAAAAGCTGAATGTGTTGCAGAAAGGGGTTACCCACGGAGAAAATGTATGTGTCTTCAAATACCGCCAGGTACAGGTTGGCGAATGTGCACGACACCGGCGTGCCCATTGCCGTCCCTAATACCTGGCGGTACCACTGCTTGCCAAAAAGAAAAACATTGTTGGATAGAACCAAGTCCAACGCCTCATGAATGAAATTGCAGAAAGCTTCATCTTTGTCAGACCTAGAAAGTACTACCCGGATAGCCTGTAAACCTAAATCGTGCGGAATCCTAGTGTAAAGGGACTCCACATCCAAAGATACAAGACTAAAATCTTGCTGTCACTCAAATACATCTAATGCCCGCAAAAAGTCACCCGTATCTTTAAGGTAAGTGGGAGTACCTAGAAGGAGAGGTCTCAAGAGCCAGTCTATATAGGTAGACAGTGGCTCAGTCGCCGACCCAATCCCGGCTACGATGGGACGGCCTGGGGGATGGGTCAGCGACTTATGGACTTTGGGAACAAAATACCAGACAGATGCTATCGGGAATTCTGCAATCAATTTCCTAAACATACCCATAGGGAGAAAACCCAGGTCAATATATTTCTGCACTAGTTCACGCAGTGAAAGTTGAATACCTGGAAGGGGACTATTACTAAGAGGGATATATATCTCTGTGTCACCCAACTGTTTAGTGGCCTCCTCGATATAGTCCTGCCTGGTCATCAAGACCACGTTCCCCCCCCTTTATCTGCTGGCTTTACGATGATGTCCTCTTGGGACTTAAGCCAATTTAAGGCATATCTTTCATCATCCGTAAGGTCGATCTGACAGTTTGTTTTGTTGGGGGTTTGAGCTGAATCCCACCTCCTCCCAGGTGTTATTTAGGTAATTGGTGTGGCTATTTATTCCTCCCTCTCCCTATAGCCTTTGCGGGTTAAAGTTCTGCCTTGTGTGAGCTCTGGAAGTTTGGTGGATTGTCTTCTCCAACACATCTATAGATAAGACCTTTTCCCTTCTGTGTCTGTTTTGACTAGGCCCCTAGGGTGACACTAGCTCCTTCAGTTGTAGAAGGAGCTGGGTGTCTCTTTCCCTCTTCCTTACAGCTGAGGGTTTGGTTCAGTGTGTGTCAGTGCTAGGCACGTGCATATCTACCATCCGGATATGCACATGGGCATAGCAGCGTAGGGAAAGTGTTTTAGGGATCGCTAGGAGGTGACCCCTTTTGTTACCTAGCATTTGGGGCCTAGTCAGTTGTTTTGTTTGCCTTGCCGTGTTAAGTTTCCTTCCCTTATCTTATCTACCGTGACAGGTGTCTTTTTTCATGCTGTCCACTTCACCAGCTGCTTCACAGGTCATGGCTCTTATATTTTGACCAGATTTGGTTTTACCTTAATTCCTTTGAAACCACATTATGTTTTGATATAAGGTTTATATGTATTTATATGTATAATTATTGATGTAGCTGGATTATACATTTTGTGTCCTTATGTTTGGACGCTAGTGGACTCTGTTTAGGTGTTGGTCTCATTTCTTACCAACACAAAGTTCCATTGTATACCATTTTTAACATGTCTATGTGTTAGTGTTGTCTAAATAAACATTTTTTATTTAATGGTATTCGTGGGATATGCATCTTTGTTGTGGTTCTCTTGACTGTATCTCAAGGGTTAACAGCCAAACAAAACTCAATATTTATTGCTCTGATTCTGTAGCTTACAGAAACAACCCATATGTGGTCGTAAACTGCTGTATGGGCACATGGCAGGGCGCAGAAGGAAAGGAACGCCATATGGTTTTTGCAGGGAGATTTCACTGGGATAATTTTAAGTTGCCATGTCACATTTGAAGACCCCCTGATGCACCCCTAGAGTAGAATCTCCCAAAAAATTGACCACATTTTAGAAACTTCGGGATAAAGTGGAAATTTTGTTGGTACTATTTTAGGGTACATATGATTTTTGTTATTTACAATGTTTATCTGACAGGTTAGATCATGTGCTATTTTTATAGAGTAGGTTGTTACGCATGCGACAATACCAAATATGAATCCTTTTTCTGGTTGTTTGTTTCAGTTTTACATAATAAAGCATTTTTGAAAAAAATGATTTTTTTAGTGTCTCCATATTCTGAAAGCCATAGTTTTTTTTATTTTTTCGGTGACTGTCTTATGTAGGGGCTCATTTTTTTCGGCATGAGATGACGGTTTGATTGGTACTATTTTAGGGTGCATATGACTCTTTGATTGCTTGGTATTACACTTTTTGTGATGTAAGGTGACAAAAAAAATGGCTGTATGTTTTTCATTTATTTAAGTTTTGCACAATAATATCATTTCTGAAACAAAAAAAAATCATGTTTTAGTGTCTCCATAGTCTGAAAGCCATATTTTTTTTTAATTTTTTTGATGATTGTCTTAGGTAGGGTATTATTTTTGTGGGATGAGATGACGGTTTGATTGGCACTATTTTGGGGTGCATATGACTTTTTGATTGCTTGCTATTACACTTTTCGTGATGTACGGTGATAAAAAATTGCTTTTTTGACACTTTTTTATTTATTTACGGTGTTCACCTGAGGGGTTAGGTCATGTGTTTTTTTTATAGCAGGTTGTTACGGACGCGGCGATTCATAATATGTCTACTTTTTTTTTTTTTTACATTTAATAAAATAAAACCATTTTTGAAACAAAATGCCAATGCATCACAAAACTTCTGTATTGTGATGCATTGGCTGTAAGTGTATTACACACTGTAGTACACTTATAGCTTCCTGCCTGCAAGATCCAGGGGGCTGGCTCTCACGGGCTGTCACGGAAGGCAGCCACGATCCTTAAGTCACTTCCTTATGGGGTTAAATACATTATTGAGCAAATTACAGTTCTCATGCAAAGTGAGGAGGAAGAAAGACCTTTCTGAACATGAAAAGCATGAAACAGTTCAATGTCTTGAAAAAGGCATGAAAAGAATTGATATTCCATGAAAACTGAAGAGAGATCATTGAACTGTAAAAATATATGTGATCCACAGCCATGGGACCACTGGCCATAGACCCTACAGGGAAAATCCTGGTGGGCCAATGCCCAGAAGGCCACTCGAGCCCTTCTCACGCCAGCTGGCCTGGTAGATAATGATCTCATGTTCTCAGCATTAATTATTAAAGTGGTTTTCCCATCTCAGACAATGGGGGCATATGGCTAGGTGGGACTCGCACCCATCTCATAAACCCAGCTGGCAAAGTGAAGAAGGGGGGAACCGCCCATGAGCAGCTGCCCTCCAATCATTTCTATGGGGCCGCTGAAAATAGCCAAGCACTGGCTCGGCTATTTTCCTCGCCCCCATAGAAGTGAATGGAAGTGAAGACCGTGCAAGCACGGTGCACTCCCATTCATTTATATGCAAATTCCATAAATAGCGGAGTGCGCTGCTCGGCTATTTTTGGCAGGCCAATAGGAATGACTTGCCACCACATTACTGGCTTTGCTTTATAGATAGGTGTGGGTCCCGGAGGTGGGACCCGCACCACCAATGTCTGAGATTGGAATACCCCTTTAATGCTAAGAAAATCAGGTACTTATGCATATGGCCAGCAGCTGCAGGTGCCCTCCTCAGTATGGTGATAGGGCAGTATTTTATGCTGTGGTATTTGGTTCTGCTGGGGCGGTATTTCGTGCTGCACAACGGTATTACTGAACCCGGCTACTGTGTCCCTCCCTACATGTGTTGGTCCACCCTCTGTCAATATTGCAGGTTTTTTCCATAACTAATTTAATTTCCCAGCTCACAGCACAGGCGAATCTGATCTTATAAAGGCTGATTAAGGAAAGATTCTGTCAAATTCATCTTATCAAAAGGGCAGCTGTAAAAATGCCACTGATGAGCAGGGAACAGGTATTTGCAGTTTTTGCCAGACAGTGGAGGACCATAAACCTCTCTCTGCAGGATTCTCCACGGGCTGGCAGATATGCATAAGGCCTCATGCACACGACCGTTTTTTTATGCTGTCCGCAAAAAGGGGTTCCGTTGTTCAGTGATCCGTGTCCGTTTTTGCCTTCCGTTGTGTTTCCGTGTGTCTTCCGTTTTTTTTAGCGGACATGACCCAAAAGATTTTACCAAAAGACAGGCTGACAATGTTTCCCAAGTGCCTGCCAAGGGATCCGCAAAAAAAACGGACACGGAACGCGGATGACACACGGATGGCCATCCGCATTTTTCACGGACCCATTGACTTGAATGGGTCCGTGAACCGTTTTTCACGGACAAGAATAGGACAGGTTATATTTTTTTGACGGACTGGAATCACGGACCACGGACGCGGAGAACAAACGGTGCATTTGCCGAGGTTTCCACGGACCCATTAAAAAACAAATGGGTCCGCAGAAAATCACGAAAAACGGAGCAACGGACACGGAATCAAACAACGGTCGTGTGCATGAGGCCTAAACCTGTAGTTCAGTCACAGCCATCCAAGGCTCACGAAGACAAGTGTTTGAAGTGGGCTCAGAATACATGAAGACTCATTTTCAAGCCGTTTTAATCACTGATAAATGCCGTGCTACACTGGATGGTTCTGTTGGATGCAGTTCTGGATGGCTGGTGAATGGCCTCCCTGTTCCTACAAGACTGCAACGTCAGCAAGGAGGTGGCGGACTGATGATTTCAGTTTGAGTATTTGGAAGTGAGGTACCTTTAAAGGGGTTGGCCCACGAAAAATATTCTCCAGTTTTCAAACCTGTACCTGGATCTGAATACTTTTGTAATTGCATATAATTAAAAATGTTGCATATCCACTGAGTTATTCAATAAAATACACCTGTATAGCGCCACTTTCAGTTTGTTTTTTTCTTATTTCTTTGTCCAACTCACTGAGATGGCCGCACATGCTCAGTTTCATCCTTCAACCGCTTCCTGAGCTGTGATTGGGAGAGCTGAGACACGCCCCCTGAGCAGCAGCAGAAAAGACACTCCCCTTGGTCTGCCAGCTTGATATAAATCTAGCAGAGCAATGAATAAGGAGATCTCTGGATCCATGTGAGGTACAGGCCTGGTTCTAGCTTTGTTAGAAAGAGATTGTCCTGTCATATAATATGTCTGATTTTCATTTTTTACATTAGTCATGGAATAACCACTTTAAGTTAACTGCACAGGATGCAGATTACGTGCAGATTTACATGTGGAAAAAGCACAGTAATACACTACAAGCAAAAGAATGAGATTTGACAAATCTCATGACGCTTTGATTTTTTCTTCTGTGCAAAAATTGACCTGCTGTGCGGATTTGTAAAACGCAGCATGTGAATTGTTTGTCCGATTCTGCACCTTACATATTGTGGTTTTCCCCATAGACTTGTTAACATAAACATAAAATCCGCACAAAAAACTACATAAAAACCACACCAAAAAAACATAAAATCCGCACAAAAAACTACATAAAAACCACACAAAAAAACGTACCAAAATTGTGAGAAATAGTGCAGATTTGTGTATGGTTTCCTTTGCGTTTTTGGTGCAGATTTCATGCGGATGTTCTGCATGTAAATTTGTACCATATGCAAGTACCCAGTGGCACACGTGACTGATTGGCTGTGGATTTGCAGTTGCAAAGTGCATCAGCTTAGACAAATCTCATCATGTACACTTTGCTTTTTCGTTCTGTGTGAAAACTGACCTGACAGACGGATTTAGAAATCTGCACCATGTCACCCTTTTCAATGCAAGGATGAGTAACACATGCGGTTTTATTTGCAATTTGGTGCAGAAACGCACATACATCCATGTGGGGAATTTCTACAAGACAGCCTGCACCCGTGGTAGCCTGACCCTAAGTTCACACCTGAGCGTTTTACAGTGCGTTCAAACGCGCTGTAAAACGCTCAACACATGAAAACCAATGCTTTCCTCTGGCCCTGGTTCTCACTTGAGCGTTTTACAGCGCGTTTGAACGCGCTGTAAAACGCCCGACGCATAAACAAGTACTTGAGCTTTTTTTGGGGCGTTTGTCGCGCGTTTTGTGATTGACACCACAGTAGTCACTCACAAAAACGCGCGTACGAACGCGCGTTTCCTATTTGCAAAAACGCGCTGAAATACGTGCAACAAAAATGCGCGTAAAACGCGCGATTTTGGAACGCTCAGGTGTGAACCCAGGGTTAAGGTCCCTGAGGGTATCAAAACGAACTCTGAGCGATATGTGGATTTCCTAGCTGAGCATTTTCTGGCATGGCGTGGCTTATAAAATGATTTTCACGTAAGACAATTCACTATCTCATGCTGCAAAAAACACCATTGACTCCTTGGTTGCTGTGGGCATACTGTAAAAGGAGTAAAAATGATTTTTGGCCACCATGATCTTCTGACCTCAATCCTATTGAGACGCTAAGGAGCATCCTAAACCCTTTAAGGACCAGAGGTTTTTTATTTTTTGTTTTCTTTTTGCGCTCCCTGCCTTCCCAGAGCCATAACCTTTTTATTTTTCGGTTCACATGGCCATATGAGGGCTTGTTTATTGCGGGACAAGTTGTACTTTCCAACGCCACCATTTAATATTGCATATAATGTAGTGCGAAGTGGGAAAAAAATTCAAAATGAGGTGAAATTACAAAAAAAAGCAATTCCACCACAGTTTTGCGGGTTTTTAAATTCCGACGTTCAATGTGCGACTCTACAGGTCAGTACGAATCCGGCGATACCCTATATGTATAGGTTTTCTTACGTTGTGAAACTGAAAAAAAAATTCAAAAGTGGGAAAAAAATCAGTTTTACTGTTTTGTCACCATGTTTTGACTACTATAACTTTTTTGTAATTATATGTACAGAGCTGTATGGGGGCATCATAATCTTATCTTTTTATTGATACCATTCTGGGGTGTGTATGACTTTTTGATCACCTTTTATGTAATTTTTTGTGGAAAATGAAGCGACCAAAAATGGTGAATCCGCCATTTGGACGCTTTTTTCCGTTTTGATGTTTGATGTATGGGGAATATTTTTTTATATTTTTAAAGTATGGATGTTTTCGCACATTGCGACACCCATGATGTGTATTTTTTACATTTTTTTATTTTTATTTTAGCAAAAGGGGGGTGATTTGAACTTTTTATTTATTTATTTTTTAAACTTTTTTTTTTTTTTTACACTTTTATATAGTTCCCTATATACTATAACTATTACTTACAATAATCTGATTGCGATTTTCATACATTCCAATGCAATAGCATTGGAATGTATGAAAAAATCGCATATTTTCTATGAAGCCTATTACAGGCAAGGCTCCATAGGAAATACTACAGAGCTGCCTGGGTTTCATTCATAGAAACCCAGGCTACTACAGGCGCGCTCCGGCTCCTCCGATCGCCACACGGGGGAGCCGGAGCGCAAACCGAATTTAAAACTTTCGGTTTGTGTGCACTCAGATGCCGTGGTCAGGATTGACCGTGGCATCTGAGGGGTTAAATGTCCGCGATCGTCATCGCTGCCGGTCGCGGTTATTAGCTTTGTGTCTGCTACAAGAACCATTTGGACACCCACGGCTAAGGCGCCTGCAGGAAGCAGGAGTGGGCACCATCTTAAGAGACAGGACACAGGACGTACAGGTACGTCCTGTGTCATTAAGAGGTTAAAGAAGCTGTCCAAGTTATATTTATTGATGACCTATCCTCAGGATAGGTCATCAATATCAGATCGGCAGGGGTCACTCCTATACAAGTGTATACTACAGAGCCGTCTCATTGAAATGAATGGATCGGCTTGGGTGTAATCACACCTGCTCACCGCTGCAGATGCAACGGCGAGCAGGTAAACAATGAAGAGGAGGCAGCGCTGGCACGGCACACGCCTTCTCTTCAAACAGCTGATCGACGCGGGTGCCGGGTGTCGGACCCCTGCCGACCTGATATTGATGACCTATGCTAAGTATAGGTCATCAATAAATATAACTTGGACAACCCCTTTAAAGAGAAGATCTATGAGAGTGGCTGTAGTAGGAGGACATACTGGAATGCTTCAATGAAATACATGCAGAAACTATACATAGACTTACAAGACCAACGGAGAAGAGAGATCAATGGAAAAGAGAGATTTCAAAATCAATATGGAACTTGATCTGGAAACAGAGGGGGGACTTTATCATGTCCAGTGGTTTTGGTGACAGTTTTAAGTCTTTCTTTACTTTGCGAGGTTGAGCCAAATTTCTGAAATGGCGGCCATTAATAATATATGTGGTGCATGTGCAATGTGGTGTACACCTATGTGATGCGACTTCCGAGACTTTATAACTGATGACCTACCTCTACATAGGTCATCAGTATCTGATCGGTGGGGGTCTGGCACCCGGGACCCCCACTGTTCGGCTGTTTGAGAAGGCAATGGCGCTTGCAGCAGTGCCACGGCCTTCTCCAGCTTTCCCTAGGCCGTGTGACGACACGTTCATAGGTCACTGGGCCTAGGTGCAGCTCAGCCCCATAGAAGTGAATGGGGCTGAGCTGCGATACCAAGCACAGCCGCTATACAATGTACGGCGCTGTGCTTGGTGAGCAATGAGAAGACCACGGAGCTCACAGGAGCGCAGCTGCCTTCTCAAACAGCTGATCAAAGGGGGTCCCGGGTGTCAGACCCCCATTGATCAGATACTGATGACCTCTTTAAATCTAATTCATTAAGTCGCATCACATAGGTGTCCTGAGGACAGGTCATCAGTTATAAAATCTTGGAAACCCCTTTTAAAGGTGTTCTAATGTGAAAACCCGACCTACTTTTCACTCCGCTTCTAAAAGTGGCGAGGATCAGGAGATATCGCAAATCTGACTAAACGTCACCCGCAGGCATCACTTTAGACACAACTGGAGGAGCAGATTTGATAAATGTCTCTTGGAAAATGTTTAAGTTGCTTATTTTTTTGTTACCTTATCTGTGCACACAGAAAATTACAGATTTCTTTTGGAAAAGATTTGACTGTTTTTTTAATTCTACGGTTACTGGCAGCCGGCCCCCTTACTGGAAGGATCATATTCACCTGCCCCCCGCCGCTCTGGTCCTCTGCACTGACTCCCGCATCTCCATCTTCCGGGCCGAGGTCTGTTTTCTTCCTTCCTGGCAATGGGTCCACAAGAGACATCACTGCTGAAGCCAGTGGTTAGCTGGTGAGGATCAGGTGACCATGTCCATGTCGGGGGTGGGGGGACACACACAAACCTGGGACCGGAAGACGGCAGGAAGTATGATCCTTCAGTAGGGAGGGCAGGCTACCAGCAACTGTCAGAAATGATATATTCCTGGACAGCCCCTTTAAGAATCATCCGTATCCGGGACAATTTTTAGTACAGATGTCTGAATACGGCCCTGTGTAATATCCCTGCTGGTTAGACGAGGGGCTGGTCACTATTGTGTCACTCCTCACATACCTCTCAAATTAACGGCTCATGCACATGGACGTATTTTCTATCCGCTTCTGTTCCGTTTTTTTTTTTTGCGGAACTATTCCCTTTTATGGGTCCGCAAAAACAAAGGAAGGTACTCCGTGTGGCCCCATTCAAGTCAATGGGTCCGCAAAAAATACGGAACACATCCGTATGTCATCCGTATCCATACTGTAGAAATGCTATGCCCAGCCCATATTGCTCATGTGTTTGGTGATTAATAAGTCACTGTTTCCGTTTCTGCAAAAAATAATTGCATACGGAAACCATACAGATATGTTTTGTGGAATAACGGAACGGAAGAATACTTAAATCAGAAAAAAGAACCTCAGATACGGAAAAACGGACCGCAAAACAACAACGGCCGTGTGCATGAGCCCTAAAAGTTTTTTCCACATCCCTTTACGGACGGGGAGCTTTCGCTTTTTGTTTGTTTACTATCTTGTTCCTTCCCAAAGAGCCGCTGAATACGTTGGTGCCCAGTAAGGATTATTACTACATGGTGCAAAATCTGCATGGCAACCATACCGCGGATATGTGGGGGTCACGTAACATGTGAACTCGGACTAATGGTATCATCAGGCGTAGTAGTCTCATCCTTGTCCGGGGAAAACGTGATGTGTTGTGGTAGATGGGGATCAGCAACCTCCAGCTGTTCTGAAACTACTACTCCCAGAATCCCCCTTTCACTTCTATGGGAGTTACGAGAACAGCCCAGTAAGTGTGCATGCTGGGAGTTGTAGTTTCACAGCAGTTGGAATGCCGATTAGTGTTGAACGAAGTCAGCTTCGGATGCTTTCTTCGTTCAAAACTTTGGAATAATACTGTACGGGGGGTGTGGCTTGGTGTATTGCGGATCCGTAATACGCTACGGTTGTGTGAATGTAGCCTTAGAACGTATGGGCTCCGATGAGCCGGAGTTAGTTATTCACCAAGTCGCGCCTGACTTCGTTGAATAACTTTAGTAATTGATTTTTAAGTTGGAAAACCACTTTAAACCGGACTTGGCTTCAGTTCCGACTAGTCCGTACAGTATTATACAGAAGCTTTAAACATCCGAAGCGCGCTTCGCTCAACACTAGTGCTGATGGTTGCTGATCCCTGTGACAGAACATAAAATAAAAAAATATATATATATTTTAACAAAAACAGGTGATAATAAGGTTTATGCCACATTTTGCACACGTGAAAATAACGCAATGATGAAAAGAAACGATTTTCTGTTTTCCAGCATTACAAACATGAACTACATTTATTCGTCCGTCATGTAAGTGCCTACAGGGGACCACCTCTCATACAGCAGGATAGGCAGCCGGGCCTGACGGTGCCGCATCATTGTTTACTGCCTTACACACAAGCTCTAGGGGAATTCCCTATGAATTCCAATAGCCACCCAAGTCACGTTACACACCCCAGCCGTGGTGCAGACAACCTATGTGAGCACACACGTATGCACACAGGAGCGGTACTGCAGTACAGCACGGAGACCGCAGGAAGCAGGGAAATACTGCACATCCCGCAGCAGCCGCCGCGGTCACATGACCTAGCCCATTCCATCCTTTCCTCCCTGGACTCTGAATGACTTCCTCCGCGGCTTCTGATTGGCTGTCGGGGCTCGGGGCTCCTCCTCTATCCCGTCGCTCCATTGGCTGGCGCCGTGACGCTGTGGTTCGGTGACGCGCTGCCTGTCGGGATCCCTGTTGTCGGTGTTGGCGGAGGTTCCGGGCGGTGTACTGGGCTGCAGGTACCGGAAGGCTTTGGGCGGTGGGATAAGGAGGTAGGAAGTGCTCCTTCAGGATGCCGGTGGGGCGTGAAGGGGGGTGGCGAGAATACGGCCAGCTGGAGTCGGCGGCCCGGGACAGGGATGCAGTGCAGGCTGTGTAATGTGTACCCGGTGCCCCCGCCCGGTCCCGTGGTGTGTCAGTCCTCTACCGTGTACGTTCTGCATACCTTCTATCAGTCTGTAAAGCTGGCACCATGGTGGCAGGGGCACCCACACATCTGTCACTGGGGTGCGGTCAGTGACCCCTCACAATGTCTTATTAAAGTGACACAGGGTAAAGCATTGCAGGCGCAAGACTCCATATACATTGTGGGGGACGTGACCCTCATGCTGATGCCTGATGTAAACGATGCCCCCCATATGGACGCAAGCCCCTGCCATGTACTTCAGTACCGGACTAGACCCAGGACGCTCACGGCTTATATTTCACATGGATTTGGGGTGTAAAAGTCTGCGTCTCAATCCTTCCAATGAGATTGAAGTCCGTAACGATAAGGGACATGTCCACGTGCAGACGTGGCACGTGGATGAGCCTCACTGAATGGGGAAAATCCGTGGTTGGACAAACTACACATCCAGGGTCAGCCTAGGGTTGCTGCCGTGGTTCCATGGCAGACACAGGTTGGATTTCTTATGCTGTGTGAACATACCCCTACGTTCTAGGTTATCTCGGGGGACGATGTTGGGAGTGCTTATTACCTGGCTACTAAATAATCGTATCCTACAAGTATTTCTCCTTCCACAGTTTATCTGCAGGGCTGCGTTCACCCTGGCGTCATTATTTCCATTTTTACAGGTACCTGGTGTGCCGTGGGCATCTCTTGAGACCCCATTGAAGTGAATGGGTCCGCATCCGAACCACCAAAAAAATGCAGATCGGATGCGGACAAAAACATCGGTCGTGTGCATGAGCGCTAACAGCTGCCTGTGCGTTGATTGTACGTTAACCCAAGAAAAGATAGGATCTGCTATCCGACATTGCTAATACTGTAATCTTATAAAACATGCTCGACATCGAGCGTTACCCCCTCTCAAGTGTGGGCCATGTCCCAAAATATTAGACTCCCTAGTAGTGGAGATTCAAGGGGTCGTCTCACTTCAGTAAGTGGTATTTATCATGTAGAGAAAGTTAACACAAGGCAGTTACTAATGTATTGTGATTCTCCATATTGCCTCCTTCGCTGGCTGGATTCATTTTTCCATCACATTATACACAGCTCGTTTCCATGGTTACGACCACCCTGCAATCCGTCAGTGGTGGTCATGCCAGTACACTATATAGGAAAAAGCGCTGGCCTCTCTGGTGGCCGGGACCATGGGAGCGCACATAGGCTAAGCGCTTTTTCCTATAGTGCGCAAGCACGGCCGCTGATGCTGGATCGAAAGGTGGTCGTAACCATGGAAACGAGAAGTGTGTAATGTGATGGGGAAAAATGAGTCTAGCCAGTAATGGAGGCAATATGGACAATCACAATACATTAGTAAGTGCCGAGTATTCACTTTCTCTACATGCTAAATACCTTTTACGGAAGTGAGACGACCGCTTTAAGGTAGTGGGAAGGATAGATCCTATTGTGGGAGGTTTCCTAGAAGAAAAAGCAGAACCACCATTGAGGATG
The DNA here is from genome assembly GCA_033119425.1 of Bufotes viridis. Lineage (NCBI taxonomy): Eukaryota > Metazoa > Chordata > Amphibia > Anura > Bufonidae > Bufotes > Bufotes viridis. The sequence continues at coordinate 107,649,335 of CM065589.1, forward strand.
ACCGTCTCATCCTGCATCATGATTGTCAGATGTAAACTTACAATCTACTGAATTTCAGAATACGGCCGGCCGTACATCGCAACGTTCTGCCGCCCGCCCGCCTCGCTGCTGTCTGAGCGAGTGCAGTGTACTGTGGAGGTGATCCCTGCATGTAAATGCTGCGCTTCACCCCCACGGAACGAGCAGCCAGTTGTCAGGAAGGAACGCTTTCTTTCTGAGAATCGCTCGCCCCTCGTCCCATGTAAACCCACCATAAGGTGCTGCCTGCAGATTATACTGCATTTTTAAAGTGACAGGTTCCTCTTATTATAGGGTCTCTCAGGTTCCCATAATTTCTGTGTAGCTCCCATCAAATATGGTGGGATCTTTCCAACAGAGATGGGACTAAGCCCCTGTTCACAGTATCAGATTTCTGAAACGGAGCGATACGTTTTTTCAGTATCCACATTCTAATGGCAGATTAGGTGCCAAACTGCAGCTTTCAAGTGTCACATAGTGCGCTGCTGCTTTAAAAAAGAAAAAATGACACTACTCCTTTAAAAAATGGGGGTGTTCTCATCATCCGTGAGAGGCCCCTGCGGTTGGACCCCCAATGATGATACTTTCTTCATCTATACTGTGGATAGGTGATAAATGTTTGCGGGCCAACCACTTTAAGGGCAAGTCCACCTTTTCTAACCAATGTAATCTATATAGCCCTAATGCATATAAAGGCGATTGTTGGGCGATCTCCTGCACAGTATGAGGACGACGGATCTCATTTGTGATCGCTCATCCCCGTACAGGACCATTGTTCCTGGGCAGTAGACGGCACGATCTGCTGCCCAGAAACGATAATTGTTGTCCCTGCACAAACGACAGGATCACACAGTGAATGATCGCTTTCCCCGTACATTGGGTGTGCGGCGGCACACATCCATTCATTTCTTTACCAGCACCGCTTAACTGTGGTCCCACTTCAGTCTTTGGCCGTGATGGGTACCTTAAACACCATGTACACCTTCCAAGCAGGGCTGTGGAGTCGGAGTCGAGGAGTCGGAGGCAATTTTGGGTACCTGGAGTCGGCAAAAAATGGACCGACTCCGACTCCTACTAGATTTAAATTGGAATAAAAAAAAATTGGAATAAAAAAAAAGCAAGTTTAAATGTCCCAATTCAGATAAAGTTATAATTAATTACTTCTCTACTGTAAGAATAAAGGCCAATGCACGCAGTGCGTCACGTTACCGCTAACCAAAGACGTTAAGTGACCGTGAAGAAGCATGCTTTTCATATGCTTTACTATGCAGTTAAAGGGACACTGACAGGCTGATATGTCTGCTGGTATTCATCAGAGAATTAGGAATACAACTAGACGACTGTTACCCCCAGTTGAGGTTTACTTGTGTTTAAAAACGTTTTAATCAATATGCAAATTCTCTACCTTTGTGCCCAAGGGGGCAGCCGCACATGTAGAGTACTGGCAGCACTAGACAGGACTAGGTAGCGAGGAGGAAGAGAGAAAGCTGGCACAGCCTCAGCATAGCCAGACGAGGCTGCTGCCAGCACTCTACACGTGCGCCTGCGCAGGAATTCAGCGTTCGGCTAGCCTGAAAAAAAGGCCAGTGCAGTGAATAATACGAGGGGAACAGCGCTGGGAAGCTGTACTGGCGCGGCTGGGCACAAAGCCGCAGGAGACGCTGCCCCATTGGGCACAAAGATAGTGAATTTGCATACAGATTAAAATGTTTCTTAAACACAAGTACAGCTTAACTGGGGGTAACATTAGTATAGTTTTATTCCTAATTCTCTGATGAATACCAGTATATATATATCTTTAGCTGGAAAATCAGCCTGTCAGTGTCCCTTTAAGGAGCGGCAATACTTACACTTTCCATCGTCTTGTGGTCTGCTGTTACAGTTAACCCATGGTTATCCTCGCCTCTCACTGATAACTGATTAAGGACTGGAGACACTTGTATAAGTGAAGGGAATGGATAGTCAATAGTTCAAGACTGAAGCTGTAAACCATTTGAAAAACTGCTATCATTCAGCTAAGGCTATAAAACATGTAAACTCAGATTGTTAGCTTAAATTTTAAACATGACTATGGGATTCTACTAGGAAAATCATGTTTTAAAATAAATGCCCCTTCCCCTGCCCCTTCCTGGATCCTCCCACTGCTCTATCTTCAGCAGAAGATCAGCACACAAAGGAGAAGGCAGCAGCTTCTGCTCAACTACCTCTCTGTGCTAGAGGAGATGAGAAGAACTTGGTGGAACAGCTTCGTATTTGCATATTAAATACAGAGGAGTCGGAGTCGGAAGTTTTAAAATCTGAGGAGTCGGAGTCGGACAATTTATCTACCGACTCCACAGCCCTGCTTCCAAGTCATTTTTTTTTTTTTGTTTTATGATTGCATTGTACTCATTTTGGGCTGAAAATCATTTTTTCAGTTGGTCTTTATTAAACATATTCAGCCATTCTGCCATAAAGGGGTTGTCTGGGTTCATAACACCGTCTTCCCCCATTCAGCCCCTCTGAGTTGAGCTTCGGAGCATTTCATGAATTGCGCTGGCTGTTTCTTTACCTTTTTACACTGCTAGGCAGAGGCTTCCGCCTAGCAGTAATCCTGGTGAGGTCACCGGAACTAATGCGTGGTCCTAGCGCTGCCCTAGGCTGTTGACATCACCAGGATCACTGCTAGGTGGAAGCTTCCGTCTAGCATAGCCCAGTACGTCACCGCGTCATCTTAAGAAAAAGCATCGGAGCAGTTCATAGGCATCAGAGCATTTCGCTCCTCCCCATACTGTAGAGGAGATCACTGCATGTAAAGGCAGCGGTCTCCTTCACTGATAAGCAGGCGATTGTCTGGAAGGAACGCTTCCTTCCCAACAATCGCCTGTTAAAGGTTGTCCTGTTTCAGATCTGAACCCAGACATAAGCTCCTCACTCATTTACCTTATGTGAGTGCAGCATCAGCTCATTTCTAGCTCCGATGCTCCCTCCTGCCTTGCGCTGAAGAAAAAGCCCTGCCCGATGTAGGGTAGGGGGGATCATCAGAGCAAGAAATGGTCCGATGCTCCATTCATACATCCATAGTAAATGAGTGAAGAGGACCGTAAGTCCGGGTTCAGAGCAAACTATTTAAATTGTTCAGTGTAAGGCTAGATGCACACGTCCGTTAAACACGGACGTGACCAGTCCGAGGTAACCAGGACTGGATTTCTTCTTTACAGCCCGAGCGCACGGTGTCATTGGTTGTTATGACGCCGCAGTACAGTAATACATTGGTATATATTACTGTACTACAGCGGCGGCAGGGAGCGCATGGCGTCATAGCAACCAATGACGCCGTGCGCTCCGGCTGTAAAGAAGAAATCCAGTCCTGGTTACCTCGGACTGGTCATGTCCGGGTTTAACGGATGTGTACATCTAGCCTAAAGCAGGCATATCCAAACTGCGGCCCTCCAGCTGTTGCAAGACTACAACTCCCAGCATGCTCGAATAGCTGTAGACTATCCAGGCATGCTGGGAGTTGTAGTTTTTCAAAAGCTGGAGGGCTCTCAGTTTGGATATGCCTGCTTTAGGCTAGACGCACACGTCCGTTTGGATATGCCTGGTCTAAAGGGACCTTAAGCCACATTCTTATCAGTAAGATAAGAATTGAAATCTAATGAGTGTTTAGGAGGTCAGAGCCGTCAGCTGGACTGCCTGACAGAAAGAGTAAAAATACAGTGCCAGCTACTAGAGAATCTCAAGGCTGTACAGAGAAAAGGGATCAACATTTTTAATAAAGCCAATGAAAAAAAATGATTTTAAGATCAAAATGAGTCCACAAAAACCCCCCTCCCCCAAAAGTGTACATAGCCTTTAAATAAAGTGAAGCTACTTTGCAAATAGTATTGATCAAGATTCGCCTATGGAGCGCAGCTCTGAGGTATATACAGTACAGCACCCCAATATTAAAATCCTAAAGCTTTATTTGTGGTTCATGTTAAAAATCCATACAGTTCAAGACTTATTGCTTACATGTTTCAAGCCGTATCTGCTAAGCCGTGAGAGACATGCTCGAAATGCGCACACGGAAAGTGATCTGATTTTAAACATAAACCAAATAAAGCCTTCTTGGTAGTTCTTGGTATAATTGCCCAGCTCCATTGACATAAATGGGTTTCAGCCGCAGTACCACAAACAAACTGTGGAAGAAAGCAGCCATATTATTCTGATACTGGACAATCCCTTTAATACTGGAGTGCTGAATGTTATATACTTACCTGGGGGATGCTATATCAAGCTTCAGGATCCAGAAGTGTCAGAGCCCCCTTCTTCTGGCCTCGGTATGCCATACAAGCAGTATGCATGACTCCAGGTGAGCTGGATCTCCACACTTGGCTATGTGTGGGCCGGGCATGTGCTCTCACTTATCTCTATTTTTATATTGACCATCTGTATATAGGCTGCATACCACCTGTGCTAGGAGTGGTGTGACCGTGGTTGTTTCCTCACAACCGGCCCTTCTTCTACTGGAGCCAGCCTGGTGAGCTGGTAGTAGGGTGGTGGTCTCCGTACCTGAGGCTTTAATACTTACAGTGACCTTCCCGGGGCCAGAGGAACTTAATATTCCAGCTTTACACCGTTTGTCTACTCTTCGATATTGATGGCATATCGCTAGGGTATGGCAGCAGATGTCAGATAAGTATGAAACCCACATCTGGGACCTGCACTTATGTCCAGAACGGGACCCCCAGAGTGAGGGAACATGCGTGGCTGCCCTACATCCATTTCTATGGGACTACTGAAAATAGCCGAGCCACTCCCTGGCCTTTGAACGTCTGGATGGATGACCAGCTAGTTGGGGACTTGCCACTGCCGATGTGACCCCATCCAGACGTTTACAGGCCTGTTACTAGAAGGAGCATTCAACGGCCCCTTTGTGTAGGGATGCAGGAGCGGGGAGTGGATGACTGTAATTTTTTCTTTAGGTGCCTCACTGTCCTTTCCAGATTTAAAGAGGACCTTTCACTGGTCCACAGTTTATCAGTTAAAGATATCTACATTGAGAGCGGCACCCAGGGATGTCCCTGCACTTACTTGTATCCCTGGGTGCCGCTCCGTTCGTCCTCTGTAGCCCCCGGTACCGTCGCTCCTGCTGCTGTAATTCTGCCTGGGGCGGAGACTTCTTCTTCTGCCCTGGGCGTCTCCTTCTCCCAGGGCTGGAGCGCTGGCCAATCGCAGCGCTCAGCTCATATTCAGGGGGCTACAGAGGACGAACGGAGCGGCAACCAGGGATACAAGTAAGTGCAGGGACATCCCTGGGTGCCGCTCTCAATGTAGATATCTTTAACTGATAAACTGTGGACCAGTGAAAGGTCCTCTTTAAAATGGGCCTTTAGAGGCTATGTACACCTTCGGAGGGGCAGTTTTTTTATGATTGCATTTTAATCATTTTGGGCTAAAAATCATTTTTTCGATTGGTCTCTATTAAAAAATATTGAGTCTTTCTGTCACAAATGGTTAACTGTTTTTCTAAATGTGTGAATTGTACTTTTTACTTTCACTTTGTGCCGGTCACCTAATAACCCTGATGTCTAATTTACTAACAGGTCATGAACACTTATATAAGCCACATTCTTAGGGCTCATTCAGATGACCGTATGTAATTTGCGGTCCTGCAAAACATAGATACCGGCCGTGTGCGTTTCGCATTTTGCAGAGAAGAATAGGACATGCTCTATTTTTTTTTTTGCGGGCCATAGAATCGAAGAACTGATGCAGACAGCACATAGTGTGCTGTCCATATCTTTTTCTGCCCCATTGAATTAATAGGTTGATATCCGAACTGCAAAAAATGCGGATCGGATGCGGACCCAATACAGTACATGCTCGTGTGCATGAGCCCTAACAGGTGGACACATAAATACGGTTGTGAGAATAAGCCCTTAGGCCTCGTCCACATTTCCATTTTTCACTCATATGTGCTGTCCGCTGAAAATTACCCAATGAATTTTTTTTTTACTGACCATTGAATTCTAAGGGTCCATGCAAATCAAAGACGCAACACGGATGACATCCGTGGTGTGTCCACTTTTTACTGAACACTAATAGGAGATGCTCTGGAAATTAATTTTCGGCTGAGCAACATCCTTGGATTACGGATGACGCATGGAGGACAAAAATGTACATGCGGTCCAAACACGGTTTCCTCACAGATATCTTCACGGATGAAACAAGGACACCTTTTTCATGGACTTGAAAATGACACGTAAATGTGGACGAGGCCTTTTTAGTAAGGTTTGTAAGGTCAGAGATAAAGAGCCCATCAGCTGAGCTGCCTGATGTAACAAAGTGACCATTCAGAGCCCTTTACAGGGCTGCACATAGAAGGGTACTGAACATTTTTTAATAAAGACCAATTGAAAAAAAGATTTTTGGCTGAAAATGAGTACAGTGCAATAATAAAAACAAAATTGCCCCGAAGGGTGTCCATAGCCTTTAAAGCTGGAAAACACCTGTAAAATTGGCCACAATGTCCTATTCCACAGAGAATGTGACTGGCTGGATAATGCGTTTCTCTGGGAAACACCCGTCCATGAGCTGATCACGCTGGGGACGAGTAGAGGCGATCAGCAGACCCTTGTATTGAGTGACCGTCTAGTCGCTCCTCTGCACTACAGTGCGGCGTATACTTTACTGCTGCCTGTGCCTCTGCTGCCTGTGCCACTGCTGCCTGTGCCTCTGCTGCCTGTGCCACTGCTGCCTGTGCCTCTGCTGCCTGTGCCTCTGCTGCCTGTGCCACTGCTGCCTGTGCCACTGCTGCCTGTGCCACTGCTGCCTGTGCCACTGCTGCCTGTGCCACTGCTGCCTGTGCCACTGCTGCCTGTGCCTCTGCTGCCTGAGCCTCTGCTGCCTGTGCCTCTGCTGCCTGTGGTCGTCCTGGAGAAATTTAGAGGGATTATTGTCCCTCAGTTGCATATTAAATATTCATATTCAAAGCATGCTTTTCAATTGTAATAATTTGTTAAGATTGCCCCCGTGTCTCTATATTGCTGCTGCAGACTGTTTTATGGCGCCCCCTGCTGTCCTTTATAGAACTTCCTCCTAATGTGTGCAGCGCTAGTGAGAAGACACTACTTCTCGTGCGCCAACTCTTACTGGATAGCACTGTAGTATGAATGGTTCTGCGGACAGTTTACACAGGGTCCAGGCTGTGAGACGGTGCTACGGAGCATGCCTGACCATAGGTGGACCTTCTGAGAGGAAATCAAACGAACTTCAGGAGGTGCCAGAACGTGAAGTTTCGTGAGATCTAAAAGAACTGTCATGTTTAGTTGTGGGACAAGCCCTTTAATATTGATATTTGAGGGAGGCTGCAATAAAATGAATAAGAAAAAGAAGTGTTGTGCTGTCCTAAGTGTGGAGGGAGATGCTGCGAATGTGCCGGACGGGCTCGTTTCCAGGCATGTGCAGTATGTTAGCTTGCATTCCACACATATCTTGTAAGGTCCAGCAGGAATCATCTGAGGTTGACACTGTGCACGAACAGCAGGGAGAAGGCATTGGGGAAGATTTATCAAATTGGTGTAAAGGAAAACTTGACCTGGTTTCCCATAGCAACCAATCAGATTCCACCTTTCATTTTCCAAAGGAGCTGCAAAAAATGAAAGCTGGAATCTGATTGGTTGCTTTGGGCAACTAAAGCCAGTTTTCTTTTACTTCAGTTTTGATAAATCAACCCCCAAAGTGTCTGATTGACCGGGGTCTGACCACTGGAGCCCCAATGAGATCCTGAGAATGCACACCACCACTCCAGTCAAGTCTTTGGGACTGCTGGTGGTAGCCCGAGCACTTGGCAGTCCCATAGAACTGAATTCTATGTCACTTTACTGGCATAAAAAAGTTACAAATTTCAGTTCAAGGCCGTTTTGCTCCAAAATGTGTGACATTCCTCCTGAGTGCTTGTACTTGCTGTAGCACATGTTCCATTAAGCTTTGTAACGTAAGGATTGTCCGTACAAGCGGCCTCAGGGATAAGACAGCTTGATGTGTGAAGTAACCTAGTTTATAAGGCCGAAAAAAGACATCTGTCCATCCAGTTCGGCCTGTTATCCTGCAAGTTGATCCAGAGGAAGGCAAAAAAAAAACCCTGTGAGGTGGAAGCCAAATTTCCTCACTTTGGAGTCGGGAAGGAAGTTTTTTCCCCTAATCAGGCAATCAGAATAACTCCCTGGATCAACGACCCCTCTCTAGTAGCTGTAGCCTGTAATATTATTACACTCCAGAAATAAATCCAGTCCCCTCTTGAATTCCTTTATTGTACTCACCATTACCACCTCCTCAGGCAGAGAGTTCCATAGTCTCACTGCTCTTACCGTAAAGAACCCTTTTCTATGTTTGTGTACAAACCTTCTTTCCTCCAGACGCAGAGGATGTCCCCTCGTCACAGTTACAGTCCTGGGAATAAATAGATGATGGGACAGATCTCTGTACTGACCCCTGATGTATTTATACATAGTTATTAGATCTCCCCTCAGTCGTTTTTTTTCTAAAGTGAATAACCCTAATTTTGATAACCTTTCAGGGTACCGTAGTCCACCCATTCCAGTTATTACTTTAGTTGCCCTCCTCTGAACCCTCTCCAGCTCTGCTATGTCTGCCTTGTTATGTCTGCTATCTCTGACTAGTGATTTGTAAAGTGGTAGGACTATGTTCTCATCACGGCGTCTAGGCCCCTTTGATGCACATACGGATGTACATACCGTACATTCAGTCCTTGTCCCGCTGCTTTAGCTTCATGCACCAAGTCTGTCCTGGAGCCTACAGAAGGCGAAAGCCGGTGGATCATTCACAGGACTTTGATAGTAGTTTTCCCATTGTAATCTGCCGGCTGATGAAGCAAGCTCTTGACATTTCCATATGACTAAATAGAGCGGACCTCGTTACATTGTATCATTACTATAATACAGCGAGACCAGTAAGTACCATTGCATCCACCAAACCGCCATCCCATGTGCCAGGTGAGGGGCTTTTAGTTTTTGTGGCGTCACATGATGCCTTTGAGTCAGTCAGTGGCTGTGAAAAGGATCACGTGCCGTTCCTTTATTATTCCTGATGGGCAGTGTGAAATAAGGGGACGTCTACACGGCAATTTATGTGGCTGCCATAGGAATGAATGGGGTCGTGGTGCATCTCGCATGTTTGCTGCGTCCGCAACTTGTGAATTTCAAAAACAAATCCTGCAATTGTTTCAGTTCATGTGTCGAAAGATGCAGGTCTTACTGCGACCTCAATTATTCCTATGGGTGCCCCGCCACACTGCCATACTTGGGAGCGACATGGGCATGCAACACGTGTCGTGCCCTAAACCGCTGTGCAGCAGTACCCTCAAGGTCAAGATGGATGTTGCCAGTTGGGGGTGTGTCCCTGCATAGGCTGACACTATCCATTCCTTGCTGCCAATGTCATACTGTGCAGAGATCCCCCCCTGCTGGTAACACCCACATTGATCTTCATTGTAAACTACCATTCATTCATCTTATGGAAGGAACAGAAGTCTGGATTTTATCGATGCACCTACTGAGGGTGTTTCTACGTAGAATTGGCCATCCAGTCTAAAACGCACTCGTATAAGAACGGGTGGAAGGGAAAACGGGAGCAATTGCCCACAGCTGCTAATGACAATGGCGCAGGTTTATAAATCTTATAGTTGGCGTAAGCTTAGGGCCCAGCATATTGGGGAAGAGCGTTTTGTATAAATGCTCATTCCCTATAATCTGCCAACGTAAAAGGCGACGGCCGCCCGATGAATGAGCAAACGCTCGACACGTGAATAATTCCCAAAAATGCAGCAAAAAAGAAAAAAAAATTGCAAAACACGCCCAAAACAATCTCTGTGTGACACCAGCCCAGTTTTCTTTGTATCGGGCTTTATTGCTATCAAATGGGAAAAATGAAGCGGAAGCTGGGTAGGTAATCTGGGTTGGTAAGTGCTCATCTAGTTTTTATCAGCAACAGTCATGTAACTCCAAAGCCTTGACATGAGACCTGAGGCACAGGGCACATCTTTTAGGCCAGGGGTACATGGCGACGTGTCGCTGAAAAGTCACGCAACGTTTTTTCATAATGAAACGCCCATGGAGTTGCACTGTGACGTACTGTGACAAGACAGTTGATTTTTTTTTTATCCAAGTTAGATTTTTGTCTTCTGTTGCATCGCAGTCGCAGTTACAATGGAACTTCATGGTGACGGATGTTACAGTATGGCATCTGTCTGAGGCGTCCGTATACATTTTTTTCCGTTATGTTGAACGTATGACAAAACCCACCCTTACGTGCCCGATTTAGCACTTCTGTTATTTTCGTTGTTCTTCTCAACTAACTGAGCAGAACAGCAGAAATAGATAGTGGTGATGTGAACGTGCCCTAAGAAGTGGGTATAATAGCCTGCCTACATTCACTACCTGCTACACTACATGCGTGTGGTGTACATGGCGCAGTGAGTGTGTGTGTGTGATGGTGCACGTGGCGCGGTGTGTGTGTGATGGTGCACGTGGCGCGGTGTTTGTGATGGTGCACGTGGCGCGGTGTTTGTGATGGTGCACGTGGCGCGGTGTGTGTGATGGTGCACGTGGCGCGGTGTGTGTGATGGTGCACGTGGCGCGGTGTGTGTGATGGTGCACGTGGCGCGGTGTGTGTGATGGTGCACGTGGCGCGGTGTGTGTGATGGTGCACGTGGCGCGGTGTGTGTGATGGTGCACGTGGCGCGGTGTGTGTGATGGTGCACGTGGCGCGGTGTGTGTGATGGTGCACGTGGCGCGGTGTGTGTGATGGTGCACGTGGCGCGGTGTGTGTGATGGCGCGTCCCGCAGTGTGTGTGTGATGGCGCGTGCCGCAGTGTGTTTTTGATGGCGTAGGCGGCACAGTTTGTGTGTGATGGCGCACGCGGCGCAGTGTGTGTGTGTGATGGCGCACGCGGCGCAGTGTGTGTGTGTGTGATGGCGCACGCGGCGCAGTGTGTGTGTGTGATGGCGCACGCGGCGCAGTGTGTGTGTGTGATGGCGCACGCGGCGCAGTGTGTGTGTGTGATGGCGCACGCGGCGCAGTGTGTGTGTGTGTTTGATGGCGCAAGCGGCGCAGTGTGTGTGTGTGATGGCGCACGCGGCGCAGTGTGTGTGTGTTTTTGATGGCGCAAGCGGCGCAGTGTGTGTGTGTGATGGCGCACGCGGCGCAGTGTGTGTGATGATCACACTACATACATTACACACATCACTGCTGCCATATTTGCCAGGGTCCTTGGGCAGCATGCCTGGCATTTCTTACTATAGCAACCCAGGAGCTAGCCCCTTCTCCTTCCAGTTCCTGCCAGCTTCTCCTTCTGCAGGGCACTGTATCTCTCTGGAAGCCCACCCAAACTAACCAATAACAAAGCTACTTGCTGTACGGAGCTTTGCTATTGGTTATTACCGCCACAGGCAGCATCGCTGCGCTGCCTGCGCTGTTCACAGCACGCCCTGCGCTGATGAATTGCAGGGGAAAAGGCCAAGGCGTATTGGTACATCTTAGACTTTTTCCAGGCAGTAAAATGGCCTGAACAGGCGTCTAAGTGCAGGCGTTATCGCAGCCTCTGGTGTCAGGATTTAAATGTGGACTCCATGCCCCAATGCTGAGAGTATTCACTGCCGTTTTTACAGAGACCCATGTGAATGGTGTATAATAGTATACAACCCAGAACATATGGAATGGTGTCCTCTGTATTAGTAGGCAGCCAAAGACATATTGGGCACATTTATTAAGGGACTTGTGACCGTTTTAGATGTAAAATAGTCGCAAGTCTCCCTTTCTAACCGGCCGGGCCACAATATTTACTTGTCCGGTTCTATGCTGTGTCTAGGGGCGAGTCGGGGCCGGGACTTCAGCCCTGGCAAATTTACTAACATTTACACCACGCGCAGCGTCTGCCGCAGTGCGCTTAATTTATGACTAGGAGAATCTAAAGGCAGGCGTAAAATGGCGGTCTTCGTAAATGTGCCCCATTGGCACCAGTATACTCGGTATGTAGTATTCAGATTACTACTTTTGTAGACGGTGGGGGAGATAAATCATAACTGGTGTAAATGAAAACTGGCTTAGTTGCCCATAGCAACCAATCAGATTCCACCTTACATTTTTCAGAGCTCCTTTGGAAAATGAAAGGTGGAATGTGATTGGTTTCAGTGGACAACTAGGCCAGTTTTCCCTTTAGACCAGTTTTATTGAATCTCCGCCATTGGTTCTGTGTCTGTTTTGTCAGTACTATAGTAATAGTATAGTAATAGTAGCCGTGAGCGCATGCTATGAGGTAATGGATCATGTGAAAGGTTAAATGTTAATGTTTCATGGCTTCGCTTGGTTTCTGTCAGATGATGTGAGGAAGAACAAGCGCTTGTTTTGTGTCTGCATACAGCTTGTGTTGTGGGAGAAATAGTGAGGCCTGGCGCTGCAGCCTCCTCTTTCCTGCTTCAGGTCTAGTTCTGTGTGAATGGCTTCTGAATAGATTTCTGTTGACAAAGACTATGAGATCAGCTCGTTGGAATGGTAGTCACAGTGATTTACAGTAGATGTGCTCTGCGACATGAGCGTCCTTTATAAAACGACGCCGTCGAGTCACATTATTATGACCACCAGCTAATATCCAGAGTAGCCCCGTGTGCAGTTAGATGGGCTGGGAGTGACTCGGTAAGGTCCTGGTAGGTTGTCCCAGATATCTGGAGCCATGGTGACTGCAGTGGATACTGCATGGAGGAGGATCCATAGAGCAAACATGACTATCGAGGTGGTCTCAATTGGGTTCAAGTTATTTAGGGGGCCAGGGAAGTACTTAAAGTCTCGTTTACGCTCTTCCAACCAATGTGGGACATTTCTAGCCATGTGACATGTCTCATTGTCTTCCTGGAAGATCCCATCCACCCCAGAGAAGACAACCAGCATGTATGGTTGTGCGGGATCTGCAAGGATGGATTCATACCCAAACCAGCTGAGAGTGCCCGCCACGTGGATGAGTGCGCCCAGAAAATGCCATGAAGACATTCTCCAGACCGTAACGCTGCCACCACCAGCTTGTGTTCTTCCAGCAATGGGTTCTCTGATTTTTCTCACCTGATAGACAATGGTGTATCATCTGAGAGGCATTCCGTCATACTACAAGTCTATGGCCAGCATAGACTTCTGTGATGATGGAATGCCTTATTGGCTTCCGTGGTGCATGCCGTCATAGAATTCCGTTATGGTCCGTGGTAGCGCAATCCAAAACGGGATTTTTAGATATAACGCAAGTTCGCTCATCACTAGTCATGACAGCAACGAGGCATATGTGTGCAGGCGGCCTATGACACACCTTATATACCCACCAAGCCAGCTCGCCACACGCTGCCCACGTCAAAAGTAGGAAGTGGTCATAATAATTTGACTCGACCATGGCGATACATACCTTATAACATGGTATAAACCCCGCCAGTTATCACACCTCAACACCTATGCTTCTTTATAGTGAGTCCTGTGAAAATTGCGGGATGCACTCTGTATTTTCTGGATCCGCAGAAGTCCTAACTTGTTTTTTTTTCATGGAATTTTTGAAAAGCATTTTTTAAAAGAAATTGGGGTCACCCTGAGGTACAATGTGGACCTGTAACATTTTGTGCACATTGTTTTACATAAGCCCCTATACACTCGGTGCGCGCTGTGGATGTCCGTACGTTATCACTACAGAAGACTGGTCCTCTTTTTAAATGTCAGCCATGATCGCTTTTTTCCACACATGCATCTCTCATCAGTTCCTTGTGTTATGTGTAGCCTGCAGCCAGGCTTAGTGAGCGGATGTTACTGACACTTGCATTCCTCTCTCTGCAGAAAGGACTACAATACAAACAGGATTTGTGTCCAGCGGTCTGAAGTTTCTCCTCGGCCCAGACATCAGCTTAAGCATGCAGGGCAATGAATGAACTAGGTACGTTATGTAGGTAGCAGGTAACCTTCCCGACCCCTTCCATTGCTTTTAAAGCGTGTGTCCTAGAAATGCAGGGATAAATTGGCAGCTGGGTCTTACTATTACCTAAGGGGTGTGTCCCTCCGGAGTGTGGAACTGTCAGGGCTGATTGGACTGCGTCCCCAATTGGTAACACTTAGTTGTCAATTTACTCATACATTTCTAAGAGGAATAACAGGGGGACGGAACAGTAGCTCTCAAATTGGTATTTCACTGAAAATAGTTATTTACAGGAGAGCTGATGTGGACTCTTTAATGCACATGCAGTAATTTAGCAGAATGTCATGGGTGTTGATTTAATTTGGACAACTTAAGGTGACATTACGCAGAAGGGAAGGATGCGATTGTCATCATACTGGAAAAGGATTGGAGGAAGCAGTCTGGAAAGAAGAACTGTCACCACTCCCAACATGTTTTTTGTAGTAAGGGTACTTTCACACTGGCGTTTTGGATTCCGTTTGTGAGATCAGTTTCAGGGCTCTCACAAACGGTCCAAAACGGATCAGTTAAGCCCCAATGCATTCTGAATGGATAAGGATCCATCCAGAAGGCATCAGTTCAACTCCGTTCCGCTTCTATTCCGTTTTGGAGGCGGACACCAAAACGCAGCATGCAGCATTTTGGTGTCCGTCTGAAGAGGCGGAGCCTAACGGATCCGTTTTTAATTACAATGTAAGTCAATGGGGACGGATCCGTTTTCAATTACATAATATGGTGCATCTGAAAACGGATCCGTTTTGTTCTTTGTCATTTTTCTTTTAACTAATGCAAACGGATCCGTTCTGAACAGATACAAACGTTTGCATTATAGGTGCGGATCCGTCTGTGCAAATAAACAGACGGATCCGCACCAACGCAAGTGTGAAAGTACCCTAACTACTTGCATTCCCTATGAAATAACAACTCTGGGTTATCTTTTTTTTTTTTTTTATAACTGTATGTTTCTGCTATTCCTCTATTATTCCTACCATACATTTTTAATAAATTGACACCTGGTTATTACTTTCCCACTTGCCAAAGGGGTGCATTCCTATACAGTCTACCGCTATCAGCATTGAATAAACTATGTCAGAAGGTCACGCAGGGGTGTGGAAATTAAAAAAAAACTACTTGTCGAATGACAAAAGCGGGGGCTCGATCTACTTGTCCTGATACAAAAAATAGTTTTAAATAATGGAGATGTGACATGGAGGTGGAGAGATGTGACATGGAGGTGGAGAGATGTGACATGGAGGTGGAGAGATGTGACATGGAGGTGGAGAGATGTGACATGGAGGTGGAGAGATGTGACATGGAGGTGGAGAGATGTGACATGGAGGTGGGGAGATGTGACATGGAGGTGGGGAGATGTGACATGGAGGTGGGGAGATGTGACATGGAGGTGGAGAGATGTGACATGGAGGTGGAGAGATGTGACATGGAGGTGGAGAGATGTGACATGGAGGTGGAGAAGATGTGACATGGAGGTGGAGAGATGTGACATGGAGGTGGAGAGATGTGACATGGAGGTGGAGAGATGTGACATGGAGGTGGAGAGATGTGACATGGAGGTGGAGAGATGTGACATGGAGGTGGAGAGATGTGACATGGAGGTGGAGAGATGTGACATGGAGGTGGAGAGATGTGACATGGAGGTGGAGAGATGTGACATGGAGGTGGAGAGATGTGACATGGAGGTGGAGAGATGTGACATGGAGGTGGAGAGATGTGACATGGAGGTGGAGAGATGTGACATGGAGGTGGAGAGATGTGACATTGGGGGGCGGGAGATGTGACATGCGGGGGGGGGGACGGTGGGGACGGTTGGGGTCCGGAGATGTGACATGGGGGCCAGTTGATGTGACATGGGGGCGGGAGATGTGACATTTCTCTCCCCCTCATGTCACATTCCCCCATGACACATTTCTCTGAACCCTCCCACCCCCCATGTCACATTTTCTCTCCCCTCCCCCATGTCACATTTTCTCTCCCTCCCCATGTCACATTTTCTCTCCCTCCCCATGTCACATTTCTCTCCCTCCATGTCACATTTCTCTCCCCTCCATGTCACATTTACCCTCTCCCTACCCCCTCTATTAATGTGTAAAAACCATTATGCTCACCTGATCCCGTCTGCAGCCAATCCCCTTCTCCTCTATATAATCCTGGTATTTTAGGCTCCCGACAAGTTGTTTGAGGACCTGGGAAAACTCAGCCAATCAGTGGCCGCAGCTGTGTCATGTGTCAGGCCAGAGATTGGCTAAGCAGGAAATCCCTGGCCTGACGTGATATAGCTGTAGCCACTGATTGGCTGAATGTTCCCAGGTCCTCAAACAACTTGTCGGGAGCGCAAGATATTATGATCATACAGAGGAGAATAGCCGCGGCCGGCCGGAGGCGCGCAAGTGATTTATTTAAATTTTTGCGCCCTAAGGCAGCCGCGGTCAGACTTGCTACTTGCCCGAAGCAGGGCTAAGCTACCGAACAAACTACCTGCCCGGCGCCCGGAACTGCATGTCCCGGGCGTCGGGCGATACAATTTCCACACCCCTGAGGTGTTAGGACCCCATCCCCTCTAGGGTTGCCAGACAGAATTTTTCTTTTTCGGGACACTCAACATTTTTTATGGACAAATTAGAAAACCATAATTAATGAAAAAGATTATAAGTAATACATGTCTAAGAACTCATTACCAGCATTTACTGTGAGCTGTAAAGTGATGACATTTACCACCAAAATAATCTAGTCTAGAACCACCAACCTCAAAACAGTCACGGACACGTCTATTTTTTTTCATGGGCACAGGATAAAAGTGGCCTTTGTTACGCACTGTCCAGAAACTTCTGGACAGTTGGCAACCCTGCTCCTCGCCATATTTGCTTATTTTTTGCAGGACAAGATGCACTTTCTAATGGCACTATTTACAATTGCATACAATGTGGGAAAGTGGGAAAAAAAATTCAAATGGAATGAAATTGGGAAAAAAACAACGCAATTCCGCAACAGTTTTTTGGGGTTTTGATTGTACGGCGTTCCCTATATGGTAAAACCGGATAGTTACCTTTATTCTCCATATTAGTACCAATCCGGCGATACCACATATAAATATTTTTTCTTGCGTTTTTTTTTTCTTTTAGTTACCACATTCTGTAACTTTTTTTGTAGTTATGTGTACGGAGCTGTGTGAGGGCTCATTTTTTGCGTGCCGCTCTGTAGTTTTCAGTGATATAATTTGGGATTCGTTTGACTTTTTGATAATTTTTTATCTAATTTTTTGTGGGAGGAGAATTGAGCAAAAAATGGCAAATCGGCCATTCAGACTTTTTATATTTTAATAGTACGGGTGTTTTTGCACGTGGCGATAACTATGATGTGTCTTTAAAAAAAAAAAAAATTGATTTTGGGGAAAGGGGGGTGACGCTAGGGAGGCTCGTCCCCGTCCCCGGCTACCATTGACTGGTTCCCCCTCGACACTGGATGTTTTTATTCCGATTCAGGGAGAAGCAGCAGCGGCGGTGTGGGGACCAGGAGCAGCGCCGGGAGTGGGGGAAGTATATTACCGTTGAGGGGCCCAGCACATGTGTGTGTGGGGGGGGGGGTTTCTTTAAATTGGATAACCTCTTTAATGGCAATTTCTTTCACTGTCATGTGAGTGTAGCCTAAGACAGACTAGAACCAGCCCTGTACCTCACATGTATCTAGAGTAGGGGTGGGACGATATGGCGATATAGACAATATGCGATATGAATTTGTGCCACGATATCGATTTTGTCTATATCGCCATATTGCGGTAGAATATGGTATGCGCCGCTCTCGGCGCATACCATGTTCTTCTGAGCCGGCACAGTGGAGAAGGAGGGAGTCCCTCCCTCCCCACTGAGAGCCACCAATGAGAGAGGAGGAGGGGAGGGACTGTAGCCACTGCCACCAATGAGAGCGAAGGAGGGGAGGGACTGTGGCCAATGCCACCAATGAGAGCGGGGCAGTGCAGAACGTCACAGGCAGGAAGAAGGAACGCCCAGGGAGAGAAACTGATGTCTCCTCCCTGGTGTTCCCACTATGTAACGGGGGCAAGAGCAGGCGAACGGGGCCCCGCGCAGACATAATAGTAAGTGCCCCCTATAGGCATAAGGCCATCCTTCATATAAGATAGGGAATGGGGCTATCCATAGTATTCAGCATATTGGGCAGACTAGATGGGCCAAATGGTTCTTATCTGCCGACGCATTCTATGTTTCTATGTGCTGCCACCTAATAAAAGGTCCTATAGGCCTGCATGTGCCGGCCATATCCCACACCCGGCCTCTATGACTGCCTGCTGCGATCTGCCGCAATTAACCCCTCAGAACCTGAGGGGTTAATTGCGGTGGATCGCAGAGTGCAGTCACAGAGGCCCAGTATGGTATATGGCCGGCACATGCAGGCTACGTTTCTATTCACTCATTGGTGGCAGTGGCAGTTGTGATCAGAGCCCCAGCAGTGTAATGCCTGGGCTCCGATCGGTTACCATGGCAGCCAGGGCACTACTATTGTCCTGGCTGCTATGGTCAGCTCCCTGCTGCTGTGTGCACAGAGCACAGGGCAGCAGGGTCAGTGTCAAGTCCTATTTACCCTGACAGATATCTATCAGGGTGAATAGGACAAGGGTTCTAGCCCCTAAGGAGGCTAAATAGTTATTAAATAAAAAGTTGAAGAAAAAAAAAACAAAAAAGTTTAACAACCCTCCCTCCAATATAGAAAATATATATCGCGATATATATCGCATATCGCACATGCTTCATATTATATCGCAATATAAATTTTAGGCCATATCGCCCACCCCTAATCCAGAGTTCCCCCCATTCATTACTCTGCTTCTAACAGTAGAGTTGGCAGGTGGAAGTTAAAGAATGTAATTGAGCATGTGCGATCACCTCAGTAGGTGTACATGCACATTATTATACAGTCGGAGGCGTCCCGTAGTCGTCAGTGGGAGGCGTCCCGTAGTCGTCAGTGGGAGGCGTCCCGTAGTCGTCAGTGGGAGGCGTCCCGTAGTCGTCAGTGGGAGGCGTCCCGTAGTCGTCAGTGGGAGGCGTCCCGTAGTCGTCAGTGGGAGGCGTCCCGTAGTCGTCAGTGGGAGGCGTCCCGTAGTCGTCAGTGGGAGGCGTCCCGTAGTCGTCAGTGGGAGGCGTCCCGTGAGTCGCCAGTGGGAGGCGTCCCGTGAGTCGTCAGTGGGAGGCGTCCCGTAGTCGTCAGTGGGAGGCGTCCCGTGAGTCGCCAGTGGGAGGCGTCCCGTAGTCGCCAGTGGGAGGCGTCCCGTGAGTCGCCAGTGGGAGGCGTCCCGTAGTCGCCAGTGGGAGGCGTCCCAGTAGCGTCGCCAGTGGGAGGCGTCCCGTAGTCGTCAGTGGGAGGCGTCCCGTAGTCGCCAGTGGGAGGCGTCCCGTAGTCGCCAGTGGGAGGCGTCCCGTAGTCGCTCAGTGGGAGGCGTCCCGTAGTCGTCAGTGGGAGGCGTCCCGTAGTCGCCAGTGGGAGGCGTCCCGTAGTCGTCAGTGGGAGGCGTCCCGTAGTCGCTCAGTGGGAGGCGTCCCGTAGTCGCCAGTGGGAGGCGTCCCGTAGTCGCCAGTGGGAGGCGTCCCGTAGTCGCCAGTGGGAGGCGTCCCGTAGTCGTCAGTGGGAGGCGTCCCGTAGTCGCCAGTGGGAGGCGTCCCGTAGTCGCTCAGTGGGAGGCGTCCCGTAGTCGCCAGTGGGAGGCGTCCCGTAGTCGCCAGTGGGAGGCGTCCCGTAGTCGCCAGTGGGAGGCGTCCCGTAGTCGTCAGTGGGAGGCGTCCCGTAGTCGCCAGTGGGAGGCGTCCCGTAGTCGTCAGTGGGAGGCGTCCCGTAGTCGCCAGTGGGAGGCGTCCCGTAGTCGCTCAGTGGGAGGCGTCCCGTAGTCGCTCAGTGGGAGGCGTCCCGTAGTCGCCAGTGGGAGGCGTCCCGTAGTCGCTCAGTGGGAGGCGTCCCGTAGTCGCCAGTGGGAGGCGTCCCGTAGTCGCCAGTGGGAGGCGTCCCGTAGTCGTCAGTGGGAGGCGTCCCGTAGTCGTCAGTGGGAGGCGTCCCGTAGTCGTCAGTGGCAGGCGTCCCGTAGTCGTCAGTGGGAGGCGTCCCGTAGTCGTCAGTGGCAGGCGTCCCGTAGTCGTCAGTGGGAGGCGTCCCGTAGTCGCCAGTGGGAGGCGTCCCGTAGTCGTCAGTGGGAGGCGTCCCGTGAGTCGTCAGTGGGAGGCGTCCCGTAGTCGTCAGTGGAGGCGTCCCGTAGTCGTCAGTGGGAGGCGTCCCGTAGTCGTCAGTGGGAGGCGTCCCGTAGTCGTCAGTGGGAGGCGTCCCGTAGTCGTCAGTGGGAGGCGTCCCGTAGTCGTCAGTGGGAGGCGTCCCGTAGTCGTCAGCGGCAGGCGTCCCGTAGTCGTCAGCGGCAGGCGTCCCGTAGTCGTCAGCGGCAGGCGTCCCGTAGTCGTCAGCGGCAGGCGTCCCGTAGTCGTCAGTGGCAGGCGTCCCGTAGTCGTCAGCGGCAGGCGTCCCGTAGGTCGTCAGCGGGAGGCGTCCCGTAGTCGCCAGCGGCAGGCGTCCCGTAGTCGTCAGCGGCAGGCGTCCCGTAGTCGTCAGCGGCAGGCGTCCCGTAGTCGTCAGCGGCAGGCGTCCCGTAGTCGTCAGCGGCAGGCGTCCCGTAGTCGTCAGCGGCAGGCGTCCCTGTAGTCGTCAGCGGCAGGCGTCCTGTAGTCGCTCAGCGGCAGGCGTCCCGTAGTCGCCAGCGGCAGGCGTCCCGTAGTCGTCAGCGGCAGGCGTCCCGTAGTCGTCAGCGGCAGGCGTCCCGTAGTCGTCAGCGGCAGGCGTCCCGTAGTCGTCAGCGGCAGGCGTCCCGTAGTCGTCAGCGGCAGGCGTCCCGTAGTCGTCAGCGGCAGGCGTCCCGTAGTCGTCAGCGGCAGGCGTCCCGTAGTCGTCAGCGGCAGGCGTCCCGTAGTCGTCAGCGGCAGGCGTCCCGTAGTCGTCAGCGGCAGGCGTCCCGTAGTCGTCAGCGGCAGGCGTCCCGTAGTCGTCAGCGGCAGGCGTCCCGTAGTCGTCAGCGGCAGGCGTCCCGTAGTCGTCAGCGGCAGGCGTCCCGTAGTCGTCAGCGGCAGGCGTCCCGTGAGTCGTCAGCGGCAGGCGTCCCGTAGTCGCTCAGCGGCAGGCGTCCCGTAGTCGTCAGCGGCAGGCGCCCCGTAGTCGTCAGCGGCAGGCGCCCCGTAGTCGTCAGCGGCAGGCGCCCCGTAGTCGTCAGCGGCAGGCGCCCCGTAGTCGTCAGCGGCAGGCGCCCCGTAGTCGTCAGCGGCAGGCGCCCCGTAGTCGTCAGCGGCAGGCGCCCGTGAGTCGTCAGCGGCAGGCGCCCCGTAGTCGTCAGCGGCAGGCGCCCCGTAGTCGTCAGCGGCAGGCGCCCCGTAGTCGTCAGCGGCAGGCGCCCCGTAGTCGTCAGCGGCAGGCGCCCCGTAGTCGTCAGCCGTATCACAGTGTTGCCCTAGCGTAATAGTCCACAATATTTGCTTATTAGGCCCACCTTGAGGCTATATTAAATGCTTTTAAAAGGGTTTTTCAGTCTCCTGTTATTGATGACGTATTCTCAGGATTAGTCATCAATATGCGACCAGTGGGGGTCCGACACCCCGCACCCCCATTGATCAGCTGTTCTCACTTTCGGCCCACAGGGGACCGAAGCTGCAGGGATGGGACCCTCAGCACTGGAACGGAGCGCTAGTTAGCAGGTAAGTACTCCTTTACTTTCCCTTTAGGATGAGCCATAACTGAAATTTCTGTGGTGGTCCGATAACCCCATTTAGGGGAAATAACTGTCGTGAAATAAATATTTTGGTCATGAGTTTTCTTTTCTTTCAAACAGGCAAGTGGCATAAATCAAGAGAGAGTTTCTAGATAAGTGGATTTAGACGTGGACTCAAATCCAGCTGCTGTGAAGTAGTGAAATGTAAGTTGACTTTGGTTTCTCTTTCACTTACGTTGCATTTAGAGAAATACTGCGTTAATGCTGTCTTCATACACATTTGGTTTGGAAGAAGCACGTGTTTTTTTAATGGTGTTTTTACTTCATTTTTATGGCATCTTGTTTTGTAAAAAAAAAAAAAAAAACATATTTTTTTTTTACATTTTTTTTTTTTAGCCATGCGTTATTAAAATGGGAAATATGTACCCCCTCTAATGTCACTTATTCTGTAGATGTCTATAAAAAAAAGTCATTTGAAAAAAAAAAAAGTGTAAAAGTGTCATTAAAAATATGCATCTAGGAGTGAAGCCTACACACCAATAAGGTATATATAATAATGGAAATATTTTCACCTATGTTTTGGACTTGCACCCTCTTTTGGCTCACAATCGCTGATCAAACGCTGACACTCTGAAAGCGGCAAAAAAAAGGGCAAAAGCCACAAAAGTTGGCAAAAACACCAGTCGAAAACGGTTTGAAACCAGCTTTATTGTATTTTCTTTTTGTTTAGTAATTTTTGGTATGCGTTTACATCTTAAAATCTTCATTTAGTATATAGTGTACCCAATACATACGTCCAGATTTGCTTTAGTTGATCATTATGAAACCGTAATCTTGCTTAAATATTGAACCACAAAAACCATGATTAGCAGTAAACACAAAAGCTACAAAACCTAGAACAGAATGGGCCTAAAACTCCTGTTTTATCTTAAAGGGTTTTTCTGCGACTAACATATTGATGACCTATCCACAGTATAGGTCATTGATATGAGATTGGTGGGGCTCCAGCACTATGCACCACCACTGACCAGCTATTAGTGGCTGCTACAAGTTGCGGTAGTAACCGGTGTATGGAGACGGAACACCATAGCGCCATACACCGTGCAGTTTTTGGGTCCTGAAGCTGATGTTCCTATTCAAGTGAATGGAAGCCAGAGATCGGCCATTACACAGGGTATGGGGCTGTGGTGTTTCATCTCCTAAAGCTGCCACTGACAGCTTAGTGCCAGGTATCAGACACCCACTGTTTTCCTATTGATAACCTATCCTATAGATAAGTCATCAATATGTTCGTCCAAGAAAACCCCCTTTAAATAGTTTGTCCAGGATTAGAGAAAATAGGTTAGTGTATTGTCGACTCCGCTACTTATAACCCATTAACGTTATGTACACCAGACGTCGGTGGTTTAAACATGGCGCCTGCTCAGAAGCTGAGTAGCCGCCATAGCCGCCACAGCAGAAACCTGGAGGTAGGGGTGGGCGATATGGCCTAAAATTGATATTGCGATATAATATGTAGCATGTGCGATATATATCGCGATATATATTTTATATATCGGGGGGGGGGGGGGGTGGTTTGTTAAACTTTTTTTTTTTTCAAATTTTTATTTACTAACTATTAGCCCCCTTAGGGGCTAGAACCCTTGTCCTATTACCCTGATAGAGATCTATTAGGGCGAATAGGACCCCACACTGTCCCTGCTGCCTGTGCTCTGGGCACACTGCAGCAGGGAGCTGACTATGGCAGCCAGGGCTTCAGTAGCATCCTGGCTGCCATGGTAACTGATCAGAGCCCCAGCATTACACTGCTAGGGCTCCGATCACTGCCACTGCCACCAATGATCGGGGGGCAGTCGTATAGGACCTTTCATTAGTTTGAACTTTATTACTTAAGTAGCAGCACATAGAGCATATAGGGGGCACTTACTATTATATCTGTGCGGGGCACGGTTCGTCCGCTCTGGCCCCCGTTACATAGTGGGAACACCAGGGAGGAGACATCAGCCCCTCTCCCTGGGCGTTTCTTCTCCCTGCCTGTGACGTTCTGCGCTGTGATTGGACAGCACTGCAGACAGGGAGAAGGAACGCCCAGGGAGAAAAGCTGATGTCTCCTCCCTGGTGTTCCCACCATGTAACGGGGGCAAGAGCGGGCGAACAGAGCCCCGCACAGATATAATAGTAAGTGCCCCATATATGCCCTATGTGCCGCTACTTCAGTAATAAAGTTAAAACTAATGAAAGGTTCTATAAGCCTGCATGTGCCCGTGATATCCCAGGCTGGGCCTCTATTACTGCGTGCTGCGATCCACCGCAATTAACCCCTCAGAACCTGAGGGGTTATTTGCGGTGGATCGCAGCGTGCAGTAATAGAGGCCGGGTATGGGATATGGCCGGCACATGCTGGCTACGTTGCTATTCAGTCATTCATTGGTGGCAGTGGCCACAGTCCCGCCCCTCCTCTTCTCTCATTGGTGGCAGTAGCCACAGTCCCTCCCCCGCTCTCATTGGTGGCCAGCGGCAGCTGCACGCAGTGGGGAGGGAGGGACTCCCTCCTTCTCTACTGTGCCGGCTCAGGATAACATGGTGCGTGCCGAGAGCGGCGCATACCATGTTCTACTGCGATATGGCGATATAGACGAAATCGATATCGTGGCACAAATTCATTACGCATATCGTCTATATCGCCCAAATCGTCCACCCCTACCTGGAGGTATTGTTCGTGATCAGCGTAACGGCCCTAAAGGATTTTTAACCCTTCAGATGCTGTGGTCATTTGAGACCACAGCATCTGAGTGTTCTTTTGTCGTAGCACACTGGAATAGCTGAGATTGAGAGAGCGGATCGGTTGCAGGGCTCCATAAGAACAGAATGAATCTCCTATAGACTGCAGGGGTAATTAATTACAGTCTGTGGGAAAAGTATTAAAGTCCCCTGGGAGGACTTGAAATAAGTGTAAAAAAAATAAATAAAAGTTTTTAAAAATATCTAGAGAAAATAAAATATAAAAATTAAAATCGCCCTTTTCCACATATTTAAAAATAATCAAACAATAAAGCTTGCAGTTATTGCCACATCCCAAAATGCCTGTTCTTACAATATAAAAATATTTATCTTAACGGGCTACAAAAAAAATCTAAAGGGCCAATTTTCCATTTTTCATCTCTTCACCTCCCCAAAAATTTGAATAAAAACTACAGATCGCACTGCAAAAAATTACTGGTTCTCACCTCTCCATATGTGTAACTATAAAGGTATGCGGGTCAGAATATGGCGAAGAATTTTTTTTTTCCAGCTTTGGTTTTTTAGGTAATTGCACTGACCCTGAGAATAAAGGTTACAGGTCAGTTTTAGCGCATAGAGAACGCCATAAAAAAAGAAACCTGTGGCAGAATTGCATTTTTCTTTTAAATTCCACCCAATTTGGATTTTTTTCCACAGCTTTCCACTTTATCTTATGCAATATTAAATGGTGCCACTTTTCTTGGCGCTCTCATAGGAATGAAAGGAGGTCGACCGCGCATGCACAGTGCGTCCCTCTGGGACTTTGCTGGCTCCGTTCTAAGTATAGGTGCTGGTCCCAGAGTTGGGGCCCACACCTATCAGACATTGGGGACATATCCTAGCGCCCCAGTTTTCGGAGATCGGAATAACCCTTTAAGTCCTGTTTCCACGGCCAGACAGACCCCATTGAAATCAATAGGACCGTTCTGTAACGGCAGCTTAGACAGGAGTGCATCTGTCTAACGGGCGTTAAAAACAGGTACACTTTAAGGGTCCATTCACACGTCCGTTGTTTTTCTATAATCCGAAAATAGGACCGTTTTTTGCGAATCCTATTTTCCAAGAATTCTTTTCTTTGTCATCCATTTTTTGCGGATCCGCAAAAATAAACGGATAGAAGAATAACAAAGTCTCTGGGGGCTGGAGTTAATAAAAAACAGGAAGTTCTTTCATTTTTTTCGGATGACATACGGATTAGTTATCCGAATGTCTTCCGATTTTTGCGGATCCATTGACTTTGCATTGCACAACGGACCGCAATTTTCGGATTAGAATAGGACATGTTTTATTTTTTTTACGGACACTATGTACTGAGAAAATTATGCGGACAGCACTCTTTGTGCTGTCTGCATATTTTATAGACCCATTGAAAATCAATGGGTCCGAATTCTGTCCGCAACTATTCCGTGACTAGTCCGAAAGATCAGGATCAGTTGCGGAACTAAACAACGGATGTGTGAATGGACCCTAACAATATGGCCATTTAGGGGTTAAAAAACAAACAAAAAAACTTTATCTTAGCAACTTGCTCAAGCTGCTGCAGTCTCTTCTCTCTCCATTGAGCAGGACCTACTGAAGGCCCTGCGATATGCGTGATGACGTAACCGCAAGGGAGCACTCGGTGACGTCATCGTGCACATTGTAGGTCCTTCAGCAGGTCCTGTCCAATGAAGAGAGAAGAGACTGCTGAGGCGCGAGCAAGCGGATGAGGTGAGTTATTTTTATTTTTTTGTCAAATTAACAAAAAAAAAAGCTGGGGGCCACTATGGGGCGTTATTTACAGTATGGGGGAAATGATTTAAGCTGGGGCCTACATTGGGGGCATTATTAAAGCTAGGGGCAATAAAAATAAATAAATCCTACACTATGAGGACAATAGAAGGGTGGCTCTCGAAATAACTGCCAATCAAATTCTTCCATTTTAATGTCCTTTTTTTTACGGCCAGAAAATGGATGCACACACTGATGCAAAATGACCATGACAAACTGACAGTGCGTCCGGTTTTAACTGACATTTTTTCATTGTCGTCGTGGGCATGTATCCTTAAACTACTTACTTCATCTGACAGAAAGCTAGTCATCCGAGAATCTGAAACCTCACCCATCAACACTTCCGGCTTGTCATTAGCACATGTCAAAAGTTTTATGCAAAAACAATGATACTTTAAACAATATTCTCACTGTTCTGTTGCGCCGGCTTATTTGCTTTGCATGTAAATAAGTTATATTATTCTCTGGCATATTATTTCACTTACACCCTTGTCTGTACATATCTAGCTTTGGCATGGTGCAGTAAACATACATTGCATTCAGAAAGTCTTCAGACCTTTTCACATTTTGTTACGGTGTCTTGTGTTAAAAGAAAAAATAATAATAATCAATCTGCATTCAGTAGTCCATAATGAAAAGTGAGGACTAAAATGAGAAGGGAAAACTAAAATGTGCATGTACATAAGTGTTTAGACCCTTTGCTATGACGTGTGACATCTAGCTCTGGGGGCCCATTTCTCTTGGTCATCTTTGGGATATTCTACACTTTGATTGGAGTCCACCTGTGGTAAATTCAGTTGGCTGGACATGATTTGGTAAGATACAGCCCTGTCTATATAAGGTCTCTCAGCTGACAAATTATATCAGAGCAAAAACCAAGCCATGAGGAGGAAGGAACTGCCTGTAGAGCTCGGAAACAGGATTGTGTGGAGGCACAGATCTGGAGGAGGGTACAAAAACTTTCTGCTAAATTTCTCAAGAGCACAGCGGTCTCTATAACTCTTTATTGGAATATGTTTGGAACAACCTGGACTCTTCCTAGGACTGGCTGTCCCAAACTAAGTACTTGGGGGAGAAACTTCCAGAAGGTCAACCATCTCTGCAGCAATCTCCCAATCTGGACGTTATGACATAGTAGTCAGAAAGAAGCCTCTCCTCTGTCAAAGACACATGGAAGCCCTGGAGGATCCTTAGACAATGAGCAATGATTCTCTAGTCTGATGAAACCAAGACTGAACGTTATGGCCTCAATTCTATGTGTTATGTTTGGAGGAAACCAGGTACTGCTCAGTACTATCTCTAGAGTAAAGCGTAGGAATGGACTGGACAGAGTTGAGAGAAAGCTGAATAGAAAAAATACAGAGATATTCTTAATGAAAACCTGACCCAGAGTGCCCTGGACCTCAGACTGGACCAAAGGTTTACCTTCCAACAAGAAAATGACCCCAAGCACAGAGCCAAGATAACACAGGAGTGGCTTAGGGACAACTCTGAATGCCCTTGAGTGGGCCAGCTACAGCCCTGACTTGAACCCAATCGAACACCTTTGGAGAGACCTGAAAATGACTGTCCGCCAACGGTCCCATCCAACCTGACGGAGCTTGAGAGGATCTGCAGAGAAGTATGGCAGAAAATCCCTAAATACAGGTTTGTAAACCTAGTGGCATCAAAAGACTAGTGGCTATTATTATTGAACTGTACTCAGTAAAGGGTCTCAATATTTATGGCAATGCAAGATATTAGTTTTTCCTTTTCAAAAAAATTAGCAAAGATTCTGAACATTCTGTTTTCACTTTGTCATTATGAGGTATTGAGTGCAGAATGATATGAAAAAACTCGATTTTTTACATTTTAGCACAATGCCTGTGAAACATGAAAAAATGAAAGGTTCTGAAAGGGTCCGTATGAATGGTCCCAATGCGATCGGCAATTCTGCGGAACGGGTGCAGACCCATTCATTTTTAATGGGGCCGTAACTGATGCGGAAAGCACACTATGTGCTGTCCGCATTTCCGGATCTGCACTTCTGTTCCCGAAAAAAATAGAACATGTCTTACCTATTCTTGTCCGCAACTGCGGGCAAGAAAAGGCATGTTCTATTATAGGGGCGGCGAAATGCGGAACGCACGTTGCTGGTGTCTGTGTTTTGCAGATCCGCAATTTGCATACTGCAAAACACATACGGACGTGTAAATGGACTCTTAGTTTGTCCATAATGTCTTGGAGATACTCTGTAAGTACAGTACATAAGACCCATAGTCAGGCAGGAATTCACAGCATTAGAAGTCAGTAGCGTCAGAGGAGGAGTGCTTGGCCCAGGAAATGCGGCTGTGACGTGGAATGAGTTTCCCAGACTGAACACGCTTGTGAGATTCAGGCCTTACAGTCACTCCTTAGTTTGGCTCAGAAATCTATGTTAGATCCTCAGATTGCAGCCCCAGAAGTAGTCAGTGTCTGGCAGCTGGTGAGCTACACAGGACAGGCAGGGATGGGTCATGGATACAGTTGAGCGATTTGGGGTTATCGGGGGTCGATTTCAGGATAGTGGTCTGAAAACTGCAGAAGTTTCGGGGACATTGAAAGGCCCATATCGGAGTCTAACGAGGGGTCAGGCACAAGTCTACGTAAAGTAGCAAGAAGAGAGGTCAGGACGGAGCAAACCTTCAGTGCAATCTGAGAGCAGCATGTTATATGACAGGAGGCGCTGTGCAGATCGATATGTAGTCATTTTGGGAATAATTCAATAAAAATTGTAATTTATAAATTTAAAATCTCTACTTTTTCTGACTTCACTTGTACACGGGGGAGATGTTATCAGTGATTGTATTCTCTGTGTAACTGTGTATACATACAGTAGATCACTATCTATCAGTTGTTTACGGGGGGAGGTTTTGCGTTCAGAAAGTGCAGAGCTTTAAATGCATAAAACTTTTTCTAATCTTTCCTCACAAAACTATATATCACTCTGCTCAGCTCTCCTGCTCTATAACATGGTGCTTGCAGATTGCAGTATATAACTGGTATGGTGATCACGGCACTCTGTCTATCCTGTTCACAGTTGTAGGGTGCACGTCTTGTTGGGATCTCCCTCCACCCGGTGGAACCACTTCAAATTCACAATAGATTTCGTATGCTGATTAATTTTATTATATTAGCCGGACATGGTGGTGCATAATAGCAACGTTTCGGGCAATTGGCATGCCCTTCATCAGGCAAGTTATGTGCAGACGAAGAAGCGCAGGACCGGCATGTGGACATGCCGTTCCTGCGCTACTTCGCCTGCACATAACTTGCCTGATGAAGGGCATGCCAATTGCCCGAAACGTTGCTATTATGCACCACCATGTCCGGCTAATATATACAGATTGCAGTGCATTTTGTGGAGACAAAAAATCTGTAGAGACCGTTATAAAGGACAAGGGCCACCACAACCAGGGAGCACAAGAGGCCATATAATAAGGCACCAATACAATGCAGCGGGGGTGCCATGTACAGCTTCTTGCTTGAGGCCCTTTGTACATGATCCTATCCATTAATCAGAAAAAGGATAAGGAATAAATCCTCTTTAGGTTTTAATATTAATGTTCTTGAAAATTCCCATTTCTGAAAGCGCTGTCTATCTAGAACATTTCTTCATTTCTTTTACAACACCGCTAATTCTTCCCTTGACATTGATGGGGGCATAATGTTGACATGTACATCCTGGTGGGAAGCAGGACATATCTGTATCTTCATCAGTTTAGTGTCCTACCAGTTTCTGGTGTCATTATGTGGCTTCCACACCAGACACGTCCTCTGGTATAAACCTTGATTGTATATTGATAGAGCCCGGTATGTAAGATGGGTTAGGGAACTGCCGTCATGGCCGCCAGGTCTGTGCCATACCACCACGGTGGAACCCCGGCTCCTGTGGAAGTCTTACTTTATTTCCTACATGAAAGAAACCTGGTTGGTGTAGAAACTGATGCAGCGAATTTGTATCTCATGTTGCTGGTCTACATGTTCTAGGGATGGGTGATCTAACTCATGATTTGAATTGGAAATATGGATTACGGTTGTTGTTTTTTATAACCTAATATTCTCGTCGGACAACTTATTCATTTGTGATGTCATGGGGTGTTTCTATGTGACTGGAAATGTGGCAGGCGTGTTCTGCTGCCTGCTTTCTGTCTGTACGTGTGGGTGAAATTCTACATGTCTTACTATTCTCAGATAGAAGTTAACATTTAACCCGGACAGGACAACAGGGTTCTTCCTAGTGAAGCAAATGTTCACAAGTATAGGTTTTTTCAAACTGCAGTGTCCTCCTTTAGTATTGCCATCAGTTCTGTATATGTGTAATTTTCCATAGAAGAATGTGTATTGCCACAGCTCAGACTGTGTATTTGGTGGCTGGTTGAATTTGCACGTCTGCATGCAGATTTAGAGAGCTGGGAAGTTACTGAACTGGACTCGTTTCAGCAATAAACAGTACAGCGTAGGAGTCGCCTGCACTGAAATGGGAGGGAGGGAGGTTTGTGCAATTACCAGCGTCGGGCGTGCTTCTCTGAATACATTAGGTTAATCATGATATGAAAGATGATATGTATTGTATATAAGGATCAGTGCAAGGCAAAGTATATTCAGTGGCTACAGCAAACTTGTGGCCAATGCTGGAAGTCAGGCTATAAAAGTAGACATTTTGGGGACGTTCTAGTTGGTCCAAGGGATGGGATTTAAAGGGCATCTGTCAGCAGATTTGTACCTATGAACCTGGCTGACCTGTTACCTGTGCCCTTGGTAGCTGAAGGCCTCCGTGTTTGTCCCATGTTCGTATGTGTCCGCATTGCTGAGCAAGATGAAGTTTTAATATATAGAAATGAGCCTCTAGGAGCGACAGGGATGTTACACCTACAGGCTCTGCTCTCTCTGCAACTGCTAAACCCTCTGCACTGATGGACAGGGCCAGGTAGTGTAGAGGTTCATGTCTGGTCCTGTCAATCAGAGTGAATAGGGTGCGGCAGTTGCAGAGAGAGCAGAGCCTTTAGGAGTAAAGGCACGGCCCCTGTTGCACAGAGAGGCTTATTTGCATATATAAAAACTTTAAAAACTTCATTTTTCTCAGCAATGCGGGCACATATCTACATGGGACCAACACAGATGCCTTCAGCTGCCAAGTGCACATGTAACAGGTCAGCCAGTGTCATAGGTACAAATCTGCTGACTGGTGCCCCTTAAGTGTTCTAATGAGTGATTCACCCCATTGTTTCAACTGTTTAACCATTGTGATGCCACAGTCATTTGTGGTTCAACTGTCAAGAAGAGAGTGATGTTCCTTTTACAGGGTCTAATGGTTCTATGGGACTCTTCTAGGACAGTGTCTCCCAAGAAGGAACAGAGCTAATGCCTGTGAGGGCATTCCTGAGAAATGGCCCAAAAGTGCAGGCATGCATTGAAATGCCAAGGTATTCCATGAAGAATAATACTACTAATAATAAAGATTTAACCAAAGTAGCAATGGATCTAAAAAAGGAGGGAACATATAAATATATGGGATGAGTGGCCGTAGACCTTAGATAGCTGTCGGTTGAGTGCATGTTTAGCGGGCAGCATATTGGATGGTCACCGATCCTGTCAAAACTAGTGAGTTTACAAAGTAATTGTTACTTTTACATTTCTCCCCTCATCGTCCTTAGTTTAAAAAAAAACACACACTAAAAACGGAATTGAAAAGGGAATGTTGTAATCCAGCCTTATCGTCTTTGAAGAATGAAATAAGAGTAACTCCAGAAACTTTGTGAACTACTGCTTGAAATCACATTTCTCTTCTAACTCATAGAGCTAAACGTTGGGTGCCAGTTACAGATCAGCACGCAGTCATTCTAAAGGCTGTTCACATCCAGTTTTTTCTGTACGTCAAGTGGATATGTCTTTAGATTTTTTTTTTCTGTTTGCAAACATCAACTTGACGTACAGCAAAACAAGATGTGAACAGCTCCTTAGCCCTTACCCTTATTCTAGACAGGATACCATGAACTTGACTATGTGCATAAACAGTGTGAATAGGCAGATGGTTTGGCTTCCTTTTAATACTTTAGTTTGCTAAGCGGTATCTCCCAAGGAAGGAGAACCTCACTAGCTCCAATTTATGGAAATGGCTCCCTAGGAGTCAAAATCTGAGTTTTTAAAAAGCCCTGGGACATGACAAGGACAAGCAAAGCCAGATATCAATCCATAGGCAGCTATTTCAGGGTGCTTTCCTCCATATTGATGAGCGGAAACAGCTGGATATATAGGCCGTTTTTCCTTGTTGAGTCTCAAGGCTTATTAAGAGTTGGACTCATAGGGAGCCACTTCCGGAAGGTGGCCCTAGCGACATGGTTCTCTTTCCTTAGGAGATCCCTCTTTGCATATTGTTTTCCCATGGAGCAATGCCAATAAGTCTCCATACTATGGAGGACTTCCAGTAAGCCAACATACAGGGGTGGTCTGTTTAAAGAGAACCATTTTCCTACTTAAGCTGAATACCTTAGGTTAAAAAAGTTTTCCAGGGGAGGGAGAATGATGTAAAATTAAAAATCACCTGATAAAAAAAACCTCAGTTTTTCAGTCGCTTGGTGGTCCACACTGGTCAGTCTTTACTGTACTGCAACAACCATGTGCTGTCTAACCATGTCACTCCTGCAGCCGTTCACTGCGTTGTACAGCATGAGACCGCTGCGGTGGTCCAACTTCACCGACCAAATTTTTGCGGATCTCAGAAAAGCCATTTAACCCTTTATCAACATTTTAGCAAAACTTTTTGTGTTAGACCATGTTCGCATCTGTGGCAAACCGATCCAGCACAATTTTCGTCTGTCGGCTGGACCAAAAAACCCTGCATTTATGCCAGAAAGCGGCTGGACCTCATTACTGTCAGTGAGGAACCGGTGGTAAAGAATCCCACAATGCCTGATCTGGCGAAATCTAGCAAATTGCTCTCTGCGGGAACAGCCTGTCTGATCGTCTTCCATAGATGTGGACGTGGCCTGAACAGATCAGCTGGTCAAATTAACGACATCCATGATGAATTAGAATTCCCTCATTTTCTCTTATTCCAGGATCCAGCAGGGTTATGAACATTTTGTCATTATTTATCAATGTATTGCTCTAACAAGAGCACAGGAATGTCAGTCTTCCAAAGAAATCTAGATTTTGGTGGCCCATGTCCACCTGTTCGGTAGTCTGTATTTATCTGTATGTTGAGTCTACCTCTCTCCTGTGTGGACTAGATATGAGTAAAACCTAGTTCTAGCACATTTTGACTCCGAGGTTTGGTTTTCTTTCAGACACCCGAGCATGTGCTGACCAAAAGAAACTTCTCCGTCAAGACCAGACCCTCTAAGTGCCTTGGTGAAGATGGGGTTTGGCATGGATCTTAAATTTTCACATGATGCTTTGCTAAAGCTTCAAGATTGGGAGCTGCGCCTCCTGGAAACTGTGAAAAAGTTTATGGCTTTGAGAATTAAAAGCGACAAGGATTATGCCTCTACTCTACAAAATCTTTGCAATCAAGTTGATAAGGAAAGTGCTCCTCAGCTTGACTACATCAGCAGTGTATCCAAGGTAAGACTGGGTTTCATACTGATCTAAATTCAGTTCATTAAAACCCCATGGGGGCCAGGTCTTGTGGCTTAGTTAGCAGATCTAAGTATATAAATACTTTCTGGAGTTTGACTTCTTGGATATTTAATGAGTAGGTGGAATATGACATACCTTTTTCAGATGAAAGATGAGGCACATTTGATGTTGGTGTGTGGAAGGTAAGCTGTTTTATGGGTGGCCATACACATTTGACTAATTGTTTCAGCGTGACCAGTTGACCATCTAGAGTGTATTAGATGTTCAGCCATTACACGTTGAGGCGGAAGAATCAGGTGTGTCGAGTTTGAATATGCAAAATCCCTTGTTCTCAATGGCTGTAAGCTGTCAACAAAGTTGTCTGGCAGCGACTTATTCGCCCTCCCCACTGAGAACACGTGCCCGCTCGCCCAAACTGATAATGCATGTGCATGGAGAAAGCGGGAGGAGTATAGCTGTCTGCTGAACAAGTGGTTGACTGACAGCTGTTGATGGTGTATTTGCACTTTAAAGGGTAACTTAAAGGGGCATTCCCATCTCAGACAATGGGGGCATATCACTAGGATTTGCCCCCACTGTTGGGACCCGCACCTATATTGACAACGGAGCGGGAAGAGCTGTGGCTGGAGAACCCCAGATTTCCCGGGGTCCGTCCACCACCAATCGCTGCTCCCTGCCTCTCTCGTAGAAGTGAATGGGAGCGAACCGCGCATGCGCAGCCCATGCTCCCATTCATTTCTATGGGGCCGAGCCAGCGCTCGGCTGTATTTGCCGGTCCCAAGGAAAATAAATGGAGGGCGCATGCACAGTGCGCCCTCCTTCACTTTGCGGGGCTCCGTTCCCGATATAGGTACGGGTCCCAGCGGCGGGACCCGCACCTATCAGACAATGGGGGCATATCCTAGCGATATTCCTCCATTGTCTGAGATGGGACAACCCCTTTAGGTTTTGTTGAAAAAACTGAGGTGCAGAAGATCTGCTCAGAAAGCTCAGCCCCTTGTTTTTCACCGGCTCACTCTATGGATGCGTACTACTCACTTGAAAATCTGAGCAAAGTCAATGAAAGCTTAGGGGGCACAGTATTCTGAGCAGCGTTTCTGCTTTAATGGGTCTGCGATCTGCAAGATGTGGAGAAACAGAGGACATGTTCCGTCTTTTGCAGTGCAGAGGCACGGACCTGGAAGCCCACTGAAGGGCTTCTGTGTGTTTCCGCGGGCTTCCGGGTCCATGCCGCTGTGCTGCAAAAGATAGTACTTGCCCCATCTTTCCCCGCATCTTGCTGATCATCGACGCATTGAAGTCAGCGGGTCCACACCGAGATGTGGAGTGCACACGGCCGGTGCCTGTTTTTTGCAGACCCTGGATTTGTGGTACTCGACGGTGACCCCACAGTCGTGTGCATGAGGCCTTACTCTATGAGCATGCCCCATAAACACCAGTGTTTAGCCAGCTTTCATTTCTGGTGCCATGTTCTCATATCTAGTACCGTTTACTAATGACTTTACATGACTGGTGGTTTTGGGGTATGTGCAGAAGTTTACATCTTATTATATTTCAGAAATTAATTTATTTTTACATTATTAGTACTCCCTACAGCAAAAAAAATAAGATTTGTGTGTTCCTTACGTTCAGCCCATTGGGTCACTGTATATACTGCAGCCCCCTCTAGCACTCGATTCTGGCTGATAGATTGGCGTGCACCACCATTGGCATTTGTTTTCTTCTTGTAGTCATGGCTGCACATGGTTCAGCAGACAGAGCAGTTGAGTAAGATCATGAAAAGTCATGCAGAAGAGCTCAACGCGGGACCGCTTCACCGCCTCAATGTCATGATCAAAGACAAGCAGCAAGTGAAAAAGAGCTACAACAGTATTCACCAGCAGATCGAGGCCGAGTTGTACAAGGTATGCTCTGGGAATGAGGTCTTGCTCTCTTTTTATCTTCCTGAAGACTGGTCAGTTTTCTTTTATAATTAGGTGTTTGATAAAATTTGAGATGTGTGTAAAAAGGTGGGTGAACGAAAAGCCAAATAAAACTCATTAAGGTATAAATAGTACATGGACGGAGTATGATGGTTGATCTGCAGATTATAATGTCTCATTTAGTTCATGGAAATATGGCTGGCAGTGTAAAGTCCTGTGCAGCTTATTAGTCACTTCTGCGAAATGTTTTGCTTCCCTAATAAATCAAGGAAATTAATAAAAATAATGTAAAACTCCAAGTAAAAGTATTAGATTTTTTTAATTTTACATTTGTTTTGGTGATACCCTTGTGGGAAATGTATATTTTGTTTGCAATGTGCAGGCTGTTGCCGATGTCAGAAGTGGCATTTGCATGCTACTATAAAACAGTAAATGCATAGGGAACCTGATTAACCCCTAGCATACCCGCGCTGTAGATGTATGGCGCTGCAGACCGTGACCTAAGTCCCGGCAGCGTACATGTACTGTGCTCTGATCAGGCTGGCGAATGAGCTGCGTTTGCTTGATCGGTGACAGAGACCAGGCCCCTACTGTATCCGCCAGCATCGATGAAAAGACAGATGCCGGCGCATTAACTCTTTACATCCCTCTGTTAACTCTGCGGCATGTGCTGGGTTTCCAGAGGGATGGGGCACCGTGCCTGACCCCATCGGCCTCCTGTGCTGCAGTGACAGGGGGAGGATGGCTGCTTTGGCATCCCAGTGTCTTACACAGGCATTGTAGCTGGCTAGCTACAGAAGCCTATGAGACCCAGCCCGCAGGCCATAGCAAAGGCAGGTGCACTCTGCGGCAATACTAAACCCTCACACTGATGTTAAAATTGAGAGGTTAGTTCGACATATCCTACTAGGAGGACATGTCTTAAGTTCGGACACCACGCCAAGGTCTCTCAAATAGCCCGAGACCCTACCACTCAAGCTACCTGTGCCGTATGGGCGATACCAGGGGCCGTTGGGCATTACGGGAGCGTAAGGCCTGACTCACAAACAGCTCACCAGTGACCTCCAGCATGGGTCTCATAGACACAGTGTCAGTGTGAGGCTGACAGTCAATACTATACACAATGTATGGGCAAACCAACAGAAGCAGCTCTCACCTGTAGTGACTAGCAAAGAAGCACGGATGCAGTCTGGACTGGACTGTGGAACTTCAAATGAGAAAACAGGAAAATCCAGCTTCTTAAAAGTTGCAAATTTATTCCATCAGGTTAAAATCTTCAGATACAGGAATAGACTCAACGAACAACGCGTTTCAGACCTTAAGAGACATTATGGTCCTTACTCGTGAGTAAGGTCTCATAGTGGGACAAAAATAAAAAGTAAAAAGAAAAGTGAAAAAAAATGTTTCAAAGTAAAAAACTAAAATAAAATAACATTTTCAATAAAAAAGTCTCTTTCCCATAATCAAGTCACTTAAAGTTGTAGAAGATAAAAAAAAAAAAAGACATATTAGGTCTGTAACGACTGGCTCTATAAAAATATCACATGATATATTGCCTCAGGTGAACGCTGTAAAAAAAAAAAGCAAAACAGCGTCTGATATACTTGTTTGATGCGATTTGTTTGAACGCGCGCATTCACAGGAAGTCTCGCGAGATGACGCGCCGATGCGTCCGATCAGAAGAACAGGACCGCCCGCAGGACGCAATCCAGCGTACGGCGGTCCTGAAGCAGTTAAAGGGTTTCTGTCATCAAGTTTTGACATTATAAGCTGTCTGACATTAGCTATGTGCTAAGGTCAGAGCAGCTTGATAATGTCTTTTTTTATAAAAATCCGATTTATATTTTGGCTTAAAAACATACTTTTATAATATGTAAATTAGCCTCTAGGAGCAGGGGGGGGCGTTGCCCTGCTCCTAGAGGCTCCGTGCGGTAACCTGCTGGCACGCCTTCTTACTTTGAGTGACAGTGCCGGGCAGCGATCCTCCGCCCCTGTCTCCTTCTGAAATCTCGCGCCTGCGCCGCCGCTTTGTATTCGGCGCCGGCACGGTGAGCAGAGGACGCTGGTGCCTGCTGTCCTCAGCTCACCGCGCCTGTGCTGAATATAGAGCGGCGGCGCAGGCGCGGGATTTCAGAAGGAGACAGTGCCGGAGGATCGCTGCCGGCACTGTCACTCAAAGTAAGAAGGGGCGTGCCAGCAGGTTGCCGCACGGAGCCTCTAGGAGCAGGGCAACGCCCCCCCCTGCTCCTAGAGGCTAATTTACATATTATAAAAGTACGTTTTTCAGCCAAAATATAAATCGGATTTTTATAAAAAAGACATTATCAAGCTGCTCTGACATTAGCACATATCTAATGTCAGACAGCTTATAATGTCAAAACTTGATGACAGAAACCCTTTGAACCAGTCAAAAAATTTGGCTTGAATGAGTGTTTGCTTGTTTATCGGGCAGTCGGCGCCAGTATTACATTCATCGCTAACAAGCCTTCATACAAACGCTTGTTAGTGAGGATTGGCACTAGAATTGCCTGGTGTAATACAGCCTTTAGTTCCTTTTCCAGATTGTCTAGAATCTTATAAAATGTCATTAATGTAACTTTTTCCTCATTATTTTTAGGTAACAAAAACAGAATTAGAAAAACTGAAGTTGAGTTACAGGCAGCTAACAAAAGAAGTGAATTCAGCAAAGGAAAAATTCAAAGAAGCAGTGACGAAAGGTAATTTTAATGATTAGAAAATTTTGCTAAACAGGAGTAAAATATTACAGTATCTCACAAAAGTGAGTACACCCCTCACATTTTTGTAATTATTTTACTATACCTTTTCATCGGACAACACTGAAGGTATGACACTTTGATACAATGTACAGTAGTCAGTGTGCAGCGCGTATAACAGTATAAATTTGGTGTGCCCTCAAAATAACTCAACACACAGCCACTAATGTCTAACCTGCTGGCAACAAAAGTGAGTACACCCCTAAGTGAAAATGGCCAAATTGTGCCCAAAGTGTCAATATGATGTGTGGCTACCATTATTTTCCAATCTGTTTTAACTCTCTTGGGCATGGAGTTCACTAGAGCCTCACAGGTTGCCACTGGAATCTTCTTCCACTCCTCCATGGCGACATAACGGAGCTGGTGGATGTTAGAGACCTTGCGCTCCTCCACCTGCCGTTTGAGGGTGTCCCACAGCTCAATAGGATTTAGGTACTGGAGACATGATTGGCCAGTCAAGCACCTGTACTCTCAGATTCTTTAGCAAGGCAGTGGTCATTTTGGCGGTGTGTTTGGGGGTTGTTATCATGTTGGAATACTGCCCTGCGGCCCAGTGTCCCTAGGGAGTGGATCTTGCTTTGTTTCAGTATGTCACAGTACATGTTGGCATTCATGGTTCCCTCAATGAACTGTATCTTCCCACAGCCGGCAGCACTCGTGCAGCCCTAAACCATGACACTCCCACCACCATGATTGACTGTAGGCAAGACACACTTGTCTTTGTACTCCTCACCTGGTTGCCGCCACACACACTTGACAGCATCTGAACCAAATAACTTTATCTTGGTCTCATCAGACCACAGTAATCCATGTCCTTAGTCTTCTTGTCTTCAGCAAACTTTTTGCCGTCTTTCTTGTGCATCATCTTTAGAAGAGGCTTCCTTCTTTGACTACAGCTACACAGACCAATGTGATGCGGTGTGAGGCGTATGGTCTGAGCACTGACAGGCTGACCCCCCCATCCCTTTAACCTCTGCAGCAATGCTGACTACGCTCATACGACTGGATATGACGCTGAGCATGTGCACTCAACTTCTTTGGTCGACCATGGCGAGGCCTGTTCTAAGTGGAACATGTCTTGTTTAAACCGCTGTATGGTCTTGGCCACCATGCTGCAGCTCAGTTTCAGCATTAGCAATCTTCTTATAGCCTCAGCCATCTTTATGTAGAACAACAATTTTTTATTAGATCCTCAGAGAGTTCTTTGCCATGAGGTGCAATGTTGAACTTCCAGTCACCAGTATGAAGAGTGTACGAGCGATAACACCAAATTTAACACACCTGTTCCCCATTCACACCTGAGACCTTGTAACACTAATGAGTCACATGACACCTGGGAGGGAAAAAGACTAATTGTGCAAAATTTGGCCATTTTCACTTAGGGGTGTAATCCCTTTTGTTTACAGTGGTTTAGACATTTATGGCTGTGTGCTGAGTTATTTTGAGGACACACCAAATTTACACTGCTATACAAGCTGTACACTGACTACTTTACATTGTATCAAAGTGTCAGATCTTAAGTGTTGTCCTATGAAAAGACTTAATAAAATATTTACAAAATTGAGAGGGGTGTACTCACTTTTGTGAGATACTGTGTGTGTGTGTGTGTGTATGTATGTATGTATATATATATATATATATGTGTGTGTGTGTGTGTGTATATATATATATATATATATATATATATATATATATACATACCTATTAGGGCTGCACGATATGGGAATTTTGTGCGATTGCGATTAGGGCCCTAAAAATTGCGATAACGATATGCGATGCGATATTTTAAAGGAATTGTGCTAGAGGTCTATCTGCTTGGATTTTCAAGGTAAAAGCACACACAGATGACTGATAATGTGAAATGTAGTTATGCTGAACTCAAGAACTGAAATGCGCAGTGTTTTTTTAAAATGAAATACATATTTGCATTACTGCAAAAGTACAAGATACATAACTTGCCATTTTCTTAATAGCGCTGGCGCTGCACAGAACTGATAAAAAAAATAGATATAAGAACAAGTGTTCAATAAACGACTTTCCACCGGTCCCTCCTCCCCGCACTGTAACTGATGTATCGCTGGCCGCGCTGTGCAGCATAGCGGCCGGAGATACTGTGTCAGTGTCACGTAGAGAGTCAACAATCGCTTTATAAGACGCACTGCCATTCCCCCCCCCCCCCCACTTTTGGGAGGAAAAAAGTGTGTCTTATAAAGCGAAAAATACGGTAATATAATTGCAGCATTTTTGGGTCAGCAAATTGCGATTGCGATATGGCGATTAATTGCGATAACGATTGCTTTCGCGATATATTGTGCAAGCCTAATACCTATAAATATTCTTAAGTCTAACTGTCTTTTTTTTTTCTAATGTGTAGGGACAGTGATAGGAAACATTTTTCTAATATACCATATTTTTGTCCCTATAAGACGCACATAGGAGGAAAATAAGAAAGAGCCCCAATCAGACTTCCAGTATTAATCAGACCTCAGAGCAGACCTTTAATGTTAATAAGACCTCCAATGACACCTCAGATCGGATTCCCAATGTTATTAATACCCCCAATCAGACTTCCGATCAGACCTTAATAAGACCTCTATTCAGACACTAAGATCACACCCCAAATGTTAGGACCTCTATTCAGTCCTCAGATCAGACCCCCATTAAGACCTTACATTAGACAAAAAGAATAAATCAACTTACCTCTCCTTATGCCTACGCTCTGGGGATCCACTCCAGCTCTTCCTGCTGCGCGGGGTCACAGTTCGACGACGTCCTTATGCTGTGCACAGCGAGCGGCCAAGGACCAGGAAGCGGTGAGTACAGAGCCAGGGGAGTGCTGCATTCACTACTTCCCGATCCCTCTGTACTAATAAGTGCTTCCATAATGGAAGCGCTCATTAACATTCGTCACATAAGACGAAAAAAGTGTGTTATAGGACGAATACCAGGGATGTGAACAGGTATATTTAGGGTACACATAGTAATATACTGTACAGTATATGAGGGACAAGTGAGGGCAGCAGCTCGGAGCCCTGGAAGGGCCTGCTGGATCTCTCTGCGTTCCGGTATAGCCGTTCTGCCCTATTTACTTTAACGGGGACCAGCGAAGATGGGGCTGCAACATGGCAAATATGCCACAGTTTTGGTCTGGCCAATTCGCAGCATGTTCACCGGTTTGTAGCTGGAACTCTGCCGGTCCCCAGTATATTTAACCCTTTCTACTCCAGGCCAGTTTTCACCTTCCATCCCAGGCCATTTTTTGCAAATCTGACGTGTCACTTTATGTGGTAATAACTTTGGAACACTTTTGCTTATCTAAGCCATTGTACTTCATGACCCATTTTTTGAAAGGGCCAATTTAGTTATTAAGTCACTTTTACGGGTTTACATAATAGAAATTGCCAATAAATTACCCCATTTCAGATACTACACCACTCAAGTTATTCAGAACTGATTTTATAAACTTTGTTAACCCTTTGGGTGTTCCACAAGCATTAAATGGAGATGGAAAATCAAAATTTAGCTTTTTTGGCAGATTTTCTATTGTAATCCATATTTTCCTGTAACACAGCAAGAGTTAACAGATAAACAAAAGTGAATATTTATTACCCTGATTCTGCAGTTTATAGAAACATCCCATTTGTGGTCATGAACTGCTGTATAGACGCACAGGAAGGGCGCAGAGGGCAATCAGCAACATATGGATTTTGGAGGGCAGTTTTCACAGGAATAATTTTCATGCGCCATGTTGCAATTGAAGACCACCTGATTCCCCGCTACAGTATAAAATCCCAAAAATGGACCCCATTCTGGAAACTACACCCCTTAATGAATCTTTCAAGGCATGTAGTGAGCCCTTTGGCCCCAAAGGTGTTTCATAGAATTAGGAAACATGACTATAAAAATGAAAAAAAATGTTCACACAAAAGTTACTTTATGCTCAAATTTTCAAGTTTCACGTGGGGGGGGGGGCTTGGGGGAATAGAGAAAATACACCCCATAATTTGTTGCCCATTTCCTCTGGATTACGACAATACCCCATATGTGCTTGTATACTGCTCTATGGGCGTACCACAGGAGTCAGAAGGAAAGGAGCACCGAATGGCTGATGGAGGGCAGATTTCTCCGGAATAATTGACAGGCACCATCTTAAACGCACTCTGATGCACCCCTGCAGTGGGAAAAGTGACCTCATTCTGGAAACTACACCCCTCAAGGAATCTATCAAGCCATGTAGTGAGCACTTTGCACCCCAGTATGTGTTCCCCATTTTCTCCCCATTCAGGAAACACCCAATATGTGCTTGTAGCCTGCTGTATGGGCGCACAGCAGGCAAACCGCTAAATATGAATTTGGCTGGCCTGAATTGGCAGACATGGATTTTAGTTGCCATGTTGCATTTAAAATTTTTTAAGTAATTCAGGTTACTTTTCAGCAAACAGGTGTCTCACAGAAATGAATATTTAGTGGTTGGTGAAAAGCGGATATGTAAGCAATGTGGCCAAAATTAGAGATATAAGGTGGTAAAACTACAGGGAGCATCAAGGATGAAATTATTCCATTGATGAGTGGTAGATTCTAAAACACTCCATGATGCACAGGCCAGGTTTTTCAGGGCAGGTTTTGCAGTGGTAAATGGTGTCCTTCCTAATCCCCCCTTTTGAACACACTTTGTGTCTTTTTTGGGTCCTTCCCTTTCTTGCTGTCTGGGGGACTTCAGCTGGGAAATGTTGTCCTGGTACAACACAGCCACTATGACTTACAGAAGTACTGGGGCCCTCTGGGCCCTCTTCTGCTTGGTTTGGAAGAATTAGGGCCTTGATCACTACTTCTTGAAAGTGAAGAAATGTTCCTGTGTGTCCGCTAGACTTATATAGCAAGTACGCGATGCACATTGCCGTCTGTACAATGTGTACGACCAGCTTTTTGTACTACACTT
This sequence comes from Bufotes viridis, assembly GCA_033119425.1. Classification (NCBI taxonomy): domain Eukaryota; kingdom Metazoa; phylum Chordata; class Amphibia; order Anura; family Bufonidae; genus Bufotes; species Bufotes viridis. Next base: position 107,692,857 of record CM065589.1, read on the forward strand.
TTATTTTTCGTGTGGCACTGTAGGGCTTCTGAACTTGATCTGAAAGATCAAGCCCCCCATGTGCCTGTTGTAGTCCAGAATGCAGTCTGGTTTGGGGACAGTGGTAGTGGTACCACGTACAGGGGCAGGGGAGCTGGCGTTAATGTTAATGGTGGTCAGTACCAGGACGTCCCTCTTCTCCTTGTACTAAACCACCAGCATGTTCTCATGGAGGAGAGCCCTACTTTCACCCTATCCCTGTGGTTACCCTATCAAGGATTGAGGGAGGCCTCTCTGATTTTTGCATACTGTGCCGCAAGCCACAGTACCTCTGGCAGGTAGGGACATAAATAGGGGTAACTTGTAATAGTTATCCACATAGCGGTGGTAACCCTTATCCAGCAGTGGGTGCAGTAAGTCCCACACTAGTTTCCCACTGACTCCTAGGACAGGGGGGCATTCTGGGGGTTTAATCCGGGAGTCTTTCTCTTTATAAACCTATAGGTGTACACGGAGCTACTCTCACAGAGTTTATACATTTTTATGCCAAACCTTGCTCGTTTGCTGGGCAGGTACTGGCGGAATTTTACCCTCCCGTTAACATGTTCCAGGGACTCCTCTATACAGATATTTTGTTCTGGGGTGTACACTTCAGCAAACTTGGTGCTGAAGTGGTCAAAGACGGGCCTAATTTAAAAAAGCCGATCAAATGTTGGGTCATTTTGGGGCGGACACTGTGCATTATCAATATAATGCAAAAATTTCAGAATCGACTCTAATCTATTCTGGGCCTTGGAATTACTGAATATTGGAGTGTGGTACAAGAGATCCACACTCCAATACTGTCTGATTTCATTTTTTTTTTTAACAAGCCCCATATGCAGCTGTTGTTCTGGGACGTCTCTTAGAGGGTCCCTCATCAGCGGATGATGATGAGGGGGTAGAAGAGTAGAGGAAAGTGGCGTCCTCTTCTCCCTCGCTGGCAGTCTCAGTATCGGAGGAAAGCATGGCATACTGGTTGGCGCTTAGGGCTGCAGAATGCATGCAAGCTGACATTTTGTGCTTCCGTACAGACACTGTAGAATAAAAATTATATAATTCTAACTATTAATAAAAATAAAATAAAAAAAAGCACAGATGAAAAAAAAAAATCTGCACCAAAAAAATGAGCCCAGGTGCTGAACAATGGATTACGGACTGATCAGCGCTTGGCGTTCACAGCTCCAAAAAAAAGTGGTGCAGAGCAGGAAAATAGCCAGATAAGTGACAAAAAAGTCCCAATTTGTTCGCTTAGCGGACAGGGAGGAGGGGGAATAGGGCTTGGGAAGCTTGCACACTGAAAAAGTGGTGCAGAGCAGGGGAAAAAAAAGTGAAAAAAGTGACCAGAAAAAAGGTAAAAAATTGCTCGCCGTCCTGAAAAAGCGGGCAGGGAGGGGTGGGTAGGGACAGGGGTTAGTGCTTGGGAAGGTGGGGGGTAGATTAGGGATCTGGAACTGCTGCTGCTGCAAAAAACAAAACAAAAAAAAAAACAGTGCAGCAGATGTTCTTCTTCTTTTCACAGGTAGTAGAAAGCTGTGGTGGTGCACCACAAGTCCCAGCAAGCAGATACAGCACAGAGGGGCACAGGTCCACTCTGCATGCAGTCGGCAGAGCAGCCATTGCACCCCGGTTTCCCGGTGATTATGTTCGTCCCTCCGTAATAGTACGGCGCTGGTCGGCAGGTCACTTCCCGCAGCGCCGTACTATTAAGGGGTTAATGGGGCTGGTGGTTATCTGGTAATGCTGGATCCCGACATCTCCAGCAGGCTGCTCCCTGCCTGAGCAGCCTGCCGGGCCTAAAAGCGCTAGTGTGAAGCTAGCCTAAGGAGCATTTCAGGACAGGTTTTCTCATATAAATGTACAAGTTCTCTAAACAAAGTATATTACAAAAATGTTCCCCATCACTGCCCCTATACATTAGGGAAACCCACATGGCACTTTAATGCATGTTGCTTACTTTGTCATTGGGTTGATTTACCTCTTAGTTTTTTAATTCATTGAGTATAAAATTACATCTGTAAACTTTATTGTTCTTGTATAGAACAACAACAGTATCATTAGCTGGAGAAAGGTAGTCAGTAAATCATTAGAAAATTGTCCGCTGTAGTGTGACCACAAGGGACACTGAGTGATGAGGTTCTCCTCCAGCATGTCCCTTATGGAAGGACTGTTGAGCTAGGATTCAACACTCCCAATCTCCAGTTGAGGACTCCACCGGGCACCTGGTGTGCCTTCCGTTTTAAACCTCCAAATAATATGCCCTTATTTACCACGGCTAAATGCAGTGCATCTGATGCAGTGTCATCACTTGTATTAGAGTCCTTTGGGTACGTCCACGTGGGACGTGCACAATACGGATTTACGTAACATACAACAAATGCCCAGCAGAATTTTTGCAGTGTTATCATGGCAAAATATTCAACAGAAATTCCACTTCAGAAAATATGCCGGTGTGATATATTAGATGAGTAGATCATCCAGGCGATTGTCCTTCCCAGCAATCGCCTGCTCGTCATCGGAGGAGACCGCTGCTGTTGCATGTGGAAATCTTCTCCACAGTATGGAGAGCAGTGATCGCTAATGCCTTCGCTCTTCCCCCATACTGAATCATTGTTTGCCTGCAGCAGATCGTGATTAGACGGCACAATCTGCCGCTTGGAAATGATAATTTTTAAACGCGCTGAAACATTCAGATTACCCGATGAATGAGCATTTGCTCGTTTATTGGGTAATCGGTGCCAGATAATCAAATACAAACGCTTGTTAGCGATGATCTGCACAATTATCTGCCCATCTAATATAAGCCTAACCTAAAGGCTCATGCACAAAAAACGCTGAATGGATACGGGAAAAAAATATGTTTGTACACACGCGCCCTAATACAGCATCATAGTGCCTCTGGCATTGTTTCCAGAATAATTGAACCTTGATTTCATTTATACTGCATAGACACTGATAATGAAAGATTAATTCAAATATATATAGAGTTGAGTCACATTATTATGACCACTTCCTATTTTTGATGTCAGCAGCGCGTACAGTCGCTCATGAAGGAAGTCACGTGTGGTGAGCTGGCTTGGTGGGTATACATGGGATGTGATAGGCTGTCTGCACACATGCCTCACTGCTGTCATGAGTAAAAGGGCCGATTTTATCAGATTTGCAAAAAGGATGATTATTGACTTTTGGGCCGAAGGAGGCAGTATTTCTGGATCTGCGCAGACTGTGGACTGATCTATGTGGAAACTGCAGAGCACCACGTGCCACTGATGTGAGGGGTGAACATTGGTTACAAAGGTGTGCGACAGTGGAGCAGCTCAGCGAATACAGTATGGGACACCCAAGCTGACGGATGGTCACTGGACTTCTGCTAATGAAGTTGCACCTGCACAAAAGGCTTCAATTTTGTATATGAATTGGACCTCTGCTGATTGACAAAGGGATGCCTTGTCCAATTAGTCACGATTTCTGCTTCATCGAACGGATGGACGTTGGCGTATCAGATTAGAGACCTCAGAGAACAAACATCCTTGAAATGTCCCTGGAAGAACACAAGCTGGTGGTGGCAGCATTATGGTCTGGGAATGTTTTCATGACATTTTCTGGGCCCACTCATCCATGTGGAAGGCACTCTCAACCGACTTGGTTATGAACCCATCCATGGTGCTCGTCTCCCCTGGGTCGGATGGGATCTACCAGCAAGACAATGCGACATGTCACAGACGTTGATTGGAAGAGCATGAACGAGACTTCAAAGTACTACCCTGACCCCCTAATTCCTCAGAACCCAATTGACCATCTGTGATACCACCTCGATAGTCATGTTCGCTCTATGGATCCTCCTCCATGCAGTATCCACTGCAGTCAGCATGGCTGCAGATACCTGGGACAACCTACCAGGACCTTACCGAGTCACTCCCAGCCCATCGAGCTGCTGTCCATACTGTCAGAATTATGTGTAGTAGTTTGCTTACCGGTACTTTTTTTTGTCTGATTTGTCGTAAATCTCTGATTTAGTAAATTTAGTAAAACTCTGAGAAGCACCAAAGGTATATAAGTACTATACAGAGCTCTTATGTTACAGAAATCCTTGTTTTTCCAAAATGGTAGACTTCACCAATGTGACCTTCTCACATGTACCTTTTCGTACATCATTTTAAGTGGATTTCCCTTTCGTTATAATAATTACAGTAAAAGAACATTTTACCTGAGGTCGATGGTGTTTCCTGGCAGCTAAAGTTTTTTTTTTTTTTTTTCCTTCAGTATTTTAGATACCCAGCTAGGATACCCATAAAGATGTAACACGACAAAATTAATAGCACAGCACCAGCTATGACAAGTTGAACGGCATGGCTCATATTACATTTTATTAGGCCTTTAAATTTTAGAGGAGCTTTTTCGCGATTGTGAATATTTCCTTCACATAAAGTGTTTTCTGGCATCGGGATATGTGCAGTAGGGGCTGGCCACAATTTATCTGTTCTGTCCCACTTGAATCAATATTTTAAGACATAAGGGAGATGTTGGCATTGCACAGCCTGCGAAAAATTGATTGAAGCCAATTCTCACTGCAGGCAAAGCAGTCTGTGCTTCGTCAATACAGAAGACATTTAATTGGGTAAACTATGTCTGTCTATTTCATGAGAACCATCTGTGTATGACTTATACTAATCCTTTGGAATTAATCAGGTGGAATTTGGGGTCTGGCTTTTAAAGAATCACTTGCAGTTTTAGTGGGCTCTACTGCAACTTGAAGAACATCCCTATATGTTGTGTAGACTTTGTCCTTCCCTTATTTACTGTAACAATGTAGGGGCAGATGTATTAAGACCGGTGTTTTAGACGCCGGTCTTAATAAAACCCCATAGCTGGTGAAGTTATGAAAAAGGCACCTGCGTCTCCATATTGTAGCAGCTTGTGTCTGTTGTCTTCATGTTATACTGTCCATTCTCCACCCCAGCAAATGTGTGTGAACCTCCAGTGTCTTCACTTATTCACTGGTTTCGGGTGCAGACAGTCATTTGTTAACTCTAGCCAGGTCGGGAAGGGTTTGTAGTTTGTACAGTGCCGCCATTGGTATAGGAGGTGGTCATCAGTTTGAAGGCATCATGATATTATATTTTATCTGAACAAGGGCCAATGGACAATCCAAAAGTATAGGATTTCTTCATGGAAACCATCGCCGAATTGAACGTGCCATCAACCGTGATCGGTAATACAAGAACGAGAGAACTTTAAGATAATTTAAAAGGGGGGTCGTCCGATGAGCCTTTTGAAAAGGTTCGTACCCCTTTTAGACAGCACCCGTTCGTAACAACAACCCCTGCGTTAACGCAGGGCTCTTTATTACCTAAAATGAGAACACCGCCTTTGTTACAGACGTCTTGGTTAACGTGGTAACTTTTACTTTGAATGTATTTGTACGTAGCGCCTGGTAATGTTTTTATTTGTTTTACTTTGTTACAGACGGCTTGGTTATCGTTGTCAATTTTACTTTGACAGTATATAAAATGTATTTGTGTGTAATATCTCAATGTTTTTACATAAAATTACATTTTAAGGCTACTTTCACACTGATCAGTTTGCATTCTAATGCATTCTGAATGGAAAAGGATCTGCTCAGAATGCATCATATTAGTCTCCATTCCGCTTTGGAGACGAACCTTTGGTGTCCGTCTGATGAAACTGAGCCAAACTCATCCGTTCTGGCACACAATATAAGTCAATGGGGACGGATCAGTTTTCACTGACACAATCTGGCACAATAGAAAACGGATCCATCCTGGCTATGTTAATGTCACGGATGTAGTAGGGGAGAACACCAATAAGACAACAAGAAGGAAGGGGAAGGACACTAGGCCTCACCGCTAGGGACGGAAAAGGGTCACCACCTATAAAACCCTGCTCCTGGCCCTAACTCCTAGAGATGCCCATACACAGGAACCTAGAAAATCCTGGTGACCCTCAGATGCCCTCAAGCTAATGACGGGGCAGAGTCAACCCGTTGTTTCCCAGGTGAAGGAACCAGCGACTCGCTGAGGCCTAGTAAACAAGGGGGGAAAATACAAAACACAACAAGCGGAACACTTAACTTCCGAGGATGATGGATGAACAGGACTTCAACAAGAACCACACTCCAGCTCTTCCAAAACCAAAAGAAGCTATCCAGAGCAAGGAGTGATGGGTAAAGTCAAACTTAATAGGAAGACGTAAAGGTCAGATGATCCACACCTAAACAGGATCAAGTCCAGCAACACACAGACTAAGTGAAACCAAAATAGGCTGTCAGACCACTCATGTGTAATGAGTCTTTCAGACATTCTAACACCAGTCACTGGTGTGATAGTTAAAGGGAACCTGTCACCGGGATTTTGTGTACAGAGCTGAGGACATGGGTTGCTAGATGGCCGCTAGCACATCTGCAATATCCAGTCCCCATATCTCTGAGCGCTTTTATTGTGTAAAAAAAACGATTTGATACATATGCAAATGAACCTGAGATGAGATGAGTCCTGTCCCTGAGATGAGTCCAGCATGAAGGAGCCTAGCACCGCCACGCATCCTCAGAATCTCCTCCTTGCTCCCCGACATCAGTAAGCCATGCTCAGTTCGTTCCCTTAGGCTGATGCCAGCACAGGGAAAGAACACTGCGTCTGCTGAGGCGACCCATTTTAAAGTCCAAATACAGCAATCTTCGCTGTTTGTCAAAAGAGTTCAAGTATCACCCTCTGTGAGAATCGGACACAGTCGCGTTAACCGCTAACGAAAAGTCTGTTAACCGCTAACGTAAAGTGTATAGCGCCTCCGACAGTACTCTCATTTCTAACCTCCAAAAACTGTAATACTAGTGTTTGTGGACAACAAATCATTTTCCGGGAATTACCAAAGAAATCCTTTGTGTTTCAATCACTGTAATGTTAATTATGTTGCCTTATATTTGGATGGACAATGGATACCCGCAAAAACGTTTCAACATAATTTTCAAGACGTGAAGTTTACTTACTTGCTTCCTGGCTCCCAGCTTCTCCCAGGCTGCGATGTTCCACTTGGCTCCCTTGGTGAAAATAGTGAATAGCTGCAGGCGATGTCAAACCGGATGTCTTCAGAGAGGGAGCCCAGCGGAGAATAGCAGGCCGGGAGGAGGATTGAGGAGCCAGTGGCGGCAAACAGGTAAGCTTCCCTTTACAGGTTGGGCCAAGTGGGGGGTTTCTTCTTTCTTGCATAACCACTCTAAGAGATGACCTATAGAAGTGATCAGAGCCTTAAACGGATGACCCTTTTTGGCCAGCAAGGCGTTTTCCTTGAAGGGAAAATGTAGTATTAAATGGCTGCTCTTCACATGAATCTGCCAGAATGGGAGCTGCTTTAATACAGCGGCTTTTCGCTTGCGACTTCTGTGGATGACATGGGATGGTTGTCTTCATAGGACAGCCCCGTTAAAGCAGTTGTCCGGTCTTTTACTATTAATGAACTATCCTCAGTATAGGTCATCAATATCAGATCGGCGTGGGCCCGACACCCCCGCCGATCCGCTGTATGAGGAGACGGCGTGCTTAGTGCGCACATGACCTCTCCCTTCTTTCTTCCTGTCCACTGCTGCTGTCTATAGCAAAGACCATAGATCGCAGCAGCAGACAGGAAGAGGGAAGGGAGACGGTATGCGTGCACGGCGCACGCTGTCTCATCGTGCAGCTGATCGGCAGGGGTGCCGGGTGTCGGACCTCTGCCGATCTGGTATTGATCAAATATACTGAGGACAACCCCTTTAATGGTAATTTAGGACCACTCCTGAGCAAATCCAAAGAAATATTATAACCATGGTTAAAGGGGTTGTCCAAGATATGAAAAAAAAAATATATAGCACTGTAAATCTGATGGGCAGCAATACATAACTGAGCTAAGCAAGTTTTAGGTAAAACTAATTCTATTTCCTCATTTCCCTGGTTCTCTTCTGGCCCTTAGTTTACCTACAATAACAGCAATCTCTGCCCCTCCCCCTGGTCTGCAAAGGGAGTGAATAAGTCTGCCCTAAGTGACATATCAGACTACTGGGATACTCAGCAACATGTTATATGTGTAGGACTACAAGCTGATAAACACTGGATCTTCTCTCTACCTGTTCTTGTGCAATTCTGTGCAGAACTCCTCTAGTCTGTGAGCTCCTGCACCCAGCATTTGTCTCCTCACTGCCTGCAGCTACTTAGTAAAGCCTTCAGCCCTGAGTCTGTGCACCTGAAGGGGTTAATCTTTCCCAAAGTATCCAGTGGGAGGGAAACACAGGGCAGAGAGTGGCAGCTCAGCGGCATAGCATAGCCAGCACAGTGACCGTATCTGTGCAGGGAGAGAAGCTGACATTACAGGTCATGTGACCCTTGGTGAAATCTGAGAAAGGAACAACTACAAATGAAGTAAGTGCATGGTAAAGCTGTTACATTTCATTAGTTAGAAACATACAAAGAACATAAAAATAACTCGGACAACCCCTTTAATATGGATGGCATATCTGCCTCAGATGCTGAATTTTATATTTTCTGACTATAAAACCAAAGTTAAAGTTGAGCTTTTTAATTTGCTTCATCTCATATTCAATCTCAGCATCATTCCTTGTTATCTTTCTCTAAATTGAACTATACACAAATATAGATGTAGGTGTTGTCTGGCAGCAGCTTCTTATCCCCTACCCATTGTTAAAAAAAAAATAAAAAAAAAAGCCATGCACACTCAACCGACGCCTATATTTATGGCCAGCTTAAGCAGAGTGATCCAATTAAATACATATCTTGTATTACCTTTTTGTTTGGGGTTTTGGGTCATCATTAGAGATGAGCGAACTTTAAAAAAAAGTCCGGTGTTCGGCGTTCGGGTTGTGGTAAGTCGCGCATCCCGTTATGGATTCCACTATAGCGGCATATGGAATCCATAAGGGGCGGCTGCCACCAACCCGAACTGTTGAACAGCCGAAGGACCTGGGGTGACATCACTGTCATGTGATCAGTGCAGGGGGCGTGGCTCAGCACTGGATTTTTTTTTTCTCTAGTCATCATCAAGGTTTACTGCCATTCTAATACATTTTTTGTATACTTTTGTGTGACCATCCAAAAGTTCTGAAATATTTAATAATGCAGTAACCCATCAGGTTGCAATAATTCTGGTTTAGAAGTGTTATTTTGGGAGTAGGACCAGTGGTTGAATCTTATTGGGTAACGACTTTGTGTCTCTTCTATGTAACACAGGTAAAGAGTCAGAAAAAGCCAAGGACCGATATGACAAAGCCACTATGAAACTCCACATGCTCCATAACCAGTACGTGCTTGCCCTGAAAGGAGCCCAGCTTCACCAAGATCAGTATTATGATTCCACTCTCCCTCTTCTACTGGATTCTCTACAGACCATGCAAGAGGAGATGATTAGAGGCCTGTAAGACATCTTGTTATAATCATTTTGGTTTGTGCTAAGACTCTTATGTGGTAGATTATTTATTCAGTTTTGTAAAAAAAAGAGCACCTGTCACCACAAAATTCTATGCAATCTGACAGCACCATGTTATAGAGCAGGAGGAGCTGAGCTGATTGATGTATCGTTTTGTATATCCTGTGAAAAGCTATCGGTACATGAGGGAAGTGTTATCAGTAGGGATGAGCGAACTTGTGTTTTAAGTTCAGCGGACAAGGCTCTGGTTAGCTAAGAATTCTGTTATGGATTCCGCTACCACGGACCAAAAGTTATGGTCCATGGTAGCGGAATCCATAACGGAATTGTTGGATAACCCGAGCCTTGTCCGCTGAACTTGAAAAATAAGGTCGCTCATGCTTAGTTATCATAGCTGTCTCTGTATGCACACTTATACACACAATGCTATCAATCACTGGTAACCTCTCATCCCTGTACCAATAGGTATTCACAGGAAGTGGAAAAAGCAGAGATATAAATGTATAAATTACAGGGTTCACTTGATCTTTTCCCATAAAACTATATATCACTCTGGACAGGGACCTGTTAATCTTACATATTCCATAATATCACCAGTAAAACAGCTCTGGTATCTTCCAAGCTACCGTGTAACTTATCCCTCGTTGATGGGAGTTGACATGTACTTATCATCTGTGTTACTGTTTATTATTTTTGGTACGTTTACTTTTATATGGTAAAATTTAGACTAGCCTACCTCAGCTTGTTTTACACTTCCCAATCAGGGCCATCCGAGGGCGTCCAGGAGGTTCCTGATACGGGATCGCTCCTATCGGGGCGGCTATTCCGTTCTAGGCAGGGCAAAACGAAGATAGGGTCATCTTTAGGGACAGTCCCCCAAGCATCGTTTCCTATACAAGTCCCTGTCATTTTTCGCCCACCACTAAGAGGATTGACTCTCTCACAAGAGGAATTTCCCGTTTGTTTTTTGTTATGTTATATAATTTTGCCTATTTGGGGTATCTTATGTGCTCCTTTCATTTAGAAATACGAATAAAAGCTAAGTTTTAAAGGATGGTTTACCTGTGACTTTACTTAACTTTACTAAGACCACGAGCTATATTACCCTCTCACAGGTTATAGTCAGTACTGTGAGTTTTATATATTACTCTGCTCAGCGCCTCCTGCTCTATAACATGGTGCTTACAGATTGCACTGTATTTTGTGGTGACAGGTCCTCACAGGCAGGTGCCCCATTCACAGTCAATGGGTCCGCATGTATTCCGCAGAATTGCGGAATACATGCAGACATATATGTGGACTTGTAAATAAGGTCTTAACACAGCAAAGACTGGGCCTAAATGTCTTTCCTGAACCAGCCTTTAAAAAGTCAAAAGAGGAGCATCTATGTTGGATTTGCATTCAATGCCTGAAGGACATGTACATTTTCCTCTTACTCTACCTTGAGTTTTTTATTGATCTGACCTTTTGAATGGGTGCAATAAATGGGAGCAGCGCTGCAGTAACCAAGCGTGGCCACGAAACAGTGGACAGAGCTTTTCAGTTCCGGTGCTTGGTTCCAACAAAGCAACTCCTGCAAACAACTGTCACAAGGATAGTTCTTCATACCGTAAATGGTCATTAACTTTTCACCTAACTTTATATAAATTAAATGTACAGGAGAATTCTTATCAGAGAAAAATAGCATGTTCTCCAGTTATCAGACCCCCCTTCCTTTAAACTGAACTGACATTCTTTGTGAATTCTATGATAAATTAATTTTGACATTGAGACGGCTGTCTGCTCACTGAAGGATCAGAGTACCTTATCCGATATTAGTCTATGGAGAGGTGAAGGAGGAGGAGCAGCTATGAAGGTAGGGGCAGAATCTCTTGTCTCCTTGTAGTCTGTGGGCAGGTATTATAGCTAGTATCCCCCCCCCCCCTAACTCAGACAGCTGAGAATTGGAGGTGAAGCATGCAAAGGAGAAAACTGCTAGAAAATGTCAGATACAAGTCATATAATGGTCAGATATGGTGTTATCTCTCATTTATACACATATGACAGCTTAAAGGGAACCTGTCACCTCAAAAACACATATAAAACCGCCAGCATTACCTTATAGTAGCCCCCAGTCTGTCAATAATCATATGTTTGATCCGGTAATCTGATGCTCCATAGATTCAAAAAAAGATTTTTCAAGCGCCATCAGCGCTATCTTGCCATTCAGCTGGAAGTCAAGAGGGCAGTGGCTTCCTTGCTTCAAGTCACGGTAAGCACGCCCCCTAACAGTCTCCTCTTTTAGATTGACAGCCTGCAGTGCGGCTGGGATCGCATAAGTCTTGTGCATGCTCAGTGCGCCGCTGAAAACAGGATCGCGTTTTACCAAGGAGCGCATGTGCGAGACTTATTCGATCCCGACCACGCTGCAGGATGTCAATCTAACAAAAGAGGGGCGGTTAGGGGGCGTGCTTACCTTGACTTGAAACAAGGAAGCCGCTAAGTCCCGGAAAACCTCCTTTAGATTACGTTGACACTGCTTTCAGTGCTGTTCTTCCCTCCAGTGTGATGAGGGAACCCGAGAGACCTCATTACAAGTCAGTGAGGTTAATTTGGCATTTTCTTTTTATAAATGGAAGCCACAATGGTTGTGTGAACAGAGCCGAATAGAGGTTTGGGGTTTTATGGTTGCCTACTCAACAAGTATCAGTTGACTCACTTTTAGTGTCCTGTTATAATTGGATATTTCATTTAGTTTTTATTGTTGTCCTTTCTAGAACATACCGTTTGAGTCAATAAACTCTTAACACTTTTTTTTTAGTTTTCTACCTAACCTTTGTATTTTTCCTTGACCTGTTAAAATATGGAAAGGTATATGTAACACTGAATATGTTCACTGAACTGGATGTGTGGACTAAACCTGTAGATCTGAATGCCCTTTTCTGTTGTTAAACTGTTCTTTGTTTTTCCAGCAAAGGGATCTTTGATGAATATTGCCAGATTACCAGTCTTGTGTCTGATGAAATTGTGGCTGTGCATAAAGAAATAGAGATGTGCGTCCAAGAAATAAATCCAGGCACCGAGTATGAAAACTTCATTGAGAAACATAAGTAAGTTTCCTGTTTTTATGTCTACACTTTGGGAGGAATTTACCCCCCCTCCACTGCGACAAAATGTTGGCACAAGTGGTGTTACTATGACGCCTTTGCAACTTTCTGAAAAGGGGGCATGGCGAGGGCTGGGAGGGAGCAGGGCCAGGACAGTGCTTTTTGTGTCCTGTAGGAAGCGGGTGAACTGTGCAGTAGTTGAGGACAAACGTCTTGTGGCGTTTCGAAATGTCAGCTTTATACAATCACGCATCTGTGAGAGAACAGCCTCTATGCGCACTGAGGTGACTTGTTGAATCAGACATTCTCCACTTACAGTTTACGCATCAGACACCCAGGAGTTAATCAAGTAGTCTTTTAATCTGGAGATTGTATTACAAGATCTGCAGGGAATCCAGATGGTAAAAGAATTATGCCAACAATATTCTCCTTGATAAGAAGAAGGAGATTCTCCTCAGAAGCAGAGCACACACTAACAGCAATGCATGACTGGGAAAACAGGGAGTGGCTAGGCTAAACTAACTAGAAGCTGAAACAGAGGGGGGAGGAGAAGAGAGGAGCATACCAATACACAATGCAAGATACTGAAACGGAACACGTCTGGTTCTCTGCTTTGATTGGATTTTCAATCCTTCTTGCTTTCAAATTTTAACTAATTTCATTTCTGCTGAGATGCATATCTGCAGAAACCTGCTAGGCCCTGATGCAGTAATTGGAGCAGGATAGTGGTCTGTCACTACTGTTTAATGCCATTGAAACACCCGCCAAGAAGAGTCAAATTGATAGGTAGAAATTTAGTTTTTATGATGGTAAAAAAAAAAAGAAATGGGATTTTGTAATCTACATACATCCATTATGGTCTTCAAGTGTAGAAGGCATGTTCTAGTGTTAGTCGACTAATTGAAGGCATGAGTATATTGCTAAGACGAACCTTGGAGAAAAAAAAGAAAGTGCATTGAATTGAAAAGGTGCACTTGCTTTAAAGGGAACTTGTTGGGAGCGTGATGCTGCTCGAACCATTTCCGACACCCAGCACCCCTCCGTCCTGATCAACTGTTTTGAGAAGGCAGCGGTTCTCACAATAGCACCACGACATTCTCGCACTTTTCCCTAGGCTGAGTGGAGACATGTTCATCGGTCACATGGCCTAGGCGCAGCTTAGCCCCGTAGAACTGAATGGGGCTGAATGCGATACCATGTACGGCGCTGTGCATGGTGAGCACGGAGAACACAGCGGGGCTCACAGGAGCGCCGGTCCCTTATCAAACGGCTGATCAGACCCGGGGTCCCTGGTGTCAGACTCCCACCAATCAGATACTGATGACCTCTTCAGAGGATAGGTAATCAGTATTTAAATCTCGGAAAACCCTTTAATACTGGATGATCTCCATATTCCTGCAGTGTCTGCTTGACGTTCCACTCACAACCATTCAGACTCACACCTACACAGGGATCAGAAAAAGGAACCGGTCACTGAGCAGAGCCTTCTGAGTCTATTACTCCATGGTTATCCTCTCTGGATTAATACTTGCATATTATTAAGATAACATTACTGCAGCAGGCATCCTGTGGTGTGCCTGACACTGCAATGGGGACGTCTGCCACATTGGTATGCCTGTAAAATCTGCAGCACTGGGCTCTTGCCTGCGGTACTGGGATAAGATTTTCCATAGAGGCCTTTAAAAAGCTGTGACCGCTATCTAGTAGTTATACACTTTAATGCTGCAGTTTTCTTGATGCGGAAATCGTTCGGTTTGAGAGTTTTTTTGGTCATCCCTTACTCGAAATGTACTTTTCCAATTGTTTGCATACAGTAAAACATAAGTATAAACCATTTTTAACACAATATTTGACATGTTGCTGTTCATTTGTTTCTGGATATCTGAAGGTTAACATGTTCTGTGTTTAATTGCTTTTCATAATAGGTCACCAGAGACCAAGAAAGAGGACATTGAATTTGACTTGTCTTTACTGGAAGAAATTGAAAATCTGCAGGCTAATGAGATCATGTGGAACAGTCTCACGGCAGACAGCTTAAATTCAATGTAAGATATCTTGCTTGTAGAAATGTTAATTATTATTTTTTTCTATGCAGCTATTTTCCGATGAACTGCAGTTTCTTACTTGCATAAGCTCCAGGTAGTCGCACCTGGTAGTCTACATACCCGTCAGATGATCACTTGACACTGAAGAAACCTCAGTGATTGTAGATTGCCTAACCTAATGGATACCTTCATACAACAATGGGTTAGGAGGGAAGGAATTTTGTCAAAAAGGGTGAAAATTAAATAAAACAACATATTTACAAAAATTATCCATGGCACCTAAGTTAGGGTACTTTCACACTTGCGCTAGTGCAGCGTTTCTCAAATGGGGGGCGCGAGGCTCCGTAAAGGGGGGCTCCAGGTGACAGGAGATGAACGCTTCCACTGTGGAAGCGTTCATGTCCATAGTGATCGGTATCGCCGTCATCTGGACAGCGATACAGATCGCTGTGCTGTGCGGCAGTGGAGGGAGAGGCGTCTCCCTCCCCTGCTCCTCTGATAGGCTGCAGGCCTTGTGCCGGCAGCCTATCAGAGCGGTTCAGGCGGCGCGATGACGTCATTGCGCCGCCTGAGCAGAGTGCAGAGCGGGACACAGGCCGGAAGAGGCCTGCATCCAGCGCTCCAGGAGTTAAGTATTGGGTGGGTGGGGGGACCCTGGACCCAGGACCCTATTGGGGAGAGCTTGCACATAATTTGGGGGGGAAGAGAGCCTGCACATGATTTGGGGGAGGGGGAAGCCTGGACCCTGCACATGATTTGGGGGGAGGGGGTTAATTTAGCCTGCACATGATTGGGGAGGGGGGTTAATGGAGCCTGCATATGATTGGGGGGGGGGGGAGGGGGTTAATGGAGCCTGCACATGATTTGGGGGGGTGGGGGTTAATGGAGCCTGCACATGATTTGGGGGGGAGGGGGGGTTACTGGAGCCTGCACATGTTTTGGGGGGGGGGGGGGGGGTTAATGGCCCTCAACTGTGGGGAGATTGGTGTACTTATAACAATTTTATAGACAAATGATACTATTTAAAGTCGCGCGGGGCGCAAAATGTTTTCTTCTTCCTGGGGGGGGGGGGGGGGCATGACACAAAATAATTGAGAAGCACTGCGCTAGTGTGATCCGGCAGGCAGTTCCATCGTCGGAGCTGCCTGCCAGATCCACCGATCAGTGTGACAACTGACAGCATTTGTAGACTGATCTGGGATCGGATCCGTCTAAAAAAGCATTGCAAGAACGGATTCGTCCCTTCGCTTGTCATGCAGATGGACAGATCCGTCTTGTTGTCTTCTTCACGGTTTTCCCCGGAAGGACGGATCCGTCCTTCAGTTGTTTTGTAATGCCGGATCCGGCACTAATGCAAGTCAATGGGAATCAATGCCAGATCCGGCATTACGGTGACTGATCAGGCATTTTGGAAGGACATAATACCGCAGCATGCTGCGGTATTATGTCCGCCCAAAATGGCTGACAGTGACTGAACGGAAGGCATACTGATGCAAACTGAACAGATTTCTATTCATTCAGAATGCATTGGGATATGCCTGATCAGTTCTTTTCCGGCATAGAGCCCTTTTGACGGAACTCTATGCCGGAAAAGAATAACGCAAGTGTGAAAGTACCCTAAATGCTTACACTTTGATCAGTGAGATGGGAATACTCCTTTAATACAAATGACAGGGAAGTGCAACACACAAAATAACCCCAAAAAAATACAAAAGGGAAAAAAAAACACTTCAAGTGGCTATGGCAGCACCAGGAACTCAGCCGAGATCCACGCACCAGCTATTCACAACTGAAACTGAAGCTATAAACCGCATAGCATAGTGGGAGAAACAACACTAAATAGAGAAGGTTGAATGACCCTAATAGCCTCACCTGGGGAAAGAAGGTGAGGCAATCATCAGAAACAACACAGACGTCATTCGATCCAAACAGAAAGATGTCGGATCAAACCAGGTGTTGCCAGTCTCATGGATCTCCTCGTCGTGTGAACGTCCGTGACAGATAGTACATTTACTGTACCTACCACTGGACATTTTTACCTTTGCCCGTTTTAAGGAGTGATTGCAGATTCTAATGTCTGGCTTTTCCTTTGGATGATGTCATCTGACTGTAAGAATGAACAGCAGTCGCCTGGAACTCATTTCTCCATAGTGAGCTTTGCATTAAATCCTATGATGCCACATACGAGATGAGCTTGAGAATTTCAGCCGCCAGGGTTGACATAGCTAACAGGTGCTTGAAGTAGGGTTGTTTCGGGTATCGAAGTTTCGATACCCAATCGATACTTTTCACTGGTATTGAGCTCGATACCAGTATTAGTATTTTATCAATACTGGGCATCACTACTGCACAGTCCAGTATCAGAGTACGTGGCTGCGCCGCTCTCAGTGCGGCCATGTTCTCCTCGGGAGCACAGGGAGAAGAAGGCAGTGTCTACCTCCCCCTGTGCTGCTTCCACCAATGAAGAGAGACGGGAGGAGGAGGTGGGGTCACTGGCAACCAATGAGGAGTAACGTTTACTATACAAATGCAGGCAGAAGAAACTCATTGCCGGCACCTGCCTGTGACCGGGCGCTGCGATCCGCGGCAGTTAACCCCTCAGGTGTCGCACTTGAGGGGTTAACTGCCGCTGATCGCAGCGCCCGGTCACAGGCAGGTGCCGGCAATAAGTTTCTTCTGCCTGCATTTGTATAGTAAATGTCACTCCTCATTGGTGGCCAGTGCGCCCCCAGTATTAAAAACATTGGCCAATGTCCCCCCCCCCCTTTTCCCAGTGTTAAATACATTGGTGCCCAGTGCGCCCCCCCATCCCCCATTCCTCCCTTCCCCCAGTATTAATATCATTGGTGGCAGTGGCCACAGGGTCCCCTCACCTCCTCCTCATTGGTGGCAGTGGCAGTGATCGGAGCCCCAGCAGTGTAATGCTGGGGGGGCTCCGATCGGTTACCATGGCAACTATTACCAGGACGCTACTTAAGTCCTGGCTGCCATGGTCAGCTCCCTGCTGCTGTGTGCACAAAGCACAGGGCTGCAGGGAGAGGGTGAGATCCTATTCACCCTAATAGAGCTCTATTAGGGTGAATAGGATGAAAAGATCCCAGGTTCTAGCCCCTAAGGGGGGAAAAGTTAATAAATAAACCGTAAAAAAAAAAAAAAAAAAAGTTAAAAAAGTACACCAAAATATTAAGTATAAATCACCCCCTTTCCCAATTTTACATATAAAATATATAAACAATAAATAGTCTAAACTATTAAAAAAATCCTCTTTTAAGCGGTGAACGCCCATAAAAGAAAATAAAAACTGCACAATTCGCCATTTTATTTTAGTCGCCTTGTCCCCCCCAAAAATAGGAACGGACTGTTGTATTATTGGCCGGACGTTCCATAAAATGAGGAATGCACGCAGTTTTTTTTGGCATTTTTTTTTTTTTTTGCGTGGTATAGAATGGTATCGAATATCGCAATACTTTTTTATGGTATCGATACCGAATCAAAATTTTGGTATCGAAACAACTCTAGCTTGAAGTTTTTGTTACCTTCTAGAAGTCATCCAGGGACAACGTCTTGGTACAGATTGAAAATGAAGGTTTATCTTTCTTCAAACGCTTTACTGAAGTGCGACAGGGATGTGACATTTTTGTTCATTTTTAGACACCTTTACAACCGGAATTCACAAGACTAAATGAAATATCAGTGTGATTTTTTTCATTTACATTTTGTATGAGATTATTCACGGTTTGGAACAATCCACTCTATCTTTCTCCCTACTCATCAGTTTTAGAATGTAATTCTTATGTCGTCTTACCCATTTTTCAACTACGTTAGATATGGCGTTTTTTCCACATGGATTTCGATGGCCCCCAATTATGCACAGAACTCTCTTTCACAGTTTATACGACGCAAATTTTGCTACTTAAAATTTTTTAAAACTTTGTTGCAGGAAAAAAAAGAGATCTAAATTCTTGCCACAGATTTCGGCATTAAAACTGTGGTGGATGTCAGCATGTGAATAAGCCCCAATGGACAGAGCTTATCTGCAGTGGGATCCATGACATGACAAATTACAACTCCTGGATCCGGCAGGGTTCAGCAAAAACGATGATACAACCATCTGCGTCTGTTACGAACAGATCCGGTTGTATTAGGTCTTCTATAGCCAAGAAGGATCCGTCATGAGCGCCATTGAAAGTCAATGGGGGACGGATCAGTTTTCTATTGTGTCCGAGAAAACCGATCCGTCCCCTTTGACTTGCATTGTGGGTCATGACAGAAAGCAAACTACAACATGCCACGGTTTGCTCTCCGGTATGAGAACGGAACTGAGCGGATTTTGGAGCACTCCATTCTGTTCAGTTGCGTTTTGTCCCTATTGACAATGAATAGGGACAAAACTGAAGCGTTTTTTTCTGTTATTGAGACCCTATGACCGGAAAATATTAACGCTAGTGTGAAAGTAGCCTAAATTAGCTGTGTGGGTTGTTCACAAGTGGTCTGAGATGGCTTAGAGTCCGAAGAGGTCACGGACAAATATATAAAGTGACTTTCTGTAGCTGGCTGTAGAAGCCAAAAAAGCAACATTTCTAATTAAATTGTAATTTAATTACACAAAATAAATGAAATTCAATAATTAAAAAATAAATGACGCAAAGGTGCCCATACAATCTATATTAGACATGTGTGCTTACATATTTGCTTATTTGTAGGACCCACCGCTTGTTTGTGAACGTCTCGGTGAATGTTTCTCATGTAATGGATTGTTTTATTAGGCAGCAGCACGTCCCGCTTGATGGTATCTTTTGCATCTTAGTGCAAGACCTTGTTAGAATGAAATGTGTTAGCGGCCGCTCTGCCTTACTTAAGACTAAGCAGGATTTATCGTTTTCTATTTAAATGCCACCTTTGTGGACAGAGATTTCATGTTGGGCTCAATTTACTCGTCTTGTGTTGCCCTCTGTGTCATCCCAGGAATTCATCACAATTTGTTTTCCAGGTTAAAAACCGCATCTGAGGAGCTTGCGCAGACACAGCAGTCACTTACCAGTAGAGAGGAGCTTCTGGCTGAAAAAGAGAGAGAGATGCAGGAATCTGCAGATGCATGTGAAAATAAATCTGAGTACGTTTTCTGATTATTGGCAGTGGTTAAAATGAATCATAAAGGGGGATTCTGCTGATTAACAAGCATTTTTTATATGCTGTAATGTACTGTAATCTTTCATACATCACCTATGCCTCCGTCAGTTGCCTTGCAGTGAACTCTTCCCTATGCATCCGTGTCCTAGATTGGATGGGGGCAAGTTAAGATCCCCAGATTCTCACTTTCCATGCCCTTCTGCGGTGAACATCTGACCATGCGTGTCTGCACAGGCGCAGCGTGCTGGACAAAGCAGGAATGGGTGCAGTGACCGAGGATTGTCTATATCAGGCGCTGAGGGCGGTACATGGAAATTAGCTGAAACTTACTTTAGAGGGGCTGTCCACTTTATTTATATTGACGACCTATCCTCAGTATCGGATCAGTGAGGGTCCAACATTTCTGCAACCATATCTACAGTGTGTGAAGGCATCCTAAGGGTATGTCCACACATGAATCACTGAAATAAGCATGGCCTAAATGGGAGGAACTGCTCAAACCAGTAACACTGTTGCGTGTTTCTAACTGGGGGAGCAGCTCCTCCGCATGTGGTTCGCAGCAGGCAGCCATCCCCTGCAAAAATTGCATACAATGGAGGATACCAGCGTGAACCACTAAAACATCCTACACAAAATGAAACAATGTGCGGATGAAAATATATAAAACACATAAATCACTGAAAAAAAGTGCACCACAAGGATAAGCAACTGATAACACTGCCTAATCCCTCAAGCTGAGACTTTCCCCAATATCTTTCAGTCAGGAACATATCAGAGCTCCGGGGCTTCGATATGTTCCTGGCTGGAAGATATTGGGGAAAGTCTCAGCTTAACATCAGCTTGAGGGGTCAGCCAGTGTTGTCAGTTGCTTATCCTCGTGGTGCTTCTTTTTTCAGTGATTTTATATGTCCACACATGACTGATACTACAGGCTTTCTGAAAATCTGCAGCATTTCTGCTGCGAATCCACCTAGGAAAAAAAAAATGCTAAATTGACATGCTGCAGGTTTAAAATCTACACCACAGGTCACTTTCCACTGCAGGATTTTTCCGCAGCACATGGATAAGAGTTGCTTAAAACAGTGTGGGCGACTAAAGAGCCATTTACATGAGGTAATTATAACCCAATCGAACGTTCATTACAATGATCATTCCCAATAACTGCCAAGGGTAAGCGCATCAAGCAATTAAAGGGGTTGTGTAGTTTGTGGTGGTTGTTTAGGTTAAACATCATTTGCTTTTCTAATATGCAGCATTTAAAAATGTTCTCACATACCATTTTACATTAGTGTATTAGGTTCCAGTTTAGGAACAATAATGGTACAGCCCACGAATTTCTCCATAATAACCCTTCCCGTGGACTGACGGAATGGACTAAACATGGTATCGGTCATGTGACCCACCACAGGACTGCATGGCGCTTAGCGGAGCAGGCAGAAGCAGGAGCCCGCTCTGCTCAGCTAATCCTGGTATATTACATGGGTACAGGGTACCCATGTGCTATGCCAAGAGTTAGTATTCCCCCTGGGGTCACGAGCAGGAACAGCAATATGCGCTCCTGCCCGTACTCGCAGCGCTGCCCGTTCATTAAATGTACTCTGTGTACCGTTGACAGCTCAGCGGTGTACAGAGAACTGAATTTTAACCGCACAGGGAAAGGTGCGCTTTAGGTAGCAAAAAGCGTAGTAAAAATAGAAAATTCATTAATAAAGTATATTAGAGTTAGTTTTATTAGGGCATTAGGGAGAACATAATAATGTAGGTGACGGCACTATATACTGTATCCCGGGGTTGCATAGATATATCTCTCAGATAGGTGTGTGTGTATATATATATATATACACACATACGTCATTTATTCTCCATAAAAACTGAGTAATTCATATTACGTAAAATAATGAAAATGAATAAGACCATAAAATATCTCTCTGATGTACCTATAAATGATAACCATAGTCCCTAGATGATCACATATATATGACAACAATTGATATAACAGAGACTTTTATCATTTGAAGGCACATACTTGGTTTGGACCACTATAATAAATATAGATGTGCTATATATTTGATAAATGGATATTCAGGGCACTATAAATAGTTACTAATGTTTATCTTCTTCTTAGTAATTATTAAAAAAATGGCAGTAGGTCCATAAGTTCATAGATTAGTATATTCCATCCATATTATTGTAGTATGCAATGAAAAAATATAGAAATGTATAAAAAAAAATTGCATAAAAAAATCTATGTATAGAAGTATGCAAACTCTTGTTCCATTGTTATAATAGTTGTATAAATATTCAAATATCCCCTAATGCTCGTGTGTCAATATCGCCATGTCAAGCTCATATATTAGGTGTTAGGGAAAAGAAGGCAAGTCTCTCATTCAAGTGACGCAATGCAACATGCTGTTACTTTACCGCCTGGAGGAGTGTAAAGCTCAAATGTACCATCCCTGCTTTCAGCATTTGAGTTCCGTGCTGTAACCGCTGGCTGTACTATGCCCACTTCTCCCGGCGTCCCAGGTGGTTGGGGAGTTGGTCTTTGATCAGCTTGGAAGGTTAGCGGTATACCTGCAGACTCAATAGACATAGGACTTCTCTGTATGCGCTGAAAATGAAGGTAGCAGTAAATTTGGATCAAAATTAGTATTCTTATCCAAGTCGCATGTTAAAGCCAGATTTATACACCAAACGCGTTTCGGAGCTATACTTGCTCCTTATTCAGTGGTTATGTATATAAGAAATCCAGTCAATCTGTCTGAAGTTTTGCTAGCCATCTCCTCTTAAGATTGTATTATATGCATGGTTTGTTGTACCACAAGACTTCTGGAAGTGCTCTTTACGGACCACTCATTTCCGTCCTTTTCTTTTCTTTAGTATTGTGCTGTTGCTGAGTCGAAAGCAGGCTCTGGAAGAGTTAAAGCAGACCGTTCAGCACCTGAAATGTACAGAAACCAAGCTGTCTGCTCAGAAGGAGCTACTTGATCAGAAAGTTCAAGAGAATGAAGGGAAGGAACCGCCTCCTGTAGTAAATTATGAAGAGGATGCCAGATCGGTAACTTCTATGGTAAGTGGGCTCATTCAGTTGACACTGCTTAACCACTGTAGTACAGTAGAACAGTACAC
Source organism: Bufotes viridis (assembly GCA_033119425.1). Taxonomy (NCBI): domain Eukaryota; kingdom Metazoa; phylum Chordata; class Amphibia; order Anura; family Bufonidae; genus Bufotes; species Bufotes viridis. The sequence goes on from CM065589.1 coordinate 107,715,694, forward strand.
GGGTCCAATGGGGGAGTCACAACAGGATGATTTGGGTCACCATACCCTTGAGGTTTGTCTTCCTAGGTATCAAACGGATGAAAAATCATGCAATATCTGAAATGTGTAATACCTAAATATTGAGGTGTTCTGCTACCCTACCAGTATACCATCCATCCCTAAGGAATATTGGCTGCCTAAATGTCCCTGAATCTAGGCGTTCCTTGGCATGAACTGTGAGGAAGTGACTGTGGCCTCCTCCTCCTGCCTTGCTCTTTAATTCCTTCAGCACCACCACTGTACATGTATGGCAGAAATGCAGGGTTTAAAGGTGGCGCCCACTGGCAAGCGCAGCAGAGATCTAAGGCTAATCGCAGACACTTAGCCCCTATACTGTGGTCAGCAGGGTTGTGGTCGGGGCCATTTTCGGTAGTAGAAAAGGTACTAACTCTGACTTCAGCTTAAGAAAAAAAAAATCTCTTATTCATTTTTTATAATTAATTTAATTTTCTTGGGGTACTTTCACACTTGCGGCAGAGGATTCCGGCAGGCAAACTGTATGTAAACGCATTTCATCTTTTCTGACTGATCAGGCATTTTTATGCCTGATCAGTCAGAAAAATGCATTGCAATGTCTGATCCGTTTTTCCGGTGTCATCCAGCAAGATGGATCCGGCATTTTCCCCCCCACATTTTTAGAGGTCTGCGCATGCGCAGAACGGAATACCTGATCCGTCATTGCAGTATTTTTAATGCCGGATCCGGCACTTATGTAAGTCAATGGGAATTAATGCCGGCATGTGTTCCAGCATTCCGAGCAGAGATAAAACCGCAGCATGCTGCGGTATTTTTTCCGTCCAAAACGACTGACAGTGACTGAACTGATGCATCCTGAACGGATTCCTCTCCGTTTGCATTGGGATATGTCTGATCAGTTTTTTTCCGGCATAGAGCCCCGACAACGGAACTCTATGCTGGAAAAGAATAACAGTGTGAAAGTAATCTTAGGAAGTTTACAATTTTAATAATAAAATATCTTTATGTTCTATCAAGCTAAGGTTCTTATTTTATTGTCAGAGATTTTTCTTGTGTGGTCACTGCTTTTCCACCAACAGAGAGGAGTAGAGAGGTTTGGTCTCTGCTGTTGGGGCTTCCATGAAGGAGGATCAAAATTCTTTTTTGTGAGGACAAATTCATAGATTTCTTATTATTAAAAGCATAACAAAGTTTTGCAGCTATTGCATATTTACTTACTTATATTTACTTACTTAAAGGGAAACCTAGAAAACAAAACTGGTGACATGGCTACATAGCTCCAGAATCCGTGAGTCTATCCATACCTTTATTGTACGTCTCCATGGCTGCACGGCTGCAACCTTCTAAAAAATGTTTTTTATTGTCACTGTGAAGGGCCAAAGAGACGTGGATGAGGCACTGAAGTGCCCTGCATGGTCTCTCTGACTCCTGCTAAAAACCAGCGCATGTGCCTTCAGTGACAGAGATCCCGCTTGCTCTGGACCTGCTCTTACTGCGCACTAACAAGTAAGCTGTATCTCTCTGGCACTGATGGTGCACACACAGGCTTTCAGGGAGAGGATGGTGTAGCAGAGCCAAGAGAGGCGTTGTGTCGGGGCTCTTAAGGGGGTATTCCCATTTTGAAAAAGTCAGCTAGGCTCTCTCCGGCCTCTTTGTCCCGACCCATTGATTCCAGGAGGCCGTTGAGATTTATATGAACAGTTTAGCTTTCGGGGCTGCGCCATTTGTGCAACTCCAATTCAAGTCAGTGGGCGTTAAGAAATTGCGTAACTCTGCCACTTTGGCTTTCTCCAGCCTCCCTGTGTCCCCAGGTTGGGACGAAGAGCCTAGCCATGTTTTTCAATATGGTAATACCGCTCTAAGTGCCATATTCACGCCTCTTTGTCCCATCACAGTGGCAATTCAAAGCATTTTTTACATAATTCCGGCCATTGACAAGTAAATTAGAGGTCTATATAGTCTCTCATCCCTATGCAGCCATGTCACCAGTTTGCTATGTGTTTTCTGGGTGACACTTTACCTTTAAGTTATTTGTTCATTTTGTTATTTGTTCAGGAATTTCATTCCATCAAAAATGAAACCCATGACACTATTTTAGCGTTTTCTTTCCAATTCCACCACATTTGGATTTTTTTTTCCAGCTTCCCACTGCATTCTATGCAATTTTTAATCGTGGCGTTTGGAAGTACGCCTTGTCCTGCAAAAAAACAAGCCCTCATATGGCTACATGAATGGAAATATAATTGCTCCAAGAAGGCCGATAGAAGATTGCCCGGTCCTGAAAGGGTTTATGTTTGTGTGTAGCTACTGTAAGAGGGCGCAAGGTTCCGTCGTCGACGGAAGGTACGTGTCACCGAGGTTCCTGGCCTCGGTGAGATAAGAGCTGGATTTTTTGTGTGTCAGCAGCAGCTAGTGCTGCTTGACACATTGATATTTAGTATGGCTACAAAGCCGATCCGGGCCGGCTCTTATTGGGAATAGTCAAGTGCTGGGTGGGAGACTATTCCCCACGGTCCAGGCCGGACTTTCCGGGCCTTTAAAAAGGCAGCCACCTCAGCAGGTGGGAGGTGATTATCCTGGAAGCTGCTGGTGTTGCTGTGGAGCTCTCAGGGCTGAGAGCAAGAGTCTGCAAACAGGCGTGCAGACTACCTGGAAGCCGCTGGTGGAAACTTTGCGTGGCCGAGCTAACTGCCAGGTGGAATTAACACTGACCACTCAGGTGACCTTGCTGTGGGACTGATGTTTTTGCCGTGTGTTTTGCCTTGTGTGAACAAGCACTAAAGACTGTTTCTGTTTTGCCTTGTGTGAACAAGCACTAAAGACTGTTTCTGTTTTGCCGAGTGTGAATAAAACACTTCTGCTTTACCCAGAGAACTGTATACCTTGCCTCTATACTGCGTCCGCAAGCCTGTCTACCAGAGCAATTCCCCACATTTGGTGTCGGATGCGGGCATGCGCAGTGAGGCTGGCCTGAACGCCGAAACTTTTTGTTTTTGCTTTGTTGGACTGCATGTCATATATCAGACCTGCTTCTGCCCTATCTTATGTTCGCAGTGCGAGAAGTGCCCCAGGCCTCTACTGGGTTCTCGCCCTTCGAACTGCTTTATGGCCGACACCCTCGGGGCCTGTTAGACATCGCCAAGGAAGCGTGGGAACAACAACCCGTCCCCCACAAAAGTGTCATTGAGTATGTCACCCAGATGCAGGAACGGATGGAAAGGGTGTTGCCGCTGGTCCGGGAGGATATGGAGGCAGCGCAACAAGCCCAGAGTAGGGTGTATAATCGTCAGGCTCGGGTACGGGATTTCAATCCGGGAGATCGGGTTTTGGTTCTGGTACCTACCCTTGACAGCAAGTTCCTAGCTAGGTGGCAGGGGCCCTATGAGGTGATCGAGAAGGTAGGGGAAGTAAATTACAAAGTACATCAGCCAGGGCGGCGCAAGCCGGAGCAGGTGTACCATGTGAATTTACTAAAGCCGTGGAAAGATAGCCCGTCCAGGGCTTCTAGGTGAAAAGGGCCCAGCCCCACAGTTTGAGGCCTGTGAAGCAGTAACCACGGTAAAAATTGCAGACAGCCTGTCTTCCAAACAAGTTCAGGAAGTCAGGGAGTTCATCAGTCGGAACACGGATGTGTTCTCGGACCTCCCTGGCCGCACTTCCCTCATCCAACATGATATCGTCACGGAGCCTCAGGCCAAGATCTGGTTAAAACCATACCGGGTACCCGAGGCTCGGCGACGGGCCATCGCGGAGGAAGTGCATTTAATGTTGAAGCTCGATGTCATTGAGGAGTCGAAAAGTGAATGGGCGAGTCCCATAGTCCTAATACCCAAGCCAGATGGGACGTTGCGGTTCTGCAACGATTTTCGCAAGTTAAATGAAGTGTCCAAGTTTGATGCGTATCCTATGCCCCGGGTAGACGAGCTTGTTGAGAATTTAGGGCAAGCCCGTTATTTTTCTGTGCTAGACCTCACTAAAGGGTACTGGCAGGTACCCTTAACGGAGTCGGCCAAGGAAAAAACTGCTTTTGTTACTCCGCAGGGCCTGTATCATTATAAGGTATTACCCTTTGGCCTGCATGGCGCCCCCGCCACCTTCCAAAGGTTAATGGACATTGTGCTGCGACCTCATCGTCGGTACGCTTCGGCCTACTTAGATGATGTAGTCATCCACAGCACCGACTGGGAAAGCCATTTGCCCAAAGTGCAGGCGGTAGTGGATGCCCTTAGAAAAGCTGGACTAACCGCTAATCCAAAAAAGTGTGCAATTGGGTTAGAAGAGACCAAGTATCTGGGGTATGTCATTGGGCGGGGAGTCATCAAGCCGCAGGTAAATAAGATAGAGGCAATACGTAATTGGCCCCGACCGGTCACCACCAGGCAGGTAAAATCGTTCCTGGGGATTGTAGGGTACTACATGAGGTTTGTGCCCCACTTTGCCACGATAGCAGCACCATTGACAGACCTGTTGAAGGGACGAAAGTCCGGAAAGGTTCACTGGAGCGAGAAGGCAGAAGAGGCTTTCTCTGCATTGAAGTCGGCCCTGTGTGGGTCCCCGGTTTTGGTGACACCCGACTTCAACAGGGAATTCATAGTACAGACGGATGCCTCAGAGGTAGGCCTCGGTGCTGTACTGTCTCAGGAAGTCAACGGCGAAGAACATCCCGTTGTCTTCCTGAGCCGTAAACTCAACCCAGCTGAGACCAGGTATAGCATAGTGGAGAGGGAGTGCCTGGCTATCAAGTGGGCACTCGAGTCTCTCTGCTATTACTTGTTAGCGAGGAAGTTCCGTCTGGCGACCGACCATTCCCCTCTCAAGTGGATGAGCCGGGCCAAGGAGAGGAATGCTTGGGTCACCAGGTGGTTCCTGTCCTTACAGAACTTCAAGCTCTCAGTAGAACACAGGGCAGGCCGCTTGCAGGGTAATGCAGATGCCCTGTCCCGCGTCCACTGTCTCATGTGTGTTCACCCCCTCAAGGTTGAACAAAGGGGGGGGGGGTATGTAAGAGGGCGCAAGGTTCCGTCGTCGACGGAAGGTACGTGTCACCGAGGTTCCTGGCCTCGGTGAGATAAGAGCCGGATTTTTTTGTGTGTCAGCAGCAGCTAGTGCTGCTTGACACATTGATATTTAGTATGGCTACAAAGCCGAGCCGGGCCGGCTCTTATTGGGAATAGTCAAGTGCTGGGTGGGAGACTATTCCCCACGGTCCAGGCCGGACTTTCCGGGCCTTTAAAAAGGCAGCCACCTCAGCAGGTGGGAGGGAATTATACTGGAAGCTGCTGGTGTTGCTGTGGAGCTCTCAGGGCTGAGAGCAAGAGTCTGCAAACAGGCGTGCAGACTACCTGGAAGCCGCTGGTGGAAACTTTGCGTGGCCGAGCTAACTGCCAGGTGTGAACTAACACCGACCACTCAGGTGACCTTGCTGTGGGACTGATGTTTTTGCCGTGTGTTTTGCCTTGTGTGAACAAGCACTAAAGACTGTTTCTGTTTTGCCTTGTGTGAACAAGCACTAAAGACTGTTTCTGTTTTGCCGAGTGTGAATAAAACACTTCTGCTTTACCCAGAGAACTGTATACCTTGCCTCTATATTGCGTCCGCAAGCCTGTCTACCAGAGCAATTCCCCACACTACTTATAGTAATAATCTCATTTATGAGCAACCAGTAATTAGAGATGAGCGAATCAAAGTTGACGAAGTGGAATTCGATCCGAATTTCAGGAAAAATTCAATTTGCTCCGAATTTTTCCTAAAATGGCTGCTGCACGTGTGAGGACATGGAGAAAGGAACTCTGGGAAGGCGGGATCACCCATAATGCCATGCATGCAGCCAATCAGCAGCCAGCCAGCCAGGTGATGTCAAAGCCCTATAATTAGCCTTAGCCATCTTGGATTCTGCCATTTTCCAGTGTACTCAGTGCAAGGAGAGACGTCAGCAGGCGCTAGGGACAGTGTTAGAAAAAACGTCATTGTGCTAAGAAAATGCTTTGCAACTGCAGGGAAAGATTATTCAAGGTGTAGAGAAAGGATAGGGAGTAGAGATGAGCGAACATTTAAAAAAAGTCCGTTGTTCGCCGTTCGGGTGGTGGTAAGTCGCGCATCCCGTTATGGATTCCACTATAGCGGCATATGGAATCCATAAGGGGCGGCTGCCACCTACCCGAACTGTTGCACAGCCGAAGGACCTGGGGTGACATCACTGTCATGTGATCAGTGCAGGGGGCGTGGCTCAGCACGGGATTTGATACCCTTGTGCAGTTATACGTTCTAAAGCATTTTTTGGCTTGTATTAGTGGGAAAAAAGGGCTTATTAGCCGTTGTGTGGTGAAGTGCTAAAATGACAGTCCTTTTTGTCGTGTATTAGTGGCAAAAGTAAAATATATTTGCCGTCCAGCGGTGCAGTTATATGTTCCAAAGCCTTTTTGGTGTGTATTAGTCTCTTGATGCTGCTGCCACTTCCACACTATGTCACCTTGTCACTCTGTGGCCTCCTGATGCTGCTGCCACCTCCACACTATGTCACCTTTCCACTCTGTGGTCATCTCATGCTGCTGCCACCTCCACAGTATGTTACCATGCCACTCTGTGGTTTCCTGATGCTGCTGTCACCTCCACACAGTCATTAGACTATGTCATAGGGCCACTCTGTGGACTTCTCATGCTGTTCTCACCCTCCTCACTTCAGGACTGGGCCACTATTTTGCCTTTCGGCCTGGCTGACCTCATTTATTTGACCCTTCTTCTGACCTGTCAGAAGGAAGGAAAAATGAGACGCACAACGGATCCTGTCTGTGTAGCAGCTGTAAGGCCTGTATGGTCCCATCAGAATTTGCTTGTGATTTGGTAGCCAAAAGCAGGAGTGGGTACAAAACACAGAAGACATGCAAATATTACCTTCACGTGTCATCTCTGATTTGGATCAACTCCTGTTTTTTTGGCATTAGCAATACTGATTACTGACCATGTGCTGACTGAGTGAAAGTGTATGCTCCACAGACATGATCCGTTTTTTGGGGGACATTGTTCTGACGGATCAGAGGAAGGGCAAAATAATCAGTGACGTCAACACAAACTTACTGCTGACACCCTCTCCACTCTATCGAGGGTTCTACTTGTATAAGCGTTTAATAGAACAGGTTCTGTAGACATCTATGTGGAATCAGCTGATGACGGTGTAAAAGGATTGCGCTTCTTCTTGGCGCTAACATCGACCTGAAAGGCTGGGTTCACACTTGAGTTATTTGGACAGTTTTGGTCTCATAACTGCCCAAATAAGTGAAGTGTGTAGTGATTCTAAGAGTGACGACTGTCATCTGCATATCATACTGACTCACATTATTATTTCACTACCACAGTAGACTCCCTATGCATGTTACTGCAAGGCACAGTGTTCTACACCACTATACAGGCTCTCTGCAGCCAGAACATAGCAGTTTTTTTATTTTTGAAAAATTCGCTCATCTCTATTAGTAATGTAGCTTTTTAAGATCTAGGCTCAATACGTTTTTACAACAAAGTATATTATGGTAATCCAGATCGATTAGTGGTTTTCAGGTACCTGCAGTGAAGGAGAGACTGTACTTGGATGGTTCCATCAGTATTAATAAATCACAGGTTAATGGTCCAGTTACATATGGGTTTGACATGATTGTGATCAAAGTGTTGATCATTTGTAAAAATCAAACAGATTCGAATGGGCTGAATTTCAATGCCAGACGTAGCCAATATAGTGGAGTTGTCCTTTACTGTAATGTTTCTTGAGATGGTGGGTGTGAAAAATAAATCACACATTTTTATACTTCCCAAAATCTATTTTCCCTCCCTATGTCCATGTAAAATATATATGTTCTGGATGGACAGTGTAGTGCTGAGGGGGGTTGTCTGGTCTAGAAAACCTGTTTTAGAGAATTCTGAATTAATAGTTGGCTGATAACAGACTGTCCTCTATTATCCAGAGCAAAGGGATGATTACATAAAGCATATTGGGGGAGATTTATCAAACTGGTGTCAAAGAAAACTGCCTTAGTTGTCCATAGAAACCAATCACATTCCACCTTTAATTTTCCAAAGGTGCTCTGAAAATGAAAGGTGGAATCTGATTGGTCCCTATGGACAGCTGAGCCAGTTTTCCTTTACACCAGTTTGATAAATCTACCTTGTTGCGTCCTACAGCATAATTCTTTAGTCTCTGTTCATACAGACGTTGTTTTAGCCTCCATTGGCAGACTCGGCAGGTTGGAGGGAAAGAATAGCACTGCATCCAAAAATCAAAATGATGAAAGCCATGACGGAACCTGGCCGACCGTATTATAAGGTCTTTTTCATATTAGCGAGTTTTCTGTTTGGAGGCGATGTGTATAGTGAACACGTAGCATCCGGACTGAATTCTGACCCATTGATTTCAGTGTGTCTGTGCACATGAGCATCTTTTCTAACTGATCATTTCTACGTTCAGGAAAAATTGCAGCATCTTCTATATTGTGCGTTTTTCGCGCTGCCCTGACCCCGTAGAAGTGAGTTTTTCACTGATTGCTGGGAGATGCTGAATGCTCTTCATGCACATGAAAATTACATCAAAAATGGATTGCCTTGTAAAAACTGAAACACTGAACACAATCGCAATGCGTTTTGATGCATTTTTCACACACATGATAAAAAACGGAAGGTTTACAAACAACATCTCTTAGCAACCATCAGTGAAAAACGCATTTCATCCACACTTGCTTTCGTATGCAATGCGTTTTTCTACTGAAACCCCGTTCCATTCTATGGGACCTGGGCTGCGTGAAAAACGCAGAATATAGAACATGCTGCGTTGTTCGCGCAACGCAGAACTGATGTGTGAAAAAAAAAAAACGCTCATGTGCACAGACCTATTAAAATGAATGAATCAGGATTCAGTGCAGGTGCTCTGCATTCACATCAAGCATCGCACCCGCGCTGAAAACTCGCTTGTGTGAAAGAGGGCTAATACTCAGCATTCAGCCTCTATCTGGTCGCACAGACTCATTAATTTACTATTATCTCTGTGCCAAAAATCTGTCTAAAAAAAGTGGTGCAAATTGACACATCTAGGATTTCCACAGTTTTCTCCGACGTGCTCAACAGGAGGGTGGGGATAAGCAGAGAGGGCGAGACCTAAGATGCACCATTTTGCCCCAAAATTGCGCTACAATTCTGACATAAAAATCTGTCAATAAGCCAATCAATAGTTGGTGTAGAGTCAGAGAAAAGTGTCTGTCCCTGCACCACGTTAATCCTCCAGCCTCAGCCCCTGTGATATGTCTGGTGGAGGTCTACACAGACTGTCTGAGCTTCCGCCATCGTTTGGATTAGTAAGGGCTCGTTCACACGGCCGTGCCGTGTTTTGTGGATCTGCAATTTGCAGAACGGAACGGGCAGCCCTTGATAGAAATGCATATTCTTGTCCGCAAAACGGTTAAGAATAGGACATGACTCATAATTTTTGCAGGGGGAGCGGAGCTCGTGTGCTGTCCGCATCTTTTGCGGCCCTATAGAAGTGAATGGGTCTGCACCCGAGCTGTAAAAAATGCAGCTCAGATGCTGACCAAAACCGCGGTCGTGTGAATGAGCCCTAAATCTGGGCCACTGTGTTTTTATTCAGTTTGGCCTCTGCATTTTATGCCTACCATTTCTCATTAAATTCTTTCAATGCTTTTAATGTTTTAGAGAATTAATTTTAGCTTTCTGGATTCTTTCATTATTTGCATATTGTATAAAAAGAAATCCTATCCATAAACTCTTATCCTTCTCTTATGAATGATCGGGTCCATAATCTGTTATAGTTTTATTATATCATTTCCCATGGTTGTGGTTGACGTACAGATACAAGATATCTTACAGTCTACCACTAGGTGGAGCTCTGTGCCTGGACATATTTTAGGATTGCTTTTTTTTGCTAGTATATTTTAGTAAAACGTTAAGGATGTGATTGTGCCTCGATTTTTTTTTTTCTTTTTTTTTTTTCTTTGTTCTATATTCTGTACAGGAAATAAACCTTAAATGAAAATGACCGTCCTAAAGTACTGTAAACTGCACAGCTATCCTGCTTTCAGTTCTCATTGTTGCTTTTTCAAGGAGGAAATGTTATTTTCCATGTATCCAAGTGTTTTTCTTATTACTTACTGCTACAACCACAAAAAATGGTAACTTATAATTGTATCTTGATTCCTATCTTACAGAATATTACATTATATTGCCCAATATTATTTGTGAAGTTCTGGCGGCGCTCCTCTTGTTTCCGTCTTGCCTGGCAGGAATCATCTTTCCTTTTTACCTCTTCACTTGACTTCACTTCCATTTCACCAGGTTATACTGGTTGTAAAAAGAGGAGATTTAAGAAAGAATGGCTTTGAGTGCAGCTGTAGGAATGAAGAATAAAAAAAGCACCAGAAAGAAATAAAATTTACAGGTTTTAATCAACTTAAGATGTTCCCCATCTTATTTCTTCTTTAATGTTTGTCAAGATGGAAACGCTGCCCATAAAATAGTTTCTGGCCCCTTGAATACCATCTCGCTCTGCAGCCGCATACAGGGGGACAGATGCCGCTTGTGGCCTTTATCTTCTGCACATTTACATGCAGTCACCTATGCTGTCCTGTCAGCTCGGGGAATCTGTAAAGGCATTGCTGTGGCATTTGTCATCAATTCCAGTCTGTATTTTATAAGGTTCATTCTTCTATTACTTCTTCCTCTGGTGACATTGAAACTAAAATGTCTCCTCCCTTCCAGAGGCCACATCTCGTCCTGTAAGTGTTCCTGAACTCATCGCAGTCCCGGCAGTTAACGTTCTGGTGGCTGAAGACCACTGATTGAGGCATCATATTTATCTGCAGATTCATGTTTTGAAGATTACTGGTCTTCATAAAGGAAAGTGCAGATATTCCCCATTTTGTTGAATGAAGAATTGGGCTTTGTTCACACTGGTGTCATGGCTTTCATTTGTGCAGGATGAATGGCAGATGAGATCTCGGGTATTTATGGCATATGAACAGGATATGACCTAAATGTCTGGTAGAGGTAGATGCCACCTGTGAGACCTTCACCTGTCTCCAGAACGTTCCAGCTCCCCATACGGACTGGTTCTGCACATTTACTCATGTGTCTGTGCCTAGAATCTGTCTAAAAAGTGGCGCCGTTTGGTGCAGTTAACGTCTTTACCACTGGCGGTTTTTAGTGGTGAAGGGTGGAGCTTTGCATGCCAAAGGGGCAGGGACTAAGATGCGCTGTTTTGCATCAAAATTCTGGCCTAAAATTCTATCTCAAAGTAAGGCTACTTTCACACCAGAGTTTTTGCTGGACCCGTCATGGATCAGCAAAAACGCTTCTGTCATGATAATAGAACCATCTGCATCCGTTATGAACGGATCCGGTTGTATTATCTTTAACATACCCAAGACCTTTCCGTCCCCTCTTTACTTTCAGTGGAGTTCATGACTGATCCGTCAGAGAAAACTGATCCGTTCTTATTGACTTACATTGTGCGTCAGGACTACATCGCGGACAGAAAAACGCTGCTTGCAGTGTCATTCTGTCTGCAATGGGGACACAACGGAATGCCGTCTGATGCATCCTTTTTCGTTCAGTTCAGTTTTGTCCCCAATGACAATGAATGGAGACAAAACGGAAGCGTTTTCCTATGGCGGATCTCAATAGCTGAAAGGGAAAGTGCAAGTGTGAAAGTAGCCTAATACAATGCAATACTTGGAATGGATTTAACCAAAGTGTCTATCCCTGCACCACATTTATCATCCAGCCGGAGTCCCTTGATAAATCTGGTGCAGGTCTAGAGGGTCTACACCAGGTTTAATCCATCTACAAGATTAGTAAATTTGGGCCAATGTTTATTGCTCTACTTCCTGCAAAAGCAAATTGTAGAATTGCTGAAGGCACTCACCAATGCTTAAAGCTCTGAACCCGGACATATCCCCGTTTTCACCCAGGCAGCCCCTTTGACATGAGCATCAGAGCATTTAAAAATGTAAAAAAAAAAAAAAAAAAGAAAAACTGATTTGTGTTTCCGGTTGACAACCGGAGAGACGAATCCGTTATTGCAATGCATCTGTGATTAGGATCCGCATCCGGATCCTTTACAAATGCTGTCCGTTTGCATACAGATTGCCGGATCCTTACAACGCAAATGTGAAAGTACCCTTAACCTGAGTGTACCTTTGTGAAAAAATAATACAGAACTTTTATTTTTTCTCTTAAAATAAGTTTGTTAAAGGAGAGGGGGGCTTTTATCGTATCGGGAGTTAGCCCAGTTCATCTGTCATCGATGTTGCAGGGGGGGGGTCTTCTAACAGGGTACTCTATCCTGGAGTGCTTCAAAAACAGCCTACCAATCCCTATCAACTGGACTAGAAGTGGGGAATGGCTAACGGGCTGTAGTCGGAGCACTCGCCCTGAAAAGAGCGACCCCAGCCGCTGAAACCTCGGGCCTGGTCATAGATCCCTTCTCTCTCCTATCAATTAAAAAGCACCATCGAACGCATTTCCCCAAGATAAGTGGCTCATCAGGAAACGACTTTGTGCTTCAGAGCGTCTGTGCAGTGGCGGCGCTTCAGTTGTTGTAAAGGCAGTGGCAGCTTTGGGTTTAAACTGCCCCCTTTTATTCACCAGATCCTACCCCCTCATTTACCAGTCCTTGTGGAGTGGGCGAGGTTTGGATTTACAAGCTGTCCCGACGCCCGACGCGCTCACTGCCTCCGGGAGGTGACATGCCTGTTGCTATGGGGACCTGTAGACACTTCCCCGGCTGAAATCCTCGCCGTATGCTTCTTGTTTATACAGCGCTGACAGACTAGTGACATAGTGTCAGCGCTGACAAAGTGATCTCTACATTTACATAGTTTGCCCAATATTTGACATTAGTTTTTTTCTGAACATTAATATATTATTGGGGGGGGGGATCTTTTTACTAGATTGTATAATCTACCCCTTAGATAAATGTCCCCTTAAACTCCATGATATGGAGGGAGAGGGGGGAGGGGAATGGGGGCCATTAGTTTTATTTAGTTTTTTTATTTCAAGAGGTTATACTCTGTTTTTCTATCTATATAAATATAAACCTCCTTATTATTTGGGGGCTCCATCTATCAATGATTGACTTAATAGATGGTTAACCCTTTCCCATCCATTATAAAAATGGCTTATATGATAAATACTCATTCAACCCATTTGGTGTCAATGATTTCAGCCTAAAAATTAATTTTGCCTTGGCTCTCAGGATCTTATTGTCCCAATCTCAACCCCCCCCCCCCTCCTTGGGGGATGTGCTGTATGCCTACAAATTTTAGACAGGTGGCATCACCCCCATGTGTCTGGTATCCTTTTCATTGGAGATGTCATTAATGTGGTCCCTAATGCGGCGTCTAAATTCCCTCTTAGTTTTCCCTACGTAGTCTAGAGGGCAGCTATATCGGGCCAGGTACACTACTCCCATTACAAGGCGGTTTATAAAGTCCTGGATCTCATATTCATTTATTCATCCCCTGTATGCGAGCTCATGAATCTTTTAGTTCTGGTGACCTGGTTGCAGGCTACACACCTTCTACATTTAAACATTCCTAGTGGTCCTCTGGGGGCTGAAAATGACTATTTACGAGTGTATCTCTCAGACTTCGTCCTTTTCTGAATGTAATTTCGGGGTATGATTCAAGTATTTCCGGATCAGCACATAATATCTACCAGGTCCGGATCAGCACATGATATATCCCAGTATTTTATAAGTATTTGTCTAATTTTCGCATGTGCATTATCATAGGTACCGATGATACGCATCTTCCTAGTCGATGTTGCTATGTCTGTTTTCTTGTTTTTTTTGTGACAGAGAGTTCCTCTTTTCAGTGCAGACTGTTTCAAATCCAGATATGAGGATTCCATCCGGATACCCTCTGTCCCTAAATCTGGTCCTTAAATGGGTTCTGCAGTTAGTTTAAACTGAAGTTCTATCCTCTGGATAAATCATCATCATCTGATCGGTGGGAGTCCGACACCAGGGACCCCCGCCAATCAGCTGTTTGTGAAGGCAGCGGCACTGGCAGTAGCGCTGCGGCCTTCGAGCTGTTTACCGCAGGCCATTGACGTCACGACTTTTATCAACTGGCCTGGGCGTGGCTAAACTCTGTTCACTTGAATGGAGCTTAGCCCCGCCCAGGCCAGTTGATAAAAGTAGTCACTGACGTCACTGGCCCGCGGTAAACAGCGAGAAGGCCGCGGCGCTCCAGGAACGCTGCTGCCTTCTCAAACAGCTGATCGGCAGGGGTCCTAGGTGTCAGACCCCCGCCGATCAGATGCTGATGATCTATCCCGAGGATAGATATTCAGTTTAAACAAACTGCAGAACCCCTTTAAGTCATGAGCCTGCATTATAAACTTGCCCATATTAGAGCAATTTCCAGCCCAGGAGTACATTTTCGTAAAATGGCGCACAGGGACTACCCATCGCGGTCCCTCTGAGCTGGTGGTAATAGCGGTCATTAAAAATAAAATAGTTCCTGGTTAGATAAAAATTTCGAAGTTCCAGTACAAATGCACTGTGTGATGTTAATCTCTTGTCCCTGGTGGGTAGAAAGCTCTCCACAGCCCTTAGGCCCAAATAATGGTGAATTGAGCTTCTACGTCTATAGAGGCAAACGGTATCGTCTCATTAATACACACGCCATTAAGTCACAATAATAAATGGGCCATGTCGCGTATGTATGAATTTTATCAACACTGGCCCACTTATTTTAAGAGAAAAAAATAAGTTGCGTATTATTTTTTCATAAAGGTACACACAGGTTAATACCGCTTTATTCTTGAGATCATAGAGTAACTCGAGGGGAGGTCAGGCATGACCATCCACCTCATACTGTGCTCTATTGTAATTAGAAATTTAGTATGGCCAGTGAGCTTTTCAATGAAATGTATCTGTATAGCGCCACCTGCTGTTTGCTCTTTTCCCTATTGTCTTTGTCTATTGTCTTTGTCCGTCTCACCAAACTGGTCGAATGTGCTTTAACCCTTCAGCTGCCACCAGCCATACGTTCTGTTAGAAGCTGTGGCAGGTACAGGGGGAGGGCTGCAGCTATACCACTATCTGTTAAACATGAGCAATGGGAACCACAAAGTCAGGTATGACATGAAGTGCTGTCCATGTTAGTATATGGGAAATTTCCTGCCCCCGGCATCATCTTCTTGATCAGTAGATTCTTAGTTGAAGTACTGGCATCATTCTGGTACTGCTGTGAAGGATGATTTCCCATGGCATTGTTGACATGCTTGTGTCACATCCTTCTGAGGTCTACTCTGGGCAGCATGCCCAGCTGCAGACTAGTGCTCTGTTTTTTTATTCTGGGCTCTCTGCCCCACTTTTCTAGAATATTCAGTTATGGCCTGTTTTTTCTTTTGTAATGTAGGACTGCCTAAGGGAAATGATGAACCATTGATCATGTACTCACAGGAATGTACGTTCTTCTGCAATTTGGTTTTCCTTTTTAACCACTTAATGATGTAGCCGCATTTTTGTTTTTCATTTTTTTCATCCCCTCCTTCCTTCAGCCATGGCTCCTTTATTTTTTCTTCTAATTGACAAGATGTATTTTAAGGCTACTTTTACACTCGCGTTTTGGGCGGATCTGTCATGGATCTGCAAAAACGGATCCATTACTATAATACAACCATCTGCATCCGTCATGAACTCTATTGAAAGTCAATGGGAGACGGATCCGTTTTCTGTTGTGCCAGATTGTGTCGGAGAAAACGGATCCGTCCCCATTGACTTACATTGTGTGCCAGGACGGATCAGTTTGACTCAGTTTCGTCACGCGGACAGAAAAACGCTGCAGGCAGGGTTTTTGGCGTCCGTCTCCAGAGCGGAATGGAGACTGATCGGAGGCAAACTGATGCATTCTGAGCGGATCCTTTTTCATTCAGAATGCATTAGGGCAAAACTGATCCGTTTTGGACCGCTTGTGAGAGCCCTGAACGGATCTCACAAATGGAAAGCCAAAACGCGAGTGTGAAAGTACCCTAAAACGTCACCATTTACTGTAGTATTATAATACATTTTTGTGGGTTGGAGTGGAAAAGAAACAAAAGCAGTATTTCCATTGATTGTTCTATGGCATTCGCTGTGTGGTAAAAATGTTAAAGGGGTTGTCCGATTTTCTCATATTGATATCCTGTAGGTCATCAGTATGAGATCGGTGGGGGTTGACTCCTGGGATTCCCACCGATGAGCTGTTTGAAGGGACTGTGACGCTTGTGGGTGCACTGCTTCCTCTTCGCCTTTGATTTTGCAGTGGCTGTGCAGTGTAACTACAACTGCTCCGTCCTATTCAATTGAATGAATTTCTAGTTACATTGCACCACCACTGCAATGACAATGGCATTGACTGAGTTGGACCCTCCCCGATCTGATATTGATGACCTGAGGATAGGTAATCAATATGGAACACCCCAACAAACTCCGCAGGTCAGTATGATTATGGTAATGCCAACTTTGTATAGTTTCTGTTATGCTTTACTACTACTACTATAATTTTTTTTTAATTTAATTTTATTTGTTACCATGATGTGAAAACCATAACTTTTTCATTGATTAACCCGTGAGATCTTGTCTTTTGTGGGGATTAGTGTTTTCTGTTGGTAACAGTTTGGGGGTAGATTACCAAAAGGAAAAAGATCGCGGAACTCCTTCGTCTGTAGAAGATATTCTTTATTCCACCTTAAAGTGCGACGTTTCGACTTCAATCAAGTCTTTATCAAAGACTTGATTGAAGTCGAAACGTCGCACTTTAAGGTGGAATAAAGAATATCTTCTACAGACGAAGGAGTGCCGCGATCTTTTTCCTTTTGGTATTGTATCGGGGACTTATGGTCAGGTCCTAACATCGAGGGCACCGCCACTATATGGACTTTGGTTATTGACCTACAATGGTGCTGTCACCCCGTGTTTTTTTGCTTCAGTTTGGGGGTAGATGTGACTTTTTGATCCCTTCTTTTTCCATTTTTTTGGGGGTACGTAAGGTGACTTAAAAACAGTAATTCTGACATGCTACCCTCCGATTAAGCTGTAAGATGTTGTGGGTGATATTGACCATGGCATCTAAGTAGTTAATTGTCTGGCACTGGAGTTGTCTTGAACGTAACACATGTAGCCCCCAACGCATATGATGTGGGCTCAGATCCTGAGACCGCGCCATGCAGTCCCCTGCAGTGTATGCAGTACATTCATGCATGGTGGGAGGAGGTTAAAGAGAATGCATCATAAGGAAATTATAGTCATTTAAACAGGTTTTTATTGCAAAAAGAAATCACCGTAAGTTACACATCCATTAGAGCTCCTGTTTTACATGGATAGGATGAGTATTGTCTGTTTTGTTATATTACATGACCAGGACAGATTAATTTATAAGCTGGTCAAGCGGTTGGATGTTTCCTTTTAAAATTCTGAGGGAGTTCTTTATTGCTGCCCCCACTGGTCGATGTTAGAGTCTTAAGGGATTTCTATTGAATGTCATAGACGTCCCTACAGAACAATATGTGAACGGGTTTATTCCACCAGACAGAACCAGAAGTATTGCATGGGGGGGTCTGCAGCAGTGCCCTCTAATAAAGTGCGGGGTGGTAACACTGGAAACCCTTTTCATTCATTAAAACCCAAAACGAATTCTCTGCACTGGAGTTGAGAAAATCGATTGTATTAAGTATATTATAAAAGCTAAGATGACGTTTAATCAACAAACTTCATAACTAATAATCTAAAGTGTGGTCCGATCTGGACATGTTATGGCATATCCAAGGGACAAGCCATAAATGTCTGATAGGTGCGGGTCCAGATGGAGTTATAGGACTCCTTTAAAAAAAAAACACAAGTACTTTAAAGTAACAAAAAAATTGGATACATTTTCTAGTAGGGCAGCTGTAGGTAAATTACTTTTCCTGTGGCTTCCCTACGGAGTATTATCAGGCTATAGACTGCTGTGAGACAATCTGTACTTTCCAGTTGGAGCTATTTTGCTACCCAGAATTGCAGGTTAGTTCTTCCTTGTGAGTTTTTAGTACGTGCGGTTGATGAGTTTGCAGTTAGATTTACAACATTTTCAAAAGTTGACTGACAATAAGGCAACACTTAGGAAAAACCAAGACTGAACTTCATTCAGATCATTTAATTATATTTTTCCCTGGTATGTCAAATCAATCAGATCCATGCAAGCATAATGTAATTGCTTCTACAAACCATTTATTATTTAATGCATTTTTAACTTTTTTTTATATATATACTGGACATCTGCCCCTTAATTTTCCTCGATGCCAGTGGCATGTTCGGGTAATATGCAAAAAAAGAACAGTTAATGAAAACTGTAGTAAAAGTGACAGAAGTCAGTTCCACACTGCAGACATCTGTACTTCAGTATAATGGCATTATAATGAACATTTTTTTTTCCCCTGTGAACATTCATCCTAAGTAGATCTCAAACTACATGCTGCAGGTTTTTTGTAAGCGTTGTAACTTCACGCACTACATTTATTATACAGCGATGCCATATGTTTTTTGTTTTTTTGTATAGTATATTTAAGACTTGTGGGGGGAAACTTATTGTCAGCACTGGGACTAGCTGTGATAGAAATATTTTTAACCAGAGGTTTTTGCGTTTTCATTTTTCTTCCCCATCTTCCTTGAGCCATAACTTTTTTATATTTCTGGTCACATAGTTGAATGAGGGCTTATATTTTGTGGGACACTGTAGTGGTAAAAAAATTCCAAATGGGGGTGGAATTGGGAAAAAACACAATTCCTCCACCGGTTTACAGGTTTTCTTCTAGCGGCGTTCTGTTTGCAGCAAAACTGGGTCAGTACTATTGCAACGATACCTCATATGTATAGGTTTTTTATGTCTCAATAGTGTAAAAATAAATTTAAACTTAAGTTTTTTGTAATGATTTTGAAGCTCGTATTTGAACCTACAAAATTATTTTTATAATGACTTTTACGTCTATTGCTTATTTCTTATGTTGGCCTGCCACCTGGTGGCCAAAAACAGAACTGCAGTTTGAATGCTCTCAGCCTCTTCAATTAGCATCCTCACTGGCCACAGAGGATGCTGGTAACACCCCCGGAAGCACGTGCATCCGGGTTTTGGCACATTTAGGCATCTAAAGGCTTTAATTACCCCAATCTGCATTATTGCGGTCGAGGTAATTAGCCGCAGGTCTCTGCTATTTGAAACAGCAGAGACCTGCCGGCCATGACATCCGCTGCATGAGCGCTAGGGGATGCCACGTTTGCCTATCGCTCCAGTGCTGTACATGTACAGCACTGGTAGCGAAAGGGTTAAAGGGATTCACATATAAATCTACAAGGATATGCATCTCTATGATAAACTTTCCTGTCTGGGCTCCAATGGTGCGATCCTTGGCACGGCCACGCTGGGAGAGACGCGCTGCTGAGCCACGCCCCCTGGTGATGCGACTGCATCCTTAGTAACAGGATGCAATGCTCTGTTCCTCCTCTGCAGCTGGCTGATTAGCTCAGTTGCTTGTATTATTGTGTACTAGTGTTTCTGACTAATAAAGGACCTATCAGGTTCTGATCCAGGGACTCAACACTTTATTTACTGTATTTTTTGCCCCATAAGACGCACCTAGGTTTTAGAGGAGGACAATAAGAAAAATTATTTTTCTTTAGACCTCAGGTCAGACCAATAATCAGACCCCTGTGTTAATCAGACCTCAGATCAGAACTCCAATCAAATCCCCAATGTTAATAAGACCCACAATCAGACCTCAGCTCACACCCAAAAGTGAATGACCCACATTCAGACCTCAGATCAGACCCCCAGTATCAAATCAGCCCCCCCATGCCTCATTTGATCAGCCCCCAGCCACATATCAGCCCCAATGCCTCGTTTGATCTGCCCCTGTCTCATATTAGCCTCCAAGTCTCTTTTGATCAGCCCCTTACCTCTTTTGATTAGTCCACATGCCTCTTTTGATCAGTTCCCAGTCTCACATTAGCCTCCATGCTTCTTTTGATCAGCTCCCAGTATCATATTAGCCCCCAAGCCTCTTTGATCAGCCCCTTGTCTCTTTTGAACAGCCCCCATTGCCTCAGATGTGTCCCATGCCTTAGATGACATAAAATAAAAAAATCACTTACCTCTCCTGCTCCGGGCGCCTCCGCTCCACACCGCCAGTGCTCTTCTTCCTTCTCCTCCGTTGGCTGTGCTGTGAACTTGCGCGCACAGCGTGAGGGAACAGAGCGCCCTCACGCTGTGCACAGCCACAGCACAGCTGACAGAGGAGGACCAGGAAGCGGTGAGTACAGAGCCTTCACCGCTTCTTGGTCCTCCGGTACTAATGAGTGCTTCCATAATGGAAGCCCTCATTAGTATTCACCCCATAAGACGCAGGGACATTCCCCCCACTTTGGAGGAAATATCTGTGTCTTATGGGGCGAAAAATATGCTAAATCTCCTTCTGGCCATACACCTGTGCCAGTGATAGTTTTGTTTGGCTTACTAGCTAGGTTCCTTGTTCCCTTTTCCTGCATTTGCATACTGATTCCACCATGTCTGCACTTATCTAAGGAGTAAGTAAGGAGTAAGGTCCATCATCCAGATTATGTCTGGTCTGCGTTTCCATGTTAAAATGGATCAGACAAGCACCAGGGAATCTGTTGTCAAAACTGTCACTGTTCAGTCAGACACAATGGAGGACACATACACCAGTCTTGATCTTCCTGTGCTCCAGTAAGATGCGTCTAATGTATCTTGGGCTACTTTCGCACTTGCGGCAAACTTTTCCGGCATTGATTTCCGTCGTCGGGGCTCAATACCGGAGAAGAACTGATCAGTTTTATCCCACTGTATTCTGAATGGATAGAAATCAGGATGTCATCAGTTCAGTCACTATCAGTCGTTTTGGACTGAGAAAATACCGAAGCATACTGCGGTTTTATCTCCGTCCAAAATGCCGGGGCACATGCCGGAATGCAGGATCCGGCATTCATTTTCATAGGAATGTATTAGTGCCAGATCCGGCATTAAGAAATTCCTGAAGGACATGACAAGCAGAGAGACGGATCTGTTCTTCCAATGCATTTGTGAGACAGATCCGCAACCGGATCCGTCTACAAATGCTTTCAGCTGTCATGCGGTTAGACGGATCCGGCGGGCAGTTCCGGTGACGGAACCTCCTGCCGGAATCCTCTGCCGTAAGTGTAAAAGTACCCTTAATAGATTAGTCACATCCCTGGGACTCTGTGGGATTCTTTGTTTCACCAGATAAGTGTACGCCGGCCAGGAGCTGGCGTAGATTTTAGCTATAATTTACCCCAGTTCTTTTGAAATAGACGGGGGGGGGGGGGGGGGGTGTTAAGCCTCGCCCTTTTCATGTTCAACTTTGTTCCTCCTGCTTCCTCTGCCAGCCCCTCCTTTTATTTCTGAATTGACAGGTCCCCAGATCGATGTATAGACTTCTCACACTGGCGCTGTCAATTAAAAAAGAGAGGCAGGGGCTGGCAGAGGAAAAATAGAAGCTTCTTTGCGCACATTTTTGATGAAACGTGTGTTGGGCCCATCTACCAGGCGTCACGGTGGCTTCTGCAGATGGCTACCTAACAGAACTGCCTCTCTTGGACTTATGTAAGCCTACATTATTCAGGGCAGTGTAGGAACCAGCTACATTTATACTCTGCTCAGACGCCCCAGGCAGATGGGCGTTGCTCAGTCTAAAAGAGGCGCTACCCTCAATATATACTACAAGAAAATTTAGACTAGCACATCCCTGGTCACAGGTGCATATCCATCAAGCAAACATGCAGAAAGCTAATAACGGTATGGCTGCACGACATTTCACATACAAACAATAGAACTGAGAAATGGGGATCGTTCTAAATTAAAATGGTATCATACCTACTACAAATGAAAAAATAGTAGGTATATATATCATTTATAGTAGGTATAATACCGAATGATACCCATTTCTCAGTTCTATTGTTTGTATGTGAAATGTAACTATAAGGATGGGAGGAGCTATACACTAGCTGGGTGATGGGGGAGTGTCTATGTAACTAGCTGGGTGGGAGGAGCTATAAACTAGCGGGGTGTTGTTAGGGGCTGGGATAGGGGAGTGTCTATGTAACTAGCTGGGTGGGAAGAGCTATAAACTAGCGGGGTGTTGTTAGGGGCTGGGATAGGGGTCTGTCTATGTAACTAGCTGGTGGGAAGAGCTATAAATTAGCGGGGTGTTGTTAGGGGCAGGGATAGGGGAGTGTCTATGTAACTAGCTGGTGGGAGGAGCTATAAATTAGCTGGGTGTTGTTAGGGGCGGTGCTGGAGCAATGGCAGAACATTTTTCATTTTTTTTTTTTTATTTCTTTGCAACTATGCCCAAGTCATACATTTTATTTCAGTGTATGCATGTTTGTAAGGGTGCCTGTGTTTTCTCAGTGCTTGTGTTCTGAGGCTTCCCGGGTCCCCTGCTGGTCTCTAGTTCCTAGCCACTTAAATGTGACCACTCAGCCAATCAGTGGCATAAGGAGCTCACCTCTGTGGTCACTAATTGGCTGAGAAGTCACATTTCCTGTGATAGGGACTAGGAAGTAGAGACAAACAGGCGATGTAGAAAAAGCTGGAACTGAAGTGGATCATGAGTGACCCTACATAGCAGTGCAGAACATTCTGTATACAGACTATGATAACAGTGCTAACATATTGCCAGATTGAATGATGCTCATGGTGAAATTGGGCTGCACTTCATACTGTGTCCCGGTATCTGTGCACTTAAAATGATAACACTATAAATTTAAAAGGCCACTAGACGTAAAGCTTTCAACTTTGGAAAGTCAAGCTGTTCTTGTATATTCTAGAAGCCATGCAACCCGACTAATAAATGGCACATACGTTATAATGCATTAACTAATAAGGTCTCTTACACGGGGCATTCCTCAGGGGGAATGAGGAAGCTGACACGAAACACATGTCGGGGCTTTTTTTGGGGGTGACGCCAATCGGGTCTGTATTTTAATATGCCGTTTGTTTGAGCTTTGATGCATAGGAGGGTGAACCCCTTGGTCTGATCATGTATGTATATTAATCTTGTTTACATCCCACCCTGCTTATATTATTGCTTTGTGCTGCTAACATCTGACCCCTCGGTTTGGTTTGGCACTCTTCATGTGTTTCCGTTGCCAACCTATTTTTGTGTGTATTTGATTGCTTTTTATGAACTTTAATAAAGATACATTTTGATATACTTCTGTGTGTTACATACAAAGTGCTTGGGGTTTTTCTCATATAGGTTTTGTTATTTAGCACTTGCGATTCTCTTTTGTTTCACAATTTTGGACCCTTATTTGGGCCCTTTTTCTCTTCATAGTTTTTTTTTTTTTTTTTTCCCTCTGCCGAGCAGACCGGTTATTGGGAACGAGTAGTTTGTTCCAGATAATTGCCTGTTCAGTTGGCCTGTATAAATAGGACTTTCAAGTTTAGAGGCAGATGTTGGAATAAACTTTCCTCTTATCCAATAATTACATTACAGCACAAAAGTGTATTTCTAATATTAAAACAAAGCAGCAGGAAATAGGCTACTTGGCTGGATAGTTTATTACATTCTGATCATGAATGTATGTTTAAGAGGTGACAAGTCGGTTCTGAGAAGTGTAGAATTTCTATGGGTCTGCGCCAGGTTAATCATTCTTCTTGAATTGATTTAATGAATCTTTTTTTGTATTTTTTTGTTTTTGATCTCATCTTCTCCTTCTCCATGGCTTATACTTATTGACTTTCACAGCGTGTGCTTTCTGACTTTAATCTTCTGCTTCTCGATAATGTTGTGAACCGTGTTCAAGGACTGTAAAGGAAAGAAAAAAAAATTGTATGTACCGTATCAAAATGGTTGTTAAATTGCTCCCCATACCCCAGAGAACTTTATTCTTATACACTTATAATAGGAGCTCTTTAAGAACTTTCAATAAGACGCAGCATAATTCTGTGTCTTATTAGGATGCAATGTGAGTAAGCCAGTAATTCTCTATAAATTCAGATCTACGGTACATAGGAGTTGCTGGCCTTAGCCATGTTTCACCTGCAGTGTACACTGAGAATAATTTCCACAACCGTAGAATGGGTCCGGATCCATTCTGCAATGTTGCGGACCAATTCATTTTAAATGGGGCCGGAAGAGATGCGGACAACACACAGTGTGCTGTCCGCATCCGCATTTCTGGTGCGCGGCCCCGATCTTCCGGTCCACGGCTCCCTAAAAAAATAGAACATGTCCTATTCTTGTCTACAATAGTGGACAAGAATAGGCATTTCTATAGGGGTGCCGGCCTGGTTTATTGCGGATGCGCAATACACAACGGACGTGTAGATGGACCTTAGTGTGGTTTATTACAGTGATGTTCTGCCAAAGCATTGCAACTCATTCACTTATTGACAGGTCAGGTAGTATGTGATGGGGGTCGACCGATTATTGGTATGGCCGATATTCATGATTTGCACAGTTATCGGTATCTGCACCTAACCAGGCTGATATACCCATAACACAGAACATGAGCACGCCGGTCTCAGCGCGTCCATGTTCCCTCAGCAGCACAGGGGAGAAGGAGGCAGTGTCTCTCCCTCCCCCCTGTGCCGCGCTGCCAATGGAGAGAAGAGGAGGAGGAGGAGGGGCTGAGGGCGCACTGGCCACCAATGAGAGATGAGGAGGAGGGGCTGAGGGCGCACTGCCCACCAATGAGAGAAGAGGAGGAGGAGGGGCTGAGGGCGCACTGGCCACCAATGGACAGAGAGAAGAGGAGGAGGGGCTGAGGGCGCACTGGCCACCAATGGAGAGAAGAGGAGGAGGGGCTTAGGGCGCACTGGCCACCAATGGAGAGAAGAGGAGGAGGGGCTGAGGGCGCACTGGCCACCAATAGACAGAGAGAAGAGGAGGAGGAGGGGCTGAGGGCACACTGGCCACCAATGGACAGAGAGAAGAGGAGGAGGAGGAGCTGAGGGCGCACTGGCCACCAATAGACAGAGAGAAGAGGAGGAGGCGGGGCTGAGGGCGCACTGGCCTCCAATAGACAGAGAGAAGAGGAGGAGGAGGGGCTGAGGGCGCACTGGCCACCAATGGACAGAGAGAAGAGGAGGAGGAGGAGCTGAGGGCGCACTGGCCACCAATGATAATAACGTTTCAGATATTACAAACACAGGAATTAGAAGCACATTGCCCAGACCCTGCCTTTAACAGAGTTCTGCAATCTGCGGCAATTAACCCCTCAGATGCAGCACCTGAGGGGTTAATTGCCACGGATCGCAGCGCTCTGTCAGAGGCAGGGTCTGGGCAATGTGTTTCTAATGCCTGTGTTTGTAATATCTGAAACGTTATTATCATTGGTGGCCAGTGCGCCTCAGCCTCCCCCCGTCCACAGTATAAAAAACATTGGTGGCCAGCGCGCCCTCCCCATCCCCCCTTCCTCGCTCCTTTCCCCCCATCCCTTCAGTATTAATATCATTGGTGACAGTGGCCGCAGGGTCCCCCACCTCCTCTCTTCTGATCAGAGCCCCAGCAGTGTAATGCTGGGGTTCCGATCGGTTACCATGGCAACCAGGACGCTACTGAAGCCCTGGCTGCCATGGTCAGCTCCCTGCTGCTGTGTGCACAAAGCACAGGGCAGCAGGGGTGTGTGAAGTCCTATTCACCCTAATAGATCTCTATTAGGGTGAATAGGACAAGGGATGTAAAGAGCCCAGGTTCTACCCCTAAGGGGGGAAATAGTAATTAAATAAAAAGTAAAAAAAATTGAAAATAGTAAAAAAAAAAACACCTAAATATTAAGTATAAATTAACCCTTTTCCAATTTTACATATAAAATATATAAACAATAAATAAAAAAACATATCGCTGTGCCCAAAAAGTCCAAACTATTAATTTTTTTTTTAAAGTGTTGAACGCTGTAACAGAAAAAAACAAATTCCAAAAATTAAAATGCGCAGAATATCGGTATAAAATATCGGCTATCGGCCTGAAATTTCACAGAATATCGGTATCGGCTCTAAAAAATCAATATCGGTCGATCCCTAGTATGTGACTTGGAACATTATGGCTTTGCTTCAGTGTCCTGTGATATCTGGTGTGGGAAAGAAATTTCTGGGAACCTCTACAAAATGATTTGCTGAAGCCATAGGCGGGACAATAGCAGGCTCTTCAGTGTTCCCCTTTTCTTACCTGTTACCAGTATTGCCTCTCAATATTACATTACGAAATAATGTATGTCCGGCTGTTCCCCTGTCATGGGCCACACACTAGATGAAAACCGGCATATTTTATCATTTATATCATTTCTATGCGCTTTACGTTTTGGAAGCAGTAATTTAGTTGCCCTCAAGATGAACCCACTGAAGCCAGTTTTTCGGATCTCTCTGCTCTCATGCTGTTCTTTGTGGAAAGGGAAGGAGCACATCATTATCAATATAGTTATCAGTGAGTCGGAAAATCTTGCAGTTGTGTGGTCTTTACCCATTTTCATGATGTTTATATTGCACAAAAAATTCCTCCTTGTACATGGATAAATGACCTTGTTAACCCCTTCAATACCAAGCCATTTTTCCGCTAAAGGACCAGGCCGTTTTAGGAAATCTGACATTTGTCACTTTATGTGGTAATAACTTTGGAACGCTTTTACTTATCCAAGACATTCTGAGATTATTTTCTCGTGACACATTGTACTTCATGGCAGTGTAGGGCTGCAGCTAACGATTATTTAAATAATAGATTAGTTGTCGATAATTTCATCAATTAATCGATTAATCGGGGAAAACACCAAAGTTACAAAAAAAGGGGTTTTTATGATTTTACCTGAAAAATTATGTACAAAGGCCATATTAAAACACTTATAGGAGTTACATGATTATAAAAATTTTGCATTAGAATGTAAAAAAGACTGGTGCCCCTGATATTACTCAGCCCCCCCACATTGTCTGGTGCCCCCTGATGGTACCCAACCCCCCCCCCCCACATTGTCTGGTGCCCCCTGATGGTACCCAACCCCCCACATTGTCTGGTGCCCCCTGATATTACCCAGCCCCCCCCCACATTGTCTGGTTCCCCCTGATATTACCCAGCCCCCCACATTGTCTGGTGCCCCTGATATTATCCAGCCGCCCCCGCATTGTCTGGTGCCCCCTGATATTACCCAGCCCCCTGCACTGTGTGGTGCCCCCTAATATTACCCGGTCGCCAGCATTGTGTGGTGCCCCCTGATACTACCCAGCCCCCCAGTTGTCCGGCACCCGCTCCCCCGTGTTCAGTCTCCTCTGCCTGCTCCTCTCAGGCGCAGAGATGATGGATGCAGTTGTCATGTGGCTCTGTGTGGACCAGTCATTGTCCCTGGACGGACTGGTGGACGGCTGCAGTCCCCTGTATAAACAGTCAGGGCCGTGTGGTGGCACTCCAGGTGTGCAGGGGTTAATGGCGTGTATCCTCAGTGTGAGGGTAAAGTCCACATAGTGATCTGGGATCTAGGAGACGCCTTTCTTCACAGGGACAAAAGCCGTCTGACACTGTGCCCGTGTTCTATCAAAAAGCCTTAATTCGTCAGAAACCCTTAAACCCCTTTCACACAGGCAAGTTTTCCGCGCGGGTGCAATGCCTGAGGTGGATGCAGTGCATCCGCACTGAATCCGGACCCATTCATTTCTATGGGGCTGTGCACATGAGCGGTGATTTTCACACATCACTTCTACGTTTCGTGAAAATCGCTGCATGCTCTATATTGTGCGTTTTTCACGCAACGCAGGCCCCATAGAAGTGAATGGGGCTGGGGGAAAATCGCAAGCATCCGCAATCAAGTGCGGATGCAGTGCGATTTTCCCGCAAGGTTGGTAAGAGGCGGGACCCGATCTTTAATATTTTCCCTTATAACATGGTTATAAGAGAAAATAATAGCATTCTCAATACAGAATGCTCAGTAAATGTGGATTAAGGGGTTAAAAATAAAATAAATTTGACTCGCCTTATCCACTTGATTGCGTAGTTGCCGATCTCTTCTCTCTTCTTCAAGCATTAGCTGCCATTTAAAGGACCTGTGGTGACGTCATTTCACATGGTCCAATCACATGGTCCATCACCATGGTGATGGACCATGTGATGAGCTCAGTGATGTCATCACAGGTCCTTTTTATCGATATTATTGATAACATCGATGAATCGTTGCAGCCCTACTCCCAACATGCCCTATTCACTTCTGTGGGAATTCGAAGAACAGCCAAGCAAGTTAATGCTATTTTCAGAATCTCCAGTGAATCCTATGGAATGGGCAGAAGGTTTGTCAAGTTGTCAATTTCTAACATGTACCTATCATCGTTCAGTCTTCTCACGTTTCAAAGCTTGTGGGGAGAGGCAAAAGTGCATGTGTCCCCAATAACGTGCTGCATTTTTATTTTTTATTTTCTTTTTCATTATTTTTATACAATACAACTTTTATAATAATGCCTTCCAAGGGCACACAAATATTTGTACGTTTGGTTGAAAGTCAGTTTGCTTTTCATATAACACTTTAATGCTATCTGTTTTGAGTTGTCACATTAGGCCAAAATGTCACTTGTTGAGCAGCACTGCAGGATTTCATCTTAATTTTTTTTTTTTTAAATGTCCCTAATTTCTAATTTTTCTAATGAATTTTATTAATGGATTTTGTATTTTTACTAGAAATATTCCCCCTAAAGTTCAGATTTCCTGCGTGCGTTAACTTCGCTGTTCTCCACACCACTGAACTGACTTACAGACTTTACACTTTAAAAATGGGGCCACAGAGAACATAGAACGGGTAGGAGCACACCTTGCTGCTCCTGCCAGTGCCCCCCGAGGTTTAGTTAATGCTGGCATAGCACATGGGTACCCTGTAACAATGTGCTACACCGGGATTAGCCTGTGCCTGTCTCGCTAAGCTAACAGCTTACATGCAGGACTTTTAGCATAGTGAAGCAGGCACAGGCAGGAGCCGCTCAGATAATCCTGGCATTGCACATGGTTACAGAGTACCCATGTGCTTTACCAGCATTTAGTAAACCTTGGGGGCACAGGCAGGAGAAGCAGTATGTGCCTCTGCCCATACTCCTTTCTCTGCGGCCCCATTGAACTAGACTCTGAGAAGTCAGCTATGTCGAGAATATTGAATTTAATGCGCGCAGTAAGGCTCCATTCACACGTCCAGAATTCTGGACGTGTGAATGACGTGTGAATGCAGCCTAAATCTGTGCTTTTAGAGGGGAATATCTCTAGTAAAAATAAAAAAATCCATAAATAAAATACATCAGATAAATTATTAGGAACATTTAAAAAAAAAAAAAAATTTAAGTTTAGTTACTCTTTAAGAATCCTTTTCTTAATAGACATGTAGGATAAACTAAATATTCGCTTTCCCTCGTTGACAGTGAGGTAGCTGAGATTTATTTTTTTATACTTAAATAGCCATGTAATTGAGTAAAATGCACTTGACCTCCAAATTGATGTCAGGGCAGCGGCTCTGTTATTGGGAAGATAGTCTATTAGAATTCACATGCCCAATTGTGTTGAAATAAGTCTGCAGACGAGACCTTTTTATTCCTCTACACGAGTAAAGGTGTCATAGAAGAATGTTTGCAGATCAGGATATAAGTGAAAATTAAACCGTCTATTTGTATGGGAACGGTATCTTGGCGTATTAACCTCTCTAATATAGCAGGTGCACACCGTGCTCGTCTCTGCCTGCTCCCTGAAGCAGGAGATTACCAGGAATTTATGAGACACATTCTGAGTGCGTTTTCAATGCTTCTTGAGACTCCGGCATTATAGGACTTGCGGTGTACTTATGAAGAATTACTGGACAGCGGTTATGAGAAGAATATGCTGAACTTTTTTGTACTTTCCAAGTAGAGCAATATATTTTTCTGTTTGTGTGTTAGGAAAGTTTCTTTGCTTTTTCTACTTGGTGGCTTTATTTATTTTTGTATAATGATTATTATTCATTTTAGGAAATGAGGAAAAGTAATTAGACATAATGCATATCTTGATAGGCCATAGTAAATGTTTATCGAGAATTATATGGAAATCAATTGAGGTACACACAGGTATTATTATTATATTTTTTTTTTAAGTGTTTTAGGGTTTGCAGTTTTTGGAGTTTTTTTTTTTTATGGCAATTTCTAGTAAAAAAAAAAAAAAAAGTCATCCCCAGGTGTTACATGGAAGTCTATGGAAAATACTAAACACAGCACACAAGTGTTTTTGGTTTTGTAATTTGAAGGGGGGGGGGGGGGTTACCCTTGTGTAATATTTTTGAGTCAGTGGGTTATATAATTGCAGCATCCCCACTCGGCACTAAAATGTAGTATTACAGTGGTAGACAGTGTGTCAGCTGTAGTAGTAGCAGAGAGTTCCCAATAAACTCATATATTGGTAATGGAGTTAGTGGCTCCGTCCTCAATCACACATGTTTGTATCAAACATATAAACCTTATAGAATTTCACAGTGCCTAAAATAGCATAGTGAACACGTAATAAAACACGAGTGTACAGTAGCTATGGAGTACAAGACAACAGTGACAGGTAATAAACACAGAAAGGAACACAGCATTGCTGGTATGGGTCAAATAGCGGCAATCACAGCATTCAGAATTGGAATATTACAAAGAGACATAGTATTGTACAAGGGGAGCGTGAGAGAAGGACATACAAGCATTCTAGAGCTTGTTAAAACATTCCATAGTATCCAAGCGAATAATGGTGAGCTATTCTTAAAGGATAACTGGCATATTTATTTTTATTTTTTGCTAAAGTGTAGGGCTAGTGATAGGTAACATTTTTGCAATAGACTTTATTTAGCCAAAACGTTTATTTTTGTTAGAAAACTGGGGATGAAATGTCCCTTAGCAGCGCTCTCTGAATGAGCGTTGCTAAGGGCCATCCGTCTCCTATTAGAAAAGGGGAGACTGGCTGTGCGGGAGCTGCGCTTCTGCCTCCCATGCAGGGCTGTGGAGTCGGAGTCGAGGAGTCGGAGGCAATTTTGGGTACCTGGAGTCGGAGTCGGCAAAAAATGGACCGACTCCGACTCCGACTCCTACTAGATTTAAATTGGAATAAAAAAAAATTGGAATAAAAAAAAAGCAGGTTTAAATGTCCCAATTCAGATAAAGTTATAATGAATTACTTCTCTACTGTAAGAATAAAGGCCAATGCATGCAGTGCGTCACGTTACCGCTAAACAAAGACGTTAAGTGACCGTGAAGAAGCATGCTTTTCATATGCTTTACTATGCAGTTAAAGGGACACTGACAGGCTAATTTACCGGCTAAAGATATATCTGCTGGTATTCATCAGGATTAGGAATACAACATGACGACTATTACCCCCAGTTGAGGTTTACTTGTGTTTAAAAACGTTTTTAATCAATATGCAAATTCTCTACCTTTGTGCCCAAGGGGGCAGGCGCACATGTAGAGTACTGGCAGCACTAGACAGGACTTGGTAGCGAGGAGGAAGAGAGAAAGCTGGCACAGCCTCAGCATAGCCAGACGAGGCTGCTGCCAGCACTCTACACGTGCGCCTGCGCAGGAATTCAGCGTTCGGCTAGCCTGAAAAAAAAGGCCAGTGCAGTGAATAATAACGAGGGGAACAGCGCTGGGAAGCTGTACTTCGGGCGCGGCAAAAACACAAAGCCGCAGGAGACGCTGCCCCATTGGGCACAAAGATAGTGAATTTGCATACAGATTAAAATGTTTTTTAAACACAAGTACAGCTTAACTGGGGGTAACATTAGTATAGTTTTATTCCTAATTCTCTGATGAATACCAGTATATATATATCTTTAGCTGGAAAATCAGCCTGTCAGTGTCCCTTTAAGGAGCGGCAATACTTACACTTTCCATTGTCTTGTGGTCTGCTGTTACAGGGAACCCATGGTTATCCTAGCCTCTCATTGATAACTGATTAAGGACTGGAGACACTTGTATAAGTGAAGGGAATGGATAGTCAATAGTTCAAGACTGAAGCTGTAAACCATTTGAAAAACTGCTATCATTCAGCTAAGGCTATAAAACATGTAAACTCAGATTGTTAGCTTAAACTTTAAACATGACTATGGGATTCTACTAGGAAAATCATGTTTTAAAATAAATGCCCCTTCCCCTGCCCCTTCCTGGATCCTCCCACTGCTCCATCTTCAGCAGAAGATCAGCATACAAAGGAGAAGGCAGCAGCTTCTGCTCAACTACCTCTCTGTGCTAGAGGAGATTAGAAGAACTTGGTGGAACAGCTAGGTATTTGCATATTAAATACAGAGGAGTTGGAGTCGAGGAGTCGGAGTCGGAAGTTTCAAAATCTGAGGAGTCGGAGTCGGACAATTTATCTACCGACTCCACAGCCCTGCTCCCATGCTTCCCATTTATATTCCCCTTTCTATGCAATCTAATGCTCCGTTACATTCATTGACCTGCGATACCTGTGATAATAATTCATGAAGCAGCGGCCGGAAGTAGAAGCACTGTGCGCAGTGCATTATTATCACAGGGATCGCAGGTCAGTGAATGTAACGGAGCATTAGATTGCATAGAAAGGGGAATATAAATGGGAAGCATGGGAGGCAGAAGCACAGCGCCTGCACAGCCCGTTTTCTAATAGAAGACGGATGGCCCTTAGCAACGCTCATTTCAGAGAGCGCTACTAAGGGACATTTCAGCCCCAGTTTTCTACCAAAAATAAACGTTTTGGCTAAATAAAGTCTATTGCAAAAATGTTCCCTATCACTAGCCCTACACTTAAGAGAAAAAAATAAATAAAAATAAGACAGTTATCCTTTAAAGCTTATTAATGTTAATTCTAGTGAAAACCATGAAACGGTGAAGGTCAGGATCCACCACTGTGAAGCAATATGGGTTCCTTCTGCTAATAAATGTAATCAGTTTAATGCTTTGATGGTTTATCAGCCAGTAAGCACATAGCTGGACAGTTAGTTATTTCCTCAATTAACAAATCACTGGCGGCCTGAAGCTTGACACTACTTGATGACCATCTAATTTGATACATATTTCCACGATCGCATCATCGACTGAAACGAAGAAGTGACACTAAAGGGGAAATTAAGGTGGAACATAGTACGCTGTCCGTTAGGGATGTCTTTGTTAACACTTTATCCTGAACTAATGAGAAGATTACTGAAATGATGTTAGCAGGTCAGAGTCTGCAGGAAGAGAGGAGAGGCACACAATCCAAGTTGCATGAGGTCCAGTGTGAAGTTTCCACAGTAAGTGATGGTTTGGGGAGTCATGTCATCTGCTGGTGTTGGTCCACTCTGTTATATGTTAACCAAATGACCATAAAGGGACACACATTTACAATATCACAAACTTTATTAGTTGATAAAAGACCAACGACATACACAATATCAATATAAAAATAATTATATATAGCAGCAATACAGGTAGTAGCCAAGACATGTGGCTCCCCTCCCACACATAGAAAACACCGATAGTTCTCCTATATAAGGTAAAAACCTTTTACAAAAGTACTGGCATAGACAAACACATCCCCAATATAACAATTGTATAATAGAACAAAGCCCCACTAAAACTGGTATAGTGGATAAACTGGTATTCCACTCTGTTATATCAAGTCCAAAGTCAGTGCAGCTGTCTACCAAGAAAATTTCGCGAGTTTTATGCTTACCTCTGCTGACAAGCTTTATGGAGATGCTGATTTCCAGAAGGATTTGGCACCTGCCCATACTGCCAAAAGTCACTTTATTTAATAACCATAATCCTAAACCCCATAAAGAATCTATAGAGTATTGTGAAAAGGAAGATGAGAGACACCAGTCCCAAAATGAGCTGAAGGCTGCTATCAAAGCAGTGGGCTTCCATAACACCTCGGCAGTGCCACAGGCTGATCGCCACCATGCTGCGTCGAAATTGATGCAGTGATTCATGCAGAAGGATCTCCAGCCAAGTATTGAGCGCATATACTGTACTTATTTTTCACCAAACATTTCTGTATAAAGAAACATTTTTTGAATTGGCCTTATAAAATATTATGAAATACTGACTTTCATGTTTTCCTTAGCTGTAAGATCATTCTGTGTGTAATGAATCTTTAAAATATGAGATTCACATTTTAAATTGAATTACTGAAATAAAATCAATTAAAGGGGTTGTATCATCTCAGACATTGGGGGCATATCGCTAGGGTATGCCCCCAATGTCTGATAGTTCTGGATCCCTCCTCTGGACCCACAACTGTCTTTAGAACAGAGCCCACAAAGTGAAGGCCGAAAATAGCTGCAAAGTGAAGGAGTCTGGACCGCACATGTACGGAACGCCCTCCTTCTCTTTGCGGGGCCCAGCCCAAGGATAGGTGCAGGTCCCAGAGGAGGTCCTAGCGATATACCCCCAATATCTGAGATGATACGACCCCTTTAACAACGTAAAGCTTATCCACAATAATGGGCAAAGAAACTCCTAAATAGGACAAATGAGAACAAAAGCTTTAAAGCCAAATCTAATTTTGATAAGCTTTTGGTCATGAGAAAGTGGAAACATAAAAGTTTATAGTTTATAGGCAAGTTGCATTATTTTTCATTGAATAACCATTAAACAGGAGTCAGAAACCGACAAATTCCCCTAATTGTGCCAACCAGTAATATTTAATTGTGTAATTATAATTCAGTTTTGCTCCTGGTCTTGAAATCACTTGGGAGCTGTACATCAACTGGACCTTAGTAATATCAGGACCACTTCTCCATCATCCATTTGCGGATGGACAAACCTTTCAGTGTGGCCTGAATATATATCCACAGAGTATCCATAAAGCCTAAATGCAGGCCCAATGGAGAGCTTAGCGGTGAGAATGCAGCAGAATTTGAATTGAAAGTACAGTATATTAGACTTTATTAATGTTTCTGTTTGACCCTACTATGTGGATGATGACTCCTTTCCGAAGTCCCTAGAGTTCAATGTGGAAAATACCCTTGCAAGTGTGGAAAACTTGTACTAATAAATTGTGTAATTATAATTCCGTTTTTCTGGGTCTCACAGGCAGGCCGTCGGTGTATTGGCAAGTCCCACAGTGGACTGGAAAAAAAATATTGACCCAAATTTACCTCTAACATGAAGGACAATTTGTCACCAGAAAACATAAAGTGACATGTAGGAATTGCAAAAATAAGCCTGGAAAGAAAGTGAAAACTGGCCTGGGGTAGAAGGAGTTAATTGAACTCCAGAATTCAGTGGCACACCGCTGTCAGGCATTCATGGCATATCCTATGTCATATTCGAAGTCTTATTTACATAAACTGTAATTTAAAATTTATACAAATATTTAAAGTTATAATACTATCTCGTGGCATAATATAAATTATGCCACCAATCAGCTCCTCTGGTGTTTGCTGTCTAAGGATTCAGCCGCACAGGGAAGAATGGCGACTGCTGTCTTCAGTTTAACACTTCATACAGCTAAAACACCGCCGTTATCACCATTTATCGGTGAAGATGAGCAATGCTTTCTCCTTTATGGCGGTACATTTAATAGCATATGATTTGTCATAATGTATTTTTGCTGACAACCGCTGGCAAAGACACCTGTTAACAAACATTAGCAACAGTTAATAGGTTTTATAGTGTGCGGGGTGTCTTGGCATCCTCTCAATTTCATTAGACTTATGCTAATATACTTCAGTTATACATTTAGTAATTATTTTATTGGTTTGTCTTCTGATTAGATTATTTTATTCCTCTCTAAAAGAACAGTTCAGACAACGCATTAAAGACACAAGCCACCTTTATAGATAACTAGCTGAAGGACCCGGATTCGCACGAGTATATTTAATCTATTTCATTTGATGTTTGTGTGTGTTGTTAAAAAGATATCGACAGTATCCACTATAACAGTGACCTCCGCAGCCCCCCACCCCTTAACACTAACCCCTCACACAGTTTCCCGTCCCTTAAAATGGGACCTCCCCCCCACAGTGCCCCATTCCTTAAAATGGGACCGAAACAGCAGCCCACCCCTTTAACTTTGACCTTTACTGCAGCTTGCCCCTTTAACAGTGAGTCCCACATCACCCCACCCCCTTGACAGTGACCTCCACAGGGGCCCACCCCTTTACAATGACCTCTACAGCACCCGCCCCTTAACACTGACCATAGGTTACAGTCCCCTTAACTGACCCCCCACTATTCCCACCCTCCTTAACAGATACCTCCCCTTTAACAGTGACTGCCACAGTACCCCACTCCCTTAACAGTGACCTCCACTGTACCCTGCTCCCTTAACAGTGACCTCACTGTACCCCGCTACCCCTTTAATAGTGGCCTCCACAACGGCCTGACCCCTTAACAGTAACATCCACAGCACCCTCCCCTTCAACAGTGACCTCCACAGTATTCCATCTCCTTAACAGTGATTTCCACAACACCCCGTCCCCTTAACAGTGGCTTCTACAGCAATCTGTCCCTTAACACTGACTTCCATAGCGGACCATCCCCTTAACTGTGACCTAGACAACAGCCTTCCCCTATGGTGGCCAGAGGTCCGGTATTAGGCCGGACAGCCCGGCTTTCAGACTCCCTGTCCTCGGTTCGGCGTCGGGCTTGGACGGACGCAGGGATGTCCTTTTGAACAGCTCACTCTCGGACAGCAGCACTGTGCTGTCTGAGCGTGAGCTGCGAGGATAGTCACCCTCCCTCCCACCCCTGCAGCTGACAGAAGTGGATTTTTACCTTTATTTTTTCAATCCCTGTCAGCTGCGGAGTGTGGGGGGGGGGCGTGGCGTGGCCTAACCCGGTCAGGGCATGGCTTAGCGGGATCTGGGGAAGGGTGAGGGTGGCCTGAATGCCCATTAACTGTGACCTCAACAGCGCTCTGTTCCCTTAACAGTGTCATCCACAGCGCCCTGCCCACTTTAAAGCTGACCTACAACAGTGAAGAAAAATGGCTGGGTTGTTATGGAAACCTGGTATAAAACTGTGTGTATGTGGAGACTAAGAACCTGCGAGCTTCTATTGGCTGATAAGGGACATCTGACCATGTGTATGGCAGATGGGATATGAAGAGAAACACCTGCAGGCTTCTATTGGCTAATGTAGGTCATGTGATGTGCCATATTTGCATTTTTTGGGAATATCTCAGGAATGGTACGTGCTAGAGAGCCGAGACCTGGTCTAAAACCTTCCCGGACACCTGATGTGTGCCAAATTTCATGATTGGAAAGGCAAATTCCTTTAGCGGACATACATACACACACACACACCTAGCTTTATATCTTAGATGAATCGCTGTTGAGGGTCATGGTGGTGAAATCCTGAGCCAAGAAGCATTATTATCATCAGCACTGCATGGCTGCTCCACTTTGTATGGTGCCGTTGTTTTTTTGGCCAAACTTTTTTCTTCATATAATTATCATATAATTTGATTCACTTTGCATAAAAAATTGGCACACCTAAAATGGAAAGTGTAAAAAAAAAAAACCCTATGAGAGATATGTAGACTTATTTTTTGGACCATACTAAGTGGAAATGTGATATCTGTATTATTTCACTGTGTGGTGCTCCAAGTAGTTCACATGCCCATGGAAATTATTCTTTATATAATTAGATATGTATTTTCTTTTCTAATTTCAGGACAAAAAAGAACGGGTGTCAAAGTTTGATACATTACGCCATTCAATAGCTGGGATTATACGATCTCCGAAATCAATGCTTGGATCTTCATCAGTAAGTTTTTCACTTTCACTTTTCTTTTGACTAACGTGTAGGAAACAGGTTATGTTTACTATAAATGTTTGTCAGTGAAAACCCATTTTAAGCTACTGTCCAGTCAGGAGCTCAAAAAATATGTAAGGCCTTTTTCACACTTGCGTTGTGAGGATCCGGCGTGCACTTCCGTCGCCGGAAATGCCCGCCGGATCCGTCACAACGCAAGACAACTGAAAGCATTTGAAGACTCTAGGATCAGGGAGTCTTCAAATGTGATATGGCAACTTAAAATTATCCCAGTCAAATCTCCCCTCCAAAACCCATATGGCGTCCCTTTCCTTCTGCGCCCTGCCGTGTGTCTGTACAGCAGTTTACGACCACATATGGGGTGTTTCTGTAAACTACAGAATCAGGGCAGTAAATATTAAGTTTTTTTTATCTGTTAACCCTTGCTTTGATTAAAATGGAAAATCTGCCAAAAAAGTGAAATTCAGAAATTTCATCTTTATTTTCCTTTAATTCTTGTGGAATAACCAAAAGGATAACAAAGCTTGTAAAATCAGTTTTGAATACCTTGAGGGGTGTAGTTTCTAAAATGGGGCCATTTATGGGTGATTTCTATTATGTAAGTCCTACAAAGTGACTTCAGACCTTAACTGGTCCTTAAAAATTTTAAGATTTGCTTCTAAAATTCTAAGCCTTCTAACGTCCCAAGAAAAGAAAATGTAATTTACAAAATGATCCAAACATGAAGTAGACATATGGGAAATGTA
Source organism: Bufotes viridis (assembly GCA_033119425.1). Lineage (NCBI taxonomy): Eukaryota > Metazoa > Chordata > Amphibia > Anura > Bufonidae > Bufotes > Bufotes viridis. The sequence goes on from CM065589.1 coordinate 107,754,203, forward strand.
AAGTAATAACTATTTTAGGAGGCATCGTTATCTGTTTTAAAAGCAGAAAAATAGAAATTTAGAAAATTGTGAATTTTTCCAAATTGTTGGTAAATTTGGTATTTTTTTATAAATAAAAATGAGATATTTTGACTCAAATTTATCACTGTCATGAAGTAAAATATGTGACGAGAAAACAATCTCGGAATGGCTTGGATAAGTAAAAGCGTTTTAAAGTTATCACCACATAAAGTGACACATGTTAGATTTGCAAAAAATGGCCTGGTCCTTAAGGTGAAAAATGCCCCGGTCCTGAAGGGGTTAAATAAACCTACCAGCTCTCAGGTGGAGTTCCTGAGAACATAGGATTTGGTGAGCTTTTAGAAAAGTTCACATGATGCGGTACTGCGCGGTGGCCGTTGTCGCTGTGGTGCGGAGCTTGTAGGTTGGTGGGGCCTAGTGCTACGATTGGCATAATCAAGCAGTAATGGTGCTGTTTGGATTCGGGGTCCCACTGCCTGCCAGGTCAGCGCCGTGACGTCGGTGGTCGCCGCACAGTGCCGCATCAAATTTAGAGTAGGTACCCACTCAGAGAGGCAACCTTGACTCGGTGAGTGGGCTTATGCCTTTTTAATTGAAATGTACAGTAATGCCTCATGAATAGCATGCATTATAGGGGGCAGTACACATAATATTGGCACTAAGAAGCGATGTTAATTTTGCTGAGAAGCAGTTATTAGATCAAGGCATAGCATGGGGATGTGAGATCCAGTTATTTTTTCCTCCTTTTAGATATCAAACAGGTTATACTTTCCCCACTCCCCAGCACCCGCGTCGCTCCTGATGCCCGCGTGGGCTGCACTGCATCTCCCTGTCGCGGGGATCAGAACATCAGACAGGTGGGGGTGGGGGGGTGGGCCTGTGTGTGGTGGTCAGCCAATAGAAGGCCTCAACGGGGACAAGTCTGATGCTAGGGAGGCTTGTTCCCATCGCGGCCTGCAATTGACTGCCCTCTTTCACTGGATGTTTTGATCTGCACAACGGGGAGATGCAGCGGCGGCCGTACAGGCATCAGGAGCGACGCAGGTGTCGGGGAGCGGGGTAAGTATATATACTTTGTAGGGATTAGTTCTGGTCTCGGGGATCGCACAGAGATTCTTCTTTACCACTTGATTTCCGGTCCAAACAGTGTGATTTATTTTGGCACACGGCATAACAAAATAAACATAATACAAAATAAACACCTTGCCCGTCTGGGCTCTTCCTACACATCAGAAGTGGGTCCCTAACTCACTGAAAGCGCTGTTCACATACAGCTTCAACGTGCGGCTTTCCACGCCTCACGGTATAGCCTGTAAGGCTGTGGGACTAAGTCCATTACCTTTATTGGGGGAGTGTGGCCCAGCAGTCCTCCCGACTCTGGCCTTGTGACCCGTCAGCCCAGGGGTCACGACGTCCCCCAATGTCTCGGCTAGCACCTAGCCCGTGGCCCCTCAGCCAACCCAGCTGAGACCACTCGCACAGAGCCTCTGCACTAGGCCTCTGTGTTACACCACTCTCTCTCCAGAGTGAGCTCCACCCAAGTCCAGCAAGTCCCGGACTAAATTCAATTGCTGGATGTGAGCAAGTCCTGGACTGGAACATGGGGAACAGGCACCCACCCAGCACATTGCATGTTCCTAGTAAAAGCCCGCCCTGAACTAGCTGGAACCAGCTATACTATCTATTATGGTGTCCACCAACTACTTTAGTGGACACTAGAGTTGAGCGAACTTGTGTTTTAAGTTCGGCGTCCAAAGTTCGGGTTATTGAAGCATCCCGTTATGGATTCCGCTACCACGGACCATAACGGCATTTGGAACACGGGGTTAAGGACCTGGGGTGACGTCACAGTCATGTGATCAGTGCAGGGAGCGTGGCACAGTACTGGATTTGATAAGAGATCGTAGGCTACCACCTCTTATCTAATCCAGTACTGAGCCACGCCCCCTGCACTGATCACATGACTGTGACGTCACTCCAGGTCCTTCGTGTTGTCCAAGGTTCGGGTTCATTGAAGAATCCCCTTATGGATTCCAAATGCCGTTATGGTCCGTGGTAGCGGAATCCATAACGGGATGCTTCGATAACCCGACGCCAAACTTAAAACACAAGTTCGCTCAACTCTAGTGGACACCTAAACTAGGGCCTTTAGTCCACCAAGGCCGGGAACCTTGGTGACAACCCTGTTCACACATGGAACACACATGCTTCTTTGGACTTCACAGCCCATAACATTATTCACATTGTCACAACTTATATAACCTGTTTGAGTTGTCCGGGCATTTGGGGGGCCATTATAGGTATTGGATAACCCCTTTAAATTCCCTGGCATCTGCCTTTGGTGGATCCCCGCTGCCAATAAACATGAGATGTTTGGACAGTACTATAATAATAGCTCCACAGGGGGCAGTATTAGCTCTGGCCATAATGAATAATATACTGTAATATGGAAACATGATGTTGGTGTTGGGCTTAATTTTGGATAATTTCTAGTCACAGTCCTGACTCCACATGTCCATGGTACAATAGTAACTTATGTTTGCAATAATCTAGTATCCTATACAGCATATATTTTTTTTTTTTTGTAGAGGTCATTCACACGACCGTATCCGTTTTTGAGGGCCATAATTTGCTGATCCACAAAACATGGATACCGGCAATGTGCATTGTGCATTTTGTGGATCAGAATGTCCTTCTCCATGATAGAAATGCCTATTATTGAAGAATAGGACGTGTTCTATTTTTTTTTGCGGGGCAGCAGAAAGGAAGCTCGTATGCAGAAAACACATGGTGTGTTGCCCGCATCTTTCGTCGCCCCATTGAAATGAATGGGTCCGCATCCGATATGTAAAATTGCAGAATGGATGCGGACAGAAAGACGATTGTGTGAATGGGCCCTTAACCAAAAATTGCCATTGCCAGATGCTGCATGTTGGCCAGTAGGAAATTATGAAACGCGCTATAGACTTTGTAGTGTAGCCCTAAGATGTTTCCTACAAGTTTTAGCTTTTTTTTTTTTTTTTTCATTGCAGCATACTCTGGCTTTGACTTGTCAAAATGTGTAAAAAAAACGCAAGTGTAACTAAAAAATGCCACTACCCCCCCCCCCCACAAAAAAAAATAAAAAAAAATATAAACATTAATTTCATGGTGTTTTTTAACAAGCCAAAAAAAGTGTTGCAGCACGTTTGCACATGGTTAGATATATGATCATTTGGCTCCTAGCTAATGACTATTTTATGTGCTCCCTGTGAGCGTTCAGCTGTACAGTATGCAAATAAACGTAAAACTTCGGCTTTAAAAGATCTGCATGCCTGCATGTGATAGATCTGGATGAAATAGAAATGGCTCAGAGGATGGCATCTGCGCTGTTATTCTGTTTATTTACTCTCCCTCCACCTCTACACAGTATTTTTTATGTTCAAAAGGCAAAGAATCTCTTTTCTTGTAGTTGAAATGGAACCCGTGGGCTGTTTTCAGCCGAACTGAATGAGAGGTGCACAGTGTGAAGTCAGCAATTAGCAGGGAAGCACTGAAACGAGAAGGGATTAGAAAAGTTATGACATAAAAAAAAACTATAAACTGTTACTATCTTACAAGGTATCATAGAGATGCCATCACCATACAGGCAGCCATAAAGATTGCTTGTATAATCCTGCAGTTCTATAGCCTTAAAGGGATGTTCCCTTAATAATGACTTTGGGCACATTCTCACTTGTGTCATTATGGGGTAGAAAAACATGAGCATTAAGGTTCAGAATGGTATTATTATTTGGCGTCTATCACATGTTATTAAAGGGACTCTCCCTTTAGGAACCTGACATTTTTCAAGTTAAGGACCAGGCCAAATTTTGGAACTCTGACGTGTCACTTGTGATAATACCTTTGGAATGATTTTACTTATCAAAGCTATTCTGAGATTGTTTTCTCATGATACATTGTACTTCATGACAATAGTAATTTTGAGTTGCTATATTTCACCGTTATTTTTTTTTTTTTAAATCCAAAATTTACTGAAAAAATTGCAATGTCCAAAATTTCAATCTCTGCTTTTAAGACCGATTGAGGTAAAATAGTAATTGCTTTACATTTTCCATATGTTTGCATCATTTTGTGAATGTAATTTTATTTTTTATGGATGTTAGATGGATTGGAATTTTAGATGCAGTTTTTTTTAATTTTCCAAAACCCAATTTTGCAGATTTTCCATCCTAATCCATTTTCTCTTGTAAGGCAACAATGGTTTACAAAACTCAATATTTATTATCCTGATATTGCAGTTTACATAAACACCCTATATGTGGTTGTAAACTACTGTATCGGCACACGGCAGGGCGCAGTAGAGAAGGGGCAACATATGAATTTTGGAGAGCAGATCTCACTGGGCTAATTTTAAGTTGCCATGTCGCATGCACCCTTACAGTAGAAACTCCGAAAAAGTGACACAATTTTGGAAACTACAGGATAAGGTGATAGTGGTGTTGTTACTATTTTGGGGTAGATATCATTTTTTTTTTTTTTTTTTTTTTACAGAGTGTTGTTTTTATAAAGCAGGTTATTTTGTTACCGATCGTCTTTGTGTAGGGGCTCGTTTTTTGCAGGAAGAGTTGATGTTTTTATTGGTAGTGTTTTTTTAATTGTTTATACTATTGAATAAAGGAACAAAATGATCTATGACCGAATATTGGTGGTTTATATATAATCAGTCCTTTGATTAAATACAATGCATGATTATATAGTAAATCAATAAAAAAATAAAAAAAACTCAAATACAATATATAAAAACAAGTTAAAATGGTTGAGATTAGTACATAGTAACATAGTATATAGGGCTGCAAAAAGACATTTGTATATCTATTCCAGTCTGTTATTCTGCAAGTTGATCCAGAGGAAGGCAGAAAAAAACCCTGTGAGGTGGAAGCCAATTTTCCCCACTTTAGGGGAAAAAAATTCTTTCCCGACTCCAATCGGGCAATCAGAATAACTCCCTGGATCAAAAACTTATCTCTAGTAGCTCTTGGTTGTAGTATTATTACACTCCAGAAATACATTCAGGACCCTCTTGAACTCTTTTAGTGAATTCACCATCACCATCTCCACAGGCTGAGAGTTCCATAGTCTCACCGCTCTTACCGTGAAGAATCCTCTTCTATGTAATAAAGGTCAATGATAATCATCATCATGGTGTCCCATAACCAATTGCACAAGTTGAATTGTCCAACGTTTGCATTTGTGCAATGAAGAAACATCCCTCCCTAACCAACAATATCTCCCCCCAACCAGGCGGTGGAACGGGCATGGCACCCCTAACCAAGTACACTTCCCATATTTCAAGGGTTCAGCACCTAGGGTACTTCTTACACCAGTCCAACAGGCAGCATCACACCGATCTTATAGCACTCCAGTCATATATATTCGGCATTCAAGACAAGAAAAACATAAGAAAGATAGAAACAGAAGAAAAAGGAAAGCGGCATGGCCCTCACTTCATCCTCAACTTTATATCTTTAGGAAGGGAGGTTAGTCAGGGCAACGTATCCTGTAGTTTTCCCAGTCTTCCAATATCTTATCAAACTAAGCCACACACTTTCTCTTGACATTTACACTCTTTTATAGGCGCAAGATGTCCGACATCCTATTTAGGAATTCTCCCCTAGACGGCGCTTGCGGTCTAAGCCAATTTCCTTGCTTGGAAAAGCAGACGTTGTATTCCCAGGCGATGATGACGATTTTTAATGTCCAATATCCCGGCCACACCTGCTCTTGGCCCATGCGTCTTTTATCAAAGTCAAAACCGCCATCCAAAAGCTCCGGAGCTCCGCACAGTCCCAAAACATGTGCAACAAGGATGCAGGACTGACACTGCATCTAGGACAATCCGCATCTGCCCGAACACCTATCTTGCATAAAAACACAAGAGTCCTATTAAAAACAGCTGGTACTTACGTTGCCCCTCACACACCGACAGTTGCGGAGTTAGCGCTAGGATCGACTTCCATTGCTCCTCTGAAATTGGCCCCACCTCCTCTTCCCATTCATGTTTAACTGCTAAAACATCGCGTTTCAGTGATTTCACATAGAAGTTCCTATAAATAGATGATATCAAATCACTCGAGGAATTCTTTGTAAGAATATGCTGAAACAACGGCACAGTAGTACATTTCAGCGATAGTGATTTTGCCTGTGCCTGAAAAGCGTGGCGTAATTGCAGGAATTGATAAAAAGCCATTTGTGGGAGACCGAAATGTAGTAAAGCCCCCCCCCCCCCTCCTCCTTCCCCCTCCTCCTCCTTCCCCCCTCTGTTTCTGTTTAGCATTTAAAGTCGGATCCAAGCTTTTTTATGACGCTAGATCAGGTCCCTGTCTATCTATTTTATTAAATATCCTACGGGGTATCCAAATCCGGGATTTTATGCAGAACATACATAAGTTTGGGCATAAGAATCATCAAGAAGGTTACTCCTCCCAATTTCCGACTTCGGCAATTTACACCAGGCCTTAACCTTCTCAGACATTGTAGTCAAGAACTCTACTCTCTTCTATGTTTGTGTACAAACCTTCTTTCCTCCAGACGCAGAGGATGTCCCCTCGTCACAGTCACAGTCCTGGGGATAAATAGGTGATGGGAGAGATCTCTATACTGACCCCTGAGATATTTATACATTGTTATTAGATCTCTCCTCAGTCGTCTTTTTTCTAAAGTGAATAACTTACCGGCCCATATTTTCAAGGTTCTGTTTTTTTACCCTTTTTGGATATTGGCACCACATTTGCTATGCGCCATTCCTGTTGAACACTCCCTGTCAGTATATAGTCCTTAAATATCAGAAATAAGGGTCTGGCTATGACATTACTTAATTCACTTAGTATATGGGGGTGTATACCACCTGGTTCCGGCGATTTGTCTATTTTAATCTTTTTAAGACTCTGCTGTACTTCTTCCTGGATCAGACAGGGCAGTTTTAATGGGGAATTTGCTTTTACATTCTGCATTATCTTATATCTTTATATATAGTCATAGTCCACATATAAATTGATCATAGGTTATTAATTGTCATTAGTCAATTGCCTGGGTCTTAGTAGTAATTTTAGTAATAGATTACTGTGCAGAAAATAGATCAGCACACTGTATCTGGTCACAGATGGAAAACTTACGGAGTTTCAAACAATATTTGTTTATTATGGTAGTAAAAGAAGAGCGAAGGAAAAGATGGTATTTGGGTTACAATGTTTAGAAAGTGGTCCCCTTAAATGGTTAACTCAGAGTTTAAAATAAGAATTCTGTAGTAAAATTCAGCATATAAAAATCAGCATATAAAAATTTAATGTATAAAATTTCAGCACATAAGGAATTCAGCGTATGAAGAGTGCAGCATATAAAATCCAGCATATATAAAAAGGTAAAAAAGCAAAGATCAGGAGCTCAGTTCGTTATAATAGTGTGGGTTCAATAGTCCTAGACCAAATGTTCCAATGTTACAGATTTGTCTGTCAGATTATCAATATTACAGATTTGTCTGTTAAAGTTCCAAAAGAGTCCCAGTTATATTGCAAAAAGGACTTAATCTTAGAATAGTTTACTGGGGCAAACACTAGGGCAAACATCAAGTTGTAGATGGGGTAGTTTGATAGTATAATGTAATTGAGTATAGTCAGTAGGTCAGACTTGCGTTTTCTGTTGACCTCGCTGCGGCGTCCCGCAGGAGGACCAGCGCTGCCTGTAATTACCTTGTCAGATGTCTTCGTGTGAATCTCACACACTGTATGGCAGGTGAGTGCCCGTTATCCCTCCTGTAGTAGCTACTTCGATGTCCACGTGTGTGGCACAACGTCTCCGCTGTGCGGAAGTTCGGAGGTGCACGTGGTCTGGAGGCGTGGCTGCTAACGTCGTACAGAGGCTCGGCGTCATACGTGGTGTCGGGAATCTGACAGTCCGCACGTTCACTGTACTGCAAGTCTGTATTGCGGAGGATGATCGTGGATATGCAGGCAATGTATTTTCAGGTGGAAGCGCTAACAAATAGTACAGCGCAATAATTCACCAGCCGCGTTTTCGGGGTGTATTCTTATCCCTTCCCCACTGAGGGTTCACCGATAGGACTTCCCACTTTGGATGAGAGCAGAAATTTAAATGTATAAATAAAATTAAGTTTTGCTGAATCTTTTCCCGTGAAACCATACATCAATCTGCTCAGCTCCTGCTCTATAACATGCTGCCTACAGATTGTACGGCATTTCATGGTGAGAGGTTACCCATTGAATGCCTTCACTGGATTTGACGATTCTGTAAGGACATGCTTCATTTCTTCTAATCTATTTTTGTTTTTGTATGTGTTTTCTTCCAGTTCTTTGATGTCATTTCAACTAGTGAGAAACCTTTGTCGGAACAAGATTGGTATCATGGTGCGATACCAAGAGTTGAAGCACAAGAGCTATTAAAGCAACAAGGAGACTTCTTGGTCCGAGAAAGTCATGGGAAACCTGGTGAATATGTCCTTTCTGTGTTTTCAGATACACAGCGGAGGCATTTTATCATTCAGTTTGCTGATGTACGTTTGTGAGAAGCTTTTTATTATTTATAAATCTTTCCCATATAAGTTCCTCTACCTATGGCCTCGTTAACATTTCTGTGTCTGTTTGTGGAACATCCATCCGCACTGAATCCGTGTATGGTCCGTGTGTCTTTTTTTTTGCCCTCTGTGTCAAATCCTTTTTCTGCTGACACTGCTCAGCTGAAAATTAATTTCCTGAGCATCTCCTACCAATGATCCAGAACACTGATGCCATCCATGTTCCATGTTGTGTCAGTGGTTTGGTTTTTGTCCAGATCTCATTGACTTTAATGAACATGTCCATTGGTCCACAACACGTCCAGAGTAGTACATTTGTTTTTATTTTTTTTCCCCTTACCCACAGTCGGTGGAAAATCACTGATGTGTGAACCAACGCATTAAAATCAATAGGTACATGTGCTGTCCACATTCTCCACATGGAAAAACAGAAATCTTAACGAGGCCTAAATACTGTACGTGTGTGTGAAATTTGTACAGACATACTGCCTCCTATTTCTTCATGAGGGTTACCATTTACTTCTAATTAAATATTTTTACCCCCACCCACCACAACAACAGCCTGCTTTTTTCCTTAACTTATATGGTTGGTAGTAATTGTGTGATGTTCAGATGTGTTTCCCTTACAGTAAGGCCTCCTACACATGACTGTATCGGTTTTTAAGGCCCACAAAATGTGGATACCGCCCGTGTTCACTCCGCATTTTGATAATCTTTACGTTCTGCCCTCTGTTAGAAATGCCTATTCTTGTCCGCAATATGGACAAGAATAGGACATGTTTTACTTTTTTTGAGGGGCTGTGAAACGGAAATATAGTTGTGGACCGCACGCGGTGTGGCGTCTGCATCTTTTGCAGCCCCTTTGAAATGAATGGGTTTGCATCCAATCCACAAAAAATGGCGATCAGATGCTTACCAAATAGGGTTGTTTCGGGTATCCAATTTTCGATACCCAATCAATACTTTTTTCTGGTATCGACCTCGATAACGGGATTTGCCTTTTTTCGATACTGGGCTTCGCTGTTGCGCAGTCTAGTATCAGGGAACAAGAAGAGCGCTGCTCTCAGCGCGCTCAGTGTTCTCCTCAGGAGACTAGAGGAGAAGGAAGCACTCTCTCCCCCCCCCCCCCCCTGTGCCGCTGCCACCAATGAGAAGAGAGGGGCGGGTACACTGCGCCACCAATGAAAGTAAATGTTTAATACACATCCAGGAGGCGGGTGCTGGCGGGGAGCGGCAGTTAACCCCTCAGGTGCTACACCCGCCTCCTGTAATTAAATGCGCAGTGCGCCCCCTCCCCTCAATACTGATGACCCCCCACAGCATTAAAATCATTGGTGGCGCAGTGCACCCCCTTACCTCAACCGCCTAGTGTTAAAATCATTGGTGGCAGTGGCCACAGGGTCCCCTCCCCCCTCTTCATTGGTGGTGCAGTGGCAGTTGTGATCGGAGCCGTAGCAGCGTAATCCTGGGGCTCCGATCGGTTACAATGGCAACCAGGATGCTACTGAAGCCCTGGCTGCCATGGTCAGCTCCCTGCTGCTGTCTGCACAAAGCCCAGGGCAGCAGCAAGAGTGCGAGATCCTATTCCCCCTAATAGAGCTTTATTAGGGTGAATCGGACAAGGGATTAAAAGATCCGAGGTTTTAGCCCCTAAATAGTTATTAAATATATTAAATAAAAAGTTTTTTTTTTAAATGCGCGATTCGCCATTTTTTTTTGTCACTTTGTCCCCCCAAAAAATAGGATAGGACTGTTCTATTATGGGCCGGAAGTTCCATAAAATGCGGAATGCACGCGGCTTTTTTTGGTGTTTTTATTTTTTTAGAATGGTATTGAAACAACCCTAGTACCAAAACTACAGTTGTGTTCATGAGTCCTAAACCTGACAGCTGTGGACACATTTTTTTTTTCAAGTTTAGAGAGTCTACTGGCGGAGTACCTGTGGCGCAGAAACTACTCCGCTTTGTCCATTATGTATTGAATGCAGCTAGTTACTGCAGTGCTGCTCCCATCCACTTCGAAGGCTCACCCTTTCGCTTACAGTATAATGTAGGGTGTGTTGTTTGCCAATTACAGGTAAGGACTAGACTAATGGGAGCAGCGTTGCTGTACTGAGGAGTCTTGCTGTCTGGTCTTCAAGCCCTTAAAAGGGTTTTCCAAGATTTTAATACTGATGACCTATCTTCTGGTTAAGTCATCAGTATCTGATTGGTGGGGGTCCAATCAGCTGTTTGAGAAGACAGCGGCGTTCCTGCAGCTTACCAAGGACAGCTCCATACATTGTATATCAGCTGTGCTTAGTATCTCGCTCAGCCCCATTCCCTTGAATGGGGCTGATCTGCACCTAGGCCATATGACCGATGAATTTGTCCTCACTGGCCTAGGAAAGTTGAGAGAAGGCTGTGGCGCTACTGTGAGAACTGCTGCCTTCTCAAACAGCTGATGGGCAAGGGTCCTTGTTGTCAGACCTCCACTGATCTGATACTAATGACCTGGATTCAGAGGATAGGTCATCAGTATTAAAATCTCAGAAAACCCCTTTATTCTATCTTGATTGGCATCCCCCCGGTTCCTCCAAGTCTCGCAGTCTCAGTTTCCTTTGTCTCCCTGCTCACGCATTGTGCAGTGAGGTGTCCTCTGCCCAGCTTCATGACTGCACTGCGCATGCTCGGGAGTACACCTTGCTGCACTGCGCAGTACGGAGCGTTACAGGCAGCGATGCATCTCATCAGTTGGAGTTGGCGTTTAGTTGCCAATCGAGCTGAAAGAAGGAGGCTTTGAAGTTTATCTTTTACATAATTCTGATACTGACAGTTTATACAGAGGCATCTTTAGGAATCTATTCCTTGTCTGTATAACACGATGCTGGTGGTTTAGGGGCAACTCACAGGCTTATAACCCTATTTTCTGCTGAAATTATATTTATTAGAACCTTTTAGGGTCCATTCACACGTCCGTGTGTGTTTTGCGGATCCGCAAAACACAGACATCCCCGGCAATTGCAGACAAGAATAGGACATGTTTTATTTTTTGGGGGAACGTGATTGCGGACCTGGAAGTGCGGATCCAGTGACCCAGCCGGGACATCGTCTGTCCCCATTGAAACTAATGGGTCCGCAATTCCGTTCCGCAAAATGCGGAACAGAATTGCGGACGTGTGAATGGACCCTTAAAGTGTAAACCTTCAGAATCATCACTCCTAAACTATGAGGCCACCAAAAACTGGGAACCAACTATTGTGGCCCTGACATATCTCCCTGATTTTACACTATCCATGTAGAGAGACCACCAATATGTATATAAGTGCATCTAAAAATTTGCCTGTCAACACTTCTATACTTAAATTTAAACAAGGGGTACACTGGTTTTCTCATAAGCCAGTCCTGTGAATTTCATTTGGTGGTTTTGGCAGGTTTCCTTTAGCCCTTAAAGGGGTTGTGTCACTTCAGAAAGTGGCTTTTATCATGTAGAAAAAGATAATACAAGGCACTTACTAATGTATTGTCATTGTCCATATTGCTTCCTTCTCTGTCTGGATTCATTTTTCCATTACATTGTACACATGGTCGTTTCCATGGTTACGACCACTGCGGTGGCCGTGCATGCACACTATAAGAAGAAAATTCCGGCATGTCTGGTGACCGAGACCTCAGGCGCTCACATAGGCTGGTACTTTTCCCTGTAGTGTGAAAGCACGACCACCGCTGATGGATTGCAGGGTGGTTGTAACCATGGAAACGAGAAGGGTATAATGTGATGGAAAAATGTATCCAGCCAGCGAAGGAGGCAATATGGAGAATCACAATACATTAGGAAGTGCCTTGTATTATCGTTCTCTAAATGATAAATGCCATTTGCTAAAGTGACACAACCTGTTTAAAAAAAAAAAAGAAGATTGATGGCAGTCTGGTAGCCTGACATGTAGAAAAGAGGTATTAGTACTTATTTTTGGGGTGAGAAATATAAATGCATGAAAACAGAAACTGCCGTTTGGGTGATATATTTTTTTACCTAAGTTATTGTTCTTTGAAGATCAGTTGCTTGTCTTTTATCGATCTTAGGACCAAAGGCTTTGTTGCATTAGTGTCTGTAGAAAAAAGCTGATGCCTTTAAAGTAGTAATGAAAAAATTGATGCCACAAGTAATAAAAGTCACTTTAAAATAAAATTCAATTTAAAAAAAAAAAACCTTGAGAAAAACCTAGTACTTTGTTTTCATCAGTGAGAAGACTTCTGCCTCTGAATGTTAATAGCGATGACAACCATGGTGATTATATATACCAAATATACACACACATACACAGCATATATTTTTATGTAGCAACATTTGCATTACATGAGCCCTGATCAGTGTAGATATGAACATATCCCAAAATTATTGATTTGTACCTTTTTACTTACAAAGTGTAGGAAAAAATGTCCTTCTGTGGTATACACTGTGAGCTAGAGGCGTTACCATAGAGAAGCCTGTCCGTCATACTGGAAGATGGGGAAATGTCTATATCTTATAGACCTATGTCTTTTAATGCGTCTTTCTCCCTCTAGCAGCTCATTGCTCCTTCCCCTTGACATAGAATTATGGACCGCATATCATCTGATCCTTAAGTAAGCTGACAGTGGGCCAGATGGGAGAAAGATGCATTATTCATTAACCCCTTAAGGACTCGGCCCTATTTCACCTTAAGGACGCCATTTTTTGCAAATCTGACCAGTGTCACTTTATGTGGTGATAACTTTAAAATGCTTTTTTCTTATCCGGGCCATTCTAAAATTGTTTTTTCACATATTGTACTTCATGACAGTGGTAAAATGAAGTCGAAAAATTTCATTTTTATTTATTAAAAAAATACCAAATTTACCAAAAATTTGGAAAAATTAGCAATTTTCCAAGTTTCAATTTTTCTACTTCTATAATACATAGTAATACCGCCCAAAATAGTTATTGATTTACATTCCCCATATATCTACTTCATGTATCGATCATTTTGGGAATGCCATTTTTTTGGGGGGACGTTACAAGGCTTAGAAGTTTAGAAGCAAATCTTTAAATTTTTCAGACATTTTCAAAAACCCACTTTTTAGGGACCAGTTCAGGTCAGAAGTCACTTTGTGAGGCTTACATAATAGAAACCACCCAAAAATGACCCCATTCTAGAAACTACACCCCTCAAGGTATTCAAAACTGTTTTTACCAACGTCATTAACCCTTTTGGTTTTCCACAAGAGTTAATGGCAAATGGAGATAAAATTTCAGAATTTCAATTTTTGGGGAAAATATTCCATTTGAATCCATTTTTTCCAGTAACAAAGCAAGGGTTAACAGCCAATCAAAACTCAATATTTATTGCCCCCATTCTGTAGTTTGCAGAAACACCCCATAGGTGGGCGTAAACTGCTGTATGGCCAAACGGCAGGGCACAGAAGTAAGGGAACGCCATATGGTTTTTGGAAGGCTGATTTTGCTGGACTGGATTTTTGACACCATGTCCCATTTGAAGCCCACCGATGCACCCCTATGTAAGGACTCATTTTTTGCGGGATGAGATGGCGGTTTTATTGGTACTATTTTGGGAGGCATACGCTTTTTTGATCACTTGGTATTACACTTTTTGTGATGCAAGGTGACAAAATTGCTTTTTTACACCATTTTCTTTCTTTCTTTTTTTTTTTTACGGTATTTGCGTGAGGGGTTAGGTGTTGTGATATTTTTTAGAGCACATTTTTACGGACGCGGAGATACCTAACATGTGTAGTGTGTTTGATTTTTTTTAATTTTTATTCAGTGATATGTATTTTTATTTTTACTTATTTTTTCATTTTTTTGACATTTTTTTTGACCCAGACCTACTTGGTTCTTGTAGATCCAGTGGATCTGGTGTCTATATAATACAGTAAGTACACTATATAGTGTACTTACTGTATTTTTTACTTTACAAAGTCTAAATAGGCTTTTGCCTTTAGCAAAAGCCTATTCAGAGTTTCAGTACCTGACCGCGGGGATCAGAGACTACAGAAAGCGCAGCAAACCGCAGGTCTGAATTGACCTGCGGTTTGCTGCGATCGCTGACATGGGGGGGTCACAGGACCCCCTGGGCATTGTGCCAAGGTGCCTGCTAAATGATTTTAGCAGGCACCGGGTTCCGATCACCTCCACGTGAGCAGCGGTGTTTGGATATTCGCAGGGTGTACATGTACGCCCTGGGTCCTAAAGAGGTTGATAAGATATCGCACAAAGTGTTTTTTTTTTAATTAAATTTGCCTTTCCTGTTCATTTGTGCTGTTTGTTGTAAATGCAGTGAGCATTTAAAGGGGGTATGCCATGATTGATATAAAAAAAATGAGAATCCGATATCTTATAATACATGACAATACCTTTCTGACAAAGCTAGAACCTGCCCCATACCTCACCTGTGTCCAGAGATCTCCACATTCATTCCTCCACTTACTCTGCCAGATTATCTTCAGCCTGGCAGCTCAGAGGGTGTGTCCTTTATGCTGTATGACTGCTTCCAACAGAACATATGGCAGGTGGCAGTTGAAGATTTAAACTGACCACGTTTGACCAGCTCAGTGAGACGGACAAAAATATAAGGAAAAGAGCAAACAGCAGGTGGCGCTATACCAGATATATTTTATTGAATAACTCGTGGCTATACTAAATTATTGATTGCATGCAATTACAAAAGTGTTTACATCCAGGTACTGGTTTCAGAAATGTAGAATATGTTTCCTGACACAACCCCCTTACGTCTTCAGCCATATTGCTGCCAATATTATATAGTTTCTATTCGGTTGTATGTAGCTGAACATTGAAACATAGTAAACACCAGTTTAAGACTCCATTCACACGTCCGCAATTCTGTTCCGCATTTTGCGGAACGGAATTGTGGACCAATTCATTTCAATGGGGACAGACGATGTCCCGCCCGGGTCCGCACTTCCGGGTCCGCAATCGCGTTCCCGAAAAATATAGAACATGTCCTATTCTTGTCCGCAATTGCGGACAAGAAAAGGCATTTTCTATGAGAGTGCCAGCAATGTGCGGTCCGCAAAATGCAGAACCCACATTGCCGGTGTCCGTGTTTTGCGGATCCGCAATACACACACGGACGTGTGAATCCTGCCTTAAGGGGTAGTCCGTGATTTTAGGGTAGGCCAGGATAGGCTGCTCACTAGATATTGATGGGCTATCCCCGGGATAGGCCATCCGTAGTAAAAGCCTCTAACATGAGGACAAACATAGTCTATGCTCTGATCTCCCTGTATGCCTCATGGCTGTATCCTTGCAGACACAATAGGATATAATGTAATATTACAGATGCATTCATCACTAAAAAATAGTTAAAGTAATGTGAATTTTTTTTTTTTTTCTCTTATTGTTAAATTGTAACATGGATTTTTCTTTTTTCTAAAAGAATTTATATAGGTTTGAAGGAACTGGCTTTCCAACAATTCCACAGCTTATAGAGCATCACTATACTACAAAGCAAGTGATAACTAAGAAATCTGGAGTGGTTCTGTTGAATCCCGTCGTTAAGGTATGTACATTGACTCCTCAAGTACATCTGCTTTGGTAAGGCTGTCGGTAGGAAATGGTTTTTGGCCAAACATTAAAAGAATCTTACCAAACTTTAGCGTTTCCCAAGCACGTGTGGAGGGGTTTATTTAAACTGGTGTGAAGGAGGAGCTCTCATTTTAACAAGAAGCAGATTGGTTACCTTTGGCGACTTCTTCGCTTTTCCTTTAAACCACTTGTGGTAAATCCTGCCCTTTGGCATTGGGATGCCTGAAATGTGTCAGTAAAGAGGCGTAATGTGCACGACAGAAATGTTAGCAGTAACATGCACCGTATTTAGCTAGCTTGTGCTTTGCTTTTAGGGTGGGTTTGTCGGCTCAATATGCAACCCTATGTGAATGCAGCATATCGCAGCCACAGGTCGGTACTACTAGGAGGTGAAATGGCAAAAAAGGCTTGTGCCATTTAGCTACTAGGAGTGGTTAGGCCACCTTCACATACGCGCTGTGAACTCCCGCAGTCTGTTGCGGCGGAGGAACAGACTTCCGGAGTTCACCGTTTCCGGTATAGCGGGATACCACCAGATCCCCATTCACTGGATGCTTTCCGGCATGTATGCAGGCTTTTGGACGGAAAGAAAATTCTGGAGTTTGGAACAGACTGCTGGAGTTCACAGCGCATATGTGAACGTGGCCCTAAAAGCATACCAAAGACAGATTGAGTCCAGCTGTATTTATGAGTAGAGATCTCCTCCAACCTTTGTGTGACAGGCGGCTGTATACATAAGTACACAGGGGCCTGGAAGTCCTGCAGTTTATTGTGGGGGCTCTCTTCTCATAAAAAGACTGGGCACTGGTGTGTAGGAGCCAAATACCACAACAATGTTTTGTGCTGTTTTGGCTATTAGTGTTCTAGATCTGTGGATTTTTAAAGGGTCACTGACTTTTCAAAAGACGTTTGATATCGAGTTGTATCGAACATTTTGATCGGTGGGGGGTATAACTGCTGAGACCCCCATCAATCTCTAGCCTGCTCTCTCTCCTCTCTGCGTGAGACCGGTTCCACAGAAACCTATGGACCCATCTCAAATCTGTCTTCAGGAGAGAGAGAGCGCTATGTGTGTGCTTCTCTCCTCTAGGTCTAGGGATTGGTGGGAGTCTCAGCGCTCAGACCCCCACCGATCTAAACCTTTAATATGTCTCCATGGCATATCAAAAAGAAAAGTTTGTGACCCTCTAGCTTCTAGTTTTTTGCAAAGCCACACCTGTCTTTTATTTTAAGCCACTCTTTTTTAGTGATCTTGATGCAGTGGATTTTTCTAAAACTAGATGCACCAGAAATGTGCCAGACTATGCCAATTTCCATTAAATGTTGGCAAATTTTACAAGGTGTAGGTACACTCAAGTTAGTAAATGTGTGTCAATAATGTATATCAAATCAAAATTGACCATAACTGCCACTTAGACACTGGTTTGTATGGTGAAGAACAACTCCCTTCCCTGACATTTTCACTTCTGGTTTCCCATTTTTGAGCTTAAAGGGGTTTTTCAGGACTTTAATACTGATGACCTATTCTCTGAGTAGGTCATCAGTATCTGATCGGTGGGGGACCTCCACCGATCAACTGTTTGAGTAGACACTGGCGCTTCTGTGACCGCCATGGTCTCCTCGTTGGTCACCAAGCAAAGCGTCGTACATTGTATAGCGGCTTTGCTTGGTATAGTGCTCGGCACCATTCACTTCTATGCAGCTGAGCTGCTCCTAGGCTACGTGACTGATAAAGGCTGCGGCACTCACCAGCTGATCGGTGGGGGACCTGGGTGTGGGACCCCCACCGATTAGATACTGATGACATATTCATCAATAATAAACTCCCAAAAAACCCCTTTAATCATTTCTTTTCATGCTGCTTTTTGGCTAAAAATTGATAGTGTATAACTTATTTGATTGATGCGTGTGCCATGCTTTGTTTTTCTTTTTTCCATTATCTAGGAGTCGCAAGGTCTTTCTATTTGTATTGCTTGGGAAGCGGGATAAGATTTGACGGTGCTTTTGTTTGTCTTGGCAATATGCACATTGTACAGATGTCGAGTGCACCAGTATTTGCCGAGAGAAACTTTGTCACAAGATCATTTGTCATTTCCTTGATAGAACTGCTTCAGTAGTTATGTTCCTCTTGTTCTCCCTCACTGCTATCAGTAGATCAGCATGTTATGACAAATGAGGCCTAAAAGTCTAGTTTTTATGACAGATGGTGTGCATTGATGATTTGATAACTATAAAGCAGTTAGATGCACTAGCAACCGGCTTGTTTTGAGGACACGAGGTTTTATCCCACGTATTTTTTTAAGCTTGTCACCTATGGTTTTTTCTGCAAATTAACCCCTTCTTGACGCAGTCATTTTCTACTTTATCGCTTTTTACTCCCTGCCTTTATTTATTTCATTCCTTATTACGTTTACATAGACATATGAGAGCTTTTTTCTTTTTGATGGAAATGTACTTTTAAGCCACCACCATGGCACCATTTAAGGAAAAAAAAGCTATATTTTTTACGATGGTCCCTATTTGGTAAGATGGGCCTGTTAATTTTAATCTGTGGGTCAGTACTATGAGAGCAATACTACATTTTTGTAGTTTTTAATACTTAAAAAAATAATAACTTTGAAAAAGATGACTTATTTCTTTGCATCCGCCTATTCTGACCTCCATAGCTTTTTTTATATATACACCTATGATGGTGTGCGGGCAGAGCGATCTGTAGATTTATTGATGTTTTGGAGTTTGTGTGTGACTTTGATTACTTAAAGGGAACCTGTCACCTCAAACAGCGGTCCCAAACCGCCGGCAGGACCTTCATGACTACAGCAGTTGGATTCTGATCAAGTATATCTTACTAAATTCCGGTGCGGCAGTAGTAAGAAAATCGATGTTTAATCCACGGCTGGCGCGATTCTCTGCCCAGCCTTGAAGTCAAGGGGGCAGCGGCCTTCTTGCTTCAAGTAGCGGTAACCACGCACCCTTCCCGCCCCCTTCGCTGTGACTGACAGCTGGCTGTTCTGAGAAGCCAGCCGGCTGTCGGGTATAAGCGCTGTCAATCAAAGCGAAGGGGGCAGGAAGGGGGTGTGGTCACCGCGACTTGAATCAAGGAGGCCACTGCCCCATTGACTTCAAGCCTGGGCAGAGAATCGCGCCAGCCGTGGATTTAACATCGATTTTCTTACTTTAGTAATTTAGTAAGATATACTTGATCTGAATCCAACTGCTGTAGTCTTGAAGGTCCTGCCTGCGGTTTAGGACCGCTGTTTGAGGTGACAGGTTCCCTTTAAGGCGAGTTCACAAAAAATCTGGCAAATTGGTTGTTTTGATTTTTTCAGTCATGTCATTGACCTATGGAATAAATACTTTTTTTTATTTTAATAGGCCAGGCATTTTGGGACACAGTGATACCAAAGATCTATATTTTTGATTGTTTTTTTATGAGGATTAAGAATTAAAAAATGTTATGTTTTTAAAAACTTTATTTTACTTTTTAGCATCTATTTTATAGTCCCTCTTGGGGACTTTAACATGCGGTTGTCGAATCACTTCTCCCATAGAGTGCAATCATTTACCATTGCAGCCAATGGAAGAGACTCCTCGTTATCTTCCTATTATAGCCCTGCCACTAGCAGGGCTTGATAGAAACTTCGTAATTGCAGGCCTCAGAGCCTTCAGAAGAGCCGAGACTGCAATTGCGGCCTGACAGCTCCTGCAGTCTCGTGGGTGAGCCATTCGGGCCCCAGGAAAAGACTGCTCAGATATTGTGGTCACAATTTAGCAAAGGATCTGAGAGGTTAAAAGTCTGTGATCGGAAGAAGCAGAGCACCCAGAGAAAACCCATGCCAACACGCAGAACTCCATGGATCTATTGCCCTGGATCAGATTCAAACCCAAGAAAGGCAACAAAGTGACTCCTCTGTAATCCTCAGCATCATATATGAAGCTTAGCCAGAGAATTGGGCCCTTTTCACACGGGCGTGATTTCCACGCAGGTGCAATGCGTGAGGTGAACGCATTGCATCCGCACTAAATTCGGACTCATTTATTTCAATGGGGCTGTGCAGTTGAGCAGTGATTTTCCGGCATCACTTTTGTGTTGCATGAAAATCGCAGCATGTTCTATATTCTGCGTTTTTCATCCAACGCGCGGCCCCATAGAAGTGAATGGGGCTGCGGGAAAATCGCAAGCAAGTGCGGAAGCGGTGCGATTTTCCGGCATGGTTGCTAGGAGACGATCTTGATGGGGACCCGATCTTTATTATTTTCTTTTATAACATGGTTATAAGGGAAAACAATAGCATTATAAATTCAGAATGCAAAGTAAAAAGGGTGATTGAGGGTAAAAAATAAGATAAAAAATTAACTCACCTCCTCCAATTGATAGCGTAGCTGCCGGTCTCCAGTTCTGTCTTCGGCTAGGGGGGGGGGGAGGTAAAGGACATCAGCATGTGATTAGACCATGTGACCCAGAGGTCCTTTATTCCCCCCCTCCAGCTGAAGACAGAACTGGAGACCGGCAGCTACGCGATCAATTGGAGGAGGTGAGTTGATTTTTTATTTTTAACCCTTAATCACCCATTTTACTTTGCATTCTGTATTTAGAATGCTATTATTTACCTTTGTAACTATGCTATAAGGGAAAATAATAAAATATACAGAATACTGAACCCGAAACCGGACTTCAGTAATGAGGTCCGGCTTTGGGTCTGGGTACCAAACATGCCGATTTTTCGCCCGCGCGTGCAAAACGCATTACAACAGTTTGCACACATGCGGAAAAATCGCACATTTTCCCGCAACGCTCCCGCCTCTTATCCGGGCATCAAACGTGACGCCCGTGTGAAAGAGGCCTTACTAAGAAAATTTATCTTTGCAAATATATCAACCACGAATAATGGATGTGTTGGAAGCTTGTAGCCACTTCAATTTATATATCTAATCCTCTTTCCTAATGTAAAAGTTCACACGTAACCTATTTGGCCATTTCTTGGTCCCCTAAACGGGAGACGGGCATAGATTTATACAGATGTCAGGTACAATGTGCCATTGTCTGATTTTTCCATTTTGCTTTTAATACAACTGAACTCTTCTTTTCTGTGGCAAAGTGTGAAATTATTACTATGGAAATGAGAATCCCTTTAAAATATTATGTATACTTCCAAAACTTTTTTGATTATATGACCTTCATTTGCATTTTTCCCTCAAACATGAGTTCAATTACGGAGAACTTGTGAAGCTGCTTCTAATAAGATAGACTAATTTGCATGCGCTTGTCAATAAGGCTTTAAGATTGAAAGTGCCTTGACAAAGTTGATCACGTGGCAAGTAATCCCGCGCTCCCTCTAAATATGTGCAGAGCGAGTGGGGAAAATGTGTGCAATTAAGTAATCTTTCCACAAACCTCTGTGCGATAGAAAATAACAGTTATCAGCAATAAAATTCTTGCACTGACTAACATCTACAGTAATTTGATTTTTGTTTAATTATATGAAGGGAAATTGCCAGGCTGTCCATTTTTGAAGGCTGCCAAAGTGCTAAATGCTTAATTAGGAAAAAAATGTTTACATGTGATTGATCTCTTATAATTTCCTCTCGAAAAATTCTGAATCCTAAGTATCTCCATGGCATACCAGTAAATAGCAAGGATGGTGAAAATGTATAATTTTTTATTATTATTAAAGGGAGCTTATTGTAAAGTTCCTTATATGTTCTATCCTTGTCCTAATGTGGAATATAGCAATGTAGTATGCGAGGTAAAGGTTTTTTTGCTGGCCTTTGGGTCATTTTACCGCCAAATGAATATTTTATTCTATTAACTTTATTCCTGTAGGGAGACAGTAAATGTTTGTATAAATTTTCCCTCCCTTCCCTGTCGTTGTCCGATCCAATACCCGACATACCGTAAGATTTAGAGCTTTATCCCCTGTGCATATGGCCTAGTGGTCCCTCATGGTTCACACACCTAAAGACTAAGGCTGTGTTCACACCTGCGTTATAGGCTCTATTAGGAGCCTCCGTCGCAGATTCCATCTGAAACGCCAGACCAAAAAAGTACTGCATGCCATTATTTAGTACACTAAAATGAACAGAAAATAGATAGTGGGGTCCCTATGGCACCGTTGACCTCAGTTATGGTCTGCATCCGGCACTACGTTATTTTGATTGTTCTGCTCCTGTATCAGCAACAGAAACCATTGGCGCCAATGTGAACAAGACATAAGGTGACTAGAAAGAATAAATTGCACCTATTTTTGGCTTTCCAGTTTAGCTGACCATAGGCTATTTCCATTTTTTAGTGGGACGATTTATTAGTTGTTGTTTTTTTACCCATCTAGTTATTTTTTCCTGAGAGATAAATGGCACCTGTTGTATGACAACCACTTGTCCTAGTCACTATTAAAATAAACAGGCACCCTCCAAAGTTTTGCTATGTGAGCAGCTAATGTACCGATCAGTTTGTTTCTTAGGGTGTTTTTATTCTGTTACAGAGCTCCAGATCCCCTGCTCGTCTCTACACAGCCACAAAGTTAGAAGCGGTTTTCTCACTTCAGCAAATTGCATTCATTTATCGTGTAGAGAAAGTTAATACAAGGCAATTACTAATGTGATTGTCCATATTGCCTCCTTTGCTGACTTGATTTG
Source organism: Bufotes viridis (assembly GCA_033119425.1). NCBI lineage: Eukaryota > Metazoa > Chordata > Amphibia > Anura > Bufonidae > Bufotes > Bufotes viridis. The sequence goes on from CM065589.1 coordinate 107,776,992, forward strand.
TTTTACGATCACATTATACGCTACTCGTTTCCATGGTTACGACCACCCTGCAATCCTCTCTGGTGGCTGGGAGCGTGGAAGCCCGCATAGACACGAATGCACAGTAGCCCCCGTACCAACCTCCGCATATCTTGTCCATATTGTCTCCTTTGCTGGCTTGATTTATTCACATTATACACTGTTTCCAAGGGATTGCAGCCACCGCTGCAGTGCAGATACGAGGTGGTCAGGACGGGAGCTACTGCGTAAGCTTGTCTATATGTGTTCCCATGGTCACGGCCACCAGAGATGCTGACGCTTTTTCCTATAGTGTGCACGCACGACCACCACTGATGGATTGCAGGGTAGTTATAACCCCAGGACATGAGCAATGTATAATGTAATCTGAGCAATTATTGCCGCGTCCGCAGCTCCTCTCCCATCCTGGGCTGTGGATGTAACTTCCCATTCTATAGAGTAGACCAGAAACCTAGTAAGGGAAGCATAGTCAGCAGATGCAGGATTTTCAGAAGAGGCTTTTTCAAGTTCCTGAGTGGCTGATCCATGCAGCTCTAGGGCAGGGTCTCCATGTGGTGACCATAACCTCACCTTCCCGCAGTGTCTAATGGCAACACAAATTTGGGATTAACTGAGGTATTACTTTGAAATTTGTGGAGCCATTGGCCACTGCATTGAGGCTTCCCCATGGAGATCCAGCCTAAGGCAAACGTCAAGTGTAACTAGAGAAACTCCTTAATAATGTACAGTAGTTGCTAGTTACTGCTTTCTCTTTAGGCCTGCAAAGGTGCCTTCACTGGCATCAAATTTTGTTACACAAATTGTCTTTGAAGTGGTTTGGGGGCAAGCCCCCTTCTTTCGAATGGAACTGATTTCCAGTCGCAGAAAAGTTCTTCAAAAATACACTCACCTAAAGAATTATTAGGAACACCTGTTCTATTTCTCATTAATGCAATCACATGGCAGTTGCTTCAATGCATTTAGGGGTGCGGTCCTGGTCAAGACAATCTCCTGAACTCCAAACTGAATGTCAGAATGGGAAAGAAAAGTGATTTAAGCAATTTTGACCGTGGCATGGTTGTTGATGCCAGACAGGCCAGTCTGAGTATTTCACAATCTTCTCAGTTACTGGGATTTTCACGCACAACCATTTCTAGGTTTTACAAAGAATAGTGTGAAAAGGGAAAAACATCCAGTATGCGGCAGTCCTGTGGGCGAAAATGCCTTGTGGATGCTAGAGGTCAGAGGAGAATAGGCCGACTGATTCAAGCTGATAGAAGAGCAACGTTGACTGAAAAACCCACTCGTTACAACCGAGGTATGCAGCAAAGCATTTGTGAAGCCACAAGACGCACAACCTTGAGGCGGATGGGCTACAACAGCAAAAGACCCCACCGGGTACCACTCATCTCGACTACAAATAGGAAAAAGAGGCTACAATTTGCACGAGCTCACCAAAATTGGACTGTTGAAGTCTGGAAAAATGTTGCCTGGTCTGATGAGTCTCGATTTCTGTTGAGACATTCAAATGGTAGAGTCCGAATTTGGCGTAAACAGAATGAGAACATGTATCCATCATGCCTTGTTACCACTGTGCAGGCTGTGGTGGTGGTGTAATGGTGTGGGGGATGTTTTCTGAGCACACTTTAGGTCCCTTAGTGCCAATTGGGCATCGTTTAAATGCCATGGGCTACCTGAGCATTGTTTCTAACCGTGTCCATCCCTTTATGACCACCATGTACCCATCCTCTGATGGCTACTTCCAGCAGGATAATGCACTATGTCACAAAGCGCGAATCATTTCAAATTGGTTTCTTGAACATGACAATGAGTTCACTGTACTAAAATGGCCCCCACAATCACCAGATCTCAACCCAATAGAGCATCTTTAGGATGTGGTGGAACGGGAGCTTCGTGCCCTGGATGTCCATCCCTCAAATCTCCATCAACTGTAAGATGCTATCCGATCAATATGGGCCAGCATTTCTAAAGAATGCTATCCGCACCTTGTTGAATCTGAAGGCAAAAGGGGGTCCAACACCGTATTAGTATGGTGTTCCTAATAAATCTTTAGGTGAGTGTATATGCCATGTGTGAATGCACCCAGAGAGGCAAGTAGGCAGATGAGACGGCGTAGCACATGAATGCAGGCTCAGACTACACATGGGGTTTGTATATCATGGAGACATATACGTAGGCCTGCGTATGAGCTGTAGCTGTTACTACTCAAGACTATTTGCATGGTTGCTTCATTTTTATTCCAGATGCATTAGAGCACAAATAAATATGTTGCACAAGTGCCTATAATTTTTTTAAATGTTCTTTCCACAAAGTGTGATGCTGTGAAAGAAGTCTAAAAACATATCCATGTCCTCCTCACTGTACTTCGAGTTTTAGAAATAACCTTTTTATGGCATTTTCTTGTCTTGTTTGCACTTTCCGTTTAGCCCCTTCTAACCCGACAGCTTAATGCTTCTTGGTTTGATCCTTGAAGACGTTCTTTGTTGTATGTCTCCAAGAGTATTGTCTGGACCAAGGTATAAATAGTTTGTGTCGTGTTTTAGTATTTCAGTATCACTTTGGTAGGAAAGCTCTTCATCTTTTATAGGTTTATTCTTTTTATACTGTGCTTAAAATATATGTGTTTGGTTATAAGAAATGTGTATTACACTTTATTGAGAGCAAATCTGAACAGATGTGAGTTTTTTTTCTTATATCTGAGCAGTGCTTGGAAAAAAGGTAATCGCTTGAAATGTTTAAAGAAATGAAATAATTTCCTCTTCTAGCTGGGGACCAGTTTTAGGGCATGTTCACTTTTGACCGAAATGATGTGAATTTTCTGCTTGAAATCCTCAATAGAAACTAAATGTGATTTTGGTTGCAGAAATGCTGCTATTTTTTACACAAATTCCAGTCTTTGCATTGCAAAATTGTGAAATCCGCAGGGATTATCTGTAGCATAAGTTGACAAACTGCAGATTTAAAATCTGCACCACTGGTACATTTCATCTGTAGAATTATTTTCCGCAGCGTGTTGATGAAATTAAAGGGAACCTGTCGTCAACTTAATGCTGACCTCAATGAGGCCAGTATAAATTAGTGACAGAAATGCTAATCTCAGCGGTCTGTCACTCATGAGCTAAAAGTAAGTGGTTGCTGAGAACCAGCATCATAATCATTGCAGCACAGGCCTTGAAAAGAGTCAAATCTCCCTGAGAAGAGTCATGGTTATTCCTAATCTCCTGCACTCCCACCCATCTGCTGATGATTGGCAGTTCTCTCCTAAAGAGAAAAGGAGAAAACTAGGTAGAAGACTGTCAGTCATCAGCAGGTGGGCTGGAGAGCAGGAATTCATGAGTAACCAGGACTCTTCTCAGGAGGCCGGGACTCTTTTCCAGGCTCAGTCTGCAATGATTGTGATGTTGGTTCTCGGCAACCACTTACTTTTAACTTATAAATGACAGACCGCTGAGATCACCTCTCCTGTCTCTACTTTATGCTGCAGTTAGTATGGGCAGCATAAAGAGGATGACCGGTTCCCTTTAAGTAAAATGCAATTTAATGTACTGGTACTGTAAAATGCTGTGGGTTTTCCGCACACAGTTCCATCACACATATCTAGTACATGTAAACATATCATAAGGGCTCATGCATACGACCGTTGTTGTTTGGCGGTTTGCAAATTGCGGATTTGCAAAACACAGATACTGGCCATATTCTGTATTTTGCAGAACGGAACACCCGGCCCCTCATAGAACAGTCCTATCCTTGTCCGTAATGCAGACAATAATAGGACATGTTCAATTCCGGACACGGAATGCTGACTGAGTCACTTCCGTTTTTTTGTGGCCCCATTTAAAGGGAATGGTTCCGCATACTCTTTAAGGATATGTCTACACATAGAAATAGGAATGAATGGGGTCACAGTGCAATTCGCATATTTGCAATATATTGCATATGGAAGAAGGTAGTATCACTTTTCAGGTATATTGCTACCATCCTGAAGTCATGTGGGCTTCAAGTGACTGCCATTAAAATCCACCCAACATTACAATTGATGGTAGGACATTTTCACTTTTTGAGCACGGTACGTATCAAGTTATGATTTCTCTGGTTTCTGTGTATTCAGTAATTTTATTGTGGATGTCTGATCGACAGATAGAGGACTGTTCTATGTTTCCATATATTAATAGGCCTGGTGTTTAGTGTTGAGGTGTAGCTGTAAGTCGCCCTTCACCCCCCCAACTCGCGGTAGTACCCACAAATAAAGAAATCTCACCGGTCGCTCGCAGGAGCACCTGCTCCGCACTGGAGGCAGCGGGACCTAACCAGCATGATCATGTGACGTTATGACACCGGGAGTGTTAGGTCCTGCTGCCTGCAGTGGGGAGTTCCTCGAGGGTTGCCTGCAGTGAGATATGTTTTTTTTTTTTTCTTTTTACAACGTCTTGCCTTCTGTGTGGTTCATGTACCCATTTTAACAGCCGTTAGGTGCACTTTTGTCTAAACGGGTGTTAAAAATGGGCCTATTGATTTTAATGGGGCCCGTCTAGCTGTCAAAAAGGCCAAAATGGAACATGTCCTATTTTTTTGACAGCTGCTATTCACTGTTCTCTCTTTTCAAGGGGGGTTGATAACCGAACATCAGCCAGATTGCCATATACATAAGTATATAGATATAAACACTTTTGGAGAGATTTATCAAACTGGTGTAAAGTAGAACTGGCTTAGTTGCCCATAGCAACCAATCAGATTCCACCTTTCATTTTTCAAAGGAGCAGTGAAAAATGAAAGGTGGAATCTGATTGGTTGCTATGGGCAACTTAGCCAGTTCTACTCTACACCAGTTTGATAAATGACCCCAAATAGGACTGTTGAACCCATTAAAGTTCCAGAATTTCTAGCAACATTACGTTCCTGTGGTTTTAGTTTGGTATTTGTGTGTATGTAGGTGCATAGATATGTTCAATGCTCCGACAAAACGTCTCGCTTTGCTTTAATCTTCTTTGCGCTTCTTAGACTATCTGCCTAATTTGATATGTTTCCCATGTATCTGGGAAAACATTTTATTTAGATCATGTGCTTTGAAAATGGCAGAAATGAATGTTTATCATATTTAAGGCCAACAATTGAGTCATTCCAAGCGTAAAATATTAGGATGATAAGGAATCACTAAGGATTATGAAAGCTGCATTCTTATCTGCTACCTTGTAAGTAATTCTAGCATTCAGAAGCTGACAGTACCACATCCGGATCATTGTGAAATGGTACATGCTGTGCAGTGCTTATAAATACGCCATCATGCTGTAGGCTTTACTCTGTAAAATGAAATTACGGCAATGTAGCTTTTAATATCCTGTTGTGCCAGAGTATTTTACGAGTTTTTGAGACGGTTTCAGCAATGTGGTAGTAATTGTAATATTCTCAACAGTTTTTCCCATCTGCTTCAGAGATCTTTTATCAGGTGTAGAGTGATATGATTTTTTTTTTGTCTTCTTCTGCAGGATAAAAAATGGATCCTCAATCATGAAGATGTGACCCTTGGAGAATTACTGGGCAAGGTAAGTAAATGGAAGTAAAAAACAGATACATTTTTACACTCAGGAGGATATTTGATAATGCACATCAGTGATTTAAAAAGTTTAAGTTTCAAACTGTTTTCTTGAACACAGCTGGCCAAAGACGGCATTGTGAGTCATTGGGTAAAGGGACGCATCTCCTAGAACTTAAAGGGCAGCAGATTTCTGCCTTTGAATCTGCTCTTTGATTGACTTTAGGAGAAGTCAGGGCCAGGCGTGATCACGTTTACACTGCCTGGCCTGTCAATCAAATGTAGAGAGCTGCAGTTGCAGAGAGTACTGAGCCTCAAGGTGTAACGGTAACGCCTTTGTTGCTTCTAGAGGCTTATTTGCATATATTACTACATTATTTCTCTCAGCAATGCTGGCAAATATGAACATGGGACCAACACATTGATGGAGATTTATCAGATTCCACCTTTCATTTTTCAATGACGCTCTGAAAAATAAAAGGGTAGAATCTGATTGGTTGCTATGGACAACTAAGGCTACTTTCACATTAGTGGCAGACTTCTCCGGCAGGCTGTTCCGGTGGGTAAACTGCCTGCCGGATCCGTGCTGTCGCTAGTGCGCACGTGCCACCGGAAGTCCGCTCCGGCCCCATTCACTATAATGGGGACGGGCAGGAGGTCCGGCCACACCACGGCAAACATGCCAATGGGCAGCCGAAATAAAACTACGACGTGTCGCCGGAAAAGCCTGCCGGAGAAGGCTGCACTAATGTGAAAGTAGCCCAAGTCAGTTTTCCTTTTTGTTTCCTGAACATTATTATGGGGCAAGCATCTTGCCTGAGCTGTTTTTAACAGCATTTAGGCCAGGTCTTAACGATGACATATGTCCCGCGACGATTAGTCGAGTGACACATAGGATACAACTACACTGCAACATGTCGCGCAACATTGATGTTGCATTAGTATGATTATGTTGTTGCCAACTTTGTGTAGTTTTTATTACACACTTGTTTTTAAATAATAATCTGGTCTTGTGTCACTGCATTCCAAGACTTAGAACATTTATATTTTTCTAAGGACATAACCATGTGAGGGTTAATATATTAGATTCCTGTCTAGTGATAATTATTATTCTGTACTGTAGGCTGCACGTTCCCCCACTGCCCTCCCTCTCCACCCCCTGCTTGGATGAAATCACAGCTTGTTGAATGGGGGAGGGCATCTTTAAGCCTTCATATATCAGGCTCTGCAGAAGATAGAGATATGGACCTGGTTTCGGCAGTATATGCTTCCAAATAAGACCACATCATTACTGCATTATCTCCTCTACATCAGGAAATATAGTCTTTAGAAGTTGGGTCATGAGTACCTGCCTTACCCTTTCAGCTGCTGTCACTCCACAGACCACATCTTTGTCTTCTGCAAAGCCTGAGATATGAAAATTTAAAGCAGACCACCTCCCCTCACTCTTTCCAACCTCTGCTCGGGCTGAAAATCCTTTACCCAAAGCCTGAGCAGAGCTTGGGCAAAACTGTTAGGGGGTTAAAGGGCTTTGTGCCACCATTAAATGTTATTTCAGTAGAATTCAGTGTGAAAAACAAGTTACTTTTATTATTTACTTTTTGTTTCAAAAATACTGAATTTATTTTCACTTCCATCATAATGGAGCCCCCTGCCGTTTAATTGCTATAGTAATGTGCATGTTCACCTACTGAAGTGGCCGCACACGCTCAGTTCCAACTGCCACCAGCAATATCTACTGTTAGAAGCTGTAACAGTTAGAGGGATAGCGCTGCAGAAGAAAGGACACGCTCCTTGAGCTGCCAGCCAGCAACAAATCTAACAGTTAAACAGCATGAGCTACTGCCTCTCCAAATAGCTGATCGGCAAGTGTTCTGGGCGTCGAACCCCCTCCAATCTGGTATTGATTACCTATCCTGAGGATAGGTAATCGGTATACTAGCACTACACGACTATTAATACGGTCTATAATGACTATTAGGGTTTTGGTACTTCTTTCATCTTTCTGTCTTCATGCATATTGAATCTCTTTTTGGCCATATTGAATCTTTGTACTCGTGTCCTTTATTTCATGTATAGCTTACATTTCTTTTATTTTTTTATTTCTTTGATTTCTCTTGCTGTGGTTTGACACCTTTTTGCAAGGGAAAATTGTATGGGTTATTGTAGGATACCGAGCAGACTTTCTTTTATGTCTGAGAGCATGAATTGCCTAAATCTCGTCATTTTAGAAATAATTCTTAATGCCTGCTCAGATATATATAGATAATTTCTTCTCCTATTTTCTTGAATTCCTTTTAATACATTTTCTTCCTAGTTTGTAGCGGACTACCTAGCTTGACTTTGATATTATGTTTTTATTACAGGGCAATTTTGGTGAGGTTTACAAGGGAACATTAAAGGATAAAACACCGGTTGCTGTGAAAACATGCAAAGAAGATCTTCCTCAGGAATTAAAAATAAAATTTTTATCTGAAGCCAGGTGGGTAAAGATGTGTACTATAGTGGATTTTTATGTTGTAAGGGTACGTTATAATGATCATGAAGACTGAAGCTAAAAGATCGGTTTTATCATGTGCTCTTGTAATGTTCAAGCCAAATTTTACAGCAGTTTCACTCAGAATTACTGGTTTAATGCTGGACCATCTATACCCAGAGCACACATTATGCGATAGTACAGTACTCTCATTGCAGGTGCCTTAAGTAGGAGTTCCGATCGTTTAATATTGATGGCCTATCCTTAAGATAGGTCATGAATAGTGATGAGCAAAGCGAGCTTCAGACGCTACATCCGAAGTCGCTTCGCTAAAAACTTTGTTTCAATGCTGTACGGAGATGCGTCTCTGTACAGCATTGTAATGTGCAGCCTCCCATGAGGCGAAGGTAGTTATTTGTGAGGTTGCGTGAGACTTCGTTTGCACATAACTCGGGGAGTTGATTTTTAACAGGTTCAGGACCTTGGACGAGATAGCCGATCCTAACTTGCAGGTACTTCAGCATTAGGATGAGATAGTTATACTGTCACTGTGAGTAAACACACAGCTGATAAGAACTGAGCTACTTGTAATTCTCCTTCTCTAGTGCTGAGGAGATCAAAGATGTGGATTAGCCTGCCCTTCCTCCTCCGTTGCAGAGTTAACCCCTTCAGTACTCCTCACACATCCATAGCCCTTCCTTAGTGCTATGTTTGGGGAGCTGGGTGACCAGTGAATGTCATTGTCATAAAATGATCCAAACATTAAGTAGACATTTGGGAAATATAAAATAAACTATTTGAGGAGGTATTACTATCTCTTTTTAAAAAGCAGAGAAATAGAAGTTTAGAAAATTACGAATTTTTCCAAATTTTTGGTAAATTTTGTGTTTTTCTATAAATAAAAATGAAATATTTTGACTCAAATTTTCCACTGTCATGAAGTACAATATGTGACGAGAAAACAATCTCAGAATGGCCTGGATAAGTAAAAGCGTTCCAAAGTTATTACTATGTAAAGTGACACATGTCAGATTTGCAAAAAATGGCCTGGTCCTTAAGGTGAAAAAATGGCAGGGTCCTGAAGGGGTTAAAGTGGAAAACCACTTTAAAACTTGGAACCGAAGCGTTCATTAGCATTCAGACTATAAGACGCACTGCCAGTTTTCCTTCCCTTTTGAGAGAAAAAGTACGTCTTAGGCTACATTTACACGACTGTGAATGTGTCCGCATCCGTTCCGCAATTCTGCGGGACGGGTGCGGACCTATTCACTGTCTATGGAGTGCGGAAAGCACACTATGTGCTCTCCGCTTTCGCATTTGCGGAGCGCGCCCCCGAACTTCCGGTCAGCGGCTCCGCAAAACATAGAACATGTCCTATTCTTGTCCGCAGCTTGCAATTTGTGGATCTGTAATAGACTACGGTCGTGTGAATGTAGCCTTAGACCGAAAAATACTGTAATTCATTTAAATTTTGATTGACAGCTACCTCTGTATACACCGTCATAGAGGGAAGGCTGTCAATCACTGATAGGACGTCTCCTGGACTTCAGAGCCCTAAATGAGCAGGCATTTTAATGAAAGAAAATGTATATTGAATCTTTACTCATAAAACTATATATCTGCTCAGCTCCTCCTGCTCTACTGGATGCTGTCTGAAGCTCAGACACCATTAATAATTTGTGTCTAATTTTGGCTCAAGCAGCACTGTAAATGCACAGCACTTCCTACTGTTAAAGGCTATGTACACCTTTGGAGTCACTTTTTTTCATGATTGCATTTAACTTATTTTTGGCTAAAAATCATATTTTTGATTGGCCTTTATTAAAAATATTGACCTGTTCAGTCACAAAGGGTTAACTGTTTCTCTAACTGTGTGACTGGTACATAAACACTTATTTAAGGGTCTATTCACACGTACGTAGTGTATTGCGGATCCGCAATACACTGGGCCTGCACCCCTATAGAAATGCCTACTCTTGTCCGCTATTGCGGGCAAGAATAGGACATGTTCTGGTTTTTTTTGGGAGCCGTGGACCGGAAGTACGGAGCCGCGGACCGGAAATGCGGATGCGGACAGCACAATGTGTGCTGTCCGCATCCTTTCCATCCCCCTTGAGAATGAATGAGTCCGCACCCATTCTATGGACGTGTGAATGGACCCTAAGCCACATACTTATCAGTAAGATGAGGATTGAGCTATAATGAGTGTTTATAACAGGCATACTCAAACTGCGGCCCTCCAGCTGTTGCAAAACTACAACTCCCAGCATGCCCGAACAGCCTTACAGGTATCAGCCTACAGCAGGGCATTGTGGGAGTTGTAGTTTTACAACAGCTGGAGGGCCGCAGTTTGAGGATGCCTGGTTTATAATGTGAGAGCACAGATAAGAAGTCCATCTGCTCCTCAGATGACGGAAAGGACAAAAAATCCACAGGCAGCTAGTAGAGCATGTCAGCTCTGTACAGAAAAAAGGATTCCATATTGTTAATAAAAAACTATTGAAAAAATGATTTTTAGCTCAAAATAAGTATAATGCAATAAATAAAAAAATTGCCCACAAAGGTGTACACAGCCTTTAAAGAGGACCTTTCACTGGTCCACAGTTTATTAGGCAAAGATATCTACATGGAGAGCGGCACCCAGGGATGTCCCTGCACTTACTTGTATCCCTGGGTGCCGCTCCGTTCGTCCTCTGTAGCCCCCTGAATATGAGCTGAGCGCTGCGATTGGCCAGCGCTCCAGCCCTGGGAGAAGGAGACGCCCAGGGCAAAAGAAGAAGTCTCCGCCCCAGGCAAAATTGGAGAAGCACGAGCGCCGGTACCGGGGGCTACAGAGGACGAACAGAGCGGCACCCAGGGATACAAGTAAGTGCAGGGTCATCCCTGGGTGCCGCTCTGCATGTACATAGCTTTGCCTAATAAACTGTGGACCAGTGAAGGGTCCTCTTTAAAGTTCAAAATGGGCAGAGCTCATACCTGCCGCTTATTTCTACTGTTTGTCTACATCGGATGCCAATTAATACTGTTAATTTCTGAGCCATTATTGGAGATAAAATAGAGATATATCTAGAGAGCCCTTCCCCAGCAGTCACGTCAGAGTCCCTTTGTGAGATTAAAGGGGTTGTCTCACTTCAGTAAGTGGCATTTATTGTGTAGAGAAAGTTAATACAAAGCACTTACTAATGTATTGTTATTGTCCATATTGATTCCTTTGCTGGCTGGATTTATTTTTCCATCACGTTATACAGTGCTCGTTTCCATGGTTACAGACCACCCTGCAATCCATCAGTGGTGGTTGTGCTTGCATACGATAGGAAAAAGCGTCAGCCTCTCTGATGGCTCTCTATATTGTGCAAGCCTGACCACCACTGATGGATTGCAGGGTGGTCTGTAACCATGGAAACGAGCAGTGTATAATGTGATGGAAAAATAAATCAAGCTAGCAAAGGAAGCAATATGGAGAATCACAATACATTAGTAAGTGGCTTGTATTAACTTTCTCTACATGATAAATGCCACTTGCTGAAGTGAGGCAACCCCTTTTAATATATTGTATAAATAAGAACTCAAAAAAGTTGTATTTAAAAATAAATCATAATAAAAAATCCACCTTTTCCCTGAAAAAAAAAAAAGAATTGTAATTTGGAAAAAATTGAAAAAGATAAAAGCCATTCCATTGGTATTGCTGCTTCTATAGTTACCTGATTATAAAATGATGACGTTATTTATCTTGTATGAACGCTGTAAAAACATAAAAAGAACTATGTCAACAATTTCTCAGTAATCATATAAACCTAGATAAATGATATTATACCACACAGTCAATGCCAAAAACAACATAAATATTATAATATGCTATTTTTGTTTATTCTCTTCCCCTCAGAAACAAAAAACAATTTATCAATGAAAACTTTCCACAAAGGTGAACCACAAAATGTAAAGGGTTAGTCTAGTTATGTAAACGTATCCCATATCCACAACATAGGGGACAACTATTAGCCCGAATTTAACAGTGAGAATAATGTAAAACATTGCCGGGTCACTAAGGCCCAAAACAGATTCAGTTGTGATATGTGAAAACCTACTGTGCTCTATTGGTTTAACCTGTTGGGGTAAAAGTGTTTTTGTTGGTCTCGTTTGGCCAGAATACTGAAACAGTATGACCATGTCAACATTGTGAAGCTTATTGGAGTCTGCACGCAGAGACAGCCGATATACATTGTCATGGAACTTGTACCAGGTGAGCTCATCTATCAGTAAGTATGTTCCGTGTCAGTGCTAACCGCTCATTGTTTGGCTTTATTGTATACAGTTCCTCTTTTTTTTACTTCCATGATGTATGGAGGGCAGACTCGATGGGATGCAGTTGCTGAGATGCAGGTATGGACGTGTTATTGTAGCTAGGCAATAAGAACTTCCTTAGAAATACCGTATTTTTCGCCCTATAAGACGCACCGGCCTATAAGACGCACCTGGGTTTTTGAGGAGAAAAATAAGAAAAAAAATATTTTTAAACAAAAGGTGTGCTTTTGAAGTAATGGTGGTCTGTGCATGACAGTATTATGGGGGGGATCTGTGGATGGCACTGTTATGTGGGGGAGATGTGGATGGCACTGTTATGGGGGGATCTGTGGATGACACTGTGATGGGGGGATCTGTGGATATGCACTGTGATGGGGGATCTGTGGATAGCACTGTGATGGGGATCTGTGATACAGATGGGCATTTATGAATGACACTGTAATGGATTGGATCTGTGGATGACACATATATAGCATCTTATGCTTGTGTCATCCACAGATCACCCCAATTACAGTGTCATCCAAAGATGCCCCCTTTTCTAAAACATCTGGCCCATAGTGACTGCTTAGGGAGCGGAGCCTGGCAAAACGCGGCAGGCGGCCCGCTGCTAACAGCGTGACTGCTTTCATAACATTTATAATCTTTAACCACCTCAGCCCCCCTAGCTTAAACACCCTTAATGACCAGGCCACTTTTTACAATTCCGCACTACACTACTTTCACCGTTTATTGCTCGGTCATACAACTTACCACCCAAATGGATTTTACCTCCTTTTCTTCTCACTAATGGAGCTTTCATTTGGTGGTATTTCATTGCTGCTGACATTTTTACTTTTTTTGCTATTAATCAAAAATGACCGAAATTTTTGCAAAAAAATGACATTTTTCACTTTCTGTTGTAAATTTTTTTTTAAAAAAAACTACATTTCTATATAAATTTTTCTCTAAATTTATTGTTCTACATGTCTTTGATAAAAAAAAAGTCCAATAAGTGTATATTTATTGGTTTGGGTAAAAGTTATAGCGTTTACAAACTATAGTGCAAAAAGTGAATTTCGGCATTTTGAAGCAGCTCTGACTTTCTGAGGACCTGTCATGTTTCTTCAGGTGCTAGAATGTCAGGATAGTAAAATACCCCCAAATGACACCATTTTAGAAAGAAGACACCCCAAAGTATTCGCGGAGGGGCATGGTGAGTTCATGTATCATTTCATTTTTTTCACAAGTTAGCGGAAAATGACACTTTCTGAGAAAAAAATAAAAAGTTTCAATTTCTGCTAACTTCTGGCATAAAAAAGAAATCTCAGACGGACTTCACTATGCCCTCAGTGAATACCTCGGGTGTCTACTTTCCGAAATGGGGTCATTTGTGGGGTGTGTTTACTGTTCTGGCATTTTGGGCGGGCTAAATTGTGAGTCGCCATAAAACCTAAAGGTACTCGTTGGAATTTGGGCTCTTTGCACCCAGGCTGCAAAAAGTGTCACTTATGTGGTATCGCCAGTACTCAGGAGAAGTAGGGCAATGTGTTTGGGGTGTATTTTTACATATACCCATGTTGGGTGAGAGAAATATCTCTGTAAATTGTCAACTTTGTATAAAAATTTTTAAAAGTTGTCGTTTACAGAGATATTTTTCACACACAGTATAGGTATATATAAAAATACACCCCAAAACACATTGACCTACTTCTCCTGAGTACGGCGATACCACATGTGTGCCACTTTTTTGCAGCCTGGGTGCGCAAAGGGGCCCTAAAACCAATGAGTACCTTTAGGATTTCACAGGGCATTTTTACGCATTTGGATTCCAGACTTCTTCTCACGCTTTAGGGGCCCCTAAAATGCCAGGACAGTATAAATACCTCACATGTGACCCCATTTTGGAACGAAGACACCCCAAGGTATTCCGTGAGGGGTATGGTGAGTTCATGTAAAATGTTATTTTTTGTCACAAGTTAGTGGAATATGAGACTTTGTAAAAAACAAAATAAAAATAAAAAAATATATCAAATTCCGCTAACTTGTGCCAAATTTTTTTTTTTCTGTGAACTCGCCATGCCCCTCACGGAATACCTTGGGGTGTCTTCTTTCCAAAATGGGGTCACATGTGGGGTATTTATACTGACCTGGCATTTTAGGGGCCTCTAAAGCGTGAGAATCCAAATGCGTAAAATGGCTCTGTGAAATCCTAAAGGTACTCATTGGTTTTAGGGCCCCTTTGCACATTTGGCTGCAAAGTGTCACTCATGTAGTATCGCCGTACTCAGGAGAAGTAGGGCAATGTGTTTTGGGGTGTATTTTTACATATACCCATACTGTGTGTGAGAAATATCGCTGTAAACGACAACTTTTTACATTTTTTTATTCAAAGTTGTCAATTTACAGAGATATTTCTTTCACCCAACATGGGTATATGTAAAAATACACCCCAAAACACATTGCCCCACTTCTCCTGAGTACGGCGATACTACATGAGTGACACTTTTTTGCAGCCAAGATGCGCAAAGGGGCCCTAAAACCAATGAGTACCTTTTAGGAGGGCATTTTTACGCAATTTTCTTCTCACGCTTTAGGGCCCCTAAATTGCCAGGGCAGTATAGATACCCCACATGTGACCCCATTTTGGAAAGAAGACACCCCAAGGTATTCTGTGATTGGCATGGCGAGTTCATAGAAGATTTTTTTTTTGGCACAAGTTAGCGGAAATTGATTTTTTATTGTTTTTTCTCATAAAGTCTCCTTTTCTGCTAACTTTTGACAGAAAGTTAAATTTTTCATGGACTCACTATGCCCGTCAGCGAATACCTTGGGGTGTCTTCTTTCCAAAATGGGGTCATTTGAGGGGTGTTTGTACTGTTCTGGCATTTTGGGTGGGGCTAAATTGTGAGCAGCCATATAAAACCTAAAGGTACTCGTTGGAATTTGGGCCCTTTTGCGCACCTAGGCTGCAAAAAAGTGTCACTCATGTGGTATCGCCGTACTCAGGACAAGTAGGGCAATGTGTTTTGGGGTGTATTTTTACATATACCCATACTTTGTGTGAGAAATATCTCTGTAAATTGAGAACTTTGAATAAAAAAATTTAAAAAGTTGTCGTTTACAGTGATATTTCTCACACACAGTATGGGTATATGTAAAAATACACCCCAAAACACATTGCCCTACTTCTCCTGAGTTCGGCGATACCACATGAGTGACACTTTTTGCAGCCAAGATGCGCAAAGGGGCCCTAAAACCAATGAGTACCTTTAGGATTTCACAGGCCATTTTTACGCATTTGGATTCTCACGCTTTAGGACCCCTAAAATGCCAGGGCAGTATAAATACCCCACAAGTGACCCCATTGTGGAAAGAAGACACCCCAAGGTATTCTGTGAGGGGTATGGCGAGTTCACAGAAAAAAAAATTGGCACAAGTTAGCGGAAATTGATTTTATTTTTTTTTTTTTTTACAGTCTCATATTCCACTAACTTGTGACAAAAAATAATATTTTACATGAACTCACCATACCCCTCACGGAATACCTTGGGGTGTCTTCTTTCTAAAATGGGGTCACATGTGAGGTGTTTGTACTGCCCTGGCATTTGAGGGTCTCCGCAATCATTACACGTATGGCCAGCATTAGGAGTTTCTGCGATTCTCCTTATATTGAGCATACGGGTAATGAGATTTTTTTTCCCGTTCAGCCTCTGGGATGAAAAGAAAAAAAATGAACGGCACAGATTTCTTCATTCGCATCGATCAATGAGGATGAAAAAATCTCTGCCCAAAAATGTGCAAAAAAAAAACGGCACAGATTTCCTCATTCGCATCGATCAATGTGGATGAATAAATCTCTGCCAAAAATGTGCAAAAAAAAGTAGTAAGGCCCCATTCACACGTCCGCAAAATGTCCGCATCTATTCCGCAATTCTGCGGAATAGATGCGGACCCATTCAGTGTGAATGGGGCTGGCGGTGATGTGGAAAGCACACTATGCGCTCGCCGCATCAGCATTTGCGGAGCTGCGGCCGCAAACTTCCGGGTTTCGGCCCCCAAACATCCGGCCGCAGCTCCGCAAAAGATAGAGCATGTCCTATTCTTGTCCGCACTGCGGACAAGAAAAGGCATTTTCTATATAGTTCTGGCAATGTGCGGATCCGCAAAATGCGGAAAGCACATTGCCGGTGTCCGTGTTTTGCGGATCCATGGATCCGCAAAACACATACGGACGTCTGAATGAGCCTTACAGGGGGTAATTAGTGTCTGGGGGTGACATGGGGTGATCGGGGTTAATCAGGGGTTAATCAGGGGTTAATCAGTGACGGGGGTCGTGGGGGTTGGGGGGATGTGTGGGGGGGGGGGGTCTGTGTGGTGATTTGGTGCACTTATAAAAGTTTCCTTTGGTGGTCCCAAGCAAAAGGGACCACCAAAGGAACGATCAGCAAGCATATCAGACGCTGTTAACAAAACAGCGTCTGATATGCCATTTTTTTAAACTTCTACAGCCTGCCTGCGCACGATCAGCGCTGGCAGGCTGTAGTTTACCTTGTCCCCGACGCGATCCTGTGAACGCGCGCACTCACAGGAAATCTCGCCTCTCGCGAGATGACGCGCCCGCGCGTCAAGGAGGAATGAACCGACCGCCCGCAGGACGCAATCCTGCGTGAGGCGGTCGGCAACTGGTTAATCATGCCCCCTTATTCCCTATAAGCCCAGTACAGTAGCGCTCTGCTAACCTGCTATACCGATCCTCTAGCAGGCAGAGCGGTGCGGCGGCAGGCTGGTGTGTAACGTCCTCACTGACGTCATCTGCCTGCTCCTTTCACTTTATGAATGAAGCAGGAGGAGCAGGCAGATGACGTCAGTGAGGACGTTACACAGCACCGCTCTGCCTGCTAGAGGATCGGTATAGCAGGTTAGCAGAGCGCTACTGTATTGGGCTTATAGGGAATAAGGGGACATGATTAAAGATTATAAATGTTATGAAAGCAGTCACGCTGTGTGCGGCGGGCCGCCCGCCGCGTGTTGCCAGGCTCCGCCCCCTCCTCCTTCCATGCTGATACATCGCAGGCTGTGCGATGTATCGGCTTTAACTATAGGAAAATGGTAGCATTCGCCATATAAGACGCACTGCCATTTTCCCCCCACTTTTTTTGGGGGGGGGGAGTGCGTCTTATATGGCGAAAAATTCGGTAAATAAAAAGAAAGGCAAGAAATTGGGCTCCTTGGCTACGTGCCTCCTGGGATTTCTCCAGACCTGCTCGGTGTCAAACTAATATCTTATTATATTGTCTGCCCATTATCCTAATTTCTGCCGGAGTGATGGTATTGATCACGCATTAATTTCTCTCACCAGCTGCCCATATTTTCTACGGTGGACAGATATCTGCTGACAAAACATAATTTTTTTTCTCTTTTTTACACTATGCATTAACTATTTCCTGGATATTCTCTTGTGTCCGATCTGCACAGCGCATTGAAAATTGGGAAATACATACAGTATATAGATGGTGGTTAAAAAGGGATTAATGGAAGTCAATAATGCACTGCGAAAAGACCTTTAGTCCTATATACCGTAGATAATGTTTCCACAATTCTCCATTAGCCTTAATGAAAATCCACTTTGTCTTTTGCTATGAAGATGATCTTCTTTGATAATCTCCCACCAGCAGTATCCATGCACCTTTACCTATGGTATACATTATAAGAGTGTGTCTAGAACATAATTTTCGCTGCCAAATCGAAAATTAGAACTTCAGAATTTTCCATCTTATTTTTCAGTTTAAAGCTTTATCTTGGCGTTTTTTCCCTCAGCATTCTTGTATCTGCTATGTACACGTTTTTAGAGGTTTTTGATGGTCATATTTTGCATCTTCCTTACTTAGCAGAGCACTTTCATCATGCAGAATCCATGAGCACATTTTCGAGCTG
The DNA here is from genome assembly GCA_033119425.1 of Bufotes viridis. NCBI lineage: Eukaryota > Metazoa > Chordata > Amphibia > Anura > Bufonidae > Bufotes > Bufotes viridis. The sequence goes on from CM065589.1 coordinate 107,795,231, forward strand.
CAGTTATAATGCATCAGTCCAGTGTGGTTTGCTTCTAATGTTTCATTTCGTGCCTAATATCCCTCAACAAATGAGGATGGAATAGTATGAGCTGCCCACTTATCCAGACACCGAACACACATTAATCCTACAAAACTAGACTTATTTCCCTTAATTTGTCTCTTAGTGGGGTTTAGAACCTGCTGGCAGATTACACAGCTGTAATAATAGTACACTGCACATTGCCCCTGAGACGATACGCTACATTTCAGTAATGTCATTATATCTCTTTAGAGTTTGGCCTCAGAATGTTATTTACGAAAGAGTTTTTGCAGAACTGTAAACTTAACTTTGTGAAAAATTGATATGCCAGGTCTCTTACTATTCATTGCTGGTTTTCTACGACAGACACAAGGGGGGCAAATCATACTGTTTGTGCAAAAATAGGTAATTGTCTAGTGGTATGTGGTCACATTTTCAGCAATCACTTCATCCTTTTATTGACACCAAATACTACATTTGTAATAAAGGGATAATAGACTCTAATTCTGTTTCTGATGGCATTCATATTTGTATGTTAACCAAGCATTGCAAATAACTTATACTTGTGTCACATACATAGAATATCATATGTACATTCAGCAAATCAATCTGACCATCCACAGGCACCTACATGCTTTTTTCTAGTCTGCCCCCTTCAGCCGCTAAGCCCCACTCCCAGCTTATCAGTACAGCCTCTGCTTATCTGCTACTGCTCTACAACTAGGATGATCTGCCCCCAAACCCTTGGGCATTATGCAGCTGAACTGCCAGCATATGCAGTATGTGTGCCCTGTCAGTCATTTTTATCACCCAACTACTTCTTGATCTCTGGGGCCCAAGTCATTTGCTTGGTTTGTGTGGTGGTATAAAGTCCCCCCACCCCCTGTGTACACCAGCTCTTGACTGCTATTGAAGGACCGGTGTAGGCAGTCTGTTCTCTATCAAACAGGTGTTTGGACAAAGTCTAGTTGAACTGTTTTCCTCTGATTACATGTCCGCACAAAGTCCATTTGGGACACTAATTAATGAGCATATACCATCCACCCCTAACTTTATGTTGCACTGTAAGTTACCATGAAGATACCATATTTTTTGCCCTATAAGACACACCTAGGTTTTAAAGGAGGAAAATAATAAAAAATAAATTTTTTCATTAGACCTCAGCTCAGACCGCCTATGTTAATAAGAACCCAGATTAGATCCTCAATATTAATAAGACTTCAGATCAGACCCCCCCCCCCCCCAATGTTAATAGGACCCCCATGTTAATCAAAACTCTCAGAAAAAAAATCAATTCCCCTCTCCCGTCCAGGAAGCGGTGAATACAGAGCCCGAGCAAGGAGCGCTGCATTCACCAGTCCTACTGTACTAATGAGTGCTCATTAGTGTTCGCCCCATAAGACACACTGACATTTTTCCCCCACTTTGGGGAGAAAAAAAGTGTCTTATAGGACAAAAAATACAGTAATCCCCTGATTTATTTTATCAGAAGTAAAAAATATTCCCTTAAATATGCAGGGCGCATATAATTGACTGTACCTCAGCTTATCTTCTTGCCACTGCCAGATTACTTCTTGTTTTTGCTTTGTATTGTTTTATGTTGTGTGTTTCTGTTTGATATTTTTATTCACAGTATGTCTTGTCGTAAATGATACAGTATTTTCTTTTTCATTTTCATTGTTGTAGTACTGCCGAAGCTGAAAAAGAAATGGTCAATAATTTCTGTGAACATTGAGTTAAAAATTACCATTACGCAGAGTACAGAAATGATTTGTTTATATCCTGTAAACATGGAGATTCATAACTCATAGGTGATGTGAGAATCTGTGGCAACTCCATGTATAGATGAAATATGCACTGAAACCAAAATATAAGTAGTTAAGGAGATCCTTTCCAAATGTATTTACTAATTTTTATAGAGCAATGTTCCATCTTGTCACCAATCCCATTTTTTTTTTGTTTGTTTATATTAGTTTAATTATTAAAAAGTTTCATTAGAAAATGATCTGTGTATATCGTTTGTATGTTAAACATATCATTTCCATTTCATCCACCATGATGGCCACAAGGAAATTGACCCTTGACCTCTGTAGGGGCAGGAACACAGAGAGAGTTTAAACTACCCCACCCACCCTCTGCGTTTCCTGTCCCTACAGGGGTCAAGTCAAAGAGAGGCTTCTCTCATGTGGGAGATGAAGAGTTTATTTTTATTCCAGGATGGGTCTTTCGGGGGCTGGGAACCCTACTTAGATCCACCTGTGCAGCGTCCTGGATCCCTCTGTCCTCCTGCGGCCTGTGCTAACGCCTCCACATGCTACATTTAATCACCTGAGCTCTCTTCCCCTCCGTGGGGAACAAGCCGGGCGGTTCTCTCCAGAAGTCTTAGGGAGGTACTAAGGGCCGCGCGCACACTCTGGCGTGTGCTACGGCCGCCATGAAGGGAGTGACGTGACAGACGGCATCGTGTCATGGAGGGGGCGGAGTGCGGTCCGGCACCCTCCGGAAGTGTGCGAGGGCCGGAGAAATGACGTCAGACGCTGACACCATGCTCAGAAGTGCGGGCAGGCAGCAGGAGAACGGTATTGACCATTCAGGAGTTCTGCAGCAGAAGCAGCGTTGGGACGTATGGAGAACCCAGACCCCCCCACAATGGTCCCTTCCGTGAGTTCCCCAAAGAGATTGGTTAAAATTCCTAGAAAAAATTATGTAAAGAATGTATTCACGATCTGTTGAAGGAAGAACAACCATCTATTCTATCAGAAGTAAAAAATATCATACAGGAAGAAATAAAATCTTCTCTAGCTTCATTGTCAGGCCCTAGCTAATCCCCGATACCTACTAAAAAACCCCGAATCTCTGTGCCATATTCTTCTGATGTAGAAGATGACACCTCTTCCTCCTAATATTTTGGAGAAGAAGACCATCTATCTGAAGGGTAGTTAATTGAGGACGAAAGAAAATATTTTTTTTCTATGGAGGAGATGGACAATCTCTTGAGGATGGTCAGATCAACAATGGGTATAGTAGATTTAAAGAAGCCTAAGAGTGTTCAAGATGAGATGTTTGGGGGCTTAAGAATTTAAAAAGCCAGTGTTTTCCCTATACATGAAAATGTTAGAGACATGATATTGGATGAATGGTTGGAGCCTGAGAAGAGGTTGGGAGTCTCAACAGATTTCAGAAACCATTTAGTGTTTGATGCCTCAGAGTCTAAAATATTCAATGAGACACCAAAAATTAACATCCAGTTGGCTAAAGTAGTCAAAAAGACTTCGCTACCTTTTGAGGGCTCCTCACAGCTATGGGAGCCTATGAACAGTAAAGCAGATAGTCCGCTAAAAAAGGCCTGGGAAACTTCCATGTTTGAAGTTAAAACAAACATTGCAGTTACTTTAGTCGACAAGAGAGGAATTAATAACTTCCATCCCTCTCTCTTAAAATCAGCTACAGCATTTTTAGCGGTCGCTTCTGCCGAATCTGTAAGATTTGCCGCAAGGGACGGAGCCCTTTCTAACTCCACTAGACGCGCCCTATGGATGAGGTCCTGGTCAGGAGATAAAACGTCTAAATCAAAATTATGCTCTATAGCCTTTTCTGGCATGTATGTTTTCGGCCCTTTTCTTGATAAAATATTAACGGCAGATTAAAAAAAGGGGTTCCCTGAGCATAAAGAGAAGAAAGGGCCCTTTCGTCAGTTTAACCCTCAGTATAGATCCTTCAGGGTAAAGGAAAAACGGGGCGTTAAAGCTACTCAAAGGGGGTTAGAGGTAGAGGGTTCCTTCTTAACCCTCAGAACTGTCCGCAGGAAAAACAATGATGCCAGAGAGTGTGTGTGTGGGGGGGGGGTTCTGAATTTATTTCTTACCTAGTGGGAGAACATAACCACAAATCCCTGGGCTTTGCAAATTATAAGAGAGGGTTACAAAATAGAGTTCTCCTCAACTCCACCTCACAGGAGTCAGATTACCTCTCATGCGGCACCTGTTTTAACAAAAATCTGAATAGGTATTCAAAACCTACTAGAAGCAAAAGTCATTATACCAGTTCCACAAAGAGAACAGTGGAAAGGGTTTTATTCAAGATTTTTTCGCGTAAAAAAACCTGATGGGTCCTTCCGTACAATTATAAATCTAAAAGATCTAAACAAGAGAATCATATGCAAAAAGTTCAAGATGGAATCAACATCATCTACAGTACCGTTGATTCAGGAAGGTTCATTCATGATGTCTGTAGATCTGAAAGATGCATATTACCATCTTCCAATACACAAAAGCTATCAGAAGTATCTAAGATTTGCTATAAAAAACGCAGCAGGTACAATTTGTCACTACCAGTTCACTGCGCTGCCAATCGGCATTTCAACCGCACCAAGGATCTTCACGAAGTTGGTAGTGGCGATGATGGCCATCTTCAGAGAGGAATGTTTACTAATTCTATCTAGACGACTTCCTGGTAATAGGAAGGAAGCAAAAACTCGCAGAGACATGGAATTTTTTATAGAAAACCTGGAGAATCTAGGTTGGATAGTCAACAGGAAGAAATTCTTTCTTAAAGAGGACCTTTCACCGATTTAAAAACTAAAAACTAACTATACGTGTGGGCAGAGCGGCGCCCAGGGGTCCCCCTGCACTTACTTGTATGTCTGGGCGCCGCTCCGTTCGCCCGGTATAGGCTCCGGTGTCCGAGCTCCCTCTGTTGTATGGGGCGGGGACTTTGTATCAGGCGTGTCCCTTGCTGCAGAGCTGGCCAATCACAGCGCACAGCTCATAGCCAGGCTATGAGCTGTGTGCTGTGATTGGCCAGCTCTGCAGCAAGTGACACGCCTGATACAAAGTCCCCGCCCCATACAACAGAGGAAGCTCGGACACTGGAGGCTATACCGGGCGAACGGAGCGGCGCCCAGACATACAAGTAAGTGCAGGGGGACCCCTGGGCGCCGCTCTGCCCACAGGTATAGTTAGTTTTTAGTTTTTAAATCGGTGAAAGGTCCTCTTTAAACCAGCAACAAGAAGAAAATTCCTCGGTATTCTTCTAGATTCGTTTGCCAGAAGAAAAGATATCAGAACTGAAGAAGAAAATAACAGAGTTCCAGTCTCATCAGTCCTGTTCAATAAGAGAAGCAATGAGAGTTCTAGGTATCATGACTCCATGTATAACTTCAGTGGCCTGGAGTCAGGCGCACACAAGAGTATACCAGTCTTGGATCCTAAAAAATTGGGACAGGAATCAATTGTCACTAGACAAGAAAATACTCATTCCCATATGAGTGAAGTTAAACTTGAACTGGTGGAAAAAAGAATGAACCTACAGCAGGGAATTTTTTGGCACAAATATCCTGAAGTTCTAATATGGACAATCCTCTTATTGAAGCTTTTCAGGGCTTTTGGCTGGAAGAGATTGCTTCAGTCTCTTCGAATTTCAGAGAATTAAAGGCAGTTTGGATAACATTAAAAAAGGCTCAACATCTAGTGAGAAGATACCATGTGAAAATACTGTCTGACAACGTTATGACAGTGGCCTATCTAAAGCAGCAGGGAAGGACAAAGTCTCCAACATTGGAATGACTTACTCCAAAAATATTCTTGTGTGCAGAAAGCAACATCTTATCGCTAACGGCTGTTCATCTCAAGGGAACGTTAAATTGAGAAGCAGATTTCTTAAGCAGGAAAACCCTGGATCCAGGGGAATGGTCCCTAAACCCACTGATATTTCAAAATATAACAACAAAGTTAGGAACTCCAGAAATCGACCTTTTCACTTCAAAAGAGAATGCAAAGTCTCAGAAATTCTGTTCCCTAAATCCCAGAGACAATATGTTGGTGGTAGATGCCTTCTCCCTGATATGGAACTGGGAACTAGCTTATACCTTTTCCTCTAATAGCTAAGACAATTCAGAAGATACTTCGGGACCCGCTGACAGTAATCCTAATTACCCCTTACTTGCTCAAGAGGTGTTGGTTCCCAGTTCTAAAACAGATTTCAATCAAAGAACCCTGGATGTCAGGAAGACATTCTCAGACAGGGACCGGTTTATAATCCAAACCCCAAATTCTTCTGAGTAGCAGCTTTGATCCGGAGGGCGACATCCTTAGAAAACAGGGCCTCTCTGACAGAGTAGTCGTTACCCTTAAAGCTAGCAGGAAGAAGGTTACTTCTGCTATTTACCTTGAGATCTGGAAAAAGTTCTGTAGCTGGTCAGGGGATCCAACTCCTAATAGATCAAAACCAATCATTCAGAGGATCCTAGATTTTTTCCAGCAGGGTCTGGATCTGGGTCTTAGACCCAGCACCTTAGGGTTTAAATATCTGCATTTAGTATCTTTTTCGATACCAAACTTGCGGACCATCATTGGATTAGGAGGTTTATGACAGCAGTATCTAGATTAAGACCTTCCATAAGACCTCGAGTTCCTCAGTGGGACCTTAATATTGTCCTAAACAATCTTTCAAAACCTCCCTTTGAATCCATCTCAGAGATTTCTTTAAAACACTTTTCATTTGCCTTCCTTATAGCCATCAACTCTGCAAGGCAGATAGGGAAGCTTCAGGCTGACAGGGTCTCCCTGAGATTAGACCCGTTTTTTTCCCCCCAAAAGTAGTTTCCACCATGACGGCCAATACTTACCCTTTCCCAAAAAAATAAAAAATAAAATCTTTGGGTATGAAGGGAAATACTCAAAACATTTTTTATTTTTTTTTTTGCAAAATCCAGACACCCACCGGGATAATCTGTAAACACTGAGAGGAGAGGGTGGGGTCATTTAAACTCTCTCTCTCTCTGTGTTCCTGCCCCTACAGAGGTCAACGGTCAATTTCCTTGTGGCCATCATGGCGGATTCAAGGAAACAGAACTACCGTTTAGTCTAATTCCAGTTCTTTTTAGAATTTGTGGTGTTTTTTTTTTTTTTAAAGAATTTTTGAAGAAAATCTTAAAATCATGCAGTTTTCTCGCTGGACACTAGGCCTAATAATATGTCAAGACCTCCTTTTTAGAGAGATGCTTTACAGCGGTTACATGGATCATAGACACAATAGAGAGGAGTCTACTTACTGTGACCTATGCATATGTCCGTGTACAAGAGTAGGTAACCTGTGATCATGTGTTATCTATATATGTTATCTGTCATTGTAAATCTGCTTGTGCTGGTGACTTTTAAAAAGTGATCTCTACAGAGAACAGGTTAGGCCTAGTGGTCAGTGTGAGAACTGCAGGATATTTTTTTATAGTGACATGGAAAATTACAAGAAAAATCTAAAATTTCTTTAAATGTTTGTTAACATAAACTTTGATTTAAACAGTAGGTTATTTTATGATGACCTCATGACCTTTTAAAATTGTTGAAAACAGCCCTTCAAAATTTGTGTTATTTTATTGTACTTTGCTTCTTTTTTGTTCTTCATTACTTTTCTCCTTGTCCTGCAAAACTCATAAATTAATCACATATAAACTATGTGACTTCTTTTCTTATTATGCTTGTATGATCAGTATTTTTATGAAGCTGAAATCGTGCTCTGTGCCATTTACTATTTTCAGCCAACTATAAAGCTAAAAACCCAATAAATCAATACTAAAAAGATGAGAACATTCTGTTGTAAAAGTCATTTGTGGGAAATTGAGTCTGTAAGACATTTTCTTGCTTCTTATGACTTTCATCTAACAGTATATGAAAACAGAGTAACTAAATACAATATAATTGGAAACCGTGGAACTGAGACAAGATTTTATAATGCAATGCAGTATGGATTTAATGACTGTAATATGTTCCCCCCTGCAAATGAATTATAACTTTTGAGATCTTTTACGAGTAGTTTTTTTTTTGGTGCAAAATAATATTTAATACCCAAACTCTATGCAGAAGCGTATTTGGGTAGAACAAACATGTAAATAGTGTTAATTTTATGATAGCAGATACAATTTTACAAATTTTATGTGTCTATGGCATCATTTCACAACAGGTATGGCTTGTCATAAGATAAGCATCTTTTACTGTTAATGGCCCTTTACAGGGGCAGAGAATCTGCCAGATAATCACTGATGAGCGTTTATAGGAACGGTCGTTATCGAATACCTGGCAGTGTAAAGGTGTTTCCGGTTGATGGGGAAGGGAACTAAGTCGTTGTTTGCTGGCACCAGGTTCCGCTGTCTAAACACGTTCTGCTGCAGGCAAACAACAAGTGTATGGGGATGAGCAATGGCATTACCTATCATGCGCCACCCCCTCAATACTGTGGAGGAGATCACTGCATGTAAATGCAGCGGTCTCCTTCACTGACTAGCAGGCGATTGCCAGAACGGAATGCCTTTTTCCTTTTTTTTTTTTTTATATTTTATGTTGTGGCCTTCATTGTGAGTAACATAAATAACAGAAATTAACAGTTTTTCCCCATAATTGTGCACTTAATACCCTATAGTGACAAATTGAAAACCAGTGTTTATAATCCTTATTAGATTATTGAAGTTATATCAATAATGCATTTGACATAAGTATTAAGACCCTTAAGCACCATTATCAGGGATTACAGCTTTCAGTCTTCTTCAGTATGATACCACAAGGTTCACACGTCTGGATTTGGGAATTTTCTGCCATTCTTCTCTGCAGATCCTATCATGTTCTGTCAGGTTGGATGGAGACTGTTGGTGGGCAGCCATTGTTTGGTCTCTCCAGAGATGATCGATTGGGTACAAAGTCAAGGCTCTGGCTGGCCAATCAAGGACTTTGACAGAGATGTTCCTAAGCCATTCCTGTGTTCTTGGCTGTGTGCTTAGGGTTATTGTCTTATTAGAAGTGGAACATTCAGCCTAGTCTGAGGTCCAGAACACTCTGGATTAGTTCGCATTAAGAATATTTCTGTACTTTATTCCATTCAGCTTTCCCTCAACCCTTAATAGTCTCCCTGTATTAGCCATTGACCCCCCACAGCATGAGGCTGCCACCACCGTGCCTCACTGTAGGCATGATACCAGACAAGTGATTAGCAGTGCCTGTTTTTATCCAAACAAGATGCTTAGAATTAAGGCCAAAAATTTCAGTCTTGGTTTCGTCAGCCCAGAGAATCTTGTCTCTCACAGTGAGAGTCATTTAGGTATTTGTTTTTTTTAAAACTCCAAGTGAGGCAGCAAGCTCTAGGGACAGTCCTGGTTGTTCCAATCTTCTTCCATTTAAGAATTATGGAGACCACTGTCTCGTGAGAATTTTCAATGTCGCAGACATTTTTTTGTATCCTTCTCCAGATCTGTGCCTTCACACAATTCTGTCTCTGAGCTCTACAGGCAGTCCTTTTCTCCTCATGGCTTGGTTTTTGCTCTGATATACATTGTCAGCTGTAAGACCTTACATAGACAGGACTGTGTCTTTTCACATCATGTCCAGTCAACTGAATCTACCACAGGTGAATTCCAATCAAAGTGTAGACACATCTCAAAGATGATGATCAAGAGAAATGTGAGGCCCACAGAGCTAAATTTCAACGGGTCATAGCAAATGGTCTGAATATTTATGTCCATGCGAAATATTAGATTTACCTTTTTAACAAATTACCAAACATTTCTAAAATTCTGTTTTCACCTTTTAATTATGGGGTATTGATTAAGTGATTGTAAGGGAAAACATAATTCTTTTTTATTTAAGAACAAGATGACAAAAAAAGTGGAAGGATCTGAAGACTTTCCAAATGCATTGTATGTAAAGCTACCGTTATATCTGTTTTATATCCTTATAGATAATTAAGGCATATTGAAGGCTGTTGTCGAGATGAGACAACCCCTTTAAGCGAGGTTTACATCCCTTAGTTGCTGTATATGGCCAAAAATCTGCTCACCCAGGTAAATACTGGTAGTTCCCACAAAGCTCCTCTGCCATTGACTCCAGCAACTGCATCACAAAACCTGAACATTTCTTTTATAGCTATTAAAAGTACTATAGTTAGAAAACTCATTTTAACTTTTTCTCTCCTCCTTTATGAGAAACTTATTGTAGCTAAACTCCTTTAAATCCTCAAACGTAAGCAGTAGCAGTAGCTTGAGGATAAGCAGGTGTAACATACCAAGAGCTGTCATTAAGGGAAAAAAAAACCCATTAAGGTCATCACCTGAGGAGCGCCTGTTTCGTAAGAAGCCTGAAATCTAGTGCTGGCACAATGGAAGAAATGTAAGGATGATGGCAATTAAAATGCAAATCCTTCACACAAACACTTCAGTTTAATATGCCAGAGCCTCAGAGACTCAGTCAGTCTGCTCTTAAATCTGTTTAATAACCCTGCATTATCCTGTTTATTGTGAAGCATAAGTAGCTATACCTTGCTAGGAAAATTCTAATGTATATTTCTGTTATAGAAGCCTTTCAAGCCCTTGCTTAACACAGTGGGTTACTAAGTCTATCTAATCTCCTCCAAACATAATAGTGTGGGCTCCGTCACTGCCCAAGATGTTGTCGGCTAAAAATATGCTCTAACTTGTCGCTGAATTAACATTATATTGTCCTTCAGGAAAAATGGTTTGCTCACAAGCCAATGAAGATCAACTATTAGCTTTGTAATTCTAGTTGACGAGAAGCACATATAATACAAAAAAAAGGCACATTTCAGTTGTAAGGCAGTTTCCCATCTATGGTGGGATATGAGTAGGGTTAAGCGAACTTGTATTTTAAGTTCGGCGTCCAAGGTTCGGGTTATCGAATAATCCCGTTAAGGATTCCGCTACCACTGACCATAATGGAATTTGGAATCCATAAGGGGATTCTTCAATGAACCCGAACGCTGAATTTAAAAAAACATGTTTGTGCAACCGTCTTTCACTGCTTTTCTTCCTTCTTCCCCTCCACACAGAGCACAGGAGCTCCGCCCCTCATCTCACATGATCATTATACCAGGCCCTTTACCACCTCTTATCCAATCCAGTACTGAGCTACGCCCCCTGCACTGATCACATGACGGTGACGTCACCCCAGGTCCTTAGTGTTGTCCAAGGTTCGGGTTCATCGAAGAATCCCCTTATGGATTTAAAATTCCATTATGGTCCGTGGTAGCGGAATCCATAACGGGATTCTTCGATATCCCCAACCCGAACTTTGGACGCCGAACTTAAAATACAAGTTCACTCAACCCTAGATATGAGCTCTTTCAATCCACATGAATGGAGCTGCTCTACAGTACCCGGCCACTGCATTTTGGCTGGAACCTTGTGCTTTCGTTTCTGTCCACTGTGTAGTTCCAGAGTCAGTGGCTTCCAGTAACAGCTTGGATCCCACAGATTTGATATTGATGACTTATCCACGCCGTCAATATCTACCGGAAAACCCATTTAATCATTAAAATGTATACGTTTAACTGACCTGTAAATCAGTGCGGACATTTAGCCGTGACATTGCAGTGCTTGAAGTTTGCAGTAAAAAAATCTGTATAATTTCTCCAACAGGCCAGGCTACAGATTTTAAAATTCATGGCTTGTCTTAAAGAGCCACCTTGACCCAATTAGACCAGGCATACTACCTGGTAGGGTTAATTGTACCGATACCTTTCTTTTGTCTGTCTATTAAACAGCTGCAGAGATATTATTCATGTGATTTCATTCATTTGCAAATGAGCAAGTTGGAGCACCAGGGGGCTCGCCAGAGCCCTTTGAGCACTGCTTTTTTAACGCCCTTGTGCACTGCACACACCCTGCTCCCATGGATTGACATGGCTAGACATCAAGCATGAAGAGGTCAGAAGCTGCAGGCTTTTGTATTAGCTTAGTCAGAGATGCATAAGAGTTGTTTTACTTCGGATGTGTTCATGCCTTCCTTTGAGTTGAGGTGGCAGCTACTGTTCCATCAAGCATTCTGCTACTTTTGACAGTCTGACCCCCTTCATCTCCAACAGTCAGCTGTTTAAAGAAGCTGTTGTACTTCAGTGAGGGCTGCAGCCTTTTTCTCGGTCAGTGATGTCTAGTTCAGAGATTCTCAACCTGTGGCTCTCCAATTGCTGCAAGACTACAACTCTCAAAATGCCCTAATAGCTGAAGTCTGTCATACTGGGAGTTGTAGTTTTGCAACATCAGGAGGGCCACAGGTTGGGCATTCCTAGTCTAGTTTATCTGTCACATGGTCTGTGTGCAGTTCGGTCCCATTCAAGTGAATGGACCTGGGCTCCAAGTTGTGCAGAGGCCACTTCAAACAGCTCATTTGCTGAGGTGTTGGGAGTGGACTTCCGCCAGATATTTATGGCCTATGCTGAGGATAGGTCATTAATATTCTACTTGAAAACCGCTTTCTAAATACGCATTCCAATTTCAGCAGCTTTAACCTCATTTCTAATGTAAATGCAAGTCCTCTGACAGTTGACAAAAGGAGAAAGGAGCATTAAAGGGGTTTTGCCACTTCAGCAAATAGCATTTATTATACAGTGAAAGTTTCCATGGTTTACGACCACCCTGCAGTCCAGCTTACGTGAGCTCCCGCGGTCCGGGCCACCAGAGAGGCTGGCATTTTTTCTTACAGTGTGCAAGTACGAGCACCACTGCTGGATTACAGGGTAGTTGTAACCATCGAAACGAGCCGTGTGTAATGTGATAGAAAAATAACCAAGCCAGCTATGGAGCAATATGGACAATCACAATACATTAGTAAGTGCCTTGTATTACCTTAATCTACATGATAAATGCAAATTGCTGAAGTGGAACAGCTCTTTAAACCGTCCCCGGTGAACTATCAGTGACTCAGAGCTATGTACATATGTATACACACTTAGGCCTCACACAAACGTATTTTCGGTTTGCATTTTTTTACGGATTAAATGCGAACCCATTCATTTCTATGGGGCCGCAAAAAAATGTGGACAGCTAACAAATGTTATATGTGTCTGCATCCATTTATTGTGTAGAGAAAGGTAATACAATGCACTTACTAATGTATTGTGATTGTCCATATTGCCTCCTTTGCTGGCTGGATTCATTTTTCCATCACATTATACCCTGTTCGTTTCCATGGTTACAGACCACCCTGTAATCCAGCAGTGGTGCTCGTGCTTGCACACTATAGGAAAAATACCAGCCTCTCTGGTGGCCCGGACCGTGGGAGCTCACGTAAGCTGGTACTTTTTTCTATAGTGTACAAGCATAGCCATGCTGCTGGATTGCAGGGTGGTCGTAACCATGGAAACTTTCTCTGCATAATAAATGCAATTCGCTGACGTGACAAAACCCCTTTAAAGGGAACCTGTCACCGGGATTTTGTGTACAGAGCTGAGGACATGGGTTGCTAGATGGCCGCTAGCACATCCGCATTATCCAGTCCCCATAGCTCTGTGTTCTTTTATTGTGTAAAAAAACTGATTTGATACATATGCAAATTAACCTGAGATGAGTCCTGTCCCTGAGATGAGTCACGGACAGGACTCATCACAGGCTCATTTGCATATGTATCAAATCAGTTTTTTTACACAATAAAAGCACACAGAGCTATGGGGACTGGATATTGCGGATGTGCTAGCGGCCATCTAGCAACCCATGTCCACAGCTCTATACCCAAAATCCCAGTGACAGGTTCCCTTTAAGTGTGTTGCATTTCAATATGCTACATCCTGTGTTCCATCCCATTCTAATCCAAGTGCCTACTTTTGTTGGATAGCTTTTTGGCTAAAAAGTGTTCTGCAAAAAGTCCTGCATCTTTGTTACATTTCTTCTAGTAAGTTTATACATTGCTAGTAACTAAGTTCTATTAAATCTCACTGTCCTTTTCTTCTGTTTTCTCAGGTGGTGATTTTTTGACCTTTTTAAGAAAGAGAAAAGAGGAGATGAAAACGAAACAGCTTGTAAAGTTTTCTTTGGATGCTGCTTCTGGCATGGCCTATCTGGAGTCTAAAAACTGTATACACAGGTATTAACCTTATAGGCTTTTATGACTTGTTCTTATTTCCTTCCTTTTAGTCTGTTTTATTTTTTTTTCCTTTAACTAGTTCAAGACCAGACTACTTATGCGCTTTCCTCACCGGATGTTTTTTTTTTTTGTATATTTTTTTGAAAGTCATAACTTTCTTCTGTTCACTGTTAATAATGTTTACGTCTTTTTTTACTGATGCATGGTCTTTATGGTCTAGTATCGTTTGTTTTTCCTTTTTATACCTGGGAATTATTACTTTTTTTTTCAATTTTAAATAGCACAAAATACTTTTTCATTATGTCACCTTTCCCTAATGGTCATTTTGATTTAGGGAATGTATGGCTTATTGTTTAAGGTCTTTAGGCAGTCGGCAAGCTGTTAATGTTTTTACGATGCTTAATGAAAGTTGTTTTTTTTTTAAATCCCCTGCCAAGAATGAAATATAAAAAATAAATTCTGAAAGGTTATTTTCAGAGTTTGGCGAAACTTTTGGCAGGTTTGAGTTTGGGTTTTAAGTGAATTACGCAATAGATTCTGTGAGGACGGAATCCATCAAGTAATTCACTTAAACCCGTATTGGAACCTGTCAAATGGCAGGGTCGGTCGCTCAACTCGAGTTGTTTTCTTTGACATTAAAAAAAATGCTCATACCTATGTGGATTTTTTTTCCATCCTTTAAATATGTTTACATTGTATTTTGCTTTGCTATACAGTATTTTATGATATCGGTCGCAATGTCAAAATTCAGTGTTCACTCAGGAAAAAGTATGTGTTTTAAAACCTTTTTTCTTTTGATGTGTGCTCTAATTTTCATTAGTTATCCTTTTTCGGTCAGTTTTTGCCCCTCCTTTTTTGTTTTTGTTCATTATCACATCCATCTTCAGGAGTTATGATCTTTGTGTTGCAGTAATGCTTCGTTAGAGCAAAACAGAGAGACGAGCCTGACACTTGATGAAGTAATTTTATAGAGAAATGCCTGCTGAAAATACACTGTGCCCAATTCATTTAACACTTGATCTCTTGAGTCCACTACTTAATTGGACCTCTTAACATTTATAGGACACTAGGGGACCTCTCCGTTTCTTGTCTGTAAAGAAAACTCTTGAACTTTTATTACAGCAGCCATAAAAAGCACAATACGGATTCTGTACATTCTTTTTTATTTTTTTATTTTTTTGAGGTTTCTCTTCCTAATCTCAACTCCCCTCAAGTCATCTTTCTGCTGTCTTTTCAGAATTTGCTGTGCCACATTTTATAACAAATTGACCAAATCAGACAGATTAATAATCCTTGCTGGCAACGTGAGACTACGTTTTAGAGAGTTTAATCAGTTGAATGCCACTGGCGTTTCTACCGATGATGAACTATCATTCAAACTATGTTCATGTATTCTAAAGACTCCTCTAGAGTATATCGCAGAGTTGAGTCTCTTCTACAAATACATCTGTAAAGTTAGCAGCTTGGCTATCAGGGAGCCCCTAGGTAATGTAACGCAGCAGTATGAATGATGATGTTGTAGCGATGGTAAATGTAGCTAAACATTGTAAAACTTAATTTGACTTCATATGCCTTAATAAAGTATTGTTAATGACAGAATTTACTTGTATCAAACAGATCCTGGGTGCATTCACATTGCATAAACGGACATTGGACCTGTCACCCCTCCAGACATGTCTGTTTTAGTAAATGCTTGTATTTCCCATGAAATGCCAACTATAGAGCATCTTTTCTTAGAATTTTGGCCTGTTTTGTGTGTCATTTATTATTTCTAGAAATTTATAAATAATTTTACCTTTTGGGAGTGTTTCCCTGCAGTCTGACACTATTCAATTAGCGCTGACAACTAGAGATGAGTGAACTTCAAAAATTAGTTCGGCGTTCGGGTTGGGGTAATCGCCGCATCCCGTTATGGATTCCACTACCGCGGACTATGCCGGCATATGGAATCCATAAGGGGCGCCTTCCACGAACCCGAACTTTGGAAAAGCCGAAGGACCTGGGGTGACGTCACCGTCATGTGATCAGTGCAGGGGGCGTGGCTCAGCGCTGGATTTGATCCATAACGGGATGCGGCGATTACCCCAACCCGAGCGCCAAACTAATTTTTGAAGTTCGCTCATCTCTACTGACAACGCCAGACTGTGTACAAGTTGTTGTACAATTTATTAATTTCTAGAAAGAATAACAGAGGAATGACATAATGTAGAGTTTTAAGAAATGTTGCTCCTCAGTTGTTATTTCATGGGAAATGCAATTATTTACTAAAATAGCCATGTCTGGAATGGCGATAGGTCCGAATTCAGTTGCCCTTTTTCTTTGTGTTTGCCGTGATTTTTTGTGTTTGCCGTGATTTGTTTGGTACAGGTAGATTCCAGCATTAACAATGCAGCGTTTCATTCCTCTGTTAAGCCTCATTCACACGTCCGTGTTTTGGTCAGTGATTTCCATCAGTTATTGTGAGTAAAAATCAGGAGTGGCAGGACGAGTGCAGATCTTTTCCTTATACTTTGTCTGTGTAGCCTACACTCCTTGTTTTGGCTCACAGCCACTGATGGAAATCTGTGGCCAAAACACTGAAGTGTGAATGAGGCTTTATTTTTCAACAAATTTAAGAATAAATCGGCAAGTGGGTGTGCCCCTATATAAGGTGGCACTGTCAGCACTGATTGCACAGTATCAGACTGCAGGGACAGAATCTCCAACAGCTTGTACCCATACACTACTAGAAAGAATAACTGAGGAATGATACGGGTATAGGTCTAAGGAAGGATGCTTAAGAATTGCTATATCATGGGCAATAAAGTATATAGCTAAACCGGCATATCTGGAGAACTGACAAGCATCATTAAGCTGTCGCGCTTTAACCCCTTCCCGCCGCTCTAATGAAAAATTACATGCACTGCTGGCGCCATAACCGGCGGGTGCCTGCTGTTTTAAAAAGCAGGCACTCAGGACTAAGGTATGTGATCAACATTTACATCCATCACATACATTTAACCCCTCATACAGCAAACGCCGAAATGGAAAAAAGGTCAAAATGGCTGATTTGCTGTTTTTTAGTCGCTTCTTCTCCCACAAAAAATTAAATAAAAAGCGATTAAAAGCACATCCGTGTTTTAGCACGGTCTGGGGTTTTAACATGGAAGCTTGCTCTATTTTGTCCATGTTTACAGATCCATCACGCCCATCATAGTGTATGTGAAAAACATGGACGCACCACAGATGCCATCTGTATTTTATGGACCATTAGGAGGAGATGCTATGAAAATTTTTGTCTGTACAGTGTCCGTGAAACACACAGAGAGCAAAAAATGGACAGATGGACCAAACACGAATCCTTAACAGACATCTTCACGGATGCATCATTGACATGTGAATGAGACACTAAAACTAAAAACATAAATTAAAAAAATGTACATATGTGGTATTTTTGTGATTGTACTGATCCAGAGAAAGTATCTGGTCAGTTTTACATAGGAACATAGGAAGCACTGTAAAAACAAAACTCATAAAACTGTGGCAGAATAGTTTTTTTGTTTTTTTAGAATTCCATCCCCATTTTCCCACTTTCCACTACAGTTTATACAACTGTAAATGGTACCATTAGAAACTACAACTGGTCCAGCAAAACACAAGCTCTTTTACGGATATTTAAATAGAAAAATATGGCTTCTGGTCCTGAAAGGGTTAAGCCGAGTTGTCTACTGTGGATATCGGCTGCATGCTATTCTTGAATATAACTGGTTTGTGAATCATCACTGGTAATTAATTTTATTGTGACAGATTATAGTATGTTTGTAGTCTAGGAGAGTTAAAGGGGTTATCCAGGAATTTGTTATTGATGGCATATCCTCAGGATAGGTCATCAGTATCAGATTGGAAGGGGTCCAACTTCTGGGACCCTCGTCGATTTTCTGTTTGAATAAGCCGATCTTTTCGCAGCTTACGAAGCACAACACTGTCCATCGAAAATCGTCTGTGCTTGGTATTGCAGCTCAGACCCATTCACTAAAATGAGACTGAGCTATGCCTAGTCCACGTGACCCTTGAACGTGAAGTCACATGGCTTAGGAAGAGAGAGTAGGTTATCAGTATCAAATTCCTGAATAACCCCTAGTTTATCCAGTGTTGTAACAAATAGATCAGAGAAAACCAAGATCCATTTGAGTGCTTTAGTTAAGGGACGGATTCGACCTCAGGATTTTATAGAATTTATTATTTGATAGCTATACAGTATGTACTGTAAGCTAAAGTATCTCTGAGAAATGCATTTTACTGCTGTTCCAATCAATATTATGAGAGGAGGGTGGAAGTAGGGCTGCTAGCATAAGATCCTTAACCCCGCAAGCCACAGTGCCATAATAATAATACATTGCTGAGTGGGTAGCTCCGTGCCGGCACCATCATGTGCTGGTGCCAGCTGTATCGCACAGTTATCACCCTGGTCTCACTGCCGGGATCAGAGATAACTCTGCCCAGCAGTTTAACCCCCCCTCAGATGTAGCGACATTCACCATTGCTGGATGTCGAGTGACTGTCATGGCCGTCGGGGGGTCTTCTGCCATGTTATTGCCTCTATTACACCCTGCCTCTGGCAGAATATAATAGAATACCAGTAAAAATCCCTGTACGCAGTAATGCAGAAGTGTTACAGTGTTTATCACAAGCGATAACGCGATTGCCGGTACAATTTCCCCAACTCAATTTCCCCAACAAAAAATTAAAAACAGCTGAATAAAGTTTAAAAAAAATTCAGCAATCAGCTAAACATAATTGGTATCGCCTCTTCCAAAATATTAACATAGCATGTTATTTATCACACACCGTGAACGCCATAAAACAATAGTTTTTTTTTGCTCATCTCGTCTTCCCAAAAAGATTAAATAAAAAATTATCAAAAGGTCGCATGTATTCCAAAATGGTATAAAAAAACTAACCTAAAAATCCTGTCAAAACTACAGCTCCTCCCTCTAAAAACCTAGATTTCGCAGAGCTCCGTAAGCAGTGTCATGGGTATGTTTTAATTTGATATCTCCATATACATACTGACCCACAGAATAAATGTACCATGTTTTCACTGCACAGTAAATGTCGTGACAATAAAACCCTAGAAACAATGACTGAATTGCTGTGCCTTTTCACATTGTTACCTTAAAAAACTTTTAAATTGTATTCATTAAATGTACCCAAAAATAATGGCATGAAAAATACAATTCGTCCTCCTAAAGAAACAAGCCCCCATACATCTATGTGAATGGAAAAATAAAATAAAAAAAGTAAGACAGAGGCCAGCAATATCAGATCGGTCAGGCTTCGGCGACCCATGACCATGTTATCAGCTGTTAGGCTCCATTTACACGTCTGTAAGTGTTTTGCGGATCGGCAAAACACGGACACCGGCCATGTGCACATGGCCTGCACTATAATAGAAAATGCCTATTCTTGTATTGCGGACAAGAATAGGACATGTTCTATATTTTCTGGAAACGGAAGTGCAGATCCGGAAGTGCAGATGCGGACAGCACATATTGTGCTGTCTGCATCCATTCTGGCCCCATTGAAAATGAATGGGTCTGCACCCGTTCCTCAAAATTGCGGAACGGTTGCGGACCCATTTTGCCGACGTGGGAATGGGACCCTAACTGTGTAGTTCCAGTACCAGAATTTCATAGCTCTGTCCACAGAAATTTTTAATAAAGACCAAATAAAAAAAAACAAATTGGTAAAAGGCGATGATAAAAATAAATTTCTCCTGAAGTTGTTTATAACATTTAAAGCCTTTTTTTTTTAATGCATGTAGTTCAATAAGAAAAGGGGAAAAAGATGCCAAGGTCT
This sequence comes from Bufotes viridis, assembly GCA_033119425.1. Taxonomy (NCBI): domain Eukaryota; kingdom Metazoa; phylum Chordata; class Amphibia; order Anura; family Bufonidae; genus Bufotes; species Bufotes viridis. Next base: position 107,814,943 of record CM065589.1, read on the forward strand.
CTACAGCCATTAACACAGTGCTCCACCAAAATCTATCAAGTGCCATTTTTAGGTCCAGTGAAAAATGCCTTTGATTCACCTTGTTTTGTAGATTAAAACAATTCAGTATAAGTTTACATTCATACATTGTAATATGTTGCTTTATAAATATACATTTTAGACATTTATTTTAAGAATTAAAGACATTTTGAATTCTGCACTTCAGAGGGGAGAATGAGTTCATGCTTAGCAGTCATTGTGGCCATTTCACTGTGCGGTTCCAGAACAGTTAAATGTTTCTATGAATCAGGTAGTTCATTTTTCTTGTCCACAGAGTACTTTCACATGCAATCTCTTACAAGCTCTACACAGCCTACCGGAGGCACTTCTGCCTCCCAGCAGACTACGTTTTCATAAAGACAAAATATTGGTTTGTACAGCTAGAGAACAGAAGCTTCTTGAGCGATGAATCCCTGAATTGGATTTGTTTTTAAGTTTAATTTTATCTTGTAATCCTGTTTTGGGAAATGCTACAGAATATCCATATTATAAATTATGAAGAACATGACTCGCTCTAAAATGTATGTTTTTTTAAAGCAGTGCCTTATAATGTTTTTAGTGTGCATTATAATTGTAAAACGGCATGAAATTCATGCTTTTTTGCTCTGCCATATTTTTTAGTCACACGTTTAACTTGCTGCAATTTGAACAAGCACAGAGGGATCAGAAATGGCATTTGCAAAATATGAAGTGTTTGTATGGCTTTTTATACCTTCCTGTTGGCCAGCATATAACATCTGGCACTCCATGAAGAGCAACAGCGAAAAACAGCATTTAAAAAAAAAATCCTATGTCCTCAACCAACCCTTATAGATTTGTTTTAACGTAAGTTCTATTATATGAATTGATCTTCATAAAGAAAAGGCGTCCTTTATGCATTTTGCAACCAGAGCTCTGTCCGTAACCTTCTGCTAAGCCACACCCCCCTTTCCCGCTACTTTAGAAAATAAAGTAAAGTTGCAAATTATAGCGGAAATACGGCTTTTGTGGCATAAAAGACTTAATATATCTTCCCAAAAGTGTCTAATGTAAAGATTATTCTTACTAGAAATAATTAATGCAAGTTTTGTACAGGCACTGCAAAAGCAGGGAACACTTGTAAATGTAATCTCAGCAGCCATACAAATTGTGGACATAGCTGTAAATGAGATTTGACTAGATAACTAATGGTGTCTCATAACTACAACATGTACTAGTGAAGTTACTCAACTTTTATCTAGATTGACATGGTCAATCACTATTGTATTTGGCTAGGAAATATTCTTTAGATTTTTTTACAGGAAATATCTAGGTTGCGTCCCAGGAGCAGTCTCCAAAAGAAACTGGTGTTTCCCGAGAGACATATTCCAAACAGTAAGCTAAAGTGTGGTCATACAAAAGCATGGTGAGGGCCTGCAGAGTTCATTCAACAAGATGAGCAGATACAGGGCAGGGTCGGCAGTAAACTGAAGGCAGAGACCAGAAACAGGCTGGGTCAACTCCAGCAAACATCTTCACAAATGAACAAGAACCCAGCAACCTTGTTGCTCAGGCAAGAGGTGGCAGTTCTCAGCAGGTTTTCTTAAACTACAGTGATCAGCCATAGACCGATCACTAACCAACGGACATAGGCCTATCCCGTTATGTTGCCGTAGACCTTAGCCACTATGGAGAGTCTGGCAGAAGCATTAAGACAAGGAGAGGGATGTTGTCCTTCAGTGTTACCTTTCAGTTCACTGATCTTGCTCCTGTGTATATCACAGAAACGAGACTGAAAGTAATTGAAAAGGGATCTCTAGAACTAAAAAATTACGGTAGCTATTTTGAGTCCACCATGGCCAGTTTAACATAAAAATACATTTTAGAAACAGACAGTTGGGGGGGGGGGGGGGGGCCTTACCCTTACCCAAGTTCCACTTTATTCTGTGATTGATAAATAAATAGATATCACACTGGACCACATGGAGTAGCCTGCAGGACAAACAGGAACATTTTAATATAAAAACAACTACAAATATGTTCTCATGCCATAATATAGCCAGTGCAATAAAATAAAATCATATATAAACTCATTGGCGAAAATGTGTTAGGTTTATTGACATTTGTTGAGAAAATGTATGGCAGAATGTGCCCTATTTGCTAAATTTCTCTCAACTTTCAGTTTATCACTGCCATTCACTTTCACACAAGCAGCTGTACAATATCGGTTCAGAGGCTGTCTTGGAATCTACCATGACCCACCACGGGAGACCTGGTCCCTGTAATCTGGTAGGAAAACCAAAAACTGCAAATAAAATCAGTGTCCCAGATTAGGAGCGTAGCTAAAGACCCATACGCCCTGGTGCAAGACTTCAACTTGGGGCCCCCCGTCCCTGTGTGCATAGTGGCCAGGGGCAGGGAAGCCCATAGCCTTTATGCTGCCTGAGGCGAAAATTGAAATGGCATCCCAACCCGCCCCCCCCCCCCCCTGCCAAATTCTTTACCTAACCTCTTCCTTCCAGCCAGAGGTGTAATGCACTTGCAAGGCATTTTCTATAATACCAGTGTCGTCTTATGTGACACAGGGGTCTTTGGGCCCCCTCAGGTTCCTGGGCCCGGTAGCAACTTCCACCTCTGCACTCCCTATAGTTGTGCACCTGTCCCAGAGCTCTGTGTATAACAAAGCACGTTCTCACGTCTTTAGTTCTGCTTGAAGCTGCATTGGGAGATCAAGGGGGAATAAACCTTATGCAGCATCTTTGGATAAAATGCAACAAATTTTAATGGTCCTGAGAAGCCAACAACATGTATTGGGCTCAACAAGCATGAAAATTAATAAAACGTTAAAATGGACCCTTTGTTTGCTTCCAAACGGTTTCGATGTTCTGACTTCATCAAGGGATAGAATTTTTCTTTTATTTTTTTTGCTGTTACAAACCGGCCCGCATAGAGTACATTCCACTAAATCTTGATGCAAATGGTTAATAAATGTCACACTGCAGATACAACATAAATACTATGATACATGTTTACACCAATAAAATATACAGATGGTATATTACGTACTTTTCCTCCCACATAGTGTCACATACTCAGCTGTTGAATAAAATAACATGAACAGTCAAACAAAAAGGTTTAAGTGCGTTAGGAGAAATACAATAGCTAATAGCCTGCATGGAAAATTGTAATTCTTCACACCATACTGCATAATTAGAATGTGGGAGATGGTAACGGTGCTCTGAGAAATAAGCCACTTCTTTTATGGATGCCGCTCGCCCAATCTGCACATAGATTCCATTGTTTTTACAGTGATTTCATTTTTCTTTTTTTGTGGTTATCAATAGAGATGCTTACGCATTTTTTCAGTGATGTGCACCTATGGCTTTTGATTGCAGGTTGCTGCCATATGTCAAAATAATTTAACCAATCCACTGTGCTTGCTTTTCACACAGCCCAGGAATGAAGTTAGAATTGCCTTTGGCGATAAATTTTGTGTGAATAATGACAGGCACGCTTTTTTGTTGAAGAGAAATAGCAAATATAACCTAATGTTCTTTTCCCATTTCTTTCTCTAGCGTGAAATGTATCCATTAAAGTTAAAATAAATAATGAGTTTCATGTCCATCAGCTAAATGAGAACTGGGGACGGGAAGAAGTTATAGCAGAAGATTGATACTGTGTGGTTTTAATAAAACATGCTTATTTTAGGCCATCTGACTGTACACTAGACATAGGAGGCTGTGCCGTCCTGATCGATCAACAAGTGAAGCTATTATCACTTGTTGCGGTTATTAAGTCATTGAGATTTTCCTGGACATGATAGGTCATCAATGTAAGATCAGTGTGCGGAAGTAAACACCCAGTATCCACACCGATCACTAAGCAGTGAAGAGGTTCAGTGGCCGTGCTAGGGTACCGCAGCTCATCTGCACTAACCTGGGAGCTAAGGTGCAGTACACCAGCTCCAGAACCCCTTTAAGGCTCCATTCACACGTCCATAAGTGTTTTGCGGATCCGCAAAACACGGACACTGGCCATGTGCACATGGTCTGCACTATAATAGAAAATGCCTGTTCTTGTCCACTATATCGGACAAGACTAGGACATGTTCTATTTTTTTGCAGAAATGGAAGTACGGATGCAGAAGTGCGGATGCGGACGGCACTTAGTGTGCTGCCCGCATCCATACTGGCCCCATTGAAAATGAATGGGTCCGCACCCGTTGCGCAAAATTACTGAACTGATGCAGACCCATTTTGCGGACGTGTGAATGGACCCTAAAGGGCATCGGTCAGCAGATTTCTACCTATGACACTGTCTGACTTGTTACATGTGCACCTGGCAGCTGAGGGCGTCTGTGTTGGTCCCATGTTCATATGTGTCCACATTGCTGAGAAAAATTACTTTAATATATGCAAATGAGCATCTAGGAGCAATGGGGGAGTTGCCTTTAATCCTAAAGTCTCTGCTGTCACTGCAACTGCCACACCCTCTCCACTTTGATTGACAGAGCCAGGCAACAAAAATGTCACGATGCCTGGCCCTGGCAATCAAAGTGGAGAGGGTGCAACAGTTGCAGAGAGAGCAGAGCCTCTAGAAGTAACAGCAGTGTCCCCACTGCCCCTAGAGTCTCATTTGCATATATTGCACACGTCAGCCAGTTTCATAGGTACAAAATTACTGACAGGTGCCCTTTAAGTTTTGACTTCACGTTTGTTATTTAGTAACATAATTGAACCTATTATGCTAGACAGTTGATCCAGAAGAAGGCAGAAGTCAGTGACTCTTATCGGAAAAATCTAGTGATTGTAAGGTGTAACTCAAGAAAGACATCCTTGCTCCTTTCAAAGTCTTTTTTGGGACTTCAGCATGCCAATTTCCACTGGCAGAGAGTTCCACAGAGTTAGTGGTTTTACAGTAAAGGACCTATTCTTCTATGTCGGTGTAGAAACCATATTTTCTTAAGGGCTCATGTAAACGGGCGTTGCTGTTTAGTTGTCCGCAAGCCACGGATCCACAAAACAGATACTGGCCGTGTGCTTCCTTCACTTTCCAGAGGCCCTATATGTAGAAATGCCTATTCTTGTCCGCTAAAAAAAACTGAATTGGATATTCTATATATATTTGCGGAATGCAGAATATTTGCAGAAGATATGCAGACAGCTCATTGATGATATCCGTGTGCAGTCTGTATTTTTTTTTGTCTCCATAAAAAGAATAGTTCAGCGGCCGATCCACAAAAAATTCTGATTGCATGTGGAATAAATTTAGGTTCATGTGCATGAGGTCTTAAACAAAGAGGATGTCCAATAGTAGTAATACGTACAGTGGTCATTAGAGAGATGTGTGTTTATGTATATTGAGCTAACTCTTAAGTAACTCATCAGCCGCATTTTTCGGAACTAAATAACCCTAATTGTGATATATTTTTGGGTACTGTAGTCCGCCCATCCGATTTATTACTTTTTCATGGTCGTTTTCATGATTGCAACCACCCTGCAATCCATCAGCGATGGCCGTGCTTACACACTACAGAAGAAAAGCACCAGCCTACACGATGAGCTCCCATGGTCCTGGCCACCAGAGAGGCCGGCACTTTTTTCTATACCAAGCATGGCCATCAATGCTGGATTACAGAGTGCTCGTAACCATGAAAACCAGTATTGTATAATGTGATGGAAAAAATGAATCCAGACCGCAAAGGAGGAAATACGGATAATAACAATACATTAGTAAGTGCCTTGTATTAACTTTCTCTATGTGATAAATGCTATTTGCTCAAGTAAGACCACTCCTTTAACCCCTTAGTGACCACCCATGTGTGTTTTTATGGCGGCCCAGTCTAAGTGCTGCAGGAGTGCCGATCCGGGCTGTTTAACACTTTACATGCCACGGGCAATGGCGCCTGCCGCATGTAAAGTGCTGACAGAGGGAGCGGACTTGCTCAGTCTCCCATCGGCACCTCAAAAAAGCGATCGTGGGGTGCCGATGTATGTCAAGGCTACCTGGGGTCTGATGTAGGTCCCAGACCAGCCTTCAGTAATTTCCGGCAGGCTGCGCTTCTCTGGCACAGCCTGCTGGTCAATGTTAGAATAGCATTGCCATTAAAATGCAATTGACTATAGGGATAGTGCATTGCATTTTAAAAGCAATCAAAAAGCTGTATGTTATAGTCCTCTTGTGGGAATATTAAATGGTAAAATCAGTTTAAAAAAAAAACTCATTTATTCAATAAAAAAAATCCCATACATTTTTTTTTCCCCATTTACGCTTTTCAATAAAAAAAATGGGCCATCTGACTGTACACTAGACATAGAAGGCATTGCTGTCCCGACCTATCAACAAGTAAAGCTATTATCACTTGTGTTTATTTAGTCATTGAGATTTTTCTGGGCAGGATAGGTCATCAATATAAGATCGGTTTGGGGGGGGCACTGCTTGCTGCTCTGTCCTTCTTTATTTCATCTGACATTTTGTTTTTCTCCCGTAAATACAATGTAGAAATTATTATAATTGTTAATAATAACTTTACTTTTTCCTCATCACCCTCCACAATTCCACCCTCATTTCAAGGGCAAAATTTGTGGTATTGTGTCCGGGTTATTGCAAAAAAATATATGGGGAGAGTTAACAAAACGAATCCGATTCCACCTTTCATTTTTCACAGCTCCTGGAAAATGAAAAGGTGAGATCTGATTGGATCTGATTTTAGAAATGTGGAAGAACACATTTAATACTGAGACCCAACAAATAAAAACAGATTGTGAAACTATACAACCCTTGTAGTTTTACATGAAGCATACTCGTGATTTTCATCTCCCAGTAAGGTTTTTACTGGATTTGAGGCACGTAATCAAATGACAGCTTTCTTTATGAAAATGAGAGAAATTTTGCATGCTCGTTTTTTACTTAGGCAATTTTGTAAGCTGTGCACGGAACAGGCTCCATAAAATAATGTAACTCGTGTCGTAATTCTTTTCCAGATTTGCTCAAAGCTGTACACTGTGTAAAGAAAAATCATCCCATTAGCTTCTCTTACTGTTCAGTCATGTTAACTGAGCGCTTACGAGCAAAGTGAGTTTTTTAAGGATGAGATGAAATTATCCTCAGTCTTGTTAGCCAAAAATGTTTTTGTATGATTACAGTTCTTTTACATTGTGAAGTGCAAATTCAAAGGTGCTTTCTGTGGTGAAGAGACGAGAAGTAGAAATGTTTTGTGATCCGGTAATCATCACCATATAGTGTATAAGCTGTTTATTTCTATTTTACCCTTTTACATCATCATCATGAGTATAAAGACAAACGATCGCTAAAGTGTAATTGTTGTTCCATTTTAATTTTAATGTAGTATAGGGACACGGGTGTTAAACATTTTTGTTATATACTTTATTAGGGAAAGATGTTTCTTTGTACTAGAAAAGCGGGGTATCAGAGTCGTCTTAATAAAGCTCTGACAGCGTTTCTAAGGCTACTTTCACACTAGCGTTTTGGCTTTCCGTTTGTGAGATCCGTTTAAGGCTCTCAAAAGCAGTCCAAAACGGATCAGTTTTGCCCTAATGCATTCTGAATGGAAAAGGATCCGCTCAGAATGAATCAGTTTGCCTCCGATCAGTCTCCATTCCGCTCTGGAGGCGGACACCAAAACGCTGCCTGCCAATGGATCCAAACGGATCCTTCCTGGCACACAATGTAAGTCAGTGGGGACGGATCCGTTTTCTCTGACACAATCATGGCTATAGAGGACATAATACAACCGGATCTGTTCATGACGGATGCATGCGGTTTTATTGTTGTAACGGAAGCGTTTTTGCAGATCCATGACGGATCCGCAAAAAACGCTAGTGAGAAAGTAGCCTAAGGAGAATCTGTCTTCAGTCAGCAGAAGACTCCTGGGTGTAACACGCAGAGACTTCCGGCCGCTTTTTATGACTTCCTCAGTCCCTGACTATGTACATGTGGTCTATCACTGTCCATCACCCTGCCTATCTGACTTGTTTAGTGTTCTGTAAAAGCTGAAGACAGATTCTCCTTAGTGACGCCCAGTTACAGCTTTGTCAGAAGATAATTTAAAGATGACCTTTCATCAGAGAAAAAAATATGAACTACAGTAAATATGCTGACATGGAGAGCGGCGCCCCGTGATCTCACTGCGCTCACTTGGTTCTACTAGGCGGAGACTGCCCCTGTTCTCCTGGGCGTCTCCTTCTCCCAGGCTGTGAGCTCTGCACTGCGATTGGCCAGCGCTACAGCCTGGGAGAAGGAGACGCCCAGGAGAACAAGGGCAGTCTCCGCCTAGTAGAACCAAGTCAGGCAGGCTCCGCCTAGTAGAACCAAGTGAGCGAAGATACCGGAGCCAATACCGGGAGAACGGAGCGGCGCCCAGGGATAATAGTAAGTACAGGGAGATCCCTGGGCGCCGCTCTGCATGTCAGCATACTTAGTTCAAATTTTTTTCCCTGATGAAAGGTCCTTTTTAAATTGAAATGACAATTACACTTTAATCTGATAATTTATCCCCTTCCGGTTTCCATTTTTCGGCAGCAGATCCCCTCTTTAAACAGGGCGATGTGCTGCTGACCAGTGATTTTTAGTGCCACATAAAAGATGCAAACACCTGAAGGAACGTTGTCATTCCCAATCATCAGCCAATGTACAAGGGACCTTAGGGACTATCATGAAGACAGATGCCTTTAGACAAGAGTATCTTTTACCGTTATAAAGCTAAGCCAATGGTTTTTAAGATGTTTTGAGCAAGTTGTGATCCTTGTCAGCGGCTTGGGCCTGTAACTGCTAATAAGAATGAAGTGCCAATTTATTCTTGTAGAGCAATTTGGAACAGAACAGTCAATTAGTGCAAAATTGCCCATGCAATTAATTATTGTGCAGTGCTGCATCTTTGTTAAAAAAAAAAAGTGCCCTGTCTATGCCTTCTGATTACTTAACATGAGGGTTCATGCACAAAAAATGTATTATTTTTTTTCTGCATCCTATCCTCATTTTGTGCTGGTCGGTTTGGACCAGTTCACTTCAATGGGGCCACAAAAGATGCAGACAACACACTGTGCTGGCCGCATCCATATGTCCGTTCACTGGCCCCACAAAAAATTAGCAAACAATAAAATCAATAATGAAAAAGTCTTTGTCCAGCATTGATAAATGCTGCTATAGAGGCTCATGCACATGACCGTAGGCTGTTTTGCCTCTATGGCAGTTTGAATCATTGCTGGACACACAATCTTCCACTATTGCGTTTATTGTTTGCTTACGATCACTCACTCCTTACTATTAGTAAGGCCCCTTGCAGACGAGCGTGAGCGGATTAGGTCCTGATGCGTTGCGGATGTGTTTAGTGAAACATGCGCGATTTCACAAGCAATTACATTCAGTTTTTTTTGCGATCACGTTCAGTTGTTCAGCTTTTATCACATGGGTGCAATGCGATATATTGCTTTTTGCAAACACGTGATAAAAAACGGAATGTTTACAAACAACATCTCTTAGCAACCATCTGTGAAAATCGCCTCCGCACTTGCCTGCGGATGCGATGCGATTTTCACGCAGCCCCATTCACTTCTATGGGGCCAGCGTTGCGTGAAAAACACAGAATATAGAACATGCTGCGATTTTCACACAACACAAAAGTGATGCGTGAAAAACATCGCTCATGTACACAGCCCCATTGAAATGAATCGGTCCGGATTCTGTGCGGGCGCAATTCGTTTGCATCACGCATTGCACCCACGTGGAATATTCGCTTGTGTGAAAGGGGCCTAAGAGATTCTTTACTTTGAAAGTGAATTATAGTCATGTGCTAAGCCACTATATTGAATGGGCACTTACTTGTGGAATTTTTCACCATTAATCATCTTCCCCACTTGAAGCTCTAATAATTCTGTAATAAATCACTTTGTGTCACGGGGGATGGCAGTACTTCCTTTCTATCATAACTATATTAATGAAATAGTGTCTGGGAAATTAATTCAAATAAACCTCCTTGAATCAGTGTCCAAGTTATAAGAAATGTCAAATGGGTTTCCTTATAGTTTTGCCTTGCTTTCCCAGTTAGGCCCCTTTCACACAGGCGTGATTTCCGCGCGGGTATAATGCGTGAGGTGAACGCATTGCACCTTCACTGAATCCGGACCCATTCATTTCAATGGGGCTGTGTACATGAGCTGTGATTTTCCCGCATCACTTTTGCATTGCGTGAAAATCGCAGCATGTTCTATATTATGCGTTTTTCACGCAACGCAGGCCCTATAGAAGTGAATGGGGCTGCGGGAAAATCGCAAGCATCCGCAAGCAAGTGTGGATGCGATGCGATTTTCCCGCATGGTTGCTAGAAGACGATCGGGATGGGGACCCAATCTTTATTATTTTCCCTTATAACATAGTTATACAGGAAAATAATCGCATTCTCAAAAGAGAATGCAAAGTAAAAAGGGCAATAGAAGGTTAAAAATAATAAAAAAAAATAACTCCTCCATTTGATCGCGTAGATGCCGGTCTCCTGTTCTGTCTTCAGCTGAATACAGAACAGGAGACTGGCAGCTACTCGATCAGATGAAGGAGGTGTTATTTATTTTAATTTTTTTACCCTCTATTGCCCTTTTTACTTTGCATGTTATAAGGGAAAGTAATAAAATATACAGAGTACTCAACCCGAAACTGGACTTCAGTGATCGGCATTACCATCAATCGCAGACATTAGCCCCGGGTATCTGCTGTGTGAAATAGCAGGCACCTTCTATTGCTCTCACTCCACACTGGAGCGGGGGCGCCATCTTAAAGGCCCGACGGCGGATGTCCGGGAGGGGTTAAAATGAAAATATAAGTGCCGGTCTTAATAAATGACCCACATCAAGTAGAAATCCTCGCTCAGTGTTATCAGCACTGCTAATGTAGTGCTAAATCAAGGTAACAGATTCCCTTTAAACGGTATCTCTGAAGGACCGCTATCATCTTTAGCTCATTGGTTGCAATAGTTATGAAATCCTGAATCATTCTGGGCATGCTCTCGATTCATGTCTCGACTGAAATCTGTTCCGACGTCTCTTTTATGCGTTCCAAATGTTGCCTTCTGGTCGACTCACTTGGGTATGAATACAGCTTTGCTAGCTTTGATGGTAGTTTCACGTTCAACTCTGTAGTGGATGGTGAGATATGGAGCCTGAAACTCAAAAGTTCAAAACATTGTTACCCTCTTGCTCGTCAGTGTAAATCCATGACCCTCTGCCTATCGCCAATGTTCTGGCAGCTCATTTAGTATTCACCTGAATGTCTTTTCTGTCTGCATTTGTCTCAGATATGGATCCAATGCTGCTATTCATTGGAGTAATATTAATAGTATTGTGCTAACTGGTTGAAAAGGTATGGTATGTTCTTAATACCGGCTGTAATGAACATCCATTCAATGACAGTGACACCATGTAGAGTCGCTCAAACACCTTTATTCATTACAGTATCTGAAATGTTCTCATTTCTTCCAGGCGATGGACTGATGGCATTCTAAATATGCTGTCCTGGAGTTCAGGCGATGAGCCTTTTATTTTGATAACTTGTTGGGCTTTCCTACCACTAATAGTTCATGAGCCTTACGTGTATTATAAATTCAATGAAGAAAGATCTTTTTTATATCCATGGCAGTGTTCATTATTATTCTGCTCTGGTCTCTCTCGTCTCCTGGTGTTTCCTTATAGCACATTTTCTGAACACAATAATGGGAAAGTCATAAATGTGTAATATTCATCTCATATTATTTGTATTTGATGGCGACTGTCATTACACAATCTTCCATGTGTGCTGTCAGCGGTTATAAATTATTATTTAATGAGAATACTAAAGTAGCACTGAAAACCCCAGAACGAATAAACAAAACACTTATAAGCAGAGTCTGGCCAAGCCTTGCTAGTTAATTGCCGAGATGAAGGAACCTGCACTGTCGTTATTGTATGTTTGATTTATATGATGGCACAATAGATTAATATTTATTACAGCATTGTGATTGCATTTGGTTAAATAGTTCAGAGCATTAGGGTGTTGGACTAAAATACGCTGGAATATAATTCTATATTTCTTTAGAGAACCTTTTTATTTCCATATTTTTCCGTAGAGATTGTTTTTGTTTCCAATTACAAAGTGTGGATTATTTGTTCTAATATACATATTTTTGGCCCTGGAGTCTTTCTCCTGTGATTGAGAAAGCCATGATTTTCATATGGGGAAACTTGAAACAGGCCTTCACTTTACTGTAGAATTTCAGTTGAATAGATTTGTTGTTTATCTTTATTCCAAAAGAGATCATGTCATTTATTTTGCACCAATGGTCAAACAGCATTATTGTTTACCTTTTTGAAGATTTTCCTATTTTACTCCTACTATAAAATAGTATTCTATTTTCCAGTTTTATTGATGATTACCTTTTTATCCTATCTGCTTGGTGTGCCATACCAGTATGAACTCATGAGCTGAGCTGGCAGATGACAGCTGTGTTACAAAGCTGACAGCTGATCACAGACACAAAGGCAGAAATCTATCACCTCAATGTGCCAGTTTTCACTGTGTATGCGTTTTTTTTTTTTGTTTTTTTTAAACACTGTTGCAACAAAATATTGTTGCCAGTGGCACTTCTACGCCAACAGAAAAGGGACGTGGCGGGTGCAGCAGGACCAGCATATTTTCAATGCATTCGGAAAGTCTTCGGACCCTTTAACTTTCTTCAAAACTAAAATTTTGCATGGACATAAGTATTCTGAATCTTTGCTATAACACTTGAAATTTAGCTGGGGGGGGGGTCCCATTTCTCTTAATCATCTTTGAGATGTTCTACACTTTGATTGAAGTCTACCAGTGGTAAATCCAATCAGACCTAAACTAAACAGGAGCCTTAAATAAGGGCCCAAGTATCCACCGAAATTTGAAATCAAAGGTGTCTACAACCAAAAACTCCTATATGGGAATACCCAAGCACCCGCATACAAAAATGACCACCAAAATACAAAATATATCAAAACATATCTTTAATCAAATATTAGGACCAAAATAAAAATACATATATGAGCTGGCAAAGACCAATACACACAAGGAGTGTACAAGCAAAGAAGGCGGTCAGAAGTAATTGTACATGATGAAGTGATAAATACAAACAGAAAGGTAAAATATATATCACCATGTTGTTAAACCTCCTGAAAAAGAAAGCTATCAGAATCACAAAAAAATGAAGTACAGACCCTATTGATGGCACCTCCAAAACCCCGACATGTGTATCGCGTCAGCTTCCTCAGGTGCCATCAATCGGGTCTGTACTTCATTTTTGTGATTCTGATAGCTTTCTTTTTCAGGAGGGTTAAGCACATGGTGATATATCTTTTACCTTTCTGTTTGTATTTATCTTCGTCATGTACAATTACTTCCGACCCCCTTCTTTGCTTGCACACTCCTTGTCTTTGCCAACTCATATATGTATTTTACATTTTTATCCTAATATTTGAATAAAGATATGTTTTGATATATTTTGGTGGTCATTTTTGTATAATGGTGCTTGGTTGTTCCCAAATAGGAGTCAGCGGTAAATCCAGTTGATTGGACATGATTTAGAAAGATACACTACTGTCTATATAAGGTCTCCCATCTGACAATGCATATCAGAGCAAAAAACCAAGCCATGAGAAGGAAAGAACTGCCTGTAGAGCCCAGAGACACAAATTTATGGGGACATTGATCTAGATAAATGTACAAAAATATTTCTACTGCACTGAAAGGTCTCAGGAGCACAGTGGCCTCCATAATTCTTAAATGAAAGAAGTTGGAGCAACCAGGGCTTCTTAGAGCGTTCCGCCCCATCAAACTAAGTAATGGCGGCGAAAGGGGCCTTGGAAAAAGAGGTGACCAAAGAACCCAGTGGTTGCTTTGGCTGAGCTCCAAAGATCCAGTGTGCAGAAAGGGCTACCAGATTTTCTGGTCTGAAGGAGCCAAGATTGAACTTTTTGACCTCAATTCTAAGTGTCCTATATGGAGGAAACCAGGCACTGCCTAATCCCATTACTACATTAAAGTATGGTGGTGGCAGCAGCATGCTGTGGTGGTGTTTTTTAGCTGCTGGACAACAAGACTGGTCATGTTTTAGCGATAGCTAAATGGAACAAATTACAGAGATGTTCTTAATGAAAACCTGATTCAGAGTTTTCTGGATCTCAGACTGGGCCAAAAGTTCACCTTTTAACAAGACCATAACCCTAAGCACACAGTCAAGACAACAAAGGAGTGGCTTAGGGGCAACTGTATGAATGTCTTTGAGTGGCCCAGCCAGAGCCCCAACTTAAACAAGATTAAGTCATGATTAAGAACCGTAGCTGTTCGAAACGCGTTGACGTGTGAAGTGTTGTGAAAGAATCGCTGTGACTTGTAATTTTGCTCTATTCAATAAAGAAACGAAGCTTACTACTATTTCTGCTGGATCATCAAACTCTTTTTCTCACTTACCTCGGCTGCTTGCCGCACGGTCCGTGCAGGAGGGATCCCAAGTGGGAAGTCATAACGGCAGGTGAGGTGGACATTTTATTTCTCAAGCCCCAACTTAAACACAATCAAACATCTCTGGAGAGACCTGAAAATGACTGTCCATCGACGATCGGCCCCTGTGTGCCCATCCATATGACAAATCACAGGGTGCTAATCAGTACTAACACAGTCTATGGTATAAGCAAAGTGTAACAAAAGTAAAACAAAAGTGAAAAATGTTTTTCAATGCACAAGCCTTCGTTTATTCAGTGCTGAGGGATGCTGTGCAAGTCACAGGGACATTTAGCTTAGCTGGTTGGTCCTTTTGCTGGGTTAGACTGTTGAAGATTGTTAGACAATTAGGGACATAGACTTATAGCAGTATTGCTTTCCCTTTCATCTGTTTTCTTTCCCCTTTTCGTGTCCATTCTTCCTTTCTTTCCTTTTCCTTCAGCCTTGAATAGGAAAATGTGGGGGGTTTTAGGGAGCTATTGTTTGTTTGTATCTAGGGACACCCTGCAAACCTCGGATTACACTATTTTACCCCAAATACACTATAGAGAAATGACGTTGGTTGCGCCTGTTGACAAACACCAAATGCCCTCTAGTTCATGCTGTCATTTTGACAGATAAAACAAGTCCTTACATATAACAGTCAGTAATAGCTGCTAAATAGCAACTAATACAACTATTTTACCAGAGAAGTTCTCTGGATTGGTTGGATTTGAGTCTGGTTTCAACTTATGATTGCCCAGAATAGACCATTGTATGTTGAAAATATTGTATCCTGAGGCCATTGTATATTGAGGGATGTTGACACCTTTTGCTTTTACGGCGCTCATCTGAAGGGGTAGATCATGTGATATTTTTATATATAGCTGGCCATGACAGACTTGGCAATATTTTTTTTTTGCAATCTTACACAATAAAAGCATT
The DNA here is from genome assembly GCA_033119425.1 of Bufotes viridis. Classification (NCBI taxonomy): domain Eukaryota; kingdom Metazoa; phylum Chordata; class Amphibia; order Anura; family Bufonidae; genus Bufotes; species Bufotes viridis. The sequence continues at coordinate 107,830,375 of CM065589.1, forward strand.
TAAAAAAAATAAAATAATCCGGGGCGGCAGTCCCCGGCACCCACATCCCTTCGGATTGCTGCATTTCCACTGTTGCATCTCCCTGTCGCTCGGATCAAAACATCCGGCGACTGGGGAGCAGCCAATAGCAGGGCACAGCCTTAGGCTACATGCACACGACCGTTGCCTGCCTCCGCGTCCGCTCCTCCTTGAAATTTTGCGTCCGTCAAAAAAAACGGATGACGGACCGTTTTTTTTGACGGATCCGATTTTTATGGCAGATCCATTGTAAAAATGCCTATTCTTGTCCGCAAACGTGAAAAAAATAGGACATGCACTATTTTTTTTGACGGAATGAAAACACGGATCACGGATGCGGAACAAAAACGGTTGACCATCCGCATTTTTTGACGGACCCATTGAAATGAATGGGGAAGCATCCTATCCGTGAAAAAAAACGGAACGGACACGGAAACAAACAACGGTCGTGTGCATGGGGCCTTACAAGCAGATGTAGATGTGAGGTCATCTCGACAAGCAACCAACATGGGGGTGAATGTTGCATAACTACGGTGGTGTGCAGGAAAATGGGGCATTTAGGGTGAACGGTCTCTATTAGTAAGTGATAATGTGTGGGGTTTTTTTCCCGTCCATTGATACTGAAAATGGCAAAACCAAAATACCACTTTAAAGATGAGCCAGGCACCTCCACTGCGCGACTTCTTCCTGCCTTAATTGACTTGGCTCCCTATGTGCAAATAGGGAAAGACCTGTTAGTCAAGGAGAGCAGGCAGAGAGAAGCCATACAGCAGACTCTTCTCCCCATTGCCCATATGTCTCTGATCATGTGTATAGTATAAATCTAGTCATTTCTATATCACCCAGCAGCAAGAAATAACAAGTAGGACTGAGACATGGCAGACCCTAAAAGTACATTTTATTGGAGTCATAATGAGTTATTTATTGGTCAGAGTACGGTTTCTACCTTGAAGAATGCGCCGCGTTCCCTCTTTATTACACTTTCTTCTCAAGTGATGCAAATGTATGCACCCACCCTGCCGTGATATTTAAATGTATTGCCTCTTATATGTTTATATATAAACCTGGAATGTGCGGAGGCACTTCATAAAACAAGCCTGGCATTCATAGGGGAATTTCAGCTAATGTTTTTATGCATCGTGTACTAGAAAGAAAAGTATATAATTGCATTTGGTTTTGTGGTTCTGCCTATTGTCAATTTAAAAAATTTGTACCTCTGATCTTGATAATGATCTGTAGCATGGAAACATTTCTACATACAGGAGCATTATTTCAAAGTTACTGAGCCTCTACGCGATCATATTAAACGGTAAAGATTAAAGCCTTTCTCCCACCAAGAAGTGTTCGTAGATGAAGTGGATCTGCAGTGATAAATTGTGAGAGAGGAAAAGCATATCGCCTTTATAATCTCATAGATCATAAGTATCACACGGAAACAAATGCAGCCCCTCTCTGCATATATACGGCACACGCAGCCTTTCATTTCTCACGCCTTATAGGAGAAAATGACCGTTTCTGGCGGGGAAATGTCATAAAAATTGAGAAATTCAGCTAAATCTTTCACACTCTTTATTACTGATGACTTTTTGTGTCATATTTACTATTACTTCAGTACCATACTTGAAGAAAATGTCATTAATGTGCATCAGTATGCATTCCCCTGCCCTCTCCCTGTTTATGCATACTTCAAAGTCTTCAGCTTCTGGAGTAATCGTTAATATGCTGGGCATGTGTCAATGATCGCCGCAAGTTTTACTTCTCTTGATGACTTCTGCTTCTCAAAGGCTTTTTACAATATATTTAATTTGCAAAGCTATAGCTTGGCACAGACAGTTTTGCATATAATAACATCTAATACAAAAACTACTGTCTTAATCCAGTACCTTCTTCAAAAGTTACTTTCGAGGAGTCCTCTATACAAAACTTGGTCCACTTTAAATATTTTTCCAGCTGACTCACTGTTAGTATTGGAGAAATTCTTAACCACGCATAGATGCCCGCACAGCTGTGAAAAATGAAGTTTTACTGTGTACCAATGAGGCTCTGCTTTTTCAGCATCTGCCGCACCCTCTCCACTTTGATTGACAGGGTCTGGCGTGATGACGTTTACACTGCCAGGCCCTGTCACAGTGCAGAGAGAGCTGAGCCTTTAGGAGTAATGGCAACGCCCCCTTTGCTCCTTGAGGCTCATTTACATATATTAAAATATAATTTTTCTCAGCAATCTGGACACATGAACATGGGACCATCACAGATGCCTAAAGCTGCTACAAATCTGCTGTTAGATGCCCTTTAATAGTGTTGCCTGCTTTATTGCCCCTTCCCATGTATTCTAGATTGGTGTAATAGACTATGTCACACTCTTAGAGCTCCCTCCACCTGTCAGCTAGAGCTGAGAACTGCTGCAAAGAGTGGTTTTAACCATTTGAGGACATAGGTCTTCTATGCATTACATGAACTGCCTATTGAGTTCACTGGCTATTAGACAGCCACTTCCCCCCGCTTGGAAGCCTTTTTCTTGGACAACGGTTTTTCTTGCATTTGTATTTTACTTTGGCTTAAAATTTTCAAGCAATTTTTTTTATGTGAGAATGAATTGTATCCTTCAGCAGTAGAGTATGAATCTTGCATAACTGTGGATTATTGAGTAGTAGAATTACAAATCATACAGTGTAAGGCTACTTTCACACTTGCGGCAGAGTGATCCGTCGATCTGCACGCAAACAGAAAGCATTTGAAGACTGATCTGGCTACAAATCCGTCTTACAAATGCATTGCAAGAACGGATCCGTCTCTCTGCTTGTCAGGTGGAGAGACGGATCCGTTATAAATTTTGTTTCAGATTTTTACCGGTCTGCGAATGCATTTCGGTATTTTGAATGCCGGATCCGGCACTAATACATTCAAGTGGGAAAAAAGGCAAGTGTTCCGGAATTTTGCACGCAGATAATACCGTAGCATGCTGCAGTATTCTCTCCGTCCTGAAATGTCAAAAAGACTGAACTGAAGGCATCCTGATGCATCCTGAACGGATTTCTCTCCATTCAGAATGCATAAAACTGATCAGTTATTTTCAGGGTGGATTTGATTTAAATCACTAGTCAGTAAGGCTTGATTGAAATCATAGTTTTCTACATAAAGCTACTTTCACAGTTGCGTTTGGGGATCCGCTTGTGAGATCCGTTGGAAGGTCTCACAAGAGGCCTCAAACTGATCCGTTCAGCCCAAATGCATTCCGAATGGATGCGGATCTGTTCAGAAAGCACTGGTTTGGCTCCATACCGCCTCCTTTCCGTTTTGTAGGCGGACTCCAAAATGCTGCTTGCAGAGTTTTGGTGTCCGCTTAGCGATGCTGAGCCAAACGGATCCGTCCTGACTTACAATGTAAGTCAATGGGGACGGATCTGTTTGCATTGACTTTCAATAGGGATCAGAACGTATCCGTTCGGGACTTAGCATTTTTTTCCACATATAATACAAACCGATCCGTTCTGAACGGATGCATTGGTTTGTATTTTCAGTGCGGATCCGTTTGTACAAGTACTGGACGGACCCGCACCGAACGCAAATGTGAAAGTAGCCCTAAGACTAATTCTTGCTGGTATAACTTATCATATGCAAGTAGATGAAGATTTGCTGTGCAGAAGAGGCATATGATCTCTGCTGAGTCAAATTCAGTTTTGAGAACTGCAAAAGTAAACCAAGCATCTGTGATAATATCTTGTAGGCAGAGAAACTGCCCAATAATCTAAGAAAAACCTCTGGAAGAGCGGGACATTGTGAATGGATTAATGGAATTTATTTACAAAAAAAAATTTAACATATACAGCCTTATTCTACATAATTAAAAAACTAATTTATTTCATGATGGAATAACCTTTGGATGGTAATATATTTTCCTCAAAAAGCATTTTATATAAAAAATCCGAGTTAAGTCAAATAAATCCGATTTAAATCAAAAAAAATCCGATTTAAATCAAATAAATCCGTTTTTTTTTTTTTTTTTTTAAAAATCGGATTTTTATCCACCCTGGTTATTTTGCTGTATTGAGCCCCTATGACGGAACTCTATGCCGGAAAAGAAAAACGCAAGTGTGAAAGTACCCCAAGTAGGAATTTCTGTACAGAAAAATAAACCTTCATAGAATACAAAGACAAGTTTTTACCTGATACTTTACTTTTTTTTTTGAGCCATGCCAAATATTTCTCTACAGTAAAAAAACAAAAACAAATCACAAGTTATCGAATTATTCATGTGTTTCTGTTAATCTAAAGGTAAATTCAATTCCTTTCCAACACATTTTTGTTTCCTAGGGACCTGGCAGCTCGAAACTGTCTTGTAGGTGAAAATAATGTTTTGAAAATCAGTGACTTTGGCATGTCTCGTCAAGAGGATGATGGAATATATTCATCTTCTGGTTTAAAGCAGATTCCTATCAAATGGACAGCCCCAGAAGCCCTTAATTATGGTAAGATTCCTCTTCTTTCTGGTTGTAAAATGCTGATGAGTATAAATGTGTTTTTATTTTTTATTTGATTGTACTATGAGTTATTCACTTGTCATATTAGTATGATACAAAAAAGATCATTAGTACAGAAATGTGTCCGTTCTATATCTGATCAAGAAATAGGTAGTCAAAGCTATCTTTGCTATTGCTAGCCTCTGGGTTCATGAAGTTGGGTTTGCCACACTCTCACCCTTTTCATATATGCAGAGCCATGCTGTTTGCTATAGGTTTTTATTATTATTTATTGTTAAAGTGGCATTTATTCCATGGTGCTGTACATATGAAAATGTAATAAAAAACAAGTACAATAACAAGATACAAACTGGTACAGGAGGAGAGAGGACCCTGCCCGCGAGGGCTTACAATCTACAGGGTATAGGAGAGGGACACAGTAGGTGAGGTTAAAGCTGGTCATATGGCTGTATAGTGGTAGCAGGGTTACTGTAGGTTGTAGGCTTGTCTGAAGAGGTGGATTTTCAGGTTTCCGTTTGAAAGTTTCCACTGTGAATGAGAGTCTTATATGTTGGAGTAGAAAGTTCCAGAATTTAGCGGATGCACAAGAGAAATCTTGGAGGCGATTATGGGAAGAGGTGGTAAGAAGAGAGTAGAGAAGGCGGTGTTTTGATGGTCAGAGATTATTTATGGGGATGTTTCAGTAAAGTAGTTCAGAGATGTATGGAGGGGACAGATTGTAGCAGCCCTTATATGTACCGTATTTCTTAGTATTATAAAGTGAATTGAAGTGAAGGGGTTGGCAGAGGAGTAACGGGAGAGAGGTGGATTACTCTGGCAGCAGAGTTGAGGATAGATTGGAAGGGTGCTGGATGGAAGGCCACAGAGGAAGATGTTACCGTAGTCTAGATGGGAGATGCAGACTCCTGGTTGCGGAATATGCGGATACCAGAGATATTTTTGAGTTGGAGGAGGCAGGAGGTGGAAAGGTCTCATTTTTTTACTCCTGAATATTAAGTATTTAAAACTGAAGATGATATGTTGGTTTCAGAACATTGGGGGAGATATATTAATGTACGTGAGACTACAATCTTAATTCATTTGAGGCAGAATTTGTGGTGCACACTCGTTGAGCCAAATATGTTGATTGAGTGCCAGAATTTGTGCTAGTTTATGACATGCTGGATACGACTGTCTGCAAGTCAACGTTTCTGACAACTTTTTTCTAGTTCTGCTTTGCACCTTATTTTTCACACTCTTAGTGCATCGTGTGGAGAAAATAATATACCAGCTCAATATTGGTCTAAAAAGTGATGGAAAGAACTGTGATGCATTATGTTGCAAATTGGCATCCTGTGGCGCATTGTGTTTTCATCGCTCCTTAAGACTGACTTACACACCAAAAAAAAACTGTTTACAACAAAATCACAGCTTTAGGGCTTGTTCACGTGATCTTACCTTGTTTTGCGGTCTGCAAAACACGGATGCCGCCCGTGTGCCTTCAGCAACTTGCAGAACGGACAGCCCTTTATAGAAATGCCTATTCTTGTCCGCAAAATGGAAAAGAATAGGACATGACTTATCATTTCTGCGGGGCCACGGAACGGAGCAATGGATGAGGACAGCACACGGATTTTACGTCCCTATTGAAGTGAATGGGTCCGCGCCCGAGCCGCAAAAAATGCGGCTCGGATGCGGAACCAAACCACAGTCGTGTGAATGAGCCCTTATGCCTTATTCACTCCTCAGTGTTTTGGTCATTGATTTTCATCAGTTATTGTGAGCCAAAACCAGACGCAGCTCTAAATACAGAACAGGTGCAGATTTTTCCCATATACCTTATCTCTGTGGAGGCTTCACTCTTGGTTTTGGCTCACAATCTTTGACCGAAACACTGATGTGTGAATTTGGCTCGGATGATTCAGCCCCACCTCCTGGTGCCTGAACGTCGAATTTGAATATGAATAAAAACCGACATTTCTCTGCAGCTGTTTAGCATACAGACACAAATAAGTCAGCATAATGAGCCCTACCAGGCAGTATGCCTGATTTAGTAGGGTTGATCCTGGTGACAGAGCCGCTTTAACCACTTGAAGACCACAGGTTTATACCCCCCTAGTGACCAGGCCCTTTTTTACAAATCCGCACTACACTACTTTCACCGTTTATTGCTCGGTCATACAACTTACCACCCAAATGAATTTTACCTCTTTTTCCTCTCACTAATAGAGCTTTCATTTGGTGGTATTTCATTGTTGCTGACATTTTTACTTTTTTTGCTATTAATAAAAATGTAACGACATTTTTGCAAAAAAAATGACATTTTTCACTTTCTGTTGTAAAATTTTTTTAAAAAAAAATACATTTCTATATAAATTTTTCACAAAATTTATTGTTCTACATGTCTTTGATAAAAAAAAAATCCAATAAGTGTATATTTATTGGTTTGGGTAAAAGTTATAGCGTTTACAAACTATGGTGCAAAAAAGTGAATTTCCGCATTTTGAAGCAGCTCTGACTTCTGAGCACCTGTCATGTTTCTTCAGGTGCTAGAATGTCAGGATAGTAAAAATACCCCCCAAATGACACCATTTTAGAAAGAAGACACCCCAAAGTATTCGCGGAGGGGCATGGTGAGTTCATGTATCATTTAATTTTTTTTCACAAGTTAGCGGAAAATGACACTTTCTGAGAAAAAAAAAATAATAATAAAGTTTCCATTTCTGCTAACTTCTGGCAAAAAAAAAAAAAAATCTCAGACGGACTCACTATGCCCCTCAGTGAATACCTTGGTGTGTCTACTTTCCGAAATGGGGTCATTTGTGGGGTGTGTTTACTGCTCTGGCATTTTGGGCGGGGCTAAATTGTGAGCAGCCATGTAAAACCTAAAGTTACTCGTTGGAATTTGGGCCCCTTTGCGCACCCAGGCTGCAAAAAAGTGTCACACACTTGGTATCGCCATACTCAGGAGAAGTAGGGCAATGTGTTTTGGGGTGTATTTTTACATATACCCATGCTGGGTGAGAGAAATATCTCTGTAAATTGTCAACTTTGTATAAAAAAATTTAAAAAGTTGTCGTTTACAGAGATATTTCTCACACAAAGTATGGGTATATATAAAAATACACCCCAAAACACATTGCCCTACTTCTCCTGAGTACGGCGATACCACATGAGTGACACTTTTTTGCAGCCTGGGTGCGCAAAGGGTCCTAATTCCAATGAGTACCTTTAGGATTTCACAGGACATTTTATACAAAGTTGTCAATTTACAGAGATATTTCTCACACCCAGCAGGGGTATATGTAAAAATACACCCCAAAACACATTGCCCTACTTCTCCTGAGTACGGCGATACCACGTGTGACACTTTTTTGCAGCCAAGATGCGCAAAGGGGCCCTAATTCTAATGAGTACCTTTTAGGAGGGCATTTTTACGCATTTTTCTTCTCACGCTTTAGGGCCCCTAAATACCCCACATGTGACCCCATTTTGGAAAGAAGACACCCCAAGGTATTCCGTGAGGGGCATGGCGAGTTCATGAAGATTTATTTTTGGCACAAGTTAGCGGAAATTGACTTTTTATTGTTTTTCTCACAAAGTCTCCCTTTCCGCTAACTTTTGACAAAAAGTTAAATTTTCATGGACTCACTATGCCCCTCAGCGAATACCTTGGTGTGTCTAATTTCCAAAATGGGGTCATTTGTGGGGTGTTTGTACTGTTCTGGCATTTTGGGAGGGGCTAAATTGTGAGCAGCCATGTAAAACCTAAAGGTACTCGTTGGAATTTGGGCCCTTTGCACCTAGGCTGCACATGTGGTGTCACACGTGGTATCGCCGTACTCAGGAGAAGTAGTGCAATGTGTTTTGGGGTGTATTTTTACATATACCCATGTTGGGTGAGAGAAATAACTCTGAAAATTGACAACTTTGTATAAAAAATTTTAAAGTTGTAGTTTACAGCGATATTTCTCACACAAAGTATGGGTATATATAAAAATACACCCCAAAACACATTGCCCTACTTCTCCTGAGTACGGCGATACCACATGAGTGCCACTTTTGCAGCCTAGATGCGCAAAGGGTCCTAAATCCAATGAGTACCTTTAGGATTTCACAGGACATTTTATACAAAGTTGTCAATTTACAGAGATATTTCTCACACCCAGCAGGGGTATATGTAAAAATACACCCCAAAACACATTGCCCTACTTCTCCTGAGTACGGCGATACCACGTGTGACACTTTTTTGCAGCCAAGATGCGCAAAGGGGCCCTAATTCTAATGAGTACCTTTTAGGAGGGCATTTTTACGCATTTTTCTTCTCACGCTTTAGGGCCCCTAAATACCCCACATGTGACCCCATTTTGGAAAGAAGACACCCCAAGGTATTCCGTGAGGGGCATGGCGAGTTCACAGAAGATTTTTTTTTTGGCACAAGTTAGCGGAAATTGATTTTTTATTGTTTTTTTCTCACAAAGTCTCCCTTTCCGCTAACTTTTGACAAAAAGTTAAATTTTTCATGGACTCACTATGCCCCTCAGCGAATACCTTGGGGTGTCTAATTTCCAAAATGGGGTCATTTGTGGGGTGTTTGTACTGTTCTGGCATTTTGGGAGGGGCTAAATTGTGAGCAGCCATGTAAAACCTAAAGGTACTCGTTGGAATTTGGGCCCCTTTGCGCACCTAGGCTGCACATGTGGTGTCACACGTGGTATCGCCGTACTCAGGAGAAGTAATGCAATGTGTTTTGGGGTGTATTTTTACATATACCCATGTTGGGTGAGAGAAATAAATCTGAAAATTGACAACTTTGTATAAAATTTTTTTGTAGTTTACAGCGATATTTCTCACACAAAGTATGGGTATATATAAAAATACACCCCAAAACACATTGCCCTACTTCTCCTGAGTACGGCGATACCACATGTGTGCCACTTTTTTGCAGCCAAGATGCGCAAAGGGGCCCTAAAACCAATGAGTACCTTTAGGATTTCACAGGGCATTTTTACGTATTTTGGATTCTCACACTTTAGGACCCCTAAAATGCCAGGGCAGTATAAATACCCCACAAGTGACCCCATTTTGGAAAGAAGACACCCCAAGGTATTCCGAGAGGGGCATGGAGAGTTTACAGAAAAAAAAATTTTTTGGCACAAATTAGCGGAAATTGATATATATATATATATATTTTTTTTACAAAGTCTCATATTCCACTAACTTGTGACAAAAAATAAAATTTTACATGAACTCACCATACCCCTCACGGAATACCTTGGGGTGTCTTCTTTCTAAAATGGGGTCACTTGTGAGGTGTTTGTACTGCCCTGGCATTTGAGGGTCTCCGCAATCATTACACGTATGGCCAGCATTAGGAGTTTCTGCGATTCTCCTTATATTGAGCAGACGGGTAATGAGATTTTTTTTCCCGTTCAGCCGCTGGGCTGAAAAAATAAATAAATGAACGGCACAGATTTCTTCATTCGCATCGATCAATGTGGATGAAAAAATCTCTGCCAAAATTAGTGACTGCGGTGCGGTGGGATGGGTGCTAACTACCTAACAAGTAGCTAGCTAACTGGCGGTGATAAGGGACCCTTATGCCCCATTCACACGTCCGAAATTCTGTTTGCGGAACGGAATTGTGGACCCATTCATTTCTATGGGGACAGACTTTGTCCCGCTCGGATCCGGAATTACGGATCCGCACTTCCGGGTCTGCACTACCATTTCGCAAAAATATAGAACATGTCCTATTCTTGTCCGCAATTGCATTTTCTGTATAGTTCTGTGCGGATCTGCAAAATGCGGAAAGCACATTGCCGGTGTCCGTATTTTGCAGATCCGTAGATCCATGGAGAATGAGCCTTACAGGGGGGTGATTAGTGACAGGGGGTGATCAGGGGGGGTGACATGGGTGATCAGGGGTAAATCAGTGATGGGGGGGGGCGGGGTGTGTAGTGATTGGTGCGAAATCTCAGGTCTCACGAGATGATGCCGATAGGCGGCAGTGAGACCTGAGAGAGCCGCCGCGCTGACGCCCATCGGCGTTAGCGTGGCGGCAAGTGGTTAAACAGTAGCTCTGTAGCCAAAAAGGTTGGAGAGGTAGCTTGTTTTGGCCATTAACCACTTCGCATCCGGGCCATTTGCCCTCTTCCTGCCCAGGCCTAATTTTGCAAATCTGACATGTGACACTTTATGTGGTAATAACTTTGGAACACTTTTACTTATCCAAGACATTCTGAGACTTTTTTCTCGTCACATATGGTACTTCATGACAGTGATAAATTTTAGTCAAAATATTTTAATTTATTTTATTTTTTTAGATACCAAATTTACCCATCATTTGGAAAAATTCGCAATTTTCAAAATTTCAATTTCTCTGCTTTTGAAACAGATAGTGATACCTCCTAAAATAGTTATTACTTTACATTTCCCATATGTCTAATTCATGTTTGCATAATTTTGTGAATGCAATTTTATTTTTTGCGGATGTTAGAAGGCTTAGAAGTTTACAAGCAAATCTTGACATTTTTTAGAAAATTTCCAAAACCCACTTTTTAAGGACCAGTTTAGGTGTGAAGTCACACTGTGAGGCGTACATAATAGAAACCACCAGAAAATTACCCCATTTTAGAAACTTCACCCCTCAAGGTATTCAAAACTGATTTTACAAATGTTCTTAACCCTTTACGTGTTCCACAAGAATTAATGGAAAATGGAGATGAAATTCAAGAATTTCACTTTTTTGGCATTTTAATCCTTTTTTTCCGCTAACAAAGCAAGGGTTAACAGCCAAACAAAACTCAATATTTATTGCCCGGATTCTGTAGTTTATAGAAACACCCCATATGTGGTCGTAAACTGCTGTACGGGCACACGGCAGGGAACAGAAGGAAAGGAGCACTATGTGGTTTTTGGAAGGCAGGTTTTGCTGGACTGGTTTTTTGACACCATGTCACATTTGAAGACCCCCCTGATGCACGCCTAAAGTAGAAACTCCAAAAAAGTGACCCATTTTTGAAACCACGTGATAAGGTGGCAGTTTTGTTACTATTTTAGGGTACATATGATTTTTGGTTGCTCTATATTACACTTTTTGTAAGGCAAGGTAACAAGAAATAGTTGTTTTGGCACTGTTTTTATTTTTTGTTATTTACAATGTTCATTTGACAGGTTAGATTATGTGCTAGTTTTATAGAGCAGGTTATTTTGGACGCGACAATACCAAATAGGACTACTTTTTTGGGTTGTTTGTTTCAGTTTTACATAATAAAGCATTTTTGAAAAAAATATTTTTTTTAGTTTCTCCACATTCTGAAAGCCATAGTTTTTGTTTTGGGGTGATTGTCTTATGTAGTGGCTCATTTTTTTCGGTATGAGATGACACTTTGATTGGTACTATTTTAAGGTGCATATGACTTTTTGATCACTTGGTATTACACTTTTTGTGATGTAAGGTGACAAATGGCTTTTTATCTTTTTTACGGTGTTTTTTACAGTGTTCATCTGAGGGGTTAGGTCATGTGATATTTTTATAGAGCAGGTACTTACGGACGCGGGGATACCTAATATGTATACTTTTTTATTTACTTAAGTTTTACACAATAACAGCATTTTTTAAACCAAAGAAATTATATTTTAATGTCTCCATGTTCTGAGAGCTATTTATTTTTTTTTTTTGCGGAAGAGGTGACTGTTTTATTGGTATCATTTTTTTGGACATACGCTTTTTTGATAACTTGCTGTTGCACTTTTGGTGATGTAAGGGGACAAAAATTATTTTTTTTTTTACCCAGTTTTCATTTTTTATGGTGTTTATCGGACAGGGTGGGTCATGTGTTATATTTAACCTCTTTCCGACCGCCTCACGCAGGATTGCGTCCTGCGGGCGGTCGGTTCATTCCTCCTTGACGCGCCGCGGCCATCTCGCGAGACGCGAGATGACGCGCTCCTGAGCCCGGTGGAACGCAAGTGGAACGCACCGCCGGGCTCAGGACAAGTTCGTCACCAGCCTGCCAGCCAATGATCAGCGCTGGCAGGCTGGTGATTTTTAAAATCGCCTATGGAAATAGGCGATATAAGGCATATTTACAAACATATGGCTTTTATAAGGATCTGTGCCATGTGCTGGGTCCTTTTCATCGGTTGGACCCAGCACAGAGCACAGATCCCAAGTAAGTGCACCAATCACTACATATCAGGCCCTGATCACCCCCTGATCACCTATAATTAACCCCTTGATCACCTGTCAATACATAGTGAAAGGGAAAAAGTGATCAGTGTCACTTTTGTGAACTGTCACTTTTTTTTTTTCACCAGTATTGACTGTTAGGTTTAGGTTAGTTTAGGTCCCTTTGGTAGGTAGTTAGCGTTAGCGCCCAGCCCACCGCACCGCAGTCACTGATTCGCTGATTAGCGTAGCGCTAATCAGCGTTTGTACTTTTATAGTATCTGTAAGTGATCAGAACTGATCACGGTCAGATCTATAATAGTATTACTGTCACTTTAGTTCGCCCTCCACCCCAAACGCAGTGTTTGCCCGATCAGACCTGATCGGTCGCCCACACCTGCGCTCACCCACGCCCGCCTCGCCGCAGTGACAAAAAAATTTTTTTGTATCACTGCACAATCACTTCACAAGCGCTGCGGCGATAAAAATCAGTTTTGATCTTTTTATCAATCGCAGCGGCTTCTGTACTTCGCTACACTCCCATTTGTAAGACAGGCTTGCTTTTTTCTTGGTAGTCTCAGGGAATACCCCCTAAATTTAGACGGCCAAATGTCAAACAAGGGGTATTCCTCTGAAGAGGCCTACAGGATTCTGACCCAGTCGGATGAGGAATGGGAACCCTCATCTGACGAATCTAGCGGGTCAGAATATGAACCTGTAGAAAGCAGTGGCTCTCTGACTCAAAGTTCTGACGAGGAGGTGGAGGTCCCTGATAGAACCAGGCGTACCCGGCCCCGTGTTGCTAGACCGCAGGCTGCGCAGGATCCGCTTCAAGGGCAGCAGAGTGGGGCTGGCGCTGCCGGGTTACGTGGTGAGGCATACACCAGCAGCGCAGCCCGTCCTGGACCTAGTACCAGCACTGCCGTAGAACATGGTGAAGTGGCGAGCACCAGAAGGGCAGTTGAAGCTGGTACGGTGGCACGTGCAGTAGTTTCCCGCCGCAGCCACCGCAAAGACAGGCCCGTAGAGCCCCTAGAGTCCCTGAGGTGCTGGCAAATCCTGATTGGCAGCCCCCAACTTCAGCCGCACCAGTAGTTCCCCTTTCACCGCCCAGTCAGGAGTTCGGGTGGAAACAGCTCAGATAGGATCGGCGCTGGGGTTTTTTGAGCTGTTTTTCACTGCGGAGCTCTATGACTTAGTCGTGGCAGAAACAAATCGGTATGCCACTCAATTTATCGCCGACAACCCGGGAAGCTTCTATGCCCAGCCTTTCCGGTGGAAACCAGTCCAAGTTTCCGAATTTAGAACTTTTCTGGGCCTTCTCCTCAACATGGGCATTACAAAAACATGAATTGCGGTCATATTGGTCCACGAACCCAATTCATCACATGCCCATGTACTCTGCTGCCATGTCCAGGACACGCTTTGAGACCATCCTGCGTTTCCTGCACTTTAGTGACAACACCACCTCCCGTCCCAGAGGCCACCCAGCTTTTGACCGGCTCCACAAAATTCGGCCCCTCATAGACCATTTCAACCTGAAATTTGCAGATTTGTATACCCCTGCACAAAACATCTGCGTAGACGAGTCCCTAATACATTTTACCGGGCGCCTTGGCTTCAAGCAGTACATCCCAAGCAAGCGCGCCCGGTATGGGGTCAAATTGTATAAGCTCTGTGAAAGGGCCACAGGCTATACGCACAAATTTCGGATCTATGAGGGAAAAGATCAGACCCTGGAGCCGGTCGGTTGCCCTGACTACCTGGGGAGCAGTGGGAAGATAGTCTGGGACTTGGTGTCACCCTTATTCGGCAAGGGGTACCATCTTTACGTGGACAACTTTTACACAAGTGTGGCCCTCTTCAAGCATTTGTTCCTAGAACAGATTGGCTGCTGCGGCACCGCGCGACCTAGTCGCCGGGCTACCCCCAACGGCTTCTTACCACCCGACTTGCAAGGGGGCAGAGGGCTGCACTGTGTAACGACGAACTGCTCGCGGTGAAATGGAGAGACAAGCGTGACGCTTACATGCTCTCCTCCATTCACGCAGACACGACAGTCCAAATTGAACGGGCAACCAGTGTCGTTGAAAAGCCCCTCTCGGTCCACGACTATAACCTCCACATGGGAGGGGTGGACTTCAACGACCAGATGTTGGCCCCGTATTTAATTTCCCGACGCACCAGACGCTGGTATAAGAAGGTGTCTGTATATTTATTTCAATTGGCTGCCTATAATAGTTACGTTCTCTACAGTAAGGCTGGGAGAACAGGATCCTTCCTCAAATTTCAGGAAGAGATCATTTCGGAACTCCTGTATCCAGGAGGTTCCGTGGCCCCATCCACCAGTGTAGTTAGCCGTCTACACGAGCGGCACTTCCCTAGCGTTGTGCCTGGTACCTCAACCCAACCGCCACCCCGAAAAAGATGTCGTGTCTGTAGCAGGAGTGGAATAAGGCGTGACACCCGTTATTTCTGTCCTGACTGTCCTGACCACCCTGCCCTATGCCTAGGGGAGTGTTTCCGGAAGTACCACACTCAGGTACACTTAGGGACCTAGGGATTGCAGGACACAGGTAGTTTTTACAATCAGGCTCAAGGGTCTCTCAGGATACTAGGTTTTGAGAGACCCTAACACATAGGGGACGGTGCTGCTGTGCTACTGCAGAAGTGTGAAACGGTAGAAACCTCTCCTTTCACTTGGGATAACGTGTATAGTGTACTTCTCACCATCTCTGTGTGATTTACACTTTACACATTGTCCCATGGGAAAGGAGAGGTTTCTGCTAGGAAAATAAAGCGTGAAATGGTTAAAAAAGAAAAAAATGAAACAGGTAGCAAGAAAAAAATCTTGAGTTAGTTCAGGTTTTAAAAGTTCATTTTTTTTTCATGTTCAGGTTTTATTCATGTTTTATAAAGTTTGCAACGTTCAAGTCATGTGCCTGTTGCCTGTTTTTTCTTTTTTTTTTTTTTTTCCACCCTAACCACCCTTTATTTTCCAGGTAGATCAACGGACCAACCGATGAAAACGCCGCAGCACTGATGTGAATTCTGAGAGAAGCATTGCGCTGCTGTCAGAAGACACGTGAAGTCGGTGTATGCGGCGCTGCAAGACGAGATTTCTCCTCTGCAGGACAGGTACGTTTGCCCTGGCATGTGAGCTGAGGAGAGGTGTTGGAGTTCATATGCTTTGGCAAACACTTTGTATCAAAAATCTGGCAAAGATAGTCTTCCTCCACACCGATCGATTGATCGATGTGAATGGAGAAATCACGCTTGCCAGGACATAGGAGCTGAAGTGGGTATGGATGTTTGGGCGGAGTCCCTATGTCCTGGCAATCGCCAGGCCCCTCTATTTTTTTGCATATTTTTGGCAGAGATTTTTTTATCCACATCGATCGATGCGAATGAGGAAATCTGTGCCGCTCATTTTTTCTTTCAGCCCAGAGGCTGAACGGAAAAATCTCATTACCCGTATGCTCCATATAAGGAGAATAGCAGAAACTCCTAATGCTGGCCATACATGTAATGATTGCAGAGACCCTCAAATGCCAGGGCAGTACAAAAACCTCACATGTGACCCCATTTTGGAAAGAAGACACCCCAAGGTATTCGCTGAGGGGCATATTGAGTCCATGAAAGATTGAATTTTTGTCACAAGTTAGCGGAAAGGGAGACTTTGTGTGAAAAACAAAAAATCAAATTCCGCTAACTTGTGCCAAAAAAATCTTGTATGAACTCACCATGCCCCTCACAGAATACCTTGGGTGTCTTCTTTCTAAATGGGGTCACATGTGGTATTGAGCTGCCCTGGCATTTTAGGGGCCCTAAAGCGTGAGAAGAAAATGCGTAAAAATGCCCTCCTGAAAGGTACTCATTGGAATTGGGGTCCTTTGTGCATCTTGGCTGCAAAAGTGCCACACATGTGGTATCGCCATACTCAGGAGAAGTAGGGCAATGTGTTTTGGGGTGTATTTTACATATACCCATGCTGGGTGAGAGAAATATCTCTGTAAATTGACAACTTTGTATAAAAAATGGAAAAAGTTGTCATTTACAGAGATATTTTTCACACCCAGTATTGGTATATGTAAAAATACACCCTAAAACACATTGCTCTACTTCTGCCGAGTACGGCGATACCACATGAGTGGCACTTTTTTGCAGCCAAGATGCGCAAAGGGGCCCTAAATCCAATGAGTACCTTTAGGATTTCACAGGACATTTCTACTCATTTGGATTCCAAACCGCTTCTCACGCTTTAGGGGCCCCTAAAATGCCAGGGCAGTAAAAATACCCCACAAGTGACCCCATTTTAGAAAGTAGACACCCCAAGGTGTTCTGTGAGGGGCATAGTGAGTCCATGTAAAATTTTATTTTTGTCACAAGTTAGTGGAATATGAGACTTTGTAAGAAAAAGAAAAAAAAAAAACATTTCGCTAACTTGTGACAAAAATAAAAACTTCCATGAATTCACTATGCCCATCAGCGAATATCTTAGGGTGTCTACTTTCCAGAATGGGTCACTTGTGGGGTATTTTATTGTCCCGCATTTTAGGGGCCCCTAAAGCGTGAGAAGGAGTTTGGAATTCAAATGCTAGAAATGCCCTGTGAAATCTAAAGTACTCATTGATTTAGGGCCCCTTTACGCTTGGCTGCAAAGTGGCACACATGGGTATCGCCGTACTCAGGAGAAGTAGGCAATGTGTTTGAGGTGTATTTTACATATACCCATGCTAGGTGAGAGAAATATCTCTGTAAATTGACAACTTTGTATAAAAAATGGAAAAAGTTGTCATTTACAGAGATATTTTTCACACCCAGTATGGGTATATGTAAAAATACACCCCAAAACACATTGCCCTACTTCTGCCGAGTACGGCGATACTCACATGTGTGGCACTTTTTGCAGCCAAGATGCGCAAAGGGGCCCTAAATCCAATGAGTACCTTTAGGATTTCACAGGGCATTTCTACTCATTTGGATTCCAAACCGCTTCTCATGCTTTAGGGGCCCCTAAAATGCCAGGGCAGTAAAAATACCCCACAAGTGACCCCATTATAGAAAGTAGACACCCCAAGGTGTTCTGTGAGGGGCATAGTGAGTCCATGTAAAATTTTATTTTTTGTCACAAGTTAGTGGAATATGAGACTTTGTAAGAAAAAGAAAAAAAAAAAAAAACATTTCCGCTAACTTGTGACAAAAATAAAAACTTCCATGAATTCACTATGCCCATCAGCGAATACCTTAGGGTGTCTACTTTCCAGAATGGGTCACTTGTGGGTATTTTTATTGTCCCGGATTTTAGGGCCCCTAAAGCGTGAGAAGGTTTGGAATCCAAATGCGTAAATTGCCCAGTGAAATCTCTAAAGGTACTCATTGTTTTAGGCCTTTGTGCATTTGGCTGCAAAAGTGTCACTCATGTGGTATTCAGTACTCAGGATAAGTAGGGCATGACTTTTGGGGTGTATTTTATATATACCCATACTTTGTGTGATAAATACCGCTGTAAACGACAACTTTTTAAAAAAATTTATACAAAGTTGTCAATTTACAGTGATATTTCTCTCACCCAGCATGGGTATATGTAAAAATACACCCCAAAACACATTGCCCTACTTCTCCTGAGTACAGTGATACCACATGTGTGCCACTTTTTGCAGCCAAGATGCGCAAAGGGCCCTAATTCCAAAGAGTACCTTTAGGATTTCACAGGGCATTTTTACGCATTTGGATTCTCACGCTTTAGGGGCCCCTAAAATGCCAGGGCAGTAAAAATACCCCACAAGTGACCCCATTTCGGAAAGTAGACACCCTAAGGTATTCGCTGATGGGCATAGTGAGTTCATGGAAGTTTTTATTTTTGTCACAAGTTTGCGGAAAATGAAATTTTTTGAAAAAAAAAAAAAACATTTCCGCTAACTTGTGACAAAAATAAAAACTTCCATGAACTCACTATGCCCCTCAGTGAATACCTTAGGGTGTCTACTTTCGGAAATGGGGTCATTTATGGGGTATTTCTACTGTCTGGGCATTGTAGTACGTCAGGAAACAGGACAGGTGCTCAGAAAGTCAAAGTGCGGAAATTCACTTTTTTGCACCATAGTTTGTAAACGCTATAACTTTTACCCAAACCAATAAATATACACTTATTGCATTTTTTTTATCAAAGACATGTAGAACAATAAATTTTGAGAAAAATTTATATAGAAATGTAGTTTTATTTGACAAATTTTCAAACAGAAAGTGAAAAATGTCATTTTTTTGCAAAAATTTCGGTAATTTTTGATTAATAGCAAAAAAAGTAAAAATGTCAGCAAGAATGAAATAGCACCAAATGAAAGCTCTATTAGTGCGAAGAAAAGGAGGTAAAATTCATTTGGGTGGTAAGTTGTATGGCCGAGCAATAAACGGTGAAAGTAGTGTAGTGCAGAATTGTAAAAAGTGGCCTGGTCATTAAGGGTGTTTAAGCTAGGGGGGCTTAAGTGGTTAAAGAGCCGCCCATCACAGACTCGGCAATACCAATTATGTCTATTTTATTTATTTTTTCCTATTTTTAATAATTTTTTTAAATTACTTATTTGGGGAATTCTTTTTTTTTTTTTACATGTGAAACCTTTTTTTTTATTTTCTAAAACACTTTTTTTTTTTTTTTTACACTTTGTGTCCCCCCATAAGGTCATGCCAAACCTCTGGGGGACATTTGACTTAATTTTCTTTTTTTTTTTTTTTTACTATTGGTTCCTTCTGTAACTGGGGCTGACATAGTAGCCCCAGTTACAGTGGAAATACAGCCCCTAGAGAGGCTGTACAGCCGCAGTGCAGGGCTGATCAAGGTCTGTCAAAGACCCGACAGCTCCTGCACTCTCCCGGCCCCGGCGGTCACATGACCACTGGGCTGGAACAGGAAGCGCCTCCCTGCCTTCTCTCTGGGTTGCCCTGCTGTCACTGACAGCAGGCAACCCGCTCTGCAGCTGCACGATTGGTGTGCAGCTGCGATCTCTGAATGGACGTTCCAGAATGTCCATTCAGAGTTAAACATCCACCCATAGGATTAGTAAGTGCCTTGTATTCACTTTGTCTACATGATAAATGCCATTTGCTGTAGTGAGACAGCTCTAAGTTTTCATACCAAATGTTAATTTGTAGGAAAATCCTAACCTACTCTAGATGAGTGAGTAATGATGAGTTGAAGCCATGTAGTATGAAATGGGAAAAAAAAGGTGTGCTTTGATGTCCGCAATGACGTCAGTCCCATTTACTTGTTTTCTTCTCTTTTTTGGGTAACTAGATAAAAGTAATGCCCATTACCTTTTGCACCTATTACTGCCCAGTTTTATCATCATATTCTTTATTTTTTGGAAAATGACAGCCCATACAAATGTCATATTGAGTTGGGTCTTTTGTAACTTAACCACCTCTCGACCGCCTAATGCATGGATGCGTCCAGGCGGCAGGTTTGTTCCTCCTGGACGCATCCATGCGTCATCTCGCGAGAGGCGAGATTTGCTGTGAACGCGCGCGCAGCTCGGCAGTGATACTACAGCCTGCCAGCGATGATCAATCGCTGGCAGGCTGTAGATGTAAAAAAAAAAGGCATCAAACAGGTATATCAGATGCTGTTTTGTTAACAGCGTCTGATATACCTGCTACCTGGTCCTCGACCACCAGAGGACTAGGTAGCTATGTAAAGTAGCACCAAGCACCACACTACACCCGCCCCCTGTCACTTATTAACCCCTGATCACCCCATATAGACTACCTGATCTCCCCCCTGTAAGGCTCAATTTACATGTCCATATGTGTTTTGCGGATCTGCGGATGTGCTTTCCGCATTTTGCAGATCCGCACATTGCCAGAACTATATAGAAAATGCCTTATCTTGTCCGCAATTGCAGACAAGAATAGGACATGTTCTATATTTTTGTGGAACGGAAGTGCAGACCCGTAAGTGTCTGCAATTCCGGATCCGAGTGGGAGAAAGTCTGTTCCCATAGAAATGAATGGGTCCGCAATTCCGTTCTGCAAACAGAATTGCGGACGTGTGAATGGGGCCTAAGGGTCCCTTATCACCACCAGTTAGTTAGCGCCCAGCCCACCGCACCGCAGTCACTGATTTTGGCAGAGATTTTTTCATCCACGATGATCGATGCGAATAAAAAAATATGTGCCGTTCATTTTTTTTCTTTTTTCAGCCCAGAGGCTGAACGAAAAAAAAAATCTCATTACCCGTATGCTCAATATAAGGAGAATAGCAGAAACTCCTAATGCTGGCCATACGTGTAATGATTGCGGAGACCCTCAAATGCCAGGGTCTCTTTCCAAAATAGGGTCGCATGTGGGGTATTTATACTGCCCTGGCATTTTAGGGGTCCTAAAGCGTGAGAATCCAAATGCGTAAAAATGCCCTGTGAAATCCTAAAAGTACTCATGGGAATTTGGGCCCCTTTGCGCAACTTGGCTTCAAAAAAGTGTCACACATGTGGTATCGCCGTACTCAGGAGAAGTAGGGCAATGAGTTTTGGGGTGTTTTTTTATATATACCCATACTTTGTGTGAGAAATATCACTGTAAACGATAACTTTTTAATTTTTTTTATACAAAGTTGTCAATTTACAGAGATATTTCTCTCACCCAACATGGGTATATGTAAAAATACACCCCAAAACACATTGCCCTACTTCTCCTGAGTACGGCGATACCACATGAGTGACACTTTTTTGCAGCCTAGGTGCGCAAAGAGGCCCAAATTCCAACGAGTACCTTTAGGTTTTACATGGCTGCTCACAATTTAGCCCCACCCAAAATGCCAGAACAGTATAAACACCCCACAAATGACCCCATTTCGGAAAGAAGACACCCCAAGGTATTCGCTAAAGGGCATAGTGAGTCCATGAAAAATTGAACTTTTTGTCAAAAGTTGGCGAAAAGGGAGACCATAAAAAAAAAATCTTCTATGAACTCGCCATGCCCCTCACGGAATACCTTGGGTGTCTTCTTTCCAAAATGGGGTCACATGTGGGGTATTATTACTGCCCTGGCATTTTAGGTGCCCTAGAATGTGAGAAGAAAAATGCGTAAAAATGCCCTCCTAAAAGGTACTCATTGGAGTTCGGGCCCCTTTGCGCATCTTGGCTGCAGAAAAGTGTCACACATGTGGTATCGCCGTACTCAGGAGAAATAGGGCAATATGTTTTGGGGTGTATTTTTACATATACCCATGCTGGGTGAGAGAAATATCTCTGTAAATTGACAACTTTGTATAAAATTTTTATACAAAGTTGTCAGTTTACAGAGATATTTCTCTCACCCAACATGGGTATATGTAAAAATACACCCCAAAACACATTGCCCTACTTCTCCTGAGTACGGCGATACCACATGAGTGACACTTTTTTGCAGCCTGGGTGCGCAAAGGGGCCCAAATTCCAATGAGTACCTTTAGGTTTTACAGGGATGCTCACAATTTAGCCCCGCCTAAAATGCCAGAACAGTAAACACACCCCACAAATAACCCCATTTCGTAAAGTAGACACCCCAAGGTATTCACTGAGGGGCATAGTGAGTCCGTGGGAGATTTTATTTTTTTTTTGCCGGAAGTTAGCAGAAATAGAAACTTTATTATTATTCTTATTTTTTCCTCAGAAATTGTCATTTTCCGCTAACTTGTGAAAAAAAATGAAATGATACATGAACTCACCATGCCCCTCCGCGAATACTTTGGGGTGTCTTCTTTCTAAAATGGTGTCATTTGGGGGGTATTTATACTATCCTAACATTCTAGCACCTGAAGAAACATGACAGGTGCTCAGAAAGTCAGAGCTGCTTCACAATGCGGAAATTCACTTTTTTGCACCATAGTTTGTAAACGCTATAACTTTTACCCAAACCAATAAATATACACTTATTGGATTTTTTTTTTTATCAAAGACATGTAGAACAATAAATTTTGCGAAAAATGTATATAGAAATGTAGTTTTTAAAAAAAAAAAAAATTTACAACAGAAAGTGAAAAATGTCATTTTTTTTGCAAAAATTTCGGTCATTTTTGATTAATAGCAAAAAAAGTCAAAATGTCAGCTGCAATGAAATACCACCAAATGAAAGCTCTATTAGTGAGAAGAAAAGGAGGTAAAATTCATTTGGGTGGTAAGTTGCATGACGGAGCAATAAACGGTGAAAGTAGTGTAGTGCAGAATTGTAAAAAGTGGCCTGGTCATTAAGGGTGTTTAAGCTAGCGGGGCTGAGGTGGTTAAAGGGTTTGTCAGATATATGGGGCATGTCCCCATTTTCACCCAGGCAGCCCCCCTGTTATGAGAATCGGAGCATTTCATGCTCCAGTGTTCTCATTTGCACTGCGCTGAATCTCACAGGGCAAAGGCTTTTTCTTGAGATTCTGTGACATACAGGGCTATCCATGGATAAAGCTAGGAGGAGGCTTCTGCCTAGCAGTGAGCCAGGTGACGTCACCGGTACTAATGGGCGGGCCTTATCGCTGCCCTAGCCTGTAAAACGGCTAGGGCAGCGCTAAAGCCCGCCCATCAGTGCGTGTAAGCCTCCGCTTAGCAGTGTAAAAAATATAAACAAACAGCCCTTGCTCTGTGCGATACAGCGCAAGGCATGGTACAGCATCGGAGCATAAAATGCTCACATCAGGGGGGCCAGAGGGCTTAAAATGTGGATATATCAGAGTTCAGCTCTGTACCCGGACAACTGATGTTAAATAGATTCCTGTGCCAACTATTAAACTAGCTGCTAGAAATGTTATAAAAAACAAACATCACTCCCCTGTTAAATCCCACTCCAACACGATGCTCTGTTGGTCCCTGTTGATTTTGACAACTTGTTTAATTGTATATATTGTTATGGCGTTTGGTTTTTTACACACTCTTATATGGAAGTCTAAAGACTTCAGACAGCTCTGTAACCTTGTAGGGAAACCTTCACAGTGCAAAATAATGAATTCAATTCAGAGTAATTAGTGGTGAAATCAACGTAATTTTGTTTCATTCCCCTTTGATGAGTTCCCCTCTGTTTCTCATTTCTGCTTAATCCACCTACTTTCTATACAATCTGCATAATCAGGTGAAGTTGCCGAAAAATGAACCGCACCCATGCAAATCATGCCAGGTGCAATCATGGGCAGCGCACTCCACAATCTCTCAGGAAAGATTACTCATTCTCTCCACTGCTTTTGCAAATAATAAAGATGGCGAGACCTAATGACGATCACTTGACAATGCTCTTCTACTTAAACTGATCTGATGAGCTCCAGCTCTAGGCATTCCACTCCAGCTCATTAGTGTGAGCATTTTAAAAACCCATCCTGGCATTGAGGTTCAGAAACCTCTTACAGGGTAAGGAGTTAAATACATGAGCTATTTGTTCATTCAAAGTGATGCAAACATCTTTTTTTTTTCATAAGTCACAGCGATAAGTCCTTCGGTATTAGAAATGCTTAGCAACTTTGTAGAGTATTTATATAGAAGGAAGTATAGGAGGTCCTTTAATAAGACCGGCGTTTTAGACACCAGTCTTAACAACACCTATATCTGGCGTTATGAAGAGGCACAGGCCTTTCCAAAACTTCAGCGCATCCAGTGCCAGTTCTAAATGTAAGACAGCTTCCTTGCTGGCTTGCATTTAGACAATTTTCTACGCCTAAGACCTTATTCACACGTCAGTGTTTTGGTCCGTGATTTCCATCAGTGATTGTGAGACGAAACCAGGAGTGGAGCCTCCACAGACATTCGGTATAATGTAAAACACTGACGTGTGAACGAGGCATAAAACAGAGGTAGAAAATGATGAATGAAACAAGCCTTCCAGCCCTTTCCCGCCCATGCCACGCGCACTTTTTTTTTAGACCTTGCGCGAGTGGGGAAAAGGGGAAAAGTAAAATGCTGTGGTGCAACTGATCGTCAACCATCTGCACCAGAATCTGCACGGCTAATATAGGTGTTTTTCTGGATAATAAATGACCCCCATAGTGTTGGTTAGGGCTCATGCACACGGCCATTGTTCGACCGCCCGTATTGCGGCCCGCAATTGGGTCTGCAATCCGGAATGTCGGTGCGGAACAGAAGCACAAAAGCACTGCGGAGTACTTACGTGGAGTTTCTGTTCTATATTTTTGCGGTGCGGACGGATCACGGACCCTTTCAAGTTGAATGGGTCTGGATCCATAGCGGCAGCTGCATAGACGGTGCCCGTGCATTGGGGATCGCAAATTGGGGCCCCCCAATGCACGGAACAACGACCGTATGACTGAGCCCTTAGGAAGAAGCTCCTTTCCTGTACGAAAAACCATTTTCAAAACGCTCTGTAGTTTATCTGCTTATTACTGTGTTTTTTTATCTCGGCTTTCTTGTCTTGAGAAACTTAATTGCAGTTAACATATATACCAAAGAAGTGACTTCACGGAAAAGTGTTAAATTACAGCATGCCAAAGCTTGAAGTGAGTGGGGAAGCAGACAAGAAAACAAATGTTACCTCCAACTGCACATTGAATGGCCTTAATTATTGCCTATTAAACTTAAAAACTAATTTAGCGCAGCTAGAAAAGGTAGTTAAAGTACACACTGGGCACACTGACGTCAAGGCGGTTAACACATTGTTGCTGTACTGTAATCTTCACAAAATAGCTTCAGAATGTAACTCTGTTTAGAATACTCAATAAGCCTCGTCTTTCAACGGTTGGACCCCATTGTAATATACGATAGCTTGGCTTTGTCTAGATGCAAAACTCTTTACTTAATGACTGTAAGATGATTGTAAGGACTGTGTAGTCTAAATCTACAGTAAGTATGACCTTATGTATCCCATTTTCTGCTGAAGCAAGGGGTAGATTAGCGGCACCCTTAGGTTAGATTCACATCGGCGGTGCTGTACAGATGGTCTGTTCCAGTATGGGAAGAGAAAAACTGGAGCATCAAATCCGGCACATGTCGGACACCAATGGCACTGGTCTGTAATAGGATTCGTCGAGTTTCTGTTATGGATTTCGGCATTCTGACAGACAAAATGCGCAGGCATGAAGTTTTTTTTTATTTTTTGTATTTTTGCCGGAATCTTCAAAGGAAGCTCCTACCAGAACCCCCGCTGTAAATGTGAACCTAGATAGTTTACCGTTACAGTCCCTACATTATGGTATAATTAACTATGAGACAGAGTCCCTGGAAAAATAATAAGTTCACTAGATTATACTGAAATTGGAAACTTACTTTTGTGATTTTAGGGTATACAGTCTACATAAAAAATGTTCAATAGATGTGAAAGACCTTTTTTTTTTATTACTGTTTCGTTCTGGCTTTCCTATAATTTATTCTGTTTACACGCACTCTAGAAGCTGACAGCTGTTTAGCGGTACTCTGTTGTCAGACATGTAACCTAACAGCTTAGTTGTAGGAGGGGGAAACCTCATAAATCTGGAAATCACAACTCGATTAAATTAAAACGCTTGGTGCTCCCAACATTTTATCTAAATATTAAGAGAGAAATTTGGTAAAATGTTAACTCCTTCACAACCACACACTGTTCAGGTCCACAGTCACTAGCAGCACCTTTTAGCATCTCTGTAGTAGAGGCAGCAATGCTATTCATTGAGCGCTCCTGTTGTAAGAATGATCTGTAACTCACAGCTCCAGTTCTTAGAGCAGCCTTCGGTTCTACAGCCACGGCCCATGACCACAATATGATAAAAAGCCCCCCCCCCTCCTCAATTTGGTTACGGAGTTTACCTTAAAGGGGTTATTCAGGAAAATATATTTGACATCCTCAGGATAGGTGTGACACCCAGGACCCCCACTGATCAGCTGTAATATATATATATATATATATATATATATATATATATACAGTCGTGGCCAAAAGTTTTGAGAATGACACAAATATTAGTTTTCACAAAGTTTGCTGCTAAACTGCTTTTAGATCTTTGTTTCAGTTGTTTCTGTGATGTAGTGAAATATAATTACACGCACTTCATACGTTTCAAAGGCTTTTATCGACAATTACATGACATTTATGCAAAGAGCCAGTATTTGCAGTGTTGGCCCTTCTTTTTCAGGACCTCTGCAATTCGACTGGGCATGCTCTCAATCAACTTCTGGGCCAATTCCTGACTGATAGCAACCCATTCTTTCATAATCACTTCTTGGAGTTTGTCAGAATTAGTGGTTTTTTGTTTGTCCACCTGCCTCTTGATTGACCACAAGTTCTCAATGGGATAAAGATCTGGGGAGCAAGCTCTGCCATTCCTGAGCAAGCTTGCACTGGTGGCACTCCGTTCCCGCAGCTGAATCCTCTTTAGGAGACGATCCTGGCACTTGCTGGACTTTCTTGGATGCCCTGAAACCTTCTTAACAAGAATTGAACCTCTTTCCGTGAAGTTCTTGATGATCATATAAATTGTTTATTGAGGTGCAATCTTAGTAGCCACAATATCCTTGTCTGTGAAGCTATTTTTATGCAACGCAATGATGGCTGCACGCGTTTCTTTGCAGGTCACCATGGTTAACAATGGAAGAACAATGATTTCAAGCATCACCCTCTGCCATTTTAACCTAATCAGCCTGACATAATGATCTCCAGCCTTGTGCTCGTCAACATTCTCACCTAAGTTAACAAGACGATTACTGAAATCTCAGCAGGTCCTTTAATGACAGCAATGAAATGCATTGAAAAGGTTTTTTTTGGGATTAAGTTAATTTTCATGGCAAAGAAGGACTATTTAATTCATCGGATCACTCTTCATAACATTCTGGAGTATATGCAAATTGCTATTATAAAAACTTTAGCAGCAACTTTTCCAATTTCCAATATTTATGTAATTCTCAAAACCTTTGGCCACGACTGTATATATATATATATATATATAAATTTCACTTATACAGCGCTGACATATTCTACTGCACTTTACAGACATTATAATCACACGCTGTCTCCAATGGGTCTCACAATCTAAGTTCCCTCTCATTATGTCTTTGAAGTGTGGTAGGAGACCGGAGTACCCGGAGGAAACCCACGCAGACACGGGGAGAGCATAAAAACTCCATGCAGATGTTGTCCTTCGTTGATTTGAACCTAGGATCCCAGCACTGCAAGACACCAGTGCTAACCATTGAGCTGCCGTGTTAGAAGAGGCCTTGAGTGCTGCAGGCTCTTCCTAGGCCAGTGACATCATTGTACATTGGTCACATTGCCTAGTTGCAGCTCAGATCCATTCAAGTCAATGGGGCTGAGCTGCAATACCAAGCACTTGCACTATAAAATGTATGACGCTGTCCTTGGAAATTTGCTAGGAGCCTGCATCGCTCACCAGAGCGTCGGCAGGTACAGTGGCTACCTGAAAGCTGATCTGCTGGGGTGCCGGAACTTGGACTCCCGCTGATGTGATAATGATGACCTATCCTGAGGATAAACCATCATTATGTTTTCCAGGATAGCCCCTTTAAAGGAGTTGTCTGAGTGAAATAAAAACTGGGGCAGCAGCTGTAAATGGGATCAAATAAGAAAAGAAGCGATGCTTACCACTTTTCTCCCCTGCCGCTTCTAGCATCATGCTCCGGTCGTCCTTACCGGTTGTTTTCCCGGCTGCAGCTATAACATCCCATACACACCATACCCCAGCTGAAGCCAACCCCTGACCTCAGCAGTAACATCCTCTGTACTGCTGACACTAGTGATTGGCTGCATGGTGACTTGTGTGCATGGAATGTCACTGCTGCTGCCAGGAAAATTAACGGTGCAGGACAGTGCTGGATGCAGCAGGGAAGAAAGGATGACTTTTTTTGTTATTTTAGGTCTTTTACAACTGCTACACAAGTTTTTATTTGTCGGATAACCTCTTTAAGGGTCATAGCACGGCTGCATGATTTTTTATTTTTTTTTTTATAAAGTTTACTTTTAAACATTATTTTTCTAATAGCATCTTTCCGCATGGCCATGTAAAAGGATGGTTATTTTGTAGTACAAACTACAAGTTTTCCTGTAGATATCCCTTTTGGTACGGTCACACGTAACGTAAATGCTGCAGTGGAATTTTCTGCAGAAAATCTACCACATTTACAGGACAAGCAAATTGGATGATAATTCAGAAATCTCATTCATTTGCTCCAGTAAAAGACAAGTAGGACAAACTGCCTTTCTCTGCTGGTTTTCTATCCGCAGAATGATGATTTATACATTGTAAAGGTTGAAAGCAGAGTAAGAACCTCCGCAATTCTGGCAGCAGTGCAACACCAAAAAGAAGTCCATTTATGGTGGTTTTTGCATCTGTAGTTTTTGGCCAGATATGTCTGTACCCTTAAACTGACCCTAGGAGCCGCTTTTATTATCCAGTCCTCGTATTAAGTCTTGTCACCATCCACATAAAATCTTCTGGTGCCATGATATGCTGGTTAATTCACCAAATTTCCCTCTTTGTTTTTGATACAGTAAATTAGATTGTAAGCTCCACTGGGATTTATTGTAACTAATATAGTACGTTTAGAACATGTAAGTGAAATTCAATGTAAGTTGCAAAAAATAATCCCATCCAGGAAGTGCCTGTGGTCTGGACAGTATTTATTTTTCTATACTTTTTCAGTGATTTTCAGTTGTTTGGGATTTTTCTTTTCTTTATATAGATACATTAGATGCAGTATAGTACTGTATCACCAAAAGAAATTAGCAGCACAGCTGGAGTCTGGGGATAATGTTCTGCGCTCATAATACTGGAAATCTGTACCAAGTTTAATGTGAAAAACCCTGCAGAAGTCACAAAGGCTGAAAACTTTCTGTGCAGTTAAAGCAGGATATTCTAGCATGTTTTGCATTATTTTTCCATATGTAAGCAAGTACACAGTCTAGTCACATTATTATGACCACCAGCTAATATCCAGAGTAGCCCCGTGTGCAGTTAGATGGGCTGGGAGTGACTCGGTAAGGTCCTGGTAGGTTGTCACAGGTATCTGGAGCCATGGTGACTGCAGTGGATACTGCATGGAGGAGAATCCATAGAGCAAACATGGTGATTGAGGTGGTCCCACAGATGTTCAGTTGGGTTCAAGTCTGGGGGAATAAGAGGGCCAGGGTAGTACTTGGAAGTCTTGTTCATGCTCTTCCAACCAATGTCGGACATTTCTAGCCATGTGACATGTCTCATAGTCTTCCTTGAAGATCCCAACCACCCCAGGGAAGACAATCCGCATTTATGGGTTTACGTTATCTGCAAGGATGTGTTCATACACAAATCGGCTGAGATCCTCCGTTGACTTGAAAGCCAATATTCATAACTTTTTACAACTCTGATAACTCGCCTCATTTGCCCATGACAACAACGAGGCATATGTGTGCAGACAGCCTATCACACACCTTATATACCCAGCAAGCCAGCTCACCACACGTGACCTCCTTTATGAGCTGTGCACTACTGAAATTAGTGAGCCCAATTTGGTCATTTGTATCTCTCTAATCACCTGAATTCTCATGCCGTGTTCCTGCAAGCCAGCAGCACAGTGCATTGAGAGGACTCCTGAGCGCACACACAGAATGGAGAGGACTCGGTGCCTTTTAGTTTGTGGGAGCACAGTGTTGGAATGCAAGGGAAAGTTATATAAATATTAAGTGTTATGTGGAGGAATCTTTTTAGGGGAGCTGTTGTTTTTCTTTTATGCATTTTGTTACTGTATTTTTTTATTTTCACTTTGATGTAAGCATATGGAGAGAAGGGCAGTGAACTCATTTCCTCACTGATAGTGTTACCTTTCCAAATCTGTTCTACTATTTCTTACTACAGGACGATATAGTTCTGAAAGCGACGTGTGGAGCTTTGGCATTCTTCTATGGGAAACGTTCAGCTTGGGAGTGTGTCCTTATCCAGGAATGACCAATCAGCAAGCCCGGGAACAAGTAGAAAAAGGTAAAATACCCTACAGTCAGTTTCACCGTGGCCCACTGCTCACTATTGTACTTCACACAGCGGATTTCTGAATGTGGATTTCACCACATATCTTGTGATATAATTCCCATGGACCTCCCTTCACATGGGATCTGCTTCCCCATGCCGTATGTTATAAATGGCACTTCTTGGAAGAGAACCCAAGGCAGGTGACCATACACAAAATAGCCCTGCTGAATCATGTTCATGGGATTGAGGGACATTTAAGCCCCACTCCTCCTGCTGAGCACCATCCCTTTCTCAGCACTTTGGAAAAGTCACAAATTATAGTGCGGATATGACGCCATGATTTGGACATTTTTACACGACAGTAGTGACGTACTGTACAAATCTTTAGTAAATGTGTCATCAGAAAATGACCTATTGTTTAAATCACTTTTTTATAGTCACCATATTTGTTCAGAATAGCATGGTTTTAGCTTTGTTAAAAGTTCAACTTTGT
Organism: Bufotes viridis; assembly: GCA_033119425.1. NCBI lineage: Eukaryota > Metazoa > Chordata > Amphibia > Anura > Bufonidae > Bufotes > Bufotes viridis. Next base: position 107,861,406 of record CM065589.1, read on the forward strand.
TAAAGGTTTTTGCAATATTTTTTTCCCATGATAGCTTACCTTTAGGATATGTGGCGACTTACATCTGGAAATTTACCAGTCGTCAAAATGAAGGGACCCCTTTACATGCACAGTGTCCATTGGGACGAGCCTCATTTCCAGGCCCAGCTGCATGAGCATTGTGTTGTTCTTTGTCGAGTCCTGCATTGAGGGATCCATGACATTTGTCCTGCTGGCACTAGTGATGAGTGAACTTGTGTTTTCGGGTTATCTTAGAATCCCGTTATGGATTCCTTTACCACGGATTATAACAGAATTCTATGACAACATGCACCATGGAAGCCAATGAGAGGCGTTCTGTATTGCATTCCGTCATAATAGAAGTCTATGCTGTGCATGCCATCAGGTAGTGTGCAAGCACGACCTTCACTGATGGATTGCAGGGTGGTCGTAACCACGGAAACGAGCAGTGTATAATGTAATGGAAAAATGAATCCAACCAGCAAATCAAAGGACAAATGGAAGACTGAAAGCGTGCAGAAATTGGTCTAGCTTGAGAGAGTCTACCAGTGCTCCAGAATTGACGCTTCCTTAGCTCATGTTAATATTCAGTAAAGATTATTTATGCATTGTATTGAAATTGTTATAAGGTCCCCCTTTGGACAACTTTGGGACAATTTTTTATTGCATTTTACTTATTTTGAGTTAATTGGTTTTTATTACAGATTTTTTCTGTACAGCTTTCGGTTTCTGTGTATTTGCAGAATGGTTGGCTGTTCCTTCACAATGAACCCCATCAGAGAACTCATCTGACGTCTGGATGTTAAGCCCTCCTCTGTGAACTCCTGACGGCTCATCAACACTCATTATAGCACAATTCTTATAGATTTGATGAAAACTGAGCTTTAGTGAGTCCTCATAAGCTGTCAGGAGTGGGGCTACAGATCGAGCCATCAGAGCAGTTCTCTGAGGTGCGTCAGTATAAACGGAGAGCCTGCTCTTCTGCTAATAAACTGAAAGGGGTTGGCCGTCTTCCTATTTTGATATCCTATGCTCAAGATAAGTCATCAATATCAGATCTGTGGGAGTCCGACTCTTTTAGCTGAGGATAGGTCATAAATATAGGAAAACGGCAAATCCCTTTAAAGTGAAAGCTGTACAGGAAACGCTGTTGAAAAACAAAAACTATAAAAATATTGTAAAATGATATTAGTCCACAATGAGTAAAATTCAATGCTAAAAAAATTCCCCCGGATGGTGTCCATACTCTTAAGACCAATGTAAACACAGCAGAATCTGCCTCCACCTAATACTAAGGCAGTGTGCTATTCAGTCTTTACTTTTGAAAACGGAGTTTTACCAGGTTCATTTTCATGTCTCGTTTGCATTATTAGTTTGCTATTTTCTACATACAACAATTACATGTGCCTTAATTTTCTAGTTATTTACTTAACTTGCAGGTTATCGAATGTCTGCTCCACAGAAGTGCCCAGAGGAAATTTTTAAAATCATGCAGCGGTGTTGGGAATATAAGCCAGAAAATCGCCCAAAGTTCATTGAGATGCAGAAAGAGCTTTCTTCAATCAAAAAGAAAATTACATAGTACCAAACCCACTGATGGACACTTACTTACCTTGTAGCATAGTAGTTCTGTTTGGCATAATTGTTAAACACACTGCATTTACCAAATGCTGCCGTCATCTTGTCTAGTGAATCTGCATGTGCCTTTTTACTGAACAGCATCATGGTCACCACCTGAAATCTAACACTTGTCCTCTGTATGTGCCATTAATGTAACGGCGTGGTGCACAGACGCAATGCCTTCTCTTTGTATCCTTAGGGAGTTCATTCCTACGTCTCTTTATATCGTCCTATTGACACCACGTAGAAGATAATGGAGTTTTCATTGTAGACAAAGGCACACAATCGATTCTGAAACTTTGTACTTAAGTGCAGAAATGTCACTTTCAGTCCATAGATACAGTGTATTTAGTTATCGTGGACCAAATGTTACCTTGAAAATCTGACGTTTGTTAACTCAAGCCCCTTGAAGACCTAAAAAATAAAATTCTGCAATATATAAAATGAAATAGCATCTTCACCTGGAATAAAAAAAAAGCTATATAATATACAAGCCCTTAAAGGGGTTGTTTGGTTTCAGGTGGAAACCAGATAAAACAGTTGATCCATCTGCAATAAAGAAGTGATCATTATTCCCTGGCAGATACCGCACCACTTCTCATGTCCTCTGTTTACCCAACTGCAGCAGTGATATCACTTTGATATCGTGATGGCTGCAGCCAATTAATGGCCTCTTCGGTGTACCACTGAGGCCAGCGGTCAGTCGTTGTCGTCATGAGGACACCAAGTAAACAGATCCATGTTTAAGATTCTGTTTAGCAGGTATTACTTCTAACTGCTTCTTCTATGTTTTCCAAAAGTGACAATGGGAAGTACAGATATCAGTGATCCTGTAGGTTCAGATCCCATAGGGTTGCCAATTGTCAGCTCTTGAATGGAAAATCTGCTTAGCCATCTAGCATTTAAAGGGCATGCAAAGCAAGGAAGAGGAAAACATTGAGGATTATATTTTTCATTCTAGGTAATCCACCAAATTTTTTCTTTTAATGGAGGAATGGCCTGTAGTGTAACTTTTCAGCCAAATACATGTTGTATTTTTAGATGCAGAGTACTGCCAGGGGTCAACAAAAGCTCTTGGATGATTTTAAGACGTTAGGCCTCAGGAAAACCTGGTTTTTTTTTTGTTTTGTTTTTTTTGGGGGTTGGGGTCGTCTTCTACTGTTTTAATTTAACCAAACATTAAATGGAATGTGTCATCAGAAAAAAATGACCTGTTCAAATTAGTTTTATGCTAAACACATTTTTTTAGAATTGTTTTTGTTAATTTTAATGTTCCATGTCATTTATATTTTTAAAAAACAAAACAAAAAATGTTGTAATTTTCCCCTTGGTTTCTAAGCCTAATAATAGACTGCCAAATCCTATTCTGATATAATGTAGGTTCCATCATTCACAGTAGTTTCCCCCTGTGCATTACCTCAGCATGTCTAGAAAACATTCCCATAGAAATCAGAGTCTACAGGCCATGTGGCTGCTGTAAAGCATATCTCCGAATGCTGTTAACAGCAGCTTAGGCAAGATGGCTGCCAATATAACCATATTCCGATTTTTTTTTTTTTTTTTATCTACAATAGGAAAACAATCAGATTGAATAAAAAGTAATGCTTTTCTGTCTGATTTTAATTAGTAAATAAATGTAGGTGATACATTTCCTTTAATGAATTGAGGGCCTCATTAATAATTTATTAATAACTGCTCTTCGGAAGTTGTGCTTAGATTGCTGTTTTGTCATGGGTTTATAGGAGATGTATAGCACAGCTGTCTAAAAGAACGCTCCACTTTTACATTCATAACTGAACAAAAAAGTTGGGCAACTTTTTATGTAATGTCCTTCACTTATTTGAACTGTGTTATATATTTTTCCATTCACACCAAAAGTAAAAAGAATCTTGCTGGGTTCTTTTTGTAATCTGAATGTGGTTTTTCTGCACTTTACAGATTCCTGTCGTCTCCAGACTCTGAGAATTCAAAGTTTTCAGAATTTACTTTCTGCGTTAACTTGGGCTCTGCAGAATTTTACAAAATGTATCAAGCAGATTGTTTGCAGAGATAATTTAATTTTATACATAGATTTAAAGGGGTTATCCCGTCGGGACACCTATGAGACTTGCTCCAATCTCAAGATGGGGGTCTCACTGTGAACGCAGAGCAGACTGGACACTTGATGAGTTCTTTACATTTACTGATATGGGACAAACAAAAATAGCAGAGCCAGCTAATACAACTACAGTATTTGTACCCAACATATTAAAAATCGTATTCTTTTCCTGCCATTTGTTATATAAGCTTTGACAGCTTATTCCAGTGGTGTATTCAGTCTGGCACAAACTATTTAGCAAACTATTTATTAATTCAGTATAATTAGCGGTCTATAAAAAGAAAGTCGATAACGGCATCAACTAAAATGTCTGGTAACAGCGACAGTATTCTGGACCTGTTTAATTACACATCAAAAGAATGAGAATAGAAGTGCTGGACAGAGGTTGACAACTTTTGGATTTAATTAAACTAATTACTGCAATAGTCTCAGCCAAAAAAACTGCTTTTTACACGGGCTGCATGAAGAATAATTTCCTCTGAAGGACAAACTGTATATGAAACACGTCAAATTGTCACTGCCACCTGGCACGTCCGTTGACATTATTAATCATGCAGAAATAAGTATTTGAAGACCTAAATAACAGGTATTTAAGGTTCAACATAACTTACTTTCATGAGTCTTCACTGTTAAAATTTGCTTAGGTTTCTCTCCCTCTTTCCTTACTGCAATGCAAGGGGGTCCCATGTTTTCTTTTGCTTGATCAGTAGGTTAAATTCTTTTACCCCATAACCTACGTTTGGCTGACGGAACAGAGTGTCTGTGTAACAAAGCCATAGGCACTTTGTGTGCTATCATATGGCCCTGTAATATAGATATTTTTTACGTAAAAAGTGCTTGAAGGGGAGTGTACCACCATAATGCCTCCATTTATTTCTTCTGCCCTTTATTTCTCCATATATATCCAGAGGCAGATTGAATAATAATAGAGCCCCATAGACTACTCCAGGTGCCATGTACAAATCTTTAGACAGATAGCTAAGTTCACACTATCTGCTCCTACCTGCAAGAATAATGCCTCTTGCCACCTTACTGGCTCATTTGCATACCAAATAAACTGGATTTTAGGCTAAGACTTTACTTGAATAGCGATTATCCTGGTGACAGATTTCCTTTAAGCGCTTGACTACCTATGTCATTCCATAGTCCTTGGAGAGGTAACGTGCATGCACATCCAAACCATTCCTTGTTGCGATCTTGATCGGTTAGGGTTCCAGCCTTTATTACCTTTCCTGTGGATAGGTGAAAAAATTTTAGTTGTGGGAAAACTCCTTTTAAATACATTCTAGAGTTCACTACACAGTGAAGGGACAAAATGCAGTATACATTGAATATAATAAAGAAAGTCCATTCATATTACATTAAGCTTTTACTTTTATTGACAGGAGAGTTAGAACATAATATGTAGTGGAAACCCATTAATAGAGAAAACGAAGTCCGCATTTAGTAGACTCGAGAGGTAGCATTAGGTTTCTGCTGGGGACTGAAGATTGTGAGGGAATGGATTATTTACATTTCATTGTCTTGCATATCAGCCAACATGATGCTTTTAGTGCCTTTTAAACCTGCTACCAAGTATTTCTGTATTATCACATATAATCATGAAAATAGAAAGCGATGGCTGTAATGGTAGGCGACTAAAGCAAAAACAGTGGTGGCAATAGTGTTTCCTGCCTGTTAAAAACATTTGAAGGACAGATTATTGAAAATGATGTATGTACTTAATATGGTTCATTTGTAGCATATTTGTTAGTTTCCAAAATCCATCCCCAGGGCAGGCTTATCCTGAGCTGAGGCGGCATTATTATAACAGGAAGCTTGTATTGTGCTTATTTTAGCAAATTATGTTAAGTACTGTAATTAGATTGCCCTTGGCAATACCGTGGGACCTTTATTAGCTGTGCTAATGACTGTAACTCGGGATATTCAGTTGTATGCTATCCACCAGCAAGCAAAAACAAGCATTTACTATAAGCCTATCATTACTGTGTGCTGTAGTGTCTCTGTGCTATGGAATAAGGGTATTATCTATAGAACTTTATTTAGGACTGTTGTGTGTGCTGTCGTTAGGTACTACACGCAGAGCTGTGTGCCATTAGGTGCCCCTATCAAACAACTAGAGCCTTATGTAGAAGCCACAAGTTATTTTATTTCTAACTGGTGCAATGGGCAGTATGGCCAATTTGTTTCCCATCTGCGTTAATGGGGATAAGGTCACATGTAGTATTTCATTATGTAATTCATATGACTATTTATAAAGGTTGTAGGTTTTTGAAACACTAATGAGGCATATTTCAGACCCTTTTTTAAGTATTTTTGAAACACTCAATCTATCACGTTGCTCACCTCCTGTACAAACCCAATAATTCCTTGTATGCATAGCCAAAATCCTGTATATATGGTAAATCTAGTCCGTTGCTACTGAAACTTACATCTTTCATTCACAGAGGTGCCCCAATGCAAAACTGGTAAAAGGACACTCGTTTGCATTGTGTGCTTTATCATACAGGTGTCTTATTTGGCAGAGGCCGTTTGGGTCCTTAGGCACTAGTGCCCTCGTATGTCTGCTCCCTGTGTAATCCCTATAGCTAAGTGCCTGTTAATGTCCTTTTCACAAAGTCCACAGCTTAGCATCCATTAATGATTGTAGTATAATGAATGCATAGGTTTCAATTTAAAATGTATTTTATTCGGCTTTACTTAAAGAAGGCTCTTTGGTATTTTAGAAGACTGTGGCTTTACTGTGTTATATAACCTGCCAAACTACCCGCAGCACCCCAGATATAACTTGAAAAGATATCTTGGCAGGAGACTGTGGGCACATCAGTTTCCTTTGCTCTGTTCCTACTTAGAATTTTTATAGGAGAGAGCAAGGCTTCTTTTGAAAGCCTAGGAAATTGAGCTTCTGTGGTTTTCGCCAACATGGTATTGCCAGCTTGCATCCGGCAGTCTGATGAGGGGGTATTACCGAGGGAAGATGCAGTCTTCCAAAAACTATATGACGTAGCCTCCTAATAGTAATTACACATTTTGAATTGTATCCGCTCATAGGGAATATATGAAAGAGGATTAATATTTACCCTCAAACAGGCTACAATGTGTGCTAAATGTACATTCATAAAAGCTGTGCAAGTTAAAATTACTCAAAGCACCTGTAAATTGCTTATTAAAGGGGTTGTCTCATCATGGACAATGGGGTCATATCGCTAGGGTATGCCCCCATTGTCTTATAGGTGCGGGTCACACCGCTTGGACCCGCATCTATATCGAGAACGGAGCCCCGCAAGGTGGTGGCTGGAGGACTCCAGTCTGGCCACTACCAAGCTGGCTTCCCATAAAAGTGAACGGGAGCGTACCTCGCATGCGCGGCCACCGCTCCCATTCGTTTCTATGGGGTCAACGGAAATGGCCAAGCCAGCCCAGTACGCCCTCCTTCACTTGTGGGGCTCTGTTCTCGATATAGGTGCGGGTTCCAGCGGTGGGACCTGTACCGATAAGACAATGGGGGCATATCCTAGTTTTATATGCATTTTAGATTCTTAGATTTGAATGAAGCCACGTACAACTGCTTTCTTAACATGAAAGAATAGCTGCTGTTACTTTGTGTAGAAAAGTTGTTTGCATTGTTTTTAAAGTTTGTTCCAGTAATCCGCAAGGAGTGCAACCGAGGGGGCAAATGAAATGCAAATTGCTTAATACATAAATAGCAGTAAACTTGCACATCTAAAGCTGGCCATACACATTAGTCTCTAATGCAGGGGTGCACAACCTTTTGGTTGGGGGCCACATTGTCAGCCTGAACCAATTCCAAGGGCCAAAAATAAAACTTAAAGGGGTATTACCAACTGAAATACTATATTTTTGGCATATTGAACATACAGTATCCATCCCTATAAATGTCTAGTTACAGTTCTAGGACACCCATCTAATAGGAGAATACATGATAGATACTTGTAGGAAGCAATAACATATAGACCTACATGTCTTTTACCAGATGTTTGGGGGCCGCACAGAATGGTATCGAGGGCCGCAGGTTGTGCACCCCTGCTCTAATGTGTATGGTAAGCTCCCAACTCCCCACCGACAGATGATGTTAGGGGAAACAAGGGTGGGGCGGAATGAATATTTTCACCCAATCCTTTTGTTCTCCTAGAAGATAATTCACCGCCAGAAGTATCAGGCAGCGGCTTTCTGTACTTTACCCAAGGAATACACATCTGTTCTGAGCCCAACACGTATGTGTATGGGGAAGCCAGGAAGGAGTCGGGAGAGAGAGCTGTTGGCTAAACGATCTGCTGACACTTATTGAATGTGAATGAACAGCTTAAGAGCCAACGCCTTAAAGTAGCCATTCACTTTAGGCAGAATTTGGCTAGTGGTTGAACAGCAGATGAACAATCATTTCTCAGACACGGCCATACACATTTTAGTCCATATTGGCCATTAAAGTTGTTCACTGGCCATACATGTTCAATGAAACAGGGCGATTGCCAAAAAATCTTTATGGAAACATTCTTGCGAGGAAAAATATTTTAGTCCAAATATTGAACAAAAATTCCAACACAGGAGACTAATCGTTTATCATTGGTCGGCTAAACCATTCGTTTTTGATTGTTTAGGTAGAAATTCTTTGTTTTAATCAAGTTTAGACTAAATTGTGTATAGGTACCTTTAGACAAACTCACAGTTAAAGGGGTTTTCTCATCTCCCTAATTCGTCCTCACCTGCAGCCTGACTCTTCTGTTCACTTCCTGGTTTCGGCTTCCAAGGCTGGACAGGCTTAGGCAGTTTAAGTGAAGCCCTGCCAACGCCTCTCTGACATCACTCTCCCTGCGTGCTCGTTCATGTGTTCACCATTGGTCGCCGCTTTTCTCCCGAATCCCTGTGCCACGCTTGCACAGAAGACTTTTTTGTCACCCAGCCGGCCGCTCATTGCAGTTCTGAACGCCCACACATGAGCAAAGCTTATTTCTTTAGTTCCGTGTCTTATACAGAGCCGCGCTGCATACAGGGCATGCGCGGCTCTGTATGAGACGCTGCACTGAAGAAATAAGCTTTGTGCATGCGCGGCAGCGTGCGCATTCAGGACTGCAATGAACTGCCGGCTTGGTGAAAATAAAGTCTTCTGCGCAAGCGCGGTCCCTGAATTCAGGAAAGAAGCGATGGCCGTATCTATTGGTTACATTCAGACAACAATGGGGTAGGATGGAAGGCATTTTTTCAAAAAGGGTGGGAATTTGACAAAACAATATATTTACAAAAATGATCACTGGCACATCATTAATTGGTTAAACAGTGATCATTGTGATGGGAATACCCCTTTAAGGCACCGATACACATCCAGTATCCAGCAACTCCCTCATATATGTTTGGCGTGGCAGATCATGTATGTGTATTTAATAGGGAGAGAGGAGAGAGAGAGCCATTACCAGACACTTCAGGCAATCTTTTGGTAGAACAAAAGGATCCAGGGAAAATACTCATCTTGTTCATTCCTTCTTTCCCCTGACAGATGATGTCAGGGGATAGAAGGATCTGACAAAATATTACAAAAATGGGGAGTCAGGAGCTGCCCACACATATTAAACGGTTGTCTGAACCCACTGTTCTTACCAGGTTAGGCCAACAATACAGTAATGGTATAGTGACCTTAAGCGTGTTCTTGTCTAAATGCTTTGTTAGGCTTATCTATGAATTCTGCCTGCCTTTCTTTTACTATCATTTTACTCATTTTTTTCTTTCACAATTATCAATGGTGATAAAAAAAATATCTACACAGTTCTCCCGATGTAAAGCAGCAAGATTTGTGCTCCTCTTAACAGAGACTGAGTGAAAAAAAGCTTTTTAACATTTCTTTTAGGTATTAATTGGCATAGTTCATCCCTCACTTCTCCACAAAGTGTAGTTACGCCCTCATCCACTGAAGGCAATACAGCGGCATGCAGGGTCCCCTGTGACTTTGTGCTATGGAATGCTTCTATGGTAGAATGTCTCCATAATATGATGCCTGATGCAGAATCCAATAGAAAAACTGTTACATTAGTTGGCAAGTCAACATAAATTTTCACAAAAGTTAAATTATTGATCTGAAGTTGTCAGGTTTAATTCCAGCTTGTACAGCTTAATATATCGATATCTATCTGTAAGAATACAAATGTAGAGTATGTACTACAGGTCAGAGATGGCCTGGAGCGTTTGACTGTTATAGATTACGCTGTAGTTGGTTATCATAGGCCATGCAATATATGAACAATGTTTTGCAGAAATTACATAGATGAACACTTTTTTTTATACCCAGCAATATCATCCATAAATGTGTCCCATAGTGACATGGACAATAGGCCTTCAGTGATATTTGCATTCCTAGGGGACTGTGAATTCAAAAGGAGCAGCAATTTCTTTTTTATATTATCAGATATTTACTGAAACTTGATTTTTTTATTATTTTGATTTTAGTTGTAAGAATGTTTTTATTTATAATTAAAGAGAATTTTGGTTATAGTATGGGGTATATTACACTTTTAGACAATAAACATGCATTGTAAAACGTATGTAACTTGTATCAATCATTATACCAGACCATCACTTTTATTAGTAGGAACTTTTTCTATTTGACTTTGGTGTGTACCCTTGGTGTAACATAACACATTTTTCCCCAGTGTATATATATATATTAAAAAAAAATTATTTGTACAAGATTAAAAAAGTCAAGTTTTTGCAAATTTTGGTTGCTGAATTTGTTTTATGGTAATTGTGAATTCCTTTTTTTTATATATTCTCATTTATCTGTGCCTTTTTGTTTCTGCTCTGAAAAAAGTATATGCTTTTAGTTTTTGAACAAAATTTTCTATTCTTACAAAACTATTAGATGGAATAATCCACTTTGTCTCTTAAAGATAACAAGTAGAACATTATCAACTTGGCGTATTGGAAAATGTTTGTCATTTCTAAAGACTGAGACCAAGTGATTGATTCTTTTCTGTATTTTCTTGCAGATGTTGTGTCTTAGTTTTTGCTGGTTTACCACTTTTAATTGCTGTCTACATTTTCTTTTTATTTCCTTAAAGTGTAAAATGTTATATCATTCAACTACTCCGCGGAAAAGGATCTTTAAACTAAAATGTATTTTCCTCCTACAGTACATTTACAAATGTGCCTCCTGAATTTACAAGTTTTATTTAATTTTATGTGTTGTGTTATTTTGTAAGATTTCTGTTACTCTATTTGTCATTGTATGCCTCTTTTTCACCATCTGGCATATACAGCAGTATATTATCTGACAGTTTTGTTTTATTTTTCTCCTTTTTTAGATTTTTTTTGCAATACTCTTTGTTCTAATTCATTAATTACCATATACAGTAGTATTCTGCTTAGATTTCATTTTTTATTTTATCAGATTCAAATCTGACACAGATGTTTACAGTATTATAGCAGTAAGAAATGTATTGGTAACAATATGAACATCTAACTTGAAAGTATTGGTACAGCTTTTTTGACCAGCATTACTGCTGTATAGGAAAATTTGGAATGTTAAATTGGCCATAACAAACCTATGTGGTTTGCTGTATACATTAATTAACATGGATGTTTTAATAGGGACAGTATCATGGCGTTAAGTGTTTGTATGTTTCTTGAACCAAAATTGGTGCTTTTCTTACGTATTGGCTTGTATTGAACAATAAACCTGCCAGTACTCAAATGTTTCTCTTGGGAAACAACACAATACAGACTAGATAGGACAGCATCTTCACCAGTTTTTTCCATTTTTTTAAATTAAGGTGGCACATAAAGTCAGTCCAATTTCTGAGTAAAGATGATTTCCGAAAAGTATACAGATCTTTCTTTTTTATATTGTGCCAAATTAACTATTGTCTTTTATGTATGTTTAAAGCACCTTTTTATACCTTTTTGTGAGGTCTTCTAGAATACTTTTATCATTTTTTAAATGTAATATATTTGAAAGCCACATACAAAATACTACACTGGAAATGGGTGCTTTCGCGATATAACATGCAAAATAATGTCATTTTATATTACAAAAAAATATGCTGCCAAGTAAACATTAAAAGTGAAAAAAGTACAGTTTTTATTTTCTAAACCTGTTTAACTCAGCAATGTTAACTTTTGATCTAATAACGCCACCTTATGTAATAGTGCTTAAACTAACAAGTTATATTGTGTGCATTTCCCTTCTGGTAAATGTATTTTTCATCTACCCCAGTTCTGTTTAATGGACCACTATTGTGTCTGCAATATATTGTATTCAAATAAATGTTTCATATTTGTATCTTTTCAATGTTTTAGCTGATTGTTTGTTACTTTTGCTTCATTTAACAGTCAGAAAGGAAAAACCCAACATACAATCTTTGTCATACACAAATGATTAGCATTGTCTGCTTACTCATAGTTTATATTTTGATATGCCAAAGAGATGTATTAGTACATGACACCATAGTGCTTGTAAGTTTGTATCTCTGCTGATTTTTCAAACTATAGAGCACCCAAACACCTATGACATTACTGAGGTCTGACATACCATCGTTCATTTAAATGACCCTTTGCTTTGAATGTGTAGTTAATAATATTTATATAGTGGCAGCATATTCCACAGCACTTTATAGTCAGGGGGTTCAAGTACAAACAGCCATAAATAACAGCAACAAACAAGTCAACAATTAAAACAAGAAGAATGGGGGCCTTGCTCACAAAAGCTACAATTTATGATGAGATGGTTTTGTACAATGGTCTAGCCATCCTAACACCGTAGGGGCATAAATATAAGACTGCATGAGCCAGTCATCAGCCGATATTTGCAGTGCTTCTGAGTTCATGGGTTGTGGCTATCTGACAATAGATCACGTTCAGAGTAATGATGCTGAAGAGGGGGGGGGGGTGAATGGATTAGTTAGATCAAGGGATGCGAAAGGCCACCCTGAAAAGATGTTTTTAGTGATTGCCTAAAACTGTGGAAGTTGTGAATTAACCTAATTACTTGGGGTAAGGCATTCTAGAGAACTAGCGCAGCTTGGGAGAAGTCTTGAAGATGGGAGTGAGATGTTATTATGGTGGATGTTAATTGGAAATCATTGGCTGAATGGAGAGCATGGGTTGTATTGTAGATGGAAATTAGGGAGGGACATGTAGGGTGGTGCAGCACCATGGATAAATTTGTGGGTGAGAATAAGCAGTTCAATATATTATACAATATTGAACGTCACTCCTTTTTCTGTCGACGGTGCTCAGTGGTAAAGGATTATCATATAGTTAAGGAAGTACCACGGCACTCAAGTTATTGATGCAAGTAAAATTGATTTATTTGTCATCCATCCACATGATTATTGTAGTTTACACTGAAACATAATTCATAATCTGGCCAACGTTTCGGTCCAACCTAGACCTTGTTCACGGCCTAAAAAAACGTAAGGTGCAATAAATATACAGTAAATAATGAGGTGAATGGAGGTAAAAAGCTTGTTTTGGGTCACGGGGAAAAAATATAAGTTGCTGTCTTGTCAAATGGTAACAAAAAGCAGTAAATAACCTGGGCCCGGATCCAGAAAGTTCCAGGAGATTAGAATGGATTATCCCTGGGGTATTCCATACCCATATAGTGTGTTCAATAATAATATATACAGAAAACAGCAGTTTAACACGTGGCATAAGAGGCAGCATATTAAATATGGGTCAAAAATGGATCCTATGTTTGTGGATCCTGCCAAGAGGCTGGAGAATATGGAAGGTATCTATAATTTTCAATAGTATGGATGGTACTTAACGTTTGTAGAAGGTACCTGGAAAGCGGCATAAGTATAAAGCTAAGCATCAGCTTACCGTGGTGCAGTCAGGAAGGCAGTGGATGGTGTGGATGGCGTGGGGGATCCGGTGTCCCCACGCCATTAAATAGTCCCGAGCAAAGTGTGGGAGAGATGCGTGGCGTGCGCCTGAACAGAGACCCGGACCGCCCACTGACGTCAAACGCGCTGCGTGCGCAGGCGCAGTGGGTGATGTGATGTAAGTGAGGGCAAAGGTAAGGGCAAAAGCGGCATAAGGTTTCTATGCGCTTGTGTCCATATATGTATAAATGTAAACAATAGTGAACGTTACTGTAGGGTATGGGACAAATATATAGATGTAAGGGTAACATTGGTATGAAGAGTCAGTACATAGAATATATATATAATATCACATGGCCATGCAGTATACTAGTCTAGTCTTATACTATCAAATGTATATACTACCTGGTCTGGGGGATTCATTTAAGCTGTAAAGGAAAATAGGGAGAAAGTTAGTAAATGTTATCCAATAAGACAATATAATAATGCAATAAAGTTCATATAGTCTTTCTGTTATTTTGAAGATGAAGACCAGTGTAGTAAAGAGTGGCGTATGAGTCATGTAGTATACCGTAAGGGAGGCATTATGAAATGCAAAAATCAAAGTCTCGGTTTAGTCCGTGGGGTGCCAATGTTCCCAATTCGTAAATCCAAAACGCTTCACGTTGTTTTAGGCGTGCAATCCGGTCGCCGCCTCGCCTCAACGGGGTCACTTCCTCGATCACTTGGAACCTTAGTTGATTGATTTGATGGTTTGCTGTGATAAAATGGTGTGGTATTGGGAGTTCCGTTTTTCTACAACGTATGTCGGACTTATGTTTGGAAATGCGGTCTCGCACACATTGGGTGGTTTCACCCACGTATGCGAGACCGCAGGGACATTTGATAAGGTATACCACATAAGAAGTGGTATATGTAAAAAAGTTCTTTATACGGAATGTTTTCCCTGAGCGTGGGTGGGTGAAGGTGCCACCCTTACTGACATTAGTACACTGGGCGCATCTGAGGCATGGGAAAGTGCCTTTCTTTTGTGGTGCTAATGTTCTCTGTGGGTTGGTAGATTTGAGGGATCCAATATCTGCATGTACTAGCCTGTCTTTTAGGATTTGGGGACGTTTGTAGCACATCCTCACAGATTGTTGGAATTCAGGGACTTCAGGATAGGATTGTTGAAGCAATGGCCAGTGTTTGTGAATGATGGATTGTACTTTAGGTGCAATGGGGTGATAGGTCATTACCAGTGGGAGGCGGGGTAGGGGTTTGTCCTCACGTTGAGAAAGTTGGGGGGTAGATATATGGATCAGTTCTTTATCCAACAGGGATTTTGGGTAGTCGCGGGCTAGGAATTTTTGTGTCATCTCTTCCAAGCGTTGGGAACGAAGGGTAGGGTTTTTTACAATTCTGTCGACTCTTTTAAATTGTGAACGTGGTAGGGAGTTTTTTGTATTTTTAGGATGGCAGCTAGAATAGAGAAGTAGTGTGTTTCGATTAGTGGGTTTCTTATAGATATCGGTGGTTAATGTTCCCTCCTCAGTTTTTATGACGGTAGTGTCAAGGAAATTGACTGAATGTATATCGGTCTCTGCTGTGAAGCGTAGGTTGGGATCTTTACTGTTGATATCTTGTAGAAAGGTGGAAAAAGATTCTGAGGAGCCATGCCAAATGCAGAAGACATCATCGATATATCTATGCCACGTAAGGGCATGTGTGGAAAAGTTTACATTGGTGTACACATGGTCGTCTTCGAATTTGGACATAAATGCGTTAGCATAGGGTGGCGCCACGTTCGCCCCCATTGCTGTACCTTGCTTTTGGATATAAAATGTGTCGCCAAACATAAAATAGTTGTTTTGGAGTACAATGTGTAATAGCTCTATGCAAAATGCCTGGGCCACTGGGGATAGTTCAGAGGTGGAGAGTAGTGTCGCAGCGGCTTCAATTCCTTTATCATGAGAAATGGACGTATAAAGACTATTGACATCTAGGGTAATGAGTAAACTTTCTGGGGGAATATTTGATAGTGTAGAGAGAATGGTGAGGAAATGTGAAGTGTCTAGAATGAATGAGCGGGTTTTTTTGACTAGTGGGGTAAGAACTTTTTCCAAGAAAATTGACAATGGTGTGAGTAAAGAGTTAGTGGAAGCGACGATCGGTCTGCCTGGTGGGTGAGTAAGATGCTTATGGATTTTTGGTAACGTATAAAATACTGGGATGACTGGATTGTTCTGGATCAGGAAGGTATATGTGGCCTTATCTATAGTGCCTTTTTGAAGATGATGGTCTAATAGAGCAGTGATGTCTCTCTTGAGTTGAAAGGTGGGATTATAGGAGACTTTCTCATAAGTGGTAGTATCGGATAGTTGCCTATTAATTTCTTCAATATAGAGTGTGGTGTCCATCACTACTATGGCCCCTCCCTTATCCGCCGGTTTGATAGTGATGGTTTTGTCATTTTCTATGGCGCTAAGTGCAATGTGTTCCTCTGAAGGTAGGTTATGGGGAATATGTAAAATGCCTTGTTTCAGGAATGTGGTATTGGAGTTTATCTTTTTGGACAAGATCTATGAAGGCTTCAACTCCATGATATGTTTTGGGAGGCATATAGTTGCTTTTATTTTTGAGCCCTAGCATGTGGATTGACATGAGGGAAGGGGGGTGGGTAGGAGGTTGTGGAGTGAAAGTGGATTGGGAGAAATGTGTTTTAAGTCTAAGAGACCGATAGAAGCGGTTAAGTTCTTGTGCTAATGTGAATTGTTGTAGTGGTCCATATGGGCAAAATGATAGGCCTTTGGAGAGGGCATTAGTTTCTGCTGGGGACAGAGTACGGGAAGAAATATTTACTATAAGATTCCTACCTGTGATCGAGTCAGGACCCCTTGATGGCTTGGGTCGGTGGGTGCCACGTCCTCTGCGTATCCTCTTCTTCTTGGAGGGCGGTATCCGCGCCTGTGAAAAAAACGTTGCCTTGGTCCTGTTGATCTTTCGCTTCCAGAGGAGGATGATGAGTAGTCTGCGTAGGTGTTGTAGTTGTTGTAGTTTCTTGTGGAATCTTGCCATTGCCAACGGTAAATCTTGTTTTGTTGATAATCTTCTGTGTCTCGTATAAACTTTGTCCGTTTGGTGTTTTCCAGGTACTTTCTGTGGTCCTCTAAGGTTTTTTCTGTTTTCTTCTTGAGCTCTGCCCATTCTGTTGTTGAGGTTGTTGATAGAAGTTGTGTTTCTATTGCGACGATTTTCTCTTTTAAATCTTGAATGGCTTTTTGGAGGAATTCTATGCTGAGGGTGATGATGTCTAATGAGCATTTGTTAAGTATAGTTTCAAATTTTTTGCAGTAATCTGGATTTGTAGGATAGAGAGTTGGTCGTAATTGGACGCGAAGTCCTCTTGGTATTCTTTTGTGACGATAATATTCTGCCAAAGTCGTGCAGTGCAATTCTGCTGACGTCAGTTTTTTTGACTCTCTCTCCCAGTCTCGTAGACGGTATTCATGATGTGGAACATGAAGAAAGTTGTTAGATGCCGTAACTTGGGACACAATGTTGTCTGCTGTCACCGGGTCATAGGAGAAGGTATTAGATGACATGGATTAAGGGTGCTCAGACTCAAAGTGGTATCCAATATATTATACAATATTGAACGGCACTCCTTTTTCTGTTGGTGGTGCTCAGTGGTAAAGGATAGTCATATAATTAAAGAAGTACCACGGCACTCAAGTTATTGATGCAAGTAAAATTGATTTATTTGTCATCCATCCACATGATTATTGTAGTTTATAGCTTAAATGAATCCCCCAGACCAGGTAGTATATACATTTGATAGTATAAGACTAGACTAGTATACTGCATGACCATGTGATATTATATATATATTCTATGTACTGACTCTTCATACCAATGTTACCCTTACATCTATATATTTGTCCTATATATTTGTCCCATACCCTACAGTAACGTTCACTATTGTTTACATTTATACATATATGGACACAAGCGCATAGAAACCTTATGCCGCTTTTGCCCTTACCTTTGCCCTCACTTACATCACATCACCCACTGCGCCTGCGCACGCAGCGCGTTTGACGTCAGTGGGCGGTCCGGGTCTCTGTTCAGGCGCACGCCACGCATCTCTCCCACACTTTGCTCGGGACTATTTAATGGCGTGGGGACACCGGATCCCCCACGCCATCCACACCATCCACTGCCTTCCTGACTGCACCACGGTAAGCTGATGCTTAGCTTTATACTTATGCCGCTTTCCAGGTACCTTCTACAAACGTTAAGTACCATCCATACTATTGAAAATTATAGATGCCTTCCATATTCTCCAGCCTCTTGGCAGGATCCACAAACATAGGATCCATTTTTGACCCATATTTAATATGCTGCCTCTTATGCCACGTGTTAAACTGCTGTTTTCTGTATATATTATTATTGAACACACTATATGGGTATGGAATACCCCAGGGATAATCCATTCTAATCTCCTGGAACTTTCTGGATCCGGGCCCAGGTTATTTACTGCTTTTTGTTACCATTTGACAAGACAGCAACTTATATTTTTTCCCCGTGACCCAAAACAAGCTTTTTACCTCCATTCACCTCATTATTTACTGTATATTTATTGCACCTTACGTTTTTTTACAGGCCGTGAACAAGGTCTAGGTTGGACCGAAACGTTGGCCAGATTATGAATTATGTTTCAGTGTAAACTACAATAATCATGTGGATGGATGACAAATAAATCAATTTTACTTGCATCAATAACTTGAGTGCCGTGGTACTTCCTTAACTATAGAATAAGCAGTTCAAACTGAATTCTATACTGTATGGCAACCAGTGCAATAACTGGCAAGGGGTGGAAGCTTCCGAGTAGCTGTTAGACATAAATGAGCCTGGCTCCTGCTCCGGTTCACATAGCTATATGAGGGCTTATTTTTTGTAGCACAAGATGCATTTTTTAATGCTACCATTTAATTTACCATGTCTTGTATTAGAAAACGGGAAAAAAATTGTGTGGCAAAATTGAAAGAAAAACACCAATTCCACCAATGTTTTTGGGGTTTCGACATCACAGCATTTACTATGCACAAAAAATTACTTGACATCCGTATTCCGTGGCTCAATACTAATGTGGCGATACCAAACTTGAATAGTTTTTTTTTTTACTACTTTAAAAAAAAAAAAAAAAAAACCTTTGAAAAAATCAATTCTGACAGCCATAACTTTTTTATACTTTTTTTATACGGTCTACAGAGTTGTATTTGGGCTTGATTTTTGTATAACAAACTTTTGTTTTTATTGGTACCATTTTTGTAGTATGTGCAATTTTTTGATCACCGTTATTTAATTTTTTTGGGGGGGAGAAGATGAAAAAAAAATGGCAAATCACGTGTTTTTCATTTCTTTTTCAGTTACGGCGTTCACCACACGCAAATTTTTAAAAAATATTTTAATCAGACATTTTCGGATGTGGCGATACCCAATATGTTTATTTTTTTATTGTTTATATATTTTTGTATGTAAAATTGGGAAATGGGGGTGATTTAAACGTTTAATATATTTTTATTTATTTTTTCCTTTTTTTTAAATAACTATAAGACCTCCTTAGGGGTCTAGAACATGGGATCTTTTAATCCCCTCTCCTGTTCACCCTTATAGAAATCTATTAGGATGAATGGGATTTTTACACTGTCTCCATTCTCAACTATGCGTTGTGCATAGCTCAGTATGGAGAAAGCCATGGCAGGCCTGAATGGCTTCAGAAGCATCCAGGCTGCCATGGCACCCAATCGGAGCCCCGCAATTTCACTGCTGGGGTGCCGATCGCAAGACAGAGGGAGCAGCATCCCTCTGCCTTTACTCACAGGTGCCGCTATAAGCGTTGATCACGGCACCTGAGGGATTAAATAACAGTGTCGGTGCATTTGCCACTTCCTGTCAGTTCGGGCGGGTGCCGGCTGTATGATATAGCCGGCACCAGCCATGTATGGAGCGGGCCTCTGCAGGGGCCCACTCCATACAGGCGCATAAACACTGTACATGTACAGTGCCATGGGTTAAGGATAGACTGGAGAGGGGAGAGTCTGTAGAGGGAGAGACCAATTAGTAATGAGTTATAATTGAGATGGGAATGGATCAGGTCAACAATAAGTTTTTGTTTCCACAGCAAGAAATTTGTGACAGTGAAGGAGAGTTAGTTAAATCAGAAATGGAGCAGAACTGGAAAAAGACTAGCTGAAGCGTGTTATTGTATTTATGCACATGAGAGTTAGAAAGTTGTGGAAGGCCAAGAGAGGAGGTTAGAAATAGAAGCTGAGAGGCAGAATGGGATATAGGGCTGTCTATGGGGATGTTAGTCATCCGAAATGAGAGTTGGTAATTCTGATTACAGTAAGTGTGACAGCCAGGCAGCCAAGTGATCAAGGAACTGGGTGGCTGAGCCAGTGGGTCAGTAAATAACCGCCACTGTGATAGAGGATGGAAGAGTCTGAGGGAGTGGACCTCAAAAGATGGGAATGAGAGTGATGGTGCTGGGGGAATAGCCAGGAAAGTGCGTTGTTGGGAAAGAAGTATGCAGATTCCACCACCATCTCTTTTGTCAGGTTTAGGGATATGAGAAAAATTTAAGCCAATATAAGGGCTGTTTCACATGAGCCAGAAGAATCATGCTCTGTGTGGGAGCATGATCCTCGGTTCTGACCCTGCACGAATGCACAGCATTATCATGATTTATAATGTTATGTGCCTCTGTTTGACCTTACAGTACTTATATTTTAATTTATTTGTGATGAATCACGTGATATTTCCCGGCTGCAGAGAGCCTGTATAGTGGTGTAGAACAATGCATTGCAGAAACGTGAATAGGGAGTCTGCTGTGATAGTGAAACAATACTGTGTCAGTATGACATGCAGATAACAGGAGTCTCTCTTAGAAGCACTTCACACTTCACTCATTTGGTCAGTTACGGGGCCAAAACGGACCCAATATACAGTGTTAATTTTGGAACATGGTCAGATATCATAGTCAAGTATCAAAATAATTCCAGTGTGACACTTGACCCTGACACCTGACTGTGACTTATGCTCTTCATAGGTCAGGGTCAAAGTGAGAATGATTTATAGATATACTATGTATTTGTATGCTAAATCACACAACCATAGAAAGTCTATTGCTGAGCTTATAGCTCTTTGTCTGCAATGCTGTAAGCTAACACATCACAGTGTTATATGAGCAAATAGCTGATAGCTCAGTGGTAATGCAATTGCCTCATATCCAGTGTTCCTGTGTTCAAAACCACTTTCAGCCTCTAAAAAATTTCAGCCTCTAAAAACCATAGATTAGAGGCAAATGTTGTGTGACGCTGATATCTGACGTTCTTTACTCATCAGGGTCACAATGACTTTTTGGTTTACTGTGTTTTTGGTATACTATATATCATAGATAAAACAAAAATCACCATCTTTAGTATCTAAAGCTATAGCTCAGTGGTAAGACACTTGCTTTACAAGTAGCGTTTATGGGTTTAAAACCCCTTTTAGGGTTTTAAAATTAATATTTTATTGAGCTCTAGATCAGAGACAAATTCAAGTGATGTGTGATGTAAGTAGTCCTTTTTTTTTAATTAAGAGTACATGGGCAGCACTATAGTAAAGGGGGCACTAATTTACTGTATCTTCATCTATTTACAGGTGACAGAAGGCTTTTTCGTTTTTATTGTCTTGAAAAAGTCACTGTACAATATAATAATGTATTCTTATTTCTTAGGAAGGAGTCTAATTATTAGATCTGTAAATCATTTTATTGAAATTATTTGTTGGCATCTACCCAAACATAAGCTGCAAATATATGACAACTAGGAGTTTAAATAGATTCACTTGCAGAATTCACTACCTCTACAGATCTGCAAACCAACTTATCTTCTAAATGTGCTCTCCCTCCACTATCTTACATGGCTCGTACATTGATTCACCTCTCTCAAGTGTGTATGCAGTTATTAGCAAGAATCACAATTTTTCTGGGACTCCTGAAAAATTGTAGTAGTCACTATATGCAGAGTTGTTTCCTGGCGTATACATATCTACTGTATATATGTGTATTATACACACAGCATGCTATAGCTTCACCACACTGAGATCAGCTCAGAAAGCTAATATTCATATTACTGCTTTATTCACAGGCACAATATATGTTGATGCAGACACCAGTAATGTGTGATATCTTATAAGTAGAGTTGAGCGAACCCGAACTGTATAGTTCGGGTTCCTACCGAATTTTGGGGTGTTCGGGACATGGACCTGGACGCGAACATTTTCAAAAAAGTTCGGGTTCGGGTCTGTTGTTCGGCGATTTCTTCCCGCTTTCTGAAGGGCTGCACAGCAGCCAATCAGCTAGCGTTTTACTTCTTGCCCTAAGAAGCCATCACAGCCATGCCTTGGCTGTGATTGGCCAAGTGCAGCATGTGACCCAGCCTCTATTTAAGCTGGAGTCACATAGCGCCGCACGTCACTCTGCTCTGATTAGTGTAGGGATAGGATGCAGCTGCTGTGAGGGCGAGATTAGACAGGGAAAACTCAGCAAAAACACCTAATGAAGTGATCGATCTACAGCTGTGAATCATTCAACGTCTGCTAGTTACTTGCTCACTGGTTTTTAGGCTGCACAGAGCGTTTTTCTGTCACTTTTTTCTGGGGTAATCGGCGGCCATTTGGTGACTTGTTGTGCACCAGAACAAGCTGCCACCAAGTCCATCAATCCATCAATACTAGGGTTTTTTTTGCTATATCCTACATCAGGGGCTTGGCTGTGCTTATTGTCACCCCTAGAAATTCAGGATAGAAATTTCTATATTTTATTGAGGGGTTAAATTCAATTGCCAAAATAGCAATCCCCTAATCTGGTGTTCCAGCTGTGGCTAGCCAAGTGTAATACTGTCTGCTGTCTGGCAAAGAATAGATTTTTTTCTGTGGTGAAATTCAATTGCCAAAATAGCAATCCCCTAACTCTGGTGTTCCAGCAGTGGCTGGCCAAGTTTAATAGTGTCCTGCAAAGGATATATTTTGTTCTGGGGTGAAATTCAATTGCCAAAATAGCAATACCGTAAATCTGGTGTCCCAGCAGTGGATGGCCAAGTTTAATACAGTCCGGCAAAGGATAGATAATTTTCTGAGGTGAAATTCAATTGCCAAAATAGCAATACCGTAAATCAGTGGTTTCAGCTGTGGCTGGCAAAGTTTAATAGTGTTTGGCAAAGGATTGATAATTCTCTGGGGTGAAATTCAATTGCCAAAATAGCAATTCCCTAAATCCGGTGTCCCAGCAGTGGCTGGCCAAGTTTAATAGTGTCCGGCAAAGGATAGATTTTGTTCTGGGGTGAAATTCAATTGCCAAAATAGCAATACCGTAAATCAATGCTTTCAGCTGTGGCTGGCCAAGTTTAATAGTGTCCGGCAAAGGATAGATAATTTTCTGGGGTGAAATTCAATTGCCAAAATAGCAATCCCCTAAATCTGGTGTCCCAGCAGTGGCTGGCCAAGTTTAATAGTGTCCGGCAAAGGATATATTTTGTTCTGGGGTGAAATTCAATTGCCAAAATAGCAATACCATAAATCAGTGGTTTCAGCTGTGGCTGGCCAAGTTTAATAGTTTCCGGCAAAGGATATATTTTTTTCTGGGGTGAAATTCAATTGCCAAAATAGCAATACATAAATCAGTGGTTTCAGCTGTGGCGGGCCAAGTTTAATAGTGTCCGGCAAAGGATATATTTTGTTCTGGGGTGAAAGTCAATTGCCAAAATATCAATACAGTAAATCTGGTGTCCCAGCAGTGGCTGGACAAGCTTCATAGTGTCCGTCAAAGGATATATTATTTTCTGGGGTGAAATTCAGTTGCAAAAAAAGAAATACTGTAAATCTGGTGTTCTAGCTGTGGCTGGACAAGTAGTTTAATAGTATCCGTCAAAGGATATATTTTGTTCTGGGGTGAAATTCAATTGTCAAAATAGCAATACCCAAAATCTGGTGTTCCAGCTGTTGCAGGCCAAGTGTAAATCTGTCCGTAAAAGAGTATATTACACTCAGTGTGCATCTCCAAGTGTATTTCTGTCCGTTAAAGAGTATATTACAGTAAGTGTTAAAATACAGCATAATCCTCTACATTTGCACACACTGTTTTGCATCTCTAAGTGTATTTCTTTCCGTTAAAGGGTATATTACACAAAGTATTAAAATACAATTGCTGAAAGCATAATCCTATATATTTTTTCGCACGCTACTGTGCATCTCCAAGTGTAAATCTGTCCGTAAAAGGATACCTTTCATCCAGGTCCAAAATACTAGGCCTACAATTGATATTCAGAACAAACACAGAACCAGAGATAGGTGCACGCTGCCGTCACACTAAACCCTCACACTGATGTTAAAAATTGAGTTAGTTCGACATATCCTACTAGGAGGACGTGTCTTAAGCCTCGGGCACCAGCGTCAAGGTCTCTCAAGTAGCCCGTGGGCCCTAACACTCACCTACCTGCGCCATATGGGCGATATCAGGGGCCAGTGGGCAATTACAGGAGCATTAGGACGACTCACAAACATCTCCTCTGTTACCTCCAGCATGTGGCCATGCTTGCAATGGGAGGTGGGAGGTGTCTATGAGCCCTACCCAAGACTGACTGATATAGCCCAAGGCCAAGCAGGTGCACCCAAATGTGACCTGAAGATGAAAAACAGGCACATTTAAAATGGAGCGTGCACCTATCTCTGGTTCTGTGTTTGTTCTGAATTCTTGCCACATCCACATAAATTTCATCTTATGTAGGATGTCCATTGTGGTACTTGTAGTCCGTTGCTGGCATCATCCATTGTATGCATTTTTTGCTGGTGATTGCCATTAGCAACGGACTACAAGTGCAGGATGTGCTCCCCTACAGAAATGCACATCTGCATATGGGTATGAGCGCATCCTGCTTTCTTATCACCACATTTTCTGATGGTTTATATATATATATATATATATATATATATGTATGGAGGTGTATAAACTCCATTTTAAATGTGCCTGTTTTTCATCTTCAGGTCACATTTGGGTGCACCTGCTTGGCCTTGGGCTATATCAGTCAGTCTTGGGTAGGGCTCATAGACACCTCCCACCTCCCATTGCAAGCATGGCCACATGCTGGAGGTAACAGAGGAGATGTTTGTGAGTCGTCCTAATGCTCCTGTAATTGCCCACTGGCCCCTGATATCGCCCATATGGCGCAGGTAGGTGAGTGTTAGGGCCCACGGGCTACTTGAGATACCTTGACGCTGGTGCCCGCGGCTTAAGACACGTCCTCCTAGTAGGATATGTCGAACTAACTCTCAATTTTTAACATCAGTGTGAGGGTTTAGTGTGACGGCAGCGTGCACCTATCTCTGGTTCTGTGTTTGTTCTGAATTCTTGCCACATCCACATAAATTTCATCTTATGTAGGATGTCCATTGTGGTACTTGTAGTCCGTTGCTGGCATCATCCATTGTATGCATTTTTTGCTGGTGATTGCCATTAGCAACGGACTACAAGTGCAGGATGTGCTCCCCTACAGAAATGCACAACTGCATATGGGTATGAGCGCATCCTGCTTTCTTATCACCACATTTTCTGATGGTTTATATCTACAATTGATATTCCCCTAAATCTGTGGTTACTGCTGTGCCTGGATTAGTGTAATACGGTACATAACTAAATAGCCAGATAGTGTTAGGTGCCTGTAAAAAAAAAAAAAAGGCCTGAATTTGAATTCAATACATTGGGCCAAATAATTTTTTTCTTATTGTGGTGAACGGTAACAATGAGGAAAACATCTAGTAAGGGACGCGGTCGTGGTGTTAGTGGACCCTCTGGTGCTGGGAGAGGACGTGGCCTTTCTGCCACAGCCACACGTCCTAGTGAACCAACTACCTCAGGTTCCAGTACCCGCCAGAATTTACAGTGATATTTGGTGGGGCCCAATGCCATTCTAAGGATGGTAAGGCCTGAGCAAGTAAAGGCGCTAGTCAATTGGGTGGCCGACAGGGGATCCAGCACGTTCACATTATCTCCCACCCAGTCTTCTGCAGAAAGTGCACAGGTGGCGCCTAAAAACCAAGCCCATCAGTCTGTCACATCACCCCCATGCATATCAGGGAAACTGTCTGAGCGTCAAGTTATGCAGCAGTCTCTTATGCTGTTTGAAGACTCTGCTGGCAGGGTTTCCCAAGGGAATCCACCATCCCAGTGGTGGAAGACATAGAATGCACTGATGCACAACTACTTATGTTTCCTGATGATGAGGACATGGGAATACCACCTCATCAGGGTCTGCACGTCTCTGATGATGACGAAACACAGGTGCCAACTGGGATCAGGGGGCAAAAGCAGAACAGCCGCCACCAAGAGAGTTCGCCTGCTACTGGCCACCGCCACCAGGGACCGAGCACCCCAAAAGCAGATTCAAGGAGTTCCCTGGCATGGCACTTCTTCAAACAATGTGCTGACGACAAGACCCGAGTGGTTTGCACGCTGTGCCATCAGAGCCTGAAGCGAGGCATTAATGTTCTGAATCTTAGCACAACCTGCATGACCAGGCATCTACATGCAAAGCATGAACTGCAGTGGAGTAAACACTTTAAAAACAAGGAACTCACTCAGGCTCCCCCTGCTCCCTCTTCTGCTGCTGCCTCGGCCTCTTTCTCCGCCTCGGGAGGAATGTTGGCACCTGCCGCCCACCAAACAGAGGATGTGCCACCAACACCACCACCTCCGTCACCAAGCATCTCCACCATGTCACCTGGCAGCGTTCAGCTCTCCATCTCACAAACATTGGAGAGAAGGCGTAAATTCCCACCTACCCACCCTTGAGCCCTGGGCCTGAATGCCTGCATTTCTAAACTACTGGCCTTTGAAATGCTGTCATTCAGACTGGTGGACACAGACAGCTTCAAACAGCTGATGGCTGTCCCATAGTATGTTGTTCCCAGCCGCCACTACTTCTCCAAGAGAGCCGTGCCTTTCCTGCACAACCAAGTATCCGATAAAATCAAGTGTGCACTGCGCAACGCCATCTGTGGCAAGGTCCACCTAACCACAGATACGTGGACCAGTAAGCACGGCCAGGGACCCTACAACTGACCGACGAGTGGTTGCTGCCGGTGGGCCTCAAGCCCGTCCTGGTGGTGTGCAATAAAGGGCGAAATCTCGTTGCAGCTCTGGGACTAGCCGGTTTGACGCACATCCCTTGCCCTGCGCATGTGCTGAATTTGGTGGTGCAGAAGTTCATTCACAACTACCCTGACATGTCAGAGCTTCTGCATAAAGTGCCTGCTTGCCTGTCTGCGCTACAGCGTAACTTTGGCCTTCCCGCTCACCGCCTCATATGCGACGTGCCCACCAGGTGGAACTCCACCTTGCACATGCTGGAGAGAGCGTGCGAGCAGCAGCAGGCCATAGTGGAGTTTCAGCTGCAGCACGCACGTGTCAGTCCTACTGTGGAACAGCACCACTTCACCACCAATGACTGGGCCTCCATGCGTGACTTGTGTGCCATGTTGCGCTGTTTCGAGTACTCCACCAACATGGCCAGTGGGCGATGACACAGTTATCAGCGTTACAATACCACTTCTTTGTCTCCTTGAGAAAACACTTAGGGCGATGATGGAAGAGGAGGTGGCCCAGGAGGAAGAGGGGTCATTTTTAGCACTTTCAGGCCAGTCTCTTAGAAGTGGCTCAGAGGGAGGTTTTTTGCAAAAGCAGAGGCCAGGTACAAATGTGGCCAGCCAGTGCCCACTACTGGAGGACAAGGAGGTGGCGGAGGATGAGGTTGAAGCATGTTCGCAGCGGGGTGGCATCCAACGCAGCTCGGGCCCATCACTGGTGCTTGGCTGGGGGGAAACGGAGGACGATGACGATACGCCTCCCACAGAGGACAGCTTGTCCTTACCTCTGGGCAGCCCGGCGCACATGAGCGACTACATGCTGCAGTGCCTGCGCAATGACAGCAGAGTTGCCCACATTTTAATGTCTGCGGACTACTGGGTTGCCACCCTGCTGGATCCCCGGTACAAAGACAATGTGCCCACCTTACTTCCTGCACTGGAGCGTGATAGGAAAATGCCACGAGTACAAGCGCACGTTGGTAGCCTCGCTACTGAGAGCATTCCCAAGTGTCACAGGGGAACAAGTGGAAGCCCAAGGTGAAGGCAGAGGAGGAGCGAGAGGTCGCTAACGCAGTTGTGTCACGGCCAGCTCCTCTGAGGGCAGGGTTAACATGGCAGAGATGTGGAAAAGTTTTGCCACCACGCCACAGCTAACTGCACCACCACCTGATACGGAACGTGTTAGCAAGAGGCAGCATTTCACTAACATGGTGGAACAGTACATGTACACACCCCTCCACGTACTGACTGATGGTTCGGCCCCATTCAACTTCTGGGTCTTCAAATTGTCCACGTGGCCAGAGCTAGCCTTTTATGCCTTGTCTGAACGTGTATTTCGCACGGCAGGGGGCGTCATTACAGACAAACGCAGCCGCCTGTCCACAGCCAATGTAGACAAGCTGACGTTCATAAAAATGAACCAGGCATGGATCCCACAGGACCTGTCCATCCCTTGTGCAGATTAGACATTTATAACTACCTCCTCTTAACCATATATTCTTGGACTCCAGGGCACTTCTTCATTCAATCCTCTTTTTTTAATTTTACCATTATATTAGGAGGCAACCGAAAGTTGAATGAACCTCTCCTCCGTCTGGGTGCCAGGGGCCTAAATATCGTAAAGTGGCCTGTTCCAATGGTGGGTGACATGAAGCCTGATTCTCTGCTATGCGACCTCTCTCCTCTGTCTTGGTGCTGGGGCCTAAATATCTGAAAGTGGCCTGTTCCATTAGTGGGTGACATAAAGCCTGATTCTCTGCAATGCGACCTCTCTCCTCTGTCTTGGTGCCGGGGCCTAACTTTCACGTACTTGATTGCTGTCTTGGTGGCAAACATTTAACACTTTTTACTGTCTAATGACCGCCCCATTGTCTGGGTGTCAGGGGCCTATATGTCGTTTAATCATTTGTTGTCTTGGTGGGAGATATTAAACTCTTTTTACTGTCTAATGACCACCCCATTGTCTGGGTGTCAGTGGCCTATATTTCGTTTAATTGCTTGCTATCTGGGTGAGAGACATTAAACTCTTTTTACTGTCAAATTGCCTCTCCTCTGTCTGGGTGTCAGGGGCCTACATAAATGATAATGGCCTGTTCGATTGCAGGTTGACCTGAGGCCTGTGTTGCTGTTACGGGACCGCTCTCTTCTTTGCGGGTGCCATGGCCCTGAGTCTGTGAATGAGGCCTGTGGCACTGCAGGCAGACATGAATCCTTTTTGACTGTGATGAGAACATCAACTCCCATAGCATTCCCACCTGATGCCACCCCAACCTCCTATTCCACCTCCTTCTCCTCCAAGTTGCCAATTGATATTGGTTCATTTTTATTTATTTTATTTTAAGTAATTCCCCTATCCACATTTGTTTGCAGGGGATTTTCCTACATTTTGCTGCCTTTTGCAGCCCTCTAGCCCTTTCCTGGGCTATTTTACAGCCTTTTTAGTGCCCAAAAGTTCGGGTCCCCATTGACTTCAATGGGGTTCGGGTCGAGTTCAGATCCCGAACCCGAACATTTTCGGGAAGTTCGGCTGAACTTCTCGAACCCGAACATCCAGGTGTTCGCTCAACTCTACTTATAAGCATAGAGAAACCAAGGATCTTTATATGGTAGTGCTATAGCTGAGAGGTTAAGCTGATAGTTTTGCATGTAGACATCCCTGGTTCAAGTCCTCAGAGAGATCTGTCTACTTTCTATTATTTTCTTTTTTTATTTAAAACCATATTAATGGGATACACTATAATAAACAATACATCAATAATAATAATAAGGCCTTACTATATTGAGAATATTGGTGTTTTTTTTTTTTTTGCTAAGCCTTATTACTGGTTTATTCATAGACACTATATATTTAAAAAAAAAAACATTAATATTTATTAGCGTTCTAAAAAACATTATTCTCGATATGACAAGGAGATAGAATTGTCTTATGGGATAAATGTGGAAGAAAAGAAATATCTGAAGAAAAAAACTTTAAAATTTTTTCTGAGATTCAAACCTAGGATCTCAAAATTTAAAACCAAGAACTTAAAGGGGTTGTTCGGGTTCAGCATGAACCCGGACATACCCCCATTTTCACCCAGGAAGCCCCCCTGACTTGAGCATTGGAGCATTTCATGCTCTGATGCGCTTCTTTGCCCTGTGCTGGGTCGTGCAGGGCAAGGGCTCTTTTGTTTACAATAACACACTGCCAGGCGGAAACTTCTGCCCAGCAGTGTGTTGATTGACGTCACCGGCTCTGATGAGCGTGCTTTAGCGCTGCTGTAGCCGTTTTACAGGCTAGAGCAGTGCTAGAACCCGCCCATCAGTGCAGGTGATGTCACCAGGCTTCCTGGCAGCCCCATGGAGAGCCCGGTTCGCCACTGGAACTCCAGAAAATGCCTTTGCCCTGCAAGATTTACCGGTTGTTCTTTATGTGATGAAAGGGGTGTAATTCATTTTTTTTTTTTTATTCTAGATTTTCACAAACACTCCACAAAAGAATTTTCTCTCCCACAAAATTAGTTGTATAAAGAGGTGTTCTTATTTTTTTTTAATTCATGACTTTCATACATGCTCCACAGAGGAATTTCCTCTCCCACATTAGTTGTATGGATACAAAAAAAAAAATTTTATTTTTTTTTGGGGGGGGAGGGGGGTGGTGACTGTAGACCACCAAACATTGGGAGATGGCAAAGAGAACGCACAAACTGCTGGAGTACAACAATGGCTAGGTGCGCCCAGTATACTTCTCTACTCTGCCAAAACAAGACATAATATTCTTGAGCCTGGAGGTGGAGGTCCCAGTGGAGGAGGAGGTGGATGTGGCAATGCAGACAGAGGAGGTCACCAACCTTATTTTATTTTTTCTTATTTTTTTGTTTGTGGAGGCCCCAAAACATTGAGAAATTGTGAAGAGAACGCACAAAATGTGCTGGAGTACAACAATGGCTGGGTGTGGCCAATATAGGTGGAAAAAAAAAAACACTTTGTCATCACTGGGCTCAGGGCTGGGTACAAAAATGTAGGATTGCAGTAGCAATTGCTGTAGCTTGAAGATTTCACACCACCCGGTTCAACGGATTTCTTTCCTAATCTCTCCCTGGGAGCACTGGCAGCAATCTTTCCCTATACTAACAGCAGCAGAGTGATGTGCAGCACTATGTGACTCCAGCTTATAAAGAGGCTGGGTCACATGCTGCTTTTAGCCAATCACAGCCATGCCATTAGTAGGCATGGCTGTGATGGCTTCTTAGGGCAAAGATGTAAAACGCTTGCTGATTGGCTGCTCTGCAGCCTTTCAAAAAGCGGGAAGAATCGCTGAACAACAGACCCGAAGGTGAACTTTTATGAAAATGTTCGGGTTCGCTCAACTCTAAATATGAATATTAGCTTTCTGAGCTGATCTCAGTGTGGTGAAGCTATAGCATGCTGTGTGTATAATACACATATATACCGTAGATATGTATAAGCCAGGACACAACTCTGCATATAGTGACTACTCACGTTTTTCAGGAGTCCCAGAAAAATAGTGATTCTTGCTAATAACTGCATACACACTTGAGAGAGGTGAATCAATGTATGAGCCATGTAAGATAGCGGAGGGAGAGGAGATTTGGAACATAAGTTGGTTTGCAGATCTGTGAGGAGGTAATGAATCCTGCAAGTGAATCTATTGAGACTCCTAGTGATCATATCTTTTCAGCTTATGTTTGGGTTGATGCCAACAAATAATTTCAATAAAGTGATTTACAGATCTGATAATTAGACTCCTTCCTAAGAAATAAGAATACATTATTATATTGTACAGTGACTCTGTAAAAACAACAAAAAATGAAAAAGCCCTCAGTCACCTGGAAATTGATGAAGATACAGTAAATTAGTGCCCCCTTTACTATAGTGCTGCTCATGTACTCTTAATAAAATAAAAAAGGACTACTTTCATCACACACCACTTGAATTTGTCTCTGATCTAGAGCTCAATAAAATATTTATTTTATTAAAAGCTTGAAAGGGGTTTTGAAGCCACGAACATTACTTATAAAGCAAGTGTCTTATCACTGCTTAGAAAACCAAAGTTGGGGATTTTTTTTATCTATGAGATGTAGTATACCAAAAACACAGTAAACCTAAAAGTCATTGTGACCCTGACGAGTGAGATATCAGCGTCACACATTTGAATTTGCTTCTTATCTATGGCTTAATAAAATGTGACAATTTTTAGAGGCTCAAAGGGGTTTTGAACCCAGGAACACTGGATACGAGGCAGCTGCACTACCACAAAGCTACCAGCTTTCCTTTTATTGGCTGGGTGTTTTCTTCATCTTTGTGATTTAGAATACAAAAACAGTAAACCTAAAAGTCATTGTGACCCTGACGAGTGAAGAAAGTCAGATATCAGCATCACACATCATTTGAATTTGCCTCTTATCTAGGGCTTAATAAAATGTTACATGTATTTTAGAGGCTGAAAGGAGTTTTGAATACAGGAACACTGGGTATGAAGCAATTGCATTACCACTGAGCTATCAGCTATGCGCTAATATAACACTGTAACGTGTTAGCTTACAGCATTTCAGACACAGAGCTATAAGCTCAGCAACAGACTTTTTTTGGTTGTGTGATATAGCATACAAATACATAGTATATCTATACCTCATTCTCACTTTGACCCTGACCTATGAAGAGCATAAGTCAAACTCAGATGTCAGGGTCAAGTGTCACACTGGCATTATTTTGATACTTGACTATGATATCTGACCATGTCCTAAAATAAACACTGTACAAATAACTCAAGTGTGAACTCAGCCTTACAGGTCAGTGTTAGTGCCAGGTATGAAGAATCGTGTAGTGGCCCAAGATTGTACTATAGAGTGAAAGAGCGCACTCCGTTTACACCATCGTCAGCTGATTCCACATAGATTTCTACAGAACCCTTTTCTGTTACACGCTGATACAAGTAGTGCCACCATGACAGAGTGGAGAGGGTGTCAGCAGTAAGTTTGTGTAGAAGTCACTGTTTACAAAGATAACAAAGTTTGCATGTCTTCTGTGTTTTATACCCACTTCTGCTTTTGGCTTCCAATTCATGAGCTTATCCTGATGCAAAATAGGGACTATGTGATACAGGCCTTATGACTGCTCCAAAGACAGGATTCGTTGTGTTTCTCATTTTTCCATCCTTCTGAAGATCAGAAGAAGGGTAAAATAAATGGTGATGTCAACAGGGCCAAACAGGGACAATAGTGGCCCGTCATAGAGTGGTGAGGTGGCAACAGCACAAGTAGTCGACACAGTGGTGAGGTGGCAACTGCATGAGGAGTCAACACAGTGGCCCAGTTACATTATGCGGTGGTTGCATGAGGAGTCAACACAGTTGTCAGTCACAGAGTGGTGAGAGAAGGAAACGCATGAGGATTACGTGAAGTAACAAAAGGATTTGAGCAAGCCTACAACCACACAAAATTTGTGGTTAGTTCTTCAAGATGTTTTAAAACAACCTCCTTGCTAGGTTCATTCAAAACCTGTGTGCAAGTGTACCTAGAAGAATTGATGCTGTTTTGAAGACAGAGGCTGGTCACACTAAATATTGATTTGGTTTACAGTAAATTTCTCTTTTGTTCATTCACTTTGCATTTATTGCTAAAAATAAACTATTAACACTTATGTTTGTGAAAGAGTTTGCATAATTTTTTACACACCTCCTTAAAACTTTTGCACAGTACTGTATTTATTTAAATTATTGAAGGGTCAATATGACAATGATCTTGTGTGTGTATTGTAAGGGATTGCTCTCTCTAGCAGGGTGGCGATGACAGATTCCTTCGCAGACAAAAGGATTAAAGTCCAAACAATGCTTTATTTTATGGCACTTCGGCAATTACAGGTGAATCCAGTTATAATTCACTGGGTAAGGTGAGGTTCCAGCATCACCAAAACATAAATCAAACAAAATAAACTCCTGCCCGTCTGGGCTCCAGCTAATACAAATTAGTTTCTAGCTCACCTATTGAGCGCAGGTGATATGTGGGAAATCAGGCTTCACTAGCCAGCAAGGCAGCCATCCTTCCCAGATTGACAGCCTGGGATGTGCTTTTATTTCCCCCTAATGATCACAGCTGGACTACATCTGGGGAAACCTCAGGCTAGGGGGAAACATGCCCTGGAATAGGGGTGGACTGGGAAGGTCCCACTACCAAACCTACCTTTTCAGTTCAAATAAAATGCAGCCCTTGAACTTTAACAAAAAATAGCAACTAAATTTGCTGAGGCCAGCACCATCTTCCTGGATTTTACTTACCTCACCCAGTTGAGGAACCTGGTTGTATATACCCACCTTCCATGACTTTACCGTATACTTTACCACAGTGTGTGTGTATGTATATCTATATATATATATATATATATATATATATATATATATAGACTGCTTGATCACCTATACAGGAAGTCATAATGAGTGGTTGAGATGAATTATGTAATACAAAGGAAGTTTGTACCTGTCAGAGAACCTGTCACAATAAAGGCGGTGCAATCTGCAGGCAGCATGTTATTGAAGAGGAGCTGAGCAGATTGATATATAGTTTTGTAGGGAAAGATTCATAGTACTCCCTGTATAAGTCTAGATAGCTGTCAGTCACAGATAGTTGTGCTCTCTTAACTTAATGGGGTATTCCCATCTCAGACAATGGAGGCAACCGGTAGGATTGTGTGAACTGCACCTCCACCGGGAACGGAGCCCTGAAAGTGGTGGAGGGCACACTGCGCATGCGCAGCCACCCTCGATTAATTTCTATGGGGCCGACGAAAATATCGCAGGCTTGGCTATTTCCTTCAGGCCCATAGAAATGAATGGGAGCGCCCGCAGAAGTGCTGTGCACTCCCATTCACTTCTATGGGGAGAGTGATTGGTAGTGGCTGGACATGGGGAAACCCAGGGTCCTCCAGCCACCACCTTCCCCGCTCCATTCTCAATATCAATCTGCTCAGCTTCTCCTGCTCTATAACATGCTGCCAAGATGAGTGGGCAAATGCATATATTATCCTCTCTAAACTATTTTGACAACCATCGGCACACAATCCAAGGAGCTTAGCAGCAGCTGCCCAAACCTGCCGCTTTAAGTGATCGCTGTTCAGTTATTGGGTGTAGATGCATATTACTGATGACATTACCGCCACCCTTTCTCCAGCTGCCAGAATTGTAAACTGTTGGATTGTATTTAATTGCAGAAGGAATCAATTATAAGACTGTAAATCTCTCAAAAGACATCCAAAATTTTGGGGACATGGAGGAGGGTAGGAATGATGGAATTGCTTGCAGCTCCTGCCATCAACTTCATGGTGCTGCCTAAGTGGTAAAGATGTTTTGGCAACCACTGTGGCTCTATTTCAATCATGTTCACAGGGGCTATAACACTCATAGAAAGCTTATCGGGACAGTGACAAAAACAGACAACTTTCGTATGATTAGCAACCCATGTAGAGCGAATCTTATAAAAAGATATGTTCTTACGTGGCAAGTAGTGCATAAAATATCCGAGTAACAGTTTAGATACTTTCTTCTATATGTGTTTATAACATGAGAAGTAGCTGTTGATCTCTATTTACTGTACACTGTATATTAATAACCATTTCTAATGCTGCCAAACTGTGAAGAACTGACACAATTAATAGCCAGGTCATTACTCAAGTCCTCTGCTTTGAGATCTGCATTTCCAGTGTAATAGGTCATGGCATTTGCTCTTGTGATTTACTGCCTGGAATTAGAAGCCATTGTCAAGATAAATAAGAAGCACAATCCATTTTGTGTGCGGTAGAGGACGTTAATGTCATTTTCCATCTACTGTTTATCAAATTCAAGCTACTGTTGTTTTCAGAAGTTACGTATTAAATAAATCACTGTGTAGCACGAGCCAATCTTCTAGTAGACTTTAGACTAAGTGATGAGAATATTAAAGTTTTATGTTATTGGTTTAGATTGTTCCATGCTGCAAGTATTCTGATTTGTCATTGAAAGCATTTGAAAATTGAATTTCTTCATTTTAAATTGCTTATATAAACTATAATTTGACAGCTCAGGCAGTGCCCCAGCACTTACTGAATTACTTGAAAGAATATGTAATTAAAGCCGTCAATCAAATAGATTTACTATACATGCCCCATTATACCTGTTTAAGAATAAAATGCGAAAATACATTCACTCATGTGCATAAATTCATGTACAGGACAATCTTTACAATGACGCTTTGTTATTTAGCTATGTAATCTCAAAATAAATGTTCTCATAAACACACTCCAGCTGTGTGATCATATAAGAGAGTGATACACTGATAACCCAAGGCTGAGTCTAAGGCAAAGTTCATATCTGTGCTAGTTATTTCCATTGCTCTGTTCCGAAAAT
The DNA here is from genome assembly GCA_033119425.1 of Bufotes viridis. Lineage (NCBI taxonomy): Eukaryota > Metazoa > Chordata > Amphibia > Anura > Bufonidae > Bufotes > Bufotes viridis. Next base: position 107,897,500 of record CM065589.1, read on the forward strand.
AACGGCCAGATTCTGCACATAACTAAAAGCATAACTGAAAAGACCCCATTGACTATAATGTGGTCCATTTGGTTTCTGTTCAGGCGCCTGCTTTTTTAGCGGGGAAAAAAAGCCTTGAATGCAGGAGTTTTTTTCTCGCTCTTTTTGGCAGAATCTGCAACGGAGGCCCTGAATGGAGCCTCAAACACAGAGATGCCCTTAGGCTTATGTTTTTAATACGCGTCTATACATAATATTATCTGTTAATCTAAAATACAGTATCATAATTCCTTGATATCTGGCGGCAGTGGACAAAATAATCCCAATGCTGGACTACCAGGATATTACCCTAGTGGAAGGGCATGGCTCAACATCATCCTAATTGTCCTAGTAGCCAGTGTGGAATGATAGGTCAGATTTAAATGAATGGTCTATCTTAGAAAAGCCATTTTCAAATTCCCTGCTAAGGAATTCTTCAATAGGGTACAGCTACACTGGTCATAGCCAGGATCACAGGATCATCGCAATATAGCGGTGATCCCATAGAAATTAAAGGGGTTGCAGCGCAACTCGCAAGTGTGGAGCGACTGCAAACCCTGAAATCCTGTGCTGGACTTTTTATGATTCAGGGGTCGCAGTACACTTGTGAGTCGCGCTGCGACCCCATCCATTTCCATTGGATCACTGCTACACTGCGATGTCCCTGCAATCCTGGCAATGACAGCTGATGCGCAACCAGTGTCGCCGTGTAATGTACTCTTAACTGAAAGACGTTTCCCATTCAGGTTCCACATCTAGAGACTACAAAGAGTGGATCTGTAACGGTGTTAACAGTTGATGACATCCTTCTCCCCTAGTCAGATTGGCACTGTAGAGTTGCTCCAGAGACTTCCAAGCCGAGTTGTGATTCCCAGTAGCTGTGTAGCTCTTACAAGAGCTAGTAGTGATATAGCTGTTTCCTACAACACGAGACGAGGCTGTGAGTTGAGGTTAAGAAGATCTGCCTTTATTAGTGCCACACTTGGCCTCATATGCAAGTCCCCATGCAAGGAGACCTCCCTTCTGGACCTGATGGAGAACTGGGTGACAAACACACAGACCAATGGAAACAACCACATAATCCAGGACACTCCCATACAGGACACACAATCCCTCCCTTCTGCTTGGGAGATAATTAGGTCCAAAACTGTATGTAACCCAATTATCTCCAGGCAGAAAAAACACATATTTTATAAAGCATAAAAAAGTACCCCAAAATCCACAATATCCTCACAAATGTGACATCCCCTGATCTGCCTGATCCAGCCCTAATCTGGATGACCAACATATCCAAAAATCACCCAGATCAGAAAAGGGGTTAAAGAATTTCCTGGAGGTCTTGTTTCTGACCGACCGCACACGAGGCTCCTGCCCAAAATAGTTCCATAGAATCAGACTGTGCGGTCGGTCTCCATTGGATACTTAACAGTTCGCAACTTTATTTTTGTCCATAAACCTCGTTCGGGGGTTCGACATAATTAAACGAAATATCTCAGCAGAAAAACAGAGGGCTTCTGTTACATGACTCCCTCTTAGTGGAACACACTGGCAGACCCGGTTTGACCTTTTTTCAGAGCAACTTGGGGCTGTCCAGTCTCTGTTATTCGGGGTTGAGATCAGTTTGCCGGAATAATCCATCCGCATTGCCATTCTGTTTTCCGGGCCGGTACTGGATGGTAAAGTTGTAGGGTTGGAGTGCCAGACTCCATCTCAGTAGCCGGCTATTGTCCCCTGCAACACTGTTTAGCTATACAAGCTGATTATGGTTTGTAACAAGTGTGAACTCCCGTCTGTATAAATATGGAGTCAATTTCTTTATGGCCACAGGGGTGGCCTTAAAGGGCTAAGCACTCCATCTCCACTGCCATATAGCTGACCTCTCGGGGAAGAAGCTTTCTACTATTCCTGGAAGGACCAGCATAATGAGGGGGGTCGATCGGAACAGGGGCCCTAAACTCCGATCGTGGAGAGGGTCTGAATACAGGGTGGACTTGGGTATCCGCTCGAGGATTAGGTTGGGATAACACTGGGTCCAGTTGCCTGTAATCAGCATACTCATCGGCCAGGTGGGCTGCTTCTGTGAGGGTATAGCGACGTCGGTCTCTTACCCAGTTGCTTACATCCTGCTGTAGATTATTGAAGAAATGCTCCAAGAGAAAAAGTTGTAGCACCTCCTCGGCAGATACGGCCTGGCATCCATCAATCCAATGGGTAGCGGTGCAACCTGTTAGCCCATTCCATGTGGGTGTTACATCCCCGCTATTTTGGTATCTCGGAATTTCCGCTGGTATGCCTCAGGAGTTATGGCATACCGTTTAAGTAAGGTGTCTTTGACAAGGTGGTATTGCTTTACCTGTTCCTCTGGGATGGCCCGGAAGGCTTCCACTGCTCTCCCGGATAGTTGACCAGATAGAATGGTAATCCATTCCTCTGGGGGTACCTGGTGAAGCGCACAATGCCTTTCAAAGTCCGCCAAATAGCTGTAGATCTCCCCCTCTGCCTCCAGGAACTGTTTTAATGCAGCAAACTGAACCTTTCGCTTTTCTGTGCTGGCAGGAGTAAGAGTGACCTGGGGTGGCTCTGGAGGTTGCTGGGCAATAATTAGTTGCAGCTCTTATTCCCTCTGTTCTCGAATCTTCCACAGCTACTTGGGCAAAAATCTGTGCAATCTGTTCCTCAGAGGGGTTTGGCACATAGATCGCCGATCGCTCCCTCACTATGCGAGCCAATTAGTTTCCAGACGGGGTAGGGGGTTCAGCCATGGCAGAACTCCGATCCAGCTGCTGTAACTCCGCAATCGGCTCCCTCTTATGTCGGTTGCTGGCACTCCCTCCATGGATTTCCAGTAGATCCTTAAGGGTCGTCCTTTTTAGCTGCTCATATTGGCTTTCCATTCGACCTACATGCCTCCTGGGGTAGACGGACCATCCCAGCGCTGCCACCAATGTAACGGTATAAACAGTTGGCGACGTCCTTCTCCCCTAGTCAGAGTGGCACTGTAGAGTTGCTCCAGAGACTTTCAAGCCGAGTTGTGATTCCCAGTAGCTGTGCAGCTCTTACAAGAGCTAGTAGTGATATAGCTGTTCCCTACAACACGAGACGAGGCTGTGAGTTGAGGGTAAGAAGATCTGCCTTTATTGGTGCCACACTTCTTACATGCAAGTCCCCATGCAAGGGGACCTACCCTCTGGACCGGATGGAGAACTGGGTGACAAACACACAGACCAATGGAAACAACCACACAATCCAGGACACTCCCATGCAGGACACACAATCCCTCCCCTCTGCCTGGGGGATAATTAGGTCCGATACTGTACGTAACCCAATTATCTCCAGGCAGAAAAACCACATATTTTTTTAAAGCATTAAAAAGTACCCCAAAATCCACAATTTACCCACAAATGTGACATCCCCTGATAGCCCTAATCTGGGTGACCAACATATCCAAAAATCCCCCAGATCAGAGAAGGGGTTAAAGAATATCCTGAAGGTCGTTTCCGACCGACCGTACACGAGGCTCCTGCCCAAAATAGTTCCATAGACTCAGACTGTGCGGTCGGTCTCCATTCGAAAGTAGAAATGTCTTTTAATACTTTACAATTCGCAACTTTATTTTGTCCATATACCTCGTTTGGGGGTTTGACATAATTAAACGAAATATCTCAGCAGACAAACAGAGGGCCTCTGTTACAGGTTCTTATTCTGGATGACCTTGACATGTCACGGGTTATTGATTTCAGTCGGAGTCAGGTAACGCTACACTTTGTCTTTGGTGGTACTGCAAGGAAATGTATCACTTACTTCTATTTTTTCCTGGAGATTATAGTACGTCACTGGGGAGACTATCAGTGGGACGTCATTCAATCTGCTTATCCCCAAGGTACCCTTCTAAGGCCTGTTTCACACTTGGGTTGTTGTTTTCCGGTATTGAGATCCAGCAGAGGTTCTCAGTAATGGATAGAAAAATTTTCGTTTAGTCCTCATTAGTGTTGAGCAAACTTCTGTTTTCAAGTTCGGCATACAAGGTTCGGGATATCTAAGAATTCCATTATGGATTCCGCTACCATGGACCATAACTTGAAAACAGAAGTTCGCTCATCCCTAGTCCTCATGCATTCTGAATAGAAAGAGATCCGTTCAGGGTGCACCAGGATGTCTTCTGTTCCGTCACCATTGAGTTTTGTTACCGGACACAAAACCGTTGCAAGCTGCGGTTTTGTGTCCGGTCATAAAAACTGTAAAAAATGTATCCGTCAATGAAACCAATATACGTAGGTCAATGGTGACAAATCAGTTTCTTATTTTCCGTTTTACTTTACACAACTGCATCCCAACAGAAAAAATGCATCCTGATGTGCAAAATCAAAATGGATCCATTTAATTCTGGTATTGAGCTCATCACATCAGCAGCAAAGGTTCTGGCAAAAATACTGGACAAAAAATGCTGCACGTAATCTGATCCAGCGGGCGCCTTTGGTGTCTGTCATGTGCTGGATCTGGTTCTGCAATTTTTCTGTTTCTATAGTGGAGCAGAAAAACTGAACATTGTAGCAAATGTGAACCTAGCCTAACAAAGATAGTAGCAGGCAAGCCATATACAGAATTGAATATGCTGGTGAAACAAAGACCGAAAATACAGATGCACTCTGATGTACATTACGATGTATTTTCTTATGAAGGTTTTACATAAAACACTTTGCTGATATTTATTTCATCAACTAAAGGGTTAAGCAAATCAAAATTGACTGCAAACACAACAGCTTGAGTATTTGGCGCACACAGACACTGTTTGTAAAAGTCAATAACAACTTTAATTTTAGCCTTCCTGCTATTATCGCCTGCACAACAAGAAAACAATTTCAGCCTTTCGTGATCTTGTCAGTCACAACAGTGGAAATTACCAGCACTGTTTACTGTTAGTTTTCCAGTCCCTTTATTGAAAAGTTGGACGGTGAATTAATTTGGAACTTGAAATGCACTTCAGTGGTGTTCCAGGCAGACACATGGGAGCAGGCTTCAGAATGAAGACCTGCAGAGCAGTTAATTTTGGTGGTATGTATGTTCTGTGTGTACTCCGTTTTGTCGAATGGAAACCTATTACTGAAACAATGGTTTATTAATAAAATTGAAAATTAAATTATTACGGAATAGTATGATTCCTGGGTTTTCAACCAAGGAAATATCTAACATGCTATTAATTTAAGTTACTGCCGCAAATAAAATAACAGGGGTACTGCATTTGGTGTATTTTTAAAAGCCCAGTTCTTAGCTTGTAAGGGTACTTTCACACTAGCGTCAAGGAACTCCGGCAGGATGTTCCGGTGAGTGAACAGCCTGTCGGATCTGTGGTGCCACTAGTGCACGCGTGCCCCTGGACTACCACTCCGGCCCCTTTGACTATAATAGGGGCGGGTCAGAGTTAAGGCGGCAGCATGGCAAAAATGCCAAGAGGCAGCCGGAATAAAACTACGACATGTCGTAGTTTTATTCCGGCCGCCTCTCGGCATGCTTGCCGCATTGCCGCCAGAACTCCAGCCCGCCCCCATTACAGTCAAAGGGGCCGGAGCGGTAGTCCGGGGGCATGCATGCACTAGCGGCACCACGGATCCGACAGTCTGTGCACCCACCCGAACAGCCTGCCGGAGTTCCTTGCCACTAGTGTTAAAATACAGTAAGTAGTGTTGAGTGAATCAAAGCCAAACAAATTAACTTTGTTCCGAATTTTAGGAAAAAGTTTGTTGTGAAGTCAAATTTCCTTGCTCTTCATGGTGACAAATCTATTTTTCTTGAAATAGTGATAATAATAATAAAAAAAATACATACATCATCCATTTGCACATGAAGAGACTGTCATGGCCATCTTGATTGCAGAAACCACACAAAATCTCACACGGGGTGACGCATGAAGTCACCACGTCGGCAAGCTGACATCATCAGTGATCAGTGATGATGTCATCACGTTAACTCCCAAGATTTTGCGTGCTTTCTTCAATCAAGATGGCCACAACAGCCTCTATGCAAGCAAATGGATAAGGTGAGTATTTTTTTATCCTGATTAACCCCTAAAAAGCCTAAATTCTAGCCTTAGATGCCACGATCAGTGATGAACGTGGCATCTGATGGGCTCAATGACGTGGGGTGGCATGTGCTGCGTTCCCCGTCATTGCATCTGCTACATACAAAGGAATTTTCCCCCTGAGGAAGCATTAGGCGAAACGTACGTTGGGGCGGAGGATACGTGGCTGGTATGGTATCACTATCTTGTATATCGTGAATGATTTAGTAGTTACTGACTTGCACTATGCACTTTATTGTATGATGTACTAGCACTGTTTACCGTAATTTATGTAGCCGTTGAAGGCTTGCACTGTGTATTATATTTTAGGGCATAATTGTTTTTGCATATTGTGATTGTTATAGTTGCTGTCGGCTTGCACTGTGCACCTTATTTTGTGAAACTTTCGTATGCAATGCTTTACGATGATGTAACTCATTAATTATCTAGTGTAGATGTAAGTGTTCCACGTATCCCATCAGGGCAATCCGTCTTTTATTCTCTATCACCACCAGAAGATGTATTTTAATATGGTTTTAATGTTTTGTGATAATAAAGATTTAGTAACTGAGTAACTCCGGTTGTTGCATAATTTCTTTGGTGTGATATTTAGGGCTATCGCCGGAGTTTAATATTGGCTTAAGGCCCTTGTTTAAAATAGGTGCATACAAAGGAATTTGCTTCATGACAAAGTAATTCATCACAAATCAAATTTCTTTGTGAAATTTTTAATAACTTCGCTCATCTCTACTTCTAAGTGATACTAAGATTGAAGAACAGGATACAAAACGTTATTTACTGGTACTGTGTCTGTGTAGGGGAGAGGCTTGGAGGTGGGGAGCTGAAAGTGAAAACAAGAATACAGAACACAGCCTGTTACTGTAATTTCTCACTCTGTTTTATAGTGATCCAAGGGAAGTTATACAGGAGCTAACGTTATCACCCTGCTTTCTTACCAGAGACTTTGTGCTTTGATATTTTTATATATAGGTCGTTTTTAGCTCTACTAAAGGAGTAGGAGCAAGTTTAAGCAACTAATATGCTGTTGACTACAAAGAACTGAAAATACACAATCCACAGTTTAATAAATATCCCTAGAGGCGTTGTAATTTAATTAAAGAGGATAAAATAAATTCAAAATATACTGTAGATATATCCGTGTGAAAACCTGATGCAGTCTACAAGAAATCTACTTACTTGGGAGGAAGATATTTTTCTAGCAGAAAAAATAAGTGGTAATAAATACTAATTATATCTCAAAGTAGATCTATGTTCATAAAAGGTTTCAAGTTAACCAACATAGAGGGTCATTTATGAATAGATACAGTGGATATATGTTAAAATGCAATTTTTCTGTGCTGTAAAAAAATGAGATAAATCATCTTTTTTCACCTTTAATGTGACCTATAAACTGTAAAACTCAATTGAAAAACAAAGAAAAAATATAAAAATAAAATAATATGGTTGCATAAGTGTGCACACCCTTAAACTAATACTTTGTTGAAGTACCTTTTGATTTCTTACAGCACTCAGTCTTTTTGGCTATGAGTCTATCATCATTGCACACTTTGACTTGGAAAGATTTGCCCACTCTTCTCTGCAAAAACACTCCAAATCTGTCAGATTGCGAGGGCATCTCCTGTGCACAGACCTCTTCAGATCACCCCACAGATTTTCAATCGGATTCAGGTCTGGGCTCTGGCTGGGCCATTCCAAATCTTTAATCTTCTTCTGGTGAAGCCATTCCTTTGTTGATTTGGATGTATGCTTTGGGTCGTTGTCATGCTAAAAGATGAAGTTCCTCCTCATGTTCAGCTTTCTAGCAGAAGCCTGAAGGTTTTGTGCCAATATTGACTGGTATTTGGAACTGTTCATAATTCCCTTTATCTTAACTAAGGCCCCAGTTCCAGCTGAAGAAAAACAGCCCCAAAGCATGATGCTGCCACCACCATGGTTCACTGTGGGGATGGTGTTCTTTTGGTGATGTGCAGTGTTGTTTTTGCTCCAAACTAATCTTTTGGAATTATGGCCAAAAAGTTCATCCTTGGTTTCATCAGACCATAACACCTTTTCCCACATGCTTTTAGGAGACTTCAGATGTGTTTTTGCAAAATGTAGCCTGGCTTGGATGTTTTTCTCCGTAAGAAAAGGCTTTCGTCTTGCCACTCTACCCCATAGCCCCGACATATGAAGAATACTGGAGATTGTTGTCACATGTACCACACAGCCAGTACTTGCCAGATATTCCTTCAGCTCCTTTAATGTTGCTGTAGGCCTCTTGTTAGCCTCCTAGACCAGTTTTCCTCTCGTCTTTTCATCAATTTTGGAGGGACGTCCAGTTCTTAGTAATGTTACTGTTGTGCCGTATTTTCTCCACTTGATGATGACTGTCTTCACTGTGTTCCATAGTATATCTAATGCCTTGGAAATTCTTTTGTACCCTGCTCCTGACTGATACATTTTAACAATGAGATCCCTCTGATGCTTTGGAAGCTCTCTGTGGACTATCGCTTTTGCTGTGGGATGCGACTAAGAAAATTTCAGGAAAGACCGACTAGAGCAGCTGAACTTTATTTGGGGTTAATCTGAGGCACTTTATATGATGGCACGTGTATGCTGACTCCTATTTACCATGATTTGTAATGTGATTGCTTAATTCTGGACACAGCTACATCCCCAGTTACAAGGATGTGTCTTGGGCGGGAAGGGGGCTGGCTGCCCCTTCTCGATTATCTATTTTAGAAGTAGAAAGTTATCTAAATCTACGCCAGCAAGGGAGATGGCATAGATTTAGGCCTGTGCTGGATGCGCCTAAGTTATGTAGAGGCTGGTCTTAGGTACAACTTAGGTGCATCCAGCGCCAGTGCAGGGGTATTAAGACCAGTGTCTAAAATGCCGACCTTAATAAATGACCCCAATAATTCTTTTATATTCACTGAGTAGCAGAGCAAAGTCAATTATTAGACAACTCTCTCAGATCAGTATTAGGTCTTCCTGCGTTCCTGTGTTGTACTACAAAAATATTACATATGCCATTAAGAATAATGATAGCTGATGGATCTCTATCTAATAGTTTGGAACTCCCAAGGTTAATCTAGCATGTTGGACTTGCCCAATGTCACGGTGTGGTTCACCGTGACTATGGTCGTGGAGGCTGGCTGCTCGCCCCCTGTCGTACTGGCTGCGGATGACTCAGTGGAGGCTGGTTGCTAGCGGCAGCGTGCTGGCTGCGGCTTCATGTGTGAACCTGCCCGTGTACCTCTGTACCCCTTTGACTTAATTCGTATTGAGCTCTCACTAGATCTCATTCTCCTGGTGCAGCTCTCCCTGCTGCCGTTTTGCCGCTTTTGCTTCGAAGCAGGTATCTACTTAATTCGTATTTTGAGATCTCACTAGATCTTGTACTCCCTTGTGTTCCCGCTTTTAGTGTATGCAATTGCTTATCAGTGATTCCATGCCTTTTTTCCTCGTTCATGTTATGTCTAGCTCTATGTACTGTCGGTGCCTTGCTGGTATATTTTGTCCATCGGTTCCTGCAGTCACTGGCTAGTTTACGATCTGAACTCACTCCTGGCAACTACCGTCTGGCAAAGTCTATCCTCACCATCAGGGGCACTAGTGAACTCCGGGTGTTGCTTAGATATGAATATGCCCCTAGTATTGCTAGTCAGTGGCGCAGTGGGTCACTACCCATTGAGCTTGCACAGTACATTAAGCTTGTTTTGTTTATATTCCTTGCCTGGTTTTGGTTCTCATATGTGGTTTTGTAGTTTGATGCTGGGCGATTTGGAGGTCTGTCACGTGGACCTCCGGGTTGTGACACCCAATTTGTAAAAAAAAAAACTAAACATTTTCATGGTCCTGTGATGTCCGTCATTCATGTCCTGCCACAGCTTTGGACATTGCTTGGCAAACTGACTGTGCTCAGCTGTCCAGCCATCCAGGTCCAGCTGATCAGGGAGCTTGATTGGATCAGTTATAGTGCCTGCACATGATGCGGATTACATGCGGAAAAAAGGTAGCGTAATACAGTACCAGTAAACTGTATGAGATTAAACAAATCTCGCGTGCACTTTGCTTATTTTCTTAGGTGCAGAAATTGACCGACTGTGCAGATTTTGAAATTGGGTGAAATTAGGGTGAAATCCGAAGCTTTAAATCCACCTCGTTTAACAGACAAGAATAGACAGTTCTACATGTAACACATGGCAGGATGTTCCATTCCGCAAAAAGTGGAACTTACACGGCTGGCATTTGTGTTTTGTGGATCCGCAATTTGCGGACCATAAAAACGTTTATGGCTGTGTGCATGAGGCCTTATGCCGTGGAAAACATCTGTTTTCTGCTGATGAATCAGTGGCAGATTTTGCCCATGTGAACATAGTCTTGAGATGTCTAGCTGTGGCTTGCTTCCTGCTCCCCATTGAAGAAATGCTGAACCAACAGCTTTCTTCCATGTATAGTCTGCTCAGTTATGTACCCTAGTAGATGCAGTGGCCGTGTTTTGGGTGGCCCCAACGCTTCGCTGGGTCCCCCGGACACCGTCAAGGTGTTACCACGTGATGCTGCTCTCCTGAAGGGGTGATAAGGCATGGTGCACCGAAATTCCTCCAATAAAGAAGCACCCTGGTTTACTGCAGACCCTGACTCTCTGAACTTATTTCCCATAAGTTCAGACAGTCAGGGTCTGCAGTAAACCAGGGTGCTTCTTTATGGGAGGAATTCAGGTACAAAAAAAACAGGCGAGGCATTGGGCTGGCTTCTCCAGTCTCCTCCCTGGCAGAAGAAGGGCTTGTCCCTCTTTCTCTTCAGAAGGCTGGTACCCTGGTCCAAGGCTTGTGATCCAGGGTCTGTGGTAGCATATCCCCATCTCAGAATCTTCTTCTGGTCACTCAGTAGTCTGGCATAGTCTCCTCCCTGGCAAGGGTTTGATGCTGAGGAAAGGCCTGAGCTAGCTTCTCTCTCTCTCTCTCTCTCTCTCTCAGAAGGCTGGCATCCTGGTCAAGGGCCCACGGTCTGTAGCTCAGTAGTCCGGGTGGCTACTTGGTCACAGTGCTAGTGACCCATGGTCTGTGGCTCAGCATCCCCATCTTAGCGTCTTCTTCTGGTCACTCATGCAGGCTGGCATGAGTCTCCCCTCCAAGCACTGGTCCCTAACTGACGTTTTTAGAACAGGACCATGCTATTGTATTAGCCAATCCAAGAATCTTTACTGTAGCACAGAGCCGTTAGCATAATGGGACACTGGGAACCTGTCAGATGTGTTGGAAGAGAGGAGTGTGCATGTGGAAGGAGGTCTGGTTCCCAGTGTCCCATTATGCTGACGGCTCTGTGCTAGAGTGAAGATTCTCAGACTGGCTAATACAGCAGCGCTGTCCTGTTCTGAAAATGTTTTGGCTACTTATGTAAACACTTTCCACTTCACATTTTGGATCTGCGACGTTGGCAATACAGGAAACATACCAAAGTGCTTTTTTACTTTATTGACACTAGGGGCTCTGACTGCTCTCCTTATGTACAGTTTTTGATAGACTAGAACCATCTAGTGGGAGGGGTGGAGTGGAGAAACTCAGCACAAACAGATACATTGTTTCAGCTTCTGTCTGGTATAGACTTACATTAAAGCTTCAATGATACCCAATGGCAATAACACTGCAGGTTTTCCAGACAAAAGCAAGTTTCCAGACATAACAACATAGCTAAAACCAGACATTTAAAAGGTCTGTCTGTCTGCTTTTGGTGGTAAACAAGTCTGGGTTTCCCCTCCAAAACATAGTGGTAGCCATTGAGGAAGGAGTCAAGAAAGACTCCGAAACGCGTATGGTGTCATGCCTGTACTTGGATAAATCAAAAGCATCTTTTCTGTTTGTATAAACTAAAAGGAGCACTCCAATCTACAATATACGAGCACAAACTTCTCAAGTCCTGAATGTTCATCCAAGTCAGTGCAGCTTTAAGTGTGATCCTCGCACCATCTGAGAGCCGAGACCACATCGGGTCACGTGAGACGTCAAGGCCTCGCTACACACGGGACGCCAAACACTTCGCGCACGGCCGGGGAGAGACACACAGCAAGCGGACATCCAATACAGAAGCACCATCCAGAAGAGGTAACCGCAGGCAGTGCGATATCTCCCTGTGGGACGCCACTGGAGATACAACAACATCAACTGCCTGCTAAACTCTTTTAAGCCTATATATTCCCCTATATACTCACTTATATAATTATTTACATTTGGATTGCTGAAGCAGGCCATTGAATACACCATTGAATACATCATTGAACACAACAGATTAATTTATATGACTTATATGACCTATATGATTTTTCTGTAAATTATAGTTTTATTTAAATTTTTAACAATTACAATATCAATAGACAGATATCAAGTTCTCGCTTAACTAGAACATTGTAATATTTTGGTATGAAATGTATAACGTGAAAAAAAAACATTTATCATCCATGTAATATATTAACCCCTTAAGGACGAAGGGCGTACATGTACGCCCTTGCGTCCTGGTACTTAAGGACCAAGGGCGTACATGTACGCCCTGGGTTTAAACTGCTACTGCACCCGATGTGGGCGCAGTAGCAACATGGTTCCTGCTGATGTAGATCAGCAGGAACCATGTTCTAATGCCGAGGGGGGTCATGTGACCCCCCCGTATTGGCGATCGCTGCAAACCGCTGGTCAATTCAGACCTGCGGTTTGCAGCGGTTTCAGCGATCTCTGATCCCCGCGGTCAGAGTTAATTGCCCCAAAGGTAATTATTTTAACCCCCCCTGCAGCCCCCAATCTTGTTATGGCGGCGGGGGTGCAGGGGGGGTGGTTGCGGAGGCGGGAGGCGGTGCGGGAGGCGGGCGGTGCGGCAGGCTCCCCTCCCTCCCTATCCATCACCCACTGCTCTCTAATGGCAGTGGGTGATGGTTACCATGGCAGCAGGACGCTTTCAGAAGCGTCCTGCTTGCCATGGTATAGTAACTCTGGTCAGACTTCTGCTAAAGGCAGAAGTCTGACCAGACTGTGAAAAGTAAAAAATACAGTGCAGTACACTATATAGTGTACTGTTCTGTATTATATAGACACCAGATCCACTGGATCTACAAGAACCAAGTGGGTCTGGGTCCAAAAAAAATGTAAAAAAGTGAAAAAAGTAAAAATAAAAAAACACAAATCACTGAATAAAAAGTAAAAAAATAAAATACACTACACATATTAGGTATCGCGCGTCCGTAAAAAACAGCTCTATAAAAATATCACATGACTGAACCCCTCACGTGAACGCCATAAAAAAAAAAAAATGGTGTAAATAAGCCATTTTTGGCACCTTACATCACTAAAAGTGTAATACAAAGCGATCAAAAAGGCGTATGCCTCCCAAAATAGTACCAATCTAACCGCCATCTCATCTCGCAAAAAATGAGCCCCTTCATAAAACAATTGCCCAAAAAATAAAAAAACTATGCCTCTCAGACTAAAACATGATTTTTTTTGTTTCAAAAATGCTTTTCAGTGTTAAATGTAAAAAAATTTAAAAAAAGTAGACATATTGGGTATCTCCACGTCCGTAAGAATCTGCTCTATAAAAATATCACATGACCTAACCCCTCAAGTAAACACTGTAAAAAAAATAAAATAAAAACTTTGTCAAAAAGCCATTTTTTTGTCACCTTACATCACAAAAAGTGTAATAGCAAGCGATCAAAACGTCATATGACCCCCCAAATAGTGCCAATCTAACCGCCACCTCATCCCGCAAAAATTATACCCAACCTGAGACAATCACCTAAAAACTGAAAAAAATATGGCTCTCAGACTATGGAGACACTAAGGCATCTTTCACACGAGCGTGTCCGGATTAGGTCCGGATGCGTTGCGGATGCGTTCAGGGAAAACTGTGCGATTTCACAGGCAAAGCCATTCAGTTTTGCCTGCGATTGCGTTCAGTTTTTTCCGCGCGGGTGCAATGCGTTTTGATGCGTTTTTCACGCGCGTGATAAAAAACTGAAGGTTTACAAACAACATCTCCTAGCAACCATCAGTGAAAAACGCAACGCATCCGCACCTGCTTGCGGATGCAATGCGTTTTTCACGCAGCCCCATTCACTTCTATGGGGCTAGGGCTGCGTGAAAAACGCAGAATATAGAACATGCTGCGATTTTCACGCAACGCACAAGTGATAGAAATGAATGGGTCAGGATTCAGTGCGGGTGCAATGCGTCCTCCTCACGCATTGCACCCGCGCGGAAAACTCGCTCGTGTGAAAGGGACCTAAAACATATTTTTTTTTGTTTCAAAAAGGATATTATTGTGTAAAACCAAAATAAATAAAAAAAAGTATACATATTGGGTATTGTCGCGTTCGTAACGACCTGCTCTATAAAAATATAACATTACCTAACCCCTCAGGTGAACGCCGTAAACATAAAAAATAAAAACGTTGTAAAAAAAGTCATTTTTTTGTCACCTTACATCACAAAAAGTGTAATAGCAAGTGATCAAAAAGTCATATGCACCCCAAGATAGTACCATTCAAACCGCATCTCATCCCGCAAAAAATGAGCCCCTACATAGGACAATTGCCAAAAAAAAAAAAAAAAACTATGGCTTTCAGAATGTGGAGACACTAAAAAATCATTTTTTTCAAAAATGCTTTATTATGTAAAACTGAAACAAAAAAAAACAAAAAGTAGTCATATTTGGTATTGTCGCGTCTGTAACAACCTGCTCTATGGAAATAGCACACAATCTAACCTGTCAGTTCAACGATGTAAATAACAAAAAATACAAAACTGTCCCAAAACAGCTATTTTTTTGCAAATTATCCATTTTAATCCATTTTTCCAGTAACAAAGCAAGGGTTAACAGCCAAACAAAACTCAATATTTATTGCCCTGATTCTGTAGTTTGCAGAAACACCCCATATGTGGTCGTAAACTGCTGTATGGCCAAACGGCAGGGCGTAGAAGGAAGGGAACGCCATATGGTTTTTGGAAGGCAGATTTTGCTGGACTGGTTATTTGACACCATGTCCCATTTGAAGACCCCCTGATGCACCCCTACAGTGGAAACTCCAAAAAGCGACCCCATTTTGGAAAGTACGGGATAAGGTGGCAGTTTTGTTTGTATTATTTTAGGGTAAATATGATTTTTGGTTGCTCTATATTACACTTTTTTGAGGCAAGGTAACAAAAATAGAAATTCGAAATTTCATCTCCATTTGCCAATAACTCTTGTGGAACACCTAAAGGGTTAACAAAGTTTGTAAAATCAGTTTTGAATACCTTGAGGGGTGTAGTTTCTTAGATGGAGTCACTTTTTGGAAGATTCTACTCTAGGGGTGCATCGGGGGGCTTCAAATGGGACATGGTGTCAAAAATCCAGTCCAGCAAAATCCGCCTTCCAAAAACCATATGGCGTTCCCTTACTTCTGTGCCCTGTCGTTTGGCCATACAGCAGTTTACGCCCAAATATGGGGTGTTTCTGAAAACTACAGAATCGGGGCAATAAAAATTGAGTTTTGTTTGGCTCTTAACCCTTGCTTTGTTACTGGAAAAAATGGATTCAAACGGAAAATTTTCCAAAAAATCGAAATTCTGAAATTTTATCTCCATTTGCCATTAACTCTTGTGGAAAACCTAAAGGGTTAATGACGTTTGTAAAATCAGTTTTGAATACCTTGAGGGGTGTAGTTTCTAGAATGGGGTCATTTTTGGATGGTTTTTATTATGTAAGCCTCACAAAGTGACTTCAGACCTGAACTGGTCCCTAAAAAGTGGGTTTTTGAAAATTTCTGAAAAATTTCAAGATTTGCTTCTAAACTTCTAAGCCTTGTAACGTCCACAAAAAATAAAATGGCATTCCCAAAATGATCGATACATGAAGTAGACATATGGGGAATGTAAATCAATAACTTTTTTGGGTGGTATTACTATGTATTATAGAAGTAGAGAAATTGAAACTTGGAAAATTGCTAATTTTTCAAAATTTTTGGTAAATTTGATATTTTTTTATAAATAAAAATGAAATTTTTCGACTTAATTTTACCAGTGTCATGAAGTACAATATGTGACGAAAAAACAATCTCAGAATGGCCTGGATAAGAAAAAGCGTTTTAAAGTTATCACCACATAAAGTGACACTGGTCAGATTTGCAAAAAATGGCCTGGTCCTAAGGTGAAAATGAGCTTGGTCCTTAAGGGGTTAATAGACATTCAGTCGGATATAAACAACTACAAATCCTATGAAAAGAAAGAAGAAAGAGGGAAAAGATTGAGCAGACAAAAGCCTGATCTATTCCTGTTGTAGGAGAGAGGATACAAGGGAAGGATTGGGGGGGGGGGGGGGAGACAAGGGAGGGTAGGTTGGTGACCTGCAATATACCAACAACTGAGACCATGTATTAACCTTTTATGTCACATGTGGCAATTTTTATCCATTTGAAGACTTGTGAACACTGTTCTGGACACTCATGAGACTATAGGATAATTGGGGATGTATTTTTTAATGTATATTTTTTAACCACATCCCCCATCCCTATCACCACAAGCTTTACCATATATCACCCCCCACCCTAAAGAGACTCTACTTATTTTAGGCCACCTGTACTATATCATTTATTTAAATCTACTCTTTTATATTCTCACTTCTTTAAAAAATATAAAATAAATATATTTTTATAATAGAACAACATACCTCTGTCTGACTCCAGAAGTGTGCTAGCCTACCCCAAACATTATAACCACATTTATCTCTTTGGCTGGGTGAGCCAAATAGATGTACAGTACCTTACATGAGAATAGGAGGGTGAGCTCTCTTATACACTTTCCACGGTGGTAAACAAGTCTAGGTTTTTTCCCTCCAAAACATGGTATTCTTTAAACCTTATGGCAGGTGTGGAAAATTACCAGCTTCTCAATCAAAGCCCTAACAGTCTCTCAGTATTCATTAACCCTTTCCACAGAGCCATGTAAATACAGCATATCACAACATATATATAAAATGCAGTAACACAGTAATAAACAGTATAAGTAAGACGTTTTAATTTTGCATAGGGGATATAGGCAAATGTCCAAATGTCAAAGTAGTCCCTGCTCTAGGGCACTACATATAGTGCAAGAATCACTATGATGAGTACTCAATATAGGGAATGTAACAAATTACTGTAATGTCTGGGTCAGATGTTCCAGCCTATGCACATAACAGATTAAATTGTATGCTGGAAGTTATCGCAGACACATCCTGTCTAGTATGTACCATTGCACTTATGTATATTCTGATTTACTTTCTTATAAATAATCATATTAGTCTCTTCAGATCTTTTTTTTCTTCAGAAAGTGTTTTCCTGATATTTGCTTAAAATGAGAGTGACGTGCATTTTATTGTATTTCTCCTGAAAAAAGAGATGTGGTTACAGAGGAGCAGAACATTAGTCTGTTTGCCTGGTAATGGATATTTTGTGTTCAGCAGAAAAGCAAATATCCTGCTGGGCCAGCCAATATCTATTTCCATTTATTGAGCTCAAAAATATGATTTTTTCATGACAGGAAAACAAAGACTTCTGCAGGTAGTCACAACATTTAAATTATTATTTAAAAAGAACCTGTCACATGTAAATGCAATGCAATCTGTATAAAGGTATAAAGAAGGAGGAGCCAAGCAGATATATATATATATATATATATATATATATATTGTGGTAAGGTGCAAGGTACTGTGGTCGACGGGAGGTACGTGTCACCGAGGTTCCTGGCCTCGGTGAGGTAAGAGCCGGATTTTTGGTGTGTCAGCAGCAGCTAGTGCTGCTTGACACCTTGCTATTTAGTTTGGCTGCAAAGCCAATCCGGGCCGGCTCTTACTGGGAGTAGGCAAAGAGTTGGGTGGGTGCCTACTCCCCACGGTCCAGGCCGGGTTTTCCAGGGCCTTTATAACACAGCCAGCAGCTGGGTGTGGAGGGTGTGATTGTCCTGGAGCTGCTGTTAGACTGTTTCACTTGTGTTTGGAAGTTCTCTGGGCTGGAAGCAAGAGCCCAGCAAGGAGGACTGCAGACGACCTGGAAGCCTGACGGCGACTGTCTTACGGCTGGACTGACAGCCAGGTGTGAACCTGCATCTAAAAACCTCCCAGGTGACTGGAGCCTGTTTTGGACTGTCTTGTTTTTCCGCTTGATTTCTTATGTGTGTGAATTAACACCAAGAGACTGTTTTATTTTGTGCAAGTGTGAATAAAACACTGTTTATTGCTCTGTTTATCTGGACTCCCTGTTTTGCCTCTATACTGCACCCGCACTGCTATCTACCAGAGCGACTCCCCACATTTGGTGTCGGATGCGGGCATGCGCAGTGAGGCTGGCGTGACCGCCGAAGTTTGTTTTGTTTTGCTGGGCACAAGTGCATGGCATATATTAAGCCAGCAAAGCTACAAGTAGGAGTTGCTGGCAACATGGAGGCGGCTGTGAAAGCTCTCATAGAGGCTAACGTGCAGCAGCGGGAGACCAACCAGCTACTGTTACAGCACGTGATGGCGTTACAAGCTGCAGGAGCGTCCCACCACGACCATGATGCCCGGAAAGCGGTCCGTGCGGCGATCCCAAAGATGACCCCTTCGGACGGCGTTGAGACATATCTGGCGGTCTTTGAGAAGGTAGCCGTGAGGGAAAAGTTACCCCGTGACCAGTGGGCCGAGGTGGTCGCTCCGTTCCTGGCATCCGGGCCCCAGCAAGTTTTTTGACTTGGCAGATGCCCAGGCTGCTGATTACCCCACGGTGAAGGGGAGATCCTGGCCAGATTGGGGGTAAACGTGTTGGTCCGGGCTCAGCGGGTCCACCAGTGGGACTTTAAAACGGCTGAACCCGCCAGGCCGCAGTACTATGAGTTGCTGCATCGGTTGCAAAAGTGGCTGCAGCCTGATGTTCTAAGTCCGACTGCTATGCTGGACCGTCTACTGGCCGACATGTTCTGGAGGGCCCTGCCTTATCCCCTCCAACACTGGGTCGGCCAGGCGTCTCCGGTAAGTGCCCTGGAGATGGTCGACCTGGTGGAGCGTTACGAGGCCACCAGAAACCTGCAGGGAATCTTGCTGGGAAGGGGTCAGTCAAACCCGGAGGCCTCCGCCCCAGTTCCGGCGTCCGGCGACAGAGAGGCCTGCACGGAATATACCCCCTGCGGATCCGCCTCCCGTGGTATGCTGGAGGTGTCAGGAGCCAGGCCACATCAGGGCCGACTGTCCGCATCGGGATGAGCCGATGGATGTGAACTATGGCTATCGCCACTCCCTGTATGCACGGAAGCTGTGTGCAACTGGCACCCGTGAGGGGCAGGACAATAACCACCTGTGTCAGGTAGAGGTGGGAGATTCTCTGGCGGTGGCCCTGCTGGACTCCGGGAGTCTAGTCTCCCTGGTAAGGGCTGCCCTGGTACGGCCTGTGGAGTATACCGGCCGTAAAATCGGGGTCCTGTGCATCCACGGAGACCTAAAAGACTACCCCACTGCACTAGTGACTTTGTCCACAGCGGCTGGTAAGTGGACCCACGAGGTGGCTGTTGCTACCAAACTCCCGCATGAATTGATACTTGGGAGGGACTTCCCAGGTTTCCCGGCGCTGTGGCCGGCGATAAAACTGTCTGATGGACCCGAGACAGGGGTAACCCTAGGAGAGTGGCCTGATACCACTGGAAGGCCAGAACCCTGGGAGCCCGAGTCTGAAGGGCCAGCGGTAGGGGTGACCACTGCTCCAGCGGTAGAGGGAGACAACCCCACTGAGTGTAATGGTGGGAGACACGGAGGACTTGCCACCGGGACCTGAGTTGGCAGACCTCAATGTCTCCGGGGAAAATTTTGGGACCGCACAACACCGGGACCAAACCCTAACCAGGGCCTGGGAAAGTGTCATAATAATTGATGGTAAACCCCAGAAACCTGGGGCTGAATTAATGTTTCAGCGATTCAGTGTTCTTCAGGATATGTTGTATCGAGTGAACCAAATCCGAGGTGAGCCTGTTGAACAGTTGGTGGTGCCCACAGCGTATCGCAAGCTGGTCATGGAGCTTGCCCACCAACATGTTCTTGGGGACACCTGGGGTGGCAGAAAACGCAGGACCGCATACTACAGCGATTTTACTGGCCCGGTTTGTTTAAGGAAGTAGAGAGAGTATTGTAAGTCCTGTCCCACCTGTCAGATAAATAGCCCCCAGCCACATTTCCGTAGTCCTCTGGTACCTCTTCCAATTATTGAGGTCCCGTTTGAGCGAATCGCTATGGATCTAGTTGGGCCTGTACCAAAAGTCTGCCAGGGCCACCAACACATTCTGGTAGTTCTCGACTATGCCACTCGATATCCGGAGGCGGTGCCTCTGCGACATACCTCAGCTAAGCTCATTGCCAAAGAGTTAATGGAAATGTTTTCCCGTGTGGGCCTGCCAAAGAGGTTCTGACAGACCAAGGGACCCCTTTTATGTCCAAAGTTATGAGGAACTGTGTAAATTGTTGCGTATAAAGCAGTTACGGACGTCCGTTTACCATCCACAAACAGACGGTCTTGTCGAGAGGTTTAATCAAACTTTAAAAAACATGTTAAAAAGGGTGGTGTCTAGAGATGGGAAGGACTGGGATCTGCTTCTGCCCTATCTCATGTTCGCAGTGCGAGAGGTGCCCCAGGCCTCTACTGGGTTCTCGCCCTTCGAACTGCTTTATAGCAGACACCCTCGGGGCCTGTTGGATATCGCCAAGGAAGCGTGGGAACAACAGCCTGTCCCCCACAAAAGTGTCATTGAGTATGTCACCCAGATGCAGGAACGGATGGAAAGGGTGTTGCCGCTGGTCCGGGAGCATATGGAGGCAGCGCAACAAGCCCAGAGTAGGGTGTACAATCGTCAGGCTCGGGTGCGGAGCTTCAACCCGGGAGATCGGGTTTTGGTTCTGGTGCCCACCCTTGACAGCAAGTTCCTAGCCAGGTGGCAGGGCCCCTATGAGGTTATTGAGAAGGTAGGGAAGTAAATTACAAAGTACACCAGCCGGGCGGCGCAAGCCGGAGCAGGTGTACCACGTGAATTTACTGAAGCCGTGGAAAGACAGGGACATGGCCGGCGACAACAGCCCCCGGCCAGGGCTCTAGGTGACAAGGGTCCAGCCCCACAGTTCGAGGCCTGCGAAGCGGTAACCACGGTAAAAATCGCAGACAGCCTGTCTTCCAAACAAGTTCAGGATGTCAGGGAGTTCGTCAGTCGGAACACGGATGTGTTCTCGGACCTCCCTGGCCGCACGTCTCTCATCCAACATGACATCGTCACTGAGCCTCAGGCCAAGATCCGGTTAAAACCCTACCGGGTACCCGAGGCTCGGCGACGGGCCATCGCGGAGGAAGTGCAGTTAATGTTGAAGCTTGATGTCATTGAGGAGTCGAAAAGTGAGTGGGCCAGTCCCATAGTTCTAATACCCAAGCCGGATGGGACGTTGCGGTTCTGCAACGATTTTCGCAAATTAAATGAAGTGTCCAAGTTCGTCGTATCCCATGCCCGGGTAGACGAGCTTGTTGAGAATTTAGGGCAAGCCCGTTATTTTTCTGTGCTAGACCTCACTAAAGGATACTGGCAGGTACCCTTAACGGAGGCGGCCAAGGAAAAAACCGCTTTGTTACCCCGCAGGGCCTGTATCATTACAAGGTGTTACCCTTTGGCCTGCATGGCGCCCCGCCACCTTCCAAGGTTAATGGATATTGTACTGCGACCTCATCGTCGGTGCGCTTCGGCCTACTTAGATGATGTAATCATCCACAGCACCCGACTGGGAAAGCCATTTGCCCAAAGTGCAGGCGGTTGTGGATGCCCTGAGGAAAGCTGGACTAACCGCCAATCCAAGAAGTGTGCGATTGGGTTGGAAGAGACCAAATACCTGGGATATGTTATTGGGCGGGAGTCATCAAGCCGCAGGTAACTAAAGTAGAAGCCATACGTAACTGGCCCCGACCGGTCACTACCAGGCAGGTAAAATCGTTCCTGGGGATTGTAGGGTACTACATGAGGTTTGTGCCCCACTTTGCCACGATAGCAGCACCATTGACAGACCTATTGAAGGGACGAAAGTCCGGAAAGGTTCACTGGAGTGAGAAGGCAGAAGAGGCTTTCTCTGCATTGAAGTCGGCCCTGTGTGGGTCCCCGGTTTTGGTGACACCCGACTTCAACAGGGAATTCATAGTACAGACGGATGCCTCAGAGGTAGGCCTCGGTGCTGTACTGTCTCAGGAGGTCAACGGGAAGAACATCCCGTTGTCTTCCTGAGCCGTAAGCTCAGTCCCGCCGAGACCAGGTATAGCATAGTGGAGAGGGAGTGCCTGGCTATCAAGTGGGCACTCGAATCTCTCCGCTACTACCTGTTAGGGAGGAGGTTCCGTCTGGTGACCGACCATTCCCCTCTCAAGTGGATGAGCCAGGCAAGGAGAGGAATGCTCGGGTCACCAGGTGGTTCCTATCCCTGCAGAACTTCAAGTTCTCCGTGGAACACAGGGCAGGCCGCTTGCAGGGTAACGCAGATGCCCTGTCCCGCGTCCACTGCCTCACATGTGTTCACCCCCTCAGGGTTGAACAAAGGGGGGTATGTGGTAAGGTGCAAGGTACTGTGGTCGACGGGAGGTACGTGTCACCGAGGTTCCTGGCCTCGGTGAGGTAAGAGCCGGATTTTTGGTGTGTCAGCAGCAGCTAGTGCTGCTTGACACCTTGCTATTTAGTTTGGCTGCAAAGCCAATCCGGGCCGGCTCTTACTGGGAGTAGGCAAAGAGTTGGGTGGGTGCCTACTCCCCACGGTCCAGGCCGGGTTTTCCAGGGCCTTTATAACACAGCCAGCAGCTGGGTGTGGAGGGTGTGATTGTCCTGGAGCTGCTGTTAGACTGTTTCACTTGTGTTTGGAAGTTCTCTGGGCTGGAAGCAAGAGCCCAGCAAGGAGGAGTGCAGACGACCTGGAAGCCTGACGGCGACTGTCTTACGGCTGGACTGACAGCCAGGTGTGAACCTGCATCTAAAAACCTCCCAGGTGACTGGAGCCTGTTTTGGACTGTCTTGTTTTTCCGCTTGATTTCTTATGTGTGTGAATTAACACCAAGAGACTGTTTTATTTTGTGCAAGTGTGAATAAAACACTGTTTATTGCACTATCTGGACTCCCTGTTTTGCCTCTATACTGCACCCGCACTGCTATCTACCAGAGCGACTCCCCACAATATATAGTTGTAAAGGATTTGCAATGACTTTAATTTATTCTTTTAAATATATGCTCATTCTAGGCTTAGGTGTCCAATGGGTTGTTCTACTAGTGATTGACAGCTTTTGCTGTATTCCTGCTGTATGGAATTAGTAGCACTGCCCACTGGACTCCTAAGCATTGAAAGAACCAATAGCATAATATTAGTGAAATTATTCTGTAGTGGAATCGTAGAATACTCTTGTAGTCTATGAGATTTTTACAGGCTGCCTGTCTGAGCATGCAATAGCCATGGCTTTGCAGGCAGTTTCCTATGACATACCAACCGGAACCCTGTGACTTCGCTGCAGGTTGGCAGAAGGAGCCTACTCTTTTTATCTAACTGCTCAGATTTTCAGAAGAAGACCCTCAAATGATTAGGTTCTCTAGAGGCCAAGCCACACAACTTCAGTACAGTAAGTACTGGTAATTACAAATTTTCTACTATAGGTGTGTTCTGTGTAATCAAGATGGCTTTATGGGACCTGCTGGGACCCAAAAATTCCCTTTAATACTTAGGAAACTAGACTACACTTGTGGCCATGATGCTTATATCTGGTATGTGTTAATTAGAAAGATCTGAAAAGGGGCGGCTGATATTTCAGACATAATCTATATTAATATGTTGTATAATTATCTGTGACAAACCTTTCATTTTATTCCCAGCTAAGCTCTTTAAGTCACACTGTGGAAAGAACCCGAAAGTAGGGGCATAAAATTTCGACCTTTCTAATGAACATACTCTTGTATGAGAAATATATTATACTATTTTCGTTTCTCCTTTTGTATGGAACAAGGTTAAAGACATATTGTCACATTCTTAAGAGCGAGCTCAGCATTGATGAATATTTCATTTTATCCCAATGTTATGGAAAAGCTGCATATTCACAGATAATTAATGCTTAACTGCTACAAAAGGTGAGACTAAATAGCTAAACTGAAACAAACAACAATTGGATACAGATCAGTAATTCTAACTGCAGTTTTATCCTCAGTATTTTAATGTCAATGCAAAGTTCAGAACAATAACTGTGTCCTGAACTGTGCCTTCGATTTTTCTTCATGGCGCTCTGCACTGTTACAGTTCTATGTATTCCAAGGTAAAAATATCTGGGAATTTGTTACATGAAATAGTGCCGCATATGTGTATAAAACTGTGTGACCTGAGTGCTGGACCCACTACTTTGTTTCTACTTAAATAGGTTGTCCCACGAAAATATTCTACAGTTTGCAAACCAGCACCTAGAGTTGTTCAATAACTTGCATCTTTATAGTGCCACCTGCTGTTTTTCTTTTTCGTATTTCTTTTTCCATCTGAGAGATGGTCGCACATGCTCAGCTCCATCCTTTAACTGCCTAGGGAGAGAGGTGCAGCAGAAGACACTCCACTTGAGCTCTCAGATTGATATAAATCTAGCAGAGCAATGAATTGGGAGATCTCTGGATCCATGTGAGGTACAGGGAAGTTTCTATCATTTTTAGAAAGAGGTTGTCATGTACTATATGAATCATAGATGGAGGAGATGTATTAAAACTGGTGTAACTGAAAAGCAGAGATGTTGTCCATGGTAACCAATCAAATTTCTGCCTGCAATTGTAAAAAGGGCATTTAAACAGTGAAGTGGAATCTGAATACAAAAACTTTTCCTTTGCATCAGTTTTGATACATCTTCCACAATATTCCTACTGTTATAAGATGGCCTAAGGGTTAACCAGCCTGTTTTAGGCCTAAGTGTTTTTCTTCCTTTTTTCATCGTCACCTTCAAAGAGCTATAACTTTTTTTTTTTTCTATCTATGTAGCTGTATGAGGGCATATTTTTTGCTGGACAATTTGTAGTTTTTAATGGTGCCTTTTTGTGGTACAAATAACTTTCTGATTAACTTTTAATTTTTTCTAGGAGGGAGAAGTGAAAAAACAGCAAGACTGCCACAAAGTTTTTGCATTATTAATTTTGCGATGTTTATTTTTTGGCATAAATAACATAATATCTTTATTCTATGGGTCAGTATGATTACAGCGATCCCAAATACAAATCGTTTTTTTACGTTTTAGTACTTTTGTGCCATAAACCCTTTTAAAATAAAATAATAATCTTTCGGCAGGACCCATACATTTTTTTTATTTTTCTTTCTATGGAGTTGTGTGAG
The DNA here is from genome assembly GCA_033119425.1 of Bufotes viridis. Classification (NCBI taxonomy): domain Eukaryota; kingdom Metazoa; phylum Chordata; class Amphibia; order Anura; family Bufonidae; genus Bufotes; species Bufotes viridis. The sequence goes on from CM065589.1 coordinate 107,922,953, forward strand.
GGCTTGATTTTTGTGGGATGACTTCACTGGTATCATTTTGTGGTAAATAACACTTTTTGATTGCTTCTTATTAAGTTTTTCGGGGGCAACTAAGAATAAATTAGCAATCCTTTTTTTGTTGTTTTTTTACGGAAATCACCGTAGGAGATAATTTACATTATTTACATATTTGTGAAGTGCAGGTTGTTACGGACATAGCGATACAAAACATATGGGGTCGTTTTTATTTTAGCAATTTTCTTCATTGAAAAATGTATTTTCAATTGGAATAAAAGTATTTTTATTTGAATTTTTATTTTATAAATGGGTTTTTCTTTTACTATTTTAACCCCTTAATAGTCCAGCAAGGGGACTATAACAGGCAATCTTTTTATTACTTTTAAAATACAATGTACTATTCATATAGTGCATTGCATTTTAACGTCAGTGCTATACTGACATTGACCGTCAGAGTCGCAGCATGCTGTGTAACACTCAAGGCAGACTTGGGCCCTACACTAGGTCCCAGCCAGCCTATACAGACATCCGCACCACGCAATCGCATTTGCGGGATGCTGATGGGAGACAGAGGGAGTCCCCTCTGTCCCTCTGTCACCGTTTACATGCGGCGGCCGCCATTGTCTGTGGCATGTAAGGGGTTAAAAAGTCTGTCTCAGCACTCCTGCCAGTCCCAGCTGTTAGAGCAGGAGCGTGGCTCATGTCAGAGTTGAGCTCCACTGCACGGTGGACCAATTTAGCGCTTAGACCAGGCCGCTGTGGAAAAGTGGTCACTAAGGGGTTAATAATAATATCTTGACAGGCTTATATAGGATATCTCTGGTTATCCTTGTGGTTAATACACATTACATTTAATGCATTTTGTCTTGTGTGATTTATATAGGGGAAGATGTTAAGGACAATGAACCAAATGTAGTAGTGAACAGGGTTATTTCCATCTTAGCCTTTCATAGCCAACGTAGGAATAATCTGAGTAAGTGCTGGTCGTGGGTAGACAGAGATACCGAATTTCTGAGCAGACTATGCTCTGCTGTTGCCATAACTATGAAGCTATGAAAATAGTATAGCAAAGTAAACAAGGCTATTTGCGGAATTCCAGAGATACTGAAAACAGTGTAGTTGGCTGTACTAAGCTGTCTGCAAAGCTCCAATTCACTGCCCACTTGGCCATTTTCATATCTCCACCTACCCCATGAAAGGTTGAGATAGGAATACCCCTTTCATGACAGGTGATCTATTGAATGGATGTTGTTAATAGCAACATCCCACTTCATGCTCTCCCTATCTTCCTTCATTTTAAAGTAGCCATAGTCACACGAATAATTAATAGAAATTTGCCCATCAGACGTGGCAATTATTGGACCAGATTTTCAGTTTTTCCCATCTGTTACTGATTAGTACTACCATTAAAACTGGAAAATGCCAAACAGTTTTCTCCTTATTCTATCCCCTATGTTGATAATTTAATAGGATTTATGTTTTGGGAGCAGACAACTGGTCTGTCATTTTTGTATGCTGGTCTAATAATAATATTTATTTATAACACCACCATATTCCGCACCGCTTTACACTAGGATTGAGGTCCCTGCTTGCAAGAGCTTACAATCTATGAGGAAATGGGGGTGACACAAAAGGTCGTGATATGTAGTAGTCAAGCCATTATTGTACTGAAAGCAGTGCTTTAGTCAAATCTGCTTCAGGTGTGGGACTGTTATAAGATTGAGTTCAGGCCTGAGGAGTTGGTGGGGGAAGGGTTACTCAGAAAAAGTAATTTTAAGCCTGCCTGAAAGATGTGTTTTTAGGGCATGTTTGAAGGTAGGGAAGTTGGAAATTGACCTGATATTCTGAGGTAGAGCATTCCAGAAAGTAGGTGCAGCTCGAGAAAAGTCTTGGACGGGAGTAAGAGGTACAAATTATGGAGGATTTTAATCTTAGGTCAGTAACAGAATGGAGAGCATAAGTAGGGTGGTAGACGGAAATGAAGGAGGAGATTTATGGAGGTGCAGCACTGTGGAGAGCTTTGTGAGTAAGGGTGAGAAGTTTGAATTGTATTCTGTGGTGGATGTAAAACCAGTCAAGTGACTGGCACAGGTTAGTAGTAGAGATGAGCGAATCGACTTTGGATGAAACATTGAAGTTGATACACATAAAACATAAAAACATAAAAAGTTTCCAATACTGTACGGAGCAGGAGGTCTGTACAGTATTAGAATGTATTGGCTCCGATGAGTCAAATTTATTCCTTTGCGAAGTCTCACGAGACTTCGGGTAAAAACTTCATAAATTAGTTTGTGCTGTAAAAACCATTTCCCAAACTCGGGTTCAGTTCCAAGTCTGTCTGATGGGGGCTGGGTAGAAGGAGAAGAGTAGAGGACCTAGAACTAAATCCTGAGGAACGCCAACAACAAGAGGAAGAGGAGAAGAAGTAAAGCAAGCGAATGATACACTAAAGGAACAGCCAGAGAGATAGGAAGAGAACTAGGAGAGAGCAGTGCCCTTAAGGCAAATTAAGTTGGGCATGGTGAAGAGGAGTTTGTGGTATATGGTATCAAACACTGCAGAGAGATCCAGAAAAATCAGTAGAGAATAATTACCATTCCTTTTTGCTGTCAGGAGATCATTAGACACCTTAGTAAGGGCAGTTTCTGTAGAGTGGAGAGGGGGATATGCAGATTGTAAGAGGTCAATAAGAGAGTTTGCAGAGAGATAGCTTATTAAGTGAGAGTAGATGAGATGTTCCAGGAGTTTAGAGATGAAGGGGAGGTTAGAAATAGGTTAGTAGTTAGCAGCACAGGTCGGATCAAGAGATGTTTTTTTTTAGTCATGGGATTATAACAGAATGTTTGAAAGATTATGGAAAGTTACCAGAAGGGAGGTTAAATATTGTAGTGAGGTGATTGATGATAGCTGGGGAGAGGGACTAAGAAAGGTCTGAGGGAATAGGATCACTGCTGCAGTTAGTGGGTCTAGAAGAAGAGAGAAGCCTGGAGACTTATACATCTTTTATAGGGTCAAAAGAGGAGAGAGAGAGCATGTGTAAGTGTGGGAGGGAGGAGGATTGAAATTGGTTGGGGACTGGGAAATTATTTCCCTCCAGATATTGCCAATCTTATCTCTGAAGTGGCCATGTTATCAGCGCAGAGGTCAGTGATGGGTTCTGGAACTTTAGGGCTTAAAAAAGAATGAAAAGTGTCAAAGAGTCGTTTTGAGATACTTGAGATAAAAGGGGTAAAGTAATTCTATTTGGCAATGTTGAGGGACAAATTGTATATTTTAAGATTAAATTTATGATGGATTGATATTAGAGCTGCTTCATCTAGGGTAATTTCGGGGGTATTGTTGTAATGGTTTCCAGCCAGGTCTGGACTGGAGAGGGAGCAGATTGGGGTAAGAGCTAACTGTAGGGTGTCAATTAAGTTGCTGTCAGTTAATGGTGTATAGGTTTCTATAAGTGTGAAAAGTAGGATTGTTGTGAGAAGAGTGAGAGGTCTTAATAGTAAATTAAAGAAGATTGTGGTCAGAAAGTGGGAAGCATGAGTTACTAAAGTTTGAGACTGAGCAGTGATGGAAGAAGACTAAATCAAATGTATTGCCCTGTTCATGTGTGGCAGAAGAAGTTAGTTGTGATAGGCCAAGAGAGGAAGTTATAGAAAGAAAGTGCGAGGGTGATGGGGAGATAGGATCATCATATTAAAATCACCAATAATAAAAGTTGGTGATTCAGAAGATAGGAAGGAGGGGAAGCCAAGTGGCAAAGTGATCCAGGAATTGGCGTGAAGAGCCTGGGGATGATTGACAACTGCAACTCGCAGGGGGAATCGGAGGAAGAGTCTGATAGTATGAATTTAAAAAAAGTGGAATGTGAGAGAGGGTACAGGGGGATGACCTGGAATGTGCACTGTAGATAAAATAGTATGCTTACTCCTCCACTACGCCTCTCCCCAGGTCTGGGGGTATGGGAAAAGTGAAGTCCAGCATGAGATAAGCGGCAAGGGAAGCAGTGTCAGAACATTGAAGTCAGGTTTCTGTAAGGGCCAGCAAGTTCAGAGAGTGTGAAAGGAATATATCATGGATGGTGGGGAGTTTGTTAGAAATTGACCATGCATTCCAGAGGGCACAGTTAAAAGAGACTAGAGAAGATGTACAGGGAATATTAATAAGACGTTTGGAGTTTATATGTTTGGTGGATGAGAAGCTGAATTTGGCAATAGAGTGAGGGCCAAGGTCAGGGTTTGGTGAAATATCCCCTGCAGCTAGTAGAAGCTTTTTACTTGGTGACCCAATGTCAGTGTGATGGCCTGGAAATTAACCTTCAGGAAGAACATAGGAGACAGCTGAACTACAGGCTCTGCTACAATTTATCGCTGTGTACATAACTGTGCAGTGGCCGCATGACAGAGTGGGGAAGGTGCCAGTAGCAGTGACAGAAGTGGCCCCATGACAGAGTGGGGAGGGTGGCAGAAGCAGTGGCAATAGTGGCACGATGACAGAGTGAGGAGAGTGGTAGCAGCAGTGGCAGTGACAGTAGTGGCCCCATGGCAGAGGGGTGAGGGTACTAACAGCAGCAGTAGTGGCAGTAGCAGTGACAATAGTGGCCCCATGACAGAGTGGGGAGGGTGGCAGCAGCAACTTGGAGTAGAGTTCCCACCCTGTTAGTAATAAAATAAAAAGAACTCCAGCACAAAATGTAACTTTTGTAGTAAAGGCAGTATTTATTCAATAGGCGGCTGTAGAAATTGTGATGTTTCGGCCAACAAGGCCTTAAACTACAGCATAATAACAGAAAATAAAATAATGTCGTAAATCAAATGAAAAAGCCAGGCCAATGGCCACACACCAATAATGGTACAGATCATTTTTAAACTGTAACACATTGGATAGGACATCCGATCAAGGGGATCTGCGTCTGCCCTCCTCAAAGTGCCTGAAAAGAATAGCACATACTGTATCACACATTAGCTGCCACTGGCTAATGTGAAAGTTACATCGGGGAGTAAACCTGTCTGTCTGCAGCACTACGAAATCATTGACCGCCTTCCTCTGTTCATACAGATGGTCTAACTTATGGAGCAAGACGTTCCAACAGGTGGAATCATCGCATATCAGGCAACGTTGGGAAGAGCATTTTACCTTTGCAGCTCAAGAAGGGGGTGTTTTGCAGGGTAAGAGTGGCTGAAGTGTATGCAATTTCCTGGACATTTGTAACAGTTCTTGCAGTTCAGTGGAAGACTTAAGGAACTGGATGACAATGGGATTGAAGATGTGTGCCATGCAGGGTTCATGAGTCAGCCCTCCCTGATTCAGCAAAGACAAAATGTTCTTCATGTTATCAGTAACTATGGTTCCTATCTCCAGTTGGCAAAGAGACAACCAGTGTTCGATTTCGTTATTGATGCCACTTAGCAGTTCCTCCCCAGGGATGTCTCTGTTCAGCCAGGCTGACCAGGTACAGAACTGCATGACAATGCCAAGCCTTTCATGTGATATGTTGGATGACCACCATGAACTGTGCCTATAGGAGAGGGTGAGGACAAGGTGGAAGATGAGGAGGTAGAGGAGGACATTGGCTCAGAAATCACAGCTTTACAACACAGAGGCAGCATTACCATCTCTTTGTCACGTGATGGAGGCCCAAGACTGACCTCCAGGATATCTTGCAAACAGGACTCAGGCAACATACAGACCAGGGACCAACAGAATACTTTATTACACATGTAATAAAAACACCTGACCATAAAGCAGGTTAGGCAATAGTGGGAGCACTACCACAGAACCAAGTGCACCGGCAGACCAGAGACAAAACCCAGAGGGTAGAGAGCCAGTGAGCCATGTTCTTCACAAAGCCTCTGGTGGTGGGGATGAACTGGGCTGAGGGCTCACTGGTTGCACCTCCAGGAAGGTCCCGGTACACTTGGCCCCTACCTGCAAGGAACCACACAGGTGCAAGCACGAGTGGAACAGACAACAACAGAACCGGAACCCATACAAACACAGGACATGGAACAGACAACAAGACAAACTGGAACCAGCACAGAAGCAGGTGCCCGGACACCAAGCGGAATGGAAGCATGGCGGTCTCAGACAGAGCTGCACAAAAACTAGAGATCCTCCCTCAGGAGAACCAAGGGACCCTCTCACAAAGGCTGGACAAACACAGGAACAGAAGCAGTAAGGCACTGCAGGACAGACAAGGAACAGACAAGGATCAGAAGTAGTAGGCACTGCCAGGCTGGACAAGGAACAGAGTCAGAAGCAGTTTAGCACTGCCAGGCTAGACATGGAACAGATGGAACCAGACAGAACAGGTACAGAAGAACAGGCAAGGCATGGACAAGGATAACAACATTACCACAGGACAGGTACAGAACATCAGACAAGGCAACAACACATTACCAGGTGACACCACAAACAAGGGGAGATGGCAAAAAACCCCTGGGCCAGCAGCAAGGGGCTACACCTAGCAAGGCACAAGACAGACTGACCTCAAGCCCCACAGCTCACAGATAGATATAGCTGTATAAACGTGCACCTGATAAGCCACACCCAGGCACAGACCAGGGAATGTTAACCCCATCAGAACCAGGATTAACAAGAAGCACAGAACATACAATCACAAGTGAATCCAAACTCAGTCCCTGTTCACGCGCAAGGCTGCAGCCAGCATGCATTGCAGAACCAGCATGCATGGGAACACGCACAGCCAGTACACAAAGTGCATGCAGCCTGCCTGCACGGCACCAGAGACAGGAACTACAGATATGCAGACACGGAAGACACAAACACAGGCCACAGTTCACACACACACACACACACATCACCGCAGCAAGCATGGAGCCCCAAGCAACCAGCATACACAGGTGTCAGCCTGCAGCCAGTACACGAAAGAGTCTGCAGCCAGCCTGCACAGAAACAGTGACAAGAACTGCACAGAGAAGCAGACACGGGGAGTGAAAACATTCACAGGCAGCAGTTCACACAAGACATCGCAGCCAGCTTGCAGCCCCAACCCTCCAGCAGCCTACAGAGGAGTCAGCCTGCAGCCACTATGCGAGAGGGCATGCAGCCAGCCTACACGGTCAGAACTGTCACAGTGAACAGCACCGTGACACTCCTGGCAAAGTTGCTGGTGTTCCCGGGGCCAAAACGATAGTTATCCAGTGGGATGTGAACGACATATTTTGTCCTTGGTCATAGTTACAACTCAATATGTCGGTGCTGGCGTGAACTCTACCAGACACTGAGATGCCCACCTTATGCTCAACGTTTATGTGCAGGACTGGTACAGCTTTTTTGGAAAAGTAACGTCGGCTTGGGACTTTCAACCTTGGCTGTGCACAAGCCATCAGTTCTCTAAAATGTGTAGAGTGAACTACATGGAAAGGGAGGGACTGTAATACCATACTTGGCCCAGAGCGCGTTCAGCTTCTGAGCTGTTGGATGAGTGTACATATACTGTTGTCTTTTTGAAATCACCTTGGTGATCGATTGCTGTAGAAACAAGTTACTAGGAGTAGGAGGATCATTAGGAGCAGTAGAAGACATTGAAGTCGATGGGAAGGAACGACAGCTTCCTTCTGCTGATGTTGACGAGCCCTTGCTGCTTGAGAAGGGGTGGTTTCATCAGGCTATAACACTAAATGGGTGGCTTGGTTTTCCCTCGTCACTATATGGTGATGCTCCATGTGTTGACGCAGGGCTGTCGTGCCAACATTATCACCGTGGCCATTCCTCATCTTCTGCCCATGCATCCTGCATACTGCTACACTAACGTCTGCCAGTGACTTGGTAAAAAATTCCCACATTGCCAAGTATGGCATTTTCCCTATACCACCTGCCTGTCGCTGCTTTTTGGAACCTGTGCACTGCTAGTGTGTTCCTCACATCTAGTCTCCCGAGTGAAAGATGTTGTACCCCTCCCTCATTCGACTCCAGATCTTCCACTGCTTCCACCCTGCTGCCTCATGGGAATGCTTCCATCTGCTGGCTCACAGGCACGCTGCCACCCTGCTTTCTTATGAGCAGGCTGCCACCCTGCTGCTGGCACGTTGTCACCCTTGCCCCCTGATCAGTGTCATACTGGGGTGCCAAGGGCCCACCAGTAAAAGTGACTCTAGGGGCACACCCTATAGTTTCACGCAAATACTGATGCTTAACAGTAACAGAACCAAGCTGCATGCATAGATACAGTAACAGAACCAAGCTGTGTGCATAGGTACAGTAACAGAACCAAGCTGCATGTATAGATACAGTAACAGAACCAAGCTGCATGCATAGATACAGTAACAGAACCAAGCTGCGTGCATAGATACAATAACACAACCAAGCTGCGTGCATAGATACAGTAACAGAACCAAGCTGTGTGCATAGATACAGTAACAGAACCAAGCTGCATGTATAGATACAGTAACAGAACCAAGCTGCATGTATAGATACAGTAACAGAACCAAGCTGCGTGCATAGATACAGTAACAGAACCAAGCTGTGCGCATAGATACAGTAACAGAACTAAGTTGCGTGCATAGATACAGTAACAGAACCAAGCTGCGTGCATAGATACAATAACAGAGCCAAGCTGTGTGCATAGATACAGTAATAGAACCAAGCTGCGTGCATAGATACAGTAACAGAACCAATCTGCGTGCATAGATACAGTAACAGAACCAAGCTGCTTGCATAGATACAGTAACAGAACCAAGCTGCATGTATAGATACAGTAACAGAACCAAGCTGCATGTATAGATACAGTAACAGAACCAAGCTGCACGTATAGATACAGTAACAGAACCAAGCTGCACGTATAGATACAGTAACAGAACCAAGCTGTGTGTATAGATATAGTAACAGAACCAAGCTGTGTGCATAGATACAGTAACAGAACCAAGCTGTGTGCATAGATACAATAACACAACCAAGCTGCAGGTATAGATACAGTAACAGAACCAAGCTGCATGTGTAGATACAGTAACAGAACCAAGCTGTGTGTATAGATACAGTAACAGAACCAAGCTGCACATATAGATACAGTAACAGAACCAAGCTGTGTGTATAGATACATGCACTTTTACACATGCAGGCACTCTTTTACACACACACTTCTACACATGAAAAATAGATATAAATAATAAATTATCTATCTATCTATCTATCTATCTATCAAATATTTAGGCAGCACCAAAATAACCTTGCAGTGTGTGCAAGCCCAAGGGTATAAGTATAACCCACAATAATATATAGAAAAATTGGGCAGCACTCCAATGGTTTAAAAAGTAAAAACAAGTTTATCACCCATGTGGACCGCGACGTTTTGGCTCTATGCCAGAGCCTTTCACATGAGTGAATAAATTAGTTTTTTCTTTTTAAACCATTGGAGTGCTGCCCTATTTTTATTTATATATTTAAAAAAAATTTTTTTTTTATTTTCTGGTATTATTTTTCATTTTCTCGTTCTATTGGGGTAACTAATATATGTTAGGCACCACTGTCCATGAGACACCAGTAGATAAGCCACCTGTCAATTAATATCTACACTTCTACACATACTGACACACTTTTACACACATACTTCTACACATACTGACACTGTTTTACACGCATACTTCTACACATACTGACACTCTTTTACACATATACTTCTACACATACTGGCACTGTATTACAACAACACTTCCACACATACTGACACTCTTTTACACGCATACTTCTACAAATACTGACACTCTTTTACATGCATACTTCTAAATATGCCTTTTTCATGCTACTGTATCTGTTTTGTTGTATGCACAATCTTTCACATGCTCTGTGGGTTGTAACTAGGCTAAGATCACATGTACAATGTACGGCACATGATCCAGGAAGACCAAGGAGCACTGGCCCAGTAAGCAATATTTAATAAGTGCCAATGAAAAAGTTGTTACTCTAATCAAGGTTGGGACATGAAATAAAAAAAAATTAAAAATCTGATGACCCCTTTATGGCTGCACCATGATTTTGGCCTGCAATGTGCAGTGCAACCGAGGATCACAGTGGCACACTGATAAATTGCAGTGAGTTAAAATGAAAGCTAACTAAACAAAGTGAAGTAGATCGCAGCAATCCAATGTCCATCCAAAGAAATATCTTTATTCCACCTTAGATACGCGTCTCTAATGTGGAATAAAGATATTTCTTTGGATGGACATTGGAGTGCTGCGATCTACTTCACTTTGTTTATTTATGCTGGGGGTCCGAAGGTTGGGACCTGACATCGCTTTGCACCGCCACAGAATGGACTATTGATCTAATCTGATCTTTGATGGTGCTGTCTCACCCTGCTCTGTTCGATTAAAATGAAAGGTGTCATATCGGTACCACCAATAGTTTCTTACAATCACAATCAGAAAGTCACAAGAAATCCAGTAGGTTGGATTTTGTGTGACTGTGCATGACCCCATTTCTTTTTACTAGTTGCAATGTAGTATAGCGTTGCTGCAGTCTTTGGTTGCACAACGTGTGTTGCAGTCACAGCCACCTTGTAGTAACAGCTTGACACATATACTGTCATACGTGCATGTACTCTTACATACACACACTGTCATAAATGCATGTACTCTTACATACACACACACACACTGTCATACATGCAAGTACTCTTACATACACACACTTTCATAGATACAGGCACTCTTACATACACACACTTTCATACATGCAGGCACTCTTACATATACACACTTTCATAAATGTAGCACTCTCACATACACACACTGTCATACATGCAGCACTTTTACATACACAGACTGTCATACATGCAGGCACTCTTACATACACACACACTGTCATACATGCAGGCACTTTTTTAAACCAAGTACAATACATGTAGATTCCTTCCTCACCTCATGGCCCTCTGTGTTGCTAGTTGTGTCCCCAGTTCCTGAGCCAGACTCCTCCCCCTCACAGCAGCAGGGCTCCAGACTGATCACACAGGCAGCAGTCCTTCTAGCAGAGCTGCCTCATTTGAGGAGAGGCTGTCAGTGCTATTTAGTCCAATCAGCACTCCTGGTCACAGTAAGGCTGTTTCCACATGATCCAATTGACATAAAATCGCTGCAAAATGCTGTGTGTTTTATTGCGATTTTATGAAAATCAGATCATGTGGAAACAGCCTTACTGACCATTAGTGCTGATTACACAAAACTTTTCAGTTCCCATGAATCAACGCTGTTGTGGAGCCTTTCCTTCTCATTTAGAATGAATTGCAGGCAGCATGCATACTACTGTGTACAGGGGGCGGAGCTTATCGCAGACAGCTTCTAAGCAAGGAAGCTCACTTGCTGGTTCGGGGCCCACTAAGGATTTCCCTGGCTCCCCGGTGGGCCAGTCTAAGCCTGCACCTGATGATGATGATGATGATGCCCGCTCTTCACCCGCGATTGGATAAATCATCATCTACAAATGTTCGGTCGTCAATTGTGTCACCCGCATGTCCCTGGCTGTCATCCTTGGCCGTTGAGTGCCTAAAGGAGTCTGCAGCAGACCTCTTCTTCAAGTTGGGCTGGCTTATACCAACTGACTCACAAAGCTCATTGTCGCTGAAAGCAGAGCAGAGTCGGTGTCTATCATTACTTGGTTGGCAGAAGGAGCAGCAAAAGTAATTTCCTGGACCATGCCAAAAAAGCATGATGTCAAAGGAACCCACATGATTCCTGGCTGTGTGTATCTTTTGTCACTTGAGATCATGTTGAAAAATGAGTGAACCATTCCATTGCAGCTGGATTGTTGGTCAAAACATTACCGCTGGAGAAAAGTTGCCGCTCTGGCCTGATGTTGCAGGTGCTACCACCCACCTTCTTCTGTTGCTACTTGTGCCGGCTAAGGCAACATTTTTGCCACTGCCTGTTCCTTTGCAGGACTCAGGCAACTGTTTGTTGGCCATAGTGTACAGTAACTGTATCACTAAAATAACGGATTAGCTCTCAATGTCGGTGCACTAGAATGTAATGAACAAGGCAATATATTACACATACCTTTAATACGGAGACACACTAACTGTATCACTAAAACAATGAATAAACTCTGAATGTCGGTGCTCTTGAACGTGATGCACACGGCGATACACTCTCCCTGCAGTCTCTGTGCACTCTTCGTGCACTCTCCCTGCACTCTCCCTCTCCAATACAGCACTTTGCAACAACACTGTCCTTAGGGCTATGCCATCACAGGGATGGCTACCTGCAGATTGGCTGGCTGCACAACATTATAGGTGCCCTTGCGTTTCCGGGCTTCTTACTTTCACTTTGTAACAAGTGCAGCTGCCATTTAAGGAAAAACTGATTTGTTACAACGAAGTGCAAAACAATTCAGATTTGTTGCGAACTGAAGTTTTCATAATTCCACTTCAAATGCTACATTTCACTCAACACTAACCATAATGACTTTTGACTGCTGTAATCAATCAGTGGTCCTAGCTTTCATGTGCAGTACTTACAGGCATCACCACAGCAGCCAGCAGTTGTCGGCATTGGTCACATTCTGACAAAGAGCAACAACAGGAGTGTTTAACAGGTGAGTATGGGCTTTTTGTCAAGACTTATTATTTTATTCATCATCATCCATTTTTTATGTATTAAAAACATTTATTACGCATACTTTATTTTTCCTGTCTTGGATTAGGCCTCATGCACACGACCATTTGCGTTTTGCAGTCCGCAAATTTCGGATCCGCAAAAAAATGGATGGCGTTCTGTATGACATCCGTATTTCTTGGGGATCCGTTTTTTTGCGGATCCATTGTAATAATGCCTATCCTTGTCCGCAAACTAGGAAAAAATAGGACATGCTCTATTTTTTTTGCGGGGCTACGGAAAGGACATACTGATGCGGGAAGAACATGGTGTGATGTCCGCATTTTTTGCAGACCCATTGAAATGAATGGGTCTGCATCCTATCAGCAAATAAAATGGAACGGACAAGGAAACAAAATACGGTCGTGTGCATGAGGCCTTATGCTAATAATACTGCCCAATAATGTGGTAAAGGTATAAAAATGTCAGAACATAAACTTGTTAAAAAATAATCAGAGCCTGATAGCTGTCTAAGTGTTTATGTAGAGTTAGAGTTCCCATATATAGCCATCAAACAAGGCATTGTCAAGGGTCTGTTTAATAGAAGTCACACTCTCTGGTAGTGACTGGGATCAGAGATAACTCCAATCCCAGTCATTTAAACCCTCAGTTGTAAAGGAAGTACCAATGACTAGAAGCTGGGTTTTAGCACGCCTGATGTGCTCTGTTTGTATTCTGAATGTTTAAGCCCCCTAGGAAGACTAAAAAAAAGAAAAACTAAAATTCCCAGTTTTACATATAAAAACAAACAATAAAAAAATAAACATACTTGACATGGCTATGTCTGTACTCTGAACTCCGTACTGGAAAAAAAGTTAAAATGGCTCGCCTCCTGACAAAAAAAATTAAACAAAAAGTGATCAAAAAGTTGTAATGGAAAATGGTACCAATAAAAAAACTTCAGCTTGCCCCACAAAATTAAACCATCACAGAGCACTATAGAGGAAAATATATAGAAAGTTATCGGTGTTAGAATATGTCAGCACAAAAAATTGGGTTTTTCAAAATGTGTTTGTTAAACTAGTAAAGCATAAGCAAAAGTATGTAAATTTGGTGTAGCTGTAATCATGCTGACCTGCAGAATAAAAGTAATATTTCAGTTTTAGTGCACAGTGAAGAGTGTAAAAAAAGTAACCCAAGAAACAATGGCCATCATTAACTTTTTTTTTCAATTTCACCCCACAAACAATTTATTTCCCATTCAATACATGATAGAGAAAGTTAAATGGTGACATTAAAAATAGAAAATGTCTGGTAAACAACAAGTCATGATACAGCTATGAGAATAGAAATGTAAAAAAAAAAGACCCTTGAGGAAGAATAAACAAAGTGAAAAAAAAATTATTGTTTATGGAACCAAGGGGTTAAATAAATACCATAAACCATAACGAGTCTTTCCCTTTAAACTATACATCAATCTGCTCAGCTCCTCCTGCTCTATAGCATACTGTGGATTGCGCTGCATTTTCATGCTGTCAGATTTTTTATAAATTTTATTTGTTTTCTTTTTGTGGATTTTTGGTAGCTGCATTGTCCTCGTCAAGTAGTTTTACATAAAATATACCCTTGATGGTACAATTTATACAGGTATTTCTAAACACCATTGACTGTTATTTTACTTATTCCTTAAATCTTTTTTTATCCCAGTATTTGCATTACATTTTACTGAATTCCATTAACAAATGATATGATAAAATAATTATGTTCATTAGGAAAATTAAAATGCGATTACATCTGGATCCTAATTCAAATTGCTCTGCCATTATCTAGGGTTCATATCAAATGCATACAGCCTGATTGCACAAAATAAAAAAAGGTACACAGACAACATTAGTGGAATAGTAAAAGTAGCATTTCATAGTGATTTCTATTCAGCAAATATTAGATGCAACATTAAAGGAAAAGCCACAGGAGAGTTTATTTATTTTTTAATGTAATTTAGATATATTTTAGTAATGAAAAAATAGGTCAGTTCTTTAAAAACTAACTTGTATGATTCATTTTGCTTTGCATTCTAAATCAAAGCATGTCCCAAATCCACTTTTAGAAAATGTAAAAAATAAACCTAAAATGATGGCACTCAAACCTGTGTAGAGTAATGAAGAGTTTGCTGCAATGGACCAGGTCCAAAGTCTCTGCTGAGGTTAAAAGAATCAGAAGATTCATTTTGGTTGAAAATGTAATCCGGGGGGGCAGTTCCTCCGCATGTGGTTCGCAGCGAACGGCTATCCCCAGCAAAAATTGCATACAATGGAGGATACCGGCGCGAACCACAAGCACCACACAAACATCCTACACAAAATAAAACATGTGCGGATGGAAATATATAAACACATAACTCACAGAAAAAAGATGCACCACATGGATAAGCAACTGACAACACTGGCTAATCCCTCACTCTGGTGTTAAAAGCTGAGAGATTCGCCAATATTTCCAATCAGGAACATATCGGAGCCCCTTTAGGCACCACTACACGGTATCTCAGCATGACATGGGGTCCTACCACTAGACTACCTATGGTGTGTGAACAAGGTCTGAACAGGTATTAAGCAGCCTACAGCCCCATCCCACTCACCTGCACTGCAGGACCAACAATGCAATGAGGAACACATGAGGCCGCAAGCTACACCTACAACAGACCATGTGACACCGGCTTCCAGGTGCAACAGAATGTTTACAAGCCATATGCAATGGCACATTCAATACATATAAAACAAGAATCACAAAATAAACGTGGCCTAAATGGGTGGGACTGCTCCAGACCCCAAACACTGTGGCGTGTTTCTAACTGAGGGCAGTTCCTTCCGCATGTGGTTCGCAGCGAACGGCTATCCCCAGCAAAATTGCATACAATGGAGGATACCGGCGCGAACCACAAGCACCACACAAACATCCTACACAAAATAAAACATGTGCGGATGGAAATATATAAACACATAACTCACAGAAAAAGATGCACCACATGGATAAGCAACTGACAACACTGGCTAATCCCTCACTCTGGTGTTAAAAGCTGAGAGATTCGCCAATATTTCCAATCAGGAACATATCGGAGCCCCTTTAGGCACCACTACACGGTATCTCAGCATGACATGGGGTCCTACCACTAGACTACCTATGGTGTGTGAACAAGGTCTGAACAGGTATTAAGCAGCCTACAGCCCCATCCCACTCACCTGCACTGCAGGACCAACAATGCAATGGGGAACACATGAGGCCGCAAGCTACACCTACAACAGACCATGTGACACCGGCTTCCAGGTGCAACAGAATGTTTACAAGCCATATGCAATGGCACATTCAATACATATAAAACAAGAATCACAAAAATAAACGTGGCCTAAATGGGTGGGACTGCTCCAGACCCCAAACACTGTGGCGTGTTTCTAACTGGGGGCAGTTCCTCCGCATGTGGTTCGCAGCGAACGGCTATCCCCAGCAAAAATTGCATACAATGGAGGATACCGGCGCGAACCACAAGCACCACACAAACATCCTACACAAAATAAAACATGTGCGGATGGAAATATATAAACACATAACTCACAGAAAAAGATGCACCACATGGATAAGCAACTGACAACACTGGCTAATCCCTCACTCTGGTGTTAAAAGCTGAGAGATTCGCCAATATTTCCAATCAGGAACATATCGGAGCCCCTTTAGGCACCACTACACGGTATCTCAGCATGACATGGGGTCCTACCACTAGACTACCTATGGTGTGTGAACAAGGTCTGAACAGGTATTAAGCAGCCTACAGCCCCATCCCACTCACCTGCACTGCAGGACCAACAATGCAATGGGGAACACATGAGGCCGCAAGCTACACCTACAACAGACCATGTGACACCGGCTTCCAGGTGCAACAGAATGTTTACAATGGGTGGGGCTGTAGGCTGCTTAATACCTGTTCAGACCTTGTTCACACACCATAGGTAGTCTAGTGGTAGGACCCCATGTCATGCTGAGATACCGTGTAGTGGTGCCTAAAGGGGCTCCGATATGTTCCTGATTGGAAATATTGGCGAATCTCTCAGCTTTTAACACCAGAGTGAGGGATTAGCCAGTGTTGTCAGTTGCTTATCCATGTGGTGCATCTTTTTTCTGTGAGTTATGTGAAAATGTAATCCATCTAAGGTGCTGCCTGTGTTATGAGAATTAGTTCCCAGAATTAGACCAATGCAGTCAATCAGTCTCCTGACCCATTTTCACCATGTAAATGAATCGTATTTACTGCTGTTGAAAGGGTTCATTGCCTCCGGCACCCACCACACTTTGAGATAGTGTAACGGTTCAACGGGTGTGGACCCGCTGTGCCACTTACCGGTTTGGCTTTGGGCCAAACTTGGGAGCGGAGTCTAAGTGTCCCCCTGGTTTTCACCCTTTATCCCGCTCCAGGATGCGGAAGCTGGACTCAACTGCAGGGGAGACACCAGGTCGCTACCGCAAGAGTGGTCCCGATTAAGTGGCAGCTGGCCGGGCAGGCCAGAAAGCCCCGATGCTAGCACCGGGGAAACAGGCAATATAGCAGACAGCTGCAGGATAATGCTGAGCTGAGCAAGCGGTATAGCAGAGCTAGTGCTGTGAGAACAGCAGAGCTGAGTTAGTCCAGGTGGAGCTGGTGTAACGATCTGCACAGCAGACAGAGGCGTGGTCGACAGTTCGGGTCTTTAACTTGAGAGCAGCGAGGTACAAGAGGATCAAGCAGAGACCAGGTCAGGATAAAGGCAGAGGTCATAAGCAAGTGTCATGACTGCTATCCCAGCAGCAGTCGTGTCGCACCAGACGGAAGGGAAGGGGGACCCTTATCTACGGTTGGGAAATAGAACGGCCACCCCTGACTAACTCTAAGCTGGCACCTGTCTGCCCTGATACCCTAGACGGGGTGTGAACCCATACTGCAAGCAGGATGCCTAAACCCTCAGTCACCCTAAGAAGAGTAGACTGGGGAAAGGCAGATGGGAGCACTAGTCACCATCGCTCATGTCTAGGAGAACAACAGGGGAAGACAGCAACAAACAAACAATCTCCAGCAGAGATAGACTTATCCAGTCACGAGCAGAGAAGATGATCCCAATAACGACAGTCCACGCCAGACAAGAGCTCCACAGCAATACCGTCAAACGATCTCCTTCAAAGGTCAGAATAGCACTGGAAGTAAGGACTATATCTGGCAATGACTGCAAGTGAAAATAAAACTAATATAGTAGCTGGGAGTGGCAGACAGGACTCACCTGAGAAGGATGCCTACAAACTCCCAGTCAGGACAAAAAGGTTCACAAGGCAAAACCCGGATGAGATACCCTGAACCACGGAGCAAACTCACAAGCTATCGCGAGTAGCAAGTCGCTGCGACCTTCTCCTCCCAGACCTGTCTGGATCAGTCACAGTCATGACAGTACCCCCCTTTCTACGAGGATGGGAGCTATGAAAAACCCGAATTAGTCTGTCCACCTTTATCTCTGATGCTAGCACCCACATTCTCTCTTCGGAACCATAACCTCTCTAGTGCACCAGGTACTGAAGAGAGCGGTGAACATATCGTGAATCAACAATCTTTTCTACCTGAAACTCAAGACTGCCATCAACAACCACCGTGAAGGCGGTAGTGGCAATGGTTCAGGAGGTTCTACATATCTCTTAAGCAGAGATCTGTGAAAGACATTATTGATCCTTAGAGTCTGAGGTAGCTCCAGACGAAAAGCCACCGGGTTAATGATCTTAATTACTCTATAAGGACCAATACATCTCGGACCTAATTTCCACGAGGGAACCTTCAACTTGATATTTCTGGTAGACAACCACACCAAGTCATTCACCCCAAGGTCCGGACCTTCAGAGCGCTTCTTATCAGCCACACGTTTGTATCTACCACTCTGCCACACTGATGAAAGTGAAGACGCAAATCGTTCCTCCTCGGGAATCCCAGACGGCCCCCCCTCACTAAACATACAAAACTGAGGATGGAAACCATATGCACCAAAAAATGGTGACTTATCGGTGGATTCTTGACGACGATTATTAATGGCAAACTCGGCTAATGGTAAATAAGATGACCATTCCTCCTGATTTTCGGAAACAAAGCATCTCAAATACGTCTCTAGGTTTTGATTGGTACGTTCAGTCTGACCGTTGGACTGTGGATGAAAAGATGAAGAAAACGACAGATGAACCCCTAAACGAGAACAAAAAACTTTCCAAAATTTAGAAACAAATTGGGTACCACGATCCGAAACAATATCGGAAGGGACCCCGTGAAGCTTCACGATGTGGTCAATAAAAACCTGAGCCAGTGTGTTAGCATTAGGCAATGCGGTAAGAGCAATAAAGTGCACCATTTTACTGAATCTGTCAACAACTACAAGAATAACAGTCTTCCCCGCTGATACTGGTAGATCCGTAATGAAATCCATTGATAGGTGCGTCCAAGGCCTGTTGGGGATGGCCAGAGGTAAAAGATGCCCTGCCGGACGAGTATGATCCACCTTAGAACGAACACAGGTAGCACATGCAAACACAAAATTAAACACCTCCTGGCGCCACTTAGGCCACCAGAACCGACGAGACACTAATTCAGAGGTTGCTTTACTACCTGGGTGTCCTGCCAGTGTGGAGTTATGGTGTTCTTTTAGTATCTCCAGGCGTAAATTTTCTGGCACAAACAGTTTACCCGAGGGGCAGGAGGCCGGGCCGTCCCCCTGAGCTTCCAACACCCTCCCCTCTAAACCCGAGTGTAATGCAGAGACCACCACCCCCTTTTGCAAAATAGGCTCTGGTACATCAACATCACTCTCTCCAGGAAAACTTCGAGACAATGCATCCGCCTTAGTATTTTTTGCCCCCGGGCGATAGGTTATTATAAAATTAAACCTTGTTTAGCAGACTCCAGATATAATACGTTTTTGTGATCAGTAATCACCGTGAGGGGATGAACCGCCACCTCCAGAAAATGACGCCACTCCTCTAAGGCCAACTTAATAGCCAAAAGTTCCCTGTTGCCAATATCATAGTTCCTTTCTGCAGTAGACAATTTCTTTGAAAAGAAAGCACACGGACGCCATTCACCAGGGGACGGGCCCTGAGATAGTACCGCTTCCACCCCCACCTCTGATGTGTCAATCTGTACAATAAAAGGAAGCGAGACATCTGGATGTACGAGAATAGGGGCCGATGTGAATCTCTCCTTGAGAGATGTAAAGGCAGTTTTGGCTGCATGTGACCATTTGGAAAAATCGGATCCCTTTCTGGTCATGTCCGTCAGTGGTTTGACAACCAAGGAATAGTTCTTTATAAACTTTCTATAAAAATTGTCAAACCCCAGGAATCATTGCAATGCCTTCAGGTTCTCAGGCAGATCCCAGTTCATAATTGCCCGGACTTTTTCTGGATCCATGCGGAAACCTGAATCTGACAACACATACCCCAGAATTGGCAGTTCTTTCACGGCGAACACACATTTCTCTAATTTAGCAAACAATTTGTTGGCCCTTAATATCTGCAGCACTTGTCTCACATGGATATTATGTGAATCCAGATCCAGAGAATAGACCAGGATGTCATCAAGATATATCACAAACAAATCTCCAGATAAGGTGACTAAAAATATCGTTGACAAAATGTTGGAACACCGCAGGCGCATTAGTAAGACCAAATGGCATGACCAGATTTTCATAATGCCCTTCCGGAGTATTAAAAGCCGTCTTCCACTCATCCCCCTCTTTGATGCGAACCAGGTTATAGGCTCCTCTGAGATCCATTTTGGAGAACCATTTAGCACCAGCAACCTGATTAAAGAGGTTGGAAATGAGAGGAAAAGGATAGGGATCACGGATAGTTATCCGGTTTATTTCCCGGAAATCCAGGCAAGGATGCAGGCCCCATCTTTCTTTTTAACAAAAAAGAACCCTGCAGCCACGGGTGAAGAAGAGGATCTGATGTGTCCCTTAGCCAAACTCTCCGAAATATAATGTTGCATAGCCTTCCTCTCCGGGCCGGAAAGATTGTATAACCGGGTTTTAGGTAGTTTTGCCCCAGGTAATAGATTAATCGGGCAATCATATGGACGATGAGGAGGTAACCCCTGACAACCCTTCTCAGAGAGAACACATCCATAAAATCTGACAGAAAGGCAGGTAGAGATGTTACAGAGAGTGTTGAGCACCTACTACTCAAGCAGTTGTCCTTACAATGTTCAATCCACTCCACAATCTCCCCGGCCTGCCAATCCACCACTGGATTGTGGGTCACCAGCCAGGGAAGCCCCAATACCATAGGAGCCGGAAGACCGTCCAGGACATAACAAGAGATATGCTCTTTATGGAGGTCCCCTACCTGCAGATGGATATTCTGGATGATCTGAGTAAACTCTCTCTGAGTAAGAGGGGAGGAGTCGATGGCAAAAACAGGAATAGTTCTGCGTACCGGTTCCAGGGTAAAACCCAGAGCCTGAGCAAACCGTGAATCCACCAAGTTGACCCCCGCCCCATTGTCCAAAAAGACGGAACAGATCTCAGTCTTATTGCCCGCCACAACGGTAGCGGACAACAAAAACTTAGACACCTCCGCACAATCTGGGGACTCTAGTTTTCCGGCGGCTCCTTTGTTTGTGGTCTCTTGGGTACTGAGGGACATACCTTTACAAAATGACCCCTCCCCCCACAACGAAAACAAACCTCTGACCTACGGCGGACCTTAGGAGGATTCTCCCGTCTAGTGGCGCCCCCTATTTACATTGGTTCGAATGGATCATAACAAACCGATCCCTGCCCTATAGAGGCCTCTGTAGAATTTAATAGATTCTTATGGACAGAGACATAGCAGCCTCAAGAGACCCAGGGATCTTGTATACCGCCATCCCGTCTTTTAATTTTTCAGACAACCCCTGGCAGAACTGACTCCTAAGGGCCGAGTCGTTCCATAATGTATCAGTAGCCCACCTACAGAATTTGGAACAATATAGTTCAGCAGACCGGTTCTCTTGCCGAAGTCTACGTAGCTTAGACTCAGCCAGTGAGACCCTGTCCGGGTCATCATATACGAGACCCAGGGCTTCAAAAAACTCCTCCACTGATCGTAAGGCCAGAGAGTCTGATGGTAAGGAGAAAGCCCAAGCCTGCGGATCTCCTTGCAGGAGAGAAATTACAATGCCCACCCGTTGTTCTTCACCGCCGGAGGATCTAGGGCGTAACCTGAAGAACAATTTACAAGCTTCTCTGAAGGTTACAAAATGGTCTCTCCCTCCTGAGAACCACCATCAGGAAAAGCCACTTTTGGCTCAGGAGTACCTTGGTTTCCCGTAGCAACGGTGGAACCCAAGGATTGCTGCTGCTGCAGTACTGTAGCTTTTAATCCTGCCACTTCAAGGGATAACCCCTGTAATTGTTTTGCCAAAACCATAACCGGATCCATAGTGGAACAGAAAAATACAAAGCAAAACAGCAAGCAAAAAAAAAAAAGAAATGTTTTTTTTTTTTTTTTAAGGCCAGATATACTGTCACGACCGCTATCCCAGCAGCAGTCATGTCGCACCAGACGGAGGGGAAGGGGGACCCCTATCTACGGATGGGAAATATAATGGCCACCCCTGACTAACTCTAAGCTGGCACCTGTCTGCCCTGATACCCTAGACGGGGTGTGAACCCGTACGGCAAGCAGGATGCCTAAACCCTTAGTCACCCTAAGAAGACTAGACTGGTAAAAGACAGATGGGAGCACTAGTCACCATCACTCATGTCTAGGAGAACAACAGGGGAAGACAGCAACAAACAAACAATCTCCAGCAGAGATAGACTTATCCAGTCACGAGCAGAGAAGATGATCCCAATAACGACAGTCCACGCCAGACAAGAGCTCCACAGCAATACCGTCAAATGATCTCCTTCAAAGGTCAGAATATCACTGGAAGTAAGGACTATATCTGGCAATGACTACAAGTGAAACTGAAACTAATATAGTAGCTGGGAGTGGCAGACAGGACTCACCTGAGAAGGATGTCTACAAACTCCTAGTCAGGACAAAAAGGTTCACAAGGCAAAACCCGGATGACATACCCTGAACCACGGAGCAAACTCACAAGCTATCGCGAGTAGCAAGTTGCTGCGACCTTCTCCTCCCAGACCTGTCTGGATCAGTCACAGTCGTGACAGCAAGATATCGAATGCAGGAACAACAGGAGCCTTAGCTGAAGGAAGTACAATATTGCTCAGGCATTGCAGGAAGGGGGAAGCACCCTTATAAAGGTGGTGCCTGGCCAGGATTGGAGAGAGGGCGGAATCAGGGACGTGCGTTAACCCTTAAGGTACCAGGACGCCTGCGGCTCCTACAAGATACAACAGAAGCTGTCGTAGCCGGCGACAGCACAGGAAAGCGGGTCCGGAGCCTGCAGCGAAAAGGAGGAGCCCCGTGTGCAGCTCGACTGAGGTACGTAGTCGGACGCACTGCACGCTGGCGGCTGCCAACTGCCATTGTTACAGATAGACTGGCCATTTGGATCTAGATCTGCATCCCTCGGCTCAGGAGTTGCTGAAAGAGTTAACAAGAATAGAATAGCATACATGTGGTAATTTGGAGAGACTGCAAAATTTCCTTAGAAGGAGAGTCAGGGAGCATTTATATTACTTCCATTGTCACTGCCCATACACAGCTATACTTTGGAACTGTGCTTTTTGCTACTATCTGTACTAATACTCCCATTATCGATTTTAGTAAAGAAAGACTTTATTGACTCCATCATCCACCTGTTTGCCTTGCATCCATACTCCTGCTTTGCAGCCTGCCAACCACCTATCAAGGGCATCCCAACTACCATCAGGCAGGAGCCACAGAAAGTCTGCAAGTGTCCAGAGGGAAGAAACAGTGCATCCTCATTCCTCAATTCACATGCATGGCCCAGGGAAACCAAGGTGAAGACTGCCACAATGAACTGTGAGTACTAATGCCACCATCAGAGTCACTGAGTCTTCTCTCAGAGTCACTGAAGAAACAAGAAAATCCCTTGAAGTTTAAATGCTTCTATTGTGTTAAAAAAAACATCAAACCAAAATTCTAATTAAGTTGTATAAGAGAGTTTGGGTTATGGTTTTGGTGCTTATAAATATTCTAAAGAATTCATTAGAACTAGTGAAATTGCACTGAACTTTAACAATGTGGAGCTACAGTATACAGGAGAAAAGAGGAAGTCCCAGTGATAGACCCTGGTGAGTGTGGATTTTGGATGTATGCTGGAGTGCAAAAGAGTCATCTGGTGTCCTTCCTTTTTCCTGATATACATTCAGTTAAAATACAGTGAGCAGTGCACTGCTGGTAAAAACATTTTATGCATTTATACTGAAGAGGACCTACTTCATTTAAATACTGTGGCGCTAAAACTGTCAGTGGCTAAAATAAGCTTGTGGTCATGGCTACAGCCAACGATGCTTGATGAACCCTAGGGAGATAAACATCAAGAACAACCTAACCCGGCTAGCCATGTGCTAGCTAACCTAACTTAATGGCTTGAAGTGTGTCCTTAGCCATAGCCGTGGGTAGGCCTAGAAAAGGGGGCATACCCTATGAAAATGAGAAGAAAAGGGAGGGAGGGTGGGGCACCTGAAGAACACACGCCCAGGAGTGAGGCAGTGGCGTGTTTAAGAAGAGCCTCCGCCCCTCCCACAAATGCCGGCTGACTAGTCAGCCTTAATACTAAACTAAGGAATAATTACCCTTGCTGCTTTATTACAATTGATTTAGATTGTTTTATTATTTTTGTGTTCCATGGATATCTTTGCATATAAAGCTAATTTACAGTTAAATGTTGATGACAATGTTGATTAAACCTGAATATGGGTAAAGGATGCCAAAGATTTAGAAGGAATATTTTTTTTTAAATTGGAAGAATTATTAATCAAGGAGGTGAAAACGACTTAGGATGTAATTGTGTTAGAAAGATATTTATTAGAAGAAAACATTTCAGAAAGTTTTCCCTTGCCATTGCCCTTTAACTTCTATGAAGATCTGGATGAGTGGGAAAAAATTCTCAACCAATGTGGCTTAAATGGTTTTTATTTTATTGAATATAGAGAGAGAAAGTTAGCTCCAAATGATAAGAGAACTGAAGAAATTAAAAATAAGTTGGAGCCTTTTCAAAATCTGAGTGAATATCATGAGCTGTCCAATAGGTGTCAAAAAGAAGTTAGTAAGGCTACATTCACATGGCCGTATGTATTTTGCGGTCCACAATAAATGCGGATGACGTCTGTGTGACATCCGTGTTGCATCCGTTTTGTTTTGTGGATCCATTGTAACAATGACTATCCTTGTCCGCAAAACAGACAAGAATAACATGCTCTGTATTTTGTGCTGGGCTAAAGAACGACATATGGATGCGGACAGCACATGGTGTGCTGTCTGCATTTTTGGTGCACCCATTGAAATGAATGGGTCCTCATCCAATCCGCAAAAAAAAACAAAACATGGAAACAAAATACTTTCGTGTGAATGTAGCCTACAACTGAATCAGAGGTTAAGTTAAAAAAAAACATTAGAAATATCTGAAAGTGGTCGGTGATTATAAGAACAAGACAGTTTGTAAGTTGAGAGTGAAAAGAGACTAAAGGGAGTATGTTGAGGAAAAGGCGGCAGTTACAAGACCTGGTATTGCCTGATAAAGGAAAATACACTGGGCATATGAAACAGACCAGGGGGAAAATATATCACGTTTAAATCAAATATGCAGTATTTCAGATTACACGGAAGAAATCATTGTAATTATTACTCCGGTTTTAGAAGAAATAATCAATATTAATCTAAATATAGATATCAGCCCCGGTATATTAATTTATATTCAGATGATGGGATTGTAAATTACCTATTAGAAGTTATTAGGATCAGGGTAAAGGAAGAAAATACTATATGGAAAATTTTATTACAAGTGACAGTTAGGATATTAGTAATAGCTCTATTAACTACAGATTTGATCCATTGAGAGACAGGGAGGATGAACAAGAAAGTTTTCCTCTCCAAAGAATAAAAGAAACACAGATGAGAGAGGAGAAACAAAACACTATTCCAATAAAAAACCTTCACTAGAAAATAAGATTACACCCAGGACACTACAAAAAAGAAATCTGGCAGGGCAGACGGGGAAAAGGAAGGAAAAAACAGTCTGAAGGCAAAGAAAATGAAGCAGACATAAAAGGTATTTTTAACATAAGCTCCTACAATTTAACAAAAAGTTAAATACAAGTACTTTAAAATAGTTTCAAGTTTTCTCCCACCAAAAAAGTGAATACATTTCAAAGTTATATTGATGTAAATATGCATTATCTTATGTGAAAATAGAGGTTAATTGCAATGGAAAATTAGATGTGAAACATACTTCTTTAAGGAATAAATGAGTTTTTTCCCAATAAATAAAAATAAGTGTGGAAGCTTTCAAATGAGAGAGATGATTAATGATTTAGAAAAGATAAAAACTTACCAATCTCAGAAGGGTAATTTAAAAAGGAAGAGCGATTAGCTCTTAAAAATATAGAGAATAATAAAAAAATAACTTGTGATGGAAGAAGACAAAAATTGTGTCACTCACCGGTTTCTTTTGCAGTCTCTTTATTTCTCTTTAAAACATAGTCGCTGGTGCGGGCACTCACCCTGTCACAGGTGATGGCAATTTTGTGATGTCTATCTCCTCCATTTCTCAATACTCCTACTATTTCTATACCTGCACATGTAAGGACATCACCCCCCCCCCCCATGTGCTTCTCTAACATGCTCATTTAACCTGGGTGACCCTACCCCTGTCTCAATGGATTTTTTTATGTTCTCTGAATCTCACATACAGGCACCTTATGGTTTTCCTTATATAAAATCTCCCACATGGGCAAAATATAGCATAAACTACATACCGAACTACATAATGAACTGCCTCACTATATGTTTCACTCCTCCTATGTTCAAACATTTGGAATCAATCTTATCATAAATCTACAAGCTGAACATTGTCCATATCTATAATTCCCTTGTGGAATACCCTTTTCTAACCAATTGTCTTTTTTATTTTCAAACTTACTCCTCACTATCTTGTCTTTAATGGTCTTATTTCTTATAAAACTGATAAGAAGGGGGGGGGGGGAGATGTTTTTTCCTTTAGATCGTCATCATATGCCAATATATGGCAGTTATTAAGGATGGCTTTCTTTATGGTTAAGGTTAAGGCCATAGGTGTATATTTAAAAGAAAACACTGCTTTCTCCTTTTTCTCTTTTTCCTGTCTAATATTACTCCTGCCCCTACTTACTTGTTCTTCTCTTTTCATTGCTCTCACAAACAAACCATCTATCATTTTCTTGGGGTAACCCCTCTCCAATAGTCTTCTCTTCAATTCCTTAGATTGCTCAATAAAGTCTATGTCCTTACTTGCTATTTTTCTTAGTCTTGTGAATTGCCCGTATGGAACAGATTTTTTTTACATGTGGGGGGGTGGGAGCTCCTGAAGTGCAAGAGGGAATTTGTGGCAGTAGATTTTCTGTGACTAGTGACTAATGTCCCTCTAGACACTTCTAGAGCTTCTCTACACAAACACAATATATTCTTCACTTATATTCTGGCATTCCAATATCTTACTCAATGCCTGAACCCCCAATTCTTGTATATAAACTCTCCACATCTATTGATGCTAAAAGGTTCCCTTATTGCCACTGTATATCTCTAAAGGCTTCCAGAAAATCATTAGTATCCCTTAAATATGAAGGTATCCCCTTCACAAGTAGACGCAGTAGCCAATCTACATACTATGAGAGGGGTTAATGATTTGATCCTTTTCCTGACACTATTGGGTGCCCAGGTGGATTTTCCACCGATTTATGTACTTTAGGTGCAAAGTACCACTTTGGTTTAGTGGGATATTTGGGGTACAATCTTTCAGCTGTTCTTTCTGTGATCACTGCCTTTTCCATGTATTTCCTTAAAAGGGACCTTAGTTGCTTCTGATATTTTACTAATGCAGAGCACTGCCAGGGAATCGCACGAGAGCGCATTTAATCCATGAGAACACTATAAAGAGGCTGCGGTGCTGACCCCAGATTGTTTTTCTACATACCAATTAAACTTATAGACTGATTGAGTCTGAGAACGCTGCTGGAGCGGAGAGACAAGAGACATGGAAACTATAATAGACATGGTGCCAGAAACGTGTGACGCAGCTTTAAATGAGGATCGCGTGGATGCGGGCACATGTTTCACTTAGTGCAATGATAAAGATAGCCTAAAAGTTATGAGCACCCTAACATTCAAGGCTAAAAATATACAACTAGCATAGAAAGAGGTCTGTTTGTTCTGGACCATTTATTCATTGCAATCGTATGAGACTCATAACAGAGTACCAAGAGGATTGAGTTTATACAAAGAGGTGTCGCAATGCCAAGATGACATGGGCCATGATTTATCATACCTTCACTCCAGAATTCTGGCATAAAAAAGTCCCAAAATAGACCATTTGCGACTTTTCACACTCATTTGCGCATAATTTTGCGACTTTTTTACATGTGTACACCACTGACTCCAGTTTTGTAAAAATGGGCACGGTTAGCCATGCTTATCTTATGCGACTTTTTAATAGAACATGCGACTTTTTTTGTAAATATGTGTGACTTTTGTAAAGTTGTTTACTGAAGGATGAGCCAAAAGTGACTTTGGAGTTATGTGAAATTGGAGTAAGATGGAAGTGTAATGATAAATCTGGCCCATGGACTTTACTGAACAAAAAACCTAAATACAGAACATTCTTTTAAATTAATGCAGATGGTGTTGAAAAGGAACATAAAAGAGTATGAGATAGTGACATTGGCGTTAGAGCGAGCAAAAAAAGAATTGAGAGCAAGATTGAGCTGACCCTATTAAAAAAATTCGAGTGGTGGGAATATATACAATCTGAATGAGGAGGAGGAGAAAACAAGATTCAACCATATACTTTTTTGTGGTGGAAAAGGTGCAGGAGAATACACTACAGTAGTTTGAGTACATTATAAATGAGAGAAATCAGGAGCAATCCAGGCCTTGTTCATTTTTATCTGAGTCAACCTGTCCGCATTGCCAGTGGAAAAGTGGATAAGCTTATCTGTTATAATGCCACCAGCAGCACTAAATACATGCTCAGACAAAACGCTGGCGGCAGGGCAGGCCAGCACCTCCATGGTGTAGAGTGCAAGTTCATGCCACGTGTCTAGCTTGGACACCCAGTAGTTGTAAGGCACTGAGGGAACATTTAGGATGCTGACAGGGTCTGATATGTATTCCTTCACCATCTTCCAAACTTTTCCATCCTTGTACCACTAGGCCATTCTCCAGGGTGAGGTTGCTGGAGGGGTGTCATGAAAGTGTCCCATGTCTTGGAGAGTGTTGCCCTGCCTTTGTTGGAACTACTGTGTGTTCTCCTTGTCTCCCTTCCTCAGTTGCCTAAGGAAGTACAGACTCTGCCGGCCGCATTGTGAGAAGGAAAATTTTGGAGAAATCTCTCAACAAGTACCTTCTGGTATTGCAACATTTTACTCGTCCTCGCCACCACAGGAATGAGAGATGAGAAATTCTCTTTGTAGCGGGGGTCGAGAAGGGTCAACACACAGCAATCTGTGTTATCTAAAATGCGTTTAACTCGAGGGATGTGGGAAAGGCAAAATGACATGAAGTCAGCCATGTTTGCCAGAGTACCAACAGGCAAGACGTCGATGTCGACATCCGGATAACTCTCCATCTCCATCTCCTCAAGCTCCTCCTCCTCCGCCCATATACGCTAAACAGATGGAAGTAAAGTTCCATGGGTGCTACGTTCTGT
The DNA here is from genome assembly GCA_033119425.1 of Bufotes viridis. NCBI lineage: Eukaryota > Metazoa > Chordata > Amphibia > Anura > Bufonidae > Bufotes > Bufotes viridis. The sequence continues at coordinate 107,952,356 of CM065589.1, forward strand.
AGCAGAGGCAACTGTCTCCAGCTCCTCCTCCTCTTCGTGGTCCAATTCGCGCTGAAAAGACGAACTGTGGGTTGTCTGCCTATCACCCTGTTTCATCTCCTCCCCCATTACCTTGTCTGCCACATTCAGAGCATCCTCCTTAACTGTGAGCAGTGATCGTTTGAGTAGACACAGCAGTGGGATGGTTACGCTGATAATAGCGTTATTGCCACTAACCATCTTTAGAGATTCATCAAAGTTTTTTAAAACCTCACATAGGTCTGACATCAATGCCCACTTCTCGCTTGTAAATAGTGGTAGTTGACTCGAAAGGCGACGGCCATGTTGCAGCTGGTATTCCACAACTGCCCTCTGCTGCTTACAAAGCCTGGCCAACATGTAGAACGTAAGGTTCTAGCATGTGCTCACGTCGCACAACAATCGGTGAACAAGCGCTGCAGCAGCGTTGACAGACCGGCTGAAGCTGTGGATGACTTTTGGAAATGGGCACACAAGCGGTGCGCCTTCAATAGTAGTTTTTTCAAATTGGGGTAGATTTTGATAAACTGCTGAACCACCAAGTTTAAGACGTGGGCTAGGCATGGAATGTGTGTCGGGTTGCCAAGCCCCAAAGCCGCCACCAAGTTACGGCCATTGTCAGACACAACCATACCTCGTTGTAGGTTGAGTGGCGAGAGCCACAGCTCGGTCTGGTCACTTATACCCTTCCACAGTTCTGCGGCGGTGTGCTGTTTGTCCCCTAAGCAGATCAGCTTCAGCACGGCCTGTTGATGCTTATGCACAGCAGTGCTACACTGCATCCAGCTAGCGACTGATGCCTGACTGCTGTTGGAGGTGGAAATGGAGGAGGAGGTGGCAGAGGAGGAGAAGTGGGGGTTAGAGCCAGTAACATAGCTGCTGGCGGAGACCCTGATGGACCTAGGGCCTGTAATCCTGGCCGAGGGTAGCACTTGTGCCATCCCAGGGTACGACTCACTCCCGGCATCCACAACATTCACCCAGTGTGCGGACAGGAAAATGTAGCGTCCCTGGCCACTAGCACTTTTCCATGTGTCCGTTGTGAGGTGGACCTTCCCAGTAAGTGCGTTGGTCAGGGCACGGGTGATGTTCTGGGACACATGCTGGTATAAGGCAGGCAAGGCACACCGTGAAAAATAGTGACGGCTGGGGACTGCGTACTGAGGGATGGCTGCCGACATCAGGCTGCGGAAGGCCTCAGTGTCCACTAGCCTAAATGTCAACATTTCAAGGGCCAGTAATTTCGAAAGTTGCGCATTTAGTGCTATGGCCTGTGGGTGGGTGGATATTTGTGCTTGCATTCAAATGCCTGTGTTATCGACATTTGGATGCTGCGCTGGGACAGGGAAGTGGATGTTGCTGCTGACGTTCATGCGAAGGTCCAGGTGCAGGGCGAGAGGCATCCAGGCCTGCACCTTCGACAGGGGATTGGCCAGCAGTGAGTAACACAGGGGAAGAGGAGTCAGTGGTGTGACCCGCAGACCCTGATTGTGGACCCAGACGTCCAGCCCACTTATTAGGGTGCTTAGATGTCATGTGGCGGATAATGCTGGTGGTAGTGAGGTTGCTGGTGTTCACGCCCGACTCATTTGGGTACGGCACAGGTTGCAAACTACCACTCTTTTGTCGTCTGCACTTTACTCAAAAAAGTACCATACTGCGAAACACCTACCCTTTGGCAAGGAAGATTTACGCATGGGGGTGCTCGGTGTAATGGTTGCGGGCCTGTTTGGTGTGGGCCGACGTCTCCCTTTTGCAACCCCACTGCCTCTTCCAGACTGTTGCGGTACTTTGGATACCACCCCCTCTGTACTGCTGTCCTCACTCTGCTTTTCACCTTACCATGTTGGGTCAGTGACTTCATCGTCCACCACCTCCTCTTCCACTCCCTCACGCTGCTCATCCTCCTGACTTGACCTAACCACAACGTCAGTGATTGACAACTGTGTCTCATCATCATCCACCTCGTGAACGAATGATTGCCCTTCACCACCGTCATCTTCTTGAGACTGTGAAGGCTCAAGAGGTTGGGAATCAGGGCACAATATCTCAGGTACCTCTTCAAGCGTGCTGGGCGCGAGGGCCAAATCTAATAGTGGTGCTGGAAAGAGCTCCTCGGAATATCCAAATGTGGGATCACTCGTTTGTCAAGCCTCTCCATGGTGGGAGGAAGGATAATCAGAGTGAGGATTCGGTTGACCAGACTCTTGGCTACAGAGACTGGACAAGAGGGTGGTGCTTAACTGACTGGAAGCATTATCTTCAGCAATCCAACCGACCAACTGTTTGCACTGGTCCGACTTGGACAGCTGGGTTCTGGTGCACTGGCAGCAGGCACAGTTTCATTGTACCCAGGGCCACGGCCTCTGCGTGGACCATCAGCATCACGCGCGCTTCCCTATCTCTTAGTGCTCACCTTCTTCATATTAATGGTTTTGTCACAAGATGTGGTGCAGATTTTTTTAATGTCGGATAGAGACACTGTTTTGGGATGACGGACACTATATGTCACAGAAACCCCCAGAAAATGGACAGTATATTATGGCCAGATTAATGTAGTTTTAAATACAGACACTGTTTTGGAATGCCGGACAGTATATGTCACATAAATCCACAGAATATGGACACTATTAGACCCAGATTAATGGAATTTGCACTACAGACACTGTTTGCTGATGTAGTACAGTATTTTTACACAAAGCAACACACTACGGTCCCTAGATGTGGGCCAGATTATTACAGACACAGTCTGCGGATGATGTACACTATATGTCACTAATAGGTACACAATAAAAATATCTTGCTGCTTTCAAACACACTCGGTAGTCCTAAAAAGGACTTTGGGGTCTTGGAAAAGCTTCTAGTAGAAAAAACAGCTAATTTCTGTCCCTTCAGAAGCACTGTCCCTGAGACTGCAAGAGTTAAATTGATTGCTGCTGTAAAACGCACACACACACATTTTTGTCCATAAAAGGACATTTGGGTCTTTGAAAATCTTGTTTCGAATAAAATCTGTTAAATTTCGCTCCCTACTCTGTCTTTCCCTTCCTACCCTCTGCTCTCCCTGTCTACGTCTGAGCCGAACATGTGTCACCGGGTGCTATGTAGCACCCGATGACGCGTTCCGGCAAGCCAATCACTGTAAGGCCAGCAGCCAACATGGCTACTGGCATTACAGTGAGGGCAGTACTTACCTGCTCTTTGATTGGCTGCTTACAACCTGCAAAACGTGCGGGGCAGAGACTCAAACATGGCGCTTGAGCACATGTGGTATTCGGCCTAATACTGCCATGTGCACAGCAATGCTCGAGCCGAACCAGTATTCGGCTGGGCATGCTCGCTCATCACTAATTACTGGCACTCCAGGGGGAAACTATATCAACACAGATCAGAATTAGAACTGATGGAGAAGTGTTCATGAAGGGCGTTGAGTCAACATTTAACCCTACCTTGCTGGCTGGTAACAACTTAGACCTATTTCAGAATCAAGTCCTGAAGGAGGTAAAATGCTTAATGTACCCCAACTTGATAAACAAACAAAAAAAATCAGCAAGGGAAGAACGAGCCTTACAGTGGCTCATTAGACAAGAAGATAAAGTAGTGAAAACAGCCGACATGGGAGGCAATATAGTGTTAATGCAGAAGGAATATTATGTAAAAGAAGCAATGAGACAGCTAGGAGATAAAGTAGTATACATACCATTAGTGAGTAACCCCATAGTAAAATATCAGAAACAACTAAGGTCCCTTTTATGCAAATACATGGAAAAGGCTGTGATCACAGAAAGAACAGCTGGAAGATTGCACCCCAAATATTCCACTAAACCAAAGTGGTACTTTGTACTTAAAGAGCATAAATCGGTGGAAAATCCACCTGGATGCCCAATAGTGTCAGGAAAATGATTAATAGGAACCTTTTAGCGTCAATAGTTGTGGAGAGTTTATATACAAGGATACCACAGGAATTGGGGGTTCAGGCAGTGAGTAAGATATTGGAATGCCAGAATAAAAGTGAAGAATATATTGAGTTTGTGAGAGAAGCTCTAGAATTTGTGTTAACACACAATGCCTTCATGTTCAATGGTAGGTGGTACTACCAAAAAATGGGGACAGCAATGGGGACACCAGTCTCCTGTACCTTTGCAAATCTCATTTTGGCAACCTTTGAGGACAAGCATGTGTTCACCACCAGGAATATGTTTGTGAAAAATATCAAGCTTTTTCTGTGATTTATTGATGATGTTTTTATAGCTTGAAGGGAATTTTTGAGGAATTCAATTTGAGGAATTTATGAACACCCAGAATAATATGAACATGAGGTTCACTAGTAAATAAGGAAATTGGATTTTTTAAGATGTGAAGGTTTAGTGTACAAGGAGGGACATTAGTCACTAAAGTATACAGAAAATCAACTGCCACAAATTAACTCTTGCACTTCATGATCTCCCACCCCCCACATGTAAAGAAAATCTGTACCATATGGGCAATTTACAAGCCTAAGAAGAACAGCAAGTAAGGACATAGACTTTATTGAGCAATCTAAGGAATCGAAGAGAAGACTATTGGAGAGGGGTTACCCCAAGAAAATAATAGATAGTTTGTTTGTGAGAGCAATGAAAAGAGAAGAACAGGGCAGGAGTGATATTAGACAGGAAAAAGAGAAAAAGGAGAGAGCAGTGTTTTCTTTTAAATATACGCCTATGGCCTTGACCTTAACCATAAAGAAAGCCATCCTTAATAACTGCCACATATTGGCATATAATGAATATCTAAATAAAAAAACATCCCTCCCCCTTATCAGTTTTAAAAGAAGTAAGACCATTAAAGACAAGATAGTGAGGAGTAAGTTTGAGAATAAAAAAGATAATTGGTTAGAAAAGGGTATTCCACAAGGGAATTATAGATGTGGACAAAGTTAAGCTTGTAGATTTATGATAAGATCGATTCAAAGTATTTAAACATAGGAGGAGTGAAACATATACTGATGCAGTTCTTTTCATGCAAGGCACAGTATGTAGTTTATGTTATATTTTGCTTATGTGGAAGATTTAATATAGAGAAAACCATAAGCTGCCGGTATGTGAGATTCAGAGAACATAAAAGATCCATTGAGACAGGGGTAGGGTCACCGGGTTAAAAGAGCATGTTAGAGAAGCACATGGGGGAGACGGTGACGTACTTACATGTGCAGGTATAGAAGTAGTAGGAGTATTGAGAAATGGAGGAGATAGACATCATGTATTACTCCAAAAAGAAGCCTCCTGGATAAAAAAACTAATGGAAACTAAAACTAATGAAATGGGACCTTTGGGACCTTTGGGTCTTAATGATAAGAACAGTTTAGCAGTTTTCATCTAACGAGTTGTATGATGATGCTTTGGTTTTTAAATTAATGTTTGTATATCGTTGCCCTAGCGATGACACCAGGCGTAGCATAAGAAGCCGTGCAGGCCGACGTCATCACTTGGAAGTCCAGAGGAAGTGCGGTTGAGCGTGAAACGTCTGTCGCCTGTGACATAGTGAGTGCCCGCACCTGCGACTATGTTTTAAAGAGAAATTAAAATACTTCAAAAGAATCCGGTGAGTGCCGCAATTTTTATCTTCTCCTCACATCGCAAGTGAATATTGTCTGTAATGCAGAGCACTGCCGGGGAATCACACAAGAGCGCATTTACTCCAGGAGAAACCTATAAAGAGGCTGCAGTGCTGACCTCAGATTGTTTCTCAACATACCAAATAAAAAAATAACTGTTATAAAACTGGCAAACAAAGGAAGGGAGAGAGTTTTGACAGGATAAAATAAGATAGAGAGATTGTTAGACTAATTTCAGTAAAAAAAAAATCATATAAGGTCTTAGGGGGCCATTTATTATACAGAAATACACCTATATTAGGTGTATTTTTGGCACAGATTACGGTGCAACAGTTAGTTGTGCCTCTCGACTTTTCCCCACTCAAGCCAGGTCTAAAAAAAAGTCGGCGTGGTGAAGGAGGGGAATGGGATGGGCCGGCAGGCCCATCTCATTTATCATTTTCTACTCCTGTTTTAGCTGGCATACATTTAGACTGATGCTGGATGCGCCATAGTTATGTAGAGGTTTATGCTTTTTCATAACGTTGGTGGATCCACCGCCAGATATAGGGTTTATTAAGACCAGCCTCTAAAATGGCGGTCTTAATAATTGGCCCCCTTAAATGGGTTGTGTCATCTCCCCATTACTAAGGCAAGATGAGACACAGTTCTGACCACCTCCAGGCCGGGAAACAGCAGACCTCTCTGGCGCTATGCTGTTTCAGTAGCTCTCATTGCCGTGCATGAGAGCTACAGAAACGGTAGCACAGTAAGCTATGATGTTTCTGAGTTACGGAAGCAGCATTGCTTGTTGTGCTATGCTGTTTCAGTAGCTGTCATGTGAGGCAGTGAGAGCTACAGAAACAGCAGAGAGCTGGTGTAACCCTCTTCTTCTTACACCATCTGCGACACCTCCAGCTTTTGCACTCACTCGGTCACCAGCTCCTCCAGGCATAAACTCTAAGTGGACTCTAAGGGACGACACTCAGGTCTTCTGTGGTTGAAAGCTTTATTGAGGTGGACTGCACTTGGCTGGAGCCTGTAATACAACAGGGAAACACTGCCACTTATCTGGTATACAGCCAGGTCACCAGCCCACCTATATCATAACAGGCAGTCATTATATTACATTCCCACATACATGTTACAGGATATAACATAGCATACAGAAAAATGAACAAGAGAAAATCATTTACAAAGATATTGCAGCAGGGTGACCTGGAATACAGCATGTCTTACAGCCATTTTAGGAAGAGCACATGGCCTAGCATGTGCTGTGGGGCTTACAGGCTGCTAAAAAACATACAGTCACCTCTTTACATTCTACAGAACTATTATGGGTATATATCATAACTTTTTACAATAGATAAATGAACTTTAGCTTTAGAGAACTTAGACAGAGATCCTACCTCCTTCACAGTAAATGTCTGCACTGAGGAGACCAAACCAAGTAGCAGAATACACAGGGGCTTTCTGGAAGAGTCCACTGTAAAGACTCTGTCTTTTAAAACTTTCCTCAGTTATCTAATAGCACATTTGAAGAGGTTTATTTAGCATGTCCTGACTCTCTGTTAACAGCTTATGAATATATGGAACTATATTTAACAAGTGCTCATTGCTGCAGCTCCTGTATATTGGTATGACCCTATTGCAAACCTGCAGACTGGATATTTGGTGAAACTTCATGTGCTTCATATCGACTGTGCTACATTTTCCCCCTCCTGAATTTCACCAAATATATAACACTAAACAGTACAATATAACGTGATAGAAAACTCCAATGAGAACAAAATTGTATACTTTAGTTTGGACATTCTAAGGTATGTGAGCATATGTCTATACAGGATAACTGTTTCTTGGACTCTTAAGGACTACTTGGAGGGTTTGCGCTCCCCTCACGTAGTAAGTATTACAAAGTGCCTATCTACACAATGCTTAATGCAAGAAATATTACAGAATCCCCTTTGTTAAGACATACAACTTTGTGCTCCTCAACTCAGCACCTACATACTGCAAAACATATTTTGTTGTGTTTTTCTGTGATATCTACCTTAAATGTCTACATTTATCTATTTAGTTATAAGGAACTACAGTACTACTACTTCTAGTAACTCTCCTTCTTCTAGGCACCTAGATATCTTGGTATTCACTGAGCAGATCAATCTGTTTACTGGTCTAACAGTTCTTCCAACTCTTGTTTGAGTTCCCCTGTTTGAATCAGACTGGCTTAGATTGGTCTGCTTCTTCTCAGTTGATGGTTTAGAATTCCAAGTTTGAGTAGTTTGACCCTCTGACAAAGATAACGTCTTGAATAAGTCACCTTTATGACTGGTTTGTAAGTCTTGCTTATCATGGCAAGGATCAAAGTCTGATGGACCATCTCTTAGAATGTCCTCTGGTAGGGATATCCCAGTGTCTTTGGCATTTTGCAAAAGCTCTTCATCAGAACCAAATAATACTGAACTGCATTCTTCAGTTCCTGATATCTGGTCAAGAATTCTCTCTGTATTTCTATTGCAATCATAACTGAAGGAATCTACTTGTTCTTCATTAATCTGTTCTTCCACCTCATAATCTGATAAAGCGGATGCCACCTCAGACAATTCTTCTTCTCCCAAATTAATGGGTAAAAAGTTAACTGGTAAGATCAAGTTGCGATGAACTACTCAGACTTCTCCAGTCTTTAAGTTATGTATCTGGAAGATATGCGTCTTTGGGTTGGTGTTAACAACTCTGTAAACAGTTGACTCCCAAATATCAGCAAGTTTACGTTTTCCTCTTTCTTTCTTATTCACAAGAAGAACGTGGTCTCCAATACTGATTGGTAAACCCTTGATCCTTTGGTTATATCCTCTGGTCTGTTTGTTTTGCTCTTTGCTAGAATGTTTCTGTGCTATTTCAATTGCTTCCTTCAAGTCTTTTCCTAGAGCAGCAACAAATTCATCATAGTCCTTGACCGTTTCATCTCTTAACACATTCCTGAACATTATGTCCACAGGCAGTCTAGGAGTTCTTCCAAACATGAGGAAAAAGGTGGATAACCCGTGGTTTCATGTACAGTACAGTTATATGCAAAGGTTAGCGTTTGAATCATCTGTGGCCACTTATTCTTTGATCTTGGCGGTAGAGATCGCAGCATGCTTCCTAGTGTACGGTTGAAACGCTCTACTTGACCATTTCCCATAGGATGGTATGGTGTTGTGTGAGATTTCTCAATACCAGCAATCTGTAAAAGTTCACTAATTAGTTCACTTTCAAAATTAGCTCCTCTATCAGAATGCAATCTTTCTAGAAATCCATAGATGCAGAAGAAATGGTCCCAAAGTTTGCGTGCCACTTGCTTTGCAGTTTGGTTCTGACATTGGAATGCATGAGATAGTTTTGTAAAGTGGTCTGTAACCACTAACACATCAACACTTTCATTTCTGCTGTTCTCTACGGACCAAAAATCAATGCATACAAGTTCTAATGGATGATTTGTAACTATGGATTCAAGAGGGGCTCTTCCTTCTGGTTCTGGAGTCTTGCTCACTACACATCTCTTGCACTGTCTCACATAGTTTTTGATGTCTGCTTCCATGTGAATCCAAAAAATCGTTCTCGGGCCAAAGAGATCGTTCTGTCCTGACCTTGATGTCCAGCGTCATCATGAATACCCTTTAGAACATTACTCCTAAGTGAATGAGGGACAACAAATTGATAAATTTTGCTTCCTGATCTATGTTTTGAAATCCTATAAAGAATTCCATCATTTAACTTCAATTTATCCCAGTGCTTCAACAACCGCAAAGTGTTTTGAGATTCAAAATGGCATTCTCTTCTGGATGGTCTTCTTCCCCTTTGAACAAAATATATGGCCCTTGCCAGTTCATCATCTTCATTTTGTTTCCTCTGAAGGTCTCCCAACGAAAATTTGGGGAGTGGGACAATTCCCTTCTGCAGCACGGCATTCACATGTTGTCCTAGCAGGACTGTATATGGTTTGGTAACATCTCCTGGTCGCAAATGATTTTAGAACATAGCTTTAACTTCATTGTTCGTAATTGAAACTCCCTGGTGGTTCACTGATAGCTTAAATGACTCCTGAATAGAGTCCTTCTCAATAGTTGTACACAACTTCAGTAAATCTTGGTATGGTTCGCTTCCTATCTTGCTGTTGATACTTTGTCTGACAAATGGCTCTCGACTCAGAAGGTCAGCTGGAATATTCTGTGTTCCTGGCACATATTTTAAATCAAAGTTGTAAGGTGCAAGCTTGGCAACCCATCTTTGTTCACAAGCATCCAACTTTGGCTTGGTCATAATGTAGGTTAGAGGATTGTTGTCTGTCCATGCTGTGAATCTGTGTCCTTTTAACCAGTGGCTAAATTTGTCACAAACTGCCCATTTTAAAGCTAAGAATTCCAATCGATGAGCTGGATATCTTGACTGAGATTTTGTTAAAGTTTTACTGGCAAAAGAGATAGGCTGTACTTTCTTCCCACATTCAGATAGTTGACTGAGTACTGCTCCAAGTCCACCCATTGAGGCATCAGTAGCCAAAATAAAGGGCTTGTTAAAGTCTGGATGCTTCAATGTCACTGTCTTCTGAAAAGCATCCTTCAAATTTTTAAACGCATTCTGACATTCTTCATTCCAACTTTCCAGACTCAGCTTTCTTGCCATCGCCTGCTTTCGCTTGAAACGTTTTGACTTCCCTTTTCCTTGTGTTGGCTCTGATGTTAGGTTGTACAGTGGTTTTGCTATTCTTGAAAATCCTGGTATAAAGTGAGAATAATAATTCGCCAATCCCAGAAATGATCTGACCTTCTTTACCGATGGTGTCTTGCCATCTTCTTCCATCAGGTCATTTGCAACAACGCTTGTTATCTCTGATACCTTATCTGAATCTGTGGCAATCCCTTCTGGTCTTATGATATGGCCCAAAAACTTCACAGTGCTTCTTAAAAATTTGCATTTCTTTGGTGCTAACTTCAAATTGTATTCACGTAATCGGCTGAAGACCATCTGGATTCTCTCAAGAGCTTCTTGTTCATTCTTGCCGAACACCAGCAAATCATCCAGATAGCATAACAACCCCAGATAGTTTTGGTCACCAAAAATTGACATCATCATACGAGCAAAAGTTGCAGGATTGTTGCATAACCCTTGTGCCATACGATTGTACTCAAATAGCCCAACAGGTGTGATACAAGCTGTGTACTTTTTATCATCCTCATGGATTGGAATGTTGTAAAAACCCGATGTTAAATCCATTGTACTGAACCAACAGTTTCCACTAAGGGATGCCAGAGCATCAGCCTGATTTGGTAAAGGATAGGCATCCTTAATTGTTCTTGCATTCAGCCATCGGAAATCTGTACAGATTCTGGGTTCTCCTGATGGTTTCCATGCCAACACAAGTGGTGATGCCCATTCACTGCTAGACTTACGAATAATTTGCTTTTCTTCCATTTCATTCAAAACTTCACGCATTTTCTGAAAGTGTGCCGGAGGGACTCTTCTATAAGGGAGACGAAAGGGTCTGTCGTCAGTTAGACGTATTCGATGACAAAAGCCCTCGGCTTCTCCACAATCCAGCCTTCCTCTAGAAAAGATCTGTTCATTAGAAACAATCAGCTCACCTAACTTTTGCTTCCAGTACTCTGACACTTCACATGAGTCTATATTCACTTCCTCTAATCCAAGATTTTTCAGCATTGTTCTTATATTTTTACATTCAGAATCATCTAATGTAGAATGCTTATTTTTCCTTTTAGTGCTATTAAGAGTATCTTCTTGTGCTGAGCATTGCTGGGATAGCAGTACTTCTTCTTTGCCACCAAGATCAAGATCTTCTAAAGCTATACAAGGGTGTACATCAGCTATTTTTGCATTTCTTCTAATTGTGATTTGCTTGTTGGTTGTATTAATCAATTTTACAGGGATCCATCTGTCGCCCCATAGTGGTGTGACTGTACGCCCTATCAAGACATTTCTTGGACATGTCTTGGATGTAGTGGGCTCCACAATAACTGTACTACCAACTGATAACGCTGCCTTCTTTTCAAGCTTTCCCCACACTAAATGCTCTTGAAATGGTTGCATAGTAATGCAGGAATTAAGCTTTACAGTGCCCACTTTCTCTGGGATCCTATCACCTCTCCATCGGGTCACATTGGCTAGTAAATTCATGAAAGAACTCGGCCTGGCTTCACTGCCCTCCTCAGGAGTAGCTAACATTGCCCAAAAACTCTCATCTTTCTTAAACTGGTGAGTAATATGCTTAATCACATTTGTTCCAATAATTATATCATCTACTTGTCCTGGTACTACTAGCATTGGAACAATCATTTTACAGTCAAACATTTCTAGGTGTATGTCATAAACGGACTTTGGCTTTACTTTAATACCACCACAACCCACAAGTACAATATCATTTAGTATGGCAAAGCATGGTTTCAGCAATTTGGACTGTATAAGTTGCTGCTCGGTTTGCTCACTGATGCTACACACCATTGAGCCACTGTCAATCATAGCAGTTAACTTACACTTTTCTTGAACCGTAACAGTAGTATGGAACAAGTTGTCATAGGGAGCAATTTTCTGCAAGTGTTGAAATATCACCTGTGTTCCTTTTGGCCTTTCCTGAACACACTGATTATATAACACTTCCATATCTCCAAATTCATCAGTAGATGGGGTCTGGGAACATGGGCCTACACTATACCCCTCTAAGTGCAGGCTTTTAGTTTAACTGTTGCGACCTTTTCATTGGACATGCTTGCCTCTGGTGGCCAGGTTGCCAGCAGAGGAAGCACAGGTTGTTCATCATACAATGCGCCTTGGTAGAGTGGTTACTGTTTTTACAGATGTGACAAGCAGCGGGCCTTTTTCCAGGAACTGAAAAACCTGCTGCTGGTGCCCCAGGATGTTGGCAAGTATATTGAACTGGTACAACCTTTTCAAGCAATGCAATTAATTTGTTAATATTCGAATCTTCTTCCCCTTACTGCATAAGGGGACTATGTTCTTTACTCTAGGTTCTGTAGGGGTTAAGTCTTCAGAAATTTCACATTTTTTGTTACAAGACTCTGGGTCATCTTATTCTCAGCCCTCAACCTTTTGTCTCTGTGGTAACTATCCATCATTTCCTGTACCTCACTGACTGTCCATCTCTCGGCAGGTTTACACCTAAGCATGCTTTGCAATTCTGATTCTGGACAGTGTCGGATAAACATCATTGCTACCTCGTGCCCTGGGTCCTCCACACACTTTCCCGCCCTTTTAGACATTCATTAGCAAGATCAATGACACGGTTTAAATGAATCCAGTAATCTAGGCTACTCTCACCAGGTTTAGGCAGTGTGGAATAAAAGTCTGCCAAGGGAGTCACGGTGGAGATAACTTCCCCAAAATGTTGTTTCAGTATATTGTAAATAGCACTTGGGTCCTTCTTTATATCAATAGTTGGATTATTCCTCACCCCAATTTTCACTAGTTCTTTTGCACGGCCCATCAATTTATCCATTATCTCTTTACCACGCTGAACAGTTTGGTAACCTTTCTTATCAAGAAAAGACTGCATCATCTCCTCCCACTCATACACACTACACTTATCACTCTCATCTCCCCGAAATATTGGCGGTTCTTTTACATTTGCTTTTAGTACAAAATTTAAATTAGCCCAATCCTGAGTTTGCTGGTAACTCTCTGGTGTGAAGGAATCCTGTTTGCTATTATGAGCTGACAGACCTTCTATTATAGAGTGCCTAATCTGCTGCCCAACCTCCCTTATTACATCTGACAGAACCTGCGAATTGTGAAATGTGTTCTGCATATCGCTGGATGTACGTCTATCATGGGAGTCAGTAACATGGCTCATGTTTTCTGCATATGTCCTGTTCTGGCCTGACACTTCTGGTACACCAGAATCATTAGATGCAAATAACTTAGACCTTGTAAATAAGCTCCCAGTCTGGTCTACCATTGTGGAAAAACCTGCATTAACATAATGGCTATCAGATGCATTCATATTCTGTGACTGTTTATACCATGGAGAACCCCTCCCTAGTACCAAGGGGGTGGAGTAGTAATGTCCTGGGGGAAGTCTGCGGTGTTCTGATATATTTTTCATTTTAGAAAGTTCCAGAAGAACACAGACTCTTAGTCAAACCTTTCAGGTAGAGTCCGCTTATTACACGTGTCCACTTGTCTGGATCGCTGCTGATGACTTTAGGTATCTTCACTGGTCACTTTGAGCAGAATGATGAGATCCGAGTCACGGCACCAAATGTAACCCTCTTCTTCTTACACCATCTGCGACACCTCCAGCTTTCGCACTCACTCGGTCACCAGCTCCTCCAGGCATAAACTCTAAGTGGATTCTAAGGGACGACACTCAGGTCTTCTGTGGTTTAAAGCTTTATTGAGGTGGAGTGCACTTGGCTGGAGCCTGTAAAACAACAGGGAAACACTGCCACTTATCTGGTATACAGCCAGGTCACCAGCCCACCTCCTTCACAGTAAATGTCTGCACTCCAAATATATTATAAAACAGTGATCGTATAGTGGATTTTACATTGAACAAGTATATGAAGATAGCAGCAACATACCTGTAATACAACAGGGAAACACTGCCACTTATCTGGTATACAGCCAGGTCACCAGCCCACCTATATCATAACAGGCAGTCATTATATTACATTCCCACATACGTGTTACAGGATATAACAAAGCATACAGAAAAACGAACAAGAGAAAATCATTTACAAAGATATTGCAGCAGGGTGACCTGGAATACAGCATGTCTTACAGCCATTTTAGGAAGAGCACATGGCCTAGCATACGTATCATGCTGTTCACAAGTTGACTTATTGTCTGCTGAGGCATGGCATCTCACTCTTTTTGAAGGGCGGCCCTCAGATCATTGAGGTTCTGGGGTACAGAGTTACAAGCCTCTACACGGTGCCTCAGCTGATCACATAGGTTTTTAATGGGATTCAGGTCTAGAGAAAGTCCAGGCCACTCCATTTGAGGTACCCCAGTGTCCAGCAGACGTTCCCTAATGATGCGACCTCGATGAGCTGGTGCATTGTCGGCCATGAAGATGAAATTAGGCTTGTGTTGTTCATGCAGGGGCACAATGACTAGATTAATGATGTTGTTGATACTCCCTGGCCCATGGCTACCTGTGGTCAGGTACCCTTGCAGGTCGTCTAGCACGCAGACTACGCTGATGCAAATGATTTTGAATGGTCTGACATGACACTTGGGTACCTCTAACCTACCTTAAATGGGCTTGGAGTTGAGTGGCATTCATCATCTGGTTCCGCAGGGCATTGTTCACAATGAAGTGGTAATCAGTGTGGGATGTGACCAAAGGATGTCCACTTCAATGCCTTTCTGTGACTCTTCCAGTCTCTTTGTATCTCTGTTGCAACCTGCTGATGACATTCTGTGACATTCTAAAGCTCAGTGGCCACTTCCGTCTAAGTACATCCTGCTTTAAGCCTTGCAATGGCTAGGTACTGTTGATGAATTGTTAAGTGTTGCCTTGGTCTCATGATGTCAAAATGAGAACAGCATGATGAGAAGGACTGTTTAAATACCAATTCTAATTGAACCAGGAAAATTATTGGTCGATTCAAGGATCAAATACCTGTGAATTTTGCCATTAAGCAAGTGGTGCAAAAAGTACTGAAACATTGAACAGTTGGACATGTGTATTCAAAAGTTTAGAGAACGTCGCATTAAGTTCACTTGTAAAGGTTAGAGTGCATTTTAGGTTCATCCTGAAATTTCACCCACAAGCGAATTATTCCTAACTTTTTGTGAGTATCTAGGTGGTGATCCAGGTGTATGAGGCTGTTACAGTAAAGTGAATCTCAGTGAATGACAGAGGTGAATGCTGATTCTGGATGTATGATGGCAAATGTAATCTGGTATCCTTCCATTTTCCTGATATACTTCCATGTAAAATACAGTGAGCAGCTCGGATCTGGTAAAAACTTTTTATGCATTTAAATAAAGCCTGTTGCTATAAAATGATAAATTCCTACAACCATACACAAAAGGGGTTTGACCTACAAGCTTTATTTGTTTGTTGTAGTTTATTTTTTTATAGCAAATTGGATCGATTGTAAGGAGGATCTGTCATGGAAGTGAAACATGTAAACTAAGTACAGTATATGTGATGACATCAGCTTTCTCAAAAAACATCCATGCTTTTTTTCTTACTATCCCTGTATACTCTTGCCCTTGAAGACCTATTACACAGGCTATAAATTAGGGCAATCATTGTGCAGCAACCAGGCCGCAGGAGCATGTGAGTGCGGGTGGACGGATGGGTGTAGTAGTAATTGTACTCACTATTCTGAAGCTCTCTGGGCCAGTGTGTAGTGATGGGAAGGGCGCACCTGTTCTTGCCTTTAGGGCACGCTTCGGTTCTAGGATCATCCTGTCTTGACGTTTGAGGTGCTCTTGATGGTGAAGGTTTTGAGGTGCCAGGCAGGGTTCCAGTTGTCGTGAAGCAAACACCTTACAGTGTAAATGTAGTGCAGGAAGTAAAGAAGAGAAACAGTTCTTTACTGAAGAATTCAAATGCAAACAGGTCAGGACAGTTCTTACCTACAAGGGACTGGAAAGATGGTACACAGAATGCAGTCTCCACAGATGTTGCAGGTCTCACAGCTGCATAGGTAGGCAATAGGCCACAATGTGTCTCTTTAAAGCAGCTAAAAGCAATATTCCTTAGGCCTCATGCACACGACCGTATGTGTTTTGCGGTCCACAAACCGCAATTTGGGGAACGGAACGCTGCCCATTTTAGAAATGCCTATTCTTGTCCGCAAAACGGACACGAATGGGACATGCTCTATTTTTTTTGCGGGGCCACGGAACGGAGCAACGGATGTGGACAGCACACGAAGTTCTGTCCGCATCTTTTGCGGCCCTATTGAAGTGAATGGGTCTGCGCCCGAGCCGCAAAATATGCGGCTCGGACATAGACCAAAACAACGGTTGTGTGCATGAGGCATTATCCTGCACTTCACTAACTGAATCGGACTTAAGCATCCAGACATGAGATGTAATTCTTTACTGTAGGCAACACAACCAACAAGGGTGGTTCTCCCTCATGGCAGGCAAACACCTCTACTTCATTATTTAGAAAGGTGAGGTGGATCAGTGTGGCTCAACCATTTCATGTCAAATGTTAATAAAATAAAGCTATTCTCATGCCTCAGTCAGAGGCCATGTTCTAAGCCTCTGTTAGCAGTTCCTTCAGATTTGATGGAAAGAATAGCACAGCATGCAGTGCCAATCTTCCTTTCAAAATGGCAGACACCAGATTTGTATGGATGGCTATTTACTTTTTTACAGAGTTATGTTCTGTAATAACAAACATACAGGAGAATACAGCACTATATACCTATTGCATTCAGTGACATTTACGTTAATTCTATTTACTGTTCTCCAGTCAGCCAAGACTGCAATGATGACTTACATCAGCCATGTCGCCTCTCTGTAGTACTAATACCCCCTATAATGACCCCAGTGACAATTAAGCCCACCATAGTGGCTCTCATTATTAATATAGTTACCCAGAAGCATGCTCCCTACAAAGTGGCAAAGGGAAATAACAAATCAAATACTTATTCCCGTTCCATGTCGCTGTGTGCAATCCTGTGTAGGGTGTAATCTCCTTATGTACTGCATCCTGAGATGTTTGTGTCTCAGCTCAGGCAGGCACAATGCCTAGTGGCCTGTCACTTATCAGAGTCAATGGTAAGGCAGGGAGACATCAACTCCTGTTCCCTGCTGCAGTATACAACTGAGGTTGGTGATGCAGTTGAATGTGGAATAGCCCCAGCAGCCAGATATGAAATGCTGTTAATTGCTAGGGTGGTTTAACCCTTTCAAGCCCAGTTTTTTTTTTCCGTTTTCTTTTTGCACTCCCTGCCTTCCCAGAGCCCTAACTTTTTTATTTGTCTGTGCATAAGCCGTATGAGGGCCTGTTTTTTGCAGGACAAGTGGTACTTTCCAACGCCACTATTTAATATTGCATATGATGTAGTGGGAAGCGGGAAAAAAATTCCAAATGGGGTGAAATTGCAAAAAAAATAAGCAATTCCACCACAGTTTTACGGGTTTTTAAATTACGACATTCGAGGTGCGATAAAACTGACCAGTTAATTTTATTCTACAGGTCAGTTCTAATCCGGCGATACCTAATATGTATATTTTTTATTGCGTTTTGATAGTGATAAAAAAACTCAAAAGTGGGAAAAAAAATCAGTTTTATTTTTTTGTCGCCATATTTTGACCCCTATAACTTTTTTTGTAATTATGTGTATGGATCTGTATGGGGGCTTATTTTTTTTGCGGGGAAATCTTAACTTTTCATTTATACCATTCTGGGGTGTGTATGACTTTTTGATAGAAAGTTAAGCGACCAAAAATGGCAAATCGGCCATTTTGACCCTTTTTTCAGTTTTGCTGTTTGCTGTTTGGAGAATATATTTTTATATTTTTATATTATGGGCATTTGCGGTCTTACTAAACCCTCATTCTGATGTTAAAATTTGAGATTTAGCCAACATATCCTACTGGGGAGGACATGTCTGAGCCCGATCACCGCGCCAAGTTTTATCAAGTATCTCGGGACCTAACACTCACCTACCTGTGCCGTATGGGCAATGCAAGGGGCCAGTGGGCGCATTACTGGAGTGTAAAGGCCGACTTGCAGCATACTCCCAAGTTACCTCCAGCATGAAACCATGCCTGCAATGGGAGGAGGGAGGAGGCTGTGAGCCCCACCCAAGACTGACTGATATGGCCCAGGCCTCACAGGTGCACCAAAATGTAGCCTGTGGATGAAAATCAGGAACATTTACATAGCAACTGTCTTTTTTATTGTTATTGTTATATTGTTTATTATATCCACACAACTGCCATATTGTGTAGGATGTCTATTGTGGTACTTGTGGTCTGCTGCGGGCATTCTCCATTGTATGCATTTTTGCTGGGGATCGCCATTAGCAACGGGCCACAAGTGTAGGATCTGCTCCCCTGTATATATATGCACAACTGCATTTGGGTTTGAGCATTACCTGCCTGTTTAACACCACGCCATGTTTTCAGTCATTTAGTTTATTTATTCTTTTAAAACTTTTTTTTTTTACACTTTTACCTAGTTCCCAAAGGGAACTATGACATGCAATCTTTAGATGGCTATTCTCATATACTCCAATGCACTAGCATTAAAGTATATGAGAAAATTGCTTGTTTCCTATGGAGCCCTATTGCAGGTGAGGGCTCCATAGGAAATACTATGCAGCAGCCTCATGTCATTCACAAAGACAGAGGCTGCAGCATGCAGGCTCCGGCTGCTCCGATCACCACACGGGGGAGCCAGAGCATAACCGAAAGTTTCACTTTTGGTTTTCAGTGCGCTCAGATGAGGGGTTAAATGTCCGCGATGTCTGCTAAAAGAAGCAGGCGGCCACCCGTGGCTATGGCGCACGCAGCGATCAGAAGCAGGCACAATCTTTAATCTTTAAAGTCCCGCCCAATTACGTAGATCTACATCATTGGGTGTGAAGGGGTTAATGTATCCACTTATCCTGCGATGCATACCACAAGTTGAAATACTGTGATGTAGATTATGCATATTTAAAGCTTGTAATGTTATAAAAATGTTATTCAAAAGTGAGAAAAATTATTTTGAATTGTAAGCTACTGCTTATATTGAACAAAGTTTGGATTTGCATTTCCGAAAATATATTTTTGTATTTGTCTTTATTGAGAACATGAAATGACAATTTTATTATTATTTTTTATAAAGCAGTGAGGGCAAATTTCCCTTAAGAATAACTAGGATAACTTTTAGAAGGTACTTTGAATATTAAAATCTTGGAAATTATAAATGACAATGCATTATGATTTTTTAAATCTTCTTCTTGACAAGTCTGTGTCGTAAAATATATATGTAAGTTCTTTTTATGTGACTAGTAAGACTCTACTAATTTCTCCACTGTGATAACTCACAGCTTGACAGTGCAAGTTGACATAAATTCTTTTGTGAATAATTCTCTGGTGCATTTCTGTGTGATGTAATAAAATAAAAAGCTATCAGCATTAAATGTTACTTATCAGATAAAATGCTTTGTTCACTGCTTCATTCCAGAGGTGACAATAACTAACTGTTTCCCTGTGTTCGTTTATTCTGGAATGGTTGGAATTTATGGCCTGGGCATCTTACAGCTTTTCTAATTACAGAAAAAAATCTAAGTTAATTTTTTCCCCAAGGACAATCTAAGTGATTACAAGGAAGGAATAAGTACTGGGTCCCTGTTCTGTTCTAATTAAAAAGATTTCACTCTGTTCTCACACTGTAATTTATTAAATATAAATTAATGTGTGAGACCTCAGACAAATGATCTTTCATTATTTGTTTTTGTAGACAGATCATTGTATCTGGAAGTAAATTGTTCATTTTTTTTTACATTTTTTTTAAAAAAATATTCTCTTTATATATTGCACCTAAAAAAGAATAAGATTCTAAGAATTTGCTAGATGTCTCCAGTAAAAGTGTACTACGGAAACAGTATATTATATAGCAGTGGTCGCTACCCAGTGCCTCTTCAAAACTACAATTCCCTGGATTCCCTGACAGCCATCTATACTAATAAAAGCCCTGTGTGCGTGCTCAGGGCTGGTGTCCTTGCGTGTGTGCCGATTAGTCAAGTGCACATGCGCGGCCCACAGACCAATTGGCACACACTCCACACACTGCAAGGACCGCCCAAAGCATCACGCCTGGCAGAATGTGACGCGGCCGGACAACAATCAGCTGGAGGAGGGTGTGTGAGGATCTATGTGTATGATAAGGTTAATTGCACCGCCGTGGGAGAAGCTCACCACATAGCAGAGCTGACCACATGCAAATGAAGTAGGTGCTTCTCCCACGGCGGTGCTGAACACATGCAGCCTGGACAGCCCACAGCAGCGCGGCCGTCCAATCACAGTCGCCGCCCGGACTGCCCACAATTGCAGTGGCCAATAAAGACACGGCACACAACACACCGTACGGACCGCCCCCAGCACGAGTCGTCTTATCACACGATCCCTACAACTGCGCCGCTGGCCAATAACAGCCTCTTATGGTGTGTTGTGTCAGTTGGAGCAATGCGTCGCCATTACATGCACAGAGAGCACCGTGCCGCCATTACATGCTCAGAGTGACAGCCACCAGTCACAGTGCCCGCCGACTCAGTGCCAGCAGTTAGTGCCAGCTGTATCAGCCACCAGTCATAGTGCCCTCCATCTCAGTGCCAGCTGTATCAGCCACCAGTCACAATTCCCGCCTTCTCAGTGCCAGCAGTCAGTGCTAGCTGTATCAGCCACCAGTCACAGTGCCCGCCCTCTAAAGTGCCAGCAGTCAGTGCCAGCTCTATCAGCCACCAGTCACAGTGACAACAGTCCCAGCACTACCAGTAACTGCCACCTCTCAGCCACCAGTCAGTGCCAACTGTATCAGCCACAAGTCACAGTGCCCACCGTCTCAGTGCCAGCAGTCAGTGCCAGCTGTATCAGCCACCAGTCACAGTGACAGCAGTCTCAGCACTACCAGTAACTGCCACCTCTAAGCCACCAGTGAGTGCCAGCTGTATCAGCCACCAGTCATAGTGCCCGCCGTCTCAGTGCCAGCTGTATCAGCCATCAGTCAAAGTGCCTGCCATCTCAGTGCCAGCTCTATCAGCCACCAGTCACAGTGTCTGCCATCTCAGTGGCAGCAGTGAGTGCCAGCTGTATCAGCTACCAGTCACAGTGCCTGCCGTCTCAGTGCCAGCAGTCAGTGCCAGCTCTATCAGCCACCAGTCACAGTGACAACAGTCCCAGCACTACCAGTAACTGCCACCTCTCAGCCACCAGTCAGTGCCAGTTGTTTCAGTTATCAGCAACCATTCACAGTGCCCGCCGTCTCAGTGATAGCAGTCAGTGCCAGCTGTATCAGCCACCAGTCACAGTGCCTGCCGTCTCAGTGCCAGCTGTATGAGCCACCAGTCACAGTGCCCGCTGTCTCAGTGCCAGCAGTTAGTGGCAGCTTTATCAGCCATCAGTCACAATGCCCACTGTCTCAGTGCCAGCAATCAGTGCTAGGTCTATCAGCCACCAGTCACAGTGACCATCGTTTTAGTGCCAGCAGTCAGTGCCAGCTGTATCAGCCACTAGTCACAGTGCCCGTTGTCTCAGTGCCAGCAGGCAGTACCAGCTGTATCAGCCACCAGTCACAGTGACAGCAGTCTCAGCACTACCAGTAACTGCCACCTCTAAGCCACCGGTAAGTGCCAGCTGTATCAGCCACCAGTCATAGTGCCCTCCGTCTCAGTGCCAGCAGTCAGTGCCAGCTGTATCAGCCACCAGTCACAGTGCCCTTCATCTCAGTGCCAGCTGTATCAGCCACCAGTCACAGTGTCTGCTATCTCAGTGCCAGCAGTCAGTGCCAGCTCTATCAGCCACCAGTCACAGTGCCTGCTATCTCAGTACCAGCAGTCAGTGCCAGCTGTAACAGCCCCCAGTCATAGTGCCCGCTGTTATAGTGCCAACAGTCAGTGCCAGCTGTATAAGCCACCAGTCACAGTGCCCGCCATCTCAATGCCAGCAGTTAGTGCCAGCTCTATCAGCCACCAGTCACAGTGCCTGTCGTCTCAGTGTCAGCAGTCAGTGCCAGCTCTATCAGCCACCAGTCACAGTGACAGCAGTCTCAGCACTACCAGTAACTGCCACCTCTCAGCCACCAGTCCGTCCCAGTTGTTTCAGCCATCAGCTGCAGTTTCAGCACCACCAGTCAGTGGCAGCCGTCCGTGCCAGCCGTCTCAGCCACCAGTCTCAGTGCCTGCCATCTCAGTGCCAGCAGTCAGTGCCAGCTATATCAGCCAGTAGTCACAGTGCCAGCCGTCTCAGTGCCAGCAGTCAGTGCCAGCTCTATCCGTCACAGTGACAGCAGTCTCAGCACCACCAGTCAGTGGCAGCCGTTTGTGCTAGCTGTCTCAGCCACCGGTAACAGTGCCCTCTGTCTCAGTGCCAAAAGTCAGTGCCAGCTGTATCAGCCACCAGTCACAGTGCCAGCAGTCTCAGCCAAAAGTCAGTGCCAGTAACGCATATTACAGCCACATTTAAGCCTATATTACTGGGACTTTTTACTAACAACATGCCATCCCAAAAAAAGGACACGTCAAGTAGGACAAAAGACACAGACAATGAAACCCTACATAAGCAACTTCTCCTGGAGAAACAGTCAGCTCAACAAGTAAAAAAAAAAAAAAAAAAGAAAGGCTTAAAAACAAAGAAAAAAATGAGCAAATAGATCAATTCAAGAAAATGAGTGTCACAAGAATGCTAAAAGAGAAAGATTTAGAAGAACAAATAGATCTATAGAAGAACTGGAAATTCTGCTTAAAAAACAATCTCTAAGAGAAAGACAAAGACAAGCAAATAGATCTATTGAAGAAAAAGAAAATGAGCATCAGAAAAATACTAAAGCACACAGTGCTAGCAGAGCAAAACTAGTTCAGCAACAAGCAATAAAAAGAGGTAGGATAAAAGATCTAGAAACGGGCACAACACATTTATCAACAGCCACACAGGAGAGGATAAATGATATAAGAGAAAGACAAAAACGTAAGAGACATGCTCAAAGAGGAAAAGCTAGGAGAGCAAGTCTTAGGCCCCTTTCACACGGGCGAGTTTTCCACGTGGGTGCAATGCTTGAGTTAAACACATTGCACCCGCACTGAATCCGGACCCATTCATTTCTATGGGGCTGTGCACATGACCGTTGTTTTTCACGCATCACTTGTGCGTTGCGTGAAAATCGCAGCATGCTCCAGTTTCTGCGTATTTCACTTAACGCAGCCCCCATAGAAGTGAATGGGGCTGCGGGAAAATCGTAAGCATCCGCAAGCAAGTGCGAATGCAGTGCGATTTTCACGCATGGTTGTTAAGTGACGGGACCCGATCTTTATTATTTTCCCTTATAACATGGTTATAAGGGAAAATAATAGCATTCTCAATAAAGAATTATTTGTAGAATGTGGATTAAGAGGTTAAAAATAAAAAACTTAACTCACCTTAGCCACTTGATTGCGTAGTTGGCGATCTCTCCTCTCTTCTTCAAGCATTAGCTGCAGTCTAAAGGACCTGTGATGACGTCATATCACATGGTCCGTGATGGACCATGTGATTGGACCATGTGATGTGACGTCATCACAGGTCCTTTAGACTGCAGCTAATTCTTGAAGAAGAGAGGAGAGATCGCCAACTACGCGATCAAGTGGCTAAGGTGAGTTACGTTTTTTATTTTTAACCCCTTAATCCACATTTTACAAAGCATTCTTTATTGAGAATGCTATTATTTTCCCTTATAACCATATTTGCCTCTATGGGAGCTAACATTACTAAGCCTCCTGGCTATGGACCATACTGTTTTCGAATCCATGGTTCGATTTGTCACAGAGCAGGAACACTGCATCTTAAACAGGGTAAAAACAGGCAGTTTGCACAATTATATATTTTAGATCCCTCCGAAGCTGCATAGCAAAGAATGCAAAATTCTGCCAACTCGGGAATAAATTCAGAGCTTATGCAAATAGTAAGTACATTTATGGCACAATTCAATCCTTTTGCCGAAGTTGAAAAATAATATAAAGAGTATGCCACCAAAAACGACATTGTTATTAAGGAAGTGTCCATGACAATAGTACAAGATCACAAAAATTACCAAAGGTGGTATAACGCACCAAAATATAATGAGGTTGCTTTTATTTTTCAAAATGATGATGGAGAACCACCACATGAAAGCGATGTTCTTATACACTGCAAACCAAGTGAAGATTATACAAATAAAAAAAACCCACAAAGAATTAGTGTCCTTGATCCTAATTTGGAACCCATGGTTTATCCATTGTTATTCCCCTATGGGGATCAAAGCTGGGGAATTGACATTCCATTGCAAAACAGACCACAAGCTTTATTATATTTACCAAACCAGTCACACAATCCTAGAGTTAGAGTTACTCAAATCCAATACTACGGTTATCGTCTTTCCACTGGAGAGGATTTCAATCCCTTCTTAAATGCGGGGCCGCCTTACACAGCCATATATAGTTGATGCATATGTAAAAACAGAAACCAACAGACTCAATTAAATACGGCAAAATCAGCCTAAATTGCGTGTTGAAAAATACTCTGAATTAATGGATTATTTACTTAATGAAGCCAATGAAGCAGGCCTGAGTCCTGGAAAAATGTATATTTTGCCTTTTTCATTTGCAGGCAGTCCCAGAAACATGCAAAAAAATTATCAAGATGCTATGGCAAGAAAATATTGTCAGAAAATATGAAAAACCAAATCTTTTTATTATAATGACATGCAATCCAAAATGGGAAGAGATTGTAGATAACCTACAACATGGACAAACTGTTGATGGACAACCACATTTAGTTGCAAGAGTATTTCACCTAAAACGTAAAGCTCTAATTGATGACATCAGTAAAAAACATATTTTTGGAGTCCCAAAAGTAATGGTCTACATGATAGAATTTTAAAAGAGAGGTTTACCACATGCTCACATACTTCTCATTCTTAAAGAAAAATTTAAACCAAAAAATGAAGAACTGATAGATAACATAGTCTCTGCTGAAATTCCTAACATAGAAATCACTCCTCGCTTACGTGCAATTGTGACAAAGCATATGATTCATGGACCATGCGGACCACTTTATCCTAATTCTCCATGTATGACAAATGACAAATGCTGTAAGGATTTTCCAAAGGAATTCCAACAAAAAACTATTGCTAACAGCAATGGCTATCCAAAGTACAAGAGAAGAAATACAGGCCAAACTATAATTCTTAATGGAAAGAAAATTGATAACTCTTGGGTTGTACTATATAATCCTTACTTAGCATTGAAGTACAATTGCTACATTAATGTGGAAGTTTGCGCATCAGTGAAAAGTGTCAAATACCTTTTTAAATATATGTACAAATAATTTGTTGTAAGATCGCCCTTAACCCCTTAAGGACTTAGGACGTACTGGTACGTCATGGTTCCCGAGTCCTTAAGGACCCATGACGAACCGGTACGTCATGATTATTTCCGATCACTGCTGCTCAGCTGGCAGTGATCGGAACAAGGTACCTGCTGAAATCATTCAGCAGGTACCTTGTTACAATGCCCAGGGGGGTCCTGTGACCCCCCTGTATTGGCGATCGCTGCAAGTCACAGGCCAATTAAGACCTGCGGTTTGCAGCGCTTTGTGCGATCTCTGATCCCCAGCGGGCGATGCGGCAGGCGGATCGCAACAGCTATCCCCGCCCGCCTTCTCTGTATTCTTCCCTGGTGTCTAGTGGTTTTAGCAAAGTGTCAGCACATTGTTGACACTTTGCTAAAAAAACAGCTGACATCTGTGCTTCAGATGTCAGCAGTTTTAACCCCGTCCGTATGGACTGCTGTATGGAAGGGGTTAACAGGGAGGGAGCTCCCTCCCTCTCCCATTGGGGGGCTGCTGTACCTTTGCAGCCCCCCAACAGGATGGGATCACAGAGGGAGGGAGCCCCCCTCCCTCCCCATCACCTGCTGCTCAGTTTTGGCAGGTGTGATGGTTACCATGGCAGCAGGACTCTTTCAGAAGTATCCTGCTCTCCATGGTCCTGAAAGTCCAAGCAGACTTGTGCTAAAGTAAAAAAAAAATACAGTACAGTACACTGTATAGTGTACTGTACTGTATTATATGGACACCAGATCCACTGGATCTACAAGAACCAAGTGGGTCTGGGTAAAAAAAAAACAAAAGAAATGAAAAAAAAGTAAATATAAACAAACACATATCACTATACTACACATATTATGTATCGCCGCGTACGTAAAAACCTGCTCTACAAATATATCACATGATCTTACCCCTCACGCAAATACCGTAAAAAACAAGAATCACAAAAATAAACGTGGCCTAAATGGGTGGGACTGCTCCAGACCCCAAACACTGTGGCGTGTTTCTAACTGGGGGGGCAGTTCCTCCACATGTGGTTCGCAGCGAACGGCTATCCCCAGCAAAAATTGCATACAATGGAGGATGCCGGCGCGAACCACAAGCACCACACAAACATCCTACACAAAATAAAACATGTGCGGATGAAAATATATAAACACATAACTCACAGAAAAAAGATGCACCACATGGATAAGCAACTGACAACACTGGCTAATCCCTCACTCTGGTGTTAAAAGCTGAGAGATTCGCCAATATTTCCAATCAGGAACATATCGGAGCCCCTTTAGGCACCACTACACGGTATCTCAGCATGACATGGGGACCTACCACTAGACTACCTATGGTGTGTGAACAAGGTCTGAACAGGTATTAAGTAGCCTACAGCCCCATCCCACTCACCTGCACTGCAGGACCAACAATGCAATGGGGAACACATGAGGCCGCAAGCTACACCTACAACAGACCATGTGACACCGGCTTCCAGGTGCAACAGAATGTTTACAAGCCATATGCAATGGCACATTCAATACATATAAAACAAGAATCACAAAAATAAACGTGGCCTAAATGGGTGGGACTGCTCCAGACCCCAAACACTGTGGCGTGTTTCTAACTGGGGGGGCAGTTCCTCCGCATGTGGTTCGCAGCGAATGCAATGGGGAACACATGAGACCGGTGTCACATGGTCTGTTGTAGGTGTAGCTTGCGGCCTCATGTGTTCCCCATTGCATTGTTGGTCCTGCAGTGCAGGTGAGTGGGATGGGGCTGTAGGCTACTTAATACCTGTTCAGACCTTGTTCACACACCATAGGTAGTCTAGTGGTAGGACCCCATGTCATGCTGAGATACCGTGTAGTGGTGCCTAAAGGGGCTCCGATATGTTCCTGATTGGAAATATTGGCGAATCTCTCAGCTTTTAACACCAGAGTGAGGGATTAGCCAGTGTTGTCAGTTGCTTATCCATGTGGTGCATCTTTTTTCTGTGAGTTATGTGTTTATATATTTTCATCCGCA
Source organism: Bufotes viridis (assembly GCA_033119425.1). Lineage (NCBI taxonomy): Eukaryota > Metazoa > Chordata > Amphibia > Anura > Bufonidae > Bufotes > Bufotes viridis. The sequence continues at coordinate 107,979,999 of CM065589.1, forward strand.
CATGTTTTATTTTGTGTAGGATGTTTGTGTGGTGCTTGTGGTTCGCGCCGGCATCCTCCATTGTATGCAATTTTTGCTGGGGATAGCCGTTCGCTGCGAACCACATGCGGAGGAACTGCCCCCAGTTAGAAACACGCCACAGTGTTTGGGGTCTGAGCAGTCCCACCCATTTAGGCCACGTTTATTTTTGTGATTCTTGTTTTATATGTATTGAATGTGCCATTGCATATGGCTTGTAAACATTCTGTTGCACCTGGAAGCCGGTGTCACATGGTCTGTTGTAGGTGTAGCTTGCGGCCTCATGTGTTCCCCATTGCATTGTTGGTCCTGCAGTGCAGGTGAGTGGGATGGGGCTGTAGGCTACTTAATACCTGTTCAGACCTTGTTCACACACCATAGGTAGTCTAGTGGTAGGACCCCATGTCATGCTGAGATACCGTGTAGTGGTGCCTAAAGGGGCTCCGATATGTTCCTGATTGGAAATATTGGCGAATCTCTCAGCTTTTAACACCAGAGTGAGGGATTAGCCAGTGTTGTCAGTTGCTTATCCATGTGGTGCATCTTTTTTCTGTGAGTTATGTGTTTATATATTTTCATCCGCACATGTTTTATTTTGTGTAGGATGTTTGTGTGGTGCTTGTGGTTCGCGCCGGCATCCTCCATTGTATGCAATTTTTGCTGGGGATAGCCGTTCGCTGCGAACCACATGCGGAAGAACTGCCCCCCAGTTAGAAACACGCCACAGTGTTTGGGGTCTGGAGCAGTCCCTCCCATTTAGGCCACGTTTATTTTTGTGATTCTTGTTTTATATGTATTGAATGTGCCATTGCATATGGCTTGTAAACATTCTGTTGCACCTGGAAGCCGGTGTCACATGGTCTGTTGTAGGTGTAGCTTGCGGCCTCATGTGTTCCCCATTGCATTGTTGGTCCTGCAGTGCAGGTGAGTGGGATGGGGCTGTAGGCTACTTAATACCTGTTCAGACCTTGTTCACACACCATAGGTAGTCTAGTGGTAGGACCCCATGTCATGCTGAGATACCGTGTAGTGGTGCCTAAAGGGGCTCCGATATGTTCCTGATTGGAAATATTGGCGAATCTCTCAGCTTTTAACACCAGAGTGAGGGATTAGCCAGTGTTGTCAGTTGCTTATCCATGTGGTGCATCTTTTTCTGTGAGTTATGTGTTTATATATTTTCATCCGCACATGTTTTATTTTGTGTAGGATGTTTGTGTGGTGCTTGTGGTTCGCGCCGGCATCCTCCATTGTATGCAATTTTTGCTGGGGATAGCCGTTCGCTGCGAACCACATGCGGAGGAACTGCCCCCAGTTAGAAACACGCCACAGTGTTTGGGGTCTGGAGCAGTCCCACCCATTTAGGCCACGTTTATTTTTGTGATTCTTGTTTTATATGTATTGAATGTGCCATTGCATATGGCTTGTAAACATTCTGTTGCACCTGGAAGCCGGTGTCACATGGTCTGTTGTAGGTGTAGCTTGCGGCCTCATGTGTTCCCCATTGCATTGTTGGTCCTGCAGTGCAGGTGAGTGGGATGGGGCTGTAGGCTACTTAATACCTGTTCAGACCTTGTTCACACACCATAGGTAGTCTAGTGGTAGGACCCCATGTCATGCTGAGATACCGTGTAGTGGTGCCTAAAGGGGCTCCGATATGTTCCTGATTGGAAATATTGGCGAATCTCTCAGCTTTTAACACCAGAGTGAGGGATTAGCCAGTGTTGTCAGTTGCTTATCCATGTGGTGCATCTTTTTTCTGTGAGTTACCGTAAAAAACAAAACAAAAAAATTGTGTAAAATAAGCAATTTTTTGTCACCTTACATCACAAAAAGTGTAATAACAAGCGATCAAAAAGGCGTATGCCTCTCAAAATAGTAGCAATCAAACCGCCATCTCATCCCACAAAAAATGAGCCCCTACATAGGACAATCGCTCCAAAAATTAAAAAAAATGGCTCTCAGATTATAGAGACACTAAACATTATTTTTTTTTCTAAAAATGTTATAGTGTTAAAGTAAAATAAATTTTAAAAAAGTATACATATTACGTATCGCCGTGTCCATAAAAAACTGCTCTATAATAATATCACATGATCTAACCCCTCAGGTAAATACCGTAAAAAATAAAAACAATGTAAAAAAAATCACTTTTGTCACCTCACTTCTTAAAAACTGTAATAGCACGCGATCAAAAAGTTATATGCACCCAAAAATAGTGCCAATCAAATGGTCATCTCATGACGCAAAAAATGATACCCTACATAAGACAATCTCCCAAAAAAATATGGCTCTCAGACTATGGAGACATTAAAACATGATTTTTTTTGTTTCAAAAATAATATTATTGTGTAAAACTTAAATAAATATAAAAAAGTATACATATTAGGTATCACCGCGTCCATAACAATCTGCTCTATAAAAATAACACATGAACACATGTGGTGAACATCAGGTGAACACAGAATTTTTTTTTAATATAAATACCGTGTCAAAAGTCATTTTTGTCACCTTACATCACAAAAAGTGTAATAGCAAGCAACTAAAATGTCATATGCACCCCAAGATAGTGCCAATAAAACCATCATCTCATCCCGCAAAAAATGAGCCCCTACATAAGACAGTTGCCCAAAAAATAAAAATTAAAAATATGGCTTTCAGAATGTGGAGACACTAAAAAATAATGTTTTTCAAACATGCTTTGTTATGAAAAACTGAAACAAAAACCCCAAAAAATAGTCATATTTGGTATTATCACATCCGTAACAACCTGCTCTATAGAAATAGCACACAATCTAACCTGTCAGTTCAACGATGTAAATAACAAAAAATAAAAACGGTCCCAAAACAAATTTTCCATTTTAGTCAATTTTTCCAGCAACAAAGCAAGGATTAACAGCCAAACAAAAGTCAATATTTATTGCCTTGATTCTCTAGTTTGCAGAAACACCCCATATGTGGTCGTAAACTGCTGTATGGCCAAATGGCAGGGCGTAGAAGGAAGGGAATGCCATATGGTTTTTGGAAGGCAGATTTTGCTGGACTGGTTTTTTGACACTATGTTCCATTTGAAGCCCCCCCCCCCCCTGATGCACCCCTACAGTAGAAACTCCAAAAAAGGGACCCTATTTTGGAAACTATAGAATAAGGTGGCAGTTTTGTTTGTATTATTTTAGGGTAAATATGATTTTTGGTTGCTCTATATTACACTTTTTTTTGAGGCAAGGTAACAAAAAAATAGAAATTCTGAAATTTCATCTCCATTTGCCAATAACTCTTGTGGAACACCTAAAGGGTTAACAAAGTTTGTAAAACCGGTTTTGAATACCTTGAGGGGTGTAGTTTCTTAGATGGAGTCACTTTTTGGAGTTTCTACTGTAGGGGTGCATCGGAGGGCTTCAAATGGGACATGTGTCAAAAATCCAGTCCAGCAAAATCCGCCTTCCAAAAACCATATGGCATTCCCTTCATTCTGCTCCCTGCCGTTTGGGCATACAGCATTTTACGGCCACATATGGGGTGTTTCTGCAAACTACAGAATCAGGGCAATAAATATTGAGTTTTGTTTGGCTGTTAACCCTTGCTTTGCTACTGGAAAAAATAGGTTAAAATGGAAAATGTTCCCAAAATTTTTTCTCTATTTGCCATTAACTCTTGTGAAAAACCTAAAGGGTTAACAACGTTTGTAAAAACAGTTTTGAATACCTTGAGGGGTGTAGTTTCTAGAATGGGGTCATTTTTGGGGGGTTTCTATTATGTAAGCCTAACAAAGTGACTTCAGACCTGAACTGGTCCCTAAAAAGTGGGTTTTGGAAAATTTCTGAAAAATTTCAAGATTTGCTTCTAAACTTCTTACCTTGTAACGTCCCCAAAAAATAAAATAGTATTCCCAAAATGATAAATACATGAAGTAGACATATGGGGAATGTAAATCAATTACTTTTTTTGGCGGTATTAATATGTATTATAGAAGTAGAGAAACAGAAACTTGGAAAATTGCTAATTTTTCCAAATGTTTGGTAAATTTGGTATTTTTTTATAAATAAAAATGACATTTTTTGACTCCATTTTACCACTGTCACGAAGTACAATATATGAGGAAAAAACATTCTCAGAATGGCTTGGATAAGTAAAAGCGTTTAAAAGTTACCACCACATTAATGACACTGGTCAGATTTGCAAAAAATGGCCGGGTCCTTAGGGTTAAAGTCCCGAGTCCTTAAGGGGTTAAAGAAATAGCCAACATTCTGGTACTACATGTGAAGATTTTGGATTACCTTCCACAATGCCAAATAAAGATTAACTTTGGAGTATGTATGACAAGGAATTACAAAAATAAACAGCTGAAAAAATGGAGAAAACATTAAACAGAGACCATGAAACAGCTTTAGAAAAAATATTGTCTGCAAGCAAAAATTACAACCTTTCCAACCATAGTTTTTTCTTAGATAGTCCATGAGGTAGTGGAAAAACGTATATTTACAAAACCCTTCTCAGCACAGTTCGTGGAGAAGGTAACATTGCACTCCCGGTAGCCTCAACAGGTATTGCAGCCAATCTTCTTGAGGGTGGAAGAACATACCGTTCTCAGTTCAAATAACCTATTCCGATAGTTGAGAACTCAATATCTCAATATCAAATATGCGTCTCAATTCTGCTGATGCTGAAAATTTAAGATCATCTACTGTACTCATTTGGGATGAGTGTACAATAGCCTCGTCTATTGCTCTTACAGTGGTCGAAAAACTGCTAAAATACATAATGGATACCAACAAACCCTTTGGAGGAAACGTTTTATTACTTGGAGATTTTTGGCAAACACTTCCAGTGGTTACTCTGGATGATTGGACAAAAATTGTTTAAGCATGTATAAAGTATAATAAACTGTGGCAAAACTTCCAAATACTTAACTTTACAAACAATATCCGTTCAGTTGATACTGAATTCAGCAATTGGTTGATCCAAGTTGGCAATGGTTATACACCACACATTGATGGTTTGCCGGAAGACATAATTGAAATCCCTTTAAAAATTTTATGTAAAGGAAATATTGTGACAGTATTATTGTGAAAGACTTATTTGGCGAAAGAATTTCAGTTGCTGATGTCTCAAAGATTAAAAAAAATGTATTCTTTGCCCAAAGAACTCTGATGTTGATAGCATAAATGAAGAGGTGCTAAATATTAGCTCAAACTCAATTGATGAGTCCACTGAGGAAGATATGCAGAACTATCCTATTGAGTTTCTTAATGAGCTAACTCCAATAGGAATGCCGAGGCATAAACTGAACCTTAAAAAGGGTGCAATAATTATGCTCCTTAGGAATATAAACACTAAGAGGGGATTGTGCAATGGAACCTCCCTGTTTGTTAAAGACTTGAAAAGTAACTTCATTATTGCTCAAGTAATAACAGGTTCAGCTGAAGGGGACATGATCTTTATTCCACGTATTGATTTGGCTGCATCCTCTACTAATTTTCCATTTACCTTAAGAAGGTGACAATTTCCTGTTACATTACCCTTTGCCATGACAATTAATAAAGCTCAGGGGCAAACCTTAGAAAAAGTTGGCATTTACTTGCCAGAACCAGTATTCAGCCACGATCAGTTATATGTTGCATTATCTAGAGTTAGAACTTTTTCAGATGTGGTTGTAAAGGTTGTAGATGGTCCTGAGCGAGGCAAACTGTTGCCAAATTCAGACTGAATATTTACAAGAAATGTTGTCTATGAAGAAATTTTATAGAAATATTTCAAGAGTTAAAAAAATACAACATTTTTCCAGAATATCTGCTTCAGGTATTGTATATTGCAGATTGTTACATATTGCACTTAATGTATTGTGATATATCTGTTTCAATTTTATTTTTATTATTAATTTACTTTTCACTTCTTGCCAAAATATTTTTGACAAAAAATAAATAAAACAAGAAATTAAATGTGGTTAAATTATCTTACTATTTAATATACACTGTTCCTACTAATGTTTATGCGCTACAGTTCTAGAGCCCAGTATTGTAACGGGCTTAATGTCTAGTAAGCATAATAAAGACTCCCTAATAAGGCACCTTGATACTATATTATGTCCGCAAGATCACCAGTGGGAGATCCACTGTTATACAAAGTCACTCTGCCGCCATTACTGCCAGGATCAGAGTTTTTCTGTTCTGTTTACTTGTGCAGTGCTGTAATCAAACCTGATCAGTGCATTATACAAGGGGAACCTCTGGTAATAGCCAAGGGCTGGCATCACTATGGATGCATCCTAGCCTAGGACCTCACAATGATCCCCAGAGTTGATTGCCTTCCATAAGTATTCCAGTATATGGGTAAGTAAAAATGATAGAACAAAAAATGGTACAAATAGGTTTTTGAAAAAATCATACTTTTTTTTGGCAAAATACATTTAATTTCATAAAACCTATATATAGTAATATAACCCCCACATATTTGTTATCCCCACTATTATTCTAAATATTGTATGCACAGGTATTTTAGATCAGCCGTGAAAAATGGAAAAAACATAGCAGATAGTTTTGTTTCTACTTGCTCCCTATAAAAGTTAAATGCTATCTTATACTTAATACTACTTGTCCTGCAAAATACTAGACCTTATATTTCTTTGTCAATATCAAAAATAAAATGTTATTACTGTTGATATGGCAATATGAAAAAAAATGTTTGGTGCTGAAGTCCAAAAATAGCTGGGTTTTAGGTTTCAAAAGTCATTTATTGAGTTTTTGGCATAAAAGAAAACATAGCCAAAATATACAATAGAAAAGTCATAGTATATAAGGGCAACACGCCCAGCAAGACATAAAGAAATAGTGTGCTGAGAGAAAGTACAACATACAATATGTAATATACAATATAATATTCGGAGAAGGCAAGAATACTCATAGGCCCAAATGCAAGCTGGCATTCGGTGGACAAGCAACTAAGCGAGCAAAGACACAGCAGAAAACAGATGCCCTGGGGAGTTGAGTGAGATTCAAACAAATTGTGACAGGGACAACCGTCATAGAGTTAAACAGTACCGCAAATCAGAGGAGTGAGAGGATGACATCCAGGGCTCCCATATTTTCTCAAACTGAGTCATCGTGTCCATCCGTAGTGCGGATAGACGCTCATACAACAAGATTCTATTTGATCTATCAATAACTGCCTGGAAAGACAAGGAGGAGGTTCTCCACTTATAGGCCACATGTATTCTTGCAGCCAACAAGATGAATTGGGCAAGCTTGAATTTAGAGTACGTTAGCCAATTCGGTTTGTCCCCCAACAGACACAAGGGTAGCGTTCTGGGGACAGTGCAATTTAGCAACGAGGAGAGCAGGTCTACAACCTTTTGCCAAAAGGAGTGAACCTTCGGGCATGTCCACCATATATGAAGCATGGTGCCGTCTGCGTCACATCCCCTAAAACATGAGGATGGGACGTCAGGGTAGATATGGTGGAGACACCACGGGGTCATGTATGTTCGGTGCAATATCTTAATTGAGGTTTCAGCCAAAGTGACCTGCCATGACCCTTTCGTCACCGTTTGGGAACGCTGATGCCAGGTTGAAACCGAATAAGTCCGCTGGATGTCCTCCTCCCAAGCCATTTACGACCAGTGTATTATAACTGGTCCACTGGGTTAAATGCCCAAATATAATATGTGCAGTTAATAGCTGCTAAGAATACAAATGGACTATGAGTGAAAGGTTTTGTTGGTTCTATGAGAAATAGTCTATCAGGGACCTACTTCTTGCATTTTACCTGGACTATTTAATTACATTTAGAGGGGCTATCCTAAGATAATTACAAATCTTGTACAATCCCTAAAATGCTTTAAAATAAAAAAGATAACAAAATCCTATACTGTTATGATCTTTCTCTGTGGCACTGGTCCAGCTCTCCTGCTGCTGTTTGCTTACAAACATCAGTGGTGATGTGCCTTGATAAGGACCACGACCAATGCAGCCAATCACTGTGAGTGTTAGACCACTGAGGGCAGTGATTGGTTGTAGTGGTCACACGCCTTATCCAGGCACATCACCACTGATGTTTTTAAACAAACAGCAGCAGGAGAACTGGACCAGTGCCACAGAGAATGGCACTGGAGAAAGCTGAGTATAAGATTTTTTTTATTTTTTTTATTTAAAGCATTTTAGGGATTGTACAAGATTTTTAATTATCTTGGACCACCCATTTAATGTTAATCTTCGTAATGTGATATTGGCCAGTTGTCATAAATGAAAAGACCAAAAATTAGGAATGAAAATTTTATTTTTTACTGATATCAGCATTCAACAGAATGTGGATTAAAAGTTTCCATGAGTAATGCATTGTAAACATGGTTTATACAGGGCTTCTTTTACATTTGCTTATTTTTACTCTTCAAGGCATATTGATTGGAGACTTTATGATGTGAATCACACATTTAATTGGAGATATATGTCAGAAGCAAGTGAAGAATGTTGTCACTGACTTGGAAAATTAGATTCAGCATTGTGTCTCCGTTTTTGTATTAATATTTTTCAATTTTCAATTTGATGTTCCTGTATGTATTTGCACTTTAATTTTATGAAATAGCAATCTCTTCTGGTATAATACTGTAGGACACTATCACTGATAGAGAGGAGTAAAGAAAGGGATTTTTGACTCCTTGCTTTGGAAGCAGTAATAAAAAAAATTACTATATAGGAGAAACCTTAAAACATGTATTTTTTGCAGAAATAAAAATAAACATTGAAACAGGCATCTAACATAATACAAACAGCAGACACTCCACCAGAAAAGCACATTGGGTATTATTATATTATTATTATTATTGTTAAAACCTTAAAGGGAACCTGTCACCAGGAAATTCACTGATAAACCAGGCATGCTGCCTTGTAGGGCTCACTCTGCTGAAAATAATGATATCTTTCACTTGGTGATCTGTTGCTTTATTGTGGAGAAAAAGTACTTTTAATCCATATACTAATGAGCTGATTTGAGTCCAGTAGTTGAAATGAGTCCAGCGTTTTTTCTATTCAGAGCTGTAGCCCCTCCCCTATTCACTTCTATAGATCAATAAATAAACCACACCCCTTTTACAAAAGAAGAAGTGAATAGGGGCGTGAGCCCTACAAGGCAGCATGCCTGCTTTATCAGGGAATTTCCTGGTGACAGGTTCTCTTTAAACACCATTAACCTCTTAAGAATACAAACCACTTTGCACTCCAAGACATGACATTTTTTTGTTTGCTCTTCTACCCATTTCAACAGCCATAACATTTGTATTTTTCCATCTATATCCATATGAGGGTTTGTATTTTGTAGGATGCGTTGTATCCTTAAATGGCACCATTTTGAGGTATGTCTAATGTACCATCTAACAAGTATAGCTAATTTTGTGAAGTGATGGTGTGAAAAAAACACAGCAATTCTACCATAGTTTTTTGGGTTATGTTTTTATGGTGTCATTTATATGAAATGGAGAACATAATATTTTTTTTCTTCAGTTCAGTTTTCTAATGATGCAGAGTTTGTTGGAAATGTTACTTTTCAAGAAACACTAGGTAATAGTGACCACAATATAATCATATTCCCCTTAAACTATAAGAAGCAAACTCTGTCAGGCAGACACTGAATTTTAAAAATACTAATTTCCCAGGGTTGAGGGCAGCATTTCAGGGCAGACTGGGAGCAGATACTGTCACATAATAATACTGCGGATAAATGGAAGAGCTTTAAATCCACATTGAGTAATTGCACTAAATTTATTCCTTTAGGTAACAAGTATAAACGGCTAAAATTTATCCCCCCATGGCTTACAGCTACTGTAAGAAGGAATAAACCACTGAATAGGATTGACAGTTTAAAAAGCAAAATGTCGCTAGTATGGCCGTGCGTGCCCGCCCACCTCCCCTGTTTAAATAGGGACAAGGATGTGCTTAGGAGGGAGGCTTGGCTGAAGCGACCAATCACCGGAGAGGGGTGTGTCACAGCACAGTGAGCACAAAAAAACTAGAGACCCTATTAAGGGAGGGTTCCATAGCAACAAAAAAACTTTGCTCAATTGAGCTCAATTCACCACTTTTACCCTTAATATTTAAATCAGTAAAACTTCACTTTTATTAGTAGTTCTCTAAAAATGTTTGTGAGTTTTGACACACTTGTTAAAACTACTGCTCGAATTTGCACACTGCTATCGCACAGGTTGCTAGTGGTAACGGAGGGTGTGCACTACCCTCCTAACCTTCCCACAAGTTTGCAATCAGTGTATAACTACCTGCCTGACTAATCCTGCAGGGTACTCCGTGCTGTGAACATACACCCTAAAGTAAATAACTGTTTCCTACTGTTTCCTACTCAGTGTTTAGCAACTCGAGCAGAGCTAAAACCAACAGATTCTGTCCCCAACATGTTTCACCAGATAAACTGGCGTCTTCAGGGAAAGGACAGACTTGAAACACCATGCTGAACACTCCTATTTATAGTTTGTAATCCTATAATTGGCCAATAGTACCATTGGCATTAGACTGACAGTTTAAAGAGCCAGTGAACTGGTCAGGTTTAAATTTATTGGTTGAATCATTGGATGCCTGCCAGATAACGTGCTGCGCAGACCCAAGCTGCGCAAACACTTATTCCACACTCAAGTTGGATGACTGGTTATTGAGTAACTACCAGATAATGTGCTGCGCAGACCCTTGCTGCGCTAACACTTATTCTGTAGTCAGGTAAAGCTACCACTATATATGAATCACCCAGCAGCCCCTGCCAAGTCTGCCACACTGCGACTACATAGCGCTGATACCACTAGTTCTTACATACTACCAACATGGACGATCCCCTGTTTACACACATATAATCAGGGCAAAGCATGTAGAGTATATAAAAAAAAAAAAAAAAAAAAAAAAAAATATTAAAAAAAAATAAAATAAATAAAAAAAAAAATTAAATTTTTAAAAAAGAAAACAAAAAACAAAAAAACTTTTATATCCCCTGCCCATAGTACTAAATGCACCGACCTGGTTCAAACATTGTAAGTCGGAGTATATCATCCTTGATAGTACAGGCTTAATTGCCAAGGTACCAGCACGAGCATGATAACCAAGCTGCCTAGATACATCAAGACGCTGTCCGTCAATAGTAGGCAATGCTTAATGTGTAGCAGTGTCAAAATATAGATAGCAACATGTGAACAAACGCTGCCGATAGTGTAAGATGCCGCCCAGGTAATCATGCAGGTCGTAGCCTCTCTCCTTCTATGCCTACATGAATACCAAACACAGAGCCAAAGAGTAACACATCATCTAAAGGTATGCTGCTTAGTGATCATATATGCGATGTCATACCCAAGTTTACGCTAGCTCAAAGATCCCAGAGCTGACAGCCAGTCACACAATTGAAATAGCAGATCATGATCTATTCGAAGATAATGACCTCAGATCGTGACTGGCAAAATCCATTGCCTGTGGCATAGAATCCATTCGCACCATGTGACTCTCTCAAACCAGATTCAGCTGGTTTCCTGGGCTAACATGCCACAGCGCTTGTATCAGCCTCGGAATGTTGCTTAGATGTTCATAACCCACGAGACGCTGTCAGTCTCGCGTGCACAATTTGCCAGACATTGGGCCGCATACTATATTGCCTCTTTTTAGCTTGACACCACGAACTCTTCATGTCACATGTCATCTTAGATTGATGAAAACTCTCTTTTTGGACGAAGGCAGAAGCTTATCTCACCCTCCGGGGTGTACCGGCCCAACCAAAGGGCGCAGGGTCAGTATTGTAAAACTGTGATCAGCCGATCTTTTTCCCTCCTGAACTAATCTGGGGTCTTTAGCCAATGCCTCTTGAGAATCAGTCGCCTGCAGAACATGCCAGCGCGCTATGCGATATTATACACTCAGCTTGGCCGTACGGTTATCGAGCCTCCATACATCCGATTGCCGTGGATCTTATTGGGCTCGATTGCAGATGAAACTCGATCAGTATCTTTAGCCCTTTTTGTGGGCCTTATGCAGTATTTTTGTAGGTAACCTCTAACTTAGCGTCTCACACTTCCTGAGGAACCCAGAGTCATCCAGTAGCAGCCTCATAGCGCCACTTGATAAGTGGCCACCTGTCAATGCCATAGCGGATAGTAGGTGTAGCTTTGCGTGATAGCAGCGTCACAAGGCATACCGTGGGCTAGGATATGCGAAGACCGACAAGCGAGGCTTTCGTACCTCGAGCGAGCTCATACCAGCAGACTTCGATTAAGATCTCTGCCGATCAGGTGCAAGCCACTGTAATCAAAACGATCATCAACATAATCGATCCCCAAACGACTAGTGAGTGTTCGCAGTACTGCTCAGCGAAACAACAGCTTCACCATCCGTGACTAGCTGCGCACATTTCGGTTCATACGTACCCATTTAACGTCGTGCATCCGGTGCTGAATCGTCGACCAAATAATTGTACAGGGCGTGAAACCGCAAAGCTCCCGTGTCTCGACAGCAAGCGGAGTGCCCTAGCGCAGGTAGAGTGAACCCTCGCCCAGCTGTATACTGGCTGAGGCACGCCTTCATATCCAGACTGGCAAGCAAACGCAGCTTCCCGGTTCCCGTAGCCTGGCGACCATTTAGTGCTCTCTAATATAAGATGGTAACGTAGGTACAAAGGTGACATTACGATGTTTTCGTTGTCGACTTCATTACTGGAATGACGATCGGTACTGGCACTCTCTGCCTATGGTTCTTCGCATGAGGCGTAGATATTGGGTGTTCAGCCAGCGTTCCTTTTGAGCTAAGGTTGCTCTTGCTTGCTGCTATAGCCTCTCTGAGCCTCAGGCGTCATTTCCCGTTGGATTGCTGTCCACCTTGCATGCTACCGCGTCGCGAAGACGCATACATATCCTCTCGCACACACGCCTCTCCATCAGTCACAGTCTCTCTTCTGAGGGTTAAAACCAACATCATCAGCTCAGCTCTCCAGACCATTGCCATCTCGGGAGACAAGGTTGTCAACTACGAATTTAGGTAACCGAATCAGTTTGCACATCTTCGGACGCTACACGAACACGCATTCGAGCCACCGCATAAAACGGAGGTGACATGAGACTTGCAGCTTATAGTTTGATGCAGTCTCCATCTACTTCAGTGGCCGTTTAGTAGGGACTGCAGTGGCGAAAGGTTCTCTTCATCTTTCAGCCAGTTCACAGGTGATCACGCTCCTTCTATTTGCATGCTAGTTTCCTAGTGCCAGCAGCTGACATCCTGACCCGACACGAAACCCCGGAGTAGGTGAATGACAACCTTTGAGGAGTTAACTGCCTCTGTAGTGGGAATACGAAGATCTGACAGCATCATGGCATTTTACTCTGCGCATGCAAACCGGCTACTCACCCAGCGCCCGGCTCAAAGGCTGTGGGAGCCAGCTGCTCACAGTCTGCACGTGGGCCCAGAGGCAAGAGAGATGCTGCGTGAGGTACAAGAGCTTCAAGCACTCCATAGAGTAGCATTGATGTGGTGCCAGCACGGCTGCACGTACGCGTTTAGCTATAGCCTGAGATGTCCATGCTTGATGACAGCTGTAGATTGCAACAATTGCAACAATTGCAATCTACAACTGCTCATCAAACATGGACAAATACTTCCAGGCTATATAGAGCAAAACCGTGCATTAGGAGCCTGTGAAATACAAGCAGACACCAGTAGTAACATATCTAGTGGGTCTTGAAACATACCTACTCCAAGTATGTCCTGCACATCCTCCTTTTCTCTGGGCCTCCACAGTCCAGCTTGGATATGGGAGCGAGTGCAGGCAACCCACAGCCTTCTTTTTGGCCCCGGAGTGACGCTACGGGACAGGGACAAATGGGTTTACACACGCAGAATTAAATGCAAATGATAATATGCAGGTTATTAATCTGTCAGATTTCCACTACAAGAGAGACATTATAAACTCCTCAAAAAGGGATTGTCATTTACCCCTACTCCGGGTTTGATTGTTTTTCCTGGGTCAAGGATGTCAACTGCTTTGCTAGGAAACTAGCACTTCATAAAGTACATAAACAGAAGGAGCGTGATCCTTGTAGACAACAAGAGAATGAAAAAATTGCTTTGCAAATTTTGGAGTCCCTGGATACAAATAACCTCTAAGTGAGGATATGATGGAACCCCCATTGTCTACACTTAAGCCCAGATCCATGTACACACCTCCGTTCGCAGTATGCAAATATTGAAACATTTGTGAATTTAGTCACGAGAGATCTTAAAACTATTCGGACACCTAAGACAGTAGTTGACAACCTTGACCCGATGAGGCAGTGGCTCTGGAGGAGCTGAGAACCAATGATGATTTGGTTTTTAAACCCTCAGATAAGGGGGCAATATTGTGGTGATGAGGAGACGTATGTACGAGGATATGGTCATGCGCCTCCTTAATGATTCGGTAACGTATAAGAAATTGGACAGTAATCCAACAAACCAGTACCTGGGGAACTCAGAGAAATTCTAGCAGAAGCAAAAGGAGATAACCTTATCTCCAAAGAGGAACATAGGTATCTTTTGAACACCAAACCTACAATAGCGACTATCTACGCTATACCGAAAGTACATAAACAAAGAGTGCCAATACCAGGTAGACCGATCATTTCTGGTAATGGAAGTCTGACAGAAAACATCAGCCAATATGTTGATGAGTTTATCTCACCTTTGTACCTACGTTACCATCTTATATTAGAGACACTAAAGATGCGGTCACCAGACTACAGGAGATACAAGTCACTAAGGGTACGCTTTCTTGCCAGTCTGGATATAGAGGCGCTATATACTAATATACAACATGAACTGGGAATACAGGCAGTTCACTCTTACCTCACTACTAAGGGCACTCAATTTCACTTGCACAATCAATTTATTTTGAAACTTTTGCGGTTTCTACTTACTCACAATTATTTTTTATTTAATTCACGTTATTATTTACAGTTAAATGGGACAGCTATGGGAAGTAAATGTGCACCGAATTTTGCAAATCTCTTTTAGGATGGTGGGAAAACACAATTGTCTTCACTGAGCAATATGAACACTTCACTAATCACGCTTTTATTTTGGGGACGTTTTATTGATGATGTTTTGATTTTATGGGATGGCACTGAGACACTATTTCAAGAATTCGTACAGAATCTTAATCAGAATCATATAGGTATGAGCTTCACTTCAGAAATTAATTCTGAAACCCTCACTTTTTGGATCTTAGAATCTCCTTGTCGCCAGGTGGCCGCATCGTCACTGAGGTCTATAGGAAACCTACCTCTACTAATACGCTATTACATTGGCAAAGTTATCACCCACCGCCCCTTAAAAGGGTATTCCGGTAGGCCAATATATTAGGCGCGCAGAAACTGTTCGGATGACTCTGGGTTCCTCAAGGAATGTGAGACCTTGTATTCGAGGTTCCAAAATAGAGGTTACCCTAAA
Source organism: Bufotes viridis (assembly GCA_033119425.1). Lineage (NCBI taxonomy): Eukaryota > Metazoa > Chordata > Amphibia > Anura > Bufonidae > Bufotes > Bufotes viridis. The sequence continues at coordinate 107,995,457 of CM065589.1, forward strand.
AAAATACTGCATAAGGCCTTTAAAAGGGCTAAAGATACTGATCGAGTTTCATTACTGCAATCGAAACCAATAAAGGAATCCACAACAATCAGATGTATAGGAAACTTTGATAACCGTAACAAACAAGTGTATAATATCCTGCATAAGCATTGGCATGTTCTGCAGGCTGACCCTGATTTTCAAGAGGTATTGGCTAAAAGACCCCAGATTACGTTCAGGAGGGGAAAATTTAAAGGACCATTTGGTCCACAGTTTTTACAATACTAACCCTGCGCCACTTACCTGGTTGAGATCTACAGTTGTGGGAAGTCACCCCTGTGGGAGGTGTAGCTTCTGCCCATACGTCCAAAAAAGAAATTTTTCATCAATCCTAAAGATGAGAGAAAATATGACATAAGAGAGTTCATTAATTGTCAAACTAAAGGAATAATATATATCGCCCAATGTCCGTGCCCTAAATTATATGTAGGCAAGACTATACAGGAATTTCGTAGGAGAATTTGCCAACATGTAAGCAGTATTAACACAAAGGCTGATACAAGCATCTCAAGACATGTTAGAACCTTTCATTCTGGAAATCCATCATGCCTGCAATTCTGGGGATTATGTAAGAGAAACCTAGGACCACGCTGTGGAAATTTGGATAAAATCCTATACCAAGAAGAAGCCAAATGGATATATCGTTTGGAGAGTTTGAGTCCACATGGACTCAATGAGGGATTCACATTTTCGCCGCTTTTGTAATACGATCTAGGTGTATTTTCAATAAATATGATCACACTATTTCAATTGTGAGTAATATAGGCTGAACACTCTGGGATCTTTTGAGCTAGCGTAAACTATAGATTATGACATAATATATATGAGTCACTAAGGCCAACATGGTACCTGTCTAGCAAGGTGGAAGTGTGACACTCTTTGGCTCTGGTGTTTTGGGTATTAATGTATGCATGGGAACAGAGAGAGGGACTCGGAACCCCTTATATACATTACCTGAGGGATCCAAGCGCGTCTGTATACATCGAGGCGCGTTTGTTCAACATGTTACTATCTATATTTTGACACTGCTTATAATTAAGCTTGTGCCCACTATCTGAGGGACCCAGGCGCGTCTTGATGTATCTAGACGCGCTTGGTTATTATGTTGCCCCTTGTGTCTGATACCTTGGTAATTAAGCCTGTACCTATTAAGGATGATATACTCCGACATTACAATGTTTTGCAACCAGGTCTGGTGCATTTAGTACTATGGACGGGGATATAAAAATGTTTTTTTTTTTTTTTTTTTTCTTTTTAAAAATTTTTTTTTATTTTATTTATTTTTTTTTATTTTTTTATATCCTCTACATGCTTTGCCCCTGATTATATGTGTGTAAACAGGGGATCGTCCATGTTGGTAGTATGTAAGAACTAGTGGTATCAGCGCTTGTGTAGTCGCAGTGTGGCAGACTTGGCAGGGGCTGCTGGGTGATTCATATATAGTGAGTAGCTTTTACCTGACTACAGAATAAGTGTTAGCGCAGCAAGGGTCTGCGCAGCACATTATCTGGTAGTTACTCAATAACCAGTCATCCAACTTGAGTGTGGAATAAGTGTTTGCGCAGCTTGGGTCTGCGCAGCACGTTATCTGGCAGGCATCCAATGATTCAACCAATAAATTTAAACCTGACCAGTTCACTGGCTCTTTAAACTGTCAGTCTAATGCCAATGGTACTATTGGCCAATTATAGGATTACAAACTATAAATAGGAGTGTTCAGCATGGTGTTTCAAGTCTGTCCTTTCCCCTGAAGACGCCAGTTTATCTGGTGAAACATGTTGGGGGACAGAATCTGTTGGTTTTAGCTCTGCTCGAGTTGCTAAACACTGAGTAGGAAACAGTAGGAAACAGTTATTTACTTTAGGGTGTATGTTCACAGCACGGAGTACCCTGCAGGATTAGTCAGGCAGGTAGTTATACACTGATTGCAAACTTGTGGGAAGGTTAGGAGGGTAGTGCACACCCTCCGTTACCACTAGCAACCTGTGCGATAGCAGTGTGCAAATTCGAGCAGTAGTTTTAACAAGTGTGTCAAAACTCACAAACATTTTTAGAGAACTACTAATAAAAGTGAAGTTTTACTGATTTAAATATTAAGGGTAAAAGTGGTGAATTGAGCTCAATTGAGCAAAGTTTTTTTGTTTTTTTTACAGCACAGTGAGCAGCCACAGATCTCAGGGATCTGCATCATCATGTACAATAATGCTTTTCAGCCTACATAGAAAGAAAGCAGGGATCTCCAAGCGACCTTTTTGTACAGTAGCTAGGTAAGGAAAGGGGTAAAAGCGGAACAAATAGGCTTAAAGAAGAGAAGTGTGCCCACATACCGGTACTGTGAGCTATCAAAGCATATCTAATAGAAGTTGCACGCCTTCACAGCATAATATAATAGTATGTTGATCACATAGGTAGCAAAGCTAATATATGCAACAAACATGACAGTCTCCAAAAGAAACGACACAGGGACGACCTGCAGAAAAATAGCGACACAGCTACAGTGTTCTATATCAGATCACATCGTTAATGTTTGAAGGGAAACTCTGGGGGACTAGTGGTGAATATGTGAGGCTAACTGAAACAGGTATAACTGCTTTGTTCTTTTAAGCCCCTCCGTTTTTCTGTACAGAGCCTTAAAATCCATTCCAACTCCTTGCATAGAAATCGCTTATCCTTATCCTGGGTGAGTTGGTAACTCTCTCAATTCCTTGAAAGCTGATCATCCCTGCGTCACCTCCGTGTCAGTCCACAACGTGTCTGGCAAGGATGGTATCCCTTTTATTCCTGATATCGCCCAGATGTTCATCGACACGTTGATAAAACTCTCGAATTGTCTTCCCAACATATTGCAGGCCACAGGAGCAAGTGACAAGATATATAACTCCTGTGGTTCTGTAATTAATAAACATTCTAATTTCATAATTTTGGGAGGTGGCAGTACTCATAAACATCTTGTCCACTTTCATGGAATTGCAGGCTATGCATCCACTACATCTGAAACTGCCCTTGATGCTGGGTGACAGCCAGTCCTGTGATGATTTGGCTCTTTTATTCAAAAATGACAAAAAATTGAAGGAGAGTATTGAGTATGCTAAAAAGTTTAGCAACAACCCTGACTTTAGCAAAAAAGAAAATACTTTTCAACTAGTCGTGGAAAAATTCACCCTCTTTATTAAAGACAAAAAACAATCCCACTATATCAGGGATACTCAGGGTTTTAAAGAGGGCAGGATTTTTTAATTTGGAGGCAGTAAGTGTAAAACTCCAGGGACTGACACAGAACACTCTTCTGCAGACATAGACTAACCCCGGACACACAGATAATAAGAGGATGGGGTGGAAACATTAGAGGCAGGGGTAATACACAAAGCAAAAGAGTTTTTTTTTAGGAAGCACCCTACCAGTCTCGGATTACCTTTTACAAGGCAGGACGAATCAGTAAAAATGTGTCTTGCTAGTCAAGTAGAGTCTGATAGCCTCCAAATAATTAATCTCTCCAAACGCACTCTCACTAAGGTGGAAATTTCCCTACTACAACGGGGACTGTAATTCGTACCTACCCAGAGTTTCAAAGACTTTAAATGGATTAAAGATATTAACCTCTTCATACGCAAATTGAAATGGAAGAAATGTTTCCATAATCATGATGCATGACATGCCAGATGTGCAATTGCTGGCTGATCTCTGAGAGGAAGGGCAAAGAAAAATAGGGGAGGGTCCCTTTACTGAGCTAAGGACACCATCCACACAGACCAAACCAATAAATGACAACTCTTCGTTAGATGCATTCCTAGAAGTAATGACTCAGGAGCTGTGCAATTTAGAGGGAGATGTCCCATGTTATCCAAATTTGAAGGAGCAAGACCTGAAGGGGCTATTATCCTTGGAAAGGGATGAACACATCACCATAAAACCCTTCAATAAGGGAGGAAACATTGTCATCCTTGATAAGCAACAGTACCTTACCATGTGTGATAACATTCTGTCTGACTGACAGTGCTATGAGGTTCTGTGTGATAATCCGTTGGACCAATATCGCTCTCTTTTGGCAACCATTGGGAAAACAGCATTTTCCAATCACCTAACAAATAAAGGTGAATTTGAGTTTTTGCTTCCTCCACATCCAGTCATGGCATGTTTTAGTGTACCCAAAATTCATAAAGGCACTAATGCCCTAAAGAGGAGAGCCATAGTGTCAGGGGTCGGCAGCCTTATGCAAAGCATCAGTGCATATGTGGACACCATTTTACGTCTGTTCACTGTCTTGCTGCCGTCCTATGTATGTGACACTATGGATCTCCTCAACAATTTGAATGACGTCATTATGGAGGAGGATGTATCATTGGCCAGCCTGGATGTGGAGGCCTTGTATAACTCCATTTCACATACAAGGAGGCTGGAAACGATAAGTAGGTTCCTCAGTGAACGGGGGACCCACTTTGTCAGCCACAATGAGTTTGTGATGTCCTTATTGGATTGGACTTTATCCTACAACATAACATCTTCCTGTTTAACGATAAAATCTTCTGCCAGCTCAGGGGGGTAGCAATGGGGAGCCCCTGTGCCCCGACCTTTGCTAACCTCTACCTGGGCTGGTGGGAGAGGGAAGTGGTTTTTGGCGAGCAATATGATTAGTAGTCATCATGTATCTAGCTTTGGCTGACATACATTGCTGACGTGCTAATTCTATGGAAGGGGGACACTAAACAATTTAGCTTCTTTGTAGCACATCTCAATATTAATGACTGGCGGCTATTTTTTACCTCCACAATTAACCATGACTCTATGACCTTCCTTGACCTAACAATAACTAGAGGGGAGGACAATCGCCTGTCCACTAGGATTTACAGGAAACCTGCTGCTATGAATTATCTCTTGCAGTGGGACAGTTGGCACCTTTGGGCATTACGGAAAGGTATCCCCAAGGGCCAATATTTAAGAGCGAGGCGCAATTGTCCGAACACCTCTGAGTTTAAATTTGCGGCTAATGATCTGAGACACAGATTTAAATCAAGAGGAGATCCAGATGCGGTCCTTAACGAGGCATATCATCATGCCCGCTGTGTCGCCAGAAAAGACCTCCTCGTCCCCAAACGTAGGGATGATAGCGACAATGGCTTAAGAATTATTGGGACCTATGATGCAGGACATCACATGGTAAGGGAGTTACTTAATCGCCACTGAGGTATCCTGAGAACAGACCCCGATATAGGCGACTTGATTGGGGTTTCCCCCTCCATCACGTTTAGGAGAGGTCGGAATCTCAAAGATTCTACTGGTGAACAGTTTCGCCAAATCATCACAGGACTGGCTGTCACCCAGCATCAAGGGCAGTTTCAGATGTAGTGGATGCAGAGACTGCAATTCCATGAAAGTGGGCAAGATGTTCATGAGTACTGTCATCTCCCAAAATCATGAAATTAGAACGTTTAATTGCAGAACCACGGGAGTTATATATCTTGTCACTTTCTCCTGTGGCCTGCAATATGTTGGGAAGACAATTCGAGAGTTTTATCGACGTGTCGGTAAACATCTGGGCGATATCAGGAATAAAAGGAATGACGTAGGGATGATCAGCTTTCAGAGAATTGAGAGAGTTACCAACTCACCCAGGGGAGGTGATATGGATATGCGATTGCTATGCAAGGAGTTGGAATAGATTTTCCGGCTCTGTATGGAAAAACCGAGGGGTTTAAATGAACGAAGCAGTTAGCCTCACTGTTTCATTTAGCCTCACATATTCACCACTAGTCCCCCAGAGTTTCCCTGCAAGCATTAACGATGTGATCTGATATAGAACACTGTAGCTGTGTCGCTATTTTTCTGCAGGTCGTCCCTGTGTTGTTTCTTTTGGAGACTGTCATGTTTGTTGCATATATTAGCTTTGCTACCTATGTGATCAACATACTATTATATGATGCTGTGAAGGCGTGCAGCCTCTATTAGGTATGCTTTGATAGCTCACAGTATCGGTATGTGGGCACACTTCTCTTCTTTAAGTCTATTTGTTCCACTTTTTCCCCTTTCCTTACCTAGCTACTGTACAAAAAGGTCACTTGGAGATCCCTCCTTTCTTTCTATGTGGGCTGGGAAGCATTATTGCACATGATGATGCAGATCCCTGAGATATGTGGCTGCTCACTGTGCTGTGACACACACCTCTCCGGTGATTGGCGCTTCAGCCAAGCCTCCCTCCTTAACACATCTTTGTCCCTATTTAAACAGGTGGGGTGGGTGGGCACGCACGACCATACTAGCGTCGGTGCTGCTGCTTGACTCTCAGTGCAGCATCAATCGTCTGCTCTGTCTCTTAGGCTATTTACACTACCTCTATTATTTATGCCCTATGAGCTCCTGTTGAACGGCCGGTCACAGGGCTATGAGAAACGCGTTGAGCAGGGGGTATGTTTATTAACCAGACTTAGAGCATATCGATAACTAGGGTCCCGTGAGATCATGGAATTCAATACAGTACATGGGTCTCATATGATGCATTAGGGATGCTAGCTATTTAATACTGGGGTGACAGCACTGGGACTGGACACAATTAGAGTCCCAGTTTGATTACTGTTACTGCATCACTGGTGAGGTTTTGTTACTGTGAATCAGGTCTGGCTCTCTGGACATAGTACAAATAGACAGCTATTGTCCACTTTAATTGTGTGGAGTGGAGAATTTTCTGTTTTCTCCCCCCATTTGATACACACTCACCAAAGCCTTTTATATCTATTCCAAGTAAGGGACTAGTATTTTCTAACCAGCAATATAAATAAAGATTTGTTGTTTTGCTTTTTAAACCGTCAATCCTATTTAGTATCTGAGACGGTAAATATATTTACCCTGGTTTTTTCTGTAACCATCCTACTGTAAAAAGGGCAATAAGTGCCAAAAATGGGCATTTAAAAAATGAAGTTTACAAAGGGCTTAATAAAATCTGTAAAAAGGAGATAAAATTTTAAAAAATACAAAACGAACAGCAGGTGGCAAATGACAGCAAAACAAATCCCGAAAAATTCTTTAAATATGTAAATGCTAAAAAGCCAAGGTCTGAGCAGGTACGTCCCCTAAATAAGGGTAAATTGGTCAGTCACTGTAGATAAGGAAAAGGTAGATTTTTTACTCTTTATATACAAAAGAAGTGAAAGGAGCTGATATCTGTGGTGCTGGGGCTGTTAGTACATCCAGTAATATACTCAATTGGCTAACTGTAGATATCGTCCAAGCTAAGTTAAATAAAGGTAAATGTGAACAAGGCTCCGGTCCAAATAGATTACACCCAAGAGTGCTTAAAGAGCTCAGTTAAATCATTGCTTTGCCCCTGTTTATAATTTTTAAAGATTCTCTAGGTACTGGTACAGTGCCAAGTGATTGGCTCAAGGCAAATGTGGTGCCCATATTCAAAAAAGGATCTAGGTCCTCCATAGGTAATTACAGACCCAGTTAGTTTAACTTCTGTTGTGGGAAAAATGTTTGAAGGACTCTTAAGGAACTATACACAGGAATATGTGACTGTAAATAATATTATAAGTGATAACCAACATAGGTTTACTCATGAAGAAGTTGTCAGACTAACCTGATTTGTTTTTATGAGGAGGTGAGTAGTAGCCTGGACAGAGGGGCGGATGTGGATGTAGTGTTTCTGGATTTTGCAAAGAATTTTGATACTGTCCCTCATAGACGTTTAATAGGTAAAGTAAGGTCTCAAACGTCAGCATACCAAACCTAATGTGCTCACGCCTCAAATAGGATTAAGGCGGGCACACAGCCATCAACATAGGGCAATTGAGCCCCAACAAACCTTAGTGTGTAGAATCGGAAAATGGTCCAGGGGTCACCGTGACCGGGTACAAGGTAAGTATAGTAGTTGGCCCTGGTAAGACCCTACTTGACCTAATACTCCCTAGTCCTAATAATAGTGTCCTACCCCGCAAGGGATAGCACCATTACCGGAGCCTGTCCCTGGATACACTTCCCCTAATAGAGGCAGAAGACCATCCCAAATACACACATAAGAAATGTTCATGAATATGTCTCATCAGAAGTATATTACTCCATACAATATCGAACTTTAGCCTACATATAATGTCCTGACGCATTTCATCTATTGTCGGCTACATCAGTGTCCCTTGGAATCTTCAGGGACTTAGGGCCACTGATGGATATTGGAGTGCCCAATATAAACTGGGTTCCTTTCCTGAGTGACCTAAAGTGGCGTATGGCCCAAATTGGTCATGTGGAGCTCCCGGGGGACCGGCGTGTCCCATGCGCCGGTTAGATGTGCTGCGCATGGGACACACCCAGAGAGCGCAGCACATCTAACCGGCGCATGGGACACGCCGGTCCCCGGAGCTCCACATGACCAATTTGGGCCATACGCCACTTTAGGTCACTCAGAAAGGAACCCAGTTTATATTGAGCACTCAATATCCATCAGTGGCCCTAAGTCCACTGAAGATTCCAAGGGACACTGATGTAGCCGACAATAGATGAAACGCGTCGGGACATTATATGTAGGCTAAAGTTCTATATTGTATGGAGTAATATACTTCTGATGAGACATATTCATGAACATTTCTTATGTGTGTATTTGGGATGGTCTTCTGCCTCTATTAGGGAAGTGTATCCGGGACAGGCTCCGGTAATGGTGCTATCCCTGCGGTAGGACACTATATTAGGACTAGGAGTATTAGGTCAAGTAGGGTCTTACCAGGGCCAACTACTATACTTACCTTGTACCCGGTCACGGTGACCCCTGGACCATTTTCCGATTCTACACACTAAGGTTTTTTGGGGCTCAATTGCCCTATGTTGATGGCTGTGTGCCCGCCTTAATCCTATTTGAGGCGTGAGCACATTAGGTTTGGTATGCTGACGTTTGAGGTACACTTAATTTAAATTTTGAAGTAAATGTTAAGTTTTACTATTTTTGCCCCCCCCCCCCCCAATTTTCATTTTTTGTTTTCATGCTGGGTAGCAAGTGACTGGGTACCCTAATAGTACCCATGTCCGACAGGTGCATTTTTATTCTTAAGTAAAGTAAGGTCTATAGGCTTGGAAAGTATAGTTTGTAATTGGATTGAAACTGGCTGAAGGACCGTGTCCAGAGAGTTGTGGTCAATGATTCCTATTCAGAATGGCTCTGGGTTATAAGTGATGTACCCCAAGGTTCAGTGCTTGACCCTTTACTATTCAATTTATTTATTAATGATATCGAGGACGAGATTAATAGCACCATTGCTATTTTTGTAGATGATACTAAGCTATGCAGAATTGTATAGTCTATGGAAGATGTCCATATACTACAAGCTGACTTGAACATTCTGAGTGATTGGGCATCAACTTGGCAAATGTTCAAACAGGACAAATGTAAAGTTATGCATCTTCGTAGCAATAATCTTTGTGCTTCATATGTCCTAGAGGAAGTAACACTGGGAGAGTCACTTATAGAGAAAAATTTGGGTGTCCTTGTGGATGATAGATTACATTACAGCATACAATGTCAATCAGCTGCTTCTAAGGCCACCAGGATATTGTCATGCATTAAAAGAGGCATGGCCTCGCGGGGCAGGGTTGTGATAGTACCACTTTACAAAGCGTTGGTGCGGCCTCATCTGGAATATGCAGTTCAGTTCGGAGCACCAGTCCATAGAAAGGATACTCTGCAGCAGGAAAAAGTACAGAGGAGAGCAACTAAAATGATAAGGGGCATGGAGGGTCTTAGTTATGAAGAAAGATTAAAAGTATTTAATTTATTTAGTCTTGAGAAGAGACGTCTAAGGGGGGAAATAATGAACCTATACCAATATATAAATGGGCCATACAAAAAATACGGTGAAAAACTGTTCCATGAAAAATACCCTCAAAAAGACAAGGGGCCACTGCCTCCGATTGGAGAGGAAAAAGTTCAGTCTCCAGAAGCGTCAAAGCTTCTTTACTGTAAGAACTGTGAAGCTGTGGAATAGACTTCCTCAGGACGTGGTCACAGCAGGAACAGTGGACAGTTTTAAAAAGGGTTTAGATGAATTCTTAAAAGTAAAAATTAACTTGATGGACTTATGTCTTTTTTCAACCGTATTAACTATGTAACTATGTTCACTACATTGAAAAATAATAATTAAAGGAAAAGAACCACTAGAGTGAACATTACAACACATTCCCTAACTTGATAATGGGCTTGTGCTCTGTCCTCTATTATGTTTTTAATGGTTCTTAACTATGGATAGAAGTATATATATCACATTTGGAATTTTGTTTTCATATTATATAATTGGGATGGTGGGGTGGTTGTAGATGTTACAGGTCTCCTTAAAAAGTTTTGATAAAAATCTTAAACTGAAAATCGCATGTCACAAATTTTGCATGTGGAAGTTTAGGTAAGCTACACCTTATAGTCACACATATGTTGTTTTCAGTGCTAATATTTATTTTGCTGCCATGGCTCCTTGCCCAATGCACACCTCAGGAGACACTGTCCTTTCACTGAAAAACCGTTTCTTTTGTAATAAGAATGGGAAATTTCTTTTACAACATAGTCATACAAATCTCTCTCTACAGGAAGAAAAGTACTGGAAAAACATTTTGGTACATTGTGTCCAAACCAGATAGAAAAATGTTCACATTGTATTAAATGGCCAGTGCATATTTTAAGCTATAACAATATGTGCTTCATTTATAAATATTGTATTATTATTATTATTACTATAAATAGTTTTATAATATTGTAAACAGTAACAATCTTAATAAACAAAGTTAAATCAATAAAGCAATTGCGTGGTACAGTATTCTATTCAAACTAAAAAACATGTAAATATAAAAAAATATATAAAAACCAATAATTGTGGTATTGTCACAACCATAACAACTCATACTATGAAAATAATTCAATTTTTCTCATGTATGTTGAGGGCCATAAAAAGAATGTTGGAATAGCATTTGTTGATCATTCCTCTCCCTAAAAAATGAACAAAAGTTAATCAATAAATCCTATGTCGCCAGCGGCGTATATACAGGGGTCGCAGTTGCAACCGGGCCTGGCACTCCAGGGGGCCCCCCCCAGGCCGACAGGCCACCCTAAAGCATGTTAAAAACGGCCACTGGCAGTGGCCCCGCTGTACTCACATGTAATGGAGCACTCTGATGGGGCCCGGCATAAAGTACAGTGGCAATTTCTGGCCCCATTAGAGTGCTCCATTACATGTATAATATGAAGGGGAGATGGGGTAGCATGCACTCACTCACACACACCCGACCGGCCGGCAGTTCGGTTCCATAGTGATGAAGGGAAACCTCTCCGCTCCCTGCTTCACTGATCTTCAGAGCCCAGGAGCTCCCCCTGCTGGCCCCACATCACGCTGCTGGCTAACCACTCTGAGGGGGCACATATCTGGGCATATCTACTTTGAGGGGGCATATAACTGGGCATAAATACTGTGAAGGGGCACATAATCTGGTATAACTACTGTGATGGGGAACATAATCTGGTATTACTACTGTGAGGGGCACATAATCTGGCATAACTACTGTGAGAGGCACATAATCTGGCATTACTACTGTGAGTGGACACATAGTCTGGCATTACTACTGTGAGTGGACACATAATCTGGCATAACTACTGTAAATGGACACATAATCTGGCATTACTACTGAGTGAACACATAATCTGGCATTACTACTGTGAGGGGGCACATAATCTGTCATAACCACTGTGAGGGGGCACATATCTGGGCATATTACTGTGAGGGGACACATAATCTGGCACTAATACTTTGAGGGGGACACATAATCTAGCATTACTACTGTGAGGGGACACATAATCTGGCATTACTACTGTGAGGGGCACATATTCTGGTCATTACTACTGTGAGGGGACACATAATCTGGCATTACTACTGTAAGGGGACACATATTTGGCATAACATGCTGTACAATATACATTATAATCCATACACCATACCGTTCAATATACAGTATAACACCTACACTGTGGGGTTATATTGTATGGCATGGTGTATGGATTATACTGTATATTTTACTGTATGATGTATGGATTATATACTGTATATTGTACAGCATGGTGGAGGGGTTATAATGTATACTGTACAGCAGTGCAGGGATTATCATGTATATTATATGGCATGATGCAGGGATTATATTGTATATTGCACAGCATAGAGCAGGGATTCAGTTGGGAGGGAGGAGGCGGGGACACTCACGGCGGGACCAGTGCAGTGACTCTACTCTAATATACCGACCCCGCACACAGCTGTAAAGTATACCGCATTCATGTAAAGCTTAAGCTTTGTAAAAGTAGCCCAAACCCTGCTGTAGTACTTACTAACTATGGTGGCATGCAGACTCGCCGGCAGCTTGAGCTTAACATCACTCCCTCTGTCATGTGCCTCCTACCCTCTCTGCCTGTTCCTCCCACTTTATGAATGAAGCAGGGAGGCGGGCAGGAGGCGCATGACGGAGTGAGAGATGTTAGGCTCAAGCTGCCGGCGAGTCTGCATGCCACCATAGTTAGCAAGTACTACAGCAGGGTTTGAGCTACTTTTACAAAGCTTAAAGTGCAACTGCCATATAAAAATTTTTTTTTGATAAAGTGTTGGGTAATGATAGGAAACATTTTTGTAATATACTTTATTTAGCCAAAATGTTTAATTTTAGCAGTAAACTGGGGCTGAAATGGCCCTTAGCAGCGCTCTCAGAAAAGGGTGGGGGGGGGGGGGGCGCGACGGGGAAATGCAATTCCACCACCGTTTTACAGGATTTGATCCCACTGCGTTTTTATTGCGGCAAAACTGACCCACACCCTTTATTCTCTGGGTCATTACGATTATAACGATTCCCCATATGTATAGTTTTTTTTATGTCTAAATAGTGTAAAAATACATTTTAACTTTGAAAAAAATACATTTTAACTTTGAAAAAAATTTTTTTTTTTAACATCACCATATTCTGACGCCTGTAACTTTTTTTTATAGTTATATCTACTGAGCTGTGGTGTAGCTTATTTTTTGCTGGACAATCTGTAGTTTTTATTGATACCATATTGGAGTGTACAAAAAACTTAGGACGATGTCCAGCTTCCAAAAAAGTGACAGCCTTTATTCCATGTGCACAGTAAAATTCGATAAAAAATCTATGTCTACGCGTTTCGAATCAAGTGATGCTGGCCCTTACTCCTGACAAAATGGATAGATAAACTTGGGCTTATACTGTATACCGAGAACCACTAATTAGAAGCGGCTAAAACTGGAAGGGATACGCCCATACATATATGCATAAAAAGAAATCAATGAAATACAAAAAATTAAAACCAAACTAGTGAAATGAATTCATGATAAGTGAAAAGAATCAATAATTTAAAATTAAATCATGTTTGCGATTTAAACTTGAAGAAACACAAGAGCCCATCCGGAAGATCCAAAAGGATTCCTTGTTCAGTAGTTTGCATTTATAATCTCCACCCCTGCTGGGGGGATTAACTCTTTATAAATCCTGAACCTGGAAACCTGTGGTATCTCCCTGGTGCACAACCGCATAATGAAGACTAACTGCTGTGATATTTCTATTTTTTGTATGCGGTATGTCTGACAAATGTTTACGAATTCTTACTTTCAGGTTATTTGTAGTGCAACCAACATATTGTAAATGTCATATGGAAAAAGTGATACAGTAAACAACAAAGTTGGTGTTGAAATTAATATATTGGTTCAATTCATACGAACATTGAGTAGCTATGGAAAAAAACAGAAGAACCAGTCTGTATATATAATTGCAACAGGTGCAAATATGATGTCCACATTTGTAATTGCCATTATATCGTAGCCAGCTAAATTCTCTGCAGTTATTATCGGAGAACCTGCTGGGACTTATTTTTTTGCCAAAGTAGGTGCAAGATGAGCAATGCATCTGATTCCTGCATCGGTAATATCAGGCCACTGTTCATCATAGTTTAAAACTGTTAGATTTTTTTTTATAATTTTACATATCTGTGGATATTCAACGCTGTAGTTGGTAACAAAACAAACACTGGAGTAGATGCAATAATATTTCCAGTGTTTTGTGGAAAGTCTATAACAGCCCCTAGTTCAATCCATTCTGGGATTTTTGCAAGACACCCGAGCTGTGTTTCAGGCATTCTTTGATTTCTCATGGCAACTGGAGTATTCCTGGGTCACAGCGGATGTCACTTCGTTATATACTTTCATCCCCCATGATAAGGCTATCACTTCTTTAAAATGTTTTCTTGCTGTTAACACAGATTTTTCTCTTGCTTTTCAGGATTTCATTTGTCAAATTGTTTGGTTTTTGTTAAAACATAATTGCTTTATGTTTGACCGGTGTTTTTTTTCTGCAGTTAACCGGTGTGTCCATGGGGGCGAAATTCTCACCCTCCATGGCTAATATTTACATGACATGGTGGGAATATCATTATTTATTTTCTGAGGTTAATCCATGGGGGAGCTCCTTGAAGTGGTACTGTCGCTACATCAATGACCTGCTTTTTGTGTGGTCCGGCAATGGGGTAGCCGTGCCGCGTTTTTAGAGCTTCCTCAATAACAATAAATGCCACCTTAAATTTGTAGTTTCACATGATGTCTCCACCATACTCTTCCTGGATTTGATCCTTACAGGCAGTGTCGGACTGGGGTACCTAGGGCCCACCAGTAAAATTTATTTTGGGGGCCCACCGGACGGATACATTCAAATATAATAAATAACCTAACAAGTTTTTTATATGAACATAGGCTGGTTGAGGTGCTGTATATTCAATATATGTATGTAGTGCAGTAAATCTAATGTGTTATGTGCCACTTGTGCAGGGGGTGGGAGAATAGGGGCCCAACTTACTCAGGGGCCCACCGGGGATTCCCCTGTACCCCTGTGGGCCAGTCTGAGCCTGCTTACAGGTGATTCAATTAAACGCAAAGTATCCACTATGACCTTTTGTAAGGACCCTTCTGGTAATACAAACCTTTGGCTACTTCATGTCATCCTTCTCATGTAGTCAATAATGTTTCGAAGGAGGAATTTGTAAGGGCAAAACTTAATTGCTCTAGTGATAATGCCTTTGAGAAAGAAATTGAACTTGTTGCCAATAGCTTGTCAGTACGTAAATATCCTAAATGGACTCTTGATTGGGCAAAAGCACTTGCCCTATCAAAACCTAGGTTTGATTTAATTTTTCCTAGTACTATTCAATCTAAAAAAAACACAAAACACTGGAAATATTATTGCATCTACTCCCGTGTTTGTTATCAACTACAGTCTTGAATATCCACAGATATGAAAAATTTCAAAAAAAATCTAACAGTTTTAAACTATGATAAATAGTGGTCTTAATTTACTGATGCAGGAATCAGAAGCATTGCTCGTCGTGCACCTACTTTGGCACAGAAAATCAGTCCCAACATATTCTCCGATAATAACTGCATAAAATTTACCTGGCTACGCCATAAGACCAATTACAAATGTGGACATCATATTTGCACCTGTTGCAATTGTAATGTACAGACTAGTTCTTCTGTTTTTTTTTCCATGGCTACTCAACGTTCATATGAATTGAATCAATATATTAATTTCAACACCAGCTTTGTTGTTTACTCTATCACTTGTTCGATATGAAATTTACAATATGTTGGTTGCACTACAAATAACCTGAAAGTAAGAATTCGTAAACATTTGTCAGACGTACCGCATACAAAAAATAGAAATGTCTCAGCAGTTCGTTTTCATTATGCGGTTGTGCACCAGGGAGATACCACAGGTTTCCAGGTTCAGAGTTAATCTCCCCAGCAGGGGTGTAGATCATAAATGCAAACTCCTGAACAGGGAATCCTTTTGGATCATCCGTATGGGCTTTTGTATCCTTTCAGGTGTAAATCATCGATTTCTTTTTATGCATATATATGGGCGTATCCCTTCCGGTTTTAGTTGCTTCTATATAAGCCCAAGTTTGTATGTCCATTTTGTCATGAGTTAGGACTAGCATCACATGATCCAAAACAGGTAGACATGGATTTTGTATCGGATTTTACTGTGCACGTGGAATAAAGGCTGTCACTTTTTTGGAAGCTGGACATTATCCTCAGTTTTTTGTATATTGTGTTACGCTAGTTCCCAGCGCGGTCTGCGCCTCCAAATTACATTTGTTATAGGTGTGCACAGTCTCTTTGCCTTTTTTCACATATTGGAGTGTGTGTGACTTTTTGATCACATTTTATTACATTTTTTTGGGCAAGAGAAGCAATGAAAAAATGGCAAATTGGCCATTTTGACCCTTTTTTCCGTTACACCATTCGCCGTATTGGAAAAATATTTTTATATTTTAATAGTACGGACGTTTTTGCTCGCGGTGATACCCATGATGTTTATATTTTTTTGTTATTTAGGTATTTATTCTTTTATTATACAGTTTGTGGGGTGATTTAAACTTTTATATTTTTTATATATTTTTAACGTTTTTACATTTTTTTGTAATGATTTTAAAGCTCATATATGAGCCTATAAAATCTTTTTTATTTTTTTTTATTTTGAACAACCAGGGATTTTTAAAATGAGTTTATTACTGTATATTGCTCATTTCTTATGTTGGCCTGCCATCTGGTGACCAAAATAAGAATTGCAGGCTCAGCGCATTCAAAGCAACTACCAACAGCCCTATTGGCCGCAGTGGGTGTTGGTAGGATACTTTAGATGCCTTGATCTCACTTGATCACGGCATCTAAAGCCTTTAATTACCGCAATCATCTTTATTGCCGGTCACGGTAATTAGCCGCAGGTCTCTGCTGTTTGAAACTTTATTGAGCTCCTGAAAAACTCCTTTAAGGTCCAAAATAGCTGTATCATTAAGTGGTTAATTCTGTAGAGTAAAAGGCTATAAAGTTTCAAGTCCTATATATACAAAGTGCTACTAAGCCAGATACAGTTACAATATTTTTAAATTGACAATTTCAGAGAATGGTCTTATCTATTCCATCATAAATTACAACTAAACCACAAGATATTTTTTTTTTTTACAGATAACTTGTTTGTTTACCAAGGCCAATAAGATAATGGGTTGAATCAAAAGGGGCATAGATGCCCGTGATGAGAACATAGTCCCGCCACTTTACAAATCACTGGTCAGACCACACATGGAGTACTGTGTACAGTTCTGGGCTCCTGTGTACAAGGCAGACATAGCAGAGCTGCAGAGGGTTTAGAGGAGGGCAACTAAAGTAATAACTGGAATGGGTGGACTACAGTACCCTGAAAGGTTATCAAAATTAGGGTTATTCACTTTAGAAAAAAGACGACTGAGGGGAGATCTAATAACTATGTATAAATATATCAGGGGTCAGTACAGAGATCTCTCCCATCATCTATTTATCCCCAGGACTGTGACTGTGACGAAGGGACATCCTCTGAGTCTGGAGGAAAGAAGGTTTGTACACAAACATAGAAGAGGATTCTTAACGGTAAGAGCAGTGAGACTATGGAACTCTCTGCCCGAGGAGGTGGTGATAGTGAATTCACTAAAAGAGTTCAAGAGGGGCCTGGATGTATTTCTGGAGTGTAATAATATTACAGGCTACAGCTACTAGAGATGGGTCGTAGATCCAGGGAGTTATTCTGATTGCCTGATTGGAGTTGGGAAGGAATTTTTTACCCCCTAAAGTGTGGAAAATTGGCATCTACCTCACAGTTTTTTTTTGCCTTCCTCTTGATCAACTTGCAGGATAACAGGCTGAACTAGATTGACAGATGTCTTTTTTCAGCCTTATAAGCTATGTTACTATATAATTACGTGATGCCATTTCTCTGATGGTAATGTCTCAAATGAGATGAGTGAGAACTGTGTTCCAAAATTCATCATGCTAAAATAACACACCTTTCCTCAAAAATGCAGGATAGTTTCAGAATGTCACAACCTATAATATACCCAGCAGTCTTAGCTACATAAAAGCTGTTCCCTTATAGTCACCAATCACCATATCAAACCATGCTGTGATGGTGAACCCCAGAAGCTTAAATCCTCCTCACTATCTACGGTATATCTTATTCCCGCCTGTACATGTCACTAAGTAAGAACAATAATCCAAACACATGTGATAATACTCAATGGTAATAATTGTACACACAGGATGTATAATTACCAATTGTGAATATGTTATAACAAGCCCAATTTTGTGATTAGTTGATGCTTAATTGACCAGAATCAAGCTGCCACTAGTTATCGATTGTAGAATAGAGATGGTACTGCTTGATTAATAAGAAATTTCAACATCAATAAACCTATTTCTGCTCTTAAATTGTAATTCAATCCAGCAAGATGCGGAACGCTCTTAAATTAAAAATGTGTTACATATTTATAGACAAGATAGGCAATCAATTACACTGACAGTAAAAATATATAACTTAATTCAACATGTCTATTACAATTGTTCATTGACTCTGGTATCATAAATATTTATTATTGAAGGCTATTTATTTGTCATTACCCAACAGTGCAAACCTACAGAGAAATAGTGTCAGTATAAATCTGACAGATGTTTCATCGGCTTTTGATGTATGTAAACCATATCAGGGAATATTGTTATATTCATATGAACTACATGCATACAGACATAATAAATATTACTAAGGCTAGTTTCACGCTAGCGTTCAGAGATCCAGCAGGTTGTCCTGTCAGCGAACTGCCTACCAGAGCTCTCTGAATCTGACATTGCCGGATGTTGCCTGAATGCCTGCCGGCCCCATTAATTAGAGATCGGCCACAACCAGGCAAATAAGCTGAGAATCTCGTACAGCAGTTTTAGTCCGGTGGATTGTTGGCATATTGTGGCCAGATCTCTGCCCATCCCCATTATAGTTAATCGGGTTAGTCGGCAATCAGGCAGTGTCCAGCAATGCCAGATACAGAGAGCTCTGGTAGGCTGTTCCTTGATGGAACAGCCTGCCAGATCTCTGAACACTACTGTGAAACTAGCCTAAAATGCATGCTTACAGTATATTCTGTAGCCCAGGGGCAGGCTGGGAAGGGTGAAATTGGAAAGCTAGAATCTCCTTAAGTAGATTTTTTTGTACCGTTGATCTTATTCAAATTAATGTAATGTGCATATATAATATACCCTGCATAAATTAACATAGTCTGAGTGGAATACATACAGCACATGAAGCACCACAAAAAATGTAAAAAACATAATAAAAAATAAAGTCTTTTTCCCCAGCAGTAAAAGCAGTATGGTGCCACCTGGTTTTAAAAGCATGCTCAATCACTATACCCTCTGTCGCATCCTCATTCCTATTCTTATTTACATTCCTTACTGTCTTTCAAATTATTTCCACCAGAGCCTATGTAGTAGCACAAAAAAGTACAGCAAAAGTACTAATTCCAAGTGCTAATTGTTCCAGACTGCATGGTACAAATATTCCCTACCTATTAGCAGGGGAATGTACTGAGGACTATAATTCTGCCAGATTGGGATGTGCCAGGTGGGGAAGGAGACTGACTGGGAACTTACTGCAATGTGCATAATAGATGAGAATCACACTCCTTGGCATTAGGTAGAGGTGCTATGGAGTAGAAAATATAGCAGTCTCCAAATGCAATTCAAAAAGAGAGATATGTTTATTCATACAGTCAGTATTAACATTAGGTCTCAGAAATGAACATCTAAACAGGAAAACTATCTTTTTCACTTTCCATTAAGTGCTCTCTCCATAGCATCGGATGTTTATTTTATAAATCCTAATGCGAATATTGACATATCTTTCTTTTTCCAATGAATTTCAAATTTGCCGTCTTTTCCATTACATTAGCTGGGAACTTATTGAGCACTATATTTACAGCTACCAGATGGGGAAGGAGACTAACTAGTAGTGTTTTATTCAGATATGTTTTATTGATACAGTCAGTAGTCACATTAGGTCTCAAAAATAAACATCCAATCAGAAATTATTTGTTTTTCAGTTTCCAATCATTGCTCCCTCCATTGCGCAACACTTCTCCTCCAGCCTCATGGCGTTTCTTACATTAATGGCTGAAAACCGAAAAAGAAAATTTTCCTCATCAGATGTTTATTTTTTGACACCTGAAGTGAATTCTAACTATAAAACATATCTATCTTTTTACCTTGAATTTGGAGAGTGCTGTAATACTGGACACTATATTTACAGCTACCTGAGAGGGAAGGAAACTAACTAATGGTGTTGGGAGCTGAGAAAGTGAAAGAGTGCATGCAAAGGCGTAAATTTACCTGGATTTCTGCATTTGCTTACTACTACAATTGGGTTAAAGGCTATCTAAGTCACAATTATAGACAAACACAATCTAGCTAACCTAATAATGCAAAATAGTTGTACTGTTTGTGTCTTTTATTGAGCACATTGAGTAAACACCTACAGTGCAGAGAGAATAATTAAATTAACCTCTGTATTAATGATTCCTCCAAGAGCTAATTGGCAAAAGGTGTTTCAATTAAGTAAAGGTTATAGGAAGAGTAGATTTCATGGGTGTTTTGGTCATTAAATAAAAGTGAGCCATAGCGGGGTTTAATTAACTAATTGGGACTGCATTGTTTAGTCCGTCTTCATTTTCAATGGCCGCATGCATCTATTAATTGGAGCCCGCTGCGGCTCGTACAGCCATGGTTCTTGGCCGTCTCGCATCTGCAGCTCGACTTTGCCGGGGGGCCATACCCTAGTATTTTATGCACATAAGTGAATATTAAACATTCTTTTCGATTACGTTTTTGCATTTTTTTTCCAGATGTCATCAGCTTTCATGTATTTTTCACTCGCATTAATTAAAATAGAATAAAACACAGCATCTCAAAGCAACCATTATTCAAAAAAAGACTGTCCTTCAGTGTGGTTCATTTTTTCATTTATCAATGGTTCATTAAAAACGCAATGAAACACATGCCCTGCATTTGGTTTCTTTCTTCACAAACTCATGATGCCTTTTTTGATGCAGAACATGAGAAGAAGCGACCATGTGCGCAAACCAACTGGAAGTCATTTATCAAGACCAACGTTTAACTGGCGAAGACTTCAGTAATTTGCGCCACCGGCCTTGCCTGTAGCACACAATGACCCCTTTCTGAAAAGTGGTGAGTGCCATTTGCACAGAAACATTTTGATAAATGACCGTCATTGACTTAAATGAGGCAGTTTTCACTGAGGGTATTGTCCATTTTAAACATGGACATCATGCATATGTGAAACTCACTCATGTTTAGTAGTATTGGAAATTTGGGAATGAGCTGTATGAATATGCCAGACATTTTAGTATTAGCATGGCTTCTGGTTATCCTTACAAAGGTCTTGGCTGTGCAGAGAGAGGAGGAGCCTTATAAACCCCGCCTACAACTTGACTTGACGCTAACTGGGAGGAGGAGTCTCAGAATGATGGTGAGCAAACAAACATGCAGCTAGATTTCAGAACATCAAAAATACCCCCAAAGTATATGCCCCCCCCAAAAAAATAAAAATAAAATAATATATATATATACTGCCCATTATATGTACAGGGGCAGGGGATGAAATTTTTACAAGCTTTTTATTTTTATTTTTTAACTTGGAAAATCCCTTTAATTAATTTTTTTTTAAAGTAATGACCCTTGCACAGGGTCTTTACTACTGTTTATGTCACTTCCTGACATATAGCGAGCTAAT
Organism: Bufotes viridis; assembly: GCA_033119425.1. Lineage (NCBI taxonomy): Eukaryota > Metazoa > Chordata > Amphibia > Anura > Bufonidae > Bufotes > Bufotes viridis. The sequence continues at coordinate 108,017,159 of CM065589.1, forward strand.
AAAAATCCCTATAACTGACAATATAAACTGAAATAATAAACTCATGGAAAATACTAATGTCTGTAGGTTTAGACTAGCAGCATGACTTTTAGCACAACAGAAAATATTCCAATTTTTTTTTCACTGACATATTTATTGGTGGAAACATAATATTTCTAGAACATTTAGTACTGGTGCCATCTGAATTGTATTTTTCTAGTCTTCCTTTCAATAGCTGTTTTAATTGTCTGTTAAGGTTAGGCTTTATCTCCACACCTTCTGTCATTTGGGTTTCATTATATAATATAATGAGTACTTGAATTGAAAATCTTTGCCCTCATTTCTTGATTAACTACTATACATCTGGTGAGTCGCCATATGTTCCTTGCAGCAGAACAGGTGGAGACTGTGATCAACAAACATGTCTAAGTTTCCTCCAATAAAACCTCGAAAAATAGACATTTGTTGGCGTCTTCAGTGTGACAGCTATGAGAAGGTATATGAGGATAAAGTTTCAATAAAATATAATAAGCATTGATTATACAAGAAATTTAGAAATACATTTTTCTTTTAAAACTTTAGACAATGCAAAATGCTTCACGTTTCAGTTTATATCATCAAGTAAGGCCTCATGCACACAACCGTATGTGTTTTGCGGTCCGCAAATTGCGGATCCGCAAAAAAAACTGATGACATCCATATGGCATCCGTTTTTTTTTGCGGATCCGTTACTTTTGCGAATCCATGGTAATAATGCCTATCCTTGTCCGCAAACTAGAAAAAAATAGGATATGCTCTATTTTTTTTTGCAGGGCTACGGAACGGACATACTCATGCGGACAGCACATGGAGTGCTGTCTGCCTTTTTTGCGGACTCATTGAAATGAATGCTATCTGCAAAAAAAATGGAACGGACAAGGAAACAAAATACGGTCGTGTGCATGAGCCCTAACTCATACAGTTTCCACAATCCTGGATCCCTAAGGGCCATAGCATTAAAAGGATTTCCAGGTCATTTGAAAATTGTGTTGAATTGGTGATGTGCTAAAAAAATAAATATTACTCTCCTGGAAAATTTTAGATTAGCTGATGTGCTTTTGTGAGGATACTCGCAACATCATCCTGTAGGACAACGACAGAGACAGGAATGAGCACTGTTGTGGCAGTGCTGGAGCGGTAGGGGATTTACCAGATGCATAATAATTCATTTTGTTATTTTAGTACATTCAACATGATTATTAATCGTCTTCGACAACTCTTTGAGGGCAAACCATCTCTTTAATGTTGCAGTCTGATCTGGCAATATGTTACAGAGCAGGAGGAGTTGAGCAGATTAATATTTAGTTTTTTGGGAAATGATTCAGTAGGACTTTCATATTATTTATTTGAATTCCTTCTGTCTGGTGAGCATTGTTATTCAGTTCGACATAGTGATTGACAGCTATCTGTACATACAGTATACATGACATAAAGTGAAGGCTACCCACAATGAGCAAGGATTTCTGTCAATAGATAATATATTATATGAAGTCACCTGTCAGCAGGGTCAACCCTACTAAACCAGGCATACTGGTTAATCCTGCTCTCAGGTGCTTTTTAAGTAAAAAAGATAGTAGGATTGAACAGACATGTACTCTGTGCTGCTCCCCTCCAATCTACCTACCTACCTGAGGACTTCCAGAGGAGTATGTAAATGTCCTAATGCACAGCTGCTTGCTGGGGGCAATCGTCTGAAGGTTGAGCGACACATGAAAGCAGGACCCTGCTGAACACGGAGTATTGGCCAGAGTAGACCTGGCTAGACCTGAATAAGCAGCACTGAGCAGGGAATGGTTAACAGCAGCCGACCACCTTTCAAGAATCATCACTTTGTGATGCCAATGGTGCCAATGTGATACAGGTGCATCTCAGGTGACTGGAAAGCAGCAGCAGGAACAGAGCAGTAGGCATGCAGAAAAGTAATCACCCTCAGATAAGGCTAAGTTCACTCTTCAGTTATTTGATCAGTTATTACGATGATTGCCTGATTGGAGTCGGGAAGGACTTTTTTATTCCCCTTAAGTGGGGAATATTGGCTTCTACCTCACAGTTTTTTTTTGCCTTCCTCTGGATCAACTTGCAGGATAACAGGCCGAACTGGATGGACAAATGTATTTTTTCGGCCTTATATACAATGCTACTATGGTCAAAAACATAGAACAGGTGTAGATCTTTCCAATATACCTTATCTCTGAGTAGGCTTCACTACTGGTTTTGGCTCAAAATAACTGATGGAAATAGCTGACCAAATAACATGTAATTAGTGCTGAAAGCAGTGGCTGAGGACCTGTGATGATGTCACCATCATGTGACCAGTGCAGGAGAGAATGGCGCACAGTAGTGAAGAGGAGACGTCCTAGGGAAGAAGCTGTGGTGAGGTCTACTACATGAGGAGAGGTAAGTGAATGATTAGATTATCAGTGTGAGGCAGAGTAATGTAGGGAGTTGTGGTTATTTAACTAGGACTGCATGTTAGGGCTAAAGGGGGGATGTTATTTACATGGGACTGCATGTTGGAAGTGGCCGGGCCATGGCAGGGTCAGGTTATTTACATGAAACTGTGTGTTGGAGATAGCTGGGGCGGGGATGATGTTATTTACTTGGGACTGTATGTTGAAGGCGGCTGTGGGGGGTGATGTTATTTACATGGGACTGTATGTTGATGGTGGCTGTGGGAGGGAGTTATGTTTTTTTACATTGGATCGAATGTTGGAGGTGGCTGGGGAGGGGGTGATCCTATTTACATGGGACTATATGTTAAAGGTGGCTGAGGCATGGAACTGATTTTATTTATATGGGACAAAATGCTGAAGGTGGCTGGGGGAGGGAGTGATGTTATTTACATTGGACTAAATATTGAAGCGGTGATGTTGTTTACATGGGATTGCATGTTGGAGGTGACAGGGGGGGGGTGATATTATTTACATGGGACTGTATATTGGAGGGGCTGAAGAGAGGGAAGTGATGTTATTTACATGGGACTGTATTTTGGAGGGGGCTATAGATAAGGATGTTTTTACATGGGACTGTATATTGGATGGAGCTGTAGAGATGGTGTGATGTTATTTACATGGGACTCTATGGCGGAGGGAGGAAAATAGTGTTATTTGCGTGGGGCTGTATGGTGGAGGGGCTAAGGAATTATAATTTCCAAGGGCACTACAGGGAGGAATAAAACTACAGGGGCCACTGCAGGGGGCATTCTAAAGCCTGGGGGCACTTCAGGGTGAGCATTATAACAGTAGGGGCATTATAAATGCTGAAGGGACTTCAGGGCGAGCATTATAACAGTAGGGGGTGATATAAATACTGGGGACACTGTAGGGGCATTTTAAGCACAGGGGACATTAGGCGTTCTTATTACTACTGGGGGCTCTATAGGAGTGATTTATAGATCCACCTTATTTTCTACTAAGAGCACTATGGAGGGCCTTATTACTACTGAGGGGTCTGTAGAGAGCTTTATTACCGCTGGGGGATCAATAGGGGGCCTTATTTCCATTGGGGGCTCTGTGAGGGCATTATTAATACTGAGGGCTGTTCTACTAATGGAGGCATTATCACTGTTGGGGGAAGTGTTACTAATGAGGGCATTAGAAGGGAATTACTATTGGTGGGACTTGGAGGAGCACTATTACTATGAGGGACTATCTGTATTGCACCAATATTTCTTCAGGATAGTATTTGGGGTATTGGGGATCACAGTGAGCAGCAGGATAACACTGTTGGGACTCCAGGTTAGGGGATGATAGAAAAGTTAGGAAGTTGAGGAAGATGTCTGTGTGTCAAACTATGCAAAGACGAGGAGTGGCTGAATGAAGTTGTCCTGACTGAATGGCAAAGATGATGACAGAGAAGATCTACATCAGAGGAGATGTCACCTGGGGGACCCTGGATGTGAGAGGCATGTGCTGCTGTATAGCAAGTACAGTAAAATGCGGTGTGTGGGGAGAGGGTTGCCTTAGAGAATTGGGCCAAATTCAATGGGGCTTGGGCTCTGGATCTTTTGAGACCCTAACAGCGCCTCTGGTCTTCAGTGGTTCACTGTTGAGAACAGTAATTAGCTGCAGCGGTGAGGTTCTGTACGTCACTGAGCATGTCACAGTTGGTTGGTGACATGCCCATTGATGTGTTGGAATAAGGCATATGACTCCCTTATTTAGTTACTCTCCTCAGCAGTAGACCCTTAAGGACAATAATTGGCTGCAGTGGTCACATGCCGTATCCTAGTATGTCATTGCTATTGTTTGTAAGCAAACAGTGATGAAAGAACACAACCAGTGCTGCAGTGAAGGCGGTGTGTATAAACAATTTTCTGTTTTCTTCTATAAGTGTATTCCCCTATGGAACATTAAAGGCATATCGCTAGGCTATGCTATCAATGTCAGTTAGGTGCAAGCACCACCTCTAGAACGGGGCCCCCAAAGTGAATTGAGAAGCCACATGCACAGCCCTCCACAAATAGCTGAATGCTGGCTCAGCTATATGCTGCAGTTCCATAACGGTTAATGTTTGCATCTATTGTATTAGTGCATTATTTCCCGCGGTTTTATAAATGTAGCCATGCACATCCGTATATTTACTATCATATAGTGCAGGATGCTTTGTATCTTTTTACCAAACCTAATGTTGGCCAAACATGGGATGTTGCTCGTATGGGGTTTGGCTGGTTAGGTGCATGGCACAATATGCCAATTGTTGTTGTTGTGGCATGCAATCTCTGGAAAATTACCCGTTTGTATGACATTTACATAAAGGGGTCACATGGGGCTAATAGTTGACCACTATATACATAATTTTACTTAATAATTAAAGTTATACTTACCTTTCACCCTTGCATCTTCAAACTACATACGAAAATTACCTTGTGGTGCATCAGGTGACCAGCAGTTAAATCCAAGAACTCTTAAAAGAGAGGAAAAAACGGTCATTGGGCATTCCCGGATTGACACAAAAAAAGCCCCTCCCACCCCACCCCCTAGTTGCAAACCTACTTCTCCAAACCCCAGCTGATCTCCTGCCCTACAGGTGAGATCCCTTCTTCTGCTATCTGCTTTTCCTCCTTTTTCACATCTTCTAATACCAATGATATGTCATCAGGAACATCCAGCTTCTCATCTCTCTGCATTTTGCAGACTTTTCTAGGACATAGAGAAATTGAAGGATGATTTGGAAGAGGTAAAACCAGCAAAAGATGAGGATGGTCATCATTAAGACCTGGGATGCATAAAAAATTTATGATTTCCATATTCCAAGTGTAAAATCGAAAACTATACAAATATTTACTATGAACCGGATGGTGTTTCGCTTTAAACATGTTTTACAGTTAATACTAGATGGGTCAAAAATGGTGGATCGAACCAACATGGCCACAGGATTATTGCCATAAGGGACAAGAGCCTGAAAACTAGTAGCTGAAACATAAAATGTTGACCAAACAGGGGCTGTTGTTAGTATAGGGTTTGGCTGGTTTGGTGCATGGCACAATATGCCAGTTATTGTTGTTGTGACCTGCAATCTCCTGAAAAAGCCCCTTTGTATGAGAATTACATAAAGTGGCCACGTGGAGCCAATAGTAGACCACTACTATTAATGTTATACTTCCCTTCAACCTTTGCATCCTGAAACTACATATAAGAGTACCTTGTGGTACAGCAGATGATCCTCGTTGGATCCAACAAACTGTTAAAAAAGCAGAGAAAAATGGTCATGGGGCATTCCTGGAGACACAAAGGAATAAAGCTCAAGGGAGACTAAGAGATTAACTGTTAATGTGTCAGAAGTTCAACAAGAGGCAGACGGTGATATATTAGACCCTGCTTTAATACTGAGGCACAGTAATTCTATATATAAACTAAAAGATTAACTGAGATTGTGGCAGCAGGTGAACAATATGCACATGATGATTACACTTAAACTGCACTATCCCTGCAGTCTCTCTATGCTCTCTCTACAGTGTCTTAAACTCTCCCTATGATCTCCCTATACACTGTCCTTGCACTCTCCCTATCTAATTTCTACAATTAAAAGCTTTCTGCAACACTGTCCCTAGCACATAAGCGCTTGTCACATCTTTCCCTAAGCTCAGCTCACAGTGAAATAGCGGAGACCACACGGGATGAGGCCTTTACAGGGCTGTGACATCACAGAGGATGGCTATCTGCTGATTGGCTAACTGCATAGAATAATGGATTATATCACGGTCCTGGGCTTCTTACTTTCAATTTGTAACACATGCAGCAGTCAAACATCTGATTCGTTACCACGAAGCACAAAGAAATTTGAATCTTTCCTAAACTTTGGATTGAATTCTACTTCAGATGCTTTGGCTACTACTACCTTATTGTTGGGAAAAATTTAAAAAATGTTTGAGGTTCATGGGTGTTTTAAGGAAAATTCAAATTTTATATAATACTAGCAGAACGAACCGGCTTTGCATGGGTATATTTCATCTATTTCATTTAACGTTTCTGCGTGTCGTTAAAAGATATCAACAGTATCCCCCATAACAGTGACCTCCACTGTACCGCGCCCCCTTAACAGTGAACTTCACAGCAGCCTGCCCCTTTAACAGTGAGTTTCTCAGCACCCCACTCCCTTGACATTGACCTCTTCAGGGGCTCGCCCCCTTAACACTGACCTATACAGCACCCGCCTCTTAACACTGGCCTCCTTAGGGGACTGTCCCCTTATCAGTAACCTCCTTTGTTCCCTACCCCCTTAACAGAGACCTCCATAGCACCCGTCCCTTTAACAGTGACTGCCACAGTACCCCGCTCCCTTAACAGTGACCTCCACAGTACCCTGCTGACCTCCACAGCAGCTGCCCCCTTAATAATGGCTCCTGCCCCCTTAAAAGTGACCTCCACAGTGCCCGCCCCTTTATCAGTGACCTCCACAGCGGTCTGCCCCCTTAACAGTAACATCCACAGTGAACTTCCTTTTAACAGTGATCTCCACAATGCCAGCCCCTTTAACAGTGACCTCCACAGCAGCTTCCCCTTTAATAATGGCCCCTACCCCTTAACAGTAACATACACAGTGAACACCCCTTTAACAGTTATAAAAATAGATAAGGGAGGGCACTCAACTTCCACTCAGGCATATGGAAACCAGGGATATAATGTTAAAAAATCGATGAGTTTATTACAAAATATCTAAAACAAAACATCTAAAACAAAAAACAAAAAACAAGTAGCCCTATTATTTGATCGGCCACAATAGAAAGATCAATAATAAAAAGCTTACAACATATATTCTCCAAGGTAATCAATTAACCCTGTGGGGGTTCAGATCTTGGCACCAGGATTGTGTGAGTGCTGTGTCCTCTTCATTGTTTACCTGCATACTGTCTACTTTTAGTGGTGGTGCAGTGTAATTACAGCTGTTCAAGTGAATCAGACGAAAAGGCTTAAAGGGGTTGTGTCACTTTAGCATATGGCTTTTACCCGGCTTAATTTATTTTTCCATCACATTATACACATCTTATTTCCATGGTTATGACCACCCTGCAATCCATTAGTGTGGCCATGCTTGCATGCTTTAAAAAGAGCACCAGCCTATGTGAGGTACCACGGTCCCGGTTACCAGAGAGGCTGACATTTTCTACTATAGCGTGCAAGCACGAGCACCATTGATGGAATACAGGGTGGTCGTAACCATGGAAACATATAATGTGATGAAAAAATGAACCAATATGGATAATACATTAGTAAGTGCCTTGTATTAACTTTCTCTACATGATGAAGTGAAACAACCCCTTTATTTACCCTGCACCACCCTAATTGGCACATGACCTACCTACCTTTTTTACCTACTGTCACTAGTCATGGATTCCCATCTCCAGGATTTAGAGAAGCTGGACTCAAGGCAATCAATTATTGCTAGGCCAGATTCCATTTAAGAAAATGATTATCTTCATGACACGACGCTTGAACAAAACTTTCATTAGTTTAACAAAGTAAAAATATGTGTGTTAAACTAAACTAGAATTTAATATAAAACCCTTTAGAGACTTTGCATCCTCATCCTAAAGTGAGGGATTATTACACGGAGTACGAAAGCACAGAGTGCAAAATTGGTTAATAATTTACAGAATGCACATCCCTCTTCAAAGCGTTACACTATTTCATGGAAACGGGATTTATTAGTCTACCAAATAGCAACTAATCCATAGCTGGACTAAGTCATGTATACACCTAAGCAATTTCTTTGTTTTATAGAGAAGTCATTTTAATTTAAGGTCGGTTGCTTTATGCTGAGATATAATTCTTACAAGAACAATGGCTTTGGGTAGGACTTGTCAGATATTACAATCAAACTGAATATATTACGAACTTTTGCAGACATAAAACAGTTCAAGTGGATATCTACTAGATAAATGGCCCACTAGCATCCCATTTATAAAGGCATTATTAATTGAGAATTGTCCACTGCACTATTTTCTTTTTCTTTTTTATAAGTGTTATATACGGTATGTATATCTATATAAAATAATAATAATAAAAAAAAAAATTGGCAGCACTCCCAAGTAAAAAAGTAAACTATTTATTCACCCACATGGTACAGCGACGTTTCAGCTCAACAATAGAGCCTTTCTCAAGAAACGTCGCTGTACCATTTGGGTGAATAAATAGTTTGCTTTTTCACTTGGGAGTGCTGCCCATTTTTTTTTTTTATACCTTGGGTAATTGCTTATTACCATTGAGCTTTGTACCCTCTCACCATTTGTGTGTTTGTGTTGCCATTAATTGTATGTGTATATATATATATATATATATAGTAGAAAAATGCCAGCAGCACTCCGGTATCTTCAAAAAAGTGTAAAATTTATTCACCCATTCCTCTAACAGCGACGTTTCAACCTGTCTCAAAACATTTTAAGGAGGCAGGACATACTGAGGGAGATCTCAGATTCAGGATTCTGGAACAAATACAACTGGGCAGACGTGGTGGAGATAGAAGTAAGGTGTTAAAAAAGCGAGAATTATACTGGATTTTTACATTAAGAACACTGAGACCCATGGGACTTAATGTAGACTTTAGGATTGTATGAGGTTGTTGCTCATGGTATTTCCGCTGTTCCTTTGCTCCTCCTATCTGATATATGTCATGTAGCAAGTGCACATTTGTATGAGATAATAATTGTGTCCTTGTGTGATTTTTTATAGATGGATCCAAGCTAAAAATTCCTTCTGCAATCTAGGAACACCGGGAATCCCAGAAGGCGTAGAGATATATTTTTATAATTTTCTTTATTTTTATAAATATCTGGATGGTTAATAAGAACAATGTTGATGGTGAATTAATTATTAAATAATTCCTATATCTATACAGATGTGGCTCAGCTGGTCGGCACCTCTCTTTACAGTGATTTTTAATTGGTCACATGACAATATATCCCTACATTCTCCTTTGGCAAGATAGTGAGCTGAATATGATAATACTAAAAGTGGATAAAATGAGGGTAAAGGGTATGGTGAGCACGATTCATAGTGATGATCACTGATGACGTATGAACCATCCCGGGTATAGATCGCTAAATCAAGGGATTGAGGTAGCGATAATAATGCCACCCCAAATTGAGATGTCCATATTAAGTATAAGTTGATTTTGAGATATAAACAAAGGAGCTGATTAAGTCATCTGATATGACGTATAGGGAGTTGATCATGTGATATAGTTACGGCTAGAGGTAGCAATTGAACAACACGTGATGGCTGTGTCAGCGATGACGCAGGTTAGACATGCGCAGTGAGAAGTGCTGACTGACTGAGCCATCTTTGTTATGGTATAGTGAAGGGAGTTAATCGTCAATGCGCGCAGGCGCGATGTGGATTATATGACGCCGTGGGATCCCTGTCTTCCTGGACTCGCCATGAGGGTTACCCCTAGTGATTGCAGGTTTTTAATCACTAGCACTGTTACACCTGAGCACATGATATGACTAATTATGTATTGTTATACACTTATGTGGATCTATAACACTTATGTATATGCACAAGCACTTTATTATTATACATGAATTGTTGAGATTTATGAGATGGAATGAATTTTAATAAGAGAAATTATTTATGTCACCAATTTGATACAATATTATGCACTTTTTGATAATTAATGCAATTATGATGTTTAATTGTTTGGTCTTTATATGACACGTATGGAGCACTTGTATGCATAGCTTGAGAAAGACCGCAAGGAGCGGTTGAAACGTCGCTGTTAGAGGAATGGGTGAATAAATTTTACACTTTTTTGAAGATACCGGAGTGCTGCTGGCATTTTTCTACTATATTATTGTCAGACCGAGTGCTGGTCGAATAGCCGGAGTTGCACCCACTTGTGATTGTGTGCTGCCTTCCTACCTTCCCTACTCTATATATATATATATATATATATATATATATAAACTAGGAATCTGATTTTTCATATTCTACAGCATATTACATTAATGACATAATGACACCTCTCTGCAGTTTTATCCTGACCCCACCAAGGATTATTACCCTCATCTAGTACAGTTGCTATAAATTCTGAATATCTGGAGTTCACTCTTGTTTTGAACAATAAAATGGAAGGAAGTTTGGAGCTAATTGTGATAATTAGTGATCCAGATTAGCTAGTAATAGGCTTCTGAAATCTTCTAAGTTTGATAGATTCAATGAATATGATCGATTTCCGAATATGATAGACCTTTATGATCCTAACTGCACCATACATTGCCAAAAGAAATTATATAATGCCTAAAAAAAGTCATTCATTTATAAAATAAATAGCTGTCTGCATTGGTCAATCATTTTACAATGTAGTGCATGCATCATGTTGTATACTCCTAAGTACAGGTATTATTCAGTAAGCCTATTCAATATGTTTTAAATAATGGAAATAAGGGCAAATCAGTCATTTTGATATTAAAGGAGTAGTCCAGAATTTTATTGACTATATTGTGCAACATAAATTATTATTAAAGAGATAGAAAGTATGAGTGCATTGACAACTGGTTGTTACCAGTTGGGGGTGCGTACTTACACAGCAGAAATACAAGTACCAGCCATTGCATAAAAACACATATAATGTGTTGGTGGTTTTATCTGGTGGCAGAAACTTGTAGACCTTTTCTTCTGGTGTTCCATACCATTTCCATGCACCAGATTACCTGCTAGAGCTGGCTGTGGTTTGTTTGATTTCAACACTGTTTGACACTTACAATAAGCGCTGACATTTGGGCACAGTAAGCAAATCACAAATTCATCCGACATGTCACTCAGCCTGTTTGTCATTCATATACTGTACAAATATCACCATGTGTCACTAAAATGCTTAAATCACATTACTATGAATTCCCACCACATCCCAGGGATCACCTCTTGCAATCAGAATCCTGCAGATACAAAGTTCTGTCCCAGCTAATGACAATGATAGGTCATTCACCATCAAAAGTCAGCTCTTATCAGGGCCATGGTTGGCAACTGTCTAGAAATTTCTGGACAATCCGTAAAATAGGAGACTTTTTTACTGTGTTCGTGATAAACAATAGATGTGTCCGTGATTGTTTTGAGGCCGGTGGTACTTGAACAGATTATTTTGGTGGTAATTATTATCATTTTACAGCTCACACTAAATGCCGATAATAAGGTGTTACCATATATTCAGCTATGGACATTTTTAATACTTATAATCTTTATCATTTATTATGATTTACCAATTTGTCTGTAAAAAAAATGTGGATGTCCGTGATTTTGGGATAAGTTGTCCAGAAAAATTATGGTTGATAACCCTGATCAGGGCCCAGCTGCAATCTAGGGCACTCCTCAGGCCCTGTTACAGTCTATTACGTCTAACAAAAAAGTTCAGAAAACCCCAATCTTCAAACTGGACCACTATACAGCTGTCTCACCATGATATAAGAGGAGCAAGTAATAAAGCTCCTTGACATATGATTTCAGTTACATGTCATTGTGTTCCTGGGGGATATAGGTTCAGTTTGTTTCCTCCGCATCGTGCTTGTGATTAGTTAATGCTGCACTTTTGTTAGAAGGACACTGGGGAAAGTTCACTTTTAAACACCTTCTGATATGTCATTAATTCTGACATTTTTCTCAATAACTGCTATTGTTATTTTACATGGATATCAACTATACTTAAAGTTCATACATATTTTCTAACATTTAGAAAAAACAAATTTAGAACCATAAATTATATATATATATATATATATATATATATATATATTAAATTATACTAATAAAATAATAATATGGGACTTCTACTGTATAGGAATACTTACTAGTATTCCTCTACAGTAGAAGTCTCATATTTTTTATTAATTTTTTAGTGCCTGGCTATGCAGCTATATAGTGTAGTGGTTAAAGTTCTGGGCTGTGATGCAGAAGCTGCGAGTTTAAACCTCGTCACAAACTTTTTTTTAGAAATAGAGGCTATATATATATATATATATATATATATATATATAAGTTTTTAGCCATAGTATATTTACACATATTATATATTTATATGTTATGCATAATATGTGCGAAACTACTACTGATGTTTTAGCCATAATATATATACATATGTTATATATTTTAAATATTTAATAATGTGTGTAAATATACATTTTGCGCATACACTTCCAAATCCTACACTAGTGTATGTGTGACATACTTTCAAGCATATATAACATTTAAAATTAAGAAGGCGAGCAGTAAGGGACAGGGAAGTGGCTGTGATGCTGATGGTGCACGCAGAGGCCGTGGCCCTGGGAGCGTTGAGACTGTGCCTGCTGCCAGAGCACAAGAAAAACAATCATCGACGATACCTACAGTAGCTTCATGTCCCAGTTTGCAGGGCGGTGCAGGACACCACTATTGAAGTCAGACCAGTGCGACCAGGTGGTCGGTTGGATTGCAGCAGATAATGCTTCCAGTCGGTTAAGCACCACCCTGTCTTCCACCAAGTCCAGTCTCAGTAGCCAGGAGTCTGGTCAACACAATCCTCACCCTGATCCTCCTTCCTCCCAGCATGGAGAGTCTGGACAAATAAGTGATCTCACACTCGGATATTCCGACGACCTCTTTTCAGCGCCATTCCTTGATTTGGCCCTCTCACCAAGCACGCTAGAAGAGGGACAGATCATGTGCCCTGAATCCCAAACTCTGTCTTGAGCATCCACAGTCACAAGAAGATGACAGTGGGGAACGGCAATTACTGTTTAATGAGGTGGATGATGATAAGACACAGTTGCCAGTAAGTCAATGGCAATTACTGTCTCAAGAGGTTGATGAAGAGGATGAGACACAATTGTCAATCACTGGGGTTGTGGTTAGGTCAACAAGTCAGGAGGATGAGCAGAGTAAGGAAGTCAAAGAGGAGGTGGTGGACGATGAACTGACCCAACCTGGGAAGGTGGAAAGCCGAGCGAGGACAGCAGTACAGAGTGGGAGGGATCTGCAGCACTGCAACAGGCTGGAAGAGGCGGTGGGGTTGCAAAAGGAAGAAGGCGAGCCACACCGAACAGGCCCGCAACTGTTCCACGGACCACCCCCTTGAGGAAATCTCCCTTGCCAAGGGGTAGGTGTTCCCCAGTATGTCGCTTTTTTTAGGAAAGTGCGGACGACAAAAGAATAGAAATTTGCAATCTGTGCCGTACCAAAATGAGCCGGGGCGTGAACACTAGCAACCTCACCACCCCCAGCATGATCCGCCACATGGCATACAAGCACCGTAATAAATGGGACGAACGCCTGGATCCACAATCTGTGTCGGCGGGCCACACCATTGCCTCCTCTTCCTGTATGTTACGTGCTGGCCAATCCCCTGTTGAAGGCGCAGGCCTGGATGCCTCCTGTCCTGCACCTGGACCTTCGCAAGCACCATCAGCGACCACATCCACTTCCGTATCCCAGCGCAGCATCCAAATGTCCTTACCCAGCCATCCACCCATAGCACTAAATAAGCAGATTTCCAAATTACTGGCCCTGGATGTTATCATTTAGACTTGTGGACACTGAGGCCTTCCACAGCGTGATGTTGGCGGCCATCGCGGTTTACCCAGTCCCCAGTTGCCACTATTTTTCAAGGTGCGCCGTGCCCGCCCTACACCAACATGTGTCCCATAACATCACACGTGCCCTGACCAACGCAGTTACTGGGAGGGCCCACTTAACCACGGACACATGGACAAGTGCATTCAGCCAGGGATGCTACATTTCCCTGAAAGCACACTGGGTGAACATTGTGGAGGCGGGGAGAGAGTCATACCCTGGGATGGCACAGGTGCTACCGACGCCAAGGATTGCGGGCCCTACGTCGATCAGGGTTTCCGCCAGCACCTATGTTAGTGGCCACAACCCACACTTCTCCTCCTCTTCCTCCTCCCCCACTTCCACCTCCGAATTATCCTGGTGCAGCACCAGTCAGCCATTTTCGGTAGCTGGAAGCAGTGTAGCACTGCAGTGGGGAAACGGAAACAGGCCGTGCTGAAGCTGATATGATTAAAGGACAAACAGCACACCGCCACAGAGCTGTGGCAGGGAATAAGAGACCAGACTAAGCTGTGGCTCTCGCCACTCAACCTACAAGCAGGCATGGTTATGTCTGATAATGGCCGTAACTTGGTGGTGGCTTTGGAGCTCGGCAAGCTCACACACATCCCATGCCTAGCCCACGTCTTAAACTAAGGGGTTCCGCAGTTTCTCAAAACCTACCACAATTTGCCTGTGCTACTGGTGAAGGTGCGCCACGTGTGTGCACATTTCCGCAAGTCATCAACAGCTTCAGCTGGTCTGTCAACACTGCAGCAGTGTTTGAAATTGCCAGCTCGCCGGCTGTTGAGCAACCTGAGAACGCGCTGGAATTCGACGTTCCACATGTTGGCTAGGCTTTGTGAGCAGCAGAGGGCAGTACTGGAATACCAGCTGCAACATGGTCGTCGCCTTTCCAGTCAGCCTCTGCTATTCACAAGCGAGGAGTGGGCATGAATGTCTTACCTCTGTGAGGTTTTAAGAAACTTTGAGGAAACAAGACAGATGGTGAGCGGCAATAAAGCTATTATTAGAGTAACCATCCCACTTCTGTGTCTACTTCAACACTCGCTGCTCACAATTAAGGACGACACTTTGCATGTGGAAGAGGTGGAAATGGGGTAAGACATTACACAGGGTGATAGCCAGACCACCCTCAGTTTGTCTTCTCAGCGCGAATCGGACGATGAGGAGGAGGAGGAGCAGGAGATGGTTGCATCCGCTACAGAGGGTAGTACCCATGGAAGTTTAATTCCATCTGCTCAGCGTGGGTGGGAAGAAGAGGAAGAGGATGTGAAGATTGAGAGTCATCCTCCTGATGACGACAGCGAAGTTGGTACTTTGGCACACATGGCTGACTTCATGTTAGGTTGCGCAACCCACACGTTATACGCATTTTAGACAACATGGATTACTGGATGTTCACCCTTCTCAACCCCCTCTACAAAGAGAACTTCTCATCTCTCATTCCTCTGGTGATGAGGACGAGCAAAACGCTGCAATACCTGAAGGTCCTTGTTGAAAAATTGCTCCAAAAATTTCCATCTAAAAATGCTGGCGGCAGAGTCCTTAGTTAATTGGGCAACCGAGGAGGGGAGACAAGGGGAACACACATCAGTTCCAACAAAGGCAGGGCAACACTCTCCAAAGTCTGGGACAGTTTCATGACACCCCGTCAGCACCCTCATCCTGATGCGCGGCCTACTGTTACAAAGAGGGAAAAATTTTGGAAGATGGTAAAGGAGTACATAGCAGACTGTGTCAGAGTCCTCAATGATTCCTAAGTGCCTTACAACTACTAGGTGTCTAAGCTGGACACGTGGCATGAACTTGCGCTATACGCCTTGGAGGTGCTGGCCTTCCCTGCCGCCAGAGTTTTGTCTGAGCGGGTATTTAGTGCTGCTGGTGGCATTATAACAGATAAGTGTATCCGTCTGTCAACAGAAGATGTTGACAAGTTGACTCTTATAAAAATAAACAAGGCCTGGATTGACCCTCACCTCGACTCCACCAGAGGAAAGCTGATGAACATAAAAGCACTTTTAATGTGTTGTTTATAATGTACTGATTACACTGTATTCCCATGCACCCCTTTCACCACAAAAAAAGGTATATGGTTGAATCTTCCTTTTCTCATCCTCCTCCTCCTCTTCCATCATATCAACATGCTTATTCGTTGCATATAATGCCCTCGTATATATGCCCTAGCATATGATGTTTTACAGGGTCAGCTCACCTACAGGCCCTCACATATAATTTTTTAGCGGGTCGGCTCACCTGCAGGCCCTCGTATATAATTTTTTAGAGGGTCAGCTCACCAGCAGGCCCTCACCTACAATCTTTTACAGGGTCAGCTCACCTGCAGGGCCTCGCATATAATGATTTACTGTGTCAGCTCATCTGCAAAGCCTCACCTACAATCTTTTACAGGGTCAGCTCACCTGCAGGCCCTCGCATATAATGTTTTACATGGTCAGCTCACCTACAGGCCCTCGCATATAATATTTTAAAGGGTCAGCTCACCTGTAGGCACTCACCTACAATCTTTTACAAGGTCAGCTCACTGAGAGCCCTCACATATAATGTTTTACAGGGTAAGCTCACCAGCAGGCCCTCTCATATAATGTTTTACAGGGTAAGCTACCCGCAGTCCCTTACCTACAATATTTTAAAGGGTCAGCTCACCTGCTGGCCCTCACTAACAACCTTTTAGAGGCTCAGCTCACCAGCAGGCCCTCACCTTAAATATTTTAGAGGGTCAACTCACCAGCAGGCCCTCACCTACAAGTCCAGTTTCAGTAGCCAAGAGTCTGGTCAACACAATCCTCACCCTGACAGCACAATGGGTGAACGTTGTGGAGGCCTGGAGCGAGTCGGCTGCTGGCACCAGACTTGCCTTCTAATAGATCCTCGTTAAAGGATTTAAAGTGTACTCATTCTAATTACAGGGCCTCGAAAGAGTCCTGAATTGTTATTTTTCGTCACAACCTCCCTGAGTCGGGAGTGGGTAATTTACTTGCTTGGTCACCATGGTAGGCGCAGAAAGTCCAATCGAAAGTTGATAGGGCAGACATCTGAACTGATCGTCGCCGTCACATGGACATGCGATCGGCTCGAGGTTAACAAGAGTCACCAAAGCGGCAGCAGGCACTCGCCCATAATTTTTTCAATGGTCAGCTAAGCAGCAGGTGCTCGGCCAAAATTTTTTCAATGGTTAGTTCAGCAGCAGGCCCTCGCCCATATTTTTTTCCATGGTCAGATCAGCAGCAGACCCTCACCCCTAATGTTTTAGATGGTCAGCTCAGCAGCAGGCCCTCAACCATAATGTTTTCGATGGTCAACTCAGCAGCAGGCCCTTAACCATAATGTTTTCGATGGTCAGGTCAGCAGCAGACCCTACCCCTAATGTTTTAGAGGGTCAGCCCAGCAGAAGACGCTCGTCCCTAATGTTTTAGATCGTCAGATCAGCAGGCCCTTGCTCCAAATGTTTTTGAGGGTCACCAGCAGGCTATCAATCATAATTTTTCAAGGGTGTGCATGATGCTCTCCTTTATTTGTAACAAAGGGTGCATTGGAGTGCCGGTTCCTTGTAATTTTTGGCAGCCCTTTCACTTAGGCTTTATGAGTGTAGGAGTCCCACTACCTGAAAAATTCTACCACAATGTGAATGAGGCCCTCCCTTATGTGATATGCAGGCTGTATCGTAGTGCCTCTTGCTTGTAATTTTTGGCAGCACTTGCACTTTATATACATGTAAATATACAGGAAAGAATGTTTCCTAACAATTTTTCCTCTGAAATCAATTTTATCTTTGGTTTTGTGCATATTATTGTCAGTCTGTAAAAGTGGCGTACTACTCGGACAACATTGTTCAAGATGCATCCAGACGTCCTCCACATGCTGTTCCCGAACCATTTTGGTGGTGTTTCCATCAATTTCTGGCCTTTTCCTTTGAACCAGGCAGCCTCCCCTCTTCAGAGCAGGTAATGCCTGGTTTAATGCTCGGGCTCTCCCATTGACTTACATTTCTACTCGGGTGCTCTGTAAAGCACTCGAGCATCCCGATGTGTTCGGCCCGAGCACCCGAGCACTTTGGTGCTCGCTCAACACTATTAAATATGGCTCACCATACAGCTCCGCTGCACTTTGATAGAATTGTTAGCGTGGAAACTGTCAAACAGTTAACCTTTTCGCTACCAGCGCTGGAGTGATGTCGCTGGAGTGATGGGTAAGCATGGCGCCCGCTCACACATGCAGCAGGTACCATGGCCAGCGGATCTCCACTGTTTCAAACAGCAGAGACCTATGGCTAATGACCGTGACTGGCAAAAATGACAATTGCGGTCATCAACCCTATAACTACCAGAGATTTATTTAGTTTTTGCGTTTTCATTTTTCTTTGCACGTCCAGCAGGCACCATGGCTGGTGGGTCTGCACTGTTTCAAACAGCAGAGATCCCTGGCTAATGACCGCGACTAGCAAAAATGTCAATTGCGGTCAGCAACCCTATCACTACCGGAGGTTCTCTCATTTTTTGCGTTTTCATTTTTCTTCCCTATCTTCCTCGAGCCATAACCTTTTTATATTTCCATTCACATAGCTGTATGAGGGCTTATTTGTTGTGGGATAAGTTGTACTTTTTAATGCCACCATTATTTATGGCATACAATGTAGTGGGAAGCAGTAAAAAATTCCAAATGGGATGAAATTGAAAAAAAGAATGCAATTCCTCCACAGTTTTACAAGTTTTGTTCCCACGGTGTCTCGTTTGTGGCAAAACTGACCATGCCATTCATTCTCTGGATTAGTACGATTACAAGGATACCTTACATATATATATATATATATATATATATATATATATATATATGTATTAAGGCTGACTAGTCAGTCTGCATTTGTGGGAGGGGCGGAGGCTCTTCTTAAACAAGCCACTGCCTCACTCCTGGGCGTGTGTTCTTCAGGTGCACAGGTGCTGCTGGGTGTCATTAGTGAACTAGCTTCTCTGGTGGCAGGATCTCTTTCTTTGCAGCATGGAGCCAGAATGGAGCTTTATTTCGCTCGCTGCTATCGTAGCAATGCACTCGCTGCAATACGTAAGTAAGTTGGGCCATGGCCATCCCTCCTGGCCGGTCCGAACCCGACTTTTCTAGTGAACGGGAGGCTTCGCCTCAGAATCTGCCGCCTCAGGTTTGTTTTGTTGGGGCAAAAAAAATTATATTTCTTTTTCAACTTCGTTTGTTTGATAATAGGAGTTAGATCCTATATATCTTGCAAATCTTACTTCGCTTGTTTGTCGCATGGAAAGTTACTTCAGTTTGTACGCAATAAAGGAACAGTTACCCGGGCTGCATGTGACGTCATGATTGGAGATCGGACGCAGCTGTTGTTTGTTCAGGCCTATTGCTGTAGCTGTTCCTTGCCATGTAACTTCCCCTCCCCCAGCCACCACCATCTTTATTACTTCTGTCTCATGCCTGCTTGCACCTTGCTTTATACGCCTCACACCCTCAGATGCATCTGCACGTCTTTTATTGTCCATCACTTTCATGCTGCTCTTTTCAAGACGGCCTTTACATTTTGCTGTTACACATGTTTTACTCTCTGCTCACCGGAGCTGTGTCTACATGTCTGCTATTTTCATCATGCTTCATACGTCAATCTCCTTCGAGTTGCATTCACCCGTTGGCTGTTACAGCCATTCCGTACCCAAGCCGACATCCGGAACTGTATTACACGCCTGTTATTACATGTTTCATACTCTGCCCATGGCCAGAGCTGCTACTGTTACTCCATTTTTTATTTATTTATTTTCTGGCCGCACCAGACCGGTGTTCACACTTGGCTGTTGCATCATGTTGTTGTGTGTGGTTAGAGCTGCGTTCATGCGTCGGCTAGTATACCCTGTTTGCTCTGCTCACAGTCAGAGCTGTGTTCACATGTCTGCTGTTACAACAGGTTCATACTAGGCTTGTTTCGGAGATGCATTCACGTTCGCTGTCACATCATGTTCATGCTCCACTTATATTTAGAGCTGCTGTTATACCGATTTTCATTCTCGGCTCACTCCCAGAGGAGCATTCACACTTACGCGGTCAAACTCACGACCAGAGCTGCGTTCATACATCCACTGTTACTACAGGTTCTTTCCAGGCCCATTTCAAGTCACTTTTCACAGCATGTGTCATGCTCCATTCACAACTAGAGCTGCCGTTATACCAATTGTATGCTCTGCCTATAACCAGAGTTGTGTTCACACTTCTACTGCTACAATAGGTTTTATACCCCGCTCGCCAGAGCCGCTTTCCATGTTGGCTGTCACTTCGAGTTAATATTTCATTCACATCCAAAGCTGCGTCCACACGTCTGCTTTTACATCTTGTCCTCTACTCCATTCACTACTAGAGCTGTGTTCATGTGTCCGCTGATGCATCACGTTAATACTCTGCTCACATTCAGTTTTGCATTCTTACGTCTGCTTATACCATGTTTTTCATGCTCTAGCCATACTCAGAGCCGCGCTCATACATTGTTTCTCACATCCAGAGCGGCATTCACCCATCTGCTGTTACATCATGTGTTACACTCTGCTCCCACTCAAAGCTGCATTCTCCTGTTACTTGCTACACTCAGTAATCTCAACAGGGCACTCCGCACCCACTGCTTGGTACCGCTCTCCCGGCAAACATGACTGCTTTCTTTTCAGGCTTAGGTTTTTTTTCCTCTGTGGTGTAAAGAAAAAAAAAAAATAAAAATTCCTTTTAAATCATGGTTCGTATTCACTCAGATTGGTCTCCTGCCTAGTTCAACAGCTTCTCAGCGGAGGCCAGTGGGCCAATAGGAGCGAGTTTCCTACCATGTTTTCACAAGTTGTTCATTTGTTTGTTGCGATAAGGTTCTTCGCTGTGCAAACTTGCAATGCCTCAGGCGCTTGTTTTTATCCCATCTCTGTTAAGCGCATTGTTTATGCACGTTGTTTCGGATTACCAATGTCTATATTTTCAATGCCTTTTGGCAGTTGTGTTTCTTTTAGGCCACTTTTAGCCAATCTAGTCATCCAAGTTGCCGCCTATCCCATCAGGTCTGGCTCAAGTTTTAATCACTTGTCGTCACTGTCACGTCATTCAGATCAGTCTCTTGGCTCTGGGGGGCCCTATGACTGCTTCAGCTCCTTGGTTCCGGGGGCCTCTATGCCTGCTTCGGCCCTATGGCTTCGGGGGTCCAACGACTGCTTCGGCCCTATGGCTTCGGGGGTCCGACGACTGCTTCGGCCCCATGGCTTCGGGGGTCCGACGTCTGCTTCCCTGATCTCCTGCATACAGCCATGTTTTAAAACTAAAGTCTGTCGCCTGCGGTGTTCAGTCAGGTTCACTTGTTACTCAACTAAGTTTCCTGCTCCTTACGTTCTTTAGGTGTTACACTGTATTCTTGTCCATTGTCCGCCATGCTCCAGGATCACACTTCAATTACTCGAGCTCAAGTCTTTAGGGTCACCTGCCATGTTGGTCAGGTCACATTTTTTGCAACGATATTCGTCTGTCACGGTATTGGGGCCACGTAGGTTCAGTTCAGGTTCCGCCTGCCACGTTAGCCAGGCCCACTGTTCAATTGCCAGCACGTTATTGAGGCCACATGTTATAGTCTAATTTCCTGTTGTCTGCTAATTCATGTACAGTATGTTCATATGCAGTCATATTCTCTTCTGCTCAATTCAGGCTCCCCTGTCCGTATCACCATACCGCAGGACAATCCTCCTCATTTCACTCTTCATCACTGCTAGTACCCTCGGCTAGACATGATTTATTATCGCACTGCTTTATTCTGCTGCACAGTCCTCATTTCCTTAGCTGGTCTCTCCTCATTGTCGCATAACTTTTCCACAGGATTTCCTTTCATGGCACCGCCCCCTCCTGCTGGTCTCTCCTCTCCGTTGCCCTGCTCCCTTTGCAACTACACTGGTCTTAGCGCACTGCTCCCTCTACTGGAGAGTCTTTTTTTCTGCACGGCTGCATCCGCTGGACAGTTGGTCTTATTGGTCATTACTGCACTTCTCCCTCTACTGGTCTTCTTAACCAAACGGCTCCCTCTGTTGGACACTGTTTTCCATACGGCTTCCTTTGCAGGTCGGTCCTCAGTGCTGCGCCGCTTCCTCTGCTGTTCACTCCGCGTGGCTGTCCTGCTCCCTCCGAGGGGAGCTATCACAACTGCAGAATTTGTGCAGGTCATGCTGGAGGAAGAACAAGTAGGGTAATTCCCTCTAGCATTTCAGTCCCTGTTCGTAGTCGAGCATACCTTGACAACCAAGTTCCCGTACAAAGCCTTTTTGTCTTTTACTACATCTAGGAATTCATTTTCGCCGTAGCTTTGTCGCTAATTTTGTATTCCCTCACTCACGGGAGGGCATAGACAGGATCTATACTATGGCTTCCTAGCTTCTTGCCATACTAATACCAGACTCTACAACACATCGAATCAACCAATTCCTCATGTTAGATTCAGATACTAGGTCGGTTTTCCCGTTTCAGCATTAAACCATTCTCAGGGGTTCACAGAAGAACAGAGGGACCATGGCAAGCAGATAGATGATGTCTAGGGAACTATTCAAGGATTCCCTTCCTACTTCCATGGATTCATTTGCCCCTCACTTCTTGCATAGTCTAGGCAGTCAGGTTTCTCTTTCGGTTCCACAAACTCCTGAGGCCAGGGCAATTGTCAGTACTAGAACCATAGTTCACCAGGTTCAGTTAATATTTCATGCTCCCTTCCACAGCGTATTCCCAGTCCTTCATTCCGCTTCGGGGCACTATCTGCAACATCCAGCATTATGTCTCTGGTTTCGTCATTTGCAAGCTGTGATGTACGTCTCCTTATGGTTTTGCCTCATACATCCTGAACGTGCGGTCAAGATTGCCGATGCCTTGCAGTTGGTCAGGGATTTGTTTGCACTTTCCATTGTGTTTCTTCTATAACCTACTTGGCTTGGCTTTTTCCCCCTTTTCTAGGCCTACCCACGGCTATGGCTAAGGGCACACTTCAAGCCATTAAGTTAGGTTAGCTAGCACACGGCTAGCCGGGTTAGGTTGTTCTTGATGTTTATCTCCCTAGAGTTCATCAAGCATCGTTGGCCGTAGCCATGACCACAAGTATTAAGGCTGACTAGTCAGCCTGCATTTGTGGGAGGGGCGGAGGCTCTTCTTAAACAAGCCACTGCCTCACTCCTGGGCGTGTGTTCTTCAGGTGCCCCACCCTCCCTCCCTTTTCTTCTCATTTCCACAGGGTATGCCCCCTTTTCTAGGCCTACCCACGGCTATGGCTAAGGGCACACTTCAAGCCATTAAGTTAGGTTAGCTAGCACACGGCTAGCCGGGTTAGGTTGTTCTTGATGTTTATCTCCCTAGAGTTCATCAAGCATCGTTGGCCGTAGCCATGACCACAAATATATATATATATAGGTTTTGTATGTCTAAATACTGTAAAAATATAATGTAAACTTTGAAAAAAAAATTGTTTTTACATCACCATTATTACTGAGATCGGCATCTAAACAGCAGAGATTGCCAGCCATGATGCCCGCTGCTCATGCGAGCGGGAGCCTTGTTCACATATTGCTCCAGCGCTGTACATGTATGGCGCTGGTAGCAAAACGGTTAAAGTCTTTATATGCCTTGATCCGGCCTCTTACCGGCATCCTGCAGCCAATGAGGATGCCAGTAATTTAATTAAATATGCTGGGTCTCTCTGGACAGCAGGTGGCAGGCCAACATAAGAAATGAGCAATTCTAATATAATAAACATAATGGTACAGAATTAACCCAAACCACAAAACCATAAAAAAGTAAAATAAAAAATATATGAATAAATAAAAATTTAAAATGACCCCCTTTTCCATAGAATAAAAAAATAAATACATAAATAACAAAAAATATAAACATCATAGGCATTACCGCATCCAAAAACGCCCGTACTATTAAAATATAAAAATATTTTCCAAAAAAAAGGGTCAAAATGATCTAAAAGCCACATATACTCAAAAATGGTATCAATAAAAACTACACATCGTCCTGCGAAAAATGAGCCCCCACACCGCTCAGTAGACATAACTATAAAAAAGTAATGGGTGGTCAGAATATGGTGATGTAAAAATATATATTTTTTTCTAAGTTTTAATTTGTTTACACTATTTAGACATAAAAAATCTATACGTATGTGGTGTCATTATAATCGCACTGACCCAGAGAATGAAGGGCATGGGTAAAATGGTGGAGGAATTGCTTTTTTTCCAAATCCATCCCATTTGGAATAATTTTCCTGCATCCCACTACATTGTATATATTAAATGATGCATTAAAAAGTACAACTTGTCCTGCAAAGAAAAGCCCTCATAAGGCTATGTGAACGAAAAAAATAAAAAGGTTATGGCTCACGGAAGATAGGGAAGAAAAATGAAAACGCAAAAAAGAAAAAACCTCCGGTATCCAAGGAGTTAAACAACTTTGTGATAGTCATTATATAACATCAGACCCTTTGATTACAAGGGTTGGTTGATTATGGTATTGGATAGTGTTGTGCGAATTGAAGTTAGCCAAGTGAAATTTGATCTGAATTTTAGAAAAAATGTGATACACCACAAACCCGAATTTTCTCAAGATTCCTGGTAACAAATCAGATTTCTTTTAAAATGGCTGCTGCACATTACAAACTGAAAGTAAGAAACGCGGGAATGAGGGATCATCCATAATGCCATGCAGTCAGCCAATCAGCAGATAGCCAGCCCCTGTGATATCACAGCCCTATAAAATTTTCCAGTAAACTGAGTTTAGGAACAGATGTGACAACTGCTGGGGAAATTGCTTTGTAGACCATTTAATAGTATATTCTGGGGGTAGAGACAGTGAAGGGGCATCGTCAGGAGAGTTTTCACACACTGTTGAGAGAGCATAGGGAGACTGTAGCACAGTGCAGGCTCTGTAGTTTGCATCAATCCCCTGTGTAGGGCACAGAGCACACATCTAATTGAACGGTGCCCATCTTATTTAATATATGAACAATTGTATTACGCCTGTATTCTCAAATTAGGGTGAAAAAGCTGTGTAATCTAACCATTATTTGGGTGCCCATCTAGTTTAATAGATAAGCAAATCTGGTATGCCTTTATTCTCAAATTGGGGTGAATCAACTGTGTAATCTAATCTTTATTGGGGTGCCGACCTAGTTTAAAAGATAAGCAATCCTATCACGCCTACATTCTCAAATTGGGGTGAATAAACTGTGTATTCCCTTAAGTCCTACCAGCAGCACAGATGGGGTTAACCACCCCCCGTGGACTGGCAGGACCGGCGGAATGTTTAATGAGCCCAAGACTAATAACTCAATTTAACAATTAAGTATCTCCTTAAAAGGAGGAAGTCAATCCACAGCCCACTGTGTTTTTTACTGTCCTCCCAGACAGGTGGACTAGGCGGTTTGTTCCCCCCTTTCTTATGGAAAGCGCGGGGAGCCTTCTTTTTGTTTGGGTAACGGTGTTGCACTTTCCTAGGTACCTTGTCAGTTTGGCCGGCAGCTTATCTGCTGCCGGCCCCGCACGGTTGCGCCTGGCTGGGGTATTTTGGCGGCGTCCTCGGTCCAGGATTCTCGGTCCCTGGGCGCCGCTATCTTCCGGAGGTGACGCGGGGATTCTCCTTTTGAGTCATTCCGGGTAATCCGGCCGCGATTTTTTCACTGGCCCGATTTTTTTATAGATGCGATTTTCATGCGAAAATTTTAAGTATTTTTTTCTTTTGCTTCTTCCTGTGGAGGATTTACTGGGGGAAGGGTGGATTGGCTATCCCTCCCCTTCCCCTATTTTGGGAAGCTGTGTGCTCCAGTTCGGTCTCTGGCTGCATATGCTTTTTCAGCTAGCTCCCAGGGTCCTAAAATTGGTGTTGTTCCACTTGGTATT
The DNA here is from genome assembly GCA_033119425.1 of Bufotes viridis. Taxonomy (NCBI): domain Eukaryota; kingdom Metazoa; phylum Chordata; class Amphibia; order Anura; family Bufonidae; genus Bufotes; species Bufotes viridis. Next base: position 108,043,134 of record CM065589.1, read on the forward strand.
TTTTTCCTCCGGTCCTTAGCTGCTTCCGGCCTGTTTTTCTACCTTTCCATGCGTAGATAGGTGGTTTACAAATGTTTTACTTGTCCTTTTTTTCCCGCAGTGATGTCTTTTCCGCGGGATTCGGAAGGCAGGAAAGTGGATTCCAGGAGGAAGCATCTATCCTGCTACCATTGCAGCGGTCAACGGTTATTGTAAGCTGATCATACCTGCACTTGTGAGATTGCAGAAGGTAAACAGCTTAAGGCTGGTCAAATACCAGCTTGGGAGACCTTTGTCCTGGCAGAGAGACCTTCTTGGTCTCCTTAGTTTCTTCCTCCTCGGATGAGGAGAAGCTGACGTTGTGTTTTTCCCCCCTGTAAAGACACAGAAATTGCTCAAGTCCATCAGGTCGGGGGACCATGATGTTGACCGCGGGGAGCCTTCGGATCCCTCTAGTCCGGCACCTCGTGTCTTCAAAGCGGATGATACCCTCCACTCTGTCATGTTTACAGAGTGGAAAGAACCTGGAGGGTCTGGTTTTAACAAAGAAGTTTAAATCCATGTTCCCGATGGCTAAATCCTTGGTGGATTCATGGGGATCCATTCCCAAGGTGGACATGGCTATTGCCAAGTTGTCCAAGCGCACTCTGGTTCCTGCAGATGATGGGTCTAGCCTGCAGGACCCCCTTGCAGAGTGCACACTAAGGCCTCTTGCACACGAACGTGTGCGCCCCATGCCCGTGCTGCGGCCCGAAATGCTCGGGCGCCGGCCGTGGGTCTGCGATCTGCCCGTTCCGCAAAAAGATAGAACATGTTCTATCTTTTTGCGGGACGGAAGTACGGAACGGAACCCTGCGTAAGCACTCTGTAGTGCTTCCATAGTGTTCCGTTCCGTCATTCCATTGCGCACCGTTCCGCATCTCCGGATTTGCGGACCCATTGAAATGAAGGGTCCGCATCCGTGATGCGGAATGGCCACGGAATGGTGCCCGTGTATTGCGGATCCGCAAATGCGGCCCGCAGCACGGGCACGGGGCGCACACGTTCGTGTGCAAGAGACCTAAGACGGGGTCATACGGCAGCTGCGGCTACCACTTCCACAGCCATAGCGGCTTCTGAAATCTCTACGTTCCTCCAGTCTCTCCTGAATCAAATTCAAGTTGACGTGAACCAGAGGGGTTTTCCAGGACGACATACTGGCTGCCTTCAAGACCATCAACCAGGCTACGGACTTCTTGTGCGATACCGCACAGCTCCAGTTGAAGCTAGCGAGGGAGCTTCCCCACTAGCAAAGCAAGCCCTGGGAAAGAGGCCAAACACAGATCCTTGCTCCTGAAGCTAAGCAGCAGGTCTGTGGCTGATGGGAGACCAAGTTTGCCTTTGGCACACTGTGACGATACTATCAAATGACGTCAGGGGCCTATACTTAGCATAGCCCTGGGGTTGGCGGACCATATGCCTTTTTGGCTTAAGACTTGGGTCGCTGACAATTACTCAAAATACAGCTTATGTGGCCTTCCATTCGAGCCCAACCATTTGTTGGATAAGATCATGGAGGGCCTTTCAGACAAGAAGGTGAAGAGCCTTCCCCAGCTGTCCTTTCGAGGGCAGGGCAGACAAGACCGCGGTGGTAGGTCTGGCCAGAAAACAAGCTCTCGAAGTGACTGGAGAGCGCAGCGAAAGGGTTTGAGGTGCTCTCGTGGAGGAGCCAAAGATGGAAAATCCACATCCTGACTACGGGGCTCTTCGAGGCTCTTGGTTAATTCCCGTTACTCCTGCTAATAAAATAAGCTTCCCTACTCCTATGCTTCATGTACCCATCGGGGGTCGTCTCTCCCGCTTCTGAGAAGAGTGGATCCAAGAGATCTCGGATCCCTGGGTCCTGAACATCGTTTACGAGGGTTATTTAGTCAACCTCACCTCTATTCCTCTGGACAGGTTTGTCAAGATCAACCTTCTACAAGCTGCCAGGCAGGCGATTCTGGAGGCCTACATTCAGGACTACATTTGCAAGTGGGCTCTGAAGGAGGTTCCGGCAGGAGAACGGGGCCTAGGGATCTATTCACTAGTTTTTCTGGTTCCCAAGGCTTCAGGAGATCTCCGGATGATTATCGATCTGAGATATTTCAATCGGTTTATAAGGAAGGGGAAGTTTTGTATAGAAACCATCAGGTCAGTAGTTCACGTCCTCAATCCTGGAGATGTGATGGCAACCCTGGACCTCATGGATGCATATCTGCACATCCCGATCCATCCTGCTTCCAGGAAGTATCTCAGGATCACGGTCCAGGTGCCTGGTGTCGTCAGGCATCTTCTGTTTGTTGCCCTTCCCTTTAGCATTTCTTCTGCCCCTCACACTTTTACCAGAGTGGTGGTTTCTGGACGACTGGCTTTGAAAGCCTCTGCTCTAGCGGTCCTAACCCAACTTCTTCAGGTAACAATTTCCTTTCTGTTCCGCCTAGGTTGGATCATCAGCTGGCAGAAGTCGAACGTGAGCCCGTCGACTTCAGTAAGAGATCTAAGCTTCATAATCGACTCCACTGGGATGTTGCTCCAGTTGACTCCAGAAAGAAGATCCCGGGTTCAGAACACGGCAAGTTCCTTTCCGTTCCCCGGCGAGTTCCAATCCGCACTCTCATGAAGATGTTGGGGCTCATGTCAGCGTCTGCGGAAGCAGTCCCTTGGGCTCTATGGCACCTCTGCCCTCTACAATCGGAGGTCCTCTCCAAATGGAATGGCAGCCCTGCTGGGCTAAACTCCCTGTGCTCCCTGTCTTGGCGAACTCGGTATTCCCTCAGATGGTGGTGCCATCTTTTAGGCGGGAAGTCTATGACCCAGCCAATCTGGGTCATATTGACTACGGATGCGTCCCAAGTAGGCTGGGACGCTCACCTAGACGACACTCCAGTTCACGGGACCTGCTTTCCTCAGGAGTGGTTTCTTTCATCCAATCTCCGCGAGATTCAAGCTATCCGGCTAGCCCTCCTTCACTTAGCCCCTCAGATCTGGGGAAAAGCGGGGAAAGTCCAGTCAGACAATATGACTGCGGTACTTTACATCAACAAGCAGGGAGGCACGAGATCACTTCCCCTCCTGTCAGAGATCGGGGTGATTCTGGATTAGGCAGAGTTATACCTTTCCCACTTATCTGCGATCCACATCCAAGGCTCCCTCAATACGATAGCGGCTGAGCCGCAGTCTTCCGTCGGTGGAGTGGTCTTTACATCTGGAGATATTCAAGCAGATAGTCCTCAAGTGGGGTATGCCAGAGGTGGATCTCATGGCAACAAGGTTCAATGCCAAGGTGGAGAGGTTTTGCTCCCTTTACAGGGAGGACAACCCCCTGGTGTTAGACACTCTGTCAATATCCTGGAGGTTCAGGCTGGCATACATCTTCCCTCCGTTTTCCATGATTCCGAGGGTTTTGATGAAAATCCGTCAGGATCAGGCCTCGGTGATAGCCATCATACTGTTTTGATCGAAGAGATCCTGGTTTACCTACCTAGCTCACCCAGTTGAGTCGAGGACAATATTGGAGGCTCCCCGCACAGCAGACCTTGGTGTCATGGGACACTCACCTCTGCTCAGATCTGCACAGATTCAACCTGACAGCCTGGAGGTTGATCAGTCCCTTCCCAGAATAGAAGGGCTTTCAGAGTCGGTCCTGAGAACGCTGTCTCATTCTAGCGCGGACTCTACCAAGAGAGCCTACTCTCATATTATGAGGATATTCTCATCCTGTTGTACCTCAACTGAGGTGGCGTCTGCAGATCCGCCCCTCTCCGCTATCCTTCAGTTCCTGCAAGACGGCCTTGATAGAGGCCTTGCCCTTCTACTCTGAAGGTTCAAGTTTCAGCCACCTCAGCTTGCCTTAACAGGCTTTTTCTCAGGACCCGCTGATCAAACGGCCTTAAAGGAGCTGAAAGATCAAAGCCTACAGTACTGAAACCCATTTTTCAATGGGATTTATCAGTAGTTCTCAGGGGGTTAGCATCTCCCCCCTTTGAACCGTTAGAGGAGGTGGACATCAAGTTTGTCACTTGGAAGTTTGTGTTTCTCCTTGCATGATCGGGTCCTTCTTAGATTCCTCCCGTATTTTAGGCCTAAAGTTCCTTACTTCCAGAACATCAACCAGGTGATATCCCTCCCGGTTCTGTCGACATCTACCACCTCCTCTTAGGAACCTGCTAGACATCCTCTGGACGTCTCGAGATGTCTCCGGATCTATGTGGATAGATCAAGGAGTTCAGGAAAGATGAGAATCTGCTAATCCTGTTGCCAATAAGTTTAAAGGCTGTAAGGCATCCAAAGCTTCCATCAGTCGGTGGATTGAGGAGGCTATTAAGGAATCCTTTGTTCCCAATCTCTGGACCCTCCGGGATTCGTGAAGGCCCACTCTACTAGAGCTGTGGCTACTTCTTTTGCCGAGAGGGGTCTTATGCCTCTCAACATGATTTGCAAAGCTGCCTCCTGGAGCTCTGAATCGACATTCATCTCCTATTATAGACTAGATGCCAGTCTAGCTGAGTTTTCGGCCTTTGGGCAGACTATTCTTAGTTCTGCCAGGCAGGAAGGCCCTCCCTAGGGGTTTCTTCTGGCTATCTGCCCATCTGTGCTGCTGGTAGGACATAAGGGAATCGTTCATTTCTAACGATAATTATGTTTTCCCTTAGTCCTAACAGCAGCACACAAATTTCCCACCCTAGTAAGTCTAGTTTTTTTCTTACTATAAACACAGTGGGCTGGGGGTTGACTTCCTCCTTTTAAGAAGATACTTAATTGTTAAATTGAGTTATTAGTCTTGGGCTCATTAAACATTCCGCCGGTCCTGCCAGTCCACGGGGGGTGGTTAACCCCATCTGTGCTGCTGTTAGGACTAAGGGAAAACAAATTATCGTTAGAAATTAACGATTCTAACCATTAGTGTGGTGTCCACCTGATTTCATAGATAAGCAATTCCATTAGGCTTTGATTCTGATATTGGAGTGAATTAGTGTCATTCAACCATTAGGCCCCTTTCTCACGAGCGAGAATTCCGCGTGGGTGCAATGTGTGATGCGAACGCATTGCGCCCGCACAGAATCCGGACCCATTCATTTAAATGGGTCTGTGTACATGAGCGCTGGTTTTCACGCATAACTTTTGCATTGTGTGAAAATAGCAGCATGTGCTATATTCTGCGATTTTCACGCAACACTGGCCCCATAGAAGTGAATGGGGCTGCGTGAAAATTTTCAACGTTAGCCAGTGGCAGCTCACGCGTGACACCTGATGTTTGCTCACGCCCTTTGAGAAGGCCACTTTTGTCAGTTGCCAGGACTACGGGATGAATGATGTAATTCACTCCTTTACATCCTGGATGTGGAAAAATCTTGCTGGCCAGGGGACAGGAGACGTGGTGGCTACATTTCACGGCCACCTGAGCCCTGTGGGTGCTGAACTGGTAGAGGTGGAGGAGGATATTAATGCCCAGGAATTGCATACAGAAATAGGTGTTTTGTCTGCCCAAGTGGCAGGAAAAGAACAGGAGGAGCTGGAGGATGATGAGGAAGACCAGGCAAATGACCCTGACAGACTGGTAGTGTGCAGTGGAGGCAGGGAGTCCCTCCAATTCCCATGTGCAAATGGACAGATGCATTCTGAGTTGCTTGTGTAGTGACAGCCGCTTTATCACCATTCGGCAGAGGGGTAACTACTGGCTCTCTACGATGTCAGACCCTCCCTACTGGGCCAAAATGGGGACCTCCTTTTACACCTGCTGAGAGGGATGAAAAGCTCAACTACTATCGAGACATCCTATGTAGTTGGTTGGTCGCTGCCAATGGGCCACATTGCCCATCCTCGCTAAGGTCTTAACAGGGGGACCCTCTGAGCTCACCCTCCACTGCCATGACTGCGGGAGGAAGAGGTGGGGCAGGAGCAGCACCAGCTCCATCAGCAGCAACTTAAGAAGAAACCACCATGCAGCAGCAGGACATGGAGCAGAATCTGAACCAGCAGGTGGTGGCATACTTGGTCTGCACCCTGCCACCCCAGATCCAAGATACCCTGGACTACTGGGCAGTCAAACTCGATTTCTCATCAAGTTTGCCCCGGGTAAACTTTTTTGCCTGGCCAGTAGTGTGGCATCAGAGCGATGTTTAGTGAAGTGGGGGGCATAGTTACCCTAAAGAGAACTCAGCTTTCAACAGGAAATGTTGACAGATTAACCTTTGTAAAGATGAATCAGGCATGGATTAGCCAGGATTTCTACACACTGGTGTCTGATGCATCTGTACTAGATCATTCTGGCAGTAATGCTCTGACTGCAGTGTGCTGGCACACCGGAACATTGTGAAAAATGGCCTGTTACTTCTGGCCATGTGCTTCAGCCACTATTCTGATGCTACCACCCGCCTGATTCTACGCACCTGCTGCCTCTGCTGCTCTATTCTCCTACTGCCACCAACCATCTTGTGCTGATACTGCCACTGCTGTTTCCCCCCCCCCCACTTCATGAACGAGCCATCCTGTTGACTACTCATGTTGTTGCCACCCTTCCCACTCTGTGGCTAGGCCACTATGTTGACTCCTCCTGCTGTTGCCACCCTCACTGATATTATTGTTTATTTTACCTTTCTTCTGATCTGTCAGACTAACCAAAAAGTTAAAAACACAATGGATCCTGTCTTTGGAGCAGCCATTAGGCCTCTATCACACATTTAGCATTTTGCATCAGGATTTGATCATGATTTGGAAGCAGGGGTGGGTCCAAAACACAGAAGACATTCAAACATTTTAATTACGTATTATCTCTGTTTTGGACCCACTCCTGTTTTTTTGTACTTACCAATAGAGATGGCCCAAACTATTCGCCAGCGAACAGTTCCCGGTAAACATAGCTTGTTCGCGTCTGCCGCGGCGGGTGAACATATTCGATGTTCGCGTTCGCCCCTATATTTTATTATTGAGCAAACTTTGACCCTGTACGTCAGTCAGCAGACACATTTCAGCCAATCAGCATACCCTCCCTCCCTCCCTCCCTCCCTCCCTCCCAGACACTTACACCTCCTATCTAAACGCAAGGACAGCATCCATCTTAGATTCATTCTGAAGCTGCAGTAATAGTAATTGTAAATCGCAATGCGATTAATATAACCTGTATTATTTGCATTGCGATTACAACTTAGATCTGAGTTCCTAACGGTTGTATTGCTAGAATATAACGAAGATAACGAATATAGCACTATATTCTCAATCTTTTTTATATTCTAGCAATACAACAACCATTAGGAACTCAGATCTAAGTTGAATTCTCAATGCGATTAATATAACCTGCATTAATCGCATTGCGAATTCAACTTAGAGCTGAGTTCCTAATGGTTGTTGTATTGCTAGAATATATGTTATATTCTAGCAATACAACCATTAGGAACTCAGCTCTAAGTTGTAATCGCAATGCGAATAATACTTACAATTATTAATCGCTTTGCGAATCCATTTGATGCCTCTATTTGATTGTATATGACAGTTGACTATCACTACCACCAACGTTCTGCTGCCTCCAAAGCAAGATATCTGAACCCCCCAGGGGCCATTTGGGCGTTTTTGATGGAAAATGCATCAAAAATGCATCTGCGTCTTTATAATTTTTTCATTTTTTATTTAATTTTTTTGTGTATTTTGCCACATTTGGTTGCATATTTACATTTGGTATAGGCAAATATAATAGTCTAGATCATTACTCTGCCCAAATCTATATTCAGCTACATGGCATAGAAAATATGCTGTCAAACAATGATCCTAGGTTTTGGTATAGACACATGATCTAGACTACCATATTTGCCTATACCAAATGTAAATATGCAACCCAAATCAAAAACGCCCAAATGGCCCCTGGGGGGTTCAGATATCTTGCTTTGGAGGCAGCAGAACGTTGTTGGTAGTCATAGTCAACCGTCATATACAATCAAATAGAGGCATCAAATGGATTTGCAAAGCGATTAATAATTGTAAGTATTATTTGCATTGCGATTACAACTTAGAGCTGAGTTCCTAATGGTTGTATTGCTAGAATATAACGTATATTCTAGCAATACAACAACCATTAGGAACCCATCTCTAAGTTGAATTCGTAAATAAGATGTCCCAAACTATTCACCGGCGAATAGTTCCTGACGAACATAGCTTGTGCGCGTTCGTCGCGGCGGGCGAACATATGCGATGTTAGGTCCACCCCCTATCATTGAGTAAACTTTGACCCTGTACCTCACAGTCAGCAGACACATTCCAGCCAATTAGCATACCCTCCCTCCCAGATCCTCCCATTCATTCAGAAGCTGCAGTCTTAGTGAGAGGAGGGAGAGTGTAGTTACTGCTGATTTAATAGGGAAATCGATAGCTAGGCTAGTGTATTCAGTGTCCACTCCAGTCCTGAAAGACTCATCAGATGTCTGCTGTGAGGACAGCGTCCTGACAGCACCCCAAAAAGCCCTTTTTAGGGCTAGTACATCAGTCTCCCTCCCAGACCCTCCCACCTCCTATCAAAAAGCAAGGACGGCATCCATCTTAGATTCATTCTGAAGCTGCAGTGTTAGTAGTTGTAATCGCAATGCGATTAATATAACCTGTATTAATCGCATTGGGATTACAACTTAGATCTGTTCCTAATGGTTGTATTGCTAGAATATAACGAAGATTGCGAATATAGCGCTATATTCTCAATCTTCGTATATTCTAGCAATACAACCATTAGGAACAGATCTAAGTTGTAATCCCAAAGCGATTAATACAGGTTATAGAATTTCTAGCAATACAACCATTAGGAACCCAGCTCTAAGTTGAATTTGCAATGCGATTAATATAACCTGTATTAATCGCATTGCGATTACAACTACCACACTCTGCGTCAACTAGGTATTTTTCCATCGGAGTTTTGCCATGGATCCCCCTCCGGCATGCCACAGTCCAGGTGTTAATCCCCTTGAAACAACTTTTCCATCACTGTTGTGGCCAGAAGGAGTCCCTTTGGTTTTCAAAATTCGTCTGTCTATTGAAGTCTATAGCGGTTCGCACTGTTCGCACGTTCGCGAACATTTGCGGAAGTTCGCATTCGCTGTTCGCGAGCGGAAAATTTTATGTTCACGACATCACTACTTACCAATACTGATGAACTACTGATGCAAAAAACTTACCAAATACTGACCATGTGATAGAGGCCATTAAAGTCATGCATGCAGGACTTCTTTTCCATTTGAATAAAACAGATTTCAGAGGCAAATGGCCAATTCTTATGCAAATTGAGCATGAGGACTCTATTACACGGTCAGTACTTTGCATCAGGATTTGATAATGTTTTAGAAGCCAAAAGCAGGAGTGGGAACAAAGCACAGAAGACATGCAAATAGTCCCATCACGTAGCATGTCTGTTTTGGACACACTCGTGTTATTTTTTGGGCTTACAAATACTGATCAATTATTGACCAAATATTGACCGTTTGAAGGCGGATGCTCAAAAGACAGGATCCGTTTTTTGGGGGTAGTTCCTCTGATAGATCAGAAGAAGGGAACACAAACTGACTGCTCTCCATTTTGTCATGGGTCCTGCTACTTGTATCAGCGTGTAACAGAACAGGTTCTCTACCAATCTATGTGGAATCAGCAGAAGGTGAAAAGAAGACACTGCTTTCACTCTATAGTAGTATCTTGGGCCACTGCATGTTTAAGTACATTATACCTAACATTGACCTGTAAGGCTGAGTTCACACTTCAGTTATTTGGTTACTTTTTGACCCTTAACTGACCAAATAAGTGAAGTGTGAACTGAGTCTAAGAGTGACACCTGCCTGTCATAATGACACACAGTAATTTGATTTGTGATTAATTAATTTTGATCAAAACAAGTATTTGGGAAAATTTCGGCGGAGCGTCTAAATCGAATTTTTAAGAACTTCGCTCATCTCAAGTATTGGACACTGATCTTTATCAGAAGAAGATTGTCAAAATGCTGTCTGATCCAGATATGTACAGGAAGTTGAATGGAGACCCTCCCAAATTCTTCGGAAGTTCCACAAGAGATATCTTACAGGAGGGAAAAGCATAAGGATTAGATCATCAATATGTATAACCTAGACAACCCTGGACATTGGAAAACCACATGATGATCTATAGAAATGTTGACTAGTTTATAATATTAAACATATATGACATATATTTCTATTAGATCTTCTATGTTTATTTTTGACATAGTAAAGTAAGGTTATATAACCGTGGGATGGAAATTTCCATTGTGGATATTCTCTGAAATCCACCACTTCAAAAAATTCCCAAAATGTAAAGGTTGAAAGTTGCAGGTAAAACCTGCAGCATAAATTGATATGCTGAAGAATTAAAACACTAACTGCAAATTCATACTGTTTGCACCACAAGGTAACATGCCCTAATATTGTGGCCATACATGACCACCAAGTTAACTTAGTCTGATCACGTAATCTGATCCTTTGGTGAGCTGACAGTATCTCAAGATGGCTACGCAGAGAATCTTAGTTTTGGAAGGGGGAGGAAAAGAGCCTGATACACGTAGAAAGAGGTTTTTCTCTTGTAAGATATATTACAAAGTTTCTCATATATACCTGTATTATTCCTTTCTGCAACATTTGTTGAATCAATAGTGACCAACTGTTGGCAAAATTAACTATTTTGTAACTTTGCGTATGTAAGTTTTAGGAGATTGTTTCAGCTTTTGATATTACTTGTTTTAGCAATGCCTGTTTAGCTAATTTGCAACTACAAATAAATGTATTTGCACTTGTAGTAAATAAAGCATCACACAATGGATCAGCCAGCGTCTCTTTTCAAATAAAATATCATCAATTTTATTTCCTCTTTCATTTATGTTGGGTTTATCATAGCCATTTTGATATCAACATCAAGTCAATGCATCCTGTGTCCTCAAGACTTGGAGTCAAAGGCACACATATGGCCTATGGATAGATTGCCAGACATTTTAATAGCCCATTGCCAGCTAGCTCACTGTGTGGCATTTAGAAACAGCTGCAAAAGATGCTGTGCTTCTATATCATTATTGCCATGTTGGGAATAACACCAGGGAACAAAATATGTGATAATAGGGTAAACTTGTGAATACAAAACCTGTGTTCTGAAAGCACATGTTCAAAACAGATTGAAACAATATGCATTAGGCAAACTGGCTCTAATGCAATTTACATCTCTTAGAATAAAAACATTGTAGATAAGAGATACAATGTAATCGAATGTGAGCAGCCTATATTAATATTGTAATTGAACACCTTTAAGTTTTTCAGTTATTGCCAAATCTTTGACTAACTTAAGCAGGAAAGGGGCAGATCTTCTCCAGTGGTCACCTGAGACTCTGTCCGCCTTTGATACACTTAAAGGAAGCTTCATTCATGAAAGTGTACTCATTCAGCCTGATGTTTCCAAACCATTGTTGAGGTGAATGCTTCTGAGATAGGAGTGGGCGCTGGACAATCTCAAAAAATAGTATCAATAAAAACTTGTAACTTAACGGGAATTCAAAAGATCGGAGAATGAATAAGCTGACATAGGCTAAGTGAATGAATATAAATAATCATCTCTGGCCATGCAATATGGGGTGGAACTCTGGTCGCCATGTCGTAGCACATGGACGACCCCCCAGGGTGTACAAGAGATATGGCAAATCAATAATTACACCCTCCAGTGTGCAGCATGCATGACTCTGAGATCACTCAGGAATGTGGTTTTATCAGCACAATAGGGGATGGGTACTACATTACAAGGCACATCATTACACAGAATGGCAAAAATAAAAGAGAATTAAAGGGACAGAACCAGTCAGTACTTAAAAAATACCCTTACAATACAAGACCACAGATTGCCCTGCAAAAAATGAGCCATCGCATAGCTCCATAGACAAATGGATGCAGCACTCAAACTCTTAACTCAAATTTCCTAGGATACTTTCACACTTGCAGCAGAGTGATCCGGCAAGCAGTTCCGTTGTCGGAACTGCCTGCCGGATCCGTCGATCTGGCTGTATACTGAATGCATTTGTAGACCGATCCGGATGCGGATCGTCTCATAAATGCATTGCAAGAACGGATCCGTCTCTCCGCTTGTCATGCGGATAGACGGATCCGTCTTGTATTTTTTTCCACAGTTTTAAAGATCTGCACATGCGCAGACTGGAAGGACGGATCAGTCCTTCAGGTATTTCTAATGCTGGACCCGGCACTAATACATTTCAATGTAAATTAATGCCAGATCCAACATTCCGGCAACTGATCTGGCATTTTGGACGCAGATAATACTGCAGCATGCTGCGGTATTATCTCCGTCCAAAACACCGTTCAGTGACTGAACTAAAGACATCCTGAACCGATTTTTCTCCTGCATTAGGATATAACTGATCTGTTCTTTGATGGAACTCAATGCTGGAAAAAAACAAAACGCTAGTGTGAAAGTACCCTTAACTTATCATAATATCCCAAAACAAATGCCATTGAAAAGCAATTGAAGGTGTCAGCTTAGCACAACCAGTTTAGTTAACACGTCTAGTTAAGCATGTGTGCTAACTCTACTACATCTGTAACTACATAAAAGTTATGGGGGTCCGAATATGGTGAATATTTTTCAAACAATTTTTATTATTTTATATTAACACACAAGAAAAACAATAAGAATGTGTGTAATTTCTGTAATTGTACTAACTTGGAGAATAAAGATAACATATCAATTTTACAGCATAAGAACCCTGTAAAATGAAACCCCTTAAAATTTTATTTTTTGTGTGATTGCACCCCATTTGGAATTTTTTCCAGCTTCCCACTACACTGTATACAATATTATATTGTGCAATTAGAAAGTACAACTTGTCCTGCAAAAAAAAACAAAAAAAAAAAAAAACGAATTCAGCTATGTAAATTGAAAATTAAAAAAGTTATGGCTCTAGAAAGACAGGGAGTAAAAAAAACCACTGGGTTGACCGATCAGGCAAAGTCTGTAAATCGTAATCCAAAGTCCAGTACACAGGATGACAAGAAACAGCAGAACTAGTGATGAGTGGCATAGGTAAGTAATCTTTCTCGTGATATTTTGCGAATTTTTTGCATAATATTCGCAATAAATTTGCGAATTCTAGAATTCGTGATCTCAAGTAATTATTTTCGCGATTGCACAAATCGGCACTAATGATGCGCATACTTTTTGTGCAATACATGCAACTTCACATTTTATCAGGTCTTAGTAGATATTATTGATTGGTGTACTAAGTATTGTTGTGACATCACAGCACTGTGTCTGTAGCATGTATGTATGGACAGCAAAACCTATCACACTACCTAACACCCTGCACTGGAACCTATCAGCTACACTGTATCACTATTTAACCTACACTGACTATCTCCCACTAACTATCTGTATTATATATATGAGCTAACTATCTAATGTAATTGGATAAGGAATTGGCTCCAGCACAGAGCACAGCAATGTCACTGCTATCTCTCTCTCAGAACTGCAAAAAAAAGCAGAAAACGGCTGTTGGGGAATTTCTTATATAGTAAAGGGGTAGGCAACTTTCCTATTGGTTGCTAGGGGTGTTGCTAAGCTCTGACAAAGATATTTCAGCCAGTTGAAGGACGCACCTTTAAATGCACATTGTTGACCAGCCATCCACTCAGAGCTGGAAGGAGGATGCCAGAGACTACATAGCTGCACCCATGCCAGCAAGGAAGGAAGCACCGGCACAGGAGTATACAACAGTTAAGCTACCCGCTGCCCCTGTTTGTCAGCACGGCATGCAGCAGCAGGAGAAAGTAAAGGAGCCCAACGACTGTGCCTTCATGTAGGGGCAGCAGCTCAGGCACGGAGCTCTGGCCTAACATAGCCTGGACAAATTTTCCCTTTTATTTGAGAGCAGCAACAGTACAATGTGGATGTGGAAAAGGTAAACTGTGTAGGGGTAATAGTAATATGTGGCAGCAATAGTAGCAGAAGTAGTAGCAGCACAGCATGGAACAGACAAAGCAGTAGATGTGTGTGCAGCTGTGTAGGAGTAGCAGTAATAGTAATGGCAGCTGTGTAGGGGTGATGGTAATGAAAGTAGGAAGAGTAACAGCTGAGGCGATAGCAGTCATATATTACGGAACATAATGGTAGGCAGGCAGACACTGGGAGTGGTATGATTAGGCCAGCGATAAATACCTACCGTCAGCAATGGCAGATCTATCTATTAGCCTCAGCCAGAGGTGTAGGAAAAACCTGACCCATTCCTCATTCAAAGTGATGTTTTGTACACTTCAAAAGGACACTTTTTTTTTTTTTTTTTTTTTTTTTTTATGACGCCGCCTGCCAAGCTGAAAATCCTCTCTGACACTAGAGGCTTGCTAGACAGTCCAGCTATAGAAAACTGGGCCAGTTCAAACCACTGTTCCAATCTGCCATCCCAGTAGTCCATGGAGTCAGGGCACAGATATTTGCTGGGAGAAGGACACAGTCAACAATTTTCACAGACAGCTGGAAGAAGTACTACTGCCTAATGAATAAAACATGGGTGAAGGCACAGAACTGGGCTACATTTGGGTGAGATTTGATGATACAATTTTTATGGACTTCTGGCCAGAGATAGCAATGCCTGCTGAATTAATTCTGGTGAAGGCACAGAAGTTTGCCACAATGCCTAACTAAAATTGCATAATATATTGGTGCAATAAAATGTGTTAACCAAAACTGCACAGTATATTGACATAATACAATGTGTTGAATTAAAATGGTATATTAATGCAGTATAATGCATTATTCTGTCTATACAAAACTCTAAAATTGCTGGCTTGTGTCTGTAATTGCTTTTTTTTTGCCAGACAGATCAAAGACACATGATCTCAGATTGCAAGTTAAACTCAGAATGACATCTCTGGCTTGTGATCAAGCCCTAAGCCTAAAGGATCTGGCAAAACCCTGCCCTTTGATTGGCTCACAGTCTGTCTGTCAGCCTCTGAGCCAATCAGAGCAAGCCCCCCTACCTTCCAGGGTCATGTAAATCTCTATTGTGATCCATCAATTTTCACTATAAAATAGCACTAGAACTGTTTGGCACGATTCGTCCAAAGCAAATCACCAAAACTTTGGTCTTGTTTGGCAGAAGAATTTGTGTGAAATATTTAATGAAACCGATTAGTTTAGAATCAATTTGCTCATCTCTAATGGTAATCTCTTGTATCAGTTGTCCTGTTTCATGCTTCATGATTTCATGCTTTATAATATACACATATTATAAAGTTATGGCATAAAGTGATGGCATATTTGCGGCAGCATAGATTCTGACAATGAAAGGAACGCAGTGATGGTTTAGCGATGCGTCCCCTTCACTGTTTTTCCTCTGTGCACTACCAGACCACCTGCTGGGCTTGGAAGTGGAACATGGATCTATTCAAGTGAGCAGGCAAAAAACACATGGTAGACAACAGCATTTCTCCTATATGTAATATATAGATGTCCCTTCTGCCAAAGTTCTTTTCAGCCAAAAATAAAAAGTATGTTCAGCACCTATGAGGATTTCTTTGCAATTAAATTTGGCCTTACCACCATGTGTAATGCAGCTTTTCAAGTGATCATGCACCCTTCTTCAGGCCAAAATACCTATATAAATATACTAGATTTATATCTCTATACACATACTGCAATACATAAAAGTTATAAAAAAAAACAAATAAGCAGTCTTCTTGGTATTGCTCTCAGCCGCATTCACTTCTATGGGACTGAGCTGCGAGTAGGCCACGTGACAGATGAAGGAATTGTCACTGGCCTAGGAAAAGTTCAGAGTAGGCAGCCAGTGATGGACGAACATCGCCCGGGATGGTTCGCGAACCGCGAATTCGCAGCGGGCCCCATTGACTTTAATGGCAGGCAAACCTAAAAAACCTTCAGGTCATATTTGCAGCCACCAAATACTTACTAGAAGTGCACAAATAGTCCCACAACATGGACAGTGACATACCAGAGGGGGATCATTAGCAAAAATTACCACAAAAAATATGTATTTTATTCAGGGGCCATTTTTATGCGTCTTAAAGGGAAACTCTAAAAAATGTGCCCTGCTCAGCCCTTGAAAATTACAGGCTCCAAAAATTAGTCATTCACCTGACAGAAAAGATCTTGTGATTATGTGGCTGGAGGCAGGGCCGGCTCCAGGTTTATGTGGGCCCTTGGGAGATAAATCTCAGTGGGCTCCCTTGAGGCATTTTTGTACATTTACATGTCCCTCTGTGGCTCCCACACTGTATAATGACCACCAGTGGCCCCTATACAGTATAATGACCACTAGTGGCCCTTCACACAGTATAATGACCCCCCAATGCCCCCAAACACAGTATAAAGACCCCTAGTGGCCCCACATACAGTATAATGACCTAGACGCCACGTGGATGCCCACAAGAGAGGAAGAGGAGGGGAGTTAAGAGGGAGAGACGGAGCAGCAGAGAGGGAGAAGAAGGAGGAGAAGCAGGCAGAGCTTGCAGGGCACGGGAGGCAAAAAGCAGACTGCAAATGTATCTGGAGCGAGACATCCACCATGGACAGTCACTTCTGGCGCTCCCAGGACGCCGGCGCATGGCTCCGCAGTGTGGGCTTTTTTTTACGTGTCAGCTGCTGACAACAGTGTTGCCATCTGCAGCCTGTGCAGTAAACGCATAAGTCGAGGTAAGCCCAACACTCACCTAGGGACGACAGCCTGGTCTCCCATCACCGAGCCCAGTGGGAGCAACGCCGTCAGAACACACAAAGCCACACTCCTGGCGCTCCACGTCCTGCCTCTTCTCCTTCTCCTCTCTCCTCCCATTTGTCCTCCACTCCACCTTCCACTGTGCCGTCATCACGTTCATCTGGCAGAAGGAAGGCTTCCGTGGCCCAAATGTTCGAGCGTGAAAAGTTTATGACGCCGGATAACCCTCTTGCCCAACGGCTGACTGCTGGCTTGTCAGAACTGCTAGCCCGCCAACTACTGCCATAGTAGACTCGGAGGCTTTTAGAAAATGTGTGTCCATTTGCACACCGCAATTGAAGGTCCCTGTAAGGAAATATTTCTCCCAGAAGGGCATCCCAGAGCTATATGGCCACGTTCAGCGGTAAGTGAATATATCTCTGGCACACAGTGTCGGTGCCAAGATAAATCAGGGAAGGTACATAACTTTTACTGTCCACTGGGTGAACCTTCTGACGGCCGTCAAGCATGAAACCGGTGTATTCCATGTGGATTTGGTATTACCGCCAAGGATTGCATGCAGGCCTGCCTCTTCTTCTCCTCCTCCTACTCCATCCACCGTCTCCTCCTCGGCTGACTTCTCCTTTTCCACTGCTACCGCCTCTTCCACTGCGCCCCCCAAGCTCCCCAGAACCTATTCGTTGTGCCTGGAAGCCAAGAGCCACACCGGTCCTGCACTGCTTTCAGCTCTGCGGTCACAGGCGTGCATTGCATCATGTCATTGATCAAGCCATCGAGGAGCGGGAGCTGGAAGATGAGGAAGACGAAATGCTGAATGAAGGAGGGGCTACTCCATCTGAGACAAGTCAGCGGACTCTGAAGAGGAGTCAGAGGAGGATGGTGGCTGGTGGGAGAAGGAGCAAGAAGAGCAGGCTTTGAGGGGCACTTTAAACTTTTCGGGGATCCCTGGCGTTGTCCGTGGCTGGGGGAGGAGACAGAGGACGACATTCTCCTGGGCGATAAGCAGGAGCCAGGGCGCTCCATCGCTTCCAATTTAGTGCAAATGGGGGCCTTCATGCTCCAGTGTTTGAAGAGGGATCCTGTCCTGTATAAAAAGCATAAAGGGCAAGGACCAGTACTGGGTGGCAACGTACTTTGACCCCTGATACAAACACAAAATGGTGGACATGTTACCAGCATCACAAAGGGCTAGCAGAATGCAGCATTTTCCGGCCTTGCTGCGATAGATGCGGCATTCTGCTTTTGCGGGCGCTGGCAGGTGAATTTCCACCCACAGCGAAACAGGTGCAGGTACCAATCCTACCTCTCCTACAAGAAGAGGGCGGTTTGAAAATGTGTTGGTTACTTCGGATATGAGATCATTCTTGCAGCCAACCTATTGACAGCCGCCCTCCGGTTCCAGCCTTAGTAAACGCAAAGACTGACAGGTGTCTGACTACATCGGGTTAACGGCCGATGTGGACGCTTTGAGAAGCGAGGAACCCCTGGACTAATGGGTGTTCAGGCTTGACAGTGTGGACTACCTCACATTTCTAAAAATGACTGATGCATGGATCTCGGATGAATTTAACACCTGTGACCACCACGTGTAATTGAATTTCCTCATGTCAGCCCACACATATCCGTCAAAACCCATAACAAAGAATAGTCCTTGTCTTATGTATATACAGTATTTTCTGGAAGCAGGTATATAGCAGGCTTCAATCAGTATTTGGTGGAAACAGCTATATCGAACCCCTTAATCAGTATTTTGTGGAAGCAGGTATTTCGAAGGCCTCAATCAATATTTGGTGGAAACAGGTATATCGAACCCCTTAATCAGTATTTTGTGGAAGCAGGTATATCGGAGGCCTCAATCAATATTTGGTGGAAACAGGTATATCAAATCCCTTAATCGGTATTTTGTGGAACCAGGTTTATCGCAGGCCTCAATCAATATTTGTTGGAAACAGGTATATCAAACAGCTTAAACAGTGTTTTGTGGAAGCAGATATATCGCAGGCCTCAATCAATATTTTGTGGAAACAGATATATAGAACCCCTTAATCAGTATTTTGTGGAAGCAGGTATATCGCAGCCCTCAGTCATTATTTTGTGAAAGCAGGTATATCATACCCCTTAACCAGTATTTTGTGGAAGCAGGTATATCAAACCCCTTAATCAATATTTTGTGGAAGCAGGTATATCGCAAGCCTAAATCAATATTTGGCGGAAACAGGTATATCGAACCCCTTAATCGGTATTTAGTGGAAGCAGGTTTATCGCAGGCCTCAATCAGTATTTGTTGGAAACAGGTATATCAAACCTCTTAAACAGTATTTTGTGGAAGCAGGTATATCGCAGGCCTCAATATATATTTTGTGGAAACAGATATATGGAACCCCTTAATCAGTATTTTGTGGAAGCAGGTATATCACAGCCCTCAATCAATATTTTGTGGAAGTAGGTATATCTAACCCCTTAAACAACATTTTGTGGAAGAATGTATATCACAAGCCTCAATCAATATTTGGTGGAAACAGGTATATCAAACCCCTTAATTTGTATTTTGTGGAAGCAGTTATATTGCAGCCCTCAATCAGTATTTTCTGGAAGCAGGTATATCACAGGCCTCAATCAATATTTGATGGAAACAAGTATATTGAACCCTTTAATCAATATTTTGTGGAAGCAAGTATATTGCAGGCTTCAATCAATATTTTGTTGAATCATGTATATCAAACCCCTTAATTAGCATTTTGTGGAAGCAGGTATATCGCAGGTCTCAATTATTATTTGGTGGAAAAAGGTATATTGAAACCATTAATCAGTATTTTGTGGAAGCTGGTATATCAAACCCAGTAATCAGTATTTGGTGGAAACAGGTATATTGAACCCCGTAATCAGTGTTTGGTGGAAACAGGTATATTGAACCCCGTAATCAGTATTTTGTGGAAGTAGGTATAACTCACTCCTCAATAAATATTTGATGGAACAGTTATATCGAACCCCTTAATCATTATTTTGTGGAAGCAGTTATCTAGCAGGCCTCAATCAATAATTGGTGGAAACAGGTATATCGAACATCTTAATCAGTTTTTTGTGAAAGCAGGTATATTGCAGCCCTCAATTAGTATTTTATTGAAGAAGGTATATCAAACCCCTTTATATGTATTTTTTGGAAACAGGTATATCGCAGACCTCAATCAATATTTGGTGAAAACAGGTATGTGGAACCACTTAATCAATATTTTGTGGAAGCAGGAATACTGCAGACTTCAATCATTATTTTGTGGAAGGAGGCATATCAAACCCCTTAATCAGTATTTTGTGGAAGCAGGAATATCGCAGGCCTCAATCAATATTTGGTGGAAACAGGTATATCAAACCCTTTAATCACTATTTTGTGGAAGCAGGAATATTGCAGCCCTTAATCAGTATTTTGTGAAAGCACGCATATCAAATCCTTTAATCCATATTTTGTGGAAGCAGGTATATCGCAGGCCTCAATCAATATTTGATGAAAACAGGTATATCAAACCCCTTGATCAGTATTTTGTGGAAGCAGGTAAATCGCAGCCCTCAATCAATATTTGGTGGAAGCAGGTATATCAAACCCTCTAATCAGTAATTTGTGGAAGCTGGTATATCGCAGGACTCAATCAATATTTGGTGGAAACAGGTATATCAAACCTGTTAATCAGTTTTTTGTGGAAGCAGGTATATCAAATACCATAATTAATATTTTAAGGAAGCAGATATATCGCAGGCCTCAATCAATATTTGGTGGAAACAGGTTTATCAATCCCATTAATCAGTATTTTGTGGAAGCAGGTATATCGCAGGCCTCAATCAATATTTGGTGGAAACAGGTATATTTAAACCCTTAATAAATTTTTTGAGGAAGCAGGTATATCGTAGCCCTCAATCAGTATTTTGTGGAAGCAGGTATATCAAACCCCTTAATCACTTTTTGTGGAAGCATGTATATCGCAGCCTTTAACCACTTCAGCCCCCCTAGCTTAAACACCCTTAATGACCAGGCCACTTTTTACAATTCTGCACTACACTACTTTCACCGTTTATTGCTCCGTCATACAACTTACCACCCAAATGAATTTTGCCTCCTTTTCTTCTCACTAATAGAGCTTTCATTTGGTAACTTTTTTTGCTATTAATCAAAAATGACCGAAATCTTTGCAAAAAAATGACATTTTTCACTTTCTAATAGAAAAGGTAGGGCACACACCAGATATTGGGTCACAGGATAGATGAATTTATTGATAAGACATGTAAATAAAATTGAATAAAATTATTCCAGCAATAGAGATCTGTTTTTTAACAATAGTGCAATTAAAGTGCTATGTGCTGATAATAGAGTCGCATCAAACTCAATAAAATAAACAATGTAGTACTATGTCAAGTTGTATAGAAAGTGCCGATCTGAAAAATCAATTTGGATTGTGCAAAGTGCAAAAGAAAAAAGTGTCCTCGTGCCTTTTAATATAGCAGGATCTCTCCCATGTTTATAAGTCAACTCCAGAAATGCAAGGAGGGAATTGATGTCTCTGTATTGTAATACAAGTTATTTGCCCACCTGTATTTTCGAATAGATCTGAGCGGCGTCCCCCTCCAACAAGTACAGCGGCGTCCCGCTGTATAAGCGATCGCAAGTGGAGAAAGATACGGTCTTACCGTGTCTCAAATGTTGGTCTCTCCCACCTCTCTGCTCATTGCTATGTAGGTATCTGGAGTCCACTGCCTGCAGATGTACGTGTCGGCGTCTTCCTACACGTGGTGCGGTGAAACTGTTTGTGGTTCCGCTGTGTCAGGTGCCGTATATCACGCAGGTTATTTGGCAGTAAAAAAGACCATCTGGCGGTATCCTCCAAATTCTTCAAAGCAGTATAGGTGGACTGTCTCAATCTCGGGGGTCAGCTACCAGACGCGTTTCGGGGTGTGCAGATAAAACCCCTTATTATTTTGTGGAAGCAGGTACATTAAACCCCTTAATCAGTATTTTGTGAAAGCAAGTATATTGCAGCCCTAAATCAGTATTTTGTGTAAACAGATATATGGAACCCCTTAATCAGTTATCATTATTTAGTGGAAGCAGGTATATCAAACTCCTTAATCAGTATTTTGTGGAAGAAGGTATATCGCAGACCTCAATCAATATTTGGTGGAAGCAAGAATATCATACCCCTTAATCAATATTTTGTGGAAGCAGGTATATCGCAGGCCTCAATCAATATTTGGTGGAAGCAGGTATATCGAACACCTTAATCAGTATTTTTTGGAAGCTGGTATATCGTATGCCTCGATCATATTTGGTGCCTTTGGAACCCCTTAATTAGTATTTTGTGGAAGCAGGTATATCGCACCCCTCAATCAATATTTGGTGGGAGCAGTTATATCGGACCCCTTAAACAGTATTTTTTGGAAGCAGCTATATCACACCCCTCAATATTTTTTTTTTCCCACAACAGTTATTTCACACCACCTTTTTTATTTGGGGCAACAGGTATATCATAGTCCTCAAGCAGTACGTTGTTGAAGAAGGTATATCATACCCCTCAATCAGTTTTTTTGGGGGCAACAGGTATCTCACACCCGTTGCAAAAAGTTGTTCCAATAGCACTTGTCCCTCTATATAGGGGCTGTATCGCGGCAGAACCCCACACAAGTGCTGTACAATATAAATGCACTATATACTTTCTATGTTAGAAAGTATATTATAGGTATATCACACCCCTCAATCAGTTTTTGTTTGTGACAACAGGTATATCACACCCGTTTTAATTCGTTGTTCAAATAGCGTTTGTCCCTCTATATAGCTGCAGTATCGCAGAAGAACCGCACACAACTGCTGTACAATACAAATGCACAATAATATACTTTCTATGTTAGAAAGTATATTATAAGTATATCACACCTATCGATAGCACACCTATACCAGTCCTTAAAAGGACTTTTTTGGCCCTATCAGCTACCGTTTGGTGTCCCTAACAGCCTGTCCCTGCTCCACAAAGAACCTTTCCCTACACTGGCAAAACACAGAATGTAAACTGGCTGCCAGATCGTGTTCTGTTATAGGGTGGGGGTGTATCCATGTGCTGAATCATCTCAATTGGCTGTCCTGTCCCACCTTATGGATGTGTCATGGGTCAAAGTTCGGAGCAATACAAAAGAATATGGTCTCCAGTGTCGAACTCCCACCAATCAGATACTGTTGATCTATATGACGATAGGTCATCAGTATTAAAATCTCATAAAACCCCTTTAAACAAAACCTGTTACTGCAAAATGCGATGCAATCTACATCAATCTGCTGAGCTCCTTTTGCTCTATAACATGCTTCCTGCAGATGACACTGCTTTTTGTGTTGACAGTGGCAAACATCGCAAAAAGCCCGTACTATTAAAATGTAAACATATGTATCCTGAACAGTAAACGCCGTAACTGGAAAAAAAAAGGCTGATTTTTTTGGTTCCGTTTCTTTACCCCCCAAAAAAATTAAACAAAAAGTTATACACACTCCAAAATGGTATCAATAAAAGTACCGATCACCCCACTGAAAATGAGCCCTAACACAGCTCCGTAGATGCAAATGTAAAAAAGTTATAGCAGTGAGAATGTGGTGATGGAAAGAAAAATTTGTGTATTTTTCAGCTTTCATTTTTTTAAATATTAAAACACAAGAAAAACCATATAACTACCATATTTTTTGCTTTATAAGACACACTTGATGATAAGATGCACCTAGGTTTTGGAGGAGGAAAATAGGAAAAAAATATTTTGAATCAGAAGGTGTGCTAAAATCTGAGATCTGTGGATGATGCACTTTTATGTGACTATGACCCCCCTCATCCTAAAGTTACATTTAATATCAACACTGTCCAGGGACTATATTGCAATTGGCCTGTTTATATAAAATTACTATAACCCTCCTCATCCATAAGAATGCACCCATTTACTGCAGTACATGGGTGTATTCTTAAGGATGAGGGGACTATAGTCACATTTAATATTAACACTGTCCAGAGACCATAATGGAATTGGCATGTGTTTATATTAAATGTGACTATTACCCCCCTCAACCTTAAGAATGCACCCATGTGCTGCAATAATTGGGTGCATTTTTAGGGGTGAGGGGGTTATAGTCCAATTTAACACACTGTTAATTTTTCGGTCAGCCCCTGAGTTGTCACTTACCAGGGATTTAGGTGACAGGGGATAAAACAGGGTGATGGAGGCCACTACAACTCCTTCCTTCCTCCTATCTCACTGCGTTTCCATCGGTGGTCTGTAGCAACGGTGCTCGTTGCAATGGCGCTCATGGCTGGACTGCAGGGAGGGGGTAAACTTATTGGTGGAGGCAGCAGTTCCTGCCGCTGCTCACCACCAATCAGCAGTACGTGCATGCGGCGAAGGCGAATTGCGCTCCTCTCCCCTCCTCTTCCATGGATCGGACCCAGGCGGCAGCTGCGTATTAGGGATGTGCGGGCTGGCGGCATTCAGCTTCACTGAATGCTTAACTTCTGCCTCCCGCTGGCCTGCTTGATTTTCGACAGATTTACATTATAAGACGCAATCACTTTTTCTCCCCACTTTGGGGGGAAATAATGTGTCTTATAACGCAAAAATTATGGTATATAAGTGTGGTATCACTGTAATCATTCTGATCCACAGAATGAAGGCAACATCGGTTTTACCACATAAGGAACTCTGTAAAAACGAAACCCATATAACTATGGAGTAATTTTTACTTTTATCATGTAACTAAGGCCTCATGCACACGGCCGTTGTTTTGGTCCACGTCCGAGCCGCATATTTTGTGGCTCGGGTGCGGACTCATTCACTTCAATGGGGCCGCAAAAAATGTGGACAGCACTCCGTGTGCTGTCTGCATCCGTTGCTCCATTCCGTGGCCCTGCCAAAAAAATAGAGCATGTCCTATTCTTGTCCGTTTTTGCTGCTCTGTGGTCCTCAGTGCTGCCTTCCATTGAAATTACAGGGAGGCAGAAACCACACGGCGGACGGCGGGATTTCGCCAAAATGTTGGTGAGGATGTATGTGCCAAAATTCAGCTGTAAAATCAGCTGTGTGAATGGCCCCTTATAGTTTCCTGTTCTAAACTACTCCCCTTAACCAAATTATCTTTCCATCATCCCTGAGCTGCAGGAATATTAGATGTTTAATCTATATAATGAAAGAGACCTAAGAAAAGGGAATAAAGCAGAGCACTCTCTTAGGTAGACCTGCTGCAAATCGAAAGTAGCTCTACCCAACCCCTATTCTGAATACTCACCTTATATAGTTGTGTTTAGACACAACACTTCACAAACCTGTATAATATATTGTATGGGGTGCCGCAGTCACTAAAACATCACTGTGGACATTGTCCAGGCTAGATACACAAGAAATACAAGGAGCCAGAATAAGCTTGAGTAGACAAGCTTAAATTTTTTATTGAGGCAAACTGATCATTTATTTTGGTGTAAGGACCCCTTTATCAGATCATAAAAATTATTGCGGCCTTTACCTTGAGCATCAGCACACCTGAAAACCCCTTTTTAAAAAGTACGGTTTATGAATTTGAAGGTATGCAGAGAATAACAATTTAGGGAATATAGGGAACTATAAAGAATAGCCTGCGCTTAAAGACATCAGCCTTATCTTCTATACGAATGACATCAAGACACATGGAGCAGTTAGTATATAGTCCCTCTATGCTACTGATGTGTAATAATATGATACACTAAGCACAAAGGTTAATATTCCATCACACAAGAACCACCAGCCTGAATACAGACTGCAATGAACCTGCTTTATCTGAGAGTCAACTGTGCATGGCAACTACTTTACTAATGCTTCAATTTCACACCTGTCATGTTGCCCTAACTGATGGCTCTTCTGGCAAACACCAGCTTACCCTAATTGAAATGCATTTATAATATTGTGTATCTTTCTTTATATTCTACACTCAGATTTTCTGTGTTGAGCGGATGCTATTGTGAGAATTTACCTAAATGTTTTCATTTTAATTGTTTCTCATGAAGACCTTGAAGTGAGCATGGGGGAGGTTACCATAAAATCTCAAATCTAGATATGAAGCCAGAAAATAAAATTGAAACTATTTCTCTACCCCTTAAGAGAACAATTTGGGTGTGTAATAATAATTGAACCAGGTACTGCAGTTGTCCAATTTGTCTTTTGCTAGAAGGTTCCCTCAGCTATACCGCCAGCAGAGTTGAGTGAACCCGAACTGTATAGTTCGGGTTCTTACCGAATTTTGGGGTGTTCGGGACATTTTCAAAAAAGTTCGGGTTCGGGTTCGTTGTTCGGCGATTTCTTCTAGCTTTCTGAAGGGCTGCACAGCATCCAATCAGCTAGCGTTTTACTTCTTGCCCTAAGAAGCCATAACAGCCATGCCTACTAATGGCATGGCTGTGATTGGCCAAGTGCAGCATGTGACCCAGCCTCTATTTAAGCTGGAGTCACGTAGCACCGCACGTCACTCAGCTCTAATTAGTGTAGGGATAGGACGCAGCTGCTGTGAGGGCGAGATTAGGCAGGGAAAACTCAGCAAAAACACCTAATGAAGTGATCGATCTACAGCTGTGAATCATTTAACTTGTGTTAGTTAATTGCTCACTGGTTTTTAGGCTGCATAGAGCGTTTTTCTGTCACTTATTTCTGGGGTGATTGGCAGCCATTTTGTGTCTTGTGGTGCACCAGCACAAGCTGCCACAAAGTCCATCAATCCATCAATACTAGTTTTTTTTTTTGCTATATCCTACATCAGGGGCTTGGCTGTGCTTACTGTCACCCCTAGAAACTCAGGATAGAAATTTCTATATTTTATTGAGGGGTTAAATTCAATTGCCAAAATAGCAATCCCCTAAATTTGGTGTTCCAGCTGTGGCTGGCCAAGTGTAATACTGTCTGCTGTCTGGCAAAGGATAGATTTTTTTTCTTTGGTGAAATTCAATTGCCAAAATAGCAATCCCCTAAATCTGGTGTTCCAGCAATGGCTGGCCAAGTTTAATAGTGTCCGGCAAATGATAGATAATTTTCTGGGGTGAAATTCAAGTGCCAAAATAGCAATCCCCTAAATTTAGTGTCCCAGCAGGGGCTAGCCAAGTTTAATAGTGTCCGGCAAAGGATATATATTTTGTTCTGGGGTGAAATTCAATTGCAAAAATAGCAATACCATAAATCAGTGGTTTCAGCTGTGGCTGGCCAAGTTTAATAGTGTCCAGCAAAGGATATATTTTGTTCTAGGGTGAAATTCAATTGCCAAAATAGCAATCCCCTAAATCTGGTGTCCAAGCAGTGGCTGGCCAAGTTTAATAGTGTCCGGCAAAGGATAGATAATTTTCTGGGGTGAAATTCAATTGCCAAAAAAGCAATACCATAAATCAATGGTTTCAGCTGTGGCTGGCCAAGTTTAATAGTGTCCGGCAAAGGATATATTTTGTTCTGGGGTGAAATTCAATTGCCAAAATAGCAATACCATAAATCTGGTGTCCCAGCAGTGGCTGGCCAAGTTTAATAGTGTCCGGCAAAGGATAGATAATTTTCTGGGGTGAAATTCAATTGCCAAAATAGCAATACTATAAATCAATGGTTTCAGCTGTGGCTGGCCAAGTTTAATAGTGTCCGGCAAAGGATATATTTTGTTCTGGGGTGAAATTCAATTGCCAAAATAGCAATACCATAAATCAGTGTTTTTTAGCTGTGGCTGGCCAAGTTTAATAGTGTCCGGCACAGGATATATTTTGTTCTAGGGTGAAATTCATTTGCCAAAATAGCAATCCCCTAAATCTGGTGTCCCATCAGTGGCTGGCCAAGTTAATAGTGTCCGGCAAAGGATAGATAATTTTCTGGGGTGAAATTCAATTGCCAAAATAGCAATATCGTTAATCAGTGGTTTAAGCGGTGGCTGGCCAAGTTTAATATTGTCCGGCAAAGGATAGATTTTAAATTGTTGGGGTGAAATATTACCATTTTTGCCAGGTACAAACCCCTGCACTGCATAACTGACAGGAAACTTACAATTGGCGGTTACATTGTTGCATGAAATAAAGCCTTTTTGGGCTGTGAAGCCAAAGGTAGTCGCCAATAACAGTTTTTTTATTTTATATTTTTTTAAATAAATTAGTGTAGAACCCAAAACATTGGGAAAATATAAAAAATAAAACAAAGTGTAAGTGCACGGTAGTATAACAGTGGTTGGGTGAGGCCGGTATACATGTCTATTCTGCATAAGGTACAAACAAGACCTTTGGGAACCATGCCTGGTTGTTTTTAATAAAGGAAAGCTTGCCCACATTGTCTGCGGACAGGCGGCTGCACTTGTCTTTGATAATGCCACCAGCCATGCTAAACCTTCAGACAATACAGTGGCTGCAGGGTAGGCCGGCACCTCTAAGGCGTAAAGGGCAACCTCAGGACATGTGCCCAATTTGATGACCCAGAAGTTGAATGGGGCAGACCCAGTGGCGTAGCTAGAAATGATTGGGCATCACAGCAAATTTTTGAATGGGGCCCCCCTCCCCCAGTAATTTTTGCGCAAACCCCTTCCTTTCATGCCGCCATGCCTGTGGCTACTAAGGATCGCTCTCTCAGACCAGGCCCAGCAGCTGTTCTATTCGCTTTCTCACTGTCTATACTGTCACTGTATATAATTTCATTGTATAATACTGTTAGTCCTCCTCCTCCTCCTGGATAGGCCCTTTCTAGGTCACGGCCCCAAAGCAGTTGCTTCCCCTGCAGCTATTCCCCTAGGCAGACCCATCAGTCAGTACATGTACTGTTCCACCATGTTGCTGAAATGCTGCCTCCTGCTAAGATGTTCCAGATCTGCTGGTGGTGCAGGTTGTTGTGGCATGATGACAAAGCTTTTCCACATTTTGCCCATGCTAACCCTGCCTTCTGAGGTGTTGCTAGTGACCCAGCTGCATTGGCAAATTCTTCCTCCTCCTCCTCTGCCTTCACCTCGTGCTTCCACTGAGTCCCCGGTGTCAGGTGTGAATGCCATCAGCAGCGTGTCTACTAGCGGGCTCATCTTCCTATTACACTCCAGTGAGGAAATTAAGGACGGCACATTGTCCTTGTAATGGGGATGCAGCAGGGTGGCCACCCAGTAATCAGAAAAAGTTAGAATGTGGCAGTAACTGGGCGGTCGTTGCGCAGGCACTGCAGCATGTAGTCGCTCATGTCTGCCAGGCTGCCCAGAGGTAAGGACAAGCTATCCTCTTTGAGGGAGGTATATCGTCTGTGTCCTCTGTATCCCCCAGCGTTCCTCCTGCTCCTCTTCCTCATCCTCCAGAACTGTGCCCTGGCTGGACAATTGTGTTCCAGGCCAGGGCCTATGTTGGTGCAGATACCCACCCTACGAGCCACTTGTATTTGGTTGGCCTTAAGTTAAGGATAAAGCGTGTATACAGTTTTGTTTCTTTATTTGGTTAGTTTAGCCGCCTTATAGTTATTTTAATATGTTTTTTAAGTAAATTTGTAAATAGTTTGTTAATGGTTTGAGTGAAAGGGGGGGGGGGGGTTGTTGGGTGTGTAGGGTGTGAGGCTGTTTGGGTTTATTTTCCATCCGCTTTCTACACTGTCCATACTGCCACTGTATCTAATTTCATTGTATAATACTGTTGAGGGGGCCCTGACAAAGTCTTTTAGTCCTCCTCCTCCTCCTGGATGGGCCCCTTCTAAGTCAGGGATCCAAAACAGTAGCTTCTCATGTAACTTCCCTGTAGCTACGCCCCTGGGCAAACCCATCAGTAAGTACAAGTACTCTTCCACCATGTTGCTGAAATGCTGCCTCCTGCTAAGACGTTCCAGATCTGCTAGTGGTGCAGGTTGTTGTGGCATGATGACAAAGCTTTCACACATTTCGCCAATGCTAACCCAGCCTTCTGAGGTGCTGATGGTAACCCAGCTGCCCGTGAGCTGGCTTGGGTGCCACCCTGCTGAGAACACGGTTCCTCCTACTCCTCATCATCCTACTTATCCTCCTCATCCTCCAGAACTGTGCCCTGGCTGGACAATTGTGTTCCAGGCCAGGGACTATGTTGGTGCAGGAACCCACCCTTCGAGCCACTTGGATGTCACTGGCCTTAAGTTAAGGATAAGGCGTGTATATAGTTTTGTTTGTTTATATAGTAAGTTTAGCTGCATTATAGTTATTTTAATATGTTTTTAAGAAAATTTGTAAATAGTTTGTTAATGGTGTGAGTGAAAGGGGGGGTGGGGGTGTTGTGTGTGTTCGATTAACTGAATTGATTTTCACTGTCTGGTGTTTAGGAACTTCTGCACCTCAAATTCAGCACATGTCGCAGGCAGGGGATGTGTGTCAAACCGGCTAGGCCAAGACCTGCTAGTATATTTCGCCCATTAGTGCACAACACCAGGCCGGGCTGGAGGCTCAGTGGCACCAACCAATTGTCGGTCTGTTGTTCTATGCCTGTCCACAGCTCCTGCGCGGTGCGGGGTTTGTCCCACAAACACAAAAGTTTTAAAACAACCTGCTGTCGTTTCCCCCTGGCTGTGCTGCTGTGGGTGGTGAAGGTGTTACACTGAGTGGATGAGGAGGAGGTAGAGGAGGAGGAAACCGAGTAGGAGAAGGAGGAGGTAACAGGATACAAAGAGAAATGCCCAGCAATCCTCGGGGACGGAAGGACATTCGCAAAAATGCTATCCGCCTTTGGGCCAGCCGCTACATTTACCCACTGTGTTGTTGGTTATGTGAATGTTGCCACAGATAGCGTTGCGCAGTGCACACTTGATTTTGTCCGTCACTTGGTTGTGCAGGGAAGGGATGGCTCACCTGCAAATGTAGCGTCTGCTGGGATACACGTACTGTGGGATAGCCACCGCCATAAGGTTTTTAAAACTGTCCACCAGACAGAATGACAGTATTTCAAAGGATCAGGAAGTTTGAAATAAGGCATTCAGAGCCATGGGTAGGGGGGTACTTCCTCTTTCTATTTCTTTTTCTCTCCAGTGTTTGGGAGATGGACAGCTGATAGCTGAACACTTCCATGGGATTTGGTGGAGATGCTTGGTGACAATGACAGATGTGGTGGCGTTGCTGCCACATCCTCTGTTTGCTGGGTGACAGGTGCCACTGTCACTCACTTGGGCTCAAGTTTAGAATGTTTATTTATCATTTTTCTGTATTTTGTTTTATTTTAAGTCATTTCCCTATTCAAATATGTTTGCATGACATTTACCTACATTGTGCTGCCTTTTGCAGCCCTCTAGCCCTTTCCAGGGCTATTTTACAGCCATTTAAGTGCCCAAAAGTTCGGGTCCCCATTGAACTTCGGGGGGAAGTTCGGGTCGAGTTCGGATCCCGGACCCGAACATTTTCGTGAGGTTCGGCCAAACATCTCGAACCCGAACATCCAGGTGTTCGCTCAACTCTAACCGCCAGTAACTAAAATTTGGAACATTTAAGACCAACCCAGGAATGCCTCAAAACTATTCAGAACACTCCCAAACATCCACTCTTGGATGTGTTTGCATAAATTCCAGTCCTTTGTGTTCCAGTTTGCCCAGGAAAAAATCTGAACTGCTGGTAAGAAGCCTGTGGCGGGAAGCCAACAAGTCTGTTTGCCGTGGTCAGGATAGCTACAACTCTGCGGCACCCACCTCTATTAAGACTGCTTTCCGTAAAGGGTATTTGACTTGTGTTGGGCACGAGTATTTGAATCGCAAATATCGGCACTTCGAGAATTCATGAAGATTTTGAATATAGTGCTATATATTCGTATTCGAGAATATTCGTCATTTTTTTCCCATCTGAACACATGATCCCTCCCTGCTTCTTTTTTGTGGGCCAATGAGAAGGCAGCAATGTCTTTGTCTGATCTTAGCATCATCCCCATGTATGCTGTAAGCTACTACAAATTAGTACTTCATTTAATAGTATACAAGGGCTACATGACTCAGGTTTTACTTTCATACCAGGGATTAGGGGCTTCAAAATTTGCCCCAGAATCAACCTAATGTTTTAGTTAGGATTTTCATCAGGAGTTCATCTTGTGTTTTGTGATGGAAGGTCTACCTGCTTCTTTTGGTTCTGTGTTTACCGTGGTTAAGAAAGCATTATCCAACCATCGATTGGAAGCTAAACAGATTCTGGATTGTGGTGATTATTGCGTTGATAATAGTCTGAATACATCTTTTTCTGCTTTAACCACGAAAACATTACCCTCTTTTATATCTGATTTTTACAATGTATTTTCTGAAAGTGGATGCCAGAATTTGCCTCCACATCGGGAATATGATTGCCCTATCAACCTTATTCCCGGAGCTAAGTTGCCCAAATCTAGGTTGCATAACCTTTCTGGACCCGAAAGAACGGCCATGAGAGAGTATATTACGAAGAGTTTGGCGAAAGGACACATAAGACCTTCCAAATCTCCTGTGGTAGCAGGGTTTTTCTTTGTTAAAAAAAAGAACAGAACCCTTAGGCCATGTCTGGATTTCCGTGAGCTCAATCAGATTACTGTCCATGATCCTTAACCCTTCCTTTGATTCCTGATTTGTTTAACCAGATTGTTGGTGCCAAGGTGTTCTCCAAGTTGGACTTAAGCGGGGCATATAATCTGGTCAGAATCAATGAAGGGGATGAATGGAAGACAGTTTTTAATACCCCAGAGGGGCACTTTGAGAACCTGGTCATGCCATTTGGGTTGACCAATGCTCCTGTGGTTTTCCAGCATTTTGTGAATTACATTTTTAATCACCTGGTAGGGAGGTTTGTTGTCATGCATTTGGATGACATACTAATTTATTCTCCAGACATGGAGACTCATCAGGATCACGTTACACAGAGATAATAAATTGTATGCAAAAATGGAGAAGTCTATTTTTGCTGTACAGAAGGTGTAGTTTCTGGGCTACCTGTTACCATCTTCGGGTTTTCTAATGGATCCAGAGAAAGTCTGTGCTGTATTGGACTGGGATCTACCCGAAAATCTGAAGGCCTCAAAACTATTCAGAACACTCCCAAACATCCACTCTTGGATGTGTTTGCATAAATTCCAGTCCTTTGTGTTCCAGTTTGCCCAGGAAAAAATCTGAACTGCTGGTAAGAAGCCTGTGGCGGGAAGCCAACAAGTCTGTTTGCCGTGGTCAGGATAGCTACAACTCTGCGGCACCCACCTCTATTAAGACTGCTTTCCGTAAAGGGTATTTGACTTGTGTTGGGCACGAGTATTTGAATCGCAAATATCGGCACTTCGAGAATTCATGAAGATTTTGAATATAGTGCTATATATTCGTATTCGAGAATATTCGTCATTTTTTTCCCATCTGAACACATGATCCCTCCCTGCTTCTTTTTTGTGGGCCAATGAGAAGGCAGCAATGTCTTTGTCTGATCTTAGCATCATCCCCATGTATGCTGTAAGCTACTACAAATTAGTACTTCATTTAATAGTATACAAGGGCTACATGACTCAGGTTTTACTTTCATACCAGGGATTAGGGGCTTCAAAATTTGCCCCAGAATCAACCTAATGTTTAATGTAACTGCAGCATATAGCTGTCACGGATGTTCCCGTGACAGTTGCCAGGAGATCAGTGAGACTGGCAACATGTGGTTTGATCTGACAGGTTCCTTGTGGATCAATTCGTGTCTGTGTTGTTTCTGGTAATGGTTACTCCCCTTGCCTCAGGTGTTGCTTATGTGGTCATTTAACCTTACCTATTTATTGTGGCTTCTCCCACCATGCTGTGCGGTTTGTAGCTTTAGCTTCAGTCTTATTGTGGATTGCTGGTGTTTGGATCTCGGCGGAGTTCCTGTGCTTTCTTAGCCATTTGAAGTTAAGTGTCTTCTTCCCCTTTTGTTTATTGTTTGGGTTTTCTTGTGTTGCTCTTTTCCCGGTCATTTGTGTTTTGGTCTGAGGGCGACTCCTGTTCGTCCTTCCGTTTGGAGGAACAGGTTGTCACTTGTCCTGACATTAGTACCAGGGTCCTACAGGGGGAGTTAGGACTTTAGGTTACTGTGTATGAACTCACCTACCTCTGGGGTCAGTTCATACTTGCAGTCAGTCAGGACTTTGATTAGGGTTTCTATAGGAGTTGACCTACTCCTTTCCCTAGTTTCCAGGCCTTTTCCCCTCACCCCTTTCCCCCTACGTCCTTTCCCTCCTACGTTCGCTGTGGGTTTCTCTCCCTAACACTGTGTTGCTTGTGTCAGTACAGACATGGATCCTATCACTGCACTGGCCGAACAGCTGCAGGGGCTTTCGTTGGAGGTAGCTGACCTCCGCATGACCGTCTCGCAGATCCAGAGACCACAGGCCTGTCTTGAACCAAAAGTGGCCCTCCCAAGAGATTCTCTGGGGGAAGTGAAAATTTCATTTTGTTCAGAGAGGCGTGCAAATTGGATTTTAGGCTACGTCCACACTCATCTGGGGATGAGAGTCAGAGAGTTGGCGTGGTTATTTTGTTGCATAAAGGGGACACTCAGTCTTGGGCTTTTTCTCTGCCGACCGGATTGCAGTCTCTCCGGTCGGTACATGAATTTGTTTCAGAGCTCTGGGTCTAATTTATGATGACCCGGACCTCCCTGTCCGAGACCATGTTACGTGGCCTTCGTCAGGGAGAGCGTTCTGCTGAGATCTATTGCTCTAAGTTTAGGAGATTGGCTACGTATACTGAGTGGAATGATCCGGCCCTCCATAGTCAGTTCTGTCAGGGATTTTCAGAGAGGCTGAAGGACGCTTTGGCCTTTCATGAGAATCCTGAGTCTTTGGAAGCCGCTATGTCTCTTGCTGTACGCATTGAAAGAAGCCTGAGAGAGATATTGAGGGGCCGCCATTCTCAGGATGTACTATCACATAACGTATCGTCTTCCTCTGACAATTTGGGTGAAGATACTCCTGCATTTAGGTCTGGGGACGAACCCATACAATTAGGGAGAGCTACTCCTGGATCTGCTTTAAAGAGTATTAGTCATAGGAAGGGTGTGTGTTTTTTCTGCGGACAAAAGGGACATTTAATCAATGTATTTCCATGCATTCAGAGTCAAAAAGAAAAGGGGATGTCTAATTCCCATCTGATTCTTGGAGGGGTAAGAGGGGAATCAGAGAACGTGCATTTGTCTTTAATTGGTAGTACCCGATTTCTCCTAACTGCCAAGGTGATGCTAGAATCCAAGACTGTGGGGATTGAGGTGTTTCTCGACAGTGGGGCAGGGGTGAATCTAATTGATGATCATTTTGTCCGTATGCACGGGTTGTCACTGAGTGCATTAGAGAAAATCATTTCCGTTTTTTGCCATTGATTCTGCACCTCTAACTCAGAAGTGTTTGTCTCAGATGGTGCATGACATCCGATTAATAGTGGGTGATTTTCATCAGGAGTTCATCTTGTGTTTTGTGATGGAAGGTCTACCTGCTTCTTTTGGTTCTGTGTTTACCGTGGTTAAGAAAGCATTATCCAACCATCGATTGGAAGCTAAACAGATTCTGGATTGTGGTGATTATTGCGTTGATAATAGTCTGAATACATCTTTTTCTGCTTTAACCACGAAAACATTACCCTCTTTTATATCTGATTTTTACAATGTATTTTCTGAAAGTGGATGCCAGAATTTGCCTCCACATCGGGAATATGATTGCCCTATCAACCTTATTCCCGGAGCTAAGTTGCCCAAATCTAGGTTGCATAACCTTTCTGGACCCGAAAGAACGGCCATGAGAGAGTATATTACGAAGAGTTTGGCGAAAGGACACATAAGACCTTCCAAATCTCCTGTGGTAGCAGGGTTTTTCTTTGTTAAAAAAAAGAACAGAACCCTTAGGCCATGTCTGGATTTCCGTGAGCTCAATCAGATTACTGTCCATGATCCTTAACCCTTCCTTTGATTCCTGATTTGTTTAACCAGATTGTTGGTGCCAAGGTGTTCTCCAAGTTGGACTTAAGCGGGGGCATATAATCTGGTCAGAATCAATGAAGGGGATGAATGGAAGACAGTTTTTAATACCCCAGAGGGGCACTTTGAGAACCTGGTCATGCCATTTGGGTTGACCAATGCTCCTGTGGTTTTCCAGCATTTTGTGAATTACATTTTTAATCACCTGGTAGGGAGGTTTGTTGTCATGCATTTGGATGACATACTAATTTATTCTCCAGACATGGAGACTCATCAGGATCACGTTACACAGAGATAATAAATTGTATGCAAAAATGGAGAAGTCTATTTTTGCTGTACAGAAGGTGTAGTTTCTGGGCTACCTGTTACCATCTTCGGGTTTTCTAATGGATCCAGAGAAAGTCTGTGCTGTATTGGACTGGGATCTACCCGAAAATCTGAAGGCTCTTATGCGGTTTTTGGGGTTCACCAACTATTACCGAAAATTTATTAAGAACTATTCTACATTGGTGAGACCCTTAACTGACATGACTAAGAAAGGGGTGGATGTCTCAGTGTGGTCCGATTTGGCATTGCAAGCCTTTTCTGCAGTTAAGGAGTGCCCCTATATTGGTGCAGCAGGATGTGTCACAGCCTTTCATTGTGAAGGTTGACGCATTTGAGGTGGGGGTCGGAGCAGTCTTATCGCAGGGCCCGTCACGGGGTTAATGGTGCCCACGTGCATTTTTCTCTAAAAAACTTTCTACTGCATAGAGAAATAACGCTTTTGAGGCGTGGCGTCATTAGTTGGAAGGGGCGATTCATCCGATTCATCCGATCACTGTGTTCACAGATCACAAAAATCTGGCTTACCTGAAATTGGCTAAATGACTGAACCCGAGGCAGGCCAGATGGACTTTGTTTTTCACCAGATTCAATTTCAATGTCACTTATCGTCCTGGGTTTAAGAACGTCAAGGCAGATGCCTTGTTACATAGTTTTTCTGGAGGTGGTGATATCTGCTCTATACCCTGACCTAGAGGTGAAGGTGTTAGAGGCTCAGGGAGACGCACTGGATTCTTGTCTTTCTGGGAGACTTGTTTGTTCCATCTGAATTGTGTCACAAGGTGTTTTGCGCCACAAACTTCCGTTGCCCATCCCGTCCAGACCATGGACTCATTTATCCATGGATTTTATCATTGATCTACTTATTTCTTCAGGAAAGACAATGATTCTGGTGGTAGATGATTGCTTTATAGCATTGCCGGGCCTACCTAAACCGACGTTTTTTTTGGTGCATATGGGTTTCCCCCGCACTTTGGCACATTTTCTGGTTTTGATTATTCTGGTATTCCTGAAGAGGAACGTTTTTCATCATCATTGTCATCTATAAGGCAGAAAATTCTAAATAACTTGAGGAATATGGGCAAAAAGTATAAACGTATGGCTGACAGGAAATGTATAAATGGTCCGGACCTAAGAGTGGGTGATTCTGTGTGGCTGTCCAGAAGAAACATTAAGTTGAAGGTACCTATTTGGAAGTTGGGTCCGAGGTTTATTGGTCCATATAAGATCACTGTCATTATTAATCCGGTAGCCTTTCGTCTTGAACTTCCTCAGGCTCTAAATATTCATAATGTGCTTCAGAAATCTTTGTTGAAGAGATATGTTGAACCTTTGGAACCGTCTTCCTTGCCATCTGCTCCTGTTATGGTGGACGGTAGTTTGGAATTTCAAATTGCCAAGATAATTGACTCTCGACTTCTCCATAGATCTCTTCAGTATCTTGTTCACTGGAAGGGTTATGGACCAGAGGAGAGGATGTGGGTACCAGCATCCGACGTGAATGCCAGTCATTTGGTGAAAGCCTTTCACAGGTCTCGTCCTTCCATTTGGAGGAACAGATTGTCTCTTGTCCTGACATTAGTACTAGGGTCCTACAGGGTAAGTTAGGACTTTAGGTTCCTGTGTATGAACTCACCTACCTCTGGGGTCAGTTTATACTTGCAGTCAGTCAGGACTTTGATTAGGGTTTCTCTAGGAGTTGACCTGCTACAAGCCCTAGTTTCCAGGCCTTTTCCCCTCAACCCTTTCCCTCTTATGTTAGTTGTGGGTTTCCCCCCCACTTTTGAATGTGACAATAGCAATCACAGACCAATCACAGTACAGCTTTTATTTCTATAACCACCAATGACAGTTGTGGTGATATCTGTTGCCAATCATTGTCACAAGGAAAGCAACCATATTGTGGAAGGAAATAATGTAGTCAGACATCGCTGGATGAGCCACTATACTCATTTTCTGTCTCTGGTGCACTATAGGCACACTGGGGCAGATTTATTACATTATAATCAGATCAGGTAGGAAAGGATGTTCCAGAGTGATTACTGATGTAGTGCATCTTGCTAGACATTTTTGATACTTTTATACCTAACTTTATACCAAAGTTTGCACAATATCTCGTTGCTGTGTTTGGTTAAATTTTGAGCTACTCCACTTTTTATAATTTATGCCTCCTTTTCTAGAAACTTCTTAAAATGTACGCCTTCACCAAAATAATCAGTGAATGTGTACTACAGGGCTATCTGTTAACTAGTCAACACTTGTCGTGAGTAATTGTTCTAGCATATGAATATGAGGGCCTCTGTTTGATGTAATCAGGCTTTCTGCATTCAGGTTAAATTCACTGCACATTTAATTTAAAGTCCTCTGGGCCTCATTTATCAAAACTGTCTAGTTAAGAACAGTTAAGATCAGGATGAAAGTTACACATATGTTCGTACATATGGAGAGGGGTCTCTGTTTTGGTCTAGAGATTAGATCCGTATTTTATTGTACCTCCCTCTCTCTGACACAGACTAGCACAAGCGCCTAAACCCCAGAAGGCATATACATATACACATATATATAAAGAGCAGCTAGTGGGTATAAAAAAATTGTATGAGAGGCGGAACACTTCCTCAATTTGTGTAGAACAATAGCATACAGATGTGTACTGAAATGTGACCAGAGTTGTACTGGAACCGCACTTAAAAATTGTACTGTAGTTACTTACTTCGCTGGGGGGCTGTCTGACAGGTTAAACTCAAGACGCCTGAGACAGTACCCCCCTGGCCAGGATCACTTGTAGTATGTCAGAATTTGAAGTCAGCACACAAGGTCCAAGGCTTCTCTTTAGATTCTTTACTAGGTGATCAGGGCTCA
The DNA here is from genome assembly GCA_033119425.1 of Bufotes viridis. Taxonomy (NCBI): domain Eukaryota; kingdom Metazoa; phylum Chordata; class Amphibia; order Anura; family Bufonidae; genus Bufotes; species Bufotes viridis. Next base: position 108,081,896 of record CM065589.1, read on the forward strand.
ACGCGTTTCGGGGTATGCATAAAACCCCTTCCTCAGGAGCAGACAATTAAAAAACACATATGCTACTTACACATTTATATTCACATAAGGTGTTCCCCTTCCCGCGCTTCTGCGTTCTGAAAACGGAAGTCATGTGTGTCTTGAGCGACTTCCGTTCAGTGGAACGCAAGCAGACTCCAGCGCCGTGTGCCGGGCCTGTTCGTGACGTCACCGGAAGGTGAGGTCACTTCCACTCACGCGCGGATGAGTGGTGCGTTCCACAGTGGAACGCAGTGAGAAGAGAGACGTGAAGGAGGAGCTTATGCGCGCCAATACAGGAGAGCATAGTCCAGAATACATATGGGCAGATAGCCGCCAGCACCTCTGTTCACTGTTAAGAGACAGTACACAGCAGAGGAATTGCAGGCACCGGATGTCACAAGGCGCTCTTGGGGGTAGGAACCAGGCATACAGAGAATTAAAATTGGTGACATAATAATATTTAGATATAAGAGCATTTATAAATGAAATTTTTTAAAAAGATGTCACTTACAGAAGTGATCATTATCCATTGCCTATATAAAATAAGATTATATATATATATATTTGTGGTCATGGCTACGGCCAAGAGATATCCGAAGAACTCTAGGGAGAGAAACAACGGGAACAACCTAACCCAGCTAGGCGTGTCTTAGCTAACCTGACTAAATGGCTTGTTGTGTGCCCTAAGCCATGATCGTGGGTAGGCCTATAAGTGGGCATACCCTGTGGAAATGAGAAGATGAGGGAGGGAGGGTGGGGCACCTGAGAACACACGCCCGTGAGTGAGGCTGTGGCTCGTATATGAAGAGCCTCCACCCCTCCCACAAATGCAGGCTGACTAATCAGCCTTACTAACTTGTGGTCATGGCTACGGCCAAGAGATATCCGAAGAACCCTAGGGAGAGAAACAACGGGAACAACCTAACCAAGCTAGGTGTGTTTTAGCTAACCTGACTAAAGGGCTTGTTGGGTGCCCTAAGCCATGATCGTGGGTAGGCCTATAAGGGGGCAAAAACCAAGCCAAGTAGGGTAGAAAAGGAACTTGAATGGCATGTGCAAACTAACCCCCAAGCAAACTGCAAGGCATCAGGGATCTTGAGCGAAAATTTGGGGTGTATGAGGCAAGACCAGAAGGAGACCTACAACCCATCTTGTGGATGACAAGGCCGGAGACATGATGCTCAATATTGCAGATACTGCCCCAAAGCGGAATGGAGGACTGGGAATACGTTGTGAAATGGATCATGAAAAACCACCTGAACCCTGTAAAGTTTTGGTTCTAGTGCGAGTACTGGCAATGCCCTAGCCTCAGGAGATCGTGGAACCGAAACCTGACTGCCTAGACTATACAGGAATGAAAAAAACCATGTAGATAGGAAGAGAATCCTTGAATAGTTCCCCAGACAACAGCTATCTGCTAGCCGTGGTCCGTGCGTTGTTCTTCTGTGTACCCCTGAGAATTGTTTTAACGCCTGAGACATGAAGACCGACCTACTATCTGAATCTTCTACCGTGAGGGAGTGCTGGACCTTGTCCAAACCCGATTCAATGTGGTCTGAGGTTAGTGCGGCAAGAAGCTACGAAGCCAAGATTCTGTCTATGCCCTCCCATGAATGAGGGAAGCAATTGCAGTGAAGCTACCGACAAAAATGAATTCCTGGTCGTAGTAATAAGGCAAAGACTTTGCACGGGGACCTGGTTGACAAAATATGATCGACTACGATCAGTGACTGAAATGCTAGAGGGAATTACCCTACTTGTTCCTCCTCTGGCAGGACCTGAACGAAAGCATGAACAATTAAAGCAAGACAAAATATCTGCGTAAGATATGACAATGATGCTGTAGGGTGAACCAGACCAGTTTGCGGACAAAAACAAAGTGAGCGATCAACATGGATTATTAGAAAATTAGGGAAGCAGGTATATATGTGATACATACGGGCCAAATCAGCCTAGATGCACAGATGGACAACCAACCAGGCAATCAGCCCAGCAGGACTGAAAACAGTCATCGGGCCCCCGAAGCCATGGGGCCGAAGCTGTCATTGGGCCCCCCGAAGTCATGGGGCCGAAGCTGTCATCGGGCCCCCAAAGCCATGGGGCCAAAGCTGTCATCGGGCCCCCGAAGCCATGGGGCCGAAGCTGTCATCGGGCCCCCGAAGCCATGGGGCCGAAGCTGTCATCGGGCCCCCGAAGCCATGGGGCCGAAGCTGTCATCGGGCCCCCGAAGCCATGGGGCCGAAGCTGTCATCGTGCCCCCAAAGCCATGGGGCCGAAGCTGTCATCGGGCCCCCGAAGCAATGGGGCCGAAGCTGTCATCTGGCCCCCGAAGCCATGGGGCCGAAGCTGTCATCGGGCCCGAAGCCATGGGGCCGAAGCTGTCATTGGGCCCCCAAAGCTATGGGGCCGAGTCTGTCATCGGGCCCCCGAAGCCATGGGGCCGAAGCTATCATCGGGCCCCCGAAGTCATGGGGCAGAAGCTGTCATTGGGCCCCGAAGCCATGGGGCCGAGCCTGTCATCGGGCCCCCAAAGCCATGGGGCCGAGTCTGTCATTGGGCCCCTGAAGCCATGGGGCCGAGTCTATCATTGGGCCCCCGAAGCCATGGGGCCGAGTTTTTTGTTTTTTTTTAACAAGAAATTATAACTATAATAAGTGATCTGAATAAAGTGCAGGTGAAATTAAACCACGAGACCTGGTGAAATTAAACAAATGAGACCTGACCGACGTGGAAAGTGACCCCCAACATGAGTTCAACTGCGTGACCTGAAAAGACAAAGGGAAACGTGACAGAAAATGGAGATAATAACGGACATTAACTAAAATTAAACCTAAATAACATAAGCTGGCAAGCAGGTAAAGATGTGAGTCATTCAAAACTAAAAGCATAGCTGCACAGGTGGACAGACAACCATTGGTCGGACCCCTGAAGCTATGGGGCTGAAGCAACCACCAGGGCCCATGGGGCTGGGCAGCCGCCGGGATGCGAACCTTAAGAATTAAGGACGGCTGGTGAAAAGATTGGGGCTTAACCCGAGGGGTTTAGTAATCAACCGGGACTCGATAACCTAATAAGACAAAGACATGGGGTAAGCTTAATGAAATGAGGCTGAAATAAACCGCAAATACTAATCTGTAAAATATAAATGAACAAAAGAAAACTTCTGAAAGTTGTGCCATGGAAAATAGTATCAGATGGCCGTATGAACTACCAATGTCGATGTCAATTGTGAAATCCTCTAAGCCAAGAGCCACTTCGGCGAGCCTCTTATGGCAGGAGCCTCTTATGGCGGGAGCCATGCGTGCGAGTCTCTTATGGCAGGAGCGATGCGTGCGAGTCTCTTATGGCAGAAGCAAGTATCAGATGACCGTGCGAACTGTGAATGACGATGCCACTCGGGAGGTCCTATTAGCGAAGAGCCACTCGTGCGAGCCTCTTATGGCGGAAAAAGTATCAGATGCCTATGCAAACTGCAAGTGTCAGTGCCAATTGTGAGGTCCTATAAGCGAAGAGCCACCCGTGCGAGCCTCTTATGACTTTTTTTTTTTAAATAAACCACTTATGCAGCACCAGAATGCCTTGGGGACTCGCATAACCATGACCCCCTCCAACAGCAAACCTGGGACACTACACTAACCAGCCTACAACCATGTCGCACCCCTAACAAACAAAACAGGGAAAACGGTCATGGGGCCCCCGGAGCCATGAGGCCGGATCATTTATAGGGCCCCCGAAGCCAGATCAGTCATAGGGCCCCCTGAAGCCAGAGGCCTAAGCAGTCTTAGGGCCCCCGAAGCCGAGAGACTGGTCTGGATGACGTTGCGGTAACGATAAGTAATTAAAACATAAGCCGGACCTGATGGGATATGCAGCGGCTTAAATGATTGAATTGGCTAGAAGGGCCTAAGAAACATAACTGCCAACAGGCGTTGAAAATATAGACATTAGTAATCCGAAGCACGGGCATACATAAAACACTAACTACCGCAAACCATAAAACGTAAGCATGAAATTGAAAAAGAGATGGAAGAAAAACAAGAGCCTGAGGCATTGCAAGTTTGGTAAGAGAAGACTCTTATGACAAACAAATAAACAGCTTGTGAAAACATAGCAGGAAACTTACTCCTATTGGCCTACTGACCTCCGCTGAGGAGCTGTTTGGTGAACTAGGGCAGGAGACCAATCTAAGTGAATACGAACCAGAAGTAAAAGGAGACCAGTCTGAGTGAATATGAACCAGGACAAAATATTTTTTTAACTGAAGGGAAGAAAAAAGTAGGCCTATGGAATGTAACAGACCACCGAGGAAAGGAACGTAAGCCTGAAAAGAACGCAGGTATGTTTGTTGGGAGAGAGGTACCAGAGTGGTGGGTGCAGACTGCCCCGGTGAGATTATTGTGTAAAACCATGACGTAGCAATGAACAGGAGAATGCAGCTTTGAGTGGGAGTACAACACATGATGTAACGAAAAATGGGTGAATGCAGCTTTGGATGTGAGTGGTACCTAAAACACGTGGTATGGGCGCAGCTCTGAGTATGGGTAGAGCATGAAAAGCATGGTATAAAGCAGACGTATAAATGCAATCTGAAAGTGAGCAGAGTATTGACGTGATGCAAAACGCAGCTCTAGTAGTGAATGGGGTATAGGACAAGATGTAAAAGCAGACATGCGGACGCAGCTTTGGAAGTGAACGGAATATTAACTTGATGTGACAGCAGACATGGAAAGCGGCTTTGGTAAGTGGGGTATACAACCTGGTGTAGCAGTAGAAGTGTGAACACAACTCTGGGTATAAGCAGAGCATGAAATTTGATATAACAGCAGCTCTGGTTGTGAATGGAGCATAACATAGATGTAACAGCGACGTGAATGCAGTTCTTGAAATAGGCCTGGAAAGAACCTGTAGTAGCATAGGACGTTTAAACGCAGCTCTGGGTGCCAGTAGAGCAAACAAGATATACCGATAGACGTATGAATGCAACTCTGGTCATGGGTGGAGTGCAAAAAAAAAATAAAAAATGATTTGACAGCGTAAGTGTGAATGCACCTCTGGGTGTGGACGAGAATGAAATTGGTAGAATAGCAGCTCTAAATGTGAGTGGAGCATAAACATGATGTAACAGTGAACGTGAATGCAACTCTGAAACAAGCCTAGTATGAACATGTTGTGACAGCGGACGTGTAAACACAGCTCTCACTGTGAGCAGAGCAAACATGGTATACCAGTCGACACATGAACGCAGCTCTGGTTGTGAGTGGAGAAATTGTGAACACCAGTGTGATGCGTCCAGAGAATAAAAATGGAGTAACAGTAGCAGCTATGGCTGAAAGCCGAGTATACAACATGTAATAATAGACGTGTAATACGGATCCGGATGTCGGCTGGGTACGGAATGTGATGTAAAAGCCAGGTGAACGCAGCTTGAATGTGCTTAACAGGTGAAGAATGATGAAAATAGCAGACATGTGGACACAGCTCAGGTGAGCAGGGAGTAAAACATGGCGCAACAGCCAAATGTAAGGCTGGTCTGGGAATGAGCAGAGTAGGAAAGTGCTGTGACAGTAAAGATGTGCAGATGCATCTGAGGTTGTGAGGCGTATGAAAGTGTACATGCCACTCAGGATAACAGCAGAGCATAAAAGTGTGGCAGGGTTTTAAGTACATGAGCAATGAAATACGTGAAGTCTAAAGATGGTTGTAGCGGGGGGAGGGGGGAGACACATGGCAAGGAACAGCTACAGCAAGAGGCCTAAACAATAACAGCTGCGTCCGATCTCCAAACATGATGTCACGTGCAGCCCGGGTAACTCTGCCTTACAGCAAACCGGCTGCAGTAACTTTTCAGACGAGACGAACAAGCGAAGTAAAACTTGTAAGATTTATAGGAACTAACTCCTATTACCAAACAAAGTTGAAAAGAACTATAAATATTTAGCCCCAACGATGAAACGAACAAACCTGAGGTAGCAGATACTGAGGCAAAGCCTCCCGTTCGCTAGCAAAGTCGGTTCCGACCGGCCAGGAGAGACGGCCACGGCCCAACTTACCTACATATTATGGCGTGTGCATGCTACAGTAGCAGAGAGCAAAATAAGAAGCTCCATTCTGGCTCCATGCTGCAAAGAAAGGATCCTACCACCAGGGAAGCTAGTTTGCTAATGACACCTAGCAGCAGCTGTGCACCTGAGAACACACGCCCGTTAGTGAGGCTGTGGCTCGTGTATGAAGAGTCTCCGCCCCTCCCACAAATGCAGGCTGACTAATCAGCTGCACTAACATATATATATATATATATATATATATAGATAGATAAGTGGATAGAATACATGAGTCCATAGATAGATGCATAAATAAATGAATAGGTACATAAATAAATAAATAGATGCTTGAATAAATAAATGAATAAATGAATGGATGCGGAAGTCATCATTCTCCATTACCTATAAAAAGTATATCCATATGTAAAAATGGATAAAACTATGAATCAATAAGTCCATGAATGAGTAAATAAATAAATATATTGATGGATGAATACACGAATGCATGGGCATATGTCCATTTTCTCTATATAGATTCATATGAAGTTGGTTGGGACCGTGAATTTTCTTGGGGTACTACTATGATGTAATGAAGAGAGTGTGTACTTGTGTTGCCTCGCTTACATTGAGAAAGACTATCTATTGTAATCTTGATATTGTCTAGAAAGAAACCCCTATCTATGGGACCAGATTTGATATGGTATATGGTGAGTATACCCTTTGGCTTCAAAGAGAGGATCCGTAAGATGATTGGCTTGGCAGACCCATGCCTAGAAACATAGGGAAAGATTTAGAGGTGACGGAGACAGCTAGATCACGTGTCAAAAGGCGCTCTTTCTATGAAGGGTTAGTTTGTATTCACCCAGTGTTTTCAGGTGAACCAATATAGTTAATTTTTTTAGGATTTTTGGATTTTTTGTTTTTTTCATATTTTATTTTCAAAAAAGAGATTATTAATAATTTGTCTACTCTAAGGTCTCATTTAATCTAAAGGGGGTTAGCGTATTTTTTTTTTTTTTTTAAGAATTTTAATCTTTTATTTCAATATTCTCAATACATACAATTTACAAAAAAACATAATTACAAAATCGTCCCCCCCCCCGTGCAGCCTTACCCCCCCCCCCGCCTTGCAGAGAAAAAAATAAAAAAAAAGCTAAATTCCTCAATCATCCCATTCCTTCCAAATACTATCCCACTTTTCATAAGATCCTCTTTGTCTATGCAGAATCTTTTCATAGCTTTTGACCTTGTTGACTAAATTTAACCAATTCTTGCAATCTGGAGCGGAGGGGGAGAACCATTTTCTAGCTACGAGAAGCCTAGCTAAGAACGAAACTTTAATCAACAATCGGGACTTCATAACCTGGCAGCTAACCTCTGATAAATCCCCCAAAATCCATACCTTGGGAGAAAATGGAATATCCATATTAAGTCTTTGGGATAGGGTTCTTTGAACCAACTTCCAATATCTACTCACCGTTGGGCAATCCCAGAACAGATGTAGGTGATCTGCCCCGGGACTGCCACAACGGGGACATTCAGAGGAGGCTCTTAATCCTCTCCTGTGGAGCCATAGAGGTGTTACATATATTTTGTGCATAATATTAAACTGTACTACCGTGTGATTAAAATTATGCGAAACCCAACTTAAATTATCACCTACATTTTCCCAATCCGGGGAACCCAAACCTGACAATACAGTGGACCAGGATCTTTGCCCTGGAGATAAACAATCCGTGAAATAATTTTTATCAAATACCTATAACAATGTGAAATTCTAACTTTCATACCACCCTTCTTTTGAATCAACTTGTGTAAAAATTCCGGAGTGTCTATATTAAATAAATGCTTATCAGAAATACTAAGCAGTGCCGAACGCAATTGAAGATATGCATACCAAGCCACCTCCCCTACATTTTCCTCTTGTTCTAGCTCCATACGAGTAAGAATCTGCCCATTTTTAACCACTTGACTCAAATAATAAATATTTTTTTTCCTCCAATATTGCTGACAATTTGGGTCATCTAGACCCAGTAATTTTAGGTTGTGCAACAATGGAGTGCAAATCAGTGATGCACTAACTTGCAGCCAACTTTTTATAACCATCCATGCTTTCATAGCCATTCTGCAGAAGGGTTTATAATCATCCTGTATTTTACGTAGATAATCAGACTCCAAAACTGTAAAGAAATCTGAGAAACCTGAATCCTTAACCAGCTTTCTACATAGATGGCTATTTTCCCAATCGTTGAAAAAACAAGGTTGAGAAGCCATAACATAACCCTTAAAGTAGGGGAGATTAAGACCTCCCTGCTTATAGGGCATAGAAAAATACATAGCCTTTAGTCTCACTCGTTTCCTCCCCCATAGTAGATCATTTATCATCCACTCAATTAACCTGAAATACTTATCCTCTATCCATATAGGAGAGTTACGGAGAACGTAGAGAACCTGGGGCAACACCACCATTTTTATTAGCGAGACTCTATCCGCTCTTGCAGACAGGATTTTTTTCCATATCCTAATTTTAGATCTCAGTTTTTGTAGTAAAGGAAACAAGTTAAGCTGTAAATAATCTTGATATTGTCTAGAAAGAAACCCCTATCTATGGGACCAGATTTTATATGGTATATGGTGAGTATACCCTTTGGCTTCAAAGAGAGGATCCGTTAGATGATTGGCTTGGCAGACCCATGCCTAGAAATATAGGGAAAGATTTAGAGTGACGGAGACAGCTAGATCACGTGTCAAAAGGTGCTCTTTCTATGAAGGGTTAGTTTGTATTCACCCAGTGTTTTCAGGTGAACCAATATAGTTAATTTTTTTAGGATTTTTGGATTTTTTGTTTTTTTCGTATTATATTTTCAAAAAAGAGATTATTAATAATTTGTCTACTCTAAGGTCTCATTTAATCCAAAGGGGGTTAGCGTATTTAATTTGTAGATCCAGAACATTTCTTTCCTGGATAGTGTCTGGTAGGATTGAGGGGCCCATTCTAGCGGAGTGACTATTAGACCTTTTGGATCTCTATAGTGATATAACGAAAAGTGTTTTGATACACTATGGGTGGCTATCTTCCGTGTAATGATTGAAAGATGTTCGTTCATACACTCTCTCAAGATTGGTATAGTGCGTCCTACATATAGTAACTTACAGAGACATTCAAGTAGGTAGATTATGTATGAAGTGTTACAGTTCATCGCGTGTTTTAGGGAAATCGGATTTTTTAGTAGCTGTAGGTTTAAAGTGCTTTTTTGAACCACACTTAAAGGACCCCATGGCGCTCATTGATTTATTTTGATCAAGATGGTGCTAGCATGTTTTTCAGCGTTTTAGCTCTGCGGAAGGTGAGGTTGGGGATTCTTGGTATATTTTTCTCCAGAATAGGATCCTTAAGTAAGATTTTTCAGTGCTTATTCACTATTTTCCTAATCTCCGCGTGTCTTTTATTGTAACCTGTGATTAGATTTATGTTGGTATATTTTTGTTGGGTTTCTTCTTTAGGGGCACTTTTTAAACTTTCTTTTTGGCTTTCTTTTAAAACTCTCTTCTCAGATTCTGATATTAGTTTGTTGGGGTAGCCTTTTTCCTTAAATCTCCTTTTCAAGATGTCTAGTTGTTCTCTCATGGTGTTGTTATCGCTACAGTTTTTGCGGATCCTTTTCATCTGCCCGTAAGGGATATTAGTTTTCAATCTCTGATGGTGGCAGCTTCTAAAATCAAGGTAGCTATTCGTATCTACCTTTTTAAAATGGGTTTTTGTTGTTATTGTGTTATTGACTGTTTTTATATGATCTACAAATATAGCTTTTGTCTTATGAAGGTCTAAAGTAAATTTGAAGTTCCAATTATTCGTATTTATCCATTCTACATAAGTAGTCAGATCCTTCTCGTCGCCGTCCCATATTAAAATAATATAGTCAATAAAACGTCTATAGAATTGGACATTGGGATGTGTTAAAAGACCAATTTCTCTCTCAAAGCCCATAAATAAATTGGCATAGGCTGGCACAAATTTGGTCCCCATAGCCATTCCGTTTCTTTGTTGGTAAATTCTATTTTGAAATGAAAAATAGTTATGTTTGAGGATAAAATCTATGGATTTAAGTATGAATGATCTCTGATTGACTGGCATCAGAGGATCTGAATTTAGGGTCTTTTCTATTTCTCTCAATCCAAGATCATGTGGGATGTTGCTGTACAATGAGCACACATCTAGTGTGGCCCAGTGGAAATTATTCTTCCAATGCAGGGTTTCTAGAATATTAAGGAGGTGTGTAGTATCCCTCAAGTAGGATGTTAGTTCTAAAATGTACATCTGTAGAATACCATCTACATATTCTGAGAGGTTTGTGGTTAGGGAGCCTATCCCTAAAAGATAGGTCTACCTGGGGTTTCTGTCAAAGACTTGTGGATCTTTGGCGAGAAATAAGATCTTGTCGTAGATGGGTGGTTAGTTTTAAGAAAGTTCTTCTCTTTCTTATTTAGAATATCTGTATAAAAACCCACGTCTAGTGCTTTTTTGTATTCCGTGGTGGGGTCTTGGGGTAAGATTTGATAATATTCACCATCAGACAAGATACGGAGGGCTTCGGTTTCATAGTAGCTGGAGTTCATGATGACGATGCCCCCACCCATATCCGCATTTTTTTATAACTATATCTTTATCATTGGTGAGGGATTTTAAGGGTTTTATTTCGTTACTGTTTAAATTATCATGTCTTTCATCTACGGGGGATCCAGAAAGTGTCCTCAAAATCAGACATGACTAGGTTATAAAAAGTTTTAATGTGTGAGCCTCTGCTTTCTAATGGATAAAAGCTAGACTTAATTTTAATATTGGACGCAATCGGAATAACAGGTGATTGTACTATATTTAGTTCCGAGGGTACTAGGTGCGGTTCCAGTACAACTCTGGTCACATTTCAGTACACATCTGTATGCTATTGTTCTACACAAATTGAGGAAGTATTCCGCCTCTCATACAATTTTTTTACCCAGTAGCTGCTCTCTATATATATGTATGTATATGCCTTTTGGGGTTTAGGCACTTGTGCTAGTCTGTGTCAGAGAGAGGGAGGTACAATAAAATATGGATCTAATCTCTAGACCAAAACAGAGACCCCTCTCCATATGTACAAACATATGTGTAACTTTCATCATGATCATTTAAGCGTCTAGTGTGATACTAACGCTACTCTCAGCAACCTCCCCTTAGCTATATGGAAACATCCATCTAAACAGCACCACCTTGACAACTTGAAAACTAAAACTAGAAACTAGAAACCAGGATTATTAAAACTTTCTTTATTTTACATTTCCATCACCACTGGCGCCTCTGAAGTTAGACATTCCTTATATAAGGTCTCTCTACCCTCCTTGTCTCTTTTTTTTCTCGTTTGTGTAATTAACAGTTAAGATGCCATTGTTGTCCATAGAAACCAATTAGAGATCATGCTTTCATTTCTTAAACTGCTCTAAAGCTGAGATATGCAACAATAAGCAATAAAGTTGGGGTATACTGCAACAAATAAAAATGTTAGAGGGAATGTTACTAGCTGAGGGCAGTTTAAAGTAGTGACAAAAACTCTGAAATCCGCAGTCTGTTACTTATCTGCTAATGTTTTGCTGGCAGTGTACCGGGGAAGAGTCACGCACTGCCAAACAAGAGCGTGGCTTATTCATGAGCTCCCTTTCTCCCCGCCCACCTGCAGATAATTGACAGTTTTCTCCTTAGTATTCTCCCTAGCAGATAACTATCAATCAGCATTTAAGTAGCAGGCACTACTAGAGATGAGCAAAGTTTAGAAAAATTTGATTCGGCAACTTTGCCGAAACTTAAAAAAAAAATTTGATTCGTTCTGAATTAATTTGGCATGAATTGCTATAAATCAGCTATACCCAGGCCACTCTGACTTAGGGTATGGCCACTTGGCGTGGCCGGGCTTTGGGCGGGTTGCGGCAATGCTGCAGTGAACAACTGCGTGGCCAATTAGCCTGCAGCTGCCTTTCATTTAATAATGAAGACCGTACTGTATAGTCCTTCTTCATTGTTAATGGCCCTTTAAACAGGGGTTGTTGCTGCAATGTAGATTGGCTGGTTAGCTCAAAGGAAAATATGCATAGTATTGCTGTTCTTGCCTGAAATCTCCTGCAGGTTATTTGACAGTAAACACTAAATATTGTTCAGCTCTGTTATATCAACTTTTCCAACCCCAGTGCCCTCCTGTCCTACTTCTGCCATCTACTTTCCCTCCTTTTTCACATCATCTAAAGTCAATAAGAAAATATGTCATCAAGAAAGTCCAGCTCCTCCACTCTCTGCCTTTTGCTTACTTTTCTAGGACATGGAGACTTTGAAGGATGATTCGGATGAAGTAAAGCCAGAAAAAGATGACGATAGTCATCATTAAGACCTGGCACCAATAAAGGGCGCAGACTGGATGGTATTGGTTAATAATAAAGACTTCCATCTTATTGGTATTGAATTACATTTACGGCTGATGTTGGAATAAGTAAATGTTGGAATAAATGAATAAAACTGACGCAGCATAAGTTTCCCTGCACTCTCCCTGCACTCTCCCTCTCGAATATTCTTCTATTAATTGTTTTCAGCAACACTGTCCCTAGCACATAAGCACTTGCCACGTCTTTCCCCCAACCCCAGTAAATGTGGATTTATTATTTTCAAGCAAATGCTTTCTTTTACATTTAATGATTACTTTAAATAAGGTATACGTTCAATAATAATAGTCTACATTCACTGTAGATCCACTAAAGCTGCCCGTTTACTTTTTCTTTTCTTTTACAGCTGATGGCTTGTTCGATGCTTTCTCTGCAGATCACCAAACACATACATGCTCAGCTGAAGGTGTATATGATTTCAATGGGAGAGAGAAGGAATCTGCTGCCAGACACCTCTGGCAGTAGAACTAAAGTACTGGGTATTGAACTTCAAATCTCCCAGTCCTTCTCTCCCAGACATCATCTCTCGGGGGAGAGTTGGGAGGTCCCCATATTAGACTGTCAGCTGGTTATGCCAAAAACAGTGGGTTTTTTGAACAATAGTACAATGTAATGTATAGGGATGACTTTACATATATAACCTATTAACCCCTTCCGAACACACTGAATCTCCTATGGCCTCCAATGGTAATTCACTGCAGTCTATAGGACAAGTTATCATATGATTACAAGTATAAAACGTTTCAAAAAATATAAAAATTTCAATCACCACTTTTCCTAATATTAAAAATAATTAATAAAAAATAAAGAGCATAGGCTTTGCCATGTCTTAAAATGCCTGTACCATTAAAATATAAACATATTCATCCCATACAGCCAACGCCATAATATAAAAAAAATCAAAATGGTCAATATGCTGTTTTTTTGTTGCTTGACTCCCCCCCAAAAATGTAATGAAAAGTGATTAAAAAAAAGTCATACACACCCTAAAATAGTATAAGTAAAAATGACATACTGCTCCATAGATTGTCATTGTAAGGTGATATAAAGAAAAAAAATTCTTTCTTTCCCCCATTTTTAATTATTAAAACACAAGAAAAACTATACAAATGTGGTATCTCTGTAATAATGCTGTTGGATGAAGATAAGTTTTATCACATAGGGAATGCCAATAAAAACAACAAACAATTCCACCCATTTGGAATTTTTTACCAGCTACCCACTCTATCAAATAATATTATGCCATGAGAAAGTACATCTTCTGTACTCTTAACTGACAGCAACATTTTTGTGAGTGTCTTCATGTGAAAACCAGGTGAGACACTGTAAACATAGTTTTCAGAAAGGGTGCAATTTGTGACTACTAGCGTTATTGGAGGTGTTTGAGGACCCTTTTTTCATCTATTTGATGAAGCTGGGCAGTCCAAATTGATTTAAGGAACTCTTCAGGGATATCTAGGGAGATTTCACAGAGGTAGCAGTAGGGACTAACAGGGCAAGAGACCCAGCAGTGTGTCCTTCTGCCCTCTCTCTATCCCTTGAGAGGTCCTAAGTTAATCCTCTGCGGTTTCAAAACATTACTCTGGCAGAGAGTAGTGTTCTTTTCAGCATCATTTGTTATTGTAATGGGCCTTATTTATATAGATTAGAATAAAAGTTAAGTTTTATGAGCTATCTAATATTTGTGAAAATTGGAAGCAGAAAATAGAAAGGTCTTGAAGGGGTTAAGTAAATTCCTATCTAATGAACTAATGATAACACACAATTCAACAAGTCAAGATAATGACACATATGTCAATGCAATATCTGTAAGATTACATTTTGTTACCGAAGGATGTTCCAGATAATGTTAAATAATCCTTAAATAATTGTAATTTAATGGTACCATAGGAGAACATTCTATATACTTTCTATGGACCTGTACGCTGCATGCTGAAAAAGCAAAGTAGAACTAATGCATGAATTACGATCTGGAGCTCGGCAGCGGAGGCGGCAGGTCAGGGGGAGATGAGCGATACAGATTAATGTTGCAGCAGAGCAAGGGAGAGGCGTATCCTCTTCCGGTGCTCTAGGCTTGCAGCCAAACAGAGGCTGGCGCAGGCTGAGCAATGATGTCATCGCATCCGCCTGAGCTGAGATTTGTACTGCGCGGGACACAGGCCGGAAGAGGCCTGCATCGCTGCCAGCATGGAGGTAAGTATTAGTGTTTTCTTTTTCTTTTATGTGGAGAACTTTGGGGGCATCAACTGGGGGAATTACTGGCACATGATGGGGGGCACTATGGGGCAATTACTGGCACATAATGGGGAACACTATGGGGGCATTACTGGCACATGATGGGGGCATTACCGGCACATGATGGGGGATACTATGGGGGCATCTACTAGCAAATCATGGGGGACACTATGGGAGCTTTACTGGCACATCAGGGGGACACTATGGGGGCATCTACTGGGGGCATTACTGGCACATCATGGGGACACTATGGGGGCATCTACTGGCACATCATGGGAAACACTATAGGGGCATTAATGGCACATTATGGGGACACTATGGGGGCATCTACTGGCACATCATGGGGGACACTATGGGAGCATTACTGGCATATCATGGGGACACTATGGGGGCATCTACTTGGGGCCTTACTGGCACATTATGGGGGACTCTATGGGGGCATCTACTGGCACATCATGGGAAACACTATAGGGGAATTACTGGCACATCATGGGGACACTAGGAAGGCATCTACTAGGGGAATTACTGGCACATCATGGGGGAACTATGTGGGCATCTCCCACATATAATGGGGACACTATGGGGGCATCTACTGGGTGCATTACTGGCACATCATGGGGGACACTATGGGGCATCTACTGGCACATCATTGGGGACTATGGGGGCATTTATGCTGGCATATCGGGGCATTTACACTGGCAAATCATGGGGGACACTATGGGGGCATTTAAACTGGCACAACAGTGGGGGCACTATGGGGGCATCTTATCCTGGCACATTACGGGGGCACTATGATGTTGGAGGGGGGGGGCGAAGAACACTGTGAGGGCATATTATATAGGCACATTATGGGGGCACTATGAAGGGGCATTTATACTGGCACATTATGGGGGACACTATGGGGGACTCTTATTCTGGCACATTAAGGGGGCACTATGGAGTTGGGGGGGAGAACACTATGGGGGCATATTACTGTATATAGGCACATTATGGGGGCACTATGGCAAAGGGGAAGGAGCTATGGGGGCATTTTATACTGGCACATTATGGGGGACACTATGGGGAAGTGGAGAGGGGCACTATGTGGGCATTTACTAGGTGCATTATATGGGGGTATTTTATACTTGCACACATTATAAGGGCACTATGGGGACATTAGCTCAGCTGGGGGCACTAAGAGGGGGAATTATTTTGTACTGACACACAAAACGGAAAGCATTTTATTAGGGGGAATTTTTTGTTTTGGCGCACATTACAAGTGACATTCTTTGTACTGGTGATCATTTTAAGTGGCCAGTTTACCCCTCGCAGTAATAGTGCTCCCAAAAGTGTCCCACCAATAGTAGTACTGTAATTCTCTGCCCATAGTGCCCATAGTAATCATGATCTTCCTAGTCCCCCAGTAGTAATTGGGGGACACAAAGTTTACACTATTAGAGTCAGGGGCACTATTTTCTGGGTGCAGTTATTTTAGGACAGTGTGTGCCAATAATTATTGAAGGGGCACTATCTGTGTGGTACTAGTGTTATCAGGGGGATTATCTGTTTCTGTAGTAACGAAAGAGAGCGTCTACATCAGAGACGATGTCACTGGATGTAAGAGGTATGTGACGCTTTATTCTGGATAGCACTGAATATATATATATGTGTATGCAAATATGTCTTTAGTGCTAGGCATTGTCCCGTACGTACCAAGACATACGGACGTTTCGGCAACAATGAGTGGCAGGACATGTGAGACTGGTAACACGTGGTTTGATCTGACAGTTTTTCCTTGTCAATTGGTGTGTGTGTTGTTTCTGGTAATGGTCACACCCCCTGCCCCTAGGTGTTGCTAATGTGGTCATTTAACCTTCCTTATTAATAGTTGCTTCTCCCACAATGCTGTGCAGTTTATAGCTTCTGTGCCTGTGGATAGTTTGTGGTTGGATCTCGGCTGAGTTTCTGGTGCTTCCATAGCCCCTTTGAAGTTAAGTCTTTCCTTTCCCTTTTTTATTTTGTTTGGGTTCTGTGTGTTGCTTTTCCCTATTGTTTTCCCTATCCTCTTTTGGAGGAACAGATAGTCTCTTTCCTGCCATTTGTACCAGGGTCCTATAGGGCTAGATATAAGCAAATAGTAGAATCCAGCTCACCTGCTGAGTCCTTTTTTGTAGGTAGGTGCAAGGAAGCAAGGAGGAGATCCCTTTAACATATGAACAATAGAAAGATGAATCCAGCACCGAAGGAAAATTCAAAGCTGTGAGTTTCTTCATTAACATGGTAAAATCCATACATAATTAACAATATCCCATTGCGTCCATGCAAAGTCAACGTATTTCATTTCAAGTCATGAGTAAGAACAGTGTTGTTTGAAATGCGTTGACTTTGGTTGGACGCTATGGGATGTTGTTAATTCTGCATGGATTTTACCACGTTAATAAAGGAACTCACAGCTTTGAATTTTCCTTTGGTGCTAGATTCATCTTTCTAGGGCTAGATATGACTCTAAGTATTCCTGTGTATGAACTCACTGTCACGGGTAACGGGGACAGGGAACACACCAAACTAGGCGCCAAAGCTAACGAAAAGGAAAAGGTCACCACCTGACAATCCCTGAGCCTTTCCCTGACTGCTGACAGCATGAGCAAATCCCAAAGGTGGAAGTACTCATGCGCTGGAACCTAAGCCCTGCTGAAACTGAAACAAACCCTCAGCTAGGGAGCAGGCGATAAGACAACCGTTCCTTCCACCGTGAAGGAACCAGCGTCTCCCTGATGCCTAGTCAGAACAAACAACAAAAGGGAAGTAAGGAGGACTTAGCTGTAGATGAACGGGGTGCAGGAGATCTATCAAACACAAGCTAAGAACACCAGGAGGAAATATAAACTGCAAGGGCTGCAGTGAGAGGTGGGTATAAATAGAGCCACTAAACAGCTAATGAGCAGAACCTGTGGAGAGGTGGGATCCTGCCCACAACAACAAACAGCAAGGAGAAAGATCTGTCAGATAGACTCACATGCACCAAGTCTATCCGATCTCCTCAGGCCTCTCACAGGGCAGGCAGTGACACTCACCTACCTTTGGGGTCTGTTCATACTGGTAGTCAGTCGGGATTTTGGTTAGGGTTTTCACTAGAAGGTGTCCATCTTCCTTCCCTAGATCTCAGGCCTGATTCCCTGTTCCCCCCTTCCCTCCTATGCTCGCTGTGGTGTTTCCCTCCCACATCGAAGCGTGACATTTTAAACGGCCAAAACTGTTATTTTTTGTTTGTTTGAGTGCAGCCATGGATTCTATTGCTGCACTGGCAGGTCAGCTGCAAGGGCTGTCTTTGGAGGTAGCTGACCTCCGCACTACCGTCTCGCAGATGCAGAGATCACAGGCTGTTGGTCCTGGTGGTAGTGGTGGAGACCAGGCCTATCTGGAGCCTAAACTTGCCCTCCCAGACGTGATAATTTCATTTTGTTTAGGGAGGCGTGCAAACTGTATTTTAGGCTACATCCATGCTCCTCTGGGGATGAGAAACAGCGAGTCAGTGTGGTTATTTCCTTGCTTAAGGGGGATGCGCAGTCATGGGCTTTTCTCTGCCTACCGGATCGCAGTCTCTCCGGTCGGTAGATGAATTTTTCGTAGCTTTGGTTCTTATCTATGATGATCTGGATTGGACCGCTCTAGCCGAAACCAAGCTGCGCAGCATTCGTCAGGGTGATCGTTCTACTGATATTTATTGCTCTGTGTTTAGGAGGTGGGCTATGGATATGGAGTGGTACGATCCTGCCCTCTGTAGCAAGTTTCATGAAACCCCAGTGTCTCTGAAGGCTGCTATATCTCCTGCTGTCCGCATTGATAGACGCCTGAGAGAGAGATCTAGGGGCCCTCACTCTCAGGACGTACTCTAACATGTTGTATCGTCCTCCTCTGACACTTTGGGTGAAGCTCCTCTTGGGTTTATGTCTGTGGACGAACCCATGCAATTAGGGTGAGCTATTGTTGGATCTGCTTTTAAGCATACTGGTAATAGGAAGGGAGTATGTTTTTTCTGCAGACAGAAGGGACCTTTTATCAGAGTATGTCCATACATGCAATGGCAAAAAGAAAAAAGAGGGACATTTTTTCCCATCTGACTCTTGGAGGGGTGGGAGGAGAGTCAGAAAATGTGCATTTGTCTTTGACTGGTAGTACCCGATTTCTCCTGACTGTTGAGGTGGCGCTAGAGTAAAAAAACTGTGGGGTGTAGTGTTGAGCGCGAATATTCGAAAAACACATTTTATCGCGAATATCGCCACTTCGAGAATTCACAAATATTTCAAATCTAACGAGATATATTTGTAAAAACTAATATTCGTCTTTTTTCTTTTTCATCTGAACCAGTGGCGTACACACAATCCATGGGGCCCCGGTGCGAAACTGATCCATGGGCCCCCCCCCCCCGCCATCTGGGGCCCCCCTACTTTAACAAACTCAATGCAGCCAATACCCCCCCCCCCCCCCGTCTTCTGCAGGGGGCCCACCTACTTTAACAAACTCAATGCAGCCAATGCAACCCATCACCCCCCAGCCACCCCCCATCTTCAGGGGGCCCCTCTACTTTACCAAACTCAATGCAGCCAATAACCCCCCTCCCACTTTAACAAAATCAATGCAGCCAATACAACCCATCACCCCCCCGCCCCCCGTCTGCAGGGGCCCCCCCTTCTTTAACAAACTCAATGCAGCCAATAACCCCCCCCCACTTTAACAAACTCAATGCAGCCAATAAACCCCCCACTTTAACAAACTCAGTGCAGCCAATAACCAGCCCCCTACTTTAACAGACTCAATGCAGCCACATTAGCCAATACACTAAACCCCCCTCCATGCCAGGGCCCCCACTGTCTCCAAGTCTCCAACTCAGTGCGGCTTTTTCTTACTTACCGGCGCTGCTCAGCCTCTAGGGGAAGTGAACTGCTCTCTCTCCCATCCGGGTCCCGTCTGCTGCGTGAGTTCAGGCGCGCGCATGTTCCCGCGAGACCTGCCACAGGAGTTCACAGGTCTCGCGGGATTGACGCCGTGCTCGCTCCTGCCCGGGCCCGGCGCTGACAGCAAGTCTCGCTTCCAAACAACTTTTAGTGCAGCCGGAGGGGCCAGGCGTCCGCAGCCGGCCGGGCCCCCTGGGGTGCCGGGCCCGGTCGCAGCTGCGACCCCTGCGACCCCTATATGTACGCCACTGATCTGAACCCATTACCTAGTATACCTACCTGCTTCTTGCTTGTGGGCCAATGTGAGAAGGCTGCAATATTGTAGTCCGTAGTGAATTAGAATATTCTTCATTATTCAATTTATTTTCTCTTATGTGAAAAGTCGGCAATGTAATATTCACGTAAAAGGAATATTCTAAAACACTAATATATAACACTATAGTGATTTAGGACGTTATGCAACTTTCCTATTGGGTTGGCTTGGCTTGGTAGAATTGTCGAATATTTAGAATATAGCACTATATTCTACATATTTGACAATTCTACCAAGCCAACCCAATAGGAAAGTTGCTTAATGCCCTTACGCGATTAGATTAACGTGCATATTTAATTGAAGATTTTTCGCATAACATAAACTATATTAAATAATGAAGAACATTCAAAATCAGTAATGAATCACTCATTACTGACTTGTGAGCCAATTCGAGAATATTCGTAATTTTTTTCCATGATTCCTCCCTGCTTAAGTTGCTTGTTGGCCAATGACTGTGTGTTCACATTAAATTGGAAATAATGATGAATATTCTAAAAAACGAATATATAGCATTATATTCTATAGTGCTATATGTTCATGTTTTAGAATATTCGCATTACGCAAATATTACATTGCTGATTTTTCGCAATCAATAGAATGATTTTGAATATTTGCGAATATATGATGAATATTCTAACGAATGTTTGTGAAACATCGCAAATTCGAATATTGCCCCTGCCTCTCATTGCTATTGAGGTGTTTATCGACAGCGGGGCCAGATTGAACCTGATTGATGCTCAGTTCGTCTGCATGCATGTGCATTAGGAAAAAAATGTAAATTTTTGCTATTGATTCTGCACCTCTAAATCAGAATTGTTTATCTCAAGTGGTATGTGATATCAGATTATGAGTGCGCAACTTTCATTAAAAATTTATCTCGTGTTTTGTGTTGGAGGGTCTACCTGCTCCGGTGGTTCTGGGTTTACCGTGGTTAAGCAAGCACAATCCAACCATCGATTGGCAAGCTAGACAGATTCTGGATTGGCGTGATTATTCCATTGACAATTGTCTGAATACATATTTTTATGTTTTAACTAATAAGACATTACCCTCTTTTATATCTGATTTCGCCAATGTATTTTCTGAGAGTGGATGTCAGGATTTACCTCCACATTGGGAATATGATTGTCCTATCAACCTTATTCCAGGAGCTGAGTTGCTAAAAGCTAGATTGTTTGAGGAACATCACTGTACGGTTCTTATGGGACACCCTGGGAGCAGATCCGCTGACAACCTCATTTCTCGTAGATTCTGGTGGCCAGGGTTGCGTGTGTTGAGGACTATGTGTCAGCCTGTAGTACCTTTGCACGCGCTAAGGTGACACATACTGGGCCTTCAGGATCTCTACTTCCGTTGCCCATCCCGTCCAGACCATGGACTCACTTATCCATGGATTCTATTACTGATCTACCTAATTCTTCAGAAAAGACAGTTATTCTGGTGGTAGTTGATCGCTTTAGTAAAATGGTGCACTTTATAGCGTTGTCGGGCCTACCTAATGCTAACACACTTGCACAAGTGTTTGTTGACAACATTGTGAAACTCCATGGCATTCCCTCTGATGTGCTCTTGGATCGTGGGACTCAGTTTGTTTCCAGATTCTGGAAGGCATTCTGTACTAGACTGAGGGTACAACTGTCCTTTTCTTAGGCTTTTCATCCTCAGTCGAACGGACAGACGGAGCACACTAATCAGAGTCTGGAAACCTACTTAAGATGTTTTGTTTCTGAGAACCAGGAGTGGTATTCGTTTTTGTCTTTGGCAGAGTTTGCCACAAATAATAGTAGACAGGAGTCCACTGGGAAATTGCCTTTTTTTTAGGGCATATGGGTTTCACCCTCAGTTTGGCACATTTTCTGGTTCTGATACTTCTGGTATCCCTGAGGAGGAACGTTTTTCATCATCATTGTCATGTATATGGCGGAAAATTCAAAATAACTTTATGACAGGAAATGTATGAATGGTCCGGACTTAAGAGTGGGTGATTCTATGTGGCTGTCCACAAGAAACATTAAGTTGAAGGTACCTTCTTGGAAGTTGGGTCCAAGGTTTATTGGTCCATATAACATCACAGCCATTATTAATCCTGTAGGTTTTCGTCTTGAACTTCCTCAGGCCCTGAAAATTCATAATGTGTTTTATAAATTTTTTTATTTCACACTTGCACAAAGAAAACTCTAAACAGTCACTTAGTGTTAATTCACACACAGCAAAAACTTTAAGGCAAAACAAAAAGTTCAAGACAGGATCCAATCACCTGTGTGGTTTTAGGTGCGTGTTCGCACCTGGCTGTCAGCCCAGCCGCAGGAAAATCCACCCTCCGGCTTCCAGGATAATCACCTCTTTGCTGAGCTCTTGCTTCCAGCCCTGAGAGCTCCACAGCGTTACTAGCAGCTCCAGGACAATCACTCTCCCACCTGCTAAGGTGGCTGCCTTTTTAAAGGCCCGGCAAAAGTCCGGCCTGGACCGTGGGGAATAGGCACC
Source organism: Bufotes viridis (assembly GCA_033119425.1). NCBI lineage: Eukaryota > Metazoa > Chordata > Amphibia > Anura > Bufonidae > Bufotes > Bufotes viridis. Next base: position 108,104,389 of record CM065589.1, read on the forward strand.
CGCCCAACTCTTTGCCTACTCCCAGTAAGAGCCGGCCCGGATTGGCTTTGCAGCCAAACTAAATACCAATGTGTCAAGCAGCACTAGCTCTTACCTTACCTCACCGAGGCCAGAAACCTCGGTGACACGTACCTTCGGTCGACGACGGAACCTTGCGCCCTCTTACAATATATATATATTTAAATTAAGTTTAGCCTCTATTTCTGAAAAGTTTGTGACGGGATTTGAACTCGCAGCTTCTGCACAGTCCAGAAGTTTAACCACAACACTGTATACCTGCATAGCCGGTCACAAAAAAGACTTCTACTGTCTAGGAATCCTTACTAGCATTGCAAAGTGTTGCACCCAAGCACACAGGCACTTTGGTGCTCGATCAACACTAGTATTTATGTCTACGTGTGTGGCATATATACGGTTTATGTATATGTAAACATGTGTCGTGACGACACGTGTCCGTCGTTGAGTAGGGAACCTGTTGTTAAAACTTTGAATTCCACCCCTGGTCTTGATCTGAAGCCTTTATCTCTGAACTCCTGACAGTTCATGAACACTCAGCTACACTAAGTTACAATTTAAGTATTTAGCTACAGTGAATGTTTATGAACTGATAGGAATGACTCCACTCTGAGAGACCATGTGTACATACAGCATTGAGAAAATGGGCTCAGAATGTTAAAAACTACTGTCTTTAATGCACAACTCGGCTGGACAAATTATCTCACCTATTTGCAAATTGTTTGCAGACTTACGGTATATCAGAACTTTGAGGTTGTTGGTCCCATTTGTGGGAGGGGGACATAAGATGAGCACCCGATAAAGCCTACTATTGATTGCTGTTGCCACTTGGATACATACAGAATAGTTTGCTGATAGATTCACTCAGGGGAAGAAACAGTCTGCAAATGCTTGGAAAGTAAAAAAAAATTTAAATTTTAATAAGACCAATTGAAAAAATGATTTTATCCCCAAATCAGTATAAAATGCAATAATAAAAATAGCCTCTAAATGAGTTCATAGCCTTTAAAACTCCAATGTATAGAAATATACATTTTTCATCATATTATGTTCAAAATTATGTTCATCAAATTTTTATTTTTAATGACCTGGTTAAGTGATTCGCTATTTGGTATCCAAACCAGACAAAGGTGCTCTAGGATGTAGCAAATCATTACTGCAAGATCCATTTGATGCTTACAGCAACAGATACATTTCACGGCTGAACACTCTAAAGTCTATTTTGTACATTTCTTTAGTGGTTGTTTAAAACAGAACGAGTAAGTTACTCAGTTGCAGACCACTTCTTCAGCTTGGCCTCAGCCAGTTTCTTAAAAGCATTTTAACACCACATGAACTGACTTGACAATAAAGGTCAGTACTGGCCATTTTTTTAAGGTCACTATTTACTTTAGATTTTTTTCTTTATACTGAAGCTGAAAGCAAAATGCCAGGTTCCTGTTTTCTGCATTCCATCATAGTACTGATCTCCATCAGTGAATCAGGAGAACTTGCCATGGTCCAAGGAATTTATCCGCTGAGAGTGTAAAAGAAATTGAAAGTATGCTCCATTGATCTTTCTGACAAGTTTGTAGTCATTTTTGAAATTGTTTATAATGGTAGAGCCCATGTTGATGTGTTGGGATCACCTCATCAATAAATAGAAACATTAATTCCATTGATAGAAGATACTTACCATTTGTAATCTTTTAAACATGTTTTTCATATTCAGAACAATTTACATTTCATAAAAAAAAGCCTCCTAAGGTCACTATCAAGTTGATGTTGTAGGTTATAGTCAGTAGTAACACACACACACATGTGCATCTCAATAAATTAAGATATCATTAAAAAGTTAATTTATTTCAGTAATTCAATCCAAAAAGTGAATATTTTAAGCATTTATTTCTTTTAGTGTTGATGATTATGTCTTACAGCTAATGAAAACCCAAGAGTCAGGATCTCAGAAAATTAGAACATAGGAGCAATTAAAAAAAGATTTTAAATACATAATGTTGGCCTACTGAGAAGTTTATACAGTACATGCACTTAATACTTGGTTGGAGTTTCTTTTGCATAAATTACTGCATCAATGCAGCGTGACATGGAAACTATTAGCCTGAGGCACTGCTGAAGTGTGATGGAAGCCCAGGTTGCTTTGATAGTGGCCTTCAGCGTGTCTGCATTGTTGGGTCTAATGTCTCTCATCTTCCTCTTGACAATGCCCTCATAGATTCAGACAAGTTTGCTGGCCAATCACGCACAGTTATACCGTGGTTATAAAACCAGATATTGGTGCTTCTGGCAGTGGTGCAGGTGCCAAGTCCTGCTGGAAAATGAAATTAGCACCTCCATAAAGCTTGCCAGCAGAGGGGAACATGAAGTGCTCTAAAATTTCCTGGTGGATGGCTGCGCTGATTTTGGACACAGTGGACCAACACCAGCAGATAAAATGGCTCCCCAAATCATCACTGACTGGAAACTTCACACTGGACCTAAAGTAACTTAGATAATGTGCTTCTCCACTCTTCCTCCAGACTCTGGAACCTTGCTTTCCAAATGAAAATTGACTTACAAATGAAAACATGACTTTGGACCACTGAGCAACAGTCTATTTTTTTTCTTCTTAGCCGAGGTAAGACACTTCTGACATTGTTTCTGCATCATGAGTGACTTGACACTATGAATGCGACAGTTGTAGTCCATGTCCTGCATACGTCTATGTGTGGTGGCTCTTGAATAGAGTTGAGCAAACACCTGGAAGTTTGGGTTGGCCGCTGCAAAGTTCGCTGCAAAGTTTGAGTTCGGGACCCGAACTTGACCCCGAACCCGGACCCCATTGAAGTCAATGGGGACCCGAACTTTGGGGCACTAAAATGGCTCTAAAAGAGTCATGGAAAGGGCTAAAGGGCTGCAAAAGGCAGCAAAATGTGGGAAAGAGCATGACAAGTGCCCTGCAAACAAATATGGATAGGGAAATGACCTAAAATAAAATAAATAATAATAAAAAATAATAATCTTGAACTAGGAGGAGGAGGTCCATATGGAGTGGGAAGTTGAGGAGGAGGTGGATATGGCGGTGTAGGTGGAGCTGGCTTTGTTGTGCTCGGTCTCTGGGTGAGGTGGGCAGTAGCCGGCGTACTGTCTAGAGGACGACCGATCTGCTTTTGCACCCTGCTCCCTCTTTTGCTGTGCTGGTGGCTCTGTGCGACCACCGCCTCTCCCTCTGAACTGCACAGGTCATTCGCATGACCTTGATTCCATGTGGGGTCTAGGACTTCATCATCCACCCAATCATCTTCCACCAGTCTTCACCCCTGCCCTCCTTGTCGGTTTGCACACTGCAGAAAGCCGCAGCAGTTGGCACCTGTGTTTCATCATCATCAGAGGCGTGCTGTGGTGGTCTTTCCATGTCTTTATCCTTAAACATAAGTGGTTGGGCATCAGTGCACTCAATCTCTTCCACTTCTGGGGCAGGGCTAGGTGGATGGCCCTGGGAAACCCTGCCAGCAGACACATCATAAAGCATAAGAGACTGCTGCATGACTTGGGGCTCAGACTGCTTGGCTGATTTGCAAGGGAGTAAGGTGCTAGATAGATGCCCATGGCCTGCAGGTGCCAACTCTGAGCTTTCAGCAGTGGACCGGGTGGGAGACAATGTGAAGATACTGAAGGCAATGTCAGCCACCCAATCTACTAGCGACTGTACTTGTTCTGGCCTCACCATTCGTAGAGCGGCATTTGGGCGTACTAAATAACGCTGAAGGCTCTGTCGTGTACGCGTACCTGAGGAAGGTGTTTCATTTGGGAGTGTAGCTGGCACAGATCGACCACGTCCTCTCCCTGCAACAGAAGCACCAACAGCACCACGACCAGGGCCACATCCCTTATTTGATGTTCTCCTCGTTATTTGCATTCACCAACCAAACTAACAGATGCTTTATTTCAGGTGACAATTTAACTGCCAATAGTCAACAATTAAGTTCACTAACAGTAAGGCAGTGCTGGTGTTATAAATAGAATAACTTTCTGTATGTCACACACCAGTGTAACGGAGCAATTCAATACAATTACTTCACTATCACAAAAAATTGAAATTTTCCAGATAACAATGTAACAGCCGAAGTTAACGGTTTAATTGGACTCTCAGAAATGCAGTGTAGGATCAAAATGTGCTATCTAGCTCAAAAACAGTTTTTTTTGCAAGCAACTATGTAAATGCAGTATGTTACGGTTTTATTGGAATATCAGAAATGCAACGTAGGGCGCTAGTGTGCTATCTAGCACAAAAACTGTCAGTCCGCCGGATAAGAAGAGAGTATGTTCACCCCCTGTCTGCCACCCACGCCTCTGTTCCTACCTACTTGCACTTGCCAGTCCTAGGTAACGTAGTGCAACTGGGCGGCGGTCCCTGACCTCAATAAGTGCGGTAGAGACAGAGAGGACAGAGACAGAATAGCGGGCGGAGCGGTGACACTGTAGTAAGCCAGAAGGCTATCCAAAACTTAGGAGCGAACTGAACACCCCTGTCAGAGACAATATTTTCGGGAACTCCATGCAGGCGTACAATGTGGTCAATAAACAAAGATGCTAGAGTCTTGGCATTAAGGAGCTTAATCAGAGGGACAAAGTGCACCATTTTACTAAATAGGTCGACCACTACCCAAACCACTGACTTCCCCTTGGAGGTTGGCAAGTCAGTAATAAAATCTATTGAAATATGTGACCATGGCCTGCACGGAATGGGTAGAGGTCGTAATTCACCAGCAGGACGCGATTTCACCGGATCCGCTTTACTGGCTGACTTTTCTTTAAACAGTACAACCCAAGTAAACGTGCTAGATATGGTGTCAAGATGTACAAGCTGTGCAAAAGTGCTACCAGCTACTCTTATACATTTAGGATGTACAAAGAAAAGGAGAGCCAGTTGGATCTATCTGATTGCCTAGCCCATATGGGCACGAATGGTAAAATTGTCTTAGATCTAATGAATCCACTACTAAGACAAGGTTATCATCTTTATGTGGACAACCACTATACAAGTAATCCACTGCTCAGACACTTGTATGAGGGGTACCGTAACCTGTGGGATGAATTTGAAAAAACAATAGGGCCTTCCCACACTCACAAAATCTAAAGAGAGAGGAGAATCAGTGTCTCTGTCTAGCTGGCTGTGAAATACAGAGATAAGAAAAAAAATGTCTTACTCCGAACAATCAATGATTGTCCCAGTACATCTTAGTCGAAGACACGCACATACTGAAAAGCCACTCTGTGTTATTGTATATAATAAGTACATGGGGCAGTAGATTTCAATGACCACATGATGAAACCATACTTGGCACTATGAAAATCCAAGCACTGGTGCAAAAAGGTTTCTCTGTATCTGCTAAAGTTAGCAGTATACAATTTCTATATGGTATACAAAGAATCTAGAAATCAGGGATCTTTTCTCATTTTTTAAAAGAAAGTTATAATATCAGTACTATACCCACAGGTGATATTTCCGTGAGCTCTGGGTCTGAGTCTGTCAGTAGACTGAGCGAAAGGCATTACCCTGACATAATTTTTCATACTAGAAGTAAAACTAACCCACAGAAGAGGTGCAGGGTTTGTACAAAGAATGGAATTCGAAAAGACACCAAATATTATTGTCCCCAGTGTTCATCAAACCCTGGCCCCTGTATGAAAAATTATATTTAGAGATGAGCGAATCGGCTTATTAGCCGTTTGGTGGTGAAGTGCAATAATTGCAGCCCTTTTTGGCATGTATTAGTGGCAAAAAATATATATATTAGCCATTACGCAGTGCAGTTATATGTTCTAAAGCCATTTTTTTCTTGTATTAGTGGCAAAAGAAAAATATATTTGCCTTTCAGCAGTGCAGTTATATGTTCTAAAGCCCTTTTTGTTGTGTATTAGTGACAAAAGAAAAATATATTTGCTGTTCAGTGGTGCAGTTATATATTGTAAAGCCTTTTGTGGAGTGTATAAGTGGAAAAAAGAAAAATATATTTGCCATTCAGTGGTGCAATTATATATTCTAAAGCCTTTTGTGGAGTGTATAAGTGGAAAAAATATATATATATTTGCCCTCCAGCAGTGCAGTTATATGTTCTAAAGCCCTCTTTGTCGTGTATTAGTGCAAAAGAAAAATATATATTTGCTGTTTAGTTGTGCAGTTATATGTTCTAAAGCCTTTTGTGTCATGTATAAGTGGAAAAAATAAAGGCCTATTTGCCATTCAGCGGTGCAGTTATATGTTCTAAAGCCCTTTTTGTTGTGTATTAGTGCAAAATAAAAATATATTTGCCATTCACCGGTGTAGTTATATGTCCTAAAGCCTTTTATGGAGTGCATAAGTGGAAAAAAGAAAAATATATTTGCCGTTCAGCGGTGCAGTTTTGTGTTCTAAAGCCTTTTGTGTCGTGTATAAGTGAAAAAAATAAGGACCTATTTGCTGTTCAGCAGTGCAGTTATATGTTCTAAAGCCCCTTGTGTCGTGGAAAAGTGGAAAAAAATAAGGGCCTATTTGCTGTTCAGTGGTGCAGTTATATGTTCTAAAGCCTTTTATGTCATGTATAAATGGAAAAAAATAAGGGACTATTTGTCGTTCAGCGGTGCAGTTGTATGTTCTAAAGCCCTTTTGTTGAGTGTATGAGTGGAAAAAAGAAAAATATATTTGCCGTTCAGCGGTGCATTTATAGGTTCTAAAGAATTTTGTGGAGTGCGATCCGTTCTGTTACCATACAGAAGAGAGACAGACTGATGCTGAATGCATAACAGAGACGGGGTTATTTGTTTTAAGATCCTCTTTGCGGAACCAACCAGTTACGCTGCTATATACAAGAAAATTGCACAACTGCATTTCACTTTCACTTTGCTATATCGTTGTTTTATGTTGATTGGCACCAGAATTATTGATCATTTATTTTAAGTGGCACTATTTGCACATTTACATGTTCAACATTGTTCTATATTATTTGCACTAGGTTGGTCACCTTATTGAGCATTCGCGCAATTGGTTGCTATTGGAGACTGCAGTGATTTTATTATATTCTTATTTTTGTACTAATAAATAGTGATTCCCTATATCTGAGGAGTGCCTAGTTTTATTACACAGCTTTGCAAATCCTGTCGAGAGGCAGAAGACTCCTCTCGGCAAAAGAAGTAGCCACAGCTCTAGTAGAGTGGGGCTTCACAAATCCCAGAGGGTCCAGAGATTGGAAAACAAAGGATTCCTTAATAGCCTCCTTAATCCACTGACTGATGGAAAGATTGGATGCCTTACAGCCTTTAAACTTACCAGCAGCAGAATTAGCAGATTCTCATCTTTCCTGAACTCCTTTGATCGATCCACATAGATCTGAAAACATCTCGAGACGTCCAGAGGATGTGTAGCAGGTTCCTTGGAGTAGGTAGTAGATGTCGACAGAACCGGGAGGAATATCACCTGGCTGATGTCCTGGAAGGAAGGAACTTTAGGCCTAAAATACGGGTGGAATCTAAGAAGTACCCGGTCAAGTAAGAAGATGGTATAGAGCTCATGTGCTCAGAGAGCTTGAAGCTCAGAGACCCTCGCCAAAGTCACTGCAAAGAGAAACACAAACTTCCAAGTGACGAACTTGATGTCCACCTCCTCTAACGGTTCAAAGGGGGAGATGCTAACCCCCTGAGAACTACTGATAAATCCCATTGAGAAATGGGTCTCAGTACTGTACAGCTTTAATCTGTCAGATCCTTTAAGGAACCGTTTAATCAGCGGGTCCTGAGAAAAAAGCCTGGTAAGGCAACCTGAGATAGCTGAAACTTGAACCTTCAGAGTAGAAGGGGCAAGGCCTCTATCAAGGCCGTCTTGCAGGAACTGAAGGATAGCAGAGAGGGGCGGATCTTTAGACGCCACCTCCATTGAGGTACACCAGGATGAGAATATCCTCATAATACTAGAGTAGGGTCTCTTGGTAGAGTCCACTCTAGAATGAGACAGCGTTCTCAGGACCGACTCTGAAAGCCCTTCTATTCTGGGAAGGGACTGATCAACCTCCAGGCTGTCAGGTTGAATCTGTGCAGATCTGAGCAGAGGTGAGTATCTCACGACACCCAGGGTCTGCTGTGGGGGGAGCCTCCAATATTGTCCTCGACTCAACTGGGTGAGCTAGGTAACCAGGATCTCTTCAGCCAAAACAGTATGATGGCTATCACCGAGGCCTGATCCTGACAGATTTTCATTAATATCCTCGGAATCATGGAAAACCAAGGGAAGATGTATGCCAGCTTGAACCTCCAGGATATTGACAGAGCGTCTATCGCCAGAGGGTTGTTCTCCCTGTAAAGGGAGCAAAACCTCTCCACCTTGACATTGAACCTTGTTGCCATGAGATCCACCTCTGGCATATCCCACTTGAGGACTATCTGCTTGAATATCTCCGGATGTAAAGACCACTCCACCGATGGAAGACCGCGGCTCAGCCGATCCGCTATCATATTGAGGGAGCCTTGAATGTGGATCGCAGATAAGTGGGAAAGGTTCGACTCTGCCTAATCCAGAATCACCCTGATCTCTGAAAGGAGGGGAAGTGATCTCGTGCCTCCCTACTTGTTTATGTAAAGTACCGCAGTCATATTGTCTGACTGGACTTTTCCCACTTTGCCCCGGATCTGAGGGGCTAAGTGAAAGAGGGCTAGCCGGATTGCTCGAATCTCGTGGAGATTGGATGGAATAAGCCACTCCTGAGGAGACCAGGTCCCGTGAACTGAAGTGTTGTCTAGGTGAGCGCCCCAGCCTACTTGGGACGCATCCGTAGTCAATATGACCTAGGTTGGCTGGGTCATAGACTTCCCGTCTAAAAGATGGCACCACCATCTGAGGGAATACCGAGTTCGCCAAGATAGGGAGCACAGCCGGCGGGGCTGCCATTCCATTTGGAGAGGACCTCCGACTGTAGAGGGCAGAGGTGCCATAGAGCCCAAGGGACTCCTTCCGCAGATTCTGACAGGAGCCCCAACATCTTCATAAGAGTGCTTATCCAAGAGCCTCGAAGAGGCCCGTATTTAGGAGGTGGATTTTCCATCTTTGGCTCCTCCATGAGAGTTCCTCGAACCCCTTCGCTGCGCTCTCCAGTTACTTCGATACCTTGCTTGCTGGCCAGACCTACCACCGCGGTCTTGTCTGCCCTGCCCTCGAAATGACAGCTGGGGAAGGCTCTTCACCTTCTTGTCTGAAAGGCCCTCCATGATCTTATCCAGCTCCGAACCGAACAAACGGTTGGGCTCGAATAGAAGGCCACATAAGCTGTATTTTGAGGAATTGTCAGCAACCCAAGGCTTAAGCCAAAAAGGCCTATGGACCGCCGACCCCAGGGACATGGATTTGGCCGCTAGCTTCAACTGGAGCTGTGCGGTATCGCACAAGAAGTCCGTAGCCACGTTGATGGTCTTGAAGGCAGCCAGTATGTCGTCCCGGGAAACCCTCTGGTCCACGTCAACTTGAATTTAATTCAGGCGAGACCGGAGGAATGTAGAGACCTCAGAAGCCGCTATGGCTGTGGAAGCGGAATCCGCAGCTGCCGTATAACCCTGTCTTAGGGTGCACTCAGCTCTCCTGTCAAGGGGGTCCTGCAGGCTAGACCCATCGTCTGCAGAAACCAGAGTGCACTTGGACAACTTGGCAATAGCCATGTCCACCTTGGGAATGGATCCCCATGAATCCACCAAGGGTTTAGCCATCGGGAACATGGATTTTAACTTCTTTGTTGAAACAGGACCCTTTCCAGGTTTTTTCCACTCTATAAACATGACAGAGAGGAGGGTCTCATCCGCTTTGAAGATATGAGGGGCTGGACTAGTGGAATCTGAAGGCTCCCCAGGGTCAACATCATGGTCCCCCGACCTGATGGACTTGAGCAGTTTCTGTGTCTTTTCAGGGGGGAAAACACAACGTCAGCTCCTCCTCTTCTGAGGAGGAGGAACCTAAGGAGACCACAGTAGGTCTCTCTACCAGGACAGAGGTCTCCATAGGGGACTGGGCAGGCATAGGAAGCCTTTTCATCCAGCAGGCCTATGACTCCTTTAATAAAGCCATCCACATAGGACTTCACACATTGATACATATCCTGCAACGTAGGTTCACTAGAGGGCAGAATCCTCTAACTGTAGCTGTTATATCTGGAGTAGGGACATCTGTCCTCTAGCAGAGCGCTGAAATGGTAGCAGTATAGATGCTTCCTCTTGGAACGCACTTTCCTGCCTTCCGAATCCCGCGTAGAAGACATCACTGTGGGGGAAAAAGGGACAAATAAGACATTTGTAAACCACCTATCTCTGCAAGAAAGGTAGAAAAACAGACCGGAGGCAGCTGCGAATAAGGGCTGGAGGAAAAAAACACCACAAGTGGAACAACACCAACTTTAGGACTCTGGGAGCTAGCTTAAAAAGCATGTGCAGTCAGAGACCGAACTGGAGCACACTGCCTCCTTAAATAGGGGAAGGGGAGGGATCAGCCAATCCACCCCCCCCCATCCAGAGGAAAAACGGATTTGATTAAAAATCTCCACAGAAGCAGAGGTCACTGTAAATCCTCCACAGGAAGAAGCATACGAAAAAAATACTTAAAATTTTAGCATGAAAACGCAAAAAAAATCACATCCGTCAAAAATCGTGTCCGGAATACCCGGAAGTGACGCAAAGGAGAATTTCCGCATCACTTCCGGAAGATGGCGGGGCCCAGGAACTGAGAATCCTAGACTGAGGACGCTGCCAAAATACCCCAGCCAGGCGCAACCGCGCGGGGCCTGCAGCGCATAAGCTTCCAACCAAACTAACAAGGTACCTAAGAAAGGGCAATGCCGGTACCAAAACGAAAAAAATACTCCCCGCACTTTCCATAAGAAAGGGGGAATAAACCGCCTAGTACACCTGTCCGGGTGGACAGAAAAAAACACAGTGGGCTGGTGGTTGACTCCCTCTTTTTAAGGGGATACTTAATTGTTAAATTGAGTTATTAGTCTTGGGCTCATTAAACATTCCGCCGGTCCTGCCAGTCCACGGGGGGTGGTTAACCCCATCTGTGCTGTTGGTAGGACGTAAGGGAAAAATATATCTGCCTTCCAGCAGTGCAGTTATATGTTCTAAAGCCTTTTCTGTCATGTATAAGTGGAAAAAATGAGGGCTTATTTGCCATTCAGCGGTGCAGTTATATTTTTTAAAGTCTTTAAAGTTTTGCATGTATTAGTGGCACAAAAAAGTATTTGCCGTTATTTATTTGATCTAATAGTATGTCAGACAGAGAAATGCCAGGGGAGTGATAGAGGCCTAAATGTTTCTGGTGCAGGCACAGGTCACAGCAGAGTAAGGGGGCGTGGCAGCATGAGTCGCAGCTAGAGGCCTGAGCTCCCGATGTCATCTAGCGGTCGTGTCTTGACCAGCAACCCAGCGGTCCTTGAATGGTTGACTCGGTCATCCACTTCATCCTAAGAGACATCAGACACACCTAGTCAAGAGTCGGTGGGTTTGTCAGACACAAACCTTAGTTGGCATGGCCCAGGAGCAAGCCCTGTGCCCCACGTGTCCTCAGCCTGCCTCTGTCCTTTTCTGTTCCCTCAGCCAGAAAAGTATTATATGTTATGGCCTCAGCCCCACTATACAGCGAGGACGAGCTACTAGAGGACAGGCAGCAGCTACTGGCCAGCCAAGATGTGGAGGAGACATCCGCCGCTTCCTCTGGTAGGCAGGCAAGTAGTGAGGAGAGTGGTGTGGGAGCTGGTGTTGCGAGCGGTCAGGCTCCTGACCCAGAGACCATTGATGAGGACATTAGTGACATGCAGACAGTACTCGATGATGATGATGTAGCTGATCGCACTTGGGAGCCGGGGGAATTAGGGGCTTCGTCATCATTGGGAGAAAAGGGTGGCAGCTTGCCTGTGAGGCAGAGGCGAAGCCAGCAAGTTGATGGTGTGACCGGGAGTCAGCAGGGTGGCAGCAATGGAAGGTTGGTAGCCAAACATGCCCGGGGTAGACCACCCGCTTCGCAGGAGCCTACCTGCCTATAAAGTAGTGGTGCACAGGTTCACGGAAGCAATAACGATAGAAGTCAGTCAGTGCATAGTGTTGGGGGTAAAATCACCTACTCGGCGGTGTGGTAGTTTTTTTTGTTAAGCCGCCGGAGGAGATGAACATTACCGTATGTAGAATCTGTGGGCAGAAGGTAAAGCGTGGCCAGGGTGCCAATGATGGCATCACAGCCCTACATCAACATATGCAGTGTTACAATAAAGTGGCTCCGATGTGGTGGTCCAGCCTGCCGCAGCAACCGCTGCATCAACCAGTGGCATGCACCTGGTTTTAGGCAGTCAAGGCTTCACCACCTCAGCCGAAAGGAGCTGTCTGTCCTTCCCATCATCTGCTGGTCCTGTTGCTCCTTCTCCTCCTCCTACTCCTCGTCAGTCATTCCGTCAGCAATTGATCACTGAAGCGATTGCCAAGAGACAACAGTATGCGTGCACTCATCCAACGGCGCAGAAGCTGAATGTGCTTCTGTCCAAGTTGCTGGTGCTGCAGTCCCTCCCTTTCCAAGTGGTGGACTCTGCACCTTTCAGAGCACTGATGGCTAGTGCCGAGCCGAAGTGGAGAGTCCCAAGTCGTCATTTATTTGCCAAAAAGGCAGTACCAGCCCTGCACACACATGTAGAACAGAAGGTGGGCCAGTCCTTGAGCTTGTTGGTGTCTGCCAAAGTGCACGGCAGCACCGATGTGTGGAGCTGTAACTACGGTCAGGGACAATGCATGTCCTTTATAGCCCACTGGGTGAATATGGTTCCTGCACAACCACTCCAGCAACTTGGCCAGTTGACGCCACTTCCTCCTCCATGCTGTCACGCAGTTGGTCCCGCGACAATGTCCACCTCTGCCTCCTCATCCTCCACTGTGTCCTCAGCCTTCACTGCAGGGACAATTCACAGTGCCCCTCCAGCATACCACATGTGCAGGGCATGGCGGTGTATCGCTGCTCTACACCTCATTTGGGCGAATGGAGTCACTCAGGGGAGGAAATGCTCCATGTCCTTCATCAAGAAATCGAATCCTGGCTTTCTCCATGACAACTCAAAATCGGAACCATGGTGACCGACAATGAGAAGAACATAATGTCAGCACTGCACCAAAGAGGGCTGAGCCATGCGCCCTGCATGGCACACGTGTTCAATCTGGTTGTCAAGCGGTTCCTGAAGTCTTCCACCCATCTGCAAGACATCCTAAAAATGGCCAGGAAACTTTGCATGCACTTCAGCCACTTGTACAATGCAAAGCACACCCTCCTTGTGCTGCATCGGCAGGACGACATCCCCCAACAAAGGCTGATATGTGACGTTTCCACCCATTGGAATTCCACGCTCCATATGTTGGTCCAACTATGCGATCAGAGAAAGGCCATAAATCATTTCTTAATGATCCAAGCGGACAGGAGTACTTCTCTGTGTAACTTCGATGTCAGCCAGTGGCAGCTTATGCGTGACACCTGCCGTTTGCTCAGGCCCTTTGAGGAGGCCATGTTATTTGTCAGTCGCCAGGACTATGGGATGAACAACGTCATTCCACTACTTTATGTCCTGGAACAGATGCTGGTAAATCTGGAGACATGGCGCCACATGAGCCCTGTGGGGGCTGAACTGGAGGAGGAGGAGGACATTGGAGCACAAGCAACGTGTAGCAAAATGGGTGGTTTTTACACACATGTGACAGGAGAGGAAGAGCAGAAGCAGCCAGAGGAGCTAAAGGGCGATGAGGAAGACGAGGCAGGGGACCTGTACACACTGTCACAGTATGCAGTGGAGATGGAAGCAGGGAGTACCTCCGAGTCACTTGCACAAATGGCCCGATGCATGCTCACTTTTTTGCGTAGTGACAGCCGAATTGTCACCATTCGGCAGAGGGATGACTTCTGGCTCTCCATCTTCTTGGACCCTCGCTACTGGTCCAAAATTGGGGCCTTTATTTACATCCGCTGAGAGGGAGGACAAACTGAACTACTATAGTTACTTCCTATGTAGTCAGTTGGCCGCTTCCTATATGCTCCATTGTCCATCCTCTCGCAGGTCTGATTGGGGGGCCCTCTGCGCTCACGTTCCTCTGCCATGGCTGCTGTGGCAGGGTGGGGGGGAGAGGTAGGTGCAGTTCCACCTCCATCAGCAGCAACTTGAGTCTAGAGTCGCTGATGAGCAGTTTTCTTCACATGCCTTGTAAAGAAACTACTCACCAGCAGCTAGACCTGAAGCAGGACCTGAACCAGCAGGTGATGGCATACTTGGACAGTCCCCTGCCATCCCACATTGAAGATCCACTGGACTACTGGACAGCCAATTTGGATTTGTTGCCGCAACTAGCAGAGTTTGCCCTGGAAGACCTGTCCTGTACAGCCAGTAGTGTGGTATCAAAGCAGGTGTTTAGTGCGGCGGGGGGGGGGCATAGTTACCCCCATCTTCAGCTGGTACTTGTATTGCAACACACCTCCCCACTCTGTCACCTGGTCACTCTGTGGTCTCCTGATGCTGCTGCCACCTCCACACTATGTCACCTTGCCACTCTGTGGTCTCCTGATGCTGCTGCCACCAACACACTATGTCACCTGGCTAATCTGTGGTGTCCTGATGCTGCTGTAAACTTCACACTATCTCACCTTGCCACTCTGTGGTCTCCTGATGCTGCTGCCACCTCCACAGTCTGTCATTGTGCCACTCTGTGGCCTCCTGAATCTGCTGCCACCTCCAATCTCTGTCATTGTGCTGCTCTGTGGCCTCCTAATGCTGCCACTACCTTTACACTGGCATTATGCCACTCTGTGGTCTCCTCATGCTGCTTCCACCTCACCACTATGTCATAGGGCCACTCTGTGGACTTGTCATACTGTTCCCACCCTCCCCACTTCATGACTGGGCCACTATTTTGCCTTTCGGCCTGGCTAACATCATCATTTATTTGACCCTTCTTCTGATCAGTCAGAAGGAAGGAAAAAGGAGACGCACAACAAATCCTGTAGCAGCTGTAAGGCTTGTATGGTCCCATCAGAATTGGCTTGTGATTTGGTAGCCAAAAGCAGGAGTGGGTACAAAGCACAGAACACATGCAAATATTCCATTCACGTGTCATCTCTGTTTTGGATCCACTCCAGTTTTTTTGGGGCATTAGCAATACTGATGGATTACTGACCAAATTCTGACTGAGTGAAGGCGGATGCTCAACAGTGAGGATCCGTTTTTTGGGAGTTATTGTTCTGATGGATCAGAGGAAGGGCAAAATAATCAGTGACGTCAACACAAATTTACTGATGACACCCTCTCCACTCTGTCGGGGTTTCTACTTGTATAAGTGTTTAATAGAACAGGTTCAGTAGACATCTATGTGGTATCAGCTGACAATTCCAGCTGTAAAAGGAGTGCGCTTCTTCTTGTCGCTAAAATCGACCTGTAAGGCTGAGTTCAAACTTAAGTTATTTTGTCAGTTTTGGCCCCGTGACTGCCCAAATTAGTGAAGTGTACAGTGATTCTAAGAGAGACGTCATACTGACTCACAGTATTATTTCACTACCACAGAAGACTCCCTATGCATGTCACTCCAAGGCCCTGTGTTCTACACCACTATAAAGGACTCTTCAGCCAGGAAATAGCCTTTCTGAATGCGATTCGCAGCTAATACATTTTTTCGAAAAATTCGGCAAACCGGCCGAATCGAATTTTTAAAAAATTCGCTCATCTCTAATTACATTATTAGACAAAATGTACCATATTTGCCCCAAATTCTAATATATTACCCTAACACACAAATAATTTCCTGTATTTGGTCAAAAACATTCTGTTCTGTTATAAATAGATTGTGATGGAACTTATATTTCTTACTGTGCCTAATCACAATCAAAATAAATAACTCTCTTTTTCTCAAAGAAGAATGGGTAGTTGGGTAAGGTGGGTCATTATATAGAAGGTGCTTTTTTTGTTTCAGCAGTTCACTGGCAGCTAAAAAAGCCAAAAGCGCAACATTTTCTAATTTCCCCAAGATGAATACCTCAGGGGGTCTACACACTAAAAAGTAATCACTTTGTGGATGTTTCTCAGGTTTTGGTACTGTACAAAATGTGTTCTGGTGGTATGGTGCCATAAAATCAGCAATAGAAAATTAGGCCTCCTAAATCCACAATGCGCTGGAATCCTTTGAAGTCTTCCAGTGAGCCCAAAATATATGTAAAAAACAAACATAGCGTATCATTCCAAAATGAAAGAATATATGAATGTGTGGTAATGTGTGTTTCTTTAAGGCAATATGGTGAATGTGAGAGAAAGGCCACTAAATTACAAAAAAGTTAGGAAAAAAATGCTATTTCCATTTTGTCCACCTAAATTTATTCCATTTTGATAAAAAAGCCAAAAGCGCAAAATGTCCAAATTTCCCTAAGGTGAATACCTTAGAGGGTGAGCATAATAAAACGTAGTCATTTTGTGGGTCTTTCTAAGGTTTTGGTACTGTACAACATGTGTTCTGGAAGTATGGTGTCATAAAATCAGCAATAGAAAAATAGGCCTCCAAAATCTATAATGCACTCCACTCATTTCAGGTCTTGTGGTGAGCCTAGCCAGTAGGTAAACTGCACAAATAGCATTAATTTTCAAGTTCAGGGAAAGATTAGTCAAGGTGTAGGGAAAGGATAGGGAGGCATCATCTACACTATAAAAGGAGAACAGGGTGCAATAAGAGAACATACAGCCTGGGAAATAGGAGCAATTCTATAACACCTTGCTGCACTAATTGGCGATCCAAATTGCAGTTATACTGCTACATTTAGGTTGTTTGCACTATATGATACATCACTAATTCCAGCAAACCTTGCTTGTGATTGGGGTGCAAGTTCTGTGTGATACAGCCATTGACGGGGAATTTTACATTGTTTAACTTTTTTTTGGGGGGGGGGTGTATTAACAGAAAAAAAAAAAAAAAAAAGCAGGGTTAACATACAAACGATTAACTCAAATTTATTAACTCATCACGTTATATTGAAACAAAAGCCATTGAAAAGTAATTAAAGGTGTTTGCTTAACGCATTTAGTTTAGAAAACACGTCTCATAAAGCTTGTGTGTTAACTCTACTACATCTGTATATACAGGGTGGGCCATTTATATGGATACACCTTAATAAAATGGGAATGGTTGGTGATAGTAACTTCCTGTTTGTGGCACATTAGTATATGTGAGGGGGGAAACTTTTCAAGATGGTTGGTGAGTCTGACCATGGTGGCCATTTTGAAGTCGGCCATTTTGAATCCAACTTTTGTTTTTTCAATAGGAAGAAGGTCATGTGACAAGAAAAACAATGGTGTGCTTGGTTTTAACATAACATTATTCTTTCATTAGTTATTTACAAGTTTCTGACCACTTATAAAATGTGTTCAATTTGCTGCCCATTGTGTTGGATTGTCAATGCAACCCTCTTTTCCCACTCTTCCCACACTGATAGCAACACCGCAGGAGAAATGCTAGCACAGGCTTCCAGTATCAGTAGTTTCAGGTGCTGCACATCTCGTATCTTCACAGCATAGACAATTGCCTTCAGATGACCCCAAAGATAAAAGTCAAAGGGGGTCAGATTGGGAGACCTTGGGGCCATTCAACTGGCCCACGACGACCAATCCACTTTTCAGGAAACTGTTTATCTAAGAATGCTCGGACCTGGCACCCATAATGTGGTGGTGCACCATCTTGCTGGAAAAACTCAGGGAATGTGCCAGCTTCAGTGCATAAAGAGGGAAACACATCATCATGTAGCAATTTCGCATATCCAGTGGCCTTCAGGTTTCCATTGATGAAGAATGGCCCCACTATCTTTGTACCCCATATACCACACCATACCATCAATTTTTTTGTTCCAATAGTCTTGGAGGGATCTATCCAATGTGGGTTACTGTCAGACCAATAGCGGTGGTTTTGTTTGTTAACTTCACCATTCACATAAAAGTTTGCCTCATCACTGAACAAAATCTTCTGCGTAAAATGATGGTACTGTTCCAATTTTTGTTTTGCCTATTCTGCAAATTCAGAGCGCCGATCTGGGTCATCTTCGTTGAGATGCTGCAGTAGCTGGAGTTTGTAAGGGTGTCATTTGTGAGTAGCTAATATCCGCCGAAGGGATGTTCGACTAATGCCACTCTCCAGTGACATGCGGCTACGCTGTGGGCTCTTGCTGATTGAAGCTAGGACAGCCACTGATGTTTCTTCATTAGTGACAGATTTCATGCGTCCACATTTTGGCAAATCCAGCACTGAACCAGTTTCCCGAAAATTAGCAAGCAGTTTGCTAACTGTAGCATGGGAGAAGGGTGGTCTCGTAGGGTGTCTTGCATTGAAATCTGCTGCAATGACCCGGTTACTGCGTTCACCAGACATCAACACAATTTCTATCCACTCCTCATGTGTTAACCTTGGCGACATATCAATGGCTGTAAACAAAGAGAAACTTGTAAATAACTCATGAAAGAATAAAGTTACGTTAAAACCAAGCACATCATTGTTTTTCTTGTGAAATTCCCAATAAGTTTGATGTGTCACATGACCCTCTTCCTATTGAAAAAACAAAAGTTGGATTCAAAATGGCCGACTTCAAAATGGCCGCCATGGTCACCACCCATCTTGAAAAGTTTCCCCCCTCACATATACTAATGTGCCACAAACAGGAAGTTACTATCACCAACCATTCCCATTTTATTAAGGTGTATCCATATAAATGGCCCACCCCATATATGTCTTAATTGCCGTTCAGCGGTGAAGTAACATTGTACTACAGCCTTTTTTGGGGGGTATTATTTTAATTTTAATAATTTTTATTTTATTATACAGTATGTCAGGCAAACAGGTGACAGGCCCTACAAAGGGAACGGGCAATGGCCAAAATGTTGCAGGCAGCAGAAGAAGGGGGGGTGGGGGGTTGGCAGCAGGAGTTGCAGCGAGAGGCTTGAGCACCCAGTGTCATCTTTTGGTCGTGTCTTGACCAGCAACCCAGCAGTGCTTGAATGGTTGACTCTGTGACATCAGACACCACCAGCCAAGAGTAGGTGGGTTCCTCTGACACGACACTTAGTTGGCATGGGCCGGGAGTAGGCTCTGTGCCCCAACTGTCCTCAACCTGCCTCTGTAATTTTCTGTTCCCTCAGCACGAGAAGTATTATATGCCGTAGTCTCGGCTCCACTTTTCAGAGAAGACAAGCTACTAGAGAACAGTCATCAGCTACTGCCCAGTCAGGATCTGGAGGAGACATTCACCAGTAGGTGGGCAAGTAGTGATGATGAGAGTCGCATCGGAGCAGGTGTTGCGAGCGGTCAGACTCCTGGCCCTGAGACCGTTGAGGGGGACATCAGTGACGTGCAGACAGTAGCGGATGATGATGTAGCCGATTAAAGTTGTGAAGAAGGGGCTTTATCATCATCATCAGGAGAAGAGGGTAGCAGCTTGTGCGTGAGGCAGTGGCTGAGTGAGCAGGGTGGCAGCGTGGCTGTAAGTCAGCAGGGTGGCAGCAGTGAGTGGTTGGGAGCCAAACGTAACTAGGGTAGACCACCAGCTTTGCAGGGGCCTATTGGCATGGAAATTAGCGGTGCAGGGATTCACGGAGGCAGCAGTTGCAGGCAGTCAGTGCGGAGTGTTGGGTAGAAAATGCCATACTCAATGGTGTGGCAATTTTTTGTTAGGCCGCTGAAGGAGGTGAACATGGCCATTTGCCGAATTTGTAGGCAGAAGGTGAAGCGTGGCCAGGGTGCCGATGTTGGCACCAAGGCCCTGCGTCAACACATGCAGCATCACCATAAACTTACCTGGGAGAACCGTGGCTCTGATGTGGTGGTCCAGCCTGCCGCAGCAACCACTGCATCATCGAGTCACACCCGGTTTTTAGGCAGTCAAGGCTCCACCACCTCAGCTGAAGAGAGCTGTCTGTTCTTTCCATCATCTGCTGATCTTGATGTGCCTGCTCTTCCTTCTCCTCATCAGTCATTCTATCAGCAATCGATTACTGAAGCGATTGCCAAGAGACAACAGTATGCGTGCACTCATCCAACAGTGCAGAAGCTGAATGTGCTCCTGTCCAAGTTGCTGGTGCTGCAGTCCCTCCCTTTCCAAGTGGGGGACTCTGCACCTTTAAGAGCACTAATGGCTTGTGCCAAGACATCATTTATTTGCCAAAAAGGCAGTACCAGCCCTACACACACATGTAGAACAGAAGGTGGGCCAGTCCTTGATCCTGGTGTTTGTTGGTGTTTGCCAAAGTGCACGGCAGTGACGATGTGTGGAGCTGTAACTATGGTCAAGGACAATATATGTCCTTTACGGCCCACTAGGTAAATGTGGTTCCTGCCCAGCCACACCAGCAACTTGGGCAGTTGAAGCCGCTTCCGCCTCCACGTTCTCATGCCGTTGGTCCTGCGACAATGTCTGCCTCTGCCTCCTCATCCTCCACCGTGTCCTCAGCCTCCACTGCAGGGACAGTTTACAGTCACGCTGTTCTGCTCCTAGTTTGCCCGGGCGAATGGAGCCACACAGAGGAGAAACTGCTCCGTGTCCTACATCAAGAAATCGAATCCTGGCTTTCTCCTCGACAACTCAAAATCGGAAACATGATGACTGACAACGAGAAGAACATGGTTTCTGTGCTGCGTCAAGGAGGGTAGAGCCATGCGCCCTGCATGGCACATGTGTTTAATCTGGATGTAAATCGGTTCCTGAAGTCTTCACCCCATCTGCAAGACATCCTGAAAATTACCAGGAAACTTTGCATGCACTTCAGCCACTTGTACACCGCAAAGCTCACCCTCCTTATGCTGCAGCAGCAGAACAGCGTCCCCCAATATAGGATGATATACAACATTTTCACCCATTGGAATTCCACCCTCCATATTTTGGACCGATTATATGAAAAGAGAAAGGCCATAAATGATACAGGCGGAAAGAGGTACTCCCCTGTGTAACTTTAATGGTTTCTTTTATTAACAGTGGAGGAATGTCATCAACATCATACACTCCAGTTACAATTCTTAATACAAACAGAGATAACGATTCTTTACAGTCAATTTCTTCAATCACCCACTGCACTATTACCAGCCTCATATATCAATGAATAGAGTTGCATTATACAATACATTCAGATGATCCTACTTAGCCGACTGAACCATTGATCCTCGAGCTGCTGAGAAAGCTTGTCGCAGTCTCGAGGTTGAGTACAACGTGTGGGGTGAACCTCAGGGATGCACTCCACCTGAATCGGCAGCAGATTGGAAAGGAATGCAGTCACCTCCCTCCAAAAAGCTGCAATCTCCATAGCATGTGCCAGAAATCTGCCTCCAATTCCCCACACCGTGGATATGCCGTAGATAGTGCTCTGTCCATTTTATGCAACCTAGTTGGTGTGAGATATGCCTGATGAATTATCTACAGTTGGATTATTTTGTTATTGACTGCTGGTGACACTTTTAAGTGAGATTCTAATAAAGCCAGCATGGATTCTTCTGTGAGTGTGGGTATCAATCTTTTCCATTTGTCAATTACTGTGGGGAGATTGGTACTAACCCTCTCTCTGTACTAGGTGTGAGTAGATTACTGATACTAGATCTCTGGGACCTTGAGTTTTGACGACTCCTGTGAGTGGGTACTTAGAGATCGTGTTGCCACAATTCGGGAATTTAATCTGTTTGGCCCATCTGGGTAGGAGGAATATTATATTTCTGTGATAGTGCCTCAAACGTCATTAATACTCCCTGATTATAGATGTTTCCAAGGGTTGTAACTCCTGCCAATTGCCATCTGTCCTCTCCCATAACCACCTGCATTTGGGGCAGCGATTGATTGCCTCACAGAGGTATGTCAGAAACAACCTCTGTAAATTGTGCCAATGATTTAGCCTCCTTCCAGACTGTTTGGGCCAGTCTGTGCAGCGGCAGTAGTGGCTTCTGAAATTTAGGGGGCATTTCCAAGACTGACCATAATGTGTGGCAGTTCAGGTACTGTTTTAAAAAGTGTGGGCAGGTCATCAGTTGTATACTAGGCAGAAATGAGCTGCAATTGGTCCGCTAGATAAAAAATGTAATCGTCCGGTAATGCCATATCTCCCTTTGTTTTGGTGTATCTAGACTAAGTATGGCAGGGGCAAAATATATGTTGTGGGATCCGCGCTATTAATCAATAGTAATGTGTTGTCCTCCAGCAACTTTCAGATGTATAGGGATAAGATGCACCTCCACTTCTCAAAGGATCGTCAGTACACTCGTCTCCTAAAAGCCAGGTTTGTAGCCGGCCATCAAAACTCCATGTGAGCCACCGATCAATGCCTTCACAAGGTGCAGCACTCCTTACACAAAGAAAAATGGGAACATAGTGCAGTACCTCCGGTGTAAATGAATATTAAAGGCTTTATTGTACTCACAAATTATAAGAACAAATCATGCTCGTAATAAATGCCCGACCCGGGTTTCGCAGATTCGCTTCTTCAGGGGCTGCAACGTAAGCATTCGCATGATACACTGATACATAAAGGCACGGCTGCCCCGGAAGCAAAACGGACTTCCGTTGTTCAGTCAGATGTCAATCAATAGGGGCAATATAAATTACAATAAAAGTTCCATAATAATTCATACATAAAAATACCAATATCACTTGATTAGAAATATGTTAAAATCCACACATAAAGTACATACAAAATTAAATAAAAAACTTCCCAATGTGGTCATTCATATCATACAAGCCGCTCTCATGTCCCACTCTATGTTATGTCCTTGCGGTTGTAATGTGCCCATTTCAAAGATCCACTGGGCTTCCTTCTTATTAATAAATGTGGCGGGGTTACCCCCTCGCCAGTGACACTTAACCAGTTCAACGCCGCAAAATTTCAGGCCGGTAGGATCTTTCTGGTGGAACCTCTTATAGTGGGCAGAGACACTATGTGTCTCCAACCCCTTTCTGATATTCCTAATGTGTTCAGATATCCTGACCTTCAATTTTCTCAAGGTTCTCCCTATATATTGCAGTTTTTTAATGACATTGGACGTTACGTCGTTATACACGATAATACCCAATACTATAGGCATGGAGGCAGTGAGTTTTTATCTAGATAAAGATGACCAGATTAGTGAAGAAAGAAAGAATTTTATTTTGGATTGTATAAGTTATTGTTTACAACATAACTATTTTTGGTTTGACAACTGCTATTATGTACAAATTTCCGGTGTGGCGATGGGTGCGAAATTTGCACCCAGTTTCGCCAACCTTTTCATGGCATATTGGGAAACCCAGAATATTGACCCGATTCTACTAAAAGAATTAGGAGGAGGTAGCCTACAGCTGTGGAAAAGGTATATAGACGATTGCATCGGTATTTGGCAGGGAACGGAGTCTGGATTGAAGGAATTTATCTCACTAATCAACTCTAATACTTGGAACATTGTTTTTACTGAGGAAGTGAGTAAAGAATGTATCCATTTTCTTGATTTACAAATAGTGAATGAACAGGGTATGATCAAAACATCTACTTATTTTAAACCAACCGATCGTAATGGATACATTGAGAAAAGCAGCTGTCACTATGAACCGTGGATCTGCAATGTACCAAAGGGGCAGTTGCAGCGGATTAAGAGAAACTGCTCCAGTCTAGAAGATTTTGACACACAAAGTCAGATTATTATTGACCGTTTTATTGAGAAGGGATACAATAAGGAAGATCTATATAAACAAAGGGAAGCAATAAGATATCAGGAACCAAATACAACAAAAACAGTCCCTACTGAACAACATTCAAAACAAAACAGAGAAAAGTATCGTTTCGCTTTTTCCACCACTTATTCTACCCTCTGCCCTAAAATCAGAAATGTTATCTCTAAATACTGGAACACCTTAAAGAATGACCCTGTAATTGTTGATCTTATCCCAAAAAAAACCCCTTTCATCTACAAAAGGGCCCCTATTTTAAAAAATCGGATTGTACACAGCTACATGAAAAGTGATCAGAACGCACAGAAATTGCGTGATGTATTCACTTGGTGCGGTTTCTGCCTTTGTTGCAAAAACCGCTCCAAGAATGATAAAAAATTAAACAGAATTGAAACAGTAACCTCCACCTCCAAATCAACTACGCAAAAAATTAAGGGGAACTTATCTTGTGAGTCGGCAGGGGTAATTTATCTCCTTGAGTGCCCCTGCGGACTGCAATATATAGGGAGAACCTTGAGAAAATTGAAGGTCAGGATATCTGAACACATTAGGAATATCAGAAAGGGGTTGGAGACACATAGTGTCTCTGCCCACTATAAGAGGTTCCACCAGAAAGATCCTACCGGCCTGAAATTTTGCGGCGTTGAACTGGTTAAGTGTCACTGGCGAGGGGGTAACCCCGCCACATTTATTAATAAGAAGGAAGCCCAGTGGATCTTTGAAATGGGCACATTACAACCGCAAGGACATAACATAGAGTGGGACATGAGAGCGGCTTGTATGATATGAATGACCGCATTGGGAAGTTTTTTATTTAATTTTGTATGTACTTTATGTGTGGATTTTAACATATTTCTAATCAAGTGATATTGGTATTTTTATGTATGAATTATTATGGAACTTTTATTGTAATTTATATTGCCCCTATTGATTGACATCTGACTGAACAACGGAAGTCCGTTTTGCTTCCGGGGCAGCCGTGCCTTTATGTATCAGTGTATCATGCGAATGCTTACGTTGCAGCCCCTGAAGAAGCGAATCTGCGAAACCCGGGTCGGGCATTTATTACAAGCATGATTTGTTCTTATAATTTGTGAGTACAATAAAGCCTTTACTATTCATTTACACCGGAGGTACTGCACTATGTTCCCATTTTTCTTTGTGTAAGGAGTGCTGCACCTTGTGAAGGCATTGATCGGTGGCTCACATGGAGTTTTGATGGCCGGCTACAAACCTGGCTTTTAGGAGACGAGTGTACTGACGATCCTTTGAGAAGTGGAGGTGCATCTTATCCCTATACATCTGAAAGTTGCTGGAGGACAACACATTACTATTGATTAATAGCGCGGATCCCACAACATATATTTTGACTTTGGATATCTAGGAGGACTGAACCTACTCCATCTAGGGATCTGCTGCTTGCTTTTGGGTCTTTGCCATATATTGAATTTTTTTCGTAAGTATGGCAGGGGATCTGCCCCAGATAAATGCTCTAGTTGGGGAGTCTATTTGGGTATATGCATCTCCGATTGTTGAAGAGCATAAAGGTCCTTGTGGAGTATAATCATTCTAATTAGATTATTACGTCCTGCCACCGAGATTGGCAGTGTCTCCCAGTTTTGGAGCTTGTGTCGTATATGTTCAGTTAAGGGGTGAATGTTAAGTGTCAGGGCCTGGGAGTATCTTTTAGTGATATTTGCTCCTAGATATTAGAATGTGTCTACCACTTTTAGCTGTTTCACATAGGAGGGACATGTCCAGTCCGTTCTGCCGAGAGGCCTGTAGACTGATTTCTTCTAGTTTATTCTCAGTCCTGAGAACTCCCCAAATTCATCTATCAACACACATTGCAAAGGGATGTACTGTATCGGGTGATGATAAATATTGGATCATATCATCAGCATATATTCCTTTGTGGACCTCTCTCTCTCCTATGGTCACTCCATTTATGTTGTTGCTACTCCTTACCCTAATTGCTAATGTCTCAATTGCCAAGGCAAATAAGAGCAAGTGAAAGGGGGCAGCCATGTCTCGTTCCTCTGTAGAAAGAGAAGCGTTCTGTTAATTCCCCATTTATCAGTGGCCTGCTTACCGGGATGCTGTACAGGATAGTAATCCATCTGAGGAAGTCTGGGCCAAACCCTTAACCCCACAGGCATCCATGCAAATAGGACCATTCTATAGAGTCAAATGCCTGGGTGGCGTCTAGTGATGCCAGGGCCCAGGGAATAACCCATCTGTGTTACCACCTGAACCCGTTTGATGTTCTCTGTAGTGGACTTCCCTGGCATAAAGCCTGTTTGGTCCTGGTTTATCAATGACAGAATTACCTGATTAAGGCGCGTAGCCAAGATTCTGGTCAGGATCTTGTAGTCTACATTTAGTAATGCTATAGGTCTATAGGATCTGCATTCTAAGGGTTCTTTATCAGGTTTAAGTAAGAGTATTATAGTGGCTTCCATAAATGAGTTGGGTAAAACCCCTTTTTCCAAGGCCGAATGAAAAGTGGATAACAATTGAGGAGCTAGTACCTTTGCATATTTAGCATATACCTCTTTGGGGTGCCCATACGGGCCCATTCCTGTTATTAAGATCTGATATGGCTTGTATTATTTCCTTCAGGTGAATCGGTTGATCCAATTGGGCACTTTGTGATATAGAAAGTTTAGTGAGGGATATGCCCTCTAGGTACGTAGCTATTTCTGCCTCAAATACTGTTATGCTAGAGCTATAACTATTCTGTAAAAAGTGTGTAAAAGTGCTAAGAATTGTTTCTTGTGTATAGAATGCTAGTCCTGCTGAGCCCCTGACTGCCAAAATTGCTGAAGATGGTGAATCATGACGGATTAGCTGAGCCAGTAGTTTAGCGATTGATTACCCAGCTCAAACGCAGTTTGTTTCATAAAAAACAATTTCCTATCTGCTTTGTCCTTAAGTATGGCTAGGTATTAAAAGATTATTTCAAAGTGATCAGAATAGCTCACTCCTATGTGATCAGGGGATAGGTGCTCTAGTCCCAACACTGTTTCACCCTTCCAGAAAAATGTTTACATAAGAAAGCTTGAATAATGGACTGGCACTCTTAATGTGTGTTTTAGGTATAGTTTGTATATGTGGTTTGGATGATTAGCAGACCACTACTATATCTTTATGTTAGATAATCGTTATTCATTTATTCATAAAATTATAGAGGTAAAAAAACTGAAAAAATTCATATTAAAATCAAGATAAAATATGACAATACATATAAATATAACAGCACTCAGCAACTAGAGCTCTGCCCAAGATGGGAGCTGTAAGAGGACATTAGTGATATCGCATGCAAACAGTGGAGACATTGGTTTACATTTTGATCAAAAGGTAGTAAGCCCACTCACCCCGACACGGTTGTCTCCTAGAGTGGGTACTAACGCTAAATCTGACCTACTATAGGCCATGACAGCCACATAAAATCCTCCTAACGCTAAGTCCTACCTGTTATGGGCCACGACAGCCACATAAAATCCAGGGAGTGTGAGCCCAGCATGCACGCTGGGATAGACCTTACTTATTAACCCCTTCTGGTGCTGCAACAGCCTCCATTAGATCCAGGGATGCAGGTACCAACATGCATGCCGAGCCCACTGTGCACTCCTCCTGGAGCCAGATGGCTACTAGCAGGCAATGTGAGTACACATTCAGCTTTATACTCACTCTGATTGAAAACCAGCATCTAGGGCAGAAACACTAGTCAGGTGTGCACGACTGAGAAGGAGGTCGCCACACCTCCAACATATACTAAGTAAAAACAAAAAGGGGGTTTCAGTCAGCACTCCCTGTATGCAGGTGCACGTAGGTTATGGCAATTATACATACAAACACAAAAATATAACAGCACTCAGCAACTAGAGCTCTGCCCAAGATGGGAGCTGTAAGAGGACATTAGTGATATCGCATGCAAACAGTGGAGACATTGGTTTACATTTTGATCAAAGGTAGTAAGCCCACTCACCCCGACACGGTTGTCTCCTAGAGTGGGTACTAACGCTAAATCTGACCTACTATAGGCCATGACAGCCACATAAAATCCTCCTAACGCTAAGTCCTACCTGTTATGGGCCACGACAGCCACATAAAATCCAGGGAGTGTGAGCCCAGCATGCACGCTGGGATAGACCTTACTTATTAACCCCTTCTGGTGCTGCAACAGCCTCCATTAGATCCAGGGATGCAGGTACCAACATGCATGCCGAGCCCACTGTGCACTCCTCCTGGAGCCAGATGGCTACTAGCAGGCAATGTGAGTACACATTCAGCTTTATACTCACTCTGATTGAAAACCAGCATCTAGGGCAGAAACACTAGTCAGGTGTGCACGACTGAGAAGGAGGTCGCCACACCTCCAACATATACTAAGTAAAAACAAAAAGGGGGGGTTTCAGTCAGCACTCCCTGTATGCAGGTGCACGTAGGTTATGGCAATTATACATGCAAACACAAAAATATAACAGCACTCAGCAACTAGAGCTCTGCCCAAGATGGGAGCTGTAAGAGGACATTAGTGATATCGCATGCAAACAGTGGAGACATTGGTTTACATTTTGATCAAAAGGTAGTAAGCCCACTCACCCCGACACGGTTGTCTCCTAGAGTGGGTACTAACGCTAAACCCCCCCTTTTTGTTTTTACTTAGTATATGTTGGAGGTGTGGCGACCTCCTTCTCAGTCGTGCACACCTGACTAGTGTTTCTGCCCTAGATGCTGGTTTTCAATCAGAGTGAGTATAAAGCTGAATGTGTACTCACATTGCCTGCTAGTAGCCATCTGGCTCCAGGAGGAGTGCACAGTGGGCTCGGCATGCATTTTGGTACCTGCATCCCTGGATCTAATGGAGGCTGTTGCAGCACCAGAAGGGGTTAATAAGTAAGGTCTATCCCAGCGTGCATGCTGGGCTCACACTCCCTGGATTTTATGTGGCTGTCGTGGCCCATAACAGGTAGGACTTAGTGTTAGGAGGATTTTATGTGGCTGTCATGGCCTATAGTAGGTCAGATTTAGCGTTAGTACCCACTCTAGGAGACAACCGTGTCGGGGTGAGTGGGCTTACTACCTTTTGATCAAAATGTAAACCAATGTCTCCACTGTTTGCATGCGATATCACTAATGTCCTCTTACAGCTCCAATCTTGGGCAGAGCTCTAGTTGCTGAGTGCTGTTATATTTTTGTGTTTGTATGTATCATTGCCACAACCTACGTGCACCTGCATACAGGGAGTGCTGACTGAAACCCCCCCTTTTTGTTTTTACCATGACAATACATATAGCTAGATATAAAAGAGTCTAGACATATGACATCTTATGACTAAATTTCTCTTATTGGATAAAAGTTTTCCTGTGCAGATAGAGTCTCCGTGCTTATATGACAACCTGGAAAAACGCAAGTATTATAGGAATATCCTGAAAGGTAAGTGCACTAGATGTTGTTGAGAAAAGAAAAATGGAGCACTAGTATAACTCAATTGATTGTTTAGGGCTATTTATACTGCGCAGTAACAGAAAATAGTCACAGATCTTTTGGAGAGGACGTCTCCCGTAGGTATCCTAAATATGTGAAATAGTTGAAGTTGTGGACCTGCAGAGATCATTTCAGTAATCGTCTTGTTAACTCAGGTGAGAATGTTGATGAGCACAAGGCTGGAGAGCATTATGTCAGGCTGATTGGGTTAAAATGGCAGACTTGACATGTTAAAAGGAGGGTGATGCTTGAAATCATTGTTCTTCCATTGTTAACCATGGTGACCTGCAAAGAAACGCATGCAGCCATCATTGCGTTGCATAAAAATGGCTTCACAGGCAAGGATATTGTGGCTACTAAGATTGCACCTCAATCAACAATTTATAGGATCATCAAGAACTTGAAGGAAAGAGGTTAAATTCTTGTTAAGAAGGCTTCAGGGCGTCCAAGAAAGTCCAGCAAGCACCGGGATTGTTTCCTAAAGAGGATTCAGCTGCGGGATCGGAGTGCCACCAGTGCAGAGCTTGCACAGGAATGGCAGCAGGCAGGTGTGAGCGCATCTGCACGCACAGTGAGGCGAAGACTTTTGGAAGATGGCCTGGTGTCAAGAAGGGCAGCAAATAAGCCACTTCTCTCCAAAAAAAAACATCAGGGACAGATTGATCTTCTGCGGAAAGTATGGTGAATGGACTGCTGAGGACTAGGGCAAAGTCATAGCCTCTTTCCGATTGTTTGGGGCATCTGGAAAAAGGCTTGTCCAGAGAAGAAAAGGTGAGCGCTACCATTAGTTCTGTGTCATGTCAACAGTAAAGCATCCTGAGACCATTGATATGTGGGGTTTCTTCTTATCCAAGGAAGTGGGCTCACTCACAATTTTGCCCAAAAACACAGCCATGTTACCAAAACACCCTCCAAAAGCAACTTCTTCCAACAATCCAACAACAGTTTTGTGAAGAACAATGCATTTTCCAGCACAATGGAGCACCGTGCCATAAGACAAAAGTGATAACTAAGTGGCTCGGGGACCAAAACATTAACATTTTGGGTCCATGGCCTGGAAACTCCCCAGATCCTAATATCTTAATCCCATTGAGAACTTGTGGTCAATCCTCAAGAGGCGTGTGGACAAACAAAAACCCACTAATTCTGACAAACTCCAAGAAGTGATTATGAAAGAATGGGTTGCTATCAGTCAGGAATTGTCCCAGAAGTTGATTGAGAGCATGCCTAGTCGAATTGCAGAGGTCCTGAGAAAGAAGGGCCAACACTGCAAATACTGACTCTTTGCATAAATGTCATGTAATTGTCGATAAAAGCCTTTGAAACTTATGAAGTGCGTGTAATTATATTTCACTACATCACAGAAACAACTGAAACAAAGATCTAAAAGCAGTTTAGCAGCAAACTTTGTGAAAACTAATATTTGTGTCATTCTCAAAACTTTTGGCCACGACTGTATAGTTCGGGTTCGTACAAAATCTTGAGGTGTTTGGGACACAGACCCGAAACCAAACATTTTCATAAAAGTTCGGGTCCGTTGTTCGGCGATTCTTCACGCTTTTTGAAGGGCTGCACAGCAGCCAATCAGCAAGCGTTTTACATCTTTGCCCTAGGAAGCCATCACAGCTATGCCTACTAATGGCATTGCTGTAATTGGCTGAGTGCAGCATGTGACCCAGCCTCTTTATAAGCTGGAGTCACGTAGTGCCGCACATCACTCTGCTGCTGTTTGTCTAGGGAAAGGTTGCTGCCTGTGCTCTCAGGGAGAGATTAGGGAAGAAATCTATAGAACCTGTTGTTGTGCAATCCTCAAGATACAGCAAATATTGGAGCAAATTTTTTTTTTATCCATCTGTTACTGAGGTGGGGGTCGGCGGCCATTTTAGCCACTGCAGTGTTCTTGGAACTGCATGTGACCTGCATGTGTGCCAGCCTGCCAGGGACATCAGTCTAATCCTTTTTGGTGG
This sequence comes from Bufotes viridis, assembly GCA_033119425.1. Classification (NCBI taxonomy): domain Eukaryota; kingdom Metazoa; phylum Chordata; class Amphibia; order Anura; family Bufonidae; genus Bufotes; species Bufotes viridis. Next base: position 108,135,562 of record CM065589.1, read on the forward strand.
CTCAGTGAAGGAAAAAATTCCTTTTTTTTTCTGGCAGGTCAAGTCCCCTACTTTACCTTTTGTATAATTAAGGGGTGACATAGTCCATATCTGTAGTGGTGCTATAGAGCACAAAACCGTATATTCAATTTCAGCAGTCAAATAGTGCATCAGTGTAATCCTGATCCACAAAGCAGTTTTAAATACACCTTTGACATTTCTGCAGTATTTTTGGAAAAAAAAAGGTATTTCTGGTCCACAAAACAGTTGTGCATACAGCGTACAGATACATATTTTATATTTCTGCAGGGAAAAAGTGCATCAGTTTGTTTTAGGGAAACACCTGGACCCACAAAACAGTTGTGCATAAAGCTTAGAAATACCTACGTTTAATTTCCAGCCTTTACATACTGCATTTGTGAATTTTCGTGACAAAAGCCATGTTCTGGGTCCCCAAACCAGTTGTGCATACAGCGTACAAATTCCTATGCTTAATTTCCAGCAGTTAAATACTGCATTTGTGTGTTTTAGTGAAAAAAATCCGTGTTTAGGGTCCCCAAAGAAGTTGTGCATACAGCGTACAAATACCAATTTTAAATTGCAGCACGGAAATAGTGCTTTAGTGTGTTTTACTGAAAAAAAAGGCGTGTCCTAGGCCCACAAAATAGTTGTGCATAAAGCGTAGAAATACCTATGTTTAATTTCCAGCCTTTAAATACTGCATTTGTGAATTTTGGTGAAAAAAGCCGTGTTCTGGGTCCCCAAACCAGTTGTGCATATAGCGTACAAATTCCTACATTTAGTTTCCAGCAGTTAAATACTGCATTTGTGTGTTTTAGTGAAAAAATCCATGTTCAGGGTCCCCAAAGAAGTTGTGCATACAGCATACAAATACCAATTTTAAATTGCAGCACGGAAATAGTGCTTTAGTGTGTTTTACTGAAAAAAAGGCGTGTTTTAGGCCCACAAAATAGTTGTGCATAAAGCGTACAAATACCTACGTTTAATTTCCACCCTTTAAATACTGCATTTGTTAATTTTGGTGAAAAAAGCCGTGTTCTGGGTCCCCAAACCAATTGTGCATACAGCGTATAAATACTTAAGTTTAATTTCCAGCAGTTAAATACTGCATTTGTGTATTTTAGTGAAAAAAAGCTGTGTTCTGGGTCCACAAAGCAGTTGTGTATACAAAGTACAAATACCAATTTTTAGGGGGAAAAAAAGCCATAAACCTGGTCCACAAAGCAGTTGTGCATACAGCGTACAAATACTTATTTAAATTTCAGCACTGAAATAGTGCATTAGTGTGTTTTAGGGAAAAAAAGCCATGTTCTTGGTTCACAAAGCAATTTTGTATACAGCGTACAAACACCTACGTTTAATTTCCAGCCGTTAAATTGTGCATTTGTAAATTTTGGGGAAAAAAGCCGTGTTCTTGGTCCACAAAGCAGTTGTGCATACAGCGTACAAATACCTATTCTACATTGCTGCAGTGAAATAGTGCATCAGTGAATTTTGGGGAAAAAAGCCATGTTCTTGGTTCACAAAGCAATTTTGTATACAGCGTACAAACACCTACGTTTAATTTCCAGCCGTTAAATTGTGCATTTGTAAATTTTGGGGAAAAAAGCCGTGTTCTTGGTCCACAAAGCAGTTGTGCATACAGCGTACAAATACCTATTCTACATTTCTGCAGTGAAATAGTGCATCAGTGTATTTTGGGAAAAAAAGCAGTATTCCTGGTCCACAAAGCAGTTTTAAATACACCGCCCAAATACGTATTTTAAATTTCAGCACTGAAATAGTGCATTTTTCTGTTTTGTTGAAAAAAAGCTGTATTCTTGCTTTACAGAGCAGTTGTGCATACAGGGTGCAAATACGTATTTTACATTTCTGCAGGGAAATAGTGCATCAGTGTATTTTTGGGGAAAAAAAAGCAGTATTCCTTGTCCACAAGGCAGTTTTAAATACACCGCCCAAATACGTATTTCAAATTTCAGCACTGAAATAGTGCATTTTTCTGTTTTGTTGAAAAAAGCCGTATTCTGATACTCAGCTACCAAACTAAGTAAACTTTACATTACAATAGCTGATAAAATAAAACCATTGGGAGTCTTTATAGAAAATCCAGTAACTTGTAAGCAGGGTAGTCTCCAACACATGAAACAAAAATAAAATGGAAAAAAGCCGTATTCTTGCTTCACAGAGCAGTTGTGCATACAGCGTAAAAATACCTATTTAAAATTTCTGCACTGAAATATTGCATTAGTGTTTTTTTGTTGAAAAAAGCCGTATTCTTGGTCCACAGAGCAGTTTTCTATAAACCGCACAAATACCTATGTTTAAATTTCAACAGTGAAATACACATTAGTGTATTTTGTGGGAAATAAACCCATATTGTTGTTACACAGAGCAGTTTGGCATACAACGCACAAAAATGTATTTTAAAATTAACACTGGTTTTGTGATACATAGCAGATACATAGCAGATCTGAGGCCTACCCTGTATTTCAGTCATTTTAGGTAACCTTTTGAACTCCGCATTTACATAGTTGGTTGCAAACACACTGGTTTTGTGGTAGATAGATTTGCGGTGTACGCTGCATATCTGACAGTCAAATAAAACTGTTAACTTCTGTTTTTACATTGTTTTTTTGAAAAATCTAATTTTTGGTGATAGTGAAGTAATTGTATTGAATTGCTCCGTTACACTGTTGTGTGACTTAAAGAAATATATTCTGTTTATGACACGGGCACAGTCTTACTGTATAGTGAACTTAATTGTTGACTATTGGCAGTTAAATGCAGCAGTCTCCTATGCTTCTTTATGACTCTGCTGGCAGGGTTTCCCAGGGCCATAACCATAGTCCTGCCCCAGAAGTGGAAGAGATTGAGTGCACGGATGCCCAACCACTTAGGTTTGAGGATGGGGACAGGGGAAGACCACGGCAGCACGTCTCTCATGATGACGAAACACAGGTGAAAACCGCTGTGGCTTTCTGCGGTGTGCAGACCGACAAAGAGGGCAGGGGTGAAGACTGGGTGGAAGATGATGTTGAGAACAATGAGGTCCTACACCCCAAAATATACCACTGAAATCCATGTTTTCCATGGGTGGTGATAAAATCATAATTTTTTAGGCCAGAAATTACCTTTGTGGCCCGCGGTGCATATGTGCCGGGGAAAATAATATAGTTTATCCATCTGGAAGTTCAGGGGTTGACATATTCCAATTATTTGCTGTCAAGTAACCCTGCACTGCATAGGTGACAGTGACTGAAAATGTGAATAATCCTCTTTTAAATTGTTGGGTTCAATATTACAATTTTTGCCGGGTACAAAGCCCTGCTCTGCATAGGTGACAGTGACTGAAAATGTGAATAATCCTCTTTTAAATTGTTGGGTTCAATATTACAATTTTTGCCGGGTACAAAGCCCTGCTATGCAAAGGTGACAGTGACCGAAAATGTGAATAATCCTCTTTTAAATTGTTGGGTGCAATATTACCTCTTTTGCCGGGTACAAAGCCCTGCTCTGCATAGGTGACAGTGACCGAAAATGTGAATAATCAATAGTGTAAAAGGAGTGCGCTGATCTGTAGTTGAAGTAGGAGTTTTCACAAGTGGTGAGAAATCCAACTTGAATTCTCCTCTTGTCATTCAGGATAGCTTGGAAGTACTCTGTTGGAAACAGTCTACAAACCTATTTATAAATATAGTCCTAACAGTGTAGCTGAGCTCCTACAATGAATGGAAGAATTCAATTTTCCTTCATCCGATTACTGTACATTTAGTGGTATACCTACTAGAATCACCAAAGAAAACATTATGCAGACACTGAGTCAGCCAGGAATTCTGGGAGTTGCAGCAAATGAAAATCTTCAGTAACAAACAGAAAATGCAACAGCTGCAGTCCTACCAACAAAGGAGTTGGTCCCAACACTCCTTATAGATTCAACAAGTCAATAAAATATTTTGTAGGGCTGCGCTTTCACAGTGAGAACCTTACTGAGAACTTCGGGGAGACAGGTGCTGTATAATCACGGCTAGCTCCACGTGCAATGATTCCACTTTCCGGGCAATAAACCGCGGTCAGTCTCCACTCTCCTCCTTAACAAAAAGAGACCCTGGACATAGTGTAATACCGCCAATGATCTGTATAAGATGCGATTCTATTGTACTTACAAAGTAACCACTTAAATTAGGCGCATCGAATTCATCCAGTGATCGCACTACACCTCCAATATTCGTGCTGTAATCCCGGTCACTCTCCACTCTCTTCCTTAACAGAGTGAAACCCCAGATATAGTATAATACCGCCAGTAGTACTTTAAAAATGATATTTTATTATACTTACAGAACGTCCACTTTTAATACAGGCACATCAAGTCCATAAAATGATCGTGCTAATCATCATATAATCGCTCTGTGACCCGACCTAGGTTTCGCTTTTAGCTTCTTCAGGAGTAAGGAGTTTGTCTATCTCTCCGTGATTTAAAAAGAAGGGGGATCGCGACGTCATTAGATCGTCACTTCCTTCATGCATATTCAACGCACTGGGCTGACGTCATTTAAACCTATTCTTTTACTTTTGTTGCGCATACCTTCATGTTTGCACGTTTTAAAACCACTTCCTAAAAAGTTCTATAAAAGTATATACAATACATTACAAAACTAAAAACATACATATAATCGGGGGTTGTTCCATAAACTGCCTTTTACAAAGGGCTTTGATCATTCTTCCTGAAGACACCGGATCTCCATTATCTTGTATTTTACACAGTTTTGTTTCATACTGACCGCCACACAATACATAGTGTATAATGCATAAGTCTCTCCCTATACTGTAACACACTTTGACCATTCAGGCTGAAGACACCAGATCTCTGTTGGCATGTAACTTAGACACTAATTTATGTCATACTAAGTGCCACCATGTCCCATTCTATATTTAACCCTTGGGGTTGCAGGGTGCCCAATTCATAAATCCACCAGGCCTCCCTCTTATTTATATTTTTTACCGGATCACCTCCTCTCCAGTTATTTTCCACTTGTTCTACTGCCATGAAAAGTAACCCTGCTGGATTTTTTTTTGGTGATATTTCTTGAAATGTGCAGACACACTGTGAGTGTCTAGAGTACCCTTTCTGATATTTCTAATATGTTCTGCGATCCTGGTCTTGAGTTTGCGCAGTGTGCGTCCTACGTACTGGAGTCCACAGGGGCACTCCAGTATGTAGATTACCCCTTCAGATTCGCAAGACATTTTGCCTTTCACTTTTTTCTTTCCTTTGCCAGACTTTATTTTTACCTCCTCTACTCTACTGACCCTCTTATCTTCTTTTTTTCTGTTTTTACACCCTGCATAGAAGGCACACCATATGAAATAGTTCGTTTTTGGCAATGGTTTTCTTTTTTTATTGCAACCATGTACAATGCCATTTCTAATTGTAGGAGCTCTCCTGAAAATGAAAGGAGGACGTTTTGGAATTAAGGGGCCCAATACCTCATCGTTCTTTAAAATTCCCCAATTTCTTTGGACTACTCTTTTCATTTGTGGGCATAACTTAGAAAAAGTAGTAATAAAAGCACATTTAAAATCCTTCTGTTCTTTCTTTTTGGATACATTATTATTTCCTTTATTGTCCTTCTCTTCTCTTTTCATTCTTACTTCCTTCCTTTGTTCCTCAAGGAACCCCCTCCATAACCTTTTTCTTTAAATCAATCTATTATGATTTGGCTCTGTGTGTCATAATCACCAGTTGTTGAGCAGTTTCTACTAATTCTTTGAAGTTGGCTCTTTGGGATATTTTTAATCCAAGGGTCATAGTGGCAACTGTGGATATCTATGTACCCGTTCCTGTCTGTCGGTTTGAAGTAGGTTTTGGTGTTAATTTTATTATTGGTTCCAAAAATTCTAAACCTAGAAAATTTATGTTTTGTTTGCTAACCATTTCCGTAAATTTAATGTTCCACTCATGGGATCCACCCAGGAATTCTGGGAGATTTCACCTCTGATGCCCGCAGAACTGAGTCAAGATAGGAATACAAAGAGTAGTGTAACATATTAAAAATGAAACTTTTTACATAGACTGTGTCTACAGTACATACAAACTGAAGCAATTGGTAAAAAGCTCAAAGTGGACATTTGCTTTAAATATTTATTAAAGATTTTACTAATTCAGTAATTTCTACAGAATTAGATGAAGCTCCAGTGATCTAAAATGTAAATTTTGTATCTGAAAAGTGATGGGAAGTGATTGTACGCTGCATTGTTTTTGACATTGATGTGATATACAAAGTAGTAAGCAGTGCCTTGTTTCACAGTGTGCGACTGATGTGTCCTAGACTAGACACCAAGATTAAGTTTGATCATAATTAAATATTTTTTTCCAGAGTCAATGAACTGGAAATAGACATCATCTGCTTCTAGTTAGTATTTAAAAGAATACATTTTATGTAGGAGAAGGGAATTGCATAAGTACTATTTGTTCCACCAAACTTGACAAGACACCATGTTTAAGTGAATGAGCCATCTGTTTCTATTGCCAGCTCGTCGCAATGTTGACATTTCTCTGTTCTTTCTTATGTACCTGCATGCCTGAATGCATATTGTACATTAACAAGCGGCACAAGAAGCAGATGTTGTAACTTTAGCTGACTATTCTGAAGAAAAATAAAACAGATTGCATTTTGTAATTTTGAGATTACATTGTTTGCGTAGCCAGGGCAGTAACAATTTAAGGTGCCTTTACATGGCCTGAGAATCGGGCAGATTATCGGGAACGACAGTACCTGTGAATGGTCGTTTCCAATAATCTGGCCATGTAAATGTGCCGCCGATCACCTGATGATCAAGCAAAACACTTGTTCATTGGGTGAGCCTGTCGTTCATGCAAGCACCACTGATCATGGCTTCTGGGCAGCAGATTGTGCTGTCTAAACAGTGATCTGCTGCTCAGAAACCTTGATTCTCAATGGGGACAAGGGATTGCAAAAGCTATCGCTAATCCTCATAAAGTGAAGGCGATACCTGCACATAAATGCAGCAGTCTCCTTCACTTCCCGACAATCGGCCGCTCAGTCAGCCAGTGAAAACTCAGCTTTAGTTGCTCAAATGACGTAATGGTATCTCCTGAAGACAGAGGTGTGCTATATTATATGTGATTCAAGAGTGATTACTTATACCAAGTAAAAATTACTGATAATACAGGGTTAAAATGTCTGTGGGAATACTTGAAGGTTATGTTCACCTTTGGGGGCAATTGTTTATTACTACATTGTTTTCATTTTGGGCTAAACATTTTTTTTTAATTGATCTTTATTAAAAAATTTGAGCACCATTCTCTGTACAACTGTGAGATTTTCTAGCAGCAGTCTGTATTTTTACTGTTTCCTGTCAGGCAGTTTAGCTGATGGTTACTTATATCTCCAATTTCTGACATTATAAACACTCATTATGGCTTAATTCTTATTTTACTGATAAGAATGTGGCCTAAAATGTGTTTATGACCTTTTAGTAATTTAGAGATAAGGTTTATTATATGACTGGCACAAAGTGAAAGTATGATTCACACAGCTAGAAAAACAGTTAACCGCTTGTGAGAAAACAGATTTTTTTAATAAAGAACAACTGAAAAAATTCCAGTGCTGAGCCACGCCCCCTGCACTGATCATATGATAGTGACGTCACCCCAGGTCCTTCGGCTTTTCCAAAGTTCGGGTTCGTGGAAGCCGCCCCTTATGGATTCCATATGCCGGGATAGTCCGCGGTAGTGGAATCCATAACGGGATGCGGCAATTACCCCAACCCGAACACCGAACGCCGAACTAATTTTTGAAGTTCGCTCATCTCTAGTCCCTACCTCTCCAACAGATTCCATAAGCAACACGGCCTATATATTAAAACGAGATTCCCAGTATATTGTGATGTCTCCAGATGACAATACGTCCCAACGCGTTTCCCCTATATATGATGAATAGGTTCACCAGGAGACCATTCCTGTAAGGTGCACAATGGCACTAAAGCTGGGGAAGCCAGTGGATGTACTGACCTGTGGCAATATGTGATTTGCCACCGCAGGTTTAAATATCCCTCACTGATCCAATGCCGCAATCAGTGTCAATCATAATTAGTTGCGCATGTGCCAGCCAAATATGAACATATCTATTGCACATGCGCGCGTAACATACCCATTTTAGGCGCTTGATATTGCGTGCGTACATTCACAGATCCGAAAATGTAAAGTCATGGCGGATGGAATCAGATTATAATACTGCGCATGTGTCAACCAATACATTCATACCTGTTGCGCGTTCTCCCGTAACGTGCCTGGTCTTCAGTGTTTGATCAATCGGGCATGCGTCTGTCAACTACAGTGTACCCATTGCGCCTGCGCTCACTCCTAGATAAGGGAATACTCACTATAGGCTGATGGCATCAAGTCACATTTCTGTGCTTGCATGAACAAAACTAAAATTGTTACATTAATTAACATTGAATTCCTATCAACCCCTTCTACCCCAGGCCAGTTTTCGCCCTTCTGCCCAGGTCATTTTTTACAAATATGACATGTGTCACTTTATGTAGTAATAACTTTTGAACACTTTTACTTATCCAATCCATTCTGAGAATGTTTTCGCGTGACACATTGTACTTTATGATAGTCATAAATTGGAGTCAATATATTTAATCTTTATTTATGAAAAAATCCCAAATTTACCCCACAATTTAACAAATTCGCTATTTTCAAAATTTCAATTTCTCCGCTTTCAAAACAGAAAGTGATACCTCATAAAATATTTATTACTTAACATTCCCCATATGTCTACTTTATGTTGGCATCATGTTGTAAATGCCATTTCATTTTTTTTAGGACGTTAGAAGGCTTAGAAGTTTAGAAGCAAATCTTGAAATTTTTTACAAAATTTCCAAAACCCACTTTTTAAGGACCATTTCAGGTCTGAAGTCACTTTGTGGGGCTTACATAGTAGAAAGCCCCCATAAATGACCCCATTGTAGAAAAGACACCCCTTAAGTTACTCAAAACTGATTTTACAAACTTTGTTAACCCTTCCACAAGAATTAAAGGAAAATGGAGATGAAATTTCTAAATTTCACTTTTTTAGCAGATTTTACTATTTTAATCCATTTTTTTTTTAACACAGAAAGGGTTAACAGCCAAACAAAACTTAGTATTTATTACCCTGATTCTGAGGTTTACAGAAACACCCCTCATGTGGTTGTAAACTGATGTAAGGGCACATGGCAGGGTGCAGAAGAAAAGGAACGCCATATGGTTTTTGGACGGCAGATTTTGCTGGACTGGTTTTCAGTAGAAAATCCCCAAAAGTGACCCCATTTTGGAAAATAGGGGGTAAGGTGCCAGTTTTATTGGTACAATTTTTGGGTATATATGATTTTTTGATCATTCATTATTACACTTTATGGGGCAAGATGACCAAATAATTTTAATTTTGGCACAGTTTTTATTTTTTAATTTTTACAGCGTTCACCTGAGCGGTTAGTTCATGTAATATTTTTATAGAGCAGATCATTGCGGAAGTGACAATACCTAATATTTATACTTTTTCTTATTTATTTAAGTTTTACACAATAATAGCATTTTTGAATGCTATTTTTTAAAAATTTTGTTTTACTGTCTCCGTATTTTGATAGCCATAGCTTTTTATTTTTTGACCAATTGTCTTAAGTCGGGTCACATTTTTTTGTGGGATGAAGTGATGGTTTGATTGGTACTATTTTGGGGGCATACACCTTTGTGATCGCTTGGTGTTGTAATTTTTGTGATGTAAGGGGACAAAAAATGGCTTTTTTAGCACTGTTTTTTTTTATGGTGTCCATCTGAGGGGTAAGGTCATGTGATATTTTTATAGAGGTAACAGGTTTTTACAGATGCGGCAATACCTAATATGCCTACTTTTAAATTTTTTTCACTTTAGCATAATAATAGCAGTTTTGAAGCAAAAATAAACATATTTTAGTGTCTCCATTGTCTGAGAGTCATAGTTTTTTTTATTTTTTTACTAATTGTCTCAGGTAGGGTGTCATTTTTTGCGGGATGAGGTGACGGTTTTATTGGTACCATTTTGTGGGACATACGCCTTTTAGATCGCTTGGTGTTGCACTTTTTGTAATGGAAGCTGACAAAAATGTCTTTTTTTGACACAGTTTTTTTTAATGGTGTTTATCGGACGGGGTGGATCATGTGATATTTTTTATAGAGCCAGTCGTTATGGACGCGGCAATACCTAATATTTGTGTTTTTCCTTTTTTTTCTATTTTTTTATTATGAAATCTATGGAAAGGGGAGATTTTTATTTTTACTTGAAACTTTATTTTTTTTTATTAAAAACACTTTTTTTATTTTTTGAATGCCACAGATTTCTTCATTCGCATCAATAAATGTGGATGAATAAATCTCTGCCAAAAAATGTGCAAAAAACCCCAAAAGAAGTAAGACCCCATTCACACGTCCGCAAAAATGTCTGCATCTATTCCACAATTCTGCGGAATAGATGCGGACCCATTCAGTCTGCTGTGCTCGCTGCATCAGCATTTGCGGAGCTGCGGCCGCGAACTTCCGGGTTTCGGCCCCCAAACATCCGGCTGCAGCTCCGCAAAAGATAGAGCATGTACTATTCTTGTCCGCAATTGCGGACAAGAAAAGGCATTTTCTATATAGTTCTTGCATTGTGCGGATCCGCAAAATGCAGAAAGCACATTACCGGTGTGCGTGTTTTGCGGATCTGCGGATCCATGGATCCGCAAAACACATACGGACGTCTGAATGAGCCTTACAGGGGGGTGATTAGTGACAGGGTTGGTGACAGGGGGTGATCAGGGGGGGTGACATGGGGTGATCAGGGGTTAATCGGGGTTAATCAGGGGTTAATCATTGACGGACGGACGGGGGCAGGTGTGATGGGGGGGGTCTGTGTAGTGATTGGTGCACTTACATATGTTTCCTTTGGTGGTCCCAAGCAAAAGGGACCACCAGTGGAGTGAGCAGAAGGCATATCAGACGCTGTTAACAAAACAGCGTCTGATATGCGATTTTTTTTTACTTCTACAGCCTGCCAGCGCATGATCAGCGCTGGCAGGCTGTAGTTTAACTTCTCCCCGACGCAATCCTGTGAGTGCGAGATGACACGCGGATGCGTCCAGGAGGAATAAACCTGCCGCCGCCTGGACGCATCCGTTAGGCGGTCCAGAGCCGGTTAACAGATGCGGATTAACAGATTTCAATCTAAACATCCACTCGGTCTCTTTCTGAAGGACCATTTTGTCTAGATCCCTTATCAATAAACTGCAGTCTTTGAGCTTGGGCTCACATATTGTTGAATGGATTAAGCAGTGGCTGAAGGACAGAAAACAGAGGGTTGTAGTCAATGGAGTATATTCAGACCATGGTATTGTTACCAGTGGGGTACCTCAGGGATCTGTTCTGGGACCCATATTGTTTAATATTTTTATCAGCGAAATTGCAGAAGGCCTCAGTGGTAAGGTGTGTCTTTTTGCTGATGACACAAAGATTTGTAACAGGATTGATGTTCCTGGAGGGATACACCAAATAGAAAAGGATTTAGGAAAACTAGAGGAATGGTCAAAAATCTGGCAACTAAAATTTAATGTCGATAAGTGCAAGATAATGCACCTGGGGCGTAAAAACCCAAGAGCACAATATAAAATCAGTGATACAGTACTAACCTCAGTATCTGAGGAAAGGGATTTAGGGGTCATTATATCAGACGACCTAAAGGTGGGCAGACAATGTCATAGAGCAGCAGGTAATGCCAGCAGAATGTTTGGGTGTATAGGGAGAGGCATTAACAGTAGAAAGAGGGAGGTGCTCGTGCTGCTCTACAGAGCACTAGTGAGACCTCATTTGGAGTATTGTGTGCAGTACTGGAGACCATATCTGCAGAAGGATATTGAAACTTTGGAGAGAGTTCAGAGAAGAGCTACTAAACTAGTACATGGATTGCAGGAAAAAACTTACCAGGAAAGGTTAAAGGACCTTAACATGTATAGCTTGGAAGTAAGAAGAGACAGAGGGGATATGATAGAAACTTTTAAATACATAAAGGGAATCATCACGGTAAAAGAGGAGAGAATATTTAAAATAAGAAAAACTGCTACAAGATGACATAGTTTTAAATTAGAGGGGCAAAGGTTTAAAAGTAATATCAGGAAGTATTACTTTACTGAGAGAGTAGTGGAAGCATGGAATAGCCTTCCTGCAGAAGTGGTAGCTACAAATACAGTGAAGGAGTTTAAGCATGCATGGGATAGGCATAAGGCCATCCTTCATATAAGATAGGGCCTGGGGCTATTCATGGTATTCAGTATATTGGGCAGACTAGATGGGCCAAATGGTTCTTATCTGCCGACACATTCTATGTTTCTATGTTTCTATATGTATCTCCACCTCTTGGAGATGGGTGGACCCTTTCTATTACACAGATATTTAAGTATCTAGGATTACCAGCAGGCATTTCATGTACGTGTCTAGAGATGGGGGTATCCCTTTTATGTTTAATGTCCCCTTGGTGATCCCCTATTCGTCTCCGAAGTTCTCTCACGGTTTTACCCACTTACTGAAAGGGGGCATGAGCAGGTGCACAGATACACCACTCCCTTACTTTTGAAATTCACAAAGTCGTGAATCTCAAATGTCTTATGGGTGATGATTACACTTGAAAAACTCTTCATGACCTGTACAAACGGTCACGCTATACATCTGCTGCACCTATACATGCGGTGGATGTATAGCGTTGGAGAGGTAGGGACTTCTAGGAGAGGGCACAGCCACAGATAAGTGGGGCCACCCCTTTTGGGGTGATTACTCCGCTTTTAGGCAGGGACAGTACAGATTGATAGGGACAGTACTCCCCTGCCTACAAGCGGATTTGATTAAGTCATTGTACATGTCACTCTGGATGGCTCCAAGATCTTTTGAACAATGCTGCAGTACCTGGTGTTCAAGCACCCTTACAGAGTGATATGGTGAATACAATCTCTCCACCACTGAGGTCCAAAGTACTGTGAGTAACCACATTTGTGGTAACTGTTAAATGCCTTATACATCCCATATGGTGACAACTGTCTCCTTTGGCATTATTTTCTATGTACCGTATATATATTTAGGTTTTTTGATGTGGGAATAATTTTTAGCTATTTTCAATAAAAGTGACGTTTTAAGGGTAATTCATTTTGCTCAGTGATACCACTATATTTACCCAATTGTGTGCTATATTATTATTTCAGTGATTTTTTTCATCTTAATCAGGTTGTAGAATTACATATTAAATTAGGTTGAAGAAAGATACATAACACATCTTCAACCTCTTCTGGTACATAACCTACATGTACCTGTAAATAATCTCAGGCTAAATTGATTATAAATCTAAATGCTATTAGACAAGCCTCTGAATGTTGAACATTGTTATAGTATTTGCCACTTATACCTTTTGGAGAAGGACATTTTATAGTTTGACTAACCGTAAAAAAAACACCCATTTCCTATGTCTCAATCACCTTTCCTCCAAATATAAACAATTTTCTTGGTAGTCTTTGTACAGTTCTTGGAATAATTAATCACGTGGCAGTTCCTAAGTATCTTTTTTCTAACCTAAACAAACCCATTTTTCCAGGTTCTCACTTCAATAGGGACCCCCACCCTATTAATTAGCCTAGTCCGCCCACTTTGAATCCTCTTCAACTACTCCATAGAGCCCCATGAAGCCTAAAATTGAATGCCAAATATATGAAGGGGCAATATTGCATTTATAGTTGCAAGAAAAAGTAAGTGAACCCTTTGGAATGACCTGGGTTTCTGCATTGATTGGTGATAAAATGTGGTCTTACCATCATCAATGTGACAATGATAAACAGTTTAAATAGACTAATATTACACAGTGCAAGGAGAAAAAGTAAGTGAATCCTTAAATGTAACCTCATCCCGACCGCAGAACGCAGGGCTGCGTGCTGCAGGCGGCCGGGATGTTCCTCCTTGACGCGCCGGCGCGTCATCTCGCGAGAGGCGAGATTTGCTGTGAACGAGAGTTCACAGCAGCTCGCAGCTCAGCAGTTATACTACAGCCTGTCAGCGATGATCAATCGCTGGCAGGCTGTAGATGTTAAATAAATCGCATCAAACAGGTATATCAGATGCTGTTTTGTTAACAGCGTCTGATATACCTGCTACCTGGTCCTCTGGTGGTCCCATTTACTGGGATCGACCACCAGAGGACCAGGTAGCTATGTAAAGTAGCACCAAGCACCACACTACACCCCCCCTGTCACTTATTAACCCCTTATTAACCCCTGATCACCCCATATAGACTCCCTGATCACCCCCTGTCATTGATCACCCCCCTGTATGGCTCCATTCAGACGTCCATATGTGTTTTGCGAATCCGCAATTGCGGACAAGAATAGGACATGTTCTATATTTTTAAGGAATGGAAGTGCAGAAAACCGGAAGCGCGGATCCGCAATTCCGGATCCGAGCGGGACAAAGTCTAACTCCATAGAAATGAATGGGTCCGCAATTCCGTTCCACAAACAGAATTGCGGACGTATGAATGGGGCATAAGGGTCCCTTATCACAGCCAGTTAGTTAGCTACTTGTTAAGTAGTTAGCGCCCAGGCCACCGCAGTCACTGATTTCGGAAGAGATTTTTTCATCCACATTGATCGATGCGAATGAAGAAATCTGTGCCGTTCTTTTTTTTTTTTTTTTCAGCCCAGAGGCTGAACGGAAAAAAAAAATCTCATTACCGGTATGCTCAATATACGGAGAATCGCAGAAACTCCTAATGCTGGCCATACGTGTAATGATTGCGGAGACCCTCAAATGGCAGGGCAGTACAAACACCTCACATATGACCCCATTTTAGAAAGAAGACTGCCCAAGGTATTCCGTGAGGGGTATGGTGAGTTCATGTAAAATTTTATTTTTTGTCACAAGTTAGTGGAATATGAGACTTTGTAAAAAAATAAAATAAAACAAATATATATAAATTTCCGCTAACTTGTGCCAAAAAAAATAAAATTTCTGTGAAACCTTGGGGTGTATTCTTTACAAAATGGGGTCACATGTGGGGTATTTATACTGCCCTGGCATTTTAGGGGCCCTAAAGCGTGAGAATCCAAATGCGTGAAAATGCCATGTGAAATCCTAAAGGTACTCATTGGAATTAGGGCCCCTTTGCGCATCTTGGCTGCAAAAAAGTGGCACACATGTGGTATCGCCGTACTCAGGAGAAATAGGGCAATGTGTTTTGGGGTGTATTTTTATATATACCCATACTTTGTGTGAGAAATATCTCTGTAAACGACAACTTTTTAATTTTTTTTATACAAAGTTGTCAATTTACAGAGATATTTCTCTCACCCAACATGGGTATAAGTAAAAATACACCCCAAAACACATTGCCCAACTTCTCCTGAGTACGGCGATACCACATTTGTGACACTTTTTTGCAGCCTAGGTGCGTAAAGGGGCGTAAAGTCCAACAAGTACCTTTAGGCTTTACAGGGCTATTCACAATTTAGCCCCGCCCAAAATGCCAGAACAGTACAAACACCCCACAAATGACCCCATTTTGGAAAGAAGACACCCCAAGGTATTCGCTGAGGGGCATATTCAGTCCATGAAAAATGTAACTTTTTGTCACAAGTTAGCGGAAAGGGAGACTTTGTGAGAAAAAAACAATAAAAAAATCAATTTCCGCTAACTTGTGCCAAAAAAGAAATCTTCTATGAACTCGCCATGTCTCTCACAGAATACCTTGGGGTGTCTTCTTTCCAAAATGGAGTCACATGTGGGGTATTTACACTGCCCTGGCATTTTAGGGGTCCTAAAGCATGAGAAGAAGTCTGGAATCCAAATGCGTAAAAATGGTACTCATTGGAATTAGGGCCCCTTTGTGCATCTTGGCTGCAAAAAAGTGTCACACATGTGGTATCGCCGTACTCAGGAGAAGTAGGGCAATGTGTTTTGGGGTGTATTTTTACATATACCCATGCTGGGTGAGAGAATTATCTCTGTAAATTGACAAATTTGTATAAATTTTTTTTTAAAGTGGTCATTTACAGAGATATTTCTCACACACAGTATGGGTATATGTAAAAATACACCCTAAAACACATTGCCCTACTTCTCCTGAGTACGGCGATACCACATGTGTGACACTTTTTTGCAGCCAAGATGCGCTCGTGAGTTCGTGGGAGATTTTATCTGTTTTTTTGCCAGAAGTTAGCAGAAATGGAAACTTTATTATTTATTTATTTTCCTCAGAAAGTGTCATTTTCCGCTAACTTGTGAAAAAAAATGAAATCATACATGAACTCACCATGCCCCTCCGCGAATACTTTGGGGTGTCTTCTTTCTAAAATGGTGTCATTTGGGGGGTATTTATACTATCCTGGCATTCTAGCACCTGAAGAAACATGACAGGTGCTCAGAAAGTCAGAGCTGCTTCAAAATGCGGAAATTCACTTTGTTGCACCATAGTTTGCAAACGCTATAACTTTTACCCAAACCAATAAATATACGCTTATTGGATTTTTTTTTTTATCAAAGACATGTAGAACAATACATTTTACAACAGAAAGTGAAAAATGTCATTTTTTTGCAAAAATTTCGGTCATTTTTGATTAATAGCAAAAAAAGTAAAAATGTCAGCAGCAATGAAATACCACCAAATGAAAGCTCTATTAGTGAGAAGAAAAGGAGGCAAAATTCATTTGGGTGGTAAGTTGTATGACGGAGCAATAAACGGTGAAAGTACTGTAGTGCAGAATTGTAAAAAGTGGCCTGGTCATTAAGGGTGTTTAAGCTAGGGGGGCTGATGTGGTAAATAGCCTGTAAATCCCGCATTTGCAGCAATCACCTCTACATAACATTGAGAGGAATTTTGGACTATTTCTCCCTGAAAATTTGTTTCAGTTTGTCCATATTTCTTGGATGTCTTATACACAGTCCTCGTCAAGCCACGGGATTAAGGTCAGGACTCTTACTTGGCCACTTCAAAGCACAAATATTGTTTCTTAACGATTTTTAGTTGATTTTCTTGTGTGTTTTGGGTCACTGTACATTACCCAAAATCTCTTAAGTTTGAATCCATGGACTGTTGCCCTTAAATTCTCTTATAAAATATTTTGATTTATTAAACAGTTCATCCAGCACTGAAGGGTTAAAAGTTTTTCATTATTATTGAGGATACATGTTAAAACTATTCCAAGACTTACTGCTTTTCCATAATCCGTAAACATGTTTCAATGGTTGAGTCATGTGTATGACTGTGTAACAGTTGAAACACGTTGACAGATTATGGCAAAGTGGTATGCCCTGGAATATTTTTAACCTGTATTCTCAATTAAGCTTTTTAACCCTTTAGTGCTGGAGAGGAGTCCTGTGCACTGAGGTTTTACATTGCTATAGAAGCTAGCATTAGTTTTCTCTTTTGTCCAAAATGTTTTGATTTACCTTAGAATTTATTGTTCCCTCTATGATCGTAAGATGCCCAGGTCCTGAGACAGCGAAGCAGCTCCAAGCCATTATGCTCTTTTCACCATGCTTCACAGTTGGGATGGGATTTTAGTGTTCAATGTTGTCTTTCCTCCAAGAATAGTATTGTGCTTTTGTCTCATCTGTCCATCAATCATTCCCAGAACCACTGTGGAACATCAGAATTTCAGATGAGTCTGCCATTTCTTTATTTGTACGCAGCAACTTCCTTTGTGGTGCCCTTCGATGAACATCATTCCTGCTCAGTGTTTTTCTTACACAGGGTTTGTAGTTTGTAGAGCCTTCTGTATGTCTTTACTTGTTACCCTTGGGTTCATTCTCCCCTCTTTCAGGATTGTCGTTGTACTTTTAGAGTGATATTAACAGGGCCCCCACTCTAGTAAGAGTACCAATAGTACAGAATTTTCTCCACTTGTACATAATTTGTATAACGGTGAAATGATTTGTACTCAGATCTTTACCATTGTTTTTTTTTAGCCATTTCAAGCTTCATGTATCTCTGTAACATGCCATTTGATGCATACTGAAAAATGTTACATCATGGTTCACACTTGAGAAGATCAGATTCCTCAGTAACCAGGCTTTCTGTGCCTTTTGTTTAATTGGCAACCCATCTCTAAAACTTTTAAAGGAAATGCATCTTCAGAAAACTACCTATTGTTTAGATCATGTTGGTACATTTAACATATTTAATAAGAATTTTTGGTGTTCTTATTTAACCGCCTCAGCCCCCCTAGCTTAAAGACCCTTAATGACCAGACCACTTTTTACAATTCTGCACTACTCTACTTTCACCGTTTATTGCTCAGTCATACAACTTACCACCCAAATGAATTTTACCCCCTTTTCTTCTCACTAATAGAGCTTTTATTTTGTGGTATGTCATTGCTGCTGACATTTAACTTTTTTTGATATTAAAAAATTACCGAACTTTTTTCAAAAAAACTACATTTCTATATAAATTATTCTCTAAATGTATTGTTCTACATGTCTTTGATAAAAAAAAATGCAATAAGTGTACCCCCCAAACGACACTATTTTAGAAAGAAGACACCCCAAAGTATTCACGGAGGGGCATGGTGAGTTCATGTATCATTTCATTTTTTTTCACAAGTTAGCAGAAAATGACACTTTCTGAGGAAAAAAAAAATAAAGTTTCCATTTCTGCTAACTTCTGCAAAAAAATAAAAAAATCTCCCACGGACTCACTATGCCCCTGAGTAAATACTTTAGGGTGTCTTCTTTCCGAAATGGGGTCATTTGTGGGGTGTGTTTACTGTTCTGGCATTTTGGGCAGGGCTAAATTGTGAGCAACCCTGTAAAGCCTAAAGGTACTAGTTGGACTTTACGCCCCTTTACGCACCTAGGCTGCAAAAAAGTGGCACACATGTGGTATTGCCATACTCAGAAGAAGTAGGGAAATGTGTTTTAGGGTGTATTTTTACATATACCCATGCTGGATGAGAGAAATATCTCTGTAAATTGTCAACTTTGTATAAATTTTTTTAAAAAGTTGTCATTTACAGAGATAATTCTCTCACCCAGCATGGGTATATATAAAAATACACCCCAAAACACATTGCCCTACTTCTCCTGAGTACGCCGATTCCACATGTGTGACACTTTTTTGTAGCCTGGGTGCGCAAAGGGGCCCAAATTCCAATGAGTACCTTTAGGATTTTACAGGGCATTTTTACGCATTTGGATTCCAAACTACTTCTCACGCATTAGGGGCCCCTAAAATGCCAGGTCAGTATAAATACTGCACAAGTGACCCCATTTTAGAAAGAAGACACCCCAAGGTATTCTGTGAGGGGTATGGTTAGTTCATGTAAAATTTCATTTTTTGTCACAAGTTAGTGGAATATGAGACTTTGTAAGAAAAAAAAAAAGTAAATTTCCGCTAACTTGTGCCAAAAAAAAAATCTTCTATGAACTCGCCATGCCCCTCACGGAATACCTTGGGGTGTTTTCTTTCCAAAATGGGGTCACTTGTGGGGTATTTATACTGCCCTGGCATTTTAGGGGCCCTAAGAAGTCTGGAATCCAAATGCTTAAAAATGCCCTCCTAAAAGGTACTCATTGGAATTTGGGCCCCTTTGGGCATCTTGGCTGCAAAAAAGTGTCACACATGTGGTATTGCCGTACTCTGGAGAAGTAGGGCAATGTGTTTTGGGGTGTATTTTTACATATATCCATGCTATGTGTGAGAAATATCTCTGTAAATGACATCTTTTTAAAAAAATGAATACAAAGTTGGGGTACCTTGGGGTGTCTTATTTCCAAAATGGGGTCACATGTGGGGTGTTTGTACTGCCCTGGCATTTGAGGGTCTCTGCAATCATTACATGTAAGGCCAGCATTAGGAGTTTCTGCAATTCTGGGCTGAAAAAAAAAATGAACTGCACAGATTTCTTCATTCACATCAATCAATGTGGATGAAAAAATCTCTGCCAAAAAATGTGCAAAAAAAAAAAAAAGAGAGGGGAAAGGACATAGGAGTGCTTGCGAAGTAAGGCCCCATTCACACGTCCGCAAAAATGTCCGCATCTATTCCGCAATTCTGCGGAATAGATGCGGACCCATTCAGTGTGAATGGGGCCGGTGGTGATGCGGAGAGCACACTATGTGCTCTCTACATCAGCATTTGCCGAGCTGCGGTCGTGAACTTCCGGGTTTTGGCCCCGAAACATCAGACCACAGCTCCGCAAAAGATAGAGCATGTCCTATTCTTGTCCACAATTGCAGACAAGAAAAGGCATTTTCTATATAGTTCTGGCAATGTACTGACCTGCAAAATGCGGAAAGCACATTGCCGGTGTCCGTGTTTTGTGGATCCGCGGATCTGCAAAACACATACGGACGTCTGAATGAGCCTTACAGGGGGGTGATTGGTGACAGGGGGGTAACAGGGGGTTATCAGGGGGGGTGACATGGGGTGATCAGGGGTTAATCAGTGACAAGGGGGGGGTTGGGGGTTGGTGTGTGGTGATTGGTGCACTTACATAGCTGCCTGTGTCCTCTGGTGGTCCCAAGCAAAAGGGACCACCAGAGGAGCAGGCAGCAGGCATATCAGACGCTGTTTACAAAACAGCGTCTGATATGCGATTTAGATGGCGTTTTTTTAACATCTACAGCCTGCCAGCACATAATCAGCACTGGCAGACTGTAGTTAAACTTCCTCCCGACGCGATCCTGTGAACACGCGCGCATTCACAGGAAATCTCGCCTTTCGCGAGATGACGTGCCGATGCGTCAAGGAGGAGCATCCCAGCCGCCCGCAGGACGCATCCCTGCGTTCTATATTTAACAAAAAACATAAAATCCTGCAGTTTTCGCACTGGCCTTTAAGCCTAAAATAGGCGCCACTTCTTGGTCTGTACAGATCACTTTACTTTACTAAATTTGTATAGTTTCTATTTTGTTATACTACTTTTAAAAATATAAAAACCATTAAAAAATGTAAATTTAAAAATAATTTTCTTTGCATCACCATTTTCTGACAGCCATAACTTTTTTTATATTTCCATTTACAGAGCTGTACAAGGGCTTGTTTTTTGGGACAAACTATAATTTTTATTGGTACCATTTTTGAGCATGTATTACTTTTTGATCAGTGTTACTCAATTTTTTGGGGTGGGAGCAAGATGTTGAATAGCGCATTATTATTATTTTTTCTTTACAATGTAAAGTAGATATAATAACCAAGCTCTGTGTAATACTGCAATGTCTGTGCTTCTAATATATAGACCATTTTGAAAAAAACATATGTGGGAGTCACTGACCTTCAGGGCTTTGCTTCTTTCAGCAGAACCACCAGAACAATGGTCCATAAATTGAAGGAGACCTGCTAATACCCATCAGTACTTCCTAATCACAATAACTGAGGTGGTAAGCAGCACTCCTGACCTCCAATCTGTGCCTACTTTCCTACCTATCGGCATTTGTGAGTTTCCTATAATGTGCCATGACAGAAACGCTTCAAGTCCTACTCACCTTGTCCTTTCATGGCATCTCCAAAAATCCATAAACCAGAGTTGTCTTTTGATGACACCAGATGAATGATATGTGAGAGGAACAGGTATTTATTGCTATTCCTGTGGGATCTAAGAGCTGGGAAAGACTTGACAATAACAATTTCCTCCTGATGAGGGTAATGATTTGATTATCTTGCATAATGTTCCTGTATTGGTCTACGTTCTACAGTATTTCTGTTAAATGCTGATTATATTTAAAGTCCTCACTTTGTAGATGTAATACAAGCAGTTATTGAGTAAAGGATCACACAAATTACTCACCTCGAGCTACTTCAGTGCTTGTTCTCAATTACTAATAGATGACTTTCATTTGTTCTTGTAATGGATAGTAGCACATTCCTGGTCTAGCAGACACTTAATCTTGTCATGTGTCTGTGTGTATCAGGAATAGGCCCTTTAAAATTACTGACAAAATATGGTGGTATATTCTGCTATTCTGGGTATTTTCTTCATATTTCATGTATCCTCTACTAATGCATTGGGCTTCAGCTTTTAGGTTTCAGTGTTTAGTACAGTAATAATTTGTGTGGTTACAGAATAACTTAACTTTAACACAGATAAAAGCTGTCTTATCTGTGGGAAATGCCTCAAAAATTGACACAGCTCCCCCAATGCTTAAAAGGGGTTGTCCCATGAAAAATATTCTAAAGTTTTCATACTAGCACCTGCATCTGAATACTTTTGTAATTGCACCTAATTATAAACTTAGCATAGCCACTGAGTTTTTTAATAAAATGAATCTGTATAGCGCCACCTGTTGTTAGTTATTTTCTTATTTTTTTTGACCTGGTAACTGAGATGGCCGCACATGCTCAGTTTCATACTTTAACTGCCTCCTGAGCTGTGATAGGTAGAGCATGGACACACCTCTTTAGCTGCAGCAGAAAAGACACTCCCCTGAGCTGCCAGCTTGTTATAAATCTAGCAGAGCAATGAATGAGGAGATCTCTGGATCCATGTGAGGTACAGGGCTGGTTCTTGCTTTATTAGAAAGAAGTTATCATGTACTGTATGATGTCTGATTTTCATTTTTTACATTACTCATGGGATAACCCCTTTAAGAAAAGCCTGCCTGTCAATTTCTGAGACCACTCTTGCATCAAGCCCCTGAGGAGCTGGTGCAGAGGATGGGAGTGGTAGTGGCCCTAATGAAGTGTTGTGTCAAGGTATACTCCCTCAAGTCGTTGCTCCCTGGGGATCGGTACTTTGCAAAGGTAGTTTGAAAAAACAGACTAGAAGTAAACATATACCAATCTCTCTTTACTTAGGTCAAAATATATATTGTGACTCATCCAGCAGCAATAAATACAAAGTGTAGATCTGGCACCAATGGATTGTGGTTGGTTTTATGGCGATTGATTGGCACTTGCAGGCACTTGTGGATATAGGTCTCCAGTGTGTTTTTGATTTCCTGACTGGAGGTTGCATTAAGGTTTAAAGTTCACCTGCTCAGACTTAAAAAAAAAGTAAGAATCTGTCATGATTTACATGCAGCGTGCATGTTTACTGGCGGATACGAACACTCCCAAAATGTTTCAAGGACATACATAAAATCTATACATAATTTATAAATATCATAGAAATATAGTCAAAAATAGTTCATAGCTTTGCAGGAACTCATAAAAATGACAGGCAAATATCAAGACGAAGCAGCGCTAATGACTGAGTTCTAACCTAAATATGTCACTGACTTCAGCTGTCATCATCTCTTCTCTTTGGAGTAACTTCAGAATAGATTTCAGTAAGGCAGCAATAGTTTTTAAATATTATTTATTTAAAGGGAACCTGTCACCATGAAAATGCAAAGTTATCTGCAGGCAGCATGTTATAAAGCAGGAGGAGCTGAGCAGATTGATATATAGTTTTTATGGGAAAATTACAGTGTAACTTGCAATTTACTCATGTTTATCCATGTTCCTTCTGGACCATGATGTCAAGGAGGAGGTCCTATCAGAGATGACAGCCTTCCCTCTATGACTATGTATACAGAGATAGTTTTCATCACTGATAGGACCATGTACTTGACCTCAAAGCCCAGAACGAGCAGGAATATAGATTAATAAAATATATGTTTTACTGAAACTTTCCCATAAAACTATATACATAGCAGTCGACTCAGCTTATTCGGTTCTGTAACATGCTAACTTCAGCTCAGACACTATGTTCCACTGGACAGGTTTCCTTTAACTTGCAGGATGCTGTACATGTGAGATACAGAGGGATTAAAAGATGACCTGTAACCTCTTCTTACATGATATTGCCTATAATAACAATTTTGGAGCCTCTTTTCATATATTTCTATGTTGTGTCATCCCTCTATTCATCCCTGTATTATTGCTACTAGAAGTTATTGCCATCAGTCTGCAATAAAGGTCCATCTCAGTGTTACCAGTTGGGGGCGTATCCTTGCAGAGACACACTGGAAGCACTGATTAAATAGCGTCAAACTTTGCAGGGACAGCCCCCCAACCTCAACTGGTAATACTCAGATAGACCTATATTTGAGACATTTCACAATTTATTCATAAACTTCTAGAAAGAATAAAAGAGGATTAGCACAACATAAAGTCATAATAAGATCCATAGATTAGGGCAGATATGTAGTAGAGCAGGTGGTAGATGTATTTGCTAAGGAATGTATTTGCTAAGTGATGCATAATCATTGACAGAAGGGAGAGGCAGTAGAGGGAAGGGGGGATTAACTGGGCAGTAGAGGAGGGATTGGAAGGGCACAAAAATGTTACCGAGAACCCACAGGGAAGGATTTAGGAATTTGTAACAAGGTCCCTCTGTGTCATTTAAAATACTGGTGCCTTTGGACCTTCTTAGGTATGACATGCCATGGTACGCCTATAACTATATTCCTTTTTGTAGGGTTGCTTTATATATTTCCTTGTGTATTATGTTTAATCATTTACATAGGCTTTAGTACTGGAGAAATGCATGTATTGTATCACAAGGACATTTGCTATGGCTAGAAGTACAGTACAGACCAAAAGTTCTAATTCAAAGAGTTTTCTTTATTTTCATGACTATGAAATTTGTAGATTCACACTGAAGGCATCAAAACTATGAATTAACACATGTGGAATTATATACATAACAAAAAAGTGTGAAACAACTGAAAATATGTCATATTCTAGGTTCTTCAAAGTAGCCACCTTTTGCTTTGATTACTGCTTTGCACACTCTTGGCATTCTCTTGAGCTTCAAGAGGTAGTCACCTGAAATGGTCTTCCAACAGTCTTGAAGGAGTTCCCAGAGATGCTTAGCACTTGTTGGCCCTTTTGCCTTCACTCTGCGGTCCAGCTCACCCCAATCCATCTCGATTGGGTTCAGGTCTGGTGACTGTGGAGGCCAGGTCATCTGGCGCAGCACCCCATCACTCTCCTTCATGGTCAAATAGCTCTTACACAGCCTGGAGGTGTGTTTGGGGTCATCGTCCTGTTGAAAAATAAATGATTGTCCTACTAAACGCAAACCGGATAGAATAGCAAGCCGCTGCAAGATGCTGTGGTAGCCATGCTGGTTCAGTATGCCTTCAATTTTGAATTAATCCCCAACAGTGTCACCAGCAAAGCACCCCCGTACCATCACAC
Source organism: Bufotes viridis (assembly GCA_033119425.1). NCBI lineage: Eukaryota > Metazoa > Chordata > Amphibia > Anura > Bufonidae > Bufotes > Bufotes viridis. The sequence goes on from CM065589.1 coordinate 108,160,737, forward strand.
CTCCTCCTCCATGCTTCACGGTGGGAACCAGGGTTGTAGAGTCCATCTGTTCACCTTTTCTGCGTCGCACAAAGACACGGTGGTTGGAACCAAAGATCTCAAATTTGGACTCATCAGACCAAAGCACAGATTTCCACTGGTCTTATGTCCATTCCTTGTGTTCTTTAGCTCAAACAAGTCTGTTCTGCTTGTTGCCTGTCCTTAGCAGTGGTTTACTAGCAGATATTCTACCATGAAGGCCTGATTCACACAGTCTCCTCTTAACAGTTGTTCTAGAGATGTGTCTGCTGCTAGAACTCTGTGTGGCATTGACCTGGTCTCTAATCTGAGCTGCTGTTAACCTGCGATTTCTGAGGCTGGTGACTCGGATGAACTTATCCTCCGCAGCAGAGGTGACTCTTGGTCTTCCTTTCCTGGGGCAGTCCGCATGTGAGCCAGTTTCTTTGTAGCGCTTGATGGTTTTTGTGACTGCACTTTGGGACACTTTCAAAGTTTTCCCAATTTTTCGGACTGACTGACCTTCATTTCTTAAAGTAATGATGGCCACTCGTTTTTCTTTATTTAGTTGCTTTTTTCTTGCCATAAAACACATTCTAACAGTCTATTTAGTAGGACTATCAGCTGTGTATCCACCTGACTTCTCCACAACGCAACTGATGGTCCCAAACCCATTTATAAGGCAAGAAATCCCACTTATTAAACCTGACAGGGCACACCTTTGAAGGGAAAACCATTTCAGGTGACTACCTCTTGAAGCTCATCAAGAGAATGCCAAGAGTGTGCAAAGCAGTAATCAAAGCAAAAGGTGGCTACTTTGAAGAACCTAGAATATGACATATTTTCAGTTGTTTCACACTTTTTTGTTATGTATATAATTCCACATGTGTTAATTCATAGTTTTGATGCCTTCAGTGTGAATCTACCATTTTCATAGTCATGAAAATAAAGAAAACTCTTTGAATGAGAAGGTGTGTCCAAACTTTTGGTCTGTACTGTATTTCTTATGGGAAAAATGTTCCCGTCATATCAATGAAATATGCTGTGGCAGGAAAATGTACAGTACTGTAGATTGATCACAGACTTGCAAGTTATGGAAAAAGGTTCATGTCTTTATCCTATACAAATTTCTATCACTTAATCAAGGATCAATTATCATTTTCCATAATGATATGGATGGCTACAATGTAAGTAGCAGTAAATTTGCAGTCTTCCATCTGCTATCATCACAATCCTGTAGGAATTCTGTCGGTTTTATGAAGCAAAAGCACACAAAAAGATAGATCTTCAGTCTTACATTGTGTCTCATGTCTCCTGTGTGTTTGTCACATTCAGTTTAATGAACATTGTTTTTGAAGGTCTGCCAGAAACAATTAAATAAGGCAGCAGCCCGTAAAAGCTTCTGCTGTAGAATGTGTGACCTATATCAAATCCAGCAGAAATTGTTCAATTTGCTTACCAGTGACACGAGGTACAAGGTTGCAGTGTCCATGGAGCTGGGCTGGCTTCTGTCCTTAATTTAACATGCCCCCTCTGGAATTCTAGTAAAGGGCAAGAGCTACAACTTGCTGAGCTGAACTTTACTCTGATCTTTTCAACCATCCTACCGAGAAGCATTATTGGTTTATTGTAATACCATCGAGCCAGAAAATATTACAGTTCTAAATAATAGATGTTGCATTTAAAGATTCTAGATAAAAAAGTTTCATGACTAGAATTATATGTAAAATCTATTACAATATACCAATACAGTAACATTGATTATGTTGTACATATGTTACTTTAAACTGGCATGTGATGTTTTTAAAATAGACCCAAGTTAACAATCCCACATTGAATCTCGATTTTATGGTTATTCAAACACTTTTAATTGTTATGAGCAACAAAGGTTTCTCTGTTGCCTCATCTACACATAGTTACTAATTTTGTTTGGACAGTTGCAATGCAACTGCCTTGCAGCTGAATCCAAGTTTGTTTATCACCTAGGTTTGTCAGGTTGTTTAGGGTGGAGTTGTTGATTGTCTAGGCTTTGTATATTCAGGCGTTAACCCATACTGGTTGTGAAGTATAGTGTTTTCTAGGTGCATTGCCTCCTGCATAATTTGTTCTGAATTTTGAGATCTGTATTTTCATGATTGTAATGTGTTTTAGTCTGATGTGTTTACTGTATAGTCTGAGATATGTAGTTCCAATGTCTTTCTTGCCATGTTTGTGATTTGTTGGTTTATGCACTGTTGATTTTTTCTAGGCTGATTTTCTGACTTGAATTCAGATAGGGACACTTCAGTATTGCCCCATTTCTGTTCACTCATTCTTCTGCTATCTACCTGTATGCCATAAATCTGCCCTCCACTCCATTGCTGGATCATCTCCTCTTTTTATCACCCTAAACATTCAGTTTGTGTTATATATATATATATCTATATATATCTATATATATATATATATATATATATATATATATATATATATATATTATACAACTGTCCAGCTCTTGTGCAATTCAGCTAAACTGTAAATATTGCGGTATCTGAGTACCACAGTTAGGACTTGAGAAAGTTGACTATCAAAGGTGAAGTCCAGTTCTGCAGACTTGTGCACAATTGACATTGTTACATTAAAGGGATCCTGCCACTATGAAAATGTGAATTATTCTGCAGTCAGCCTGGTATAGAGCAGGAGAAGCTGAGCAGATTGGCGGGTCCTATCAGTGATTGACAGATATCTCTTAATACATAGTCATAAAGGGGAGGCTGTAAGTCACTGATAAGGACCAACTCCTGGAATTCAAAGCCCAGAATGAATCATTACAAGCTATACTGAACCTTTTCATATAAAACTATACATTAGTCTGCTTAGTTTCTTCTGCTTTATAACCTGGTGCCTTCAGCTCATAAAACACATTCAATGTGACAGGTTCCCTTTAATATAATTCAAGAATCTACCTATAATTTAAATGAACGTTATGAATAAATGAAATAAAAAATAATTTGCCAGAAAAGAAAAGAATTTAACTAAGAATTTATGGCAGGAAGACATAGTTTAATTATTACCAAGTCTCCTTGCCCCAACTCTGCCCTGCATTAAGTAAAAATTCACTTGGCAGGCTCATCTGTATACTATGCCATCCTCATCTCATGCCAAGATTCATGTAGTCTATTGTATTTTCTTATTGTCAATATATGTTAGTTATTTAAAGAGTAACTACACTTTTAATTAAGTTTTTGGTAAAATGTCCTAAATGCCCTAATAATACTTTTCCTAATGGACGTTTACTATATGCTAGCATAGCACATGGGTACCCAGAAACCATGTGCTATGCCAGGATTAGCTGAGCTGAGCGGGCTCTTGCCTGTGCCTGTGCTTGACTAGGCTAAAAGCTGACATGCAGGATTCTTATTCTGTAATGTAACAATCTCTGTTCCAGAAGCTGGGGGGGCTGGGGGGGCTGGGGGGGGGGGGGAGAACTCACCTGCTCTGGCTCCTGACAGGAAATACAGAGAATATAGAGGCAGGAGAGTGCTTAGTTAGATATGAGCTTTGCTTAAATCTATCTGTGCTATTGCTGTATAGCAGCTATTGACCTTTCAATCTTGCCCCCGTGTGTACCAATTTTCTATATGCACTTTGCAAGTATTCTTGTGTTTTTAAGCCAGCTTGTTATCTGACTACTCTTTGCCTTCTCCTTTGCATTTGCTACTGTGAATTACCTCAAACCATTATCCTGATTACTTTTCTGCATGTTGTTATTGGGTTTGACCCAACTTGCATGTTGTGGATTCTGGTTACTATTTTGGTTTTGACGTTACTTCCCCCTTTGGTTCGGACTCTGGTTACTCCATCTACTAGCAGCTACTCAGTAAAGATAAGATTCCATACTATCCACAGGGACAGCTCAGAATTAAACAGTTAGGTCTCTGATTGGGGATCACCCTTATTGAGGAGAATATTCCACTGTAGGCAGGGCCTCTGTAGTGAGAGGAGTGTTGCAGGACAAATTCTCCAGCTCTTGCTAAACTGGGAAGCTAGCGGCAGTGGATGTGCTTTTCAGAACAGGTCATAGCACTTTTACAGTTTTGTTTGTGAGACTACAGAACTTGACTTCACCTATAGCCGTTGGTTTTCCCAAGTACCAATTAACAACTCTTGGTACTCAGATACCCTCGTAAATTGAGTAGAAAAGAATTATGTTAACACCAGGCGATCATAGCAAAATAATAAAAACACACTATATACAGTATAATTACTGCCCTCACTGTAATGTGTAACAACTCGGGGACATTTAGCTCTTCCAGATCGCCGTCTTATCACCTTAGACGGTTGGCACACATCAAGAAGCCACTCCACCACTGTAGATTAGGGTGCAAACTGGCCACGACCAGCTTTATTGTCATCACAGCAGTACAACAAAATCATAAAAATAAATCCTCAGCCGTCCAGCCACTGACTAAACAGTCTTTCCCTCTCTATCAGGACCTGGGTCTACCACCCAGCTCCCCAAGACACATCACCAGTGCTTACCCCACACACAGGGTTAGAGGGTCCAGGGTCCCAGCTCCCACAGGCCTTGACACAGCCTGCTCCTTTCCCAGACTGGGAGCCCTGATTGAGGAGCTCAACCCACATTAATCCAAGTTCCTCAGCTGGCTGATAATTATCCCCATTACCAGCCTGACTGCTGCAGACAGTGGGAAAAACTATTTTCCCAACCTTTCTTGTTCTCACCCAGCTTTCTCTGGGTGAGATATGCCACTTCAATGGCCTTCCTATGGCCTTCTAACAGCTCCACTGCCACATATCCCCCCCCCTCTGATAAAGGCCGTAGGACTTTTCACCTTACTTAAACCCCCTCCAGGGTCAAAGCTCCTACGTTGGGAAACATCTGAGGTTTTTCCCCACTCCAACTCAACGGCCTTAGTTTCTTCAGCCTTTGAGACTCCCTTGGAGTCTTCATCCACTTTGTTAGCCTTCTCATCCTTCTCGGACACAGAATCAAATACTTGCATTCTTAACTCCTCCTCCTCATCAAGGTTGGAGGTACTGGGGACATCAGGGTCTTCAGACTCGTCGTCTTCTGGCAATCCCTGCAGAGGTTCACCCAGGATATGGTTCTCCTTTCGGGCAGGATCTAGGAGAGCCAGCCCATCAGAGTAAACAGGACCCTCATACTGGTAGTCGGTCCCCCCGTATTTCTCCCCCAGCAGACTGCTGGCTTTCTGGAACACATTGACAGCAAAGGGAATGTCTTTCATGACCAGGTCCTGGCCACACACTGCCACGAGTCTCTGGGCTTCTGCATCCACCTCAGCACCATCATCTGGTTCAGCAGATACATCTTCCATCTTCCTCTCCTCTGACTCGGCTGGCACCACAGCGCCACCACCTCCAGACCCATTCTTAACGGGCTCTGACTTCATGGCATCTTTTAGAGGATCTTCTTCTTCAGGTATCTCATTTTCTTCCACCTGCTGCGCAGGAGCACGCTTAGGCCTCTCCAACTCATAGACTTCATCTTTTGAGCTCCTGAGATCTTCCATCTCTGCTCTGAGTTGCTTGTTCAGCCTCTCCAATTCATCTCGCTCCTTAAGCGCTTTTTCAAGTGCTCTAGCCAAGAAGAGGGCCTTGGTCTTCTTCTTAGTTTTCCGCACCAGCTTGTTAGCAGCGCCCCACTCTTGGGCCTTCTGTTCCAGCTCCTCTTCACTCTGTTCTGGTCTAACAGCAGTTGTAGGAGTACCACCATTCTTCCTTAGACACCCTGTGGGATTTCCACCCAGGGACTCTTCAAGCCCATTGTTGATGTCTACTATAGACTTTTGTGACTTTCTGGAGTCTTTTCCCTTCCCCAGGACACCAGGCGGTAGACCCTTCAGTTCACTCATCTTTTCCGGGGTCTCCTCTTTTGACCCTTCTGCAGCCTTCTTTAGTGACTCTGTGACTACAGCTAGTCCCTTCTCTATCGTATCTAGGGACCGTGTGGCGAGAGTGAGATCAGCCTCCTGTTTGCAGCTGTACGATCTGGTCAGGTCATCCAAGACTGACTGGATAGGAGCCTCAGACACTAGGCTGACATCACCCAACTGAACTCTCGTCTCGTCAGATATAACGGTCATCTGGTCGCTACTAGTAACCACTTTAGTTTGGCAAGACCTCGACATGGAAGCCTTTCTCTCCGAGTTACTATCGTTCACAGAACATGCATTATATATATCGCTCGTGACATTCTCAATCCTGTCCTCTAGGGGAACCGATGAGCTAATCCCCACCTGGGACATTTTATTAATCATAGAAACCTGTGGAGACTGCATATCCACTTCTAGTACATGTGGTACACCCTCTAGAACTGCCCCATGTACTTGCATATTTTTCACAGTGGTTTCCCTCAGTTGTGAGCTCTCAACATCAATTAGCATTTTTATACCATCCACATTTTTACCAACAGGGGGAGCTTCTCCCCCAATCACAGCCTGCAAAGGAAAAGGACCGTCATCATCCTCATCACTTCTTGCACATACATCCACATTATCATTATACATTTCAACAAACTCTGCACCTTCACTTGGCACCGTGTCTGCACCATTGTTTCTAATGGTCATTTCACTTAAACCATTGCTTTCTATCTGCATTTCCCTTACACCTTCATTTAAAGGGACGGGTACAGGTTCTGTAGGAGCTTCATTACTTCCTACAAAAGTGTCTCCATTGCCCCACATTACATCATGTATGAGCATATTTGCAACATCAAGTCCATCAGTCTCTGTTCCCACCATGGTCTCACCCTCCGTGAAGACCACCGGATAGTCCACAGTATTCACATAATTGTCCTGGACAGACATCATTCTACCTCTTACCCAGGCTAGCATGGGATCTCTGATTTTCGCCATCCCAAATCTAGCCTTGGTCATAGGCACTTTAGACAACACATTGAGCTTCTCCCCTGCAGATTCCTGCAAGGGAGCAACTGCAACAGGCTTTACAGCCTGTTCAGACACAGCATTTTTCCCATAGTCACTCATTTTTGAGACATTTTCTCGCCGCTGCCCTGTATCACTCACCGGCCCGGCAGGTAGCAACTGCCGCCGGCTCACTGCTACAAAATTATCAACAGGAACAGTCTTACCAATTGTCGTCAGTGACTCAGCACTCCCGGAAGATAAGGGTAGTCCAGGAATATCTCCAGCACGGTCACCTCCCTTCTCCTCAATGCAGTAGTTGCCACGGGAGATGCCTTGGACTTGTCTCCTGTCTTTTTCCGGACGGACATTCCAGCCGCACCCTTTAGGATTCTGTGCACAGTCGCAGGGAAAATAGGCACTCCTGAGAAACGCACCACTCTCCACCTCTTTGTCTTCCCGACGGTTGCCCTTGGCAACCGCAGACTTCCGCTTGTCCTCCGAAACTCCAACTGCAGAACTTGAAGTACTCCCGCCATACCATATCTGCCAAAATAAGGGAAAATCCTTGCCCAGTACGAATTCTAGCCCCAGGGTCTCACATTTCAACAGCTCCCACTGCACAGAGCCATAGTCCGTCACAAAGGTCAGTGACACCTTAGTTTTTGTCTCTGGACCTCTTGTTACAAAGTTCAGAATTTCGGGCAGCACCCGAGACACTTGCTGGCGGGAGTCTAGTATGACACCCAAAGGGATCCCCCCGATCACCATCTCGCAGGACTTTTCCCACGGGCTCCACCATGTTGCAGCCATTTTGACAGGTCAGTTTCTTTTATTGTGCTTCTGGCCCTTTAAATCCGCACACAGCTTGCACCACAGAAAAAAAACAGTCCACTATCGCATGAGCAGCACTTGCTCCACTAGACAAAAAAGGCTTCCGGCCCTTTAACTTCACACACAGCAAAGAACAATTTTCAGCAGCACCTGCTGTCTCGTCGTTGCCCCTAGCAACCAAGTGTTTTTTTTAACTTTTCAGCACGGCCACTTTCCGTCCAGCAATCCCCCAGCATTCAGCACAGACAACGCTTCCTGGGGTCCTTAGCAACCTGTTGTCCTGCCCTTTTAGCTCTGCAGCACCCAGCTTCATGTGCCATTTTCATGCCCGCATCCTCCACCATATGTAACAACTCGGGGACATTTAGCTCTTCCAGATCGCCGTCTTATCACCTTAGACGGTTGGCACACATCAAGAAGCCACTCCACCACTGTAGATTAGGGTGCAAACTGGCCACGACCAGCTTTATTGTCATTACAGCAGTACAACAAAATCATAAAAATAAATCCTCGGCCGTCTGACCACTGACTAAACAGTCTTTCCCTCTCTATCAGGACCTGGGTCTACCACCCAGCTCCCCAAGACACATCACCAGTGCTTACCCCACACACAGGGTTAGAGGGTCCAGGGTCCCAGCTCCCACAGGCCTTGACACAGCCTGCTCCTTTCCCAGACTGGGAGCCCTGATTGAGGAGCTCAACCCACATTAATCCAAGTTCCTCAGCTGGCTGATAATTATCCCCATTACCAGCCTGACTGCTGCAGACAGTGGGAAAAACTATTTTCCCAACCTTTCTTGTTCTCACCCAGCTTTCTCTGGGTGAGATATGCCACTTCAATGGCCTTCCTATGGCCTTCTGGCAGCTCCACTGCCACAAATGCCGTAGCCATGTTGGTTACTGGCATTACAGTGAATGGCTGGCTGGAACCCATCATCGGGTGCTATATAGCACCCGGTGTTGCGTGTTCGGCTCAGTCTTAGGGAGAGCTGTGCATAGCAAGGGACAGACGGTGTAGTGAATGATATTGGACTATTTTTATTAGAAAAAAATTTCAGAGACCCAAAAGACCTTTTAAGGACTATTGTGTGTGACAGCAGCAATATATATTTGTAGCACATCCTGCGCTAAATAGCGTCTAATAGGCTGCTGCGGACAGTTAAATTATATGCGCCGCATCTCCTGTGTAAACTGTGTGCATCCCAAAAATATCTGCGACATCCAGTGTACTTTTTCCTTGACGGTGTCCGCTGCGGACTGTGACATTAAATGCGCCACGTCTACAGTGTAACGCGTGCGCTGAAAAAATTTATCAGTGACAGTGTACTTTTTCAATAGGCGGTGTCCGCTTCTGACAGTTATATTAACAGTGCCACATGTCAAGTGTATCGTGTGCGCTGAAAAAATGTATCTGTGACATACAGTGTACTTTTTAAATAGACGGTGTCCACTTCTGACAGTGACATTACCAGTGCTACATCTAAATTGTAACTTGTGCGTTTCAAAAATGTATCTGTGACATACAGTTTACTTTGTCACAGAATCAGCTCATCTGCAGGCCCTTGCATATAATTTTTTAGAGGGTCAGCTCCCCAGCAGGCCCTCACCTACAATTTTTTACAGGATCAGCTCACCTACAGGCCCTCGCATATAATGTTTTACAGGGTCAGCTCACCTGCAGGCCTTCACCTACAACCTTTTAGAGGGTCAGCTCACCAGCAGGCCCTCACCTACAATCATTTACAGGATCAGCTCACCTGCAGGCTCTCGCATATAATGTTTTAAAGGGTCAGCTCACCTGCAGGCCCTCACATATAATGTTTTACAGTGTCAGCTCACACGAATGCCCTGACCTACAACCTTTTAGAGGGTCAGCTCACCAGCAGGCCCTCACCTACAACCTTTTAGAGGGTCAGCTCACCAGCAGGCCCTCACCTAGAATCTTTTAGAGGGTTGCCCTCCTTTATGTGTAACAAAGGGTGTATTGGAGTGCTGGTTCCTTGTAATTTTTGGCAGCCATTTCACTTATTGTATAGGCTTTATGAGTGTGGGAGTCCAACTACATAAACAATTGTACCACAATGTGAATGAGGCCCTCATTTATGTGATATACAAGTTGTATCAAAGTGCCTCTTGCTTGTAATTTTTGGCAGCACTTGCACTTTATATACAAGTAAATATACAGGAAAGAATGTTTCCTAACATTTTTTCCCCTAAAATCAATCTTATCTTTGGTTTTGTGCGTATTGTTGTCAGTCTGTAAAAGTGGCTTACTACTCGGACAACATCATTCCCAGAAGCGACCTGGGAGTTCAAGATGCATTCAGACATCCTCCCCATGCTGTTCCCGAACCATTTCTGACCTTTTCCTATGAACCAGGCACCCTCCCCTCGTCAGAGCAGGGAGTGCCTGGTTTAATGCTTGGGTACTCCCATTGACTTCTATTATACTCGGGTGCTCTGTAGAGCACCCGAGCATCCCAATGTTTCGGCCCGAGCACCCGAGCACCCAAGCACTTGGGTGCTCGATCAACACTAGTACAGAATAAAAAACTCCCCAATAGATGATAGAATAGTGAATGAGAATGGCAACAAATAAGGGAGATGACGTCTAGCAGTGGAACAATGGAACAAACATCAGATAGCAATGACATACAGGTGGACAATGATGAGGTATGTAAGAAGAATAAATGATCACTGAACCAAAAAATTCCAGGATGGACTCAAAGCAAAAGGACTAGATCTTAGAATTCTGGAAACAACTGCAAATGGCGTTCACTATACCTATCAAAGGATCACAGAAACCAAGGGTATTTAAAGGCATAACAATCAAAAGCCCCTTCCAAAAAATACCAGACTAAGCAAGTTAATAACAGAACCAGATTCAGGTGTTGCCATGCAACTGCCCTAAACAAAGTTAAAATGTACACCTTTGGGGGCATTTTTTTAAAATTATTATTTTATTGTACTCATATTGAGCTAAAAATAATTTTATTCAATTGGTCTTTATTAAAAATATGGAGCCCACGAGATTTTCTCTCTTTTCCGTTAGTTGGGGAACTGACGGGTTCTCTGACATTATAAACACTCATTATAGGTCAGTTCTTGTCTTACTGATAAGAATGTGGCTTAATGGCTTAAATAAGTGTTTATGTCCTCTAAGTAGCTTAGAGATAAGGACACAAAGTGATAACACCATTCACACAGTTAGAAAAACAGTTAACTCTTTGTGACGAAACAGCTCAATATCTTTAATAAAGGTCAATTGAAAATATGATTTTTAGCCGAAAATAAGCAAAATGCAGTCATAAAAAAAATTACCTCCAAAGGTGTACATAGCCTTTAACTCCTTCTCTGGGGTCCTTAAACATGGTGCCTGTTTGCATCCAGCGGGCACCATAGCAATGGATCTCTGCTGTTTCAAACAGCAGAAGTCCGCAGCTAATGTCCGCCACTGGCAACAATGCCAATCGCGAACAGTACAGCCTTTAGATGCTGTGTTCAAGTGTGATCATGGTATCTAAAGGGCAAAAAACCCGAAAGACCATCATCCCCGTGTGTAAATTCTGACAATAGGCTGGGTCTCTCTTTAGAGCTGCAATTCAGAGTTCAGCAATTAGAGATTTACTCCTTATGAGAGTATAGTAATATTCTCTAAAAAAAAACTAAGTAGTAGACATTGTAGTCTCCTAGAGGGGCTACAAAATTTTTTAAAAAGTTAAAAATATTTAAAAAATATAAAATATACAAAATGATAAAAAAAAATTAAATTGCCCCCCTTTCCTTAGAATAAAAAGATACACAGATAATAAAAAATATAAACATCATGAACATCACTGAACATGTCTGAAAAGGCCAATACTATATATATATATATATATATATATATATATATATATATATATATGTAATGTGTTTAAATACTGAAAGAATAAATCAAAACTTTGAAGAAAATTAAATAAATTAAAACTTAAAAAAAATATATACCATCACCATATTCTGTCCCCAAAACATTTTTATAGTTGTTGCAGGATGATCTGTAGTTTTTATTGATACCAGTTTGGAGTGTGTGTGTCTTTTTGATTACATTTTATTTAATTTTTGGGGGTAAGAGAAGCGTTGAAAAAATGGCGATCCAGCCATTTTGATACTTTTTTCCATTATGACATTCACTTTATTGGAAAAATAGTTTTTTATTTTAATAGTTGTACTCATACTGACCCAGAGAACGAAGGGCACAGGTCAGTTTTGCTGTACGGGAAACGCTGTAGGGACAAACCCCATAAAACTGCATGAATTTGGTTTTTTCTTCCAATTCCAGACCGTTTGGAATTTTTTTCCTGCTTCCCACTACATTGTATACCATATTTAATGGTGCCATTAGAAAAGACAACTTTGCCGGAAAAAAACAAGCCATCATATGCAGTGTCAGACTGGGGTGCCTAGGGCCCACCAGTAAAATTTATTTTGGGGGCCCACCATACAGATATGGTCAAATATTCCTGCTCACACAGCATATGATTGAATATGGGGGTCCCTGCAGCAACTTTGAGAAGGTAGGTCCTGGGGAGAGGAGGACACTGGTGGCTTTCATCTATACCTAGAAGTCATTTCAGCTATGATCGTGTCTATAACAAACTGGGGAGTTTCTTTAATAATCTTTTTTTTTAAATGAACATAGGCTGGTTGTGGTGCTGAACACTGAATATATGCATATGTAGTGTAGTAAGTCTACTGTGTTATGTGCCACTTGTGCATGGGGTGAGGGACTAGGGGCCCACCTTGCTCAGGGGCCTACAGGGGGATTCACCTGTACCCCTGTGGGCCAGTCCAAGCCTGATCATATTGATATGTGAATGTAAAAATCAAAAAGTTATGGCTCCAGTAAGACAGGGAAGAAAAAAGAAAATGCAAAAAATAAAAAAAAACTCCTAAGGTTTAAGGAGACACAGGCATGGGATCCCTGTTGCTTGTACGAGCAGCATGGTGGTTCAGCACAATGGCTCAGTGGTTAGCACTGATGCCTTACAGCACTGAGGTTCTAGGCTCAAATCTAACCAAGGACAACATCTGCATGGAGTTTCTATGTTCTCCCTGCATTTGCATGGGTTTCCTCTGGGAACACTGGTTTCTTTCCACACTTTAAAGACATGCTGATAAGGACCTTATATTGTGCGGGTCCCACTGCTAGGACTCGCACCTATCAGACAATGGGGGTATTGTTCTGCCCATTTTGTTGAAAGTAAGTGTAAGCGATGTACTGTAATGGATTAGACTGCAATGTTATGTTTGATGTTGCTGCCATCTAGCGGTTAGAGTTAGTATTATTATGCCTAGTTAAATAAGGACTTTACAGGATGTGGTAATCTTTACACATAGAGACAGTAACCTTTAACCTAGAACTTCCTGTCCTCCATTTCATGAATGCTTCTGGATCTAGCAAGCAGTATACAGTGCAGCTCTGAGCTATTCCTGGACTTATGATGGGATTGTCGGTGAGTACTCTCACTGATGGAATGAAGCTGTTGTACAATGTTTAATGTACTGACACATGTTTTGTTTGTGCTTATGTTATAGTTTTACAAAATTACTCAGAACAAAGAATACATACAGATCTGATGTCTCACGTTTCTTGACTTCTGAATTATTGTTAGACTGTCTGACTAGTGTTATACAACAGTTCAATAACGCGAAGCAGAACAACAAAAGTACACCCATGTGGCGGTCTGGAATAAACGGAGACGCCATTACTGCAGCATGAGTCTAAGATCAGGAACAAAGCACCAGGCTGATGACACGCTACCGCCGACACAGCAAGGCAGGGAGAACATCCCCAGTGCCCAGCAAGACGATGAACAGTCGCATGTGTCCAGATCTTCACGATCTAGCAAGATGTCCTCAGCAAGTTCCTCAGCACTCGTGCCAAGGCAGAAGCTGCCCATGTCCAGCTACAGTATACAGAAAAAGAAGCCATGATGATGCAGGAGATAGCAGCTAAGAAAGCCGCCATAGCACAAGAAGAGGCGGATTTAGAATAAAAATTGCTTATCCTGCAGCAACAGACTGCAGCCGCAGTTGCTGAAGCAGAGGCCGCTGCCTACATGGGAACAAGTCGGACACAAAGTTAAAAATCACATAAAGACCCAAAGGTTCCAGAAAAACCTCTATCCTCTGCAAATCGTACAAGTGGGTGCATCCAGAACCTTACTGATGTGCATACAAAGGAACAGTCTCTTAAACCTTAAGCAAAGGAATTCAGGCCGAGATCAACAGACCCCCTGAGCAGGCCCAATCAACCACATGAGGTCAGTGGCTGCCAGCAAACCAAGAATAAAGCACCAGAATCCCCTAGGAACAAAAAACAAGTGTTCCCACCACCTCAACCTAAAGATTACATGTGCGAACAACAATGTGCAGTGAATGTCACAAAATATCTCATCCGCAAAGAAATGGTTAGCTCAGGCTTTCTCCAATTTCATGACTGTCCTTAAAACTATTGGGCATGGAAATCTTCCTTTCTGAATGCCACTGGAGGTTGGGACATATCACCAGCAGATATGCTTGATTTAATGATAAAGTGTCTTGGTACCGAGTCACCAGAGCATGCAAAGAGGATGAGAAGAGCAAACCTGTGTTTGCTAACTCTTTCCTAAGGTGGGCCACAGAGACAACGTGCGTCTAAGTGATCTTCTGCTAGAGACAGAATACGCGGATTGCTACTTGCCGGGGCTTTCATATCTAGATACAACCAGAGGCACTAATCCCATAGTAGAGAAACTACCTTCAAATCTGCAAGACAAGTGGATGTCTATGGGAGGTAAATTCAAAGACGACTATGGAGTCGCTTTTCCCCCTTTCTCTGTGTTCTCTAGGTTTGTCCGACAGCAAGCGAAAATCCGAAGTGATCCAAGTTTCGCCTTCACCACCAGTGGCAATCAATCACAAAGACCTCATGGTAAGACTTCTGTATCCACACAAAACAGCTATACCTTCAGAAGTCACAGACTGTCAAAGCACCCACAAGGTACATACAATAAAAAACCCTGTCCTTCTTAAAACAAAACGACATCTGTTTTAAGTGCTACATGTCACATTGCCAAAGACTGTAAAATACCAGTAGAATGTACTAAATGTGGCAGTGAGAGACATATTGCATCTTTGCACAATGGCCCTGCTCCTGCACCACCAGAGACTGTAGAACCCATGAAAGATCAGGGCAGGAAGCAACAAGAGACCCCACTCTTCTCAGTAATGTCTAATTGCACTGAAGTATGTGACCAAGGCAAGAGTGCACGATCGTGCTCTAAAATCTATTTAGTGACTGTGTATCCCACTGGCAAGAGAGAAGGGGCAGTAAAAATGTATGCAGTGCTAGATGAACAGAGCAACAGATCCCTTGCAAAGTCAGACTTCTTTGATATCTTTAACCTTAAGGCAAGTGCAGTTCCATACCCTTTAAGGACATGTGCGGGGACTATTGAAACCACAGGGAGAAGAGCAACTGACTTTACCATTGAATCCTTCAATAAGAAAGCGCAGTTCCCACTTCCTACCCTAATAAAGTGTGGCATGATACCTGATGACAAAACAGAGATTCCCTCTCCTGAAGTAGCCCATCATCACCCTCACTCCGCCAGATGTTTCTATCCTACTTCTTGGAAGAGACATCCTTCAGGTACACAAGGTGCACCAGAAAATTAATGGACGTTACAATGCCTTCTATGCACCGAGACTGGACCTGGGATGGGTCATTGTAGGAGAAGTTTGCCTGGGGACAGTGTACCAGCCTGACAACATTAGCACTTTGAAGATATCTGTGTTAACAAATGGATGCACATCTCTTCTGTCCCTGTCACAACAGCTTTGTTGTCAAGCAAAGCTTTGGCAGGTCAACACAACACTTGGATTTTTCTACACTATATGGCAAAGAAGAAGTCAATTCCAACATTGAGACAGACATTCTAGGGATTACAGTGTTCCAGAAAACTAAAGATGATGACAAACAGGCCCTCTCTATAGAGGATCAGACCTTCTTGCAGATTATGGATAGATAGGCCTACCAAGATGACAATCACAGTTGGGTGGCCCCTCTCCTCTTTCGCACACCCAGACGTGTTTTGCCTTGTAACAGGGTGCAAGCCATGAAGCGTTTGCATTCACTCAGCAAAATACTACAGAGAAAACCAGAGGCTAAAAGAGATTTCACTAAATTCATTAAAAGGATGCTGGACAACGATCACGCTGAAGTTGAAGGACCACTTGAGACAGATAGGGAACACTGGTATCTACCAATGTTTGGTGTTTATCATCCACACAAACCTAACCAAATCAGAATAGTTTTTGATTTCAGCGCAGAGTATGAAGGAGTTTCTTCAAATTACGTACTGTTAAGTGGCCCTGACCTAAACAATACTTTGCTAGGTGTCCTTATGCGCTTCAGAAAAGAACCCATTGCCTTCACAGTAGATGTGCAGC
The DNA here is from genome assembly GCA_033119425.1 of Bufotes viridis. Classification (NCBI taxonomy): domain Eukaryota; kingdom Metazoa; phylum Chordata; class Amphibia; order Anura; family Bufonidae; genus Bufotes; species Bufotes viridis. Next base: position 108,176,933 of record CM065589.1, read on the forward strand.
AAATGTTTTATTGCTTTCTTTGAGAGACCACAGAGACTTTCTACGATTTCTCTGGTACAAAGACAATGACATAGACAAAGAAATTGTCAAGTACAGAATGAAAGTGCACATATTTGGCAAAAGGCCCTCTGCTGCTGTCGCTATATACTGCATGCAAAAGGCTGCCCAGAAAAATGCGGAGTGCTATGGACAAGAAGCCAAATGCTTTGTATTGAGGCATTTCTATGTAGATGGACTCGCTTCTGCTAGCACACCTGAAGATGCAATATCCATCCTCATTAAAGCAAAGCAAATGCTTGCAGAATCCAATCTGCGTCTTCATAAAATCGTCCCCGCAACAACTTTACTAATGTAGGGGTCCATTCTAAGAATATCCCAGTGTTTACTCAACACTTGTCTGACTTCATTCACCGCTGTGTCATATGTGCCTATTAAATGAATCAGACCTGGTGTGGTCTCTTTACGTTTCGGGTGCAACAGATAAGTATGGTTACTATTGCACGCCCTATTGTACACTGCACGAAGCACATAATCTGGGTAGCCTTTTTCCAGGAAACGCTTGCGGCGGTTATCTGCCTGTTCTTGGAATGCTTTGTCATTTGAACAATTTCTCCTCATTCTAAGGTATTGGCCTGTTGGAATGCCCTTTTTCAATTACAAAGGATGGTGGCAGTTTAGAAGTGAATTAGTGGAACTTGATTTCCTAAAGGTCTTAGTCTCTAATGGACCCTTACCATTTTTGGTGATTTCAACATCTAAGAATGGAAGAACAACCCTCCTAAATTCTAAAGTGAAGCGCATGCCAGTGTTGTTACAATTCAATTCCTGCACAAACCTCTCAAAGTCACACTTCTCACTGCGCCAAATAAGTAAAATATCGTTGATAAATCTATTCCAATTTATGACGCTTTCAGTTAGTATTTTGGGAGAGTGACAAAACACTAGGGTCCTCTCCCACCAGCCCAGGAACAAGTTAGCATACGATGGGGCACAAGAACTCCCCATCGCTGTGCCCCTGAGCTGGTGATAGTAGGACCCCCCAAACATAAAAATGTTGGAAGTCAGGGTAAAATTGAGTAATTGCAACACGAATCTGCTATGTGCTCGATATTGACAACCTCTGGTGGCCAAAAAACTACTAATTGCTTCCAGGCCCAAGTGGTGGGGGATAGAAGAATACAGGGTCTCAACATCTATGGAAGCTAAAGCCATATTCTCGTCAAGCGAGACCCCCTCCAGCTGTGCTAGGAGGTCACTCGTGTCTCTCACATATGAGGGTAAGGCTTTCACAAAGGGTGCCAAAATCTGATCCACATAGATGCCTACATTGCGAGTTAAACTGTTAATACCAGCTACGATTGGATTTCCCTTTAGGGGCATAACTCCTTTGTGAATCTTAGGAAGACTGTAGAAAGTTGCTACAGTGGGGTGTAAAAACAAGAATTTAAATTCTTCCTCAGATATAAGTTTATCTTTCTTGGCTGTACGTAAAATTTCTTACAGTTCCTTCTGGTACCTTACCATAGGGTCGGATTTCAATTTTTCATACGTGTTAAGATCTCGAAGGAGATCGAGGCACATGTTCTTATATTCAGTGCTCTTCAAAATCACTATATTGCCCCCCTTGTCGGAGGGCTTAATAGTGATTTGTTGATCTTTTTCAAGGTAACACAAGGCATCAAATTTCACTTTGTAAAAAACACAGGTCTCCTCACTGTTAATTCTTCCAAATCGCGTGAGACTTGAGCAACAAACACCTCCATACAGGTTGGGTCACCCTGGGGAGGCATTAGCGTACTCTTGGGTTTCAAAGTGAAGAAGGGGCCCTTTCCCTCATGTGGGCCACTCTCAATTAAATCGTATAAGAGCAAATCCCGCAAGATGTCAAGTGGTACCCCAAGTTCTTTACTCTCGCGTTTGTTTTTCAGTGAGAAGTGTTTGTGCCATTGTAGCTTACGCGCAAATAAATTTAAATCCTTTATCCAGTTAAAAAGATCAAAACTGGATGTAGGGACAAAGGAAAGACGCTTTTGGAGGATACCCATTTCTGATGGTGTAAGTGGTTGATCAGTGAAGTTGATTATTTGATTTGTGCGTCCTGAGTCCTGTTGGGGTGAGTGGTTGCTGTCTTTAACTGGTTTCGATTGCGCAACTGGTATGCAACTCCCTCCTAAAAAATGTTGCTCCCCTCTGCCACATCTACCTCTGGACCCTCTCCCCCTTTAACGGCCTCTTCCTCTCCCACGATTACTTTGAGGACCTTCTCTCTCACTCTCAGATGCCTCAGAATCCTGTGTTCGCCTGGAATGTGTTCCCCGATCAATAGCTACATACACCCGATTCTCCCTGAAATCCTCTAAATCTCTATTGAATTGTTGGTGCTTATGTTCTTTCAGGTACTACTAGAATTTGTCCAGGGTATTTTTAAATTGCAATCCCTTGCTGGCAAATTCCACCTCCTGTTTAAATTGCTGTGCTGCCTCAATTTGTTCCTTAAGCCTTGCCTCAAGGACATTGAGGTTGTTCCTTTCTTCCTCTAGAAGAAGGCCCATAGGAGATAATGAACATTCAGCGATCTTAGCTTTCCATTTACTCATCAAATTCGGGATCCTACATCTCTTAGCCGGGGTTAAAGCAATCCGAAGTCCTCTCAGAACAATTTGGTATTCAAGGTAACTTTCTTAGTGACTGAATTTGCCAACATGAAGCAATTTGCTGTTTGTATGTTTTTGTGAGGTCTTTGAATGCAGACTTAAAAGATAGTGTGTATTTTGTGTTAAGGTTTTCTCAGAAAAAACTTCATCTGCCCCCACAAGCCACTGTTTCTTATCAACTGTAGTCGACAAAAAACCTGCCATATCCCAACTCAGTGTTTCACAGAAAATATGTATATAATGCACAGTTAGAAAGTTAGCCCGTGTCAGGGGATTTAAATTTACTAATCAAGGTACCTAGGATTAATCAAAAATTAAATAAATGTGTGGTAACCCTTTAAAACGTAGCGATTATTATAACTATTAAGAAAAAAGCCACACCAAAGTGGATGATGAATATAAAATACCAAAAAAGTATAGATGCCAGTAGCATACAGCATTCGTATTCACCACTAGCTAGAGACCAGAGGAGGCATCAGGGATAAAGATATGGGAAGGAAACATGACCGGGTCGCTCAGACCTATCATTGCCCTGCATCCACCTCATAAAAAGCCCCCTCAATCTCTCCCTCAGACTGTCCTTAAAAACGGCGCCAAAGTGGGCTGCCCGGCAATTCGCCCAAAGCAAAGAAAGGGACAGAAAGGTAGTACATATCCCGAGCCATCAAAACCTTGATGCTCAGATATACTTTCCAGAATAAAAGTAACGTCCTGACTCAAAAGGGGAACTCTTTGTCTGCTCCATCTGGAAACATACAAGTACAACACAAGTTCATGCGAAGCAATGGAAGCAAGTGCAATGCTTTGCAGACACCTTTTGGAAAAGATGGAGGAGGGAGTATCTGTCAACTTTGCAGCGCTGTAGGAAATGGACTGAGAATTGCCGAAATGTAAAAGCGGGTGATGTTATTCTGTTGAAGGACAGCCAAGAGGGCAGGAATGAATGAGTGTCCTGTAGGACTTGTTGTCAATGCACTACCAAGTTGAGATGGCAAGGTTAGAAAGGTGAAGCTCAAGATTATAAAAAATGGGACTGCCAAAATTTATCTTAGACCTATAACTGACATTATAGTTTTAGTTAGTTTTAGTCTCAGATTAGATAGGATTCTATTTTCCTGTTTATGTGTTTTTTCTGCATTGCAGTAGTTACATAGTTAGTGGATCTAGCAAGAAGGATACAGTGGAGCTCTGAGCTATTCCTGGACTTATGATGGGATTGTCCTTGAGTAGTGTTGAGCGAACTTATTTTTTAAGTTCGGCGTCCAAGGTTCGGGTTTATCGAAAAATCCCGTTATAGATTCCAAATTCCATTATGGTCCGTGGTAGCAGATAACCCGAACCCGAACTTTGGACACAGAACTTAAAACACAAGTTTGCTCAACCCTATCCGTGAGTACTCTCACTGATGGAATGAAGCTGTTGTACAATGTTTAATGTACTGACACATATATTTTTTTGTGCTTATGTTGTAGTTTTACAAAGTTATTCAGAACAAAGAATACATACAGATATGATGTCTCACGTTTCTTGACTTCTGAATTATTATTAGACTGTTTGACTAGTGTTATACAACAGTTTAATAACGTGAAGCCGAACAGGTATATCCTAGCGATATGCCACCACTGTCTAATATGACACAACCCCTTTAAGTGTCACAGAGCAGACATTAAGACATAGCATAGCAGATGCTACTAAGCCAGTAATGTAAGCATAAGCATCTACTTGGATATACTGTAGCATGCTCCACTCTTATCACATTCTACTTATAGCACATTCACATATACTGTCTTCAAGGCACCGATGAAAGATCATGGCAATCAGGGACGGAACTGCACAGCGAAGCTGTCAATTGATTTCTGGGATTACCAGGAAAAAAGACCTGGTTTGCTGGAGTTCAGGGTCTCCCAACTCCAACATCCACTTTACTAGCATTGAGCTGTGGTCCTTGGGCTCATTAGGAGCTACAGTATCTGGTGAGCTAATTTAACTAGCTCTGGACCGCCTCACGCAGAATCGCGTGATCTCGGCAGCCCGGTCATTCCTCGTTGACGCGTCGGCGCGTCATCTCTTGAGAGGCGAGATTTCCTGTGAATCGCATTGGAAGGAAGTTTTACTACAGCCTGCCAGCGCTGATCATGCGCTGGCAGGCTGTAGATGTTAAAAAACGGCATCTGAAACACATATCAGACGCTGTTTTGTAAACAGCGTCTGATATGCCTGCTGTCTGCTTCTCTGGTGGTCCCTTTTGGTTGGGACCAACAGAGGACACAGGCAGCTATAAAAGTGCACCAATCACCACACACCAACACCCCCACCCCCGTCACTGATTAACCCCTTGATCACCCCATATCACCCCCTGTCACTAATCACCCCCCTGTAAGGCTCATTCAGATGTTCGTATGTGTTTTGCGGATCCACGGATCCGCGGATCCGCAAAACACGGACACCGGCAATGTGCTTTCCGCATTTTGCGGATTCGCACATTGCCAGAACTATATAGAAAATGCATTTTCTTGTCCGCAATTGCGGACAAGTATAGGACATGCTCTATCTTTTGCGGAACTGCGGCCGGATGTTTCAGGGCCGAAACGCGGAAGTTCTGCAAATGCTGATGTGGAGAGCACATAGTGTGCTATCCGCATCACTGCCAACCCCATTCAAACTGAATGGGTCTACATCTACTTCGCAAGCACTCCTATGTCCTTTCCCCTAATTTTTTTTTTTTGCACATTTTTTGGCAGAGATTTTTTCATCCACATTGATCGATGCGAATGAGGAAATCTGTGCTGTTCATTCTTTTTTTTCAGCCCAGAGGATGAACGGAAAGAAAAATCTCATTACCTGGATGCTCAATATAAGGAGAATAGCAGAAACTCCTAATGCTGGCCATGCATGTAATGATTGTGGAGACCCTCAAATGCCAGGGCAGTACAAACACCTCACATGTGACCCCATTTTGGAAAGAAGACACCCCAAAGTTTTCGCGAAGGGGCATGGTGAGTTCATGTATGATTTCATTTTTTTTCAGAAGTTAGCGGAAAATGACACTTTCTGAGGAAAACAAAAATAATAAAGTTTCCATTTCTGCTAACTTCTGGCAAAAAAAATAAAATCTCCCACGGACTCACTATGCCCCTCAGTCAATAACTTGGGGTGTCTTCTTTCCAAAATGGGGTCGTTTGTGGGTTGTGTTTACTGTTCTGGTATTTTGGGCCTGGCTAAATTGTGAGCAACCCTGTAAAGCCTAAAGGTACTTGTTGGACTTTACGCCCCTTTAGGCACCTAGGCTGCAAAAAAGTGGCACACATGTGGTATCGCCGTACTCAGAAGAAGTAGGGCAATGTGTTTTGGGGTGTATTTTTACATGTACCCATGCTGGGTGAGAGAAATATCTCTGTAACTTGACAACTTTGTATAAAAAAATTAAAAAGCTGTCATTTACAGAGATATTTCTCACACCCAGCATGGGTATATGTAAAAAATACACCCCAAAACACATTGCCTTCCTTCTCCTGAGTTCGGCGATACCACATGAGTGACACTTTTTTGCAGCCAAGATGCGCAAAGGGGCCCAAATTCCAATGAGTACCTTTAGGATTTCACAGGGCATTTTTACGCATTTGGATTCCAAACTACTTCTCACGCATTAGGGGCCCCTAAAATGCCAGGGCAGTATAAATACCCCACAAGTGACCCCATTTTGGAAAGAAGACACCCCAAGGTATTCGCTGATGGGCATATTGAGGATATGAAAGATTGAACTTTTTGTCACAAGTTAGCGGAAAGGGAGACTCCCACCATGCACGTATATACATTCACACTTGTAATCTGGTTATACATAGGATCTGTTAACCCCCTGGAATAACGTTGTTAGGCGTTAGTCCAAAGAGTAAGGCCTCATGCACACAAACGTATTTTGGGTCCGTGTCCGAACCGCATATTTTGCGGCTCGGGCGTGGACCCATCCACTTCAATGGGGCCGCAAAAGATGCGGACAGCACTCCGTGGCCCAGCAAAAAAAAAACAGAGCATGTTTTGCGGACAAGAATAGGCATTTCTACAATGGGCCGCGTTTCGTTCCGCAGAATACGGAACAGCTTCTGTGCTTTGCGGATGCGCGGTTTGCGGACTGCAAAACACCTATGGTCGTGTGCATGAGGCCTAATCGTCACAAAGAAATATGTGGAAAGCTAAATCAGTAGCGCCCCCATGTTCTAGCGGCGGATCCATGACCGAGGGTTCTCCTCACATACATAAGGGAGGAACGATCTGAGATCATAGATATCACCAATGATGGTGCAACTGTATGGTACTGAAATAGTCGAGTGTCCATTCAGTTTGCTGTTCTGGTCTTCATATAATTGTCTGTCCATCAGGTGACCGGGACATACTGTAAACAAAAAGAAAAGAAGAAACACGAGTTATTTCTCATTGAATACATAAGTATAAAAAAAATCATTAGTTAAAGTCCTACTTAAAAACCAACCTATTGTACCACTATGGATGGATAATGAGAGGCAATAAATGGCAAGCTACCTTCTAATTGCACATTCTACATTGTAATCCAGAAACAACACAATATATCATCATGGGAGAAGGAATGTAATTTAAATTAATGAATATATTGTATAAAGGGATATTAAAACACTTTTTTGGTCAGTTTTGTTCAGAGGGGGATGACTAAGTGTACCCCTTGTTCTTCACAATACCTCTGATGGTGAGGATAGACTTTTCTTTACACCGGGCCCAACCTCTGGGGGGGGGGGGGGGGCTGGAAAACAAGGAAATGGGAACCTGGTTGTGGACCCACTGGACTGGAAACACAGATGGAGCTAGAAGCTGATCAGTCAGAAGCAAGGCAAGTTCAGGGTACAGAGTACAAGGCCAGGGCAGGCGGCAATATGGCAATGTCCATAAACGAGTTCCGAGGTCCGGGCAGGCGGCATGATAGCAAAATCCATAAGACAAGATTCAAGGTAAGGCAGGTGACAGTAAGGCAAGGTCTGTTAAACAAGATGCAAGGTCTAGTACACAATAAGTAACAGTAACACCTTCGCTCACAGGAACTAGTAAAAGGAGGTTCCTTTATATATATTTTGCAGACCAGCTTAGGCTGGGGAAGTTAAGAGGCACGCACATTCTGCCTCACGTATGGAGGAGAGGCGCGACCGCACATGCCCTATATGCACACACGGAACTCTGAGCCAGAGAGCAAGCTCTGCTCAGAGTCAGGAGGGGAATGCCGAAGTCAGGAGGGCAGAACACAGCTAAGAACCCCGCTGCCCGCACCTGTCAGAACAGCACCTGAATGGCCACTCTACCTGCCCCTCAACTGTGACCTCCACAGCACTCCGCTACCTTAACAGTGTCATCCACAGCACCCTGCCCCTTTAAAGCTAACCTATTAAGTGGCTGAGTTGTTATGAAAAACTGGTGTAAAACTGTGTATGTGGAGACTAAGGGCCTGCAAGCTTCTATTGGCTTCTATAAAAAAAATGCATGACATGCATGCCCAGAAATATTTGCAAATGAAAACAATTCTATATAAATGAATTAAACTTGCAGAATTCTATGTGCTTGCTGCCAAAAACAACCCATGTCTGAGGCCCGGACTTGAGTATGGGATGTAGTTCCCTATACAATACACAGTCAGAGTGATTATTATCTAAAGTGGAGGAATCAAGACAATGGCAGCAGAGAAGAGTACCTTAATATCTAAAACTTAAAGGGGTTTTCCAGGTTCAGAGCTGAACCCGAACATACCCATAATTTTATCCAGGCAGCACCCCTGATGTTAGCATCAGATCATTTCATTCTCGATGCTCTCTCTTGCTCTACGCAGGATCGGACAGGGCAAGAGCTCTTTTATTTACAATGGCATAGTGTGTTCGGTGATGTCACTGGCTATGATGGGCAGGCTTTAGTGCTGCCCTAGCCATTTTACAGGCTAGGGCAGCACTAAAGCCCGCCCATCAGTGCCGGTGACTGTTGAGTGGAAGCCTCCGCCCGGCAGCCCTATGGAGAGCCTGGTTCGTCACCGGAACTCCAGAAAATGCTGTAGTACATTCGCTATTAGTATATTTGTACGGACTTGTAGCAATATATTTGAGTTAAGCAGCGTTATCCCCAATTGTAAGAGATCATCTCTATTTTTGTATGTACGATTGCTTATTTGTTTTATATATCTTTTATCTTCTTTTAATAAATGTATTTAAATTTCATTGAATTTGATATCCGGTTGTGAGTGCTCGGTCCATTTTACCAAGTAATTTATATATTGCTTCTTGTTGATGTGGTGGATCAACATGACCTTGTAGCACCTTCCGTGTTATTGTGGGGTGAGCCACTATATTTATTTTTTACTGTAGTGAATAAGCCCCTTTTTATAATGTCTGCCCAACACACTGCTTTATGATGGTGCAGTGTATATCTCAGTACCAGTCACACTGTAGTGAATAAGTTCCTTTTTATAATGTCTGCCCAACACACTGCTTTATGATGGTGCAGTGTATATTTCAGTACCAGGCACACTGTAGTGAATTAGCCCCATTTTTATAATATTTTCAAGCCCTGCACTATCTGTCCCTTCCTGGTGACACCTGTCCCTGATAGTGCTGAAGCAAACCCCTTCTTAAAAAAAAAAAAGGTGCTGCACTGCTGTCAAACACACACTGTAGTCCTTAAAAGGACTGTTAGTTCTTTTAATAAGGTTTTTGGAGTAAAATCAGTAAGTTTAGAGCAAAATGTTATCTGTCCCTGCCTACTGTCTGCTCTCCCTGACGCTGAATGAGCCGAGCACCGGACCTCAGCTCCTATATGAAATGGTATCACGTGTTCCGGCCAGCCAATCAGTGTAAGGCTTACAGCTAACATGGCTATGGCCTTACACTGAGGGGAATTACTTACCTTGACCTTGATTGACTGCTTAGAAGGCAGCAAATGTGCAAGGAAGAGACTCGAGCAATGCAACAAATACACGTGGTGCTCGCCCGAGTAAAGCCGAGCGCCGAGCATAGCGATGCTCGAGCCGAACCAAGACTCGGCCGAGCATGCTCGCTCATCACTACTCAGTGCCATTTCACCTGGTGTGAGCCGCATGCTCACAGAAGGAACCTTACTATAAGAGTCCACTGAATGCACTGGGGTGGATTCTTTGTTTTCTTTTATTATTCATTTTTGTTTTTGAGGTCATGATTGAAATCAGGTTTAACCACCCAACAGAAAAGCATCCCTCCTTCATATTTCACAACATTCTCTGCAGAGTTGGTACCATCTGCAATAGGGTTGTAACAGGGATCTCTATTTATTGGTCAGCGACCGTCCAGGGGGTTACTGAACTAACTGGACATGCAGACTAATTGAGGCCAAGTAGGGGCATTCTAGGGAAAACAATCCAGCTAAGCCCAGATATAAATCTAGCAGAGCAATGAACAAGGAGATCTCTGGATCCATGTGAGGTACAGGGCTGGTTCTAGCTTTGTTAGAAAGGGATTGTCTTGTACTATATGATGTTTTAAAATTTTTACACTAGCCATGGGATAACCCCTTTAAGTCTTCGATGCAGTTCCCTACAATCACCGTAGCAATATGTTAAAACTTGAAAATGATTTTAAAGACTGGGAGAATATCCGGCTATTGTGGTTTGGCAAATCAAATGTCATTAAAATGATTATCCTCCTGAAAATCCTTCCTGAAAACAATAAAACATTAACATTTTTAAAAAACTTTTAAAAAATTCTGTCACTGCAGAATCCAATACAGTGGTCCCTCAAGATACAATGGCCTCAGGACGCAATATTTTCAACATACAATGTTCTTTTCCGACCCATCGTAAGTTGAAACTAGACTCAACAAACAATGTTTCAGACTCGTATCCAACCAATCCAAGCCACTTCTCTGGTAAAATAGCTGCATTAGTTACTAGTTAGCAGCGATTCCTGACTGTTATATGTAAGGACTTGTTTTATCTATCTTAGTTATCTGCTTATTTTTCTTAAATCTTAATTTTCTCTGATCTTGGATGACATTTTGGGGCTTTGGAACCGATTACTTAACTTAGAATGGCTTTAACATACAATGGTCATCCTGGAACCAATTAATATAGAAATTTGAGGGACCACTGTATAGCACATTTATTAGACACAAAACCAACAGAGGACTAGATTTTGATAGCTACCAAAACTCCACTCACTTATTTTGAATTCTTGAATGGTTCATCTCTTCTAGCAGGAAACTATAGACTGATCCTGAATCTTCTTTTGTTGAATAAACTATAGGCCATTTTGTATGGAACACTAAAACAAACAAGTCTATTAAGATTTACTGTATAACCCAATAACAGCAGCAACAGTTAAAATTTGGTCTAAAACAAATAAAAATACATTAGTTTCTCCCAGTGATAGGTGTAGACATAACCATTGTCTCTCTAGTACTTAGAACCCTTAAATAACAACTTAAAGGGACACTGTCACCTGGATTTTGCCTATAGAGATGCGGACACGTGCTGCTAGATCGCTGCTAGCACGTCTGCAATATACATTCCCCATAGCTCTGAGTGCTTTTATTTAGGCAAAAATATTTTTATATATATGTAAATGAGACAAGTGAGGAGCCAAGGGGCTGTTACTAATGTTTGTGGAGCCCAGCCATGCGCACTGTAAAGGAGCCCAGCACCGCCCGCATCCTCCGAATCTCCTCCTTCCTCCCGGACGTCACAAAGTTAGAGGGCCATAATCTCGCAGCATGTGCATGCGCAGTTCATTCCATGAGGCTGATGCCAGCACAGGTAAGGAACACTTTGCCGAAATGCGGCATACTCGTGCATGCGCGAGATTATGGCGCTCTAACTTGGTGACCTCGGGGAGCAAGGAGGAAATTCGGAGGATGTGGGCGGTGCTGGGCTCCTTCACAGTGGGCGTGGCTGGGCTCCAGAAACGTTAGTAACAGCCCCTTGGGCTCCTTACTTGCCTTATTTACATATATATAAAAAAAAAATGTTTTACCTAATTAAAAGCACTCAGAGCTATGGGGAATGTATATTGTGGACGTGCTAGTGGCAATCTAGCAGCACATGTCCGCAGCTCTATGTGCAGCTCTATGTGCAAAATACAGGTGACAGTGTCCCTTTAAAATTCACCCTTTGTTGAATTCTTTAGCTTTAGGTCAAATTGTAAAAGTTGCTGACTTATTAAGGCCCCTTTACACTGCTCAATGGGGCAGATGCTTGTTGGAAAGGAAACATTCATTCCTGACAATCTCTTGCTCATAGGGAGGAGTGATTGGTATTTCCATTGCTCGTCCCCATACAGAATCGTTGTTTGCCGGCAGCAGAGTGCTGCTTAGACAGCATCATCTGCTGCCGACAAATGATGATTCAGCTCTCCACATATACAATGCTATTACCCGATGAATGTGTGTTTTGCTCGTCATAGGGTAATCGGCGGCACCTTTACAAACATCAGGCAGTTTAAAGAGGTCTGTAATACTCAAAAACATTACTCAGATCCCATTAGTTACAATAAATAAAAAGATCATTCCATTTTATCCAATATTCTTAAACCATATCCTCCTCTACCTATACACATTGACCCTGATAATATTATTATTAAACATATTAGAAACAAACAACTAAAGATGAGCGAATCGAAGCTGACGAAGTGGAATTCGATCAGAATTTTAGGAATTATTTGATTCGCCCTAAATCCGAATTTTCTCACGATTCGTGGTAACAAATCTAATTTATTCCTAAAATTGCTGCTGCATGTTTGAGGACAGGAAGAAAGAAACTCGGAAGGCAGGATCACCCATAATGCCATGGGTTCCGCTGCTGTTAGATATCTAAGTATCCCCCCCCCCAAAGTCTCACCTTAGCTCAGTGACAGGCCAGCATCAGGACATTCTGTGTGGGTGGAGGAAACATAGCCCCACCCCACAGCCTTTGCCTGCACTTGCTCTAGGCTGCAATGCCCAAACATCAAACTGAGTGACTGGGCCTTCTGCTGCATCTGACCCACAGGCTCTGACCTCAGCTGCCGGACTGAACGAGCTCCCAGGACCTTTCTATTAAAGCACCTGGTAAGTCCATCTAGTAAGAAGCATGCAGCAGTGTCTGTGGAGAAGGGGGTGTAGGGTTGCTGGGGTCACACTCTCATTGTAGCAGCCTTGCACTGCCCTCAAGTACTAATGGTCACTGACTAGTAAGTTCCCACTTTCAGCTCCGTGTTTTCCCTGTGCCCCTTAGGCCTCTGTGTGAGCTCCTTGTGTCCTGTGGGCTCCCTGTGACTGCAGGGCACAACAAAAAGACATGCTCGTGTGGTGCTTTTGACGTGGCCATGCTGTGTTCAATTACCACATGGCTGTCTGGGCCATAGAGGGCTCTAGTTAAACTAATAAAGACAACATTGTTTAGGTGGTCTGCATTGTTAATGGGGGGGGGGGGGGGGCTCTACTTGTATGAGCGTTTAATAGAACAGGTTCTGTAGACATCTATGTGAAATCAGCTGATGATGGTGTAAAAGGAGTGCGCTTCTTATTGACGCTAACATCGACCTGTAACACTTGAGTTATTTGGTCAGTTTTGGCCCATGACTGCCCAAATAAGTAAAGTGAGCAGTGATTCTAACAGCGACGCCTGCCATCTGCATGTCATACTGACTCACAGTATTATTTAACTACCAAAGCACACTCCCTATGCGTGTTACTGCAAGGCACAGTGTTCTACACCCCTATAAAGGCTCTCTGCAGCCCGGAAATAGATGTTTTTTAATGCGATTCGGCACGAATAAATTCGGACCGAAGCAAATTTTGTTCTGGAAATTTAGCTAACCGGCCAAATCGAATTTTTAGGGAAATTCGCTCATCTCTACAAACAACCTTTGGCTCATGTTGTTTCTACGCTATATAAACATCTTACAAATACACAAAACGCCCCCTCAAATAGAGAAATGATCTAAGGAACTGAAATCCTCTTTCAACACAAACCAAAAGCATAATATTTTAATCAATGAGCATTCAGATTCAATTTCTACTAATATACAGGAACTTATCATGTTTTTCGACTTATAAGATGCACCTGATGATAAGACGCACCTAGGTTTATGAGGAGGAAAAAGGGAAAAAATATATTTTGAACCAAAAGGTGTGCTTTTGGAAGGTTTGCAACTAATGGTGGTCTGTGGATGACACTATTATGGGGGATCTGTGGATGATGCACTGTTATGGGGGATCTGTGGATAATACTGTTATGGGGATCTGTGGGTGACACACTGATATGCGGGGAGCTGTGAATGACACTGTTATGGAGGGGATCTGTGAATGACGCACTGTTATGGGGGATCTGTGGATAACAATGTTATGAGTATCTGTGGATGACACACTGATATGGGGGGAGCTGTGGATGACACTGTTATGGGGTATCTGTGGATGATACTGCTATGGGGATATCTGTGGATGACACTGGTATGGGGGATATGTGTATGACACAGAGGGTATATAGCATCTTATGCTGGTCTCCTATGTGTCTTCTCATGTCATGTGTGTAAATAGTGACCCCCATTACACCGGGCCCTGCTCACAGCAGTCTTCATATGTAAAACTTTGTCATGTAACCCTCAACAAGTGGCTCTGCTTTGTTAAAGTACTGTAATCGTCTGTAGTAGTACTCACTATCAAGCTAGCAGGCAGGCTAGGAGTGGGAGGAGCATGACTGACTGAGTGACGTGATGTTGCCAACCTGCTTGGGTTACATGACTAATTTTTACATATGAAGACTGCTGTGAGCAGGGCCCGGTGTAATGGAGTACAGTGACTGCACCGGGCCCTGCCGAGAGTGAAAAAGCAGCTGCTGACCTCCAGCCCCTCCTCACACCTTGCACCATAGAGCTCTGATACATCGCCGGCCGCGCTGTGCAGCATAGCGGCCAGCAATGTATCAGTGTCAGCAATGTAAAAATTGCAAGGCTTTCTTTATAAGACGCAATGCCCTTTCCCCCCACTTTTGGGGGGGAAAGTGTGTCTTATAAAGCGAACAATATGGTAACTATTAAATTGCAACAGGATGGTATAGAACCCCTGCACTTTTACATAGGATACATCCTATCCTCTCTTCTGTGTTGGAGGTGTGAAAAGGAAAGAGGCTCCATATTACATATATGGGTAATCACATGGGTAGTCACTAATAAGACCTTTGTCAAGATTACTAATCATATTTTTTCCACACAAATATAACTCTCGCTCACATAGATTCTGCTTAATCTTTTCGACATTAAATCAGCTGCCTTCAAACACCTTTAACTCCCCACTTGCTTAATGCAGTAAAATGAATTATTCCTTTGGTGTGAAACATCCTACCTACAATAAAGAACTGGTTTACAGGGGCTCTGTCAGCATGATCAACCCTTTAACCACTTGAAGACCACAGGTTTATATCCCCCTAGTGACCAGGCCCTTTTTTACAAATCCGCACTACACTACTTTCACCGTTTATTGCTCGGTCATACAATTTACCACCCAAATGAATTTTACCTCCTTTTCTTCTCACTAATAGAGCTTTTATTTGGTGGTATTTCATTCTTGCTGACATTTTTACTTTTTTTGATATTTTACTTTTTTTGACGAAATTTTTGCAAAAAAACAACATTTTTCGCTTTCTGTTGTAAAAATTTTCAAATAACACTACATTTCAATTTTTCTCTAAATTTATTGTTCTACATGTCTTTGATAAAAAATAAATGGTTTGGGTAAAAGTTATAGCGTTTACAAACTATGGTGCAAAAAAGTGAGTTTCCGCACTTTGATTTTCTGAGCACCTGTCCTGTTTCCTAACGCACTACAATGCCCAGACAGTAGAAACACCCCATAAATGACCCCATTTCGGAAAGTAGACACCCTAAGGTATTGACTGAGGGGCATAGTGAGTTCATGGAATTTTTTATTTTTTGTCACAAATTTTTTCAAAAAATTTCATTTTCCGCTAACTTGTGTCAAAAAATAAAAACTTCCATGAACTCACTATGCCCCTTAGCGAATACCTTGGGGTGTCTACTTTCTAAAATGGGGTCACTTGTGAGTTTTTTCCACTGCCCTGGCATTTGAGGGTCTCCGCAATCATTACCCGTGAGGCCAGAATTAGGAGTTTTTGCTAATCTCCCTATATTGACCATACGGATATGAGATTTTTTTTTTCCGTTCAGCCGCTGGGCTGAAAGAAAAAAATGAACGGCACAGATTTCTTCATTTACATTGATCAATGTGGATGGAAAAATCTCTAAAAAATGTGCAAAAAAAAAGAGGGGAAAGCTGTAAAGCTGCGATCGCTAAGGAACCCTTAGGCCTAATTCACATGTCCGCAATTCTGTTCCGCAAAATTTTGCGGAACGGAATTGTAGATACATTCAATTCTATGGGAACAGACTTTGTCCCGCTCGGATCCGGAATTGCGGATCTGCACTTCCGGATCCGCAAAAATATAGAACATGTCCTATTCTTGTCTGCAATTGCGGACAAGAAAAGGCATTTTCTATATTGTTCTGGCATTGTGCAGATCCGCAAAATGCGAAAAGCACATTGCCGGTGTCCGTATTTTGCCGATCCGCAGATCCATGGATCCGCAAAACACATACGGACGTCTGAATAAGCCTTACAGGGGGGTGATTAGTGACAGGGGGGGTGACAGAGGGTGATCAGGGGGGTGACATGGGTGATCAGGGGTTAATCAGTGATGGGGGGTGGGGGGGGTGTGTGTGTAGTGATTGGTGCACTTTACTTATGTTTGCCCTGGTGGTCCAAGACAAATGGACCACCAGAGGAGCAGACAGCAGGCATATCAGACGCTGTTTACAAAACAGCGTCTGATATGCGTTTTAAATGCGTTTTTTTCCGCATCTACAGCCTGCCAGCGCATGATCAGCGCTGGCAGGCTGTAGTTTCAGTTGTCCCGGTTACGATCGCATGAACGCGCACGCACGGCACGCCCGCGTTCATGCGAAATCTCGGGTCTCACGAGATGACGCCGATAGGCGGCAGTGAGACCTGAGAGAGCTGCCGCGCTGATGCCTATCGGCGTTAGCGTGGTGGCAAGTGGTTAAAACCAGGTAAATTGTATGGTAGGGTTGATCAAGCTAAATAAAATGATACCTTTCTTTTGTCCGTATGTTAAACAACTACAGAAATATCTGTGTTTTTATTCATATGCAAATGGACATGTTTGAGCAACAGAGGGCAGGACTGAACCCTTGGAGCACTGCTATTGTACACCCCTGTGCTCTGAACAGTTCCCATCCCCTTGATTGGCAGGGCTAGACATCAGCATGCTGAGGGCAGAGCTGTGTCCTAGTATGTACATATCATATACACTACTTACTGTAGCCTTACCATGTTGGGAATAGAAGTTTTTTTAGTGCTTAGAAAGCTAATACATACGCATAATATATTATTATGAAGAAGCCAGTAATATAGCTTTCTAAGGATAGAAATCCTTCTCACTATGATAAGGCTGTAGCCTGGAACCAAGTGGTCAGCCTTGCATTTAGATGTCCCAGGTTCCAATCCCCGAAGAGACTTCTAGATCTGTTTCTTCAGTTATTTCCCTCATTTAACCCATAAAAAAGGCTATAGCCTTAATATATTGAGAAAAGAGGTTTTTTAGACTTAGATAGCTAATAGATATTGCCAGCTTATTCACAGGCACAACATATAAAGACACCAAAAATAAGGAGTGTATAAGAAATTGACATGTTAGCAGTAGCACACAGCACTGCCCTCAGCATGCTGATGTCCAGTCCTGTCAATCAAGGGGAGGGAGGAGTATGCAGAGCAGAGGACTTACAAAAGCAATGCTCAAAAGATTCAGACCTGCCCCCTGGTGCTCCAATGTGCTCATTCCATATGTATAACAACACAGATATATCTGCAGATGTTTAACATATAGACAAAAGAAAGGTATCATTTTAATCAGAATGGTTTAATAGGGTTGATCATGCTGACAGACTGGCTATTCACTGAATTTTGTATAAATAGATTAAAAAAATTGAGATGGTCTAGAGCAAGAAAATATGAAAAATATCTAAAAATATCCTTCACTACCTCAGTTATATTCTACATTATTTCTAAGCTTCAAACTTTCATTTGGTAGCCTTAGTAAGAGTTATGATCCCACCCCACCTCTTCCCTTATTTCCCTTACTTGTTCACTTAATTTTAACTTTATACTTATTTTTGTAATGTACTATTCAACAAGAATGTTTTGGGAGAATCGTGTATCAGACTAAAATTGGATATGCCATATTATGTTTAAAATTTATAAATAAAAATTATATAAAAAAATATATAAATCAATAATAGATTGCACTCTCTGAAAGCAACCTGTCCAACTGGGTAGCAATAAAAAATTTCATCCTAGGGGCAGGGTGCTAATGTGAGGGGACCCTTCCGATAGGAATTATTTTCTACAAATGTATTAAATGCCTCTTAAAGGGGCCAAGTTTTGAAGTTATCCCCTATGCACAGGATAGGGGATAACTAGTTGATCGCTTTGGGGACCCTCACCGATCTTGAGAACAGGGTCCCATTGGTCAGATCTGATGGAGCGATAGGTCGAGTATGCACCCTGCTGCTCTATTCATTCTATGGGACCACTGAAAATATTGAGATGGCCTGACCTGCCATTTTATTAGCACAGGGAAACAGGACCCCCATTCTTGGGAATGGTGAGGATCCCAATTGTCGCACCCCTAGCAATCAGTTAGTTTTCCCCTATCCACAGGATAGAAGATAACTTCAAGACCTGGCAAAAACCCCTTTAATAAATGTGGTACATTTAGAGCTAACAGTTTAAAAATCAAATCTAAACCTGCTGTGAGAAAACATATAGTAGGTTCACACCAAAATTTGGCATAGTTTTAGCTAAGCAAACCTGGGCCAGTTTAGTATGAATTCTTAACGTACCATGGGCCGGTACTTTATCATACACATTTATTTTTTTACAGAACCCTTGTAGTCTGTCAAATAAGCTGTTTTTCATTTTTGTTTTGCAGTTGTTGGATCACGTGGTCCAAAAGCTTTCCAAACATCAGAAGCTGAAAACAAATTCTTCAATTATAAAGTCCTGCATCTCCACGAGTTCAAATAAGACAGGATTTACCATACAGAGCATCATCTACATCAGCCTAATTATATGCAGGAAAGAAAAGATCACAAACTAGATTGTAGAAGCAGATTGTAAGCTGTGTAAAGACGCACCAGGGACTTGTGGAATAAAAATCAGCTTGGGAACATACAAGCTGTCTAGCAAAAAAAATCAGTGCCTGACTTTGCTGAGAGTAAAAATCTAATCATGCCATAAGTCTCCAGAATATAATACCACTGCATTATATAATGCCGTCAAAAACCAGGCTGCCCTACTTGCCAGGTGTTTACATAGTACTATCCTCCAGCCAATTTCTTACAGTTCCACAAAATATGCAGTCCAGTGCAGTCCATGGCTTATTCACATGTCAGTGAATCATGGATGTTCTCCATGGGCAGCAAACGTATCGGTTGACATCTTTGCTTTTCCATTAGCCATGGGCTACACCTCATTCACATGACCCTATCTTTGTGCCGCATCCGATCCACATTTATTTGTGAATCGGATGTCGACCCATTAATTTCAATGGGGCTGAAAAAAATGCATACAGTGCACCATGTGTTGTCCGCATCCAGATGTCTGCATTTCCATTTTTTCTCCACAAAAAAAGTTTTCTAAACTTGTCCGTTTTGCAGACAAGGATAGGACATTTCTATAGATAGCCGGTGTCAGTGTTTTGTGAATCTGCAGTTTGCCGACCTCAAAACACATAGGAGGTCATTTACTATTCTGAAATATGCCTAAATTAGATGTATTTCAGGCGCAGATGGAGGAGCAATGGTTGGTTGCACCGCTATCTGCGATTTATGCCAGGTCTAAACTTGCGGACATGGCGTGGGCGGGAAAGAGGGTGGGCTAGAAGGCCCTTCTCATAGAAAATGGTCTAAATGTAAGACAGCTCGGAAGCTATCTTACATTTAGAACTGGTGCTGGATGCGCCAAAGTTATAAGGAGGCCTGCACCTCTTTATAACTTTGGCGGAACCACCTGCAGCTTTGGGGTTTTATAAAGACCGGCGTCTAAAAAGCCGGTCTTATTAAATGTGCCCTATACAGTCTTGTGCATGTGGACTTAGTGGAAAAACAATGGGGACATGCCATACTTGGGCTGTTTTGTAGACCATACATGTCCATAGAGGTCTATGGATGAATGAAAACCCCTGATAGAACAAGGATGGATGCCATTAATGTTCTCTCCATTTTTCACTGATCCATTGCATAAAATTTGTTAAAAAAAAAAACAGATCAACCATGATGGAGGAGCAAACTCAGAAGCAACACGGTCCGAGCGTTTGCATATGCAAAACGGACACAAGCGTGAATAAGTCCTAACTCTGTAATGTCAAAATGAACCAACTGTGTTTTAGTTGCAATTGATTGGCAAATAATGATTCCTATTATGAATAATAATGCTGAACTTATCTCTGTAAAGATGCTGCCCCCATGCAGTCAGGCAAGGTGCGTCTTTAATACGGTCATTCTGACATATGCATTTAATAGGGATGAGCGAATTTCATATTTTAAAGTTTGTGTGCGTGTTGTGGCATTTACTGAATAGTGTTATAGATTCTGTTACCACGGACCATAACGCAATTCCATGATACAATGCATAATGGAATGCCTTTAGAGAGAGGAGAGGACTCCAGCATAACGACAACTGGACGGTTCCGTTATGCTGACCATAGACTTCTATTATGACAGAATGAATACATTTTATTAACTGTACTGAACATGTGATTCACATATATAACACCTGCAAATTGTGCTACATACAAATGCCTTCACATTACATTACCACATGTGAGAACCATTATAGTAAGTCATTGGGCCGATCCGTCTATTGATGCTTTTTATACT
This sequence comes from Bufotes viridis, assembly GCA_033119425.1. Lineage (NCBI taxonomy): Eukaryota > Metazoa > Chordata > Amphibia > Anura > Bufonidae > Bufotes > Bufotes viridis. Next base: position 108,197,565 of record CM065589.1, read on the forward strand.
GTTCATTAGAAGAGTTTATGTTTTTGGATAACTCATTGGGGCAGATTTACTGCAGATGGGCAGTGTGAAGATTCACCAAATTTATCACTGTGGATCAGGCTGGATCATAAATCTGGTGCATGGATAGACACTTTTGCATAACTTTATACCTATTATTAGTTGGCTTACTTGCAAAATAGTGCATCACAAAGGGGTTGTCCACATTTTTTTTACTCTAACCCCCGAACATAAAGACTTGAAATCCATTCTCATCTGGTCCCTACTGTTTGGTTTTGACTCCCTGACTCCCAGGCTGTCTTCACTGTACTTCCAGGCTCCTCTGTCAACTTCCTGCATGGACTGGATCATGTGCACTATTGCAGCCAATGAGGGGCTTCATCAGCAGCGATTTGCAGCTTGGGGACAGGTCCCTGCTGAAGCCAGTTATTAGCTATAGTAAGTAAGTGACCCTATCTGCATAGGAACTTGACAGATGGGAACTGAAAGTCCAGTTGAAACAGCCAGAGAGCTGAAACTGAGTAGTGGAGACCTGGTGAGTATGGATTTCTTCACAGGTCTCCAAGTCTGGGGATTAGATCTAAAATAACCCCATCAAGAAACCTTTTAAGCTCCTTTCCTGCTAATTTATGCTCCCTCAGTGACTGAGGTGTAGTGGATTATTGTTTTTGGCTTACTTACTCTTTTTGGCTTACTTGCTTCATAAACAGAAATAAGATCCACCAAAAATAGGTAAAATTTGCCTGGAATTTTGCCAGAATTTAGGTGTAATCACAGTTGTAACCACTGGGTCACTTGTGACACACACCTCTACAGGCCTTATGTGTGACAGCAAGAAAGAAATTAAATTGCATACCTTGAATACTTCTTATTATTGCATAGAGTATATAGGAATGAGACTAAGCTGGAGGAATTTTAAAAATTGGCATTCGTTTTTACTTTTGAAGTGCATTTTTTGTAAACTATTCCCATAATTGTTTTCCTTTTATGTTTTTTTTACTGAGCTGTTTGCGAATGTCTGGGTTAAAGGCATTTTATAAATGTTTTTTCCCAATCATTGCCTGATGTTAACAAAGCCACCGATCGAATGACAAATGATAAGAGGCTGGTTTGTTGCCAGCCTCATGGAAACAGGGGATGTGCTGCTGACAATAATGCTAACTGTGTGAGAGAAGGATGGAAACATACAAATTATCATTCATACAAAACCTCTCATAATGAATACTACATGAAAGTAAAAGTAAATGAGTGCCAGTCCTGTCACCAGGAAAGTCTCTGTTACACCAGGCATAATGCCTTACAGAGCAAGCTCAGCTAAATGGAATGACATCTTTCACTTAGCAATCTGTTGCTTCATTTATTAGAATAAATCCCGTTAATCCATATTCAAATGAGAAGTTAAGTGCCCTGAAGGTGGACCAAAGCCACTCTGTGCACCCTTGCTCCCCTGGCTTCCTCTGCCAGCCTCCACCTCTCCTTCCTGATTGACAGGGCCAAGAGAGATGTCTGTGCAGGAATCTGTTGAAGCTGTGTTTTTGCCCCCCTATGTAGCTTTCCAGACATATAAATCTGAATTATTCTGTAAAATAGATACAAAGCCATTAGTACAGAGACCCTACTCTAGACATTCACTTGAAGAAAAAAATAGGGAAGTACTTTTATCCACTCATTCAACATGATTTATTTGAGGAGTAAATACAAGCAGATTAATGGACAGGGCCGGTGCAAGGATTTTTGCCTCCCTAGGCAAAAGAAAAGTCCCCCCCCCATGTGACATCACAATGCCCCACCCATATGATCTGCCATATTAAAGGGGGTCTGCAGTTTATTTAAATTGATCGGCAGGGGTCCGACACCCAGGACCCCCGCCAATTAGCTGTTTGAGAAGGCAGCGGCGCTGGCAGTAGTGCCTCAGCCTTCTCGCAGTGACGTCACGATTAGTATCTTTGGCCTGGGTGGGGCTAAGCTTCATTCAAGTGAACAGAGCTTAACTTCGCCAAGGCCAGTGATACTAGTCGTGACGTCACTGCGCCTGCGGTAAACAGCGAGAAGGCCAAGGTGCTACTGCCAGCGCGGCTGCCTTCTCAAACAGCTGATCCCGGGTGTCGGACCCCTGCCGATCAGTTTAAATAAACTGCAGAACCCCTTTAACTAATGCCAGTTCTCTCTCCCCCCTCTTATCATTCTGTTCCTTCCCATGTCATTCTCCCCCCCCCCTTGTCATTCTCTTTGTCCTTCTTGTTATTCTCCCCCCCATGTCATTCCCTTCCTCCCCATGTCATTCTCATCCCCCCACCATGTCATTCTCTTCCCCCCCATGTCATTCTCTCCCCCCCATGTCATTCTCTTCCCCCCATGTCATTCTCTCCCCCCCCCATGTCATTCTCTCCCCCCCATGTCATTCTCTTTCCCAATCACCCCCTACCTCTAGTGTAGCGTGGCCGAGCTCTGTATGGTCCACGGGTACAGGTGCCCTGAGCGGACTGACAGGAAGTGCACACTGTGTGCGCACTTTATGTTGGTCCGGCCGGGTACAGGAGACAGATGCTCCCTGTACCCGCGGACCATACAGAGCTCGGCCACGCTACAATGTGGGACTGACAGGAGGAAGCACTGAGCGCTTCCCTCCTGTCAGCTCCTCTTCTCTTGCTGCGCCCGGGTGGTGCGCCCTCATGGACGCGCCAGCCCGGGCAGTGCTGCAGCCGCCAGAGGCTCAATGTAGAGCACTCGAGCAGCTGCAGCATGAGGCGGGGCCAGCGCCCCTAGCAGCGCCCCTTCCCAAGGGGCGCTCTACGCGGCTGCCTAGTCAGCTTATAGGATGCGCCGGCCTTGTTAATGGATATTGTCATTTCGCCTATTTTTTTGCACATTTTAGCAGTTCTGTAGTTCTAACCTTAGTTTATGATCCAGAGAGTTCAGGATGAGCTCCTTCCAGGTATAGGAATTCTGCAGGAGTCACCTGAAATTTGGTAACCAAAAAGGTAGGCCTATAAAAAATTGTAAAATAAAAAATTATTTATTTTCCAATCCCTGTCCGGCTTGACTACGGCTAGGTTCCAGTGATGTTGTATCTATAGACCATAGCTTAGACAGGAAATGTGTCTTACTGTATCTGTTCCAGCAATCTATGGGGGGCGAGGGGGGGGGGGGATTGCTAGAATAACTTGTTAAATTCATATACAGCAGTATAACCATTCTAATGAAAATTATTCTGACTGCTCACCATTTTGAAAATCATTGTGCTATTGGTTTTGGAAATGAAGAATATAAATCAGCTCTGAGATTATTTAAAAGTAAATCTAGTGCCTCAAAAGAGCAGTGCTGGGTAAAATTTACTTTGCCTAAACTTTCCAATCACTAAGCTATGCAATGATCTAGCAATAAATATGGATCATGGCCTTAGAGTTAGAGGGGTTGCTATTGATTCTCATAGTCCTTTGATACAGATAAGAATACGGAGCATTATTGGATTTCACAAGAATAGCTTCTGCTGATTTGAATCACAGTGGAACAATGCTATTTCTTTTGAAAATAAAATGACTGGGCTTTAATGTAACCCTTAAAGACAGGGATGCAAATTAAAGCCTCAGAACATGTGGGGATCGCAGAATTGTTGGATCCTGAAATGATCAGTCATTTTGCATTTTTAATGCTCTGTTCTGATTTTTTACGTGTGCTTTGTTCTGATCATTTATTGCATCCTGTCGGCAAAGGTAATATTGATTTTGTCTCCTGTACTGATCACCTGAGGCTTTATTTTTTTTTTGCTTTGGTTTCTTTTTATTATCAATTATGAACATAATAGATTCCAAAATCCTTTTAGCGATACAAAGAAGCAATAATGTTGCTTTCCTGGTAAGCTGTGTTGCTTTAGCCATCGGTGTATTCACTTTTCTGACCTCTTCTAGGAATGATTTATCGCCTCTACTGAGTGAAGGATACAATGACCCAGAATAGGAAAGTACTGTATTATGTGGTAGCTATCATCTCAGTAACCTCTGGTTTCAGAACAGCAGAAGATAAGGTTGAGAAAGAAAAAAATATGACCCAAAATAAAATAAAAAAGCTGAAAACAAATCAATATTTATTTAAAGAAATCCACCTTAAATTATTGCTAATGAATTAAAGGTCATCAATATCAGGATAGGTCATCGATATCTGATTGGTGGTGGTCCGACTATTGGCACCCCGACCAGTCAAATGTTCAAAGAGGCTGCAGCACTGCAGTGAGTGGGTTGGCCCCCTCCTAGGCCAGTGATGTTCCCTTCATCAGGCCGGGAGTGCCACAGCATGCTCAAACAGCTGATCAGTGGGGGTGCCAGGAATCAGACCACCACTGATTTGATATTGACCTATCCTCAGGATACGCAACCCCCAGACAACCCCTTTAAATACAGCATGCAAGTTCTTTAAATTAGTTATTACCCCTGTGGATTAGATTTGCCAGATCTGAGTTCAGTTATAGAATTTAGTCAATTGTTGTGTTCACACAGGGCAGAGAGACTGGCAGTAAATCAGCAACAAAATCTGCACCACACTTTTGTGGATTTCAGTGCAGATTGTACCTTTATTAAAGGGGTATTCCAGTAATTTGAAATTACCTCCTTGCTTTTTCAGGAACAAATATTCGTAAAAGGTCTTTAACCCAGACAATGAAAATTCACAAACATTTTCGCAAATATATGGACGAATATTCACCATATGTTCACGAATTTGCGGTTATTTTCTTGATTTCTAAAAATCGGCAATGTAATATCCGCGTAATGCATGCACAATACAGCCGTGGGTCACTTTGGATACATTTTTCAAGCTTCTAGAAGTTTACTGAGACTGGAGATAATGGTTGTCACGGCAGAACATTACAATAGCTTTATATATGCAGGTAGAGTTCTCCAATTTATATTCGCGATTGCGAAAATTGGCAATTAATGATGCGCATATTTTAGCGAAATACGTGCAACTGGATGACATCACAGCAGTATGTATGTATGGACAGCCGAACCTATCACACTAGTTAACACCCTGCACTCGAACCAGCTACACTATAGATCAATGTAACCTACACGGACTATCTCCCCCTAACTATCTGAATTATATATCTAAGATAACTGTCTATTTATGCAGCAAAGCACAGAGCACAGCAATGACACTGCTGTCTCTGTCAGAACTCCATTACACTACAGAAAACGGCTGCTGGGGAGGTTCTTATATAGTAAGGGGTAGGCAACTTTCCTATTGGTTGCTAGGGATGTTGATAAGCTTAGACAAAGACATTGCAGCCTTCTCATTGGCCCCACAAGCAAAAAGGGAGGTTACTGATGAAAAAAAAAAGTTGAATATTCTAAATTATGAATATATAGCGCTATATTCAAAATATTTGCAAATTTTCGAATTTGCAATATTCGCGATAAATATTCACAATTTGAATATTCGCACTCAACAGTAATAGCTACACAGGGCACATATGTGCAGAACAGAGGGCAGCAGTGGGCCCTCCCTCCTCCAGTGGGCCCCAGCATTTGTTTTACCTTGCTGGGGGTTGATGATACTAACGCCAGCCTTATGACATCATAAGCAATATTAAATGTTGCCGTTGAAAAGTACAACTTGTCCCGCAAAAAACAAGCCCTTATATGGCCATGTGAACTGATAAATAAAAAAGTTATGGCTCTGGGAAGGCAGGGAGCGCAAAACGAAAACGCAAAAAAATAAATAAAAACCTCCGGTCCTTAAGGGGTTAACATTTACACTGGGTTCAGACCTGAGCGTTTTGAAGCCTAGCGTTTTCTGAGCGTTCAAGACGGGCGTTAACGCGCGTTTTTCTCAAGCGTTTTGGTAAATAGTGTAGGCGCGTTTGACACGCGTTTATGTGATTGACTGCATAGTTGGCCAATGACCAAACAGCCCTCGCTATATATAGTTTGGCCAATCTGAGTGCTTTAGAGGTGTGAAATTCCATGGTGGCTGATCCAGCATGTTGCAAACTTTGAAAAACGCACGTCCATAGGCGCGTTTTACGCTGCACAAACGCCCGAACAACACGCGTATCGTGTTCGCGTTTCCCATTGAAGTATATTGGCACCAAACGCTTGAAAAACGCCCGAATTAACGCGAACATACTTGCTTATGCGTCGGACGTTTTTAGGCGCGTTCGAACGCGCATAAAAACGCGCAAGTGTGAACCACCCCCATTGGAATGCATGGTTCCTGTACTGTTGTGCGTTTTTTTGCGCGTTCGAACGCGGCGTTTTACGCGAAAGTGTGAACTGAGTGTCAGAATGTTTAATATAGTTAAGAATGCAGATTATTATCAATTTTGATGAGAAACAGCAAAAAAAAACATATTTTAGCCTAAAAACAGTGAATATGAAAAAGAACAACACAGCATGGCACATTTCAGACATCTCGAGTGAGATTCGCACATAGCATTTGGCATCATGCTTTGTATATTTTGTCAAATGTCCCAGGTAGAATACGAGAATGTCCACTTAGGCCAAATGAGGCGAATTAACCTGTCCATGTCCGTGATGATATCTGTGACAAATTGGTCAGTGGTTTATACGTGAAGATGTCCATGAAGAATCGGTGTTTGGTCGGTGTGTCCATTTTTTTTCCAGAGTATATCCTAGCAATGATCCATGAAAACTGCAGATCTGTGTTGTGTCCATGATTTTTACAGACCCATTGTCACGGTGCTCTCTAGCTGCTGGTTGCCACGGACATCACCTGTGCGGCAGCTCTCATTCTCCTGGTTGCCATGAGCAACGCTTGTACTGCTGTTTCAATGCTGCAGTGCCTTCTGTACTTCTAGGGTATGTTATGCCATGCCTGTTCTTGCCTCATTCTTGTGTATGTTTGTCTGGCTTGTTATTACTTGCCTTATTTCATGTATGGTATGCCATGCTTGTATTTGCCTTTCATGTTATGCCTCTCTCAATGTACTGGTGGTACCTCACTAGGTGCTGTAGTCCACTGGTCCTCTCTGTCACTGACTAGTTTACGCTCTGGAGTCGACCCTGGCAACTACCATCTGGGGCACTAGTGAAATCCGGGTGTTGCTTAGATATGCCTCTCCAGAGTATTGCTAGTCAGTGGCGCAGTGGGTTCACAGCGACTGAGCATATAGTACATTGAGCTCATGTTATGTTCTGTTCTTGGTATTTTGTAATAAATCTCCAGTGTTTTCTTATGTGTTTTTCGTAAGTTTAATGCCGGGCGGCTCCGTGGTCTGTCACGTAGACCCCGAGCCGTGACACCCATAGACTATAATGTTAATAAGGGATCTGTAATCACAGATAAAAATAGGGGATGCTTCCCTGGTGTCACCACAAACCCATGGTCAGTGGAAAACCAATGAATATGTGAGTAGTCCGTGGAAAACATGGACAGCAAAGGTCTGTGATTCACTGACAGGGTAAAGAGGCCTAACAGTGCATGTTAGTTTGTGAAATTTTAGTGTTTTTTTATAAGGTCAGTAGCATTTTTAACAAAAGGCAGTTATTGATTTTTCAGGCATCTTTTTTTGTTTGCTCAGTTCTTGGCATATAAATATGACATATATAATATGCTTATCTGCTCACTTCATACACCTGTAACTTTTATTTCACAATTGCTGTTTTCCAAACCAGCACAAAAGGAGAACAACAGCAAAAAACATATAGATTCTTCAAGACAGAGAACTGCAGTTAACATGGCTGCATACTGCAAGCCTGGTCTGCCACCAGCTTGTAGTAAACTAATTGCAAACAGATGTGCGCACTCGGAAAAGACTTTGATAGAGTGGCACACGATTCAATTAACTTTAATTGTTGCTGCTAATGGTGTAAAAATGGCACACAACGTACAGGAGTAGAATTGCCAGGGATCTCAAACTGTAACTATATTCATCAGCCTGCAACCTCATTTACATAGACATATACTGTATATTGTTTTCTTCTACTAGAGTAACTAAGGTCAACAGTACAATCTACAAATCTACTCATGTAGGTGGGGACTAAATGTAATGTGAAAGCTGTACATTGGTGACATTACCAGTACCATGGTAAATTCAAATTGGTAAGCATTCCAGTATTCTGTTTCAGCAAAGGAAGAACAGAATATCGGAATTTTTTTATCCGGCATAACCGGACACCAAAGTGCCCGCCGATTCTTTTTCACTATTATAGGGGCCATTGGATTTCCAGCATGAATGCTGTCATTCTGCTAGACAAAAAAATACTGCATGCATATAGTGAATGGAATCTGGCGGTTCCTGGTGGTATCTGGTATAGCTAGACACCTCAATTTGTGTATTCTGTTCCTCTGATGGAACAGAATACCAGAAGCCTACAGCGGGTGTGGACATATCCTTACTGGCCTACTAGCCAAATAATATAGTCTATGTATCATCTTAAATTGCATTAATCTATTATTAGAATTATAACCATATCTATAAGATAAATATATCCATAATGAAGCTAATAGATCCTCTACCATTCTTCCCAGTCCAGAAAAAGCATATCAAATAACAATCTATCCAGTGATTAAAAACGGAATTCAGATCAGACCTTCAGTATTGCCAAATACAGCTTACATTTAAAGCCTTTATTAATTGAACACATGTGGGTACATTTATGAAGACCGGCGTTTTAGACAAGAGGCGTAGAAAATGGTAAATATAACGGGCCTCCCGCCCACCCCCTTCCACGTCCATGCCATGCCTACAATTTTAGACCTGGCGTGAGCGGGGAGAAGTCGCAGATTGCAGACCAACTAACTATTGCACTGCAGTCTGCTCCTGAAGTAAGACTAATATTGGCGTATTTTAGCTTAATAAATTACCCCCTTAGATTGTACCAGAAAAAAAAACTTATTTTTAGTGCCACAAAAAGCATAATATAGTAGAATATATCGGTTAACTTTTGTAAAGTCAATGTGCAACACCTTCTGCAAAGTGTTGTAAAACCTTCAATGGAAATAAAACACTCTCCTTGAACAACTGAGAAATTAATGTCACCCATTAGTTTTTCAAAAATGCCTTAATATTAATGTTACCAAAGTTACTCAGATAACAATTATTTCATAATGGTGATAAAGATAAAGACCCATTAATATCTAGTTTCTTCTTCAAATAAACCCAAACCCGATGCAATAATCTACACAGTAGGGAAAATAAGTGTTTGATACACTGGTGATTTTGCAAGTTTTACCTCCTACAAAGAGCGGAGAGGTCTGTAATTTTTATCATAGGTACACTTCAATAGTGAGAGAAAGAATCTAAAAATTAATATTTAATCACCCACCAACCAGCAAGAATTCTGGCTCTCACAGATCTGTTAGTTTTTCTTTAAGAAGCCCTCCTACTCTGCACCAGTGTATCAAATACTTATTTTCACCACTGTATATCCCCATCCTACTTAAAGGTAGTCTATTAAGATGTCTGGCATCTAAGGCCTGAATGTGTATGGATATAATTCCTTATTTACGTAATATAGAAATTTATTAGTTGCCAACCAATCTCATAGTTTCAGATGTTTTAACTAGGCAGCTATAAAGTACAACTTTTTGGAACCCTCAAGCTGCCTTGAGATTTATCCAACTGACAACCTGCAAATTTCATTCTAGCTGGCTTACTGTTCCATGATATCAGGCTAATAATACTATCAATTGCCTTAAAGACGCCATTATTAAACCATGTAATCCATATTTTAACCTTTCTACGAATATCGGCTAATACTGCGAGGACATTTAAAGAGACATATTCAGACTTAGTTATTACTAATGAATGAATAAAAAAGCCCCCAGACTAAACCACCAAGTCCAGAGAAGTAACCAATCTCATCCAATTTAGACAGAACAAAACCCAATATGCCTGAAGTATTTTTTTTTTTAAATAATAGCACATCCTCCCCATAAAGAGAAATCTTTTCTATTAATCCTCCCAAGTCAAAACCCTTTATGCATTTATCTTGAACTGAAATTGGTAGGGGTCTATAATGATAAAAAAAGATCAAAGGAGATAGAGGTCATCCCTGGTATTTTGCTGCAGGCTAAACAAAAAAAAAATTCTAATTAGTCTTAACCTGGGTAACGGGCTGAAAATCGAATATTTTCACCCATCTAGTAAACCTCAAAACCTCTAAATAAAAACAGCCATTCGACACAGTCAAAGGCCTTAGATATATCCAGTGACAAAATTGAGCAGTCGCTACAATCACACCCAAATGCATTGTGCAATTGAAGATTAAGAAATAAACACCTTAGATTTAGGTCAATTGAGTTATTTGGCATAAAGCTCACTATGAACAATAGAAGAAATAACTTTAGCCAAGTGACTGGCCAAAACTTTAGCCAGCATCTTCACATCGGCATTCATAAGAGGGATAGGCCTGTAAGACCATAATCACTGCGATTTTTATCTGCTTTTGGAATGAGGAAGATTATTACTTCCCTTCAAGATAGGGGAGGTTTATTAAAAATAAACACTTCTTTAATAGTTAAAAAAAACTAAAGAAAGCAAGGACTCCTGGTGCAAAATATCAAAAGATCATCTATTAGGGCCAGGTGCCTTATTGCTAGAGGTGTTATTCAAAACCTCGCTAAGTTCCAGTAAACTAATAGGAGACCCTAATCATTTTTCCTCCTCCTCCTAGGAAAAACGAGGAAAATTGAAGCAATCTAAATATGCATCTATTTCAGATGTAGTACTCTGAGATTTGGAAGAATACATTTCCTCATAATAATCCCTAAAAATACCATTAACAGAGACTGAAGCATTAGATAAAACACTGCTCCTACTCTTAATATAAAGTAAGCAACAACCTCCATCCTGGCATTTAATTACATTGGACAGAAATTTACCCGGGCTGCCTGACTCACTAAAACACATATATTCTTGAGCCCAAAATCTCTCCCTAGACTCTTGTAAAAAAAACTGAAAGTATGTCTTTGGAGCCAACTTATTTTACTTAAACCGCTCGATGCAACCTGTTCTATCATATTCCGCTTCAAAGTTAGTTATCAACATAGTTATCCCACTTCAAACATCCTTTTTTTCTATTGATTGAATTTTCCTAGAATAAATCCCTAATATATGCATTTAATGTTTCCCACACCACTACCTTAGAAGCATAGAAACCATTAAGATTCAAAAAGGCAGAAAATTCTTTATCTAGTTTACGCTCCTCTTGCAAAGGATGCCAACCTGAATTAATCTTAAAGATGGGGATTTATAAATATGCATTGCATAAATTAAGCTGGACAGACAGAGTAGACTGATCAGATATACTGTGTGCCTCATATTTAACCAATCTAGAAAACGTAGTATCATTAACCAAAGCTAGATCAGTTCTAGACAAGGACTTATGTGAAGAAAAAAAGAAGAAAAAATCTGCTTCCCAGGATTCAGTCTTCTCCAACTGTCTGACCAATCCAATTCCCACAGCAGGCATGATCCCAAACTCCAGAACCCCCTGCCCTATACAATCTATAGAATGGAACATTATTAATATAGTTAGTGTTGAGAAAATCGAGTGAATAAAATTAGCAATCTGAAGTCGGGTTTGATACGGACCCCGACCAAACCGATTCCGATTTTGAAATGTTTTTAAAGATGTAGAAATAAATACCGAATTCACTCACCAGAGTCTTGCATGACTTCGGGGAAATGAATTTAGCCTCCGCAAATGCAATACATTTTAATGCAGTACGGAGACAGGTCTCCATACAGCATTAAAACCAAGTGTTAGAATGAATCCAGACCTCCCAAGTGCCCCTCTTTTGGAGTGATAGTCCCTCTTTTTGACCCAAGTCCGTCTGTCCCTCTTTGCTATTTAAATGTCCCTCTTTTTGATCTGAAGTATAGATTTGCTTTATTACATTCACAACATTGACCCAGAAAGTGTTTGTCTCGTTCCTCTTTGCATATTAGAGCCCGTCTTGTATATTATTTTATTATTTCATGCAGTTGGGATATTATAAATTTCTATATTCAGATAATTTTTGTGCTATTTCGTAAGAGAAAGCTATTGAAGTGTATAGATATGCAGGAAAAACTGATCTTTCATACAATGAACCATAAGTGTCCCTCTTTGACCATCCAAAAAGTTGGGAGGTATGGGAATCGACTTTGGATCTATAATTCGAAGCTCAATTCGCTGAAGCCTAAATATAACCCATGGAACATATGCTGCCACCAGCATCATTCTAAACCCTTCAAATAAACCATATAGCCCTTAAAATCTAACAAACATATCAATTTTTGTCTGTTTCATGTGTACAACCAATCACCTATGGATCAAAATGCTCTCCCCCCTATGCAAAAGGGGAATAAGTGGAGTGATAGCTATCATTAAGCCAAGGTTTATTCAAGATCTTTGTCAGTTCAGATGTGAGATGTGTGTCTGCCAAACATATACCAGCAGGATTAAAGCTAGTTATTAAATCTTTTCCGTCTCCCTTTAATCCCTCAAATATTTCAAAAGAGAATTCTTATTCATATCCTATCCTTGTCCTAAAAAATTATAAAACTGCAGCAACCCTCCACTCTTTTGTGAACCCATCTCTTCTCCCCACAAACTGAAAGTAGAACTAATGACCCATACTTAAAACAGTCTGGACAACTCCTTTAAAGCGGTTGTGTCACAAAGCATATTCCACATTTTTCAAACCAGTACCTGGATCTGAATACTCAAATTTAGTATAACCAGTGAGTTATTGAATAAACTCTAGCTAGTTATTAAATCTTTTCCGTCTCCCTTTAATCCCTCAAATATTTCAAAAGAGAATTCTTATTCATATCCTATCCTTGTCCTAAAAAATTATAAAACTGCAGCAACCCTCCACTCTTTTGTGAACCCATCTCTTCTCCCCACAAACTGAAAGTAGAACTAATGACCCATACTTAAAACAGTCTGGACAACTCCTTTAAAGCGGTTGTGTCACAAAGCATATTCCACATTTTTCAAACCAGTACCTGGATCTGAATACTCAAATTTAGTATAACCAGTGAGTTATTGAATAAAATGTATTAGAAACTGTAGCCATTACAGGATGAGAGTTGCAACAGAAAGGACATGCCCACTAATAAAGGTCAAATACCTGAGCTGCCAGGCTGAAGATAATCTAGGTAAGTAATTGGAGCACTGAATTTGGAAAGCTCTGCACCCATGTGTGGTAGAGGGCTGGTTCTAGCTTTGTTAGAAAGGTATTGTCATGTACTATATGATGTCTGATTTGAATTTTTTAACTCAATCATGGTAGAACCCTTTTAATGACTTCATGGTTCTAATAGTCATCAATTTCTGGCAATCTTCAGCCACTGTTTAATAATTATTCTAGGTAGCCCCAAGCATAAACTCTAAAACTCCTTCCCGACAATCTGCTGCTCGCTGGTGGAGAAGACCGATGTATTTAATTGCAGTGATATCCTTGAGAAATGGGGAGGAGAAATCACTAATGCCACCACTCTTCCCCATAATGACTTGTTTCCTGGCAGCACCATCTGCTGTCAGAAAACAGGGATTTTTGTTTTCCCACAAACTATCCAATTTCACTATGATCAAGCATTTTGGACAAAACTGAGCAAACTGGAACGGAGTGCACCAGAATGCATTCTGATCCATTTTGTTGCGCTCCCATACCGCACACAAAACAAGGAGCATTTTTGTGTCTGGCATGGGAACCTGAACATCAAAAACCATGTAAGTCAATAGTGCCGGATCCATTTTTTTCGGACATGAAAAAAATGGATCTGGAGCCCAATGACTTACAAAAGTTTTAGTGCCAGATCTGTCATGTTAAATTTTGATATAATACAACTGGACCCCTTCTGAACGGATGCAGCCAGTTGTATTATTCAGACAGATTCATTTTGCTGTGGTTTTGAGATCCCATGCCAGATCTCAAAAACAGAAAGCAAAAACGCATATTTGAAAGTAGCCTTAATGTCATTTACTTAACATCTGTCTGGGTGGGGATGATAGATACACCATATGGGTTCATTGTGCCAATTCAGCAAAGGGAACTGATTCCCCAGATGATATTTATGAAGGTAGAGATATCATTATTCTGCTCTTACACAGCACAGAAACCCAGGTAAGACTAAGTTGTTTATATTCTTCAAATGTAAAACCAAGTTATAAAAGTAATGGGTTATACTGGGTCCTATAAAAAAAAAAAGAAACTGTATGCACAAATTATTAGAATCCTGTTTATCCTTTCATGGATCCATTTTAACTATTTGGTGTGAAGCCAAGTAAAAATATGGGAAGTTTGGTTGATAACAGAGGCCTGGAGTGTCAGATAAATGTGGGGTGGCCTGCAGAAACAACATCTCATATGTACCACTTGGGAAAAGTCCCAGGTGAGTTGTTTCTTGAAGTTATACTTTAAGTCTTGTTAAGACGTGCTGTTAAACTTACCTTGAGCTAATGATCCTACTACAACTTCTGCATTTTAATTCATGATCCATTCAGAATTTTACTATATTATATAGATGGAAAACCAATAGGATTCATAAACAGAAATGAGTGAAATTATCAAAAATTCAATTAGGCTGCTTCTCCGAAAATCACAAAGAAATTCGGTTAGTTACAAATCACTTTGTCATGAATCATATTCCATTGTAAGTAGCAGGCACAATGACAGGGAATGGCATCACTTGGCAAGATCTCAGACCTGCAGGGCAAGCAGTTCCCAGTGTAGCTTTCTTAGTCTCCTACTAGACAAGGATTCTCAAAAGGAACTCAGCTCTGCAAGACCCCTAAGACTAGCGACCATACCAGGCTGACTATACCCACCACTCTAGAAGACTAAACCAGCTGAACACACAGGTATCACCCTCACTCACAGGCTCACCTCCTACATAGCACCTCTCTGTTAGCTCTAAGACCACTAATGGTTAATTGCCATTTCACACTCAATTTTGTGAACCATACCCCAGGCCTTGCTTACCACAACAGCCATACTGCTCCCTTCTCAGAATTCACTCACTCCCTTACTCACTCTTAGCATGACACATGAATTCTCTGCTATTACTGATAGACTCTGTAACCGTTTGCTTGTTGCCCCATGTGGGACTGTAACCCCTAATCCTGTTGCTCCTTGTAAGACTGTTGCCCCACATGAGACCAGTAACTATTCTTCATACAAGTTACCTGTAACGCTTGTGTGTGGGAGAAAAACAACACACCGAGCATAGGAGGGAAAGGTGGATACCGGAATATGGCCTGGAAATTAGGGAAGGAAGATGGATACCTCCTAGAGAAAACCCTAACTCCAGTACTGGAAGACTACCAGTATGAACAGACCCCAAAGGTATCTTCAAGCGAAGGAGAATATTAAAACAAGCGGCACTCACCGGTTGTAGAGGGATACGCTTTATTTCATAGCAGGAGGGGGGTACATACGGTGCAAACACAGCATGAAGCAACAGCCGTTTCGCACGTGTGCGCTTTTTCTGGCTTCTCACTATTGGCGGGGTCACGGCAATTGCAAATATGCTCAGGAAGCCGCATCATCTCGTTCATTAATTAATCAACACCTGAGTTTCTACACCAGTGGACAAGGGTTCTTGGTGAATAGCGAGACCCCTTCAATAGTGTGAGTGCATGTGCAAGTACATAAACTAATTTTTAACAATAAAAATAGGAAATTACAATACACACAGGAATAATTCATTAAAGAAATACATTCATGTCTATTTTCTCATTTAATCCCAGGGGACCCATTGCATCTGTACGTAGGATCCACTTTGTTTCTCTTCTCAGAAGTTCTCTCTCCCTATCTCGACCTCTCTCTGTACGGTTAACTATTTCAAGACCAGCAAAGGTCAATACACTGGGGTTTCCATTATGTTCCCTGCTCACATGATCTATTAGTCGAGGGACACCCTTTCCTGTTTTTATGGAATTTAGGTGTTCTCGGAATCTTTCGAATAATGGTATCCAATTTAACTATAGGTGCAGTGTAGTGCCACTGGTTACCTTCTCTACATTTTATAAGACCCCAAAGATAGGCAATACACAGGATACCTAGAATCCTATCACACCCTATAGAACCCTGGAACTAATGTCAAGACTGAGTCTACCTGTTCATCCAAAGGGAAGGACGAACAGGAGTCTCCCTCAGGCCTAATGACAAACAACAGGGAAAGGCAACACACACACATATATATATATATATATATATATATATAAACAAAATACGAAACGGAAAGGAAACACTTATCTTCAATGAAGCTTTGGTAGCACCAGAAACTCAGCTGAGAACCAAACACAAGCCAACCACAAGTCCAACAGAGCCACATAGCATAGTGGGAGAAACAACAATAAATAGAGAAGGTTAAATGACCACAATAGCCACACCTGGGGAAAGAAGGTGTGGCAAGCACCAGAAACAACACAGACGTAATTTGATCAAAAAGGAAAACATGTCAGATCACACCACATGTTGCCACTCTCACAGATCTCCTGCCACCAGTCACGGGAACGTCTGTATGTCTCAGTACATCTGTGGTATTACAACTGTTACTGGTTGTATTTGTTCTGCTATCCTACAGTGGGGAGTCACATATACCGCTGAAGGGCCAAAATGATCGTCTCTGCTCTATTACATACATAGTACAAATCAATGGATATCTGAAAGTTCTGTCACAGGTCCAGAAACAGAGCGCTCAAAAAGATACATAAGCAGTAC
Source organism: Bufotes viridis (assembly GCA_033119425.1). NCBI lineage: Eukaryota > Metazoa > Chordata > Amphibia > Anura > Bufonidae > Bufotes > Bufotes viridis. The sequence continues at coordinate 108,214,236 of CM065589.1, forward strand.
ATTGTCCATAAAGGACCTGGACCTGGCTTTGCTCTTTTTTTCCCCTAAAACTCCCGAATGTTTGTTGGAGAAGTTGAATCTCTTATTAACAGTGTCAGTTGAGCTCTTTTGCATTGTATACCTTTGGTACTATAAAGAAATGTAAGGGTTACAGAGAGCCAGAGTGGAAAGACTTCGAAAAAAGACATGATCAGCTGCAGATCAACATATCCCAGAGATTGTGCTGAGAACAAATGATACCTTGATGAAAATTGTCTATATCCATAGAGAACATATTCTGCAAATCTCATGAGAATAACAATCAGAATTTCTGGGCAATGCGCATAATGATTGTGTAATCAATGTTTATCCAGGAACTGAGGCTGTGAACACATTTGCAGAAATAATTTTCATCAGGCAAATAAAGTATTATTCAAGCAAAACTGCATATATGCAATAGAAACACATAGTGAAATTCCAGACAGCGTTTCTAGCCCCTAGCTTTCAACATGTTTGATTGCGTTATTGTACATTTAGATTATCATGGCAGAATTGCAACTTAATGTAAGTTTCACAAAATGCCCTGCTTCTCTGGACAAAGATGGGACATTTGACCTTGAAAACCACAGCTTTTTTTGAACATATGTGTATAGCATTCCATTGAGCCATGACAAGTAATAGACTTGGCTGCTTATGCCAAACACATAAATAGATAGACAGTGATGGTGAAAGGGAAATTAAAAGCACATGTAACCCCTGTTAATCATGGAAGTTTACGGGGACCACTGTTTAGTGAACGTAGTGGTGGTTTGAAGGTGCCAGGACTGCATTGCAGGGAAAAGATAATTATGCTTCCTTCCACAGGTCCAGCAAGGACAAATGTGTTAAAAGGCTGGAGAACCCCATTAAAGACTTCCACTGGATCTCTAAAAAGAAGAATCAGAATAGAGAATACGAGTTGATCCAGCACTTGGAATAGGTGGCCATGCAAACTTTATTTCAAGATAAAAATGGAATAAATTGTGGTTATCTTGTAAAGTGTGACTCCTACTGCTCCAAAGTACTGTCAATGCTGATACAAAGTTGTATTGTACACCATTTCTATTCAGGAAAAGTAGATGCAGTCAACATCTAATCGTATGGCGTAAGGCACTGAATGTACGTAACAAAAAAACAAAAGGGCTATCTTTGTGCTGAGGATTCCATCATCTCTCTATTACATGCCCTTCCAAAACTCCATAAAGGGTTGAACCCCTGTCTCCCATGAGGCCCACAGTTTTTGGCATTGGTCCCCTAAATGAAAGGCTATGTAAATAGCTTAATTGCTTGCTGTAGCCTCTTGTTCAGAGAGTTCTTAATTAAATATGTTTATCTCAGTGGGATATCGTTTCCTTGTACACCTCCATATAGCCCTAAAGACATTGGATCTCCACCATAAAGGGGGTTATCAAGGTATGACTTTTTTCAAATGGCAGGGAATAATATATATAAAAGTAAAAAATTGTATATTTGTTCTTCATAGGACCATGTACCTTGATGGATCTCAACCAAACTTGGTATATATACTCTTCATCATTCAACTAAAAAAATACTTGGGGGAGGGGAGGTGTCAAGTCAAGCCAACAGGGTTCTGAAAGGTTCTAATAAGGTAATATGTTTCTGATGTAGCATGCATTTTATACACTAACGTGACTGCAACAGTTGAGGCACTGCTTCCCACTTTATCTCTCCTCTTCCCTGTATTTCAATCTGCCTATTATCTCCCTGCATGTGGTGTCTAAAGGACAAACTGTTTGTTGCTCATAGCAACCAATTATAGCACAGCTTTCATGTTATTACAGCACTTCTCAGTCTACATGTTGTTGGAAAATAGGTCTCTTGGTGATTCACCATGGTGAATAATTTACTTATCTGGTGGATCCGGAATGCCTCCAAAAAATGGAAACCAATTGGACAAGTCCAGGCAAAGGAAAAAAAGTTAAATTACTGTGAGTTACTGAGACAACCAAACAATGTGAACAGTGATTTAAGGATGAGCAGGAAAGAGCCAGGACAACAAGGGCTGCAGAAACCACAGAACAGCGTGAGTACCACTGGGATATTACATAATGAAAAGAAACATTATGTTTTTTTACCACAGAAAATAATAGATCTTTTTGCTATTATAATGATGACCTGCAACCCAATCAACCCTAACCAATTACGGGAAAAATATTGAATCTGCATGGGCGGAGATTTACTTGCTAAAGCCAGACGAGATAATCCAACTATTTATTTAGGTTTTGGAACAGGGCACTTCACTTAGTTTTTTCTCTCCCAAGGTGCCCAGGAACGCCCCCCTGATGTGCCCAGCCCGCCTAAATTTGAATCAGAAGAACGCCTCCAGCAGCTGAAATCGCCTCCCAGAGGCGAGGCTAACGGCTCCGTCCCCCCGGCTACCTACGCTCTCTGCCCTGAAACATCCCCGATCTTCCTCTCGCCGGCAGCTCTAAATCTCGCGCAGGCGCAGCCTCAACAGTGTCATTGGTATTTAAGATGCTGGAGGAGTTCTTCTGATTCAAATGTAGGGGGCTGGGCACATCAGGGGGGGCGTTTCTGGGCACCCTGGGAGAGAAAAAACGCCCCTCTGGGCTCCTTGGAGCCTAATTTGTATAATTAATAAAGCATTTTTAAACAGAAAAGACAAGAGACACAACTAAAAGAAGAACACATATGAATATAAGGTACTTTATTACACTTGGATAAAGGGGAAAAAAATGATGATATGCAGGTGACAGATTCCCTTTAAACATAGCTAATGAATAAAATCCTACATGCAATATTAGCAAAACAAGTAGTCAGGCGGAAGTGTTAAAATTGTGCAAAGTTATAATGTGGGATAAATGCACTATGGCACACAAGAAATCGCTTGATTTAATGTGGAATAGTAAACTGATGGAAGGAACTGACAAGCTTCTTCATGTCAGTGAACGTACTTTCCCCACTGAGTCGTCAATTGGAGAAAATTTTTTTCCAGATAATTTTTGGAATGTGGTGGCATCAGTTCAAGAAACTTATAGATAAAGTTTATCCAAACATATGTGAAAATTTTAAAAATCACAGGTGGCTGTGTGAAAGACAACAAACCTACATTAATCAAGGGCCAATACCTATATAATATAGACACTCATGTATAAAACCACATGACAGGGTACTCATAAATATGTCCTCTCCCAGAGAAAGATACGCAAAACGTGCACTGGAGTGTGCATAGTGGGGCCGTAGCAGGAACTACATAGATATATGGACAATTCAGGTCGGTATATATAATTTATATACCCTTTTTTAAAGCATAGGACTGTTTTTGTGAGATTGAGTACATGTATTAGCTTTACTGTGCAGCTTCACGTAGCTTTGTCCACTTTTGTTTAAATATGGATCACTTGTTTTTTTTCCTGCTGCATCCCGCCAGCGCTTATTATTGGTACTATGTTTTTAAATGTCCTTTGTGCTATTTGTATTTGTGGGGCTGTTGCAGCCAGTGCTTTTAATATAATTTTCTATTCAATAAATATATTGTTATTTCTTGCAATTGAGCAGTAGTGTTTATTAGAGATGAGCGAATTTTTCAAAAATTCGATTCAGCCGGTTCGCCAAATTTTTAGAAAAATTAGCTTTGATCCGAAATCCACAATAAATGGCTATTTCCAGGCTGCAGAGAGCCTTTATAGGGGTGTAGAACTCTGTGCCTTACAGTAATGCGCATAAAGAGTCTGCTGTGGTAGTGAAATAATACTCTGAGTCCGTATGACATGCAGATGACAGGGGCCGCTGTTAGAATGACTGCATACTTCACTTATTTGGGCATTCAAGGGGCCAAAACTGACCAAATAACTCAAGTATCAACTCAGCCTTACAGGTAGATGTTAGTGTCAAGAAGAAGCGCAGTCCTTTTACACCCTCGTCAGCTGATCCATCAGAACAATAACCCACAAAAAACTGATACTGCCTATGGAGCATATGCCTTCATTCGGTATTCGGTATCAATATTGCTAATGCCAAAAAAAACAGGAGTGGATCTAAAACAGAGATGACATGTGAGTGGAATATTTTCATGTCTTCTGTGTTTTGTACCCACTCCTGCTTTTGGCTACCAAATCATAAGCCAATTCTGATGGGACCATACAGGCCTTAAAGCTGCTATACAGACAGGATCCATTGTGTGTCTCATTTTTCCTTGCTTCTGACAGATCAGAAAAAAGGTCAAATAAATGATGATGTCGGTCAAGAAGTGGGGAGGGTGGCAACAGCATGAGAAGTCCACAGAGTGGACCTATGACGGAGCGGCACAATGACAGAGTTTGGAGGTGGCAGCAGCATGAGTAGGCCACAGAGTGGCACAATGACAGAGTGTGGATGTGGCAGCAGAATCAGGAGGCCACAGAGTGGCACAATGACAGAGTCTGGAGGTGGAGGCAGCAGCAGCATCAGGAGGAGGCCACAGAGTGGCACAATGACCAAGTGTGCAGGTGGCATCAACATGAGGAGATCACAGAGCGCACAATGACAGATTCTGGAGGTGGCAGCAGCATAAGTAGCCACAGAGTGGCACAATGACCGAGTCTGGAGGTGGCAGCAGCATGAGTAGGCCACAGAGTGGAACAATGACAGAGTCTGGATGTGGTAGCAGTATGAGTAGGCCACAGAGTGGCACAATGACAGAGTGTGGAAGGTATATGGAAGAGGATAAAGAACTAGCTGACTGCCTCAATGAATACTGTTCAGTTTTTACAAAGGAAAATGAAGGAGAAGTCAGCTGTCTAAAATTAACACAAATAAATCACAGGGGCCTGATGGGATACACCCAAAGCTATTAAAAGAGCTTAGAGGTGTACTAGCAAAACCATTAACAGATTTATTTAACTAATCACTGGTAACAGGAGTTGTCCCATAAGATTGGAAATTAGCAAATGTTGTGCCAATTCACAAGAAAGGTAGTAGAGAGGAATCGGGCAACTATAGGCCAGTAAGCCTGACATCAATAGTGGGGAAATTAATGAAAACCATACTCAAGGAGAGGATTGTGGAACATCTAAAAACCCATGGGTTGATTGATAAAAAAAACAGCATGGTTTTACGTCAGGGAGATCATGTCAAACTAATCTTATTGACTTTTTTGATTGGGTGACTAAAATAATAGATGGCGGAGGTGCGGTAGACATCGCTTATCTGGACTTTAATAAGGCTTTTGATACTGTCCCACACAGAAGGCTTATCAATAAACTGCAGTCTTTGAGCTTGGGCTCATATATTGTTCAGTGGATTAGGCAGTGGCTGAAGGACAGAAAACAGAGGGTTGTAGTCAATGGAGTAAATTCAGACCATGGTATTGTTACCAGTGGGGTACCTCAGGGATCTGTTCTGGGACCCGTATTGTTTAATATCTTTATCAGCGAAATTGCAGAAGGCCTCAATAGTAAGGTGTGTCTTTTTGCTGATGACACAAAGGTTTGTTAACCAAATGACCATAAAGGGACACGCATTTACAATTTCACAAACTTTATTAGTTGATAAAAGACCAACGACATACACAATATCAATATAAAAATAGTTATATATAGCAGCAATACAGGTAGTAGCCAAGACATGTGGCTCCCCTCCCACACATAGAAAACACCGATAGTTCTCCTATATAAGGTAAAAACCTTTTACAAAAGTGCTGGCATAGACAAACACATCCCCAATATAACAATTGTATAATAGAACAAAGCCCCACTAAAACTGGTATAGTGGATAAACCACACAAACACTACAGCAAGGAGGCATATATATTCCATAAATGTATACCTGAGGGACACTTAGAGAGGAGAACACGGGTTTTCTATTGCAGAGAGGAGAGCCCACCCCGACGTACGTTTCGCTCCGCTTTCTCAAGGGGCGTGTTTGAATCGATCTCTCTAACCTCTATATATATCCATGTTCATCAGGTATAATATAAAATACATGTGTGAGTTGTTAATTTTAAACTGACCTCCTCATCGTAAAACACGCTGAGAGCGCGTCACATCTCCGCGCCGTCGCGCCGCCTCTGACATCACAAACACGCTAGACAGCGCCTAGCAGCTAACCAGTCAGCCGCATGATCTCGCGGCATCATGACGCAAACGGGAATCAAAAAAACAACGCCCACCAGGCATCCATCAAGCCGCGAGATCATGCGTAAAGACATCAACACAAGAGTACGTATCTGGAGATAAGTCACGTGTTGCGGCATTACGCCGCATTCGTGACATACAAGGACAGCTTCTTTTCCTCAAAGAAATGGTCACAAGACTTCATCAATACAAAAGCATGTGGGACAGATAATACTCGCAAAAATGCTGCCTACAGTTATGTAGGACACACAGCAATAAAGACAAAAACAGAAAAAGGAATAGGACAAAAAAGAATTAACAATAATAATACTAATAAGTACTCCGTTACCTAAAATAGGGTACGGTCACCAAAACCGGATACAAAATATGAGATACATGTATATATATTAATGTGAAAACCTGTGTTACACGGTCATCCGATCCTATCTTGATCAAGTGACCTTCATATAACGTGAAAATAACCTCTTATATAAAAAACCATAAAGTGACAGTGACTAAAGTGCTCAGTGCAATGTGAACATGCAAGTGCCAAAAATAAATAAAAGATTATATAGAATTGTTACAAAAGTACCCTGATAAAAGTGATAATTCATTTTCAATGCAGTTATAAATAGCCAACTGGCTAGTACATAATAAATATATACACAAATATAAAATTTAAAATTTATGCATAATTCATGTATCCATTCATATATCATGTAACCCCATCTACATATCCAAAGCTACCCCACACTAGCTAAGAATATATCCAAAATTCCTCCTTCTCACATATAATAAGATAAAATAAATTAAATAATAAATAATAAATAACAATTTTGCCCGACTGCATAATCCAAAACGAAAAAGTCCATAAGGAAAGAGTCCATCACATGTCCAAAACGAATCTCCAGCCTGCCATTTCATCTATACCTGACATGATCTAAAAAACATGAATGTAAAAAGTTAGAGCAATGCAATATATATTATATAAAACAAATATTATAATTAAAAAATTTAATTAAAAACAATAATCCGTAAGCATCAGTGTGAATTTCCAGGCCACAGGAGCACGAGAGAGAAAGAGAGGGAGGCAGAAATCTATATGTAACTGCTTATCCGACAGATTTTACAACGTACAAATATATATAAGTAGAATTCTTTATAAGAATGGAGCATAAGTGATTCCCTCATTGAGACCATGAGGTGATACTGTATTGAGAAGAAAAATCCACTTTGTTTCTCGCTGCGCGAGGATCTTCTTAAGATTACCTCCTCTTGGTGACATAATGACCCTATCAATTCCTCTAAAGTGCAACAGGGATCCATCTGATCCATGCCTTTCTTTAAAATGGCGGGGGAGTGTTTTCAGTGATGTTAGATCTTCTTCATCTTTAGCTGCCTCTATAGATAGGATATGTTCTCTCACCCTTCTTTTCAGCTGCCGCGACGTCATCCCCACATATATAAGGTCACACGGGCAATTGGCCCAGTAAATGACACCCACTGTAGCGCAATTGATGGTGTGTGTGATTTTAAAAGTCCTCCCATGATCAAAATTATGAAAATGGGAGGCTTTTTCCATATTTTTACACGCTACACACTTCCCACAAGCACTACTCCCCCATGGAGTTCCCTTTGTACCAAAGGGGTTAGGGGGCTTGCGAGTATATAGGCTCCGAGTTAGATGGTCTCGTAAGTTCTTTGCCCTACGGTATGTGATAGATGGACGGTCTGGTATAACATCCTGTAGTTGTGGGTCCTGTGTGAGGATGTTCCAGTATTTGGTCAGGGCTGCATTAACCGCCTTCCACTTAGGATTAAAGTTTGTAATAAATCTAACCACTGGTTTGTCCTCACGTCTCACCTTTTTATGGAGTAGATCTCTTCTACTGGTGGATTTTGCTCTATTGTATGCTCTCTCAATACATCTTTTTCCATAGCCTCTGTCTTGAAAACGCCCTCTCAAATCGTCCGCCTGTAACTCAAAAGCAAAATCGGATGAACACACCCGACGCGCCCTTAGGAACTGCCCCACGGGTATGTTTTTAATCAAATTACCAGGATGTGAAGAACTGGCATGTAATACTGCATTCACCGATGTTTCTTTCCTATATAGGTCAGTTGTCATCCGACCCTCTGAATCCACATGGAACATGACATCCAAAAACTCCATCCCTGTACGAGCCACCTTGAAGGTAAGTTTAATATTGAGTGCGTTGGTATTCAACTGTGCCACAAAATTAGCAAAGGTTTCTGGTGTCCCCTGCCAGATCACAACGACGTCATCAATATAGCGTCCCCAATACTGGACGCCATTGGCCTCCGGCAGGGGATCTGTCTGGAGGATCCTCCTCTCCCACAGCCCCAGGAACAAATTAGCATACGAGGGCGCACAGGCCGCCCCCATTGCTGTGCCCCGGAGCTGTAGGTAGAAGGACCCCCCAAACATAAAGAAATTATGCGTCAAAATGTACTCCAAAAGTGACAGGAGAAATTCACACTTACGTCTATCCATATTGGAACTATTTAGATAGAATGAGACTGCATCCAGCCCATCACGATGGTTGATAGACGTGTACAAGGATTCCACATCACATGTGGCTATATACATATCAGGCTCCAAGTGGATCTCCTCCATCTTTTTCAATATGTCTGTTGTGTCTTTCAAAAAAGATGGTAATTCTTCCACCAGTGGTTGTAAGAAGTAATCAACATACTTGCAAATAGCATCGCTCACTCCATCAATACCAGCAATTATGGGTCGTCCAGGTGGATTCAGAGGGTCTTTGTGTATCTTCGGTAACAAATACAAAGTTGGAATTACCGGATGTTCGGGTAATAAAAAATTTAACTGTTTTGATGTTATTATCCCATCATCTACTCCCCTTTGAAGAATCTCCATAAGCTCCTGTTTAAATTTTATGAGTGGGTTAAAGGTCAATTTTTTGTAACAGTCACTATTACGTAGCTGTCGCAAAACTTCCCTTTCATACATTGCTGAAGGCCATAGGACAATGTTCCCACCCTTGTCCGCAGGTTTGATTACAACATCTGGCCATTGCTCAATTTCCTTAAGTGTCTGTCTTTCACCTCTTGTACAATTGTCATTACTCCCGTAGTTTGTTATTCTTGATAACTCCCCTTCCACCAACTTCACAAATATTGCGACATTAGGGAATAGGGAGAGAGCAGGAAAGTTAGTCGATTTCGAATGAGTGACTTCGGAAACTCACCAAAAGATGTGGTTTCATCTTGTTCTTCTAATAAGGAGACCAAGTTGTTCAAGGTCTCCTGTTCTGATGGAATGATCGAGTGGGAATCACTTCGTGATGTATATATTTTATTAAAAACCAAACGTCGGGCAAACAAATGGAGATCCTTCACTGTTGAGAAAAAATCATAATTACTCGATGGCGAAAAAGACAGACCTCTCCCTAAAATGGAAAGTTGGTCATGTGTCAAAACACGATGCGTTAGGTTGATTACCTGTAATTTCTGGTTGGTATCCTGGCGCCTCTTACTGCCAGGTTGTGTAGCCTCTACCATTTTTCGTTTCTGAAAACGTTTCGGATATCTGTGTGGTTCATGATCTTTTGTGCTACCATCTTCACTGGCTGATGTACGAGAGGAAATGGAAGACGTACGGGACCGTCCCTCTTCAGATTTATACTTCCAGCGATATACCCTGTTTAAATCCTTATCTTGTGTGTCCTGCTGGAATTTCCTCATCTTTACATTTTTAATCTGTTTCTCCCATGTCAAAAAGTTATCATCGAGTTCTTTCTTAAAAGCCTCCATTTCACTCACATTAAGTTTTTGTGATAGCTGGTCTTCAAGCCCTAAGGCTTCTAATTCCAAGCTAGACATAGTCTTAGTATTGTGCTCCATAATGAGGCGCATCAAGGTCAAAGAGCAGGATCCACAAGCGGACTCCCACTTGTCCCGGAACTCATTGTCATCCTGTCCATAGGAGGGAAAAATTTGTACCCTCAGTCCTCTAGGGATAAGTCCTTTTTCCACATATTTGTCTAGGGTGGCCTTATTCCACCAAAGCTTCATACATCTATGGAGTGTGTTTTTAATCTGCGCTCTCAACTCACTTGTGCTCCTGCGGCCAGGGTCATCACCAACACCCGCACCACCTGCAAAAGCTGCCTCCACCTGGGACATCCAGGCAGTGTCTCTTGACCGAAAGTCCATACTGTAAGGGACTCTTCTGTGAAAACACACAGGAAAAATAGTTAGTAATGCCAACGCTACACACACATAGTACGATGCGTGACTACAATAATGTTAACCAAATGACCATAAAGGGACACGCATTTACAATTTCACAAATTTTATTAGTTGATAAAAGACCAACGACATACACAATATCAATATAAAAATAGTTATATATAGCAGCAATACAGGTAGTAGCCAAGACATGTGGCTCCCCTCCCACACATAGAAAACACCGATAGTTCTCCTATATAAGGTAAAAACCTTTTACAAAAGTACTGGCATAGACAGACACATCCCCAATATAACAATTGTATAATAGAACAAAGCCCCACTAAAACTGGTATAGTGGATAAACCACACAAACACTGCAGCAAGGAGGCATATATATTCCATAAATGTATACCTGAGGGACACTTAGAGAGGAGAACACGGGTTTTCTATTGCAGAGAGGAGAGCCCACCCTGACATACGTTTTGCTCCGCTTTCTCAAGGGGCGTGTTTGAATCGATCTCTCTAACCTCTATATATATCCATGTTCATCAGGTATAATATATAATACATGTGTGTGTTGTTAATTTTAAACTGACCTCCTCATCGTAAAACACTCTGAGAGCGCGTCACATCTCCGCGCCGTCGCGCCGCCTCTGACATCACAAACACGCGAGACAGCGCCTAGCAGCTAACCAGTCAGCCGCATGATCTCGCGGCATCATGACGCAAACGGGAATCAAAAAAAACAACGCCCACCAGGCATCCATCAAGCCGCGAGATCATGCGTAAAGACATCAACACAAGAGTACGTATCTGGAGATAAGTCACGTGTTGCGGCATTACGCCGCATTCGTGACATACAAGGACAGCTTCTTTTCCTCAAAGAGAAACAAAGTGGATTTTTCTTCTCAATACAGTATCACCTCATGGTCTCAATGAGGGAATCACTTATGCTCCATTCTTATAAAGAATTCTACTTATATATATTTGTACGTTGTAAAATCTGTCGGATAAGCAGTTACATATAGATTTCTGCCTCCCTTTCTTTCTCTCTCGTGCTCCTGTGGCCTGGTAATTCACACTGATGCTTACGGATTATTGTTTTTAATTAAATTTTTATATACATTTATGGAATATATATGCCTCCTTGCTGTAGTGTTTGTGTGGTTTATCCACTATACCAGTTTTAGTGGGGCTTTGTTCTATTATACAATTGTTATATTGGGGATGTGTTTGTCTATGCCAGTACTTTGTAAAAGGTTTTTACCTTATATAGGAGAACTATCGGTGTTTTCTATGTGTGGGAGGGGAGCCACATGTCTTGGCTACTACCTGTATTGCTGCTATATATAACTATTTTTATATTGATATTGTGTATGTCGTTGGTCTTTTATCAACTAATAAAGTTTGTGAAATTGTAAATGCGTGTCCCTTTATGGTCATTTGGTTAACATTATTGTAGTCACGCATCGTACTATGTGCGTGTAGCGTTGGCATTACTAACTATTTTTCCTGTGTGTTTTCACAGAAGAGTCCCTTACAGTATGGACTTTCGGTCAAGAGACACTGCCTGGATGTCCCAGGTGGAGGCAGCTTTTGCAGGTGGTGCGGGTGTTGGTGATGACCCTGGCCGCAGGAGCACGAGTGAGTTGAGAGCGCAGATTAAAAACACACTCCATAGACGTATGAAGCTTTGGTGGAATAAGGCCACCCTAGACAAATATGTGGAAAAAGGTCTTATCCCTAGAGGACTGAGGGTACAAATTTTTCCCTCCTATGGACAGGATGACAATGAGTTCCGGGAAAAGTGGGAGTCCGCTTGTGGATCCTGCTCTTTGACCTTGATGCGCCTCATTATGGAGCACAATATTAAGACTATGTCTAGCTTGGAATTAGAAGCCTTAGGGCTTGAAGACCAGCTATCACAAAAACTTAATGTGAGTGAAATGGAGGCTTTTAAGAAAGAACTCGATGATAACTTTTTGACATGGGAGAAACAGATTAAAAATGTAAAGATGGACTTCCGGGGGCGGGACATCAAGTATGGCCGCGTTTTAACAGCGTCCTCCTCAGCAGCCAAAGAATCTGCCGCCATCTGCGTCCAACAGGACGACAGGCAGAGCTACAAAGAAAGGACAAACCCTCTAGGACACGCTGATCAGAGGGCCACAGTTCTTATTGCCCTGGAGTCTGCAGCAGTGAGCTGCATAGCACTTGTATAGGCCGCTCAACTACGCGGCCTGCACCCGCTCACTGCAGCAGGGCCCCTTCAACCCCGATCGTTGGGGCCAGCAACAGAGCCGGTACCTGCATTAAAGCACCAAGTAGGTGGCTTCCCGGGAAGGGGTAGGAGCGCCAGGACCAGAAACTCCTCACCACCGAGATCTGCACCCTCCCACTCCCTCTGTACAACACCAGCAGCTGGGACATACTGCATTAGCCAGAGAGGCCAGCGATCCCCTCAGAACCCCCTCCTGGAGAGAAGAAGCTACAATACCTGCAGCACGAGGGACTTGTAAGTACTTTCAAGATGGCACTTCCCGGTCCATGCTGAAGTTCCCTCATTTCTCTCCACATAGAGACTTCATGAGCAAACAGTGACACCTAGTGGTGTATCACGGTATAACACCATCTACCACTAATATTGAAGCTGCTTTAACTCTTTATGGCCATACTTAGTTCTTTCTTCCTACTGGTTTAAATATCTTGCTGGGTGTCTACACAGCTTGCTACCAGATCCTGGGACCTTGACGCCCTACGGACTAGGGGCATATCACAGCCCGCTGCTCCCATCTGGACCGGGCAACTACCCTCTGTTGACCCCGCTTGCAAGACCCCTGACCACGTGGGATCCCAATACTTTCCAGTGGTGAAGCCGTACAACCACGCAAAAACACTGAGCACCATCTTGCCAGTTGGTCACTTCTCCAGCAGCCATAGACCTCTGTATCAAATGCCATAAAAGACTCCAGTAAAAGCGAGGTCTACCCTCCCAATGTAGGGATCTGGTTCTTTTAAGACCCCCTTGTCCGACCACCCTCACCCTCTCTGCACAGGGCACAGGAATGGACAAATTCCTTATGGGTCCCCAGCCACAGAGACAGCAACGCAAGACGCAGCCAAGTCAAATGGCTTCCAAATCTCAACCACCTAAAGTCCCCAACAAACCTACGCTGAGGAATAAACAAACACCTTCATCGCCCCAAGCGGATGAACAAGCCCCTGAGTCGCCGCTCTCCTCGCAAGAAATGATTACAGATGATATCACGCCGCCAAATCTTTCGCCTCCACACAGCCCGTCTCCTCGTCCACCCCAGGACAACGCACAGGCCGCGGCAGTGGCGCAAGAAGTGACACGCCTACTGTTGCCACTCTTTGACAAAAGATTTGACGTCCTACATGCCTCCATTAACTCTGCTATGGCTCAGATCACCGCTAACACGCAAAGGATCACAGACCTAGAAACCAGAGTGGTGACAGGAGAAACCAACATTGAGGCGGCACTGGCCTCGATAAGACAGTGTGAAGCCACTGAGACACTGCTTAAAGAGAAGTTAGAAGATCTGGAGAACAGGGACCGGAGAAACAATCTCCGATTTGTGGGAATTCCGGAATCGATTAATAACTGCGATGCTCGGGACCTGGGACCCCCTCCTCTACCGCATACCGCCATTCCTACTCGCTCGCTGGGACGGGTGGGAGAGGATCCTAATGTGACTACCGCTTACCCCCCTGGCCAGATGAGTACCACACCTGAATCCACCTCACCCAGTTACACTACCTCACCATATTTAAAACTGCTCACATGGAATGTGGCAGGGTTGAATACCCCAACTAAGAGAAGAAAAGTTGTGACACATCTTAAGCGATTTAAACCAGACATTATATTTCTCCAAGAAACACACTGGAAGAAATCCTCCCAGTCCATACTCAAGGCCCCTTGGCTCTCTGAATGTCTGACGGCCTCACACACCTCTAAATCCAGAGGGGTGGCGATTCTGTTCAGACGTGGGCTAACATATGAAATACAGAACTCCTCAATAGATCCAGCGGGACGTTACCTCCTTTTGGACGTATTGATAGAAGGAGTACCATACTCCCTACTAAACATATATGCCCCCAATTCCCCAAGCCCAGTTTTTTTTACCAAAATATCAGAGTTACTCACCGACCGAGCGACACGCAAACACATGATAGCAGGAGATTTTAATGCCACATTAGATCCGAGCTTAGACAGATCGCACCACAGATCACAAACCTCACCGGCTTCCCGCGCGATACTACAAATGATGGACAGGTTACATTTATGTGACATATGGAGAACGACCCATGATAACACTCGGGAATATAGCTGTTACTCCAAAACCCACGACTCATTCTCACGACTAGATTTGATTCTGACCTCCACTACCCTGCTGGATAACCTGCTAGATACCACTATACATCCGATATTAATTTCGGACCATGCACCTGTTACGGCCACGATTCAGGCATTGCAACCACAAATAAAATCCCGCCTATGGAGGTTCCCCACTTACCTCTCTGAGTCAGAGGACTTTGGGACATATCTTAAGGTCCACTGGTCTAATTTCTTGGATGACAATGACGTGCATCTTGATGAAACCCCGCTGCTATGGGCAACCTCCAAGGCGGTCATGCGCGGACATATAATAGCCTACGTAGCTCACAAGAAAAAAAAGGCGAGGGACCGTTTTAATCAGTTACATTGCGACCTTCTATCAGCTCAGAAAACCCACTCAGAGTCCCCACTCCTCAAACGAAGCAGGCGTTCATAGATGCTAAATCACTGCTAGATACATTTGTCCAGGGTCAGGCACACTGGTTTACCCGGTGCACGCAGAACAAATATTTCCGCTGGGGCAACAGAGCAGGAACCCTGCTGGCCTCCCTCACTAAACCTTTCAAAAGCGCTAAACCAATAGCACGAATCAAGTGCCCTGAGACCGACCGCCTATACTCCACTACTGATGACATATTAGAGGGCTTTTTAAATATTATGAGGACCTTTATAGGGCCTCCCCACAGACCAGGGGAGAAATCAGTCCTTCTTGAACTCCCTATCCATGCCCTCCCTGTCCGAGGAACAAAAAGCGTTCTTAGACGCTGACATTACTGAGGAGGAGGTGAAACGAGTCATTTCTGAATCCCACAATCGCAAAACACCCGGGCCGGACGGCCTAACGGCGGAGTATTATAAGATATTAGCTCCAGAGATTATTCCAACCTTGGCCACGCTGTACTCGCAAATATACAAAGAGGGGCGGGGGTAGATAGGTTTACAGAATCGAGGGTGATAGTGCTTCCCAAACCTAACAAGAATCCCGACCTACCACAATCCTACAGGCCGATCACCTTAATGAACCAAGACTACAAGTTCTTAGCTAAGATTATCGCAAATAGGATGCAAACCTTTATCCCGACCTTAATCCACCCCACCCAGATGGGTTTCACCCAAGGGAGGCACGCGGTTCATAATGTCCGCAGAGTAGTGGCAGCAACGGTCGCGGCACGGGACCCCACACGACCACAAATACTCCTTCTCGGCTTAGACGCCGAGAAGGCTTTCGACTACGGTGTCTTGGTCCTTCCTACAAACCCTCCTGGAAATTCGAGGCTTTGGAAACGGTTTTAGACAATTTGTGACTAACACCTATACTGATGTCACCACTGTGATAACTATCAACGGGAAAAACTCGGGAGTCCTCGACCTCTTTAGGGGCACAAGGCAGGGATGCCCCTCTCCCCCATCTTGTTTAATCTGTCCCTGGACCCGCTCCTGTACCATATTCACTCCACGCATAGCTTTCGTGGGGTGACGATGGGTAACACAGAATTGAGAGCGGCGGCATTTGCGGACGATGTCCTGCTGATGATCTCCGATCCTGAAAATTCACTGAACGCTTTGTTGGCTGAGATCCGGGATATTGGTGTATTATCAGGATATACCATTAACTTGGACAAAACAGAAGCACTGCTAGTGAGCGGACCCAGGAGACCGATGTGGACAAGGGCCTTCCCATTTTCATGGAAAAATGAGTCAATAACATACCTAGGGGTCTCTATCCCTAAAAATCCATCCCAATTATATAACTGTAACATAGGACCATATCTCTCCTCTCTGGAGTCGAACCTGGCGAGCTGGAAGCATTTCACACTTTCCTATGTAGGGAGGACAAACCTACTTAAGATGTCAGAGTTTCCCAAACTATTGTATATACTCCAGATGTTGCCTATCTGCCTTCGGCCTAAAGACGAGAAAAGGATAAACTACCTGTATAGGACATTTGTTTGGAATGGGAGACGCCCTAGAATAGCTTGGCACACACTGCGACAACCAAAACTAAATGGGGGCCTAAACTTCCCTGATATCAGACTGTACAACATTGCAGCTCTAATGCGAGTGGTGCGAGACTGGCTGCATTCTACGTCAAAATATACTCTGGTTACGCTAGATCAAGCCTTTGTTCCACATATTGCGTTATCGAACCTATTGCATCTCTCGTTCGGGGATCTTCCACAAGCGGTTAAAACGAACCCCCTCCTCATGACGACATGGAGGGCGTGGTACAGGGCAAGAGGTCTGTGCAAATTGCATGCGTCATTTTCGGTGCATCTGACGTTAGTAAGGAATCCCTCCTTTCAGAACGGATCTTCCCACCCCACATTTAAATGCTGGCAATCGCACGGTATCACTAGCATTGACAAACTCATCAGCGCGCAAACACGAACGGTTAAACCGCTCCAGGACCTGCAGAAGGAATACCCACATATAGTTTTCCCCTTTTTCCCATACTTACAAGCGAAAAGCTATATCACTAAAGTCATTTCCGCCATGGCGGACTCGAATGGAGCCCATATTTTAGACGATGGTTCTCGAACCTCAACGAGGAAAGAAACAGATTTCATCAAACTACCAGTTCCTCCATGTACCAATTGACTACTCCGCATCTACAGCCCCTATGACTAGATGGCAGGCGGAGGTGCCACAGGCTACCCCTTCAACGATACTCCGGGCATTGGAGTTCTCATACAAACACTTACCCGTAGCAAGATACACAGAGATGATCCTACAAATCTGCCATAGGTCCTATCTGACTCCGAGACGGGGGTTTAGAATGGGCATATACGATTCCGACAACTGCTTTAAATGTGGGGCTTCGGATGCAGGACTTTACCACTGTCTATGGGACTGCCCAATGATACAACAGTTCTGGGACAAAATCATCACCTTCACTAACACACACTTAACCACTTTTACCCCGCGACCCGCTTTGGGCGCTGTTCGGTTATTTAGATAAGGATAAATATAACTGTACCCCAGGGTGTAGGAAGTTGCTACATTTTGTGGCAGTAGCAGGAACTAAGGCGATCCTACAAGTCTGGTTACAGCCCACAATCCCCCCTTCAGATTGTTCTTGGAGAAACTCTCCCATATCATGCGTATGGACTGGGTGGAGGCCTCACATCAAAAAGACAAAAAGTGGAACACTTCTTTCAGGTGTGGGAAAGTTTTATCAATGTTCTTCCGTTGCATGTCCGCAAGGCCATACACGAATGCTTTTCAGGGACTACATGGTTCCTGCAACAGACGGTATTTGGCGAATCACCGGTTCTACTGTCATGAGCTGGGGAGGGGGTCCACAGCGTCCATATACTCCCGAGCATCTAGGTTCTTGTTTTGGTTCTTTTTCTTTTCCCTTATCTGTTTGTGTTGTTCTCTACATTACCTTCACGAGGTATCACTGCCTCGACCCTAGGAGCCCACTAGAGACTGTATCCGGTTAGAATGTTCTGGTTTCTCGGGGATATCTCCCGTAATATCTTACAGGGATGATTGTCTGAAAATGTCCGTTTCGTTAGACTTCTGTTACTATCCGTATGCTCATGGAAAAGGCAATTGACAAATAATTTTGCACTTGTACAAATGGATATTATTGATGGCAGTGCGACATTGCTCTTGTTTATATGTCTATTCTTCAAACATTTTGAAAACTTAATAAAAACAGTTTAAAAAAAAAAAAAAAAAATGTAAAGATGAGGAAATTCCAGCGGGACACACAAGATAAGGATTTAAACAGGGTATATCGCTGGAAGTATAAATCTGAAGAGGGACGGTCCCGTACGTCTTCCATTTCCTCTCGTACATCAGCCAGTGAAGATGGTAGCACAAAAGATCATGAACCACACAGATATCCGAAACGTTTTCAGAAACGAAAAATGGTAGAGGCTACACAACCTGGCAGTAAGAGGCGCCAGGATACCAACCAGAAATTACAGGTAATCAACCTAACGGATCGTGTTTTGACACATGACCAACTTTCAATTTTGGGGAGAGGTCTGTCTTTTTCGCCATCGAGTAATTATGATTTTTTCTCAACAGTGAAGGATCTCCATTTGTTTGCCCGACGTTTGGTTTTTAATAAAATATATACATCACGAAGTGATTCCCATTCGACCATTCCATCAGAACAGGAGACCTTGAACAACTTGGTCTCCTTATTAGAAGAACAAGATGAAACCACATCTTTTGGTGAGTTTCCGAAGTCACTCATTCCGAAATCGACTAACTTTCCTGCTCTCTCCCTATTCCCTAATGTCGCAATATTTGTGAAGTTGGTGGAAGGGGAGTTATCAAGAATAACAAACTACGGGAGTAATGACAATTGTACAAGAGGTGAAAGACAGGCACTTAAGGAAATTGAGCAATGGCCAGATGTTGTAATCAAACCTGCGGACAAGGGTGGGAACATTGTCCTATGGCCTTCAGCAATGTATGAAAGGGAAGTTTTGCGACAGCTACGCAATAGTGACTGTTACAAAAATTGACCTTTAACCCACTCATAAAATTTAAACAGGAGCTTATGGAGATTCTTCAAAGGGGAGTAGATGATGGGATAATAACATCAAAACAGTTTAACTTTTTATTACCCGAACATCCGGTAATTCCAACTTTGTATTTGTTACCGAAGATACACAAAGACCCTCTGAATCCACCTGGACGACCCATAATTGCTGGCATTGATGGAGTGAGCGATGCTATTTGCAAGTATGTTGATTACTTCTTACAACCACTGGTGGAAGAATTACCATCTTTTTTTAAAGACACAACAGACATACTGAAAAAGATGGAGGAGATCCACTTGGAGCCTGATATGTATATAGCCACTTGTGATGTGGAATCCTTGTACACGTCTATCAACCATCGTGATGGGCTGGATGCAGTCTCATTCTATCTAAATAGTTCCAATATGGATAGACGTAAGTGTGAATTTCTCCTGTCACTTTTGGAGTATATTTTGACGCATAATTTCTTTATGTTTGGGGGGTCCTTCTACCTACAGCTCCGGGGCACAGCAATGGGGGCGGCCTGTGCGCCCTCGTATGCTAATTTGTTCCTGGGGCTGTGGGAGAGGAGGATCCTCCAGACAGATCCCCTGCCGGAGGCCAATGGCGTCCAGTATTGGGGACGCTATATTGATGACGTCGTTGTGATCTGGCAGGGGACACCAGAAACCTTTGCTAATTTTGTGGCACAGTTGAATACCAATGCACTCAATATTAAACTTACCTTCAAGGTGGCTCGTACAAGGATGGAGTTTTTGGATGTCATGTTCCATGTGGATTCAGAGGGTCGGATGACAACTGACCTATATAGGAAAGAAACATCGGTGAATGCAGTATTCAAGACAGAGGCTATGGAAAAAGATGTATTGAGAGAGCATACAATAGAGCAAAATCCACCAGTAGAAGAGATTTACTCCATAAAAAGGTGAGACGTGAGGACAAACCAGTGGTCAGATTTATTACAAACTTTAATCCTAAGTGGAAGGCGGTTAATGCAGCCCTGACCAAATACTGGAACATCCTCACACAGGACCCACAACTACAGGATATTATACCAGACCGTCCATCTATCACATACCGTAGGGCAAAGAACTTACGAGACCATCTAACTCGGAGCCTATATACTCGCAAGCCCCCTAACCCCTTTGGTACAAAGGGAACTCCATGGGGGAGTAGTGCTTGTGGGAAGTGTGTAGCGTGTAAAAATATGGAAAAAGCTTCCCATTTTCATAATTTTGATCATGGGAGGACTTTTAAAATCACACACACCATCAATTGCGCTACAGTGGGTGTCATTTACTGGGCCAATTGCCCTTGTGACCTTATTTATGTGGGGATGACGTCGCGGCAGCTGAAAAGAAGGGTGAGAGAACATGTCCTATCTATAGAGGCAGCTAAAGATGAAGAAGATCTAACATCACTGAAAACACTCCCCCGCCATTTTAAAGAAAGGCATGGATCAGATGGATCCCTGTTGCACTTTAGAGGAATTGATAGGGTCATTATGTCACCAAGAGGAGGTAATCTTAGGAAGATCCTCGCGCAGCGAGACACAAAGTGGATTTTTCTTCTCAATACAGTATCACCTCATGGTCTCAATGAGGGAATCACTTATGCTCCATTCTTATAAAGAATTCTACTTATATATATTTGTACGTTGTAAAATCTGTCGGATAAGCAGTTACATATAGATTTCTGCCTCCCTTTCTTTCTCTCTCGTGCTCCTGTGGCCTGGTAATTCACACTGATGCTTACGGATTATTGTTTTTAATTAAATTTTTAATTATAATATTTGTTTTATATAATATATATTGCATTGCTCTAACTTTTTACATTCATGTTTTTTAGATCATGTTGGGTATAGATGAAATGGCAGGCTGGAGATTCGTTTTGGACATGTGATGGACTCTTTCCTTATGGACTTTTTCGTTTTGGATTATGCAGTCGGGCAAAATTGTTATTTATTATTTATTATTTAATTTATTTTATCCTATTATATGAGAGAAGGAGGAATTTTGGATATATTCTGAGCTAGTGTGGGGTAGCTTTGGATATGTAGATGGGGTTACATGATATATGAATGGATACATGAATTATGCATAAATTTTAAATTTTATATTTGTGTATATATTTACTATGTACTAGCCAGTTGGCTATTTATAACTGCATTGAAAATGAATTATCACTTTTATCAGGGTACTTTTGTAACAATTCTATATAATCTTTTATTTATTTTTGGCACTTGCATGTTCACATTGCACTGAGCACTTTAGTCACTGTCACTTTATGGTTTTTTATATAAGAGGTTATTTTCACGTTATATGAAGGTCACTTGATCAAGATAGGATCGGATGACCGTGTAACACAGGTTTTCACATTAATATATATACATGTATCTCATATTTTGTATCCGGTTTTGGTGACCGTACCCTATTTTAGGTAACGGAGTACTTATTAGTATTATTATTGTTAATTCTTTTTTGTCCTATTCCTTTTTCTGTTTTTGTCTTTATTGCTGTGTGTCCTACATAACTGTAGGCAGCATTTTTGCGAGTATTATCTGTCCCACATGCTTTTGTATTGATGAAGTCTTGTGACCATTTCTTTGAGGAAAAGAAGCTGTCCTTGTATGTCACGAATGCGGCGTAATGCCGCAACACGTGACTTATCTCCAGATACGTACTCTTGTGTTGATGTCTTTACGCATGATCTCGCGGCTTGATGGATGCCTGGTGGGCGTTGTTTTTTTGATTCCCGTTTGCGCCATGATGCCGCGAGATCATGCGGCTGACTGGTTAGCTGCTAGGCGCTGTCTCGCGTGTTTGTGATGTCAGAGGCGGCGCGACGGCGCGGAGATGTGACGCGCTCTCAGCGTGTTTTACGATGAGGAGGTCAGTTTAAAATTAACAACTCACACATGTATTTTATATTATACCTGATGAACATGGATATATATAGAGGTTAGAGAGATCGATTCAAACACGCCCCTTGAGAAAGCGGAGCGAAACGTACGTCGGGTGGGCTCTCCTCTCTGCAATAGAAAACCCGTGTTCTCCTCTCTAAGTGTCCCTCAGGTATACATTTATGGAATATATATGCCTCCTTGCTGTAGTGTTTGTGTGGTTTATCCACTATACCAGTTTTAGTGGGGCTTTGTTCTATTATACAATTGTTATATTGGGGATGTGTTTGTCTATGCCAGTACTTTTGTAAAAGGTTTTTACCTTATATAGGAGAACTATCGGTGTTTTCTATGTGTGGGAGGGGAGCCACATGTCTTGGCTACTACCTGTATTGCTGCTATATATAACTATTTTTATATTGATATTGTGTATGTCGTTGGTCTTTTATCAACTAATAAAGTTTGTGAAATTGTAAATGCGTGTCCCTTTATGGTCATTTGGTTAACATTATTGTAGTCACGCATCGTACTATGTGCGTGTAGCGTTGGCATTACTGACACAAAGGTTTGTAACAGGGTTGATGTTCCTGGAGGGATACACCAAATGGAAAAGGATTTAGGAAAACTAGAGGAATGGCAACTAAAATCTGGCAACTAAAACTTAATGTCGATAAGTGCAAGATAATGCACCTGGGGTGTAAAAACCCAAGAGCAGAATATAAAATCAGTGATACAGTACTAACCTCAGTATCTGAGGAAAGGGATTTAGGGGTCATTATATCACACGACCTAAAGGTGGGCAGACAATGTCATAGAGCAGCAGGAAATGCCAGCAGAATGCTTGGGTGTATAGGGAGAGGCATTAACAGTAGAAAGAGGGAGGTGCTCGTGCGGCTCTACAGAGCACTAGTGAGACCTCATTTGGAGTATTGTGTGCAGTACTGGAGACCTTATCTGCAGAAGGATATTGAAACTTTGGAGAGAGTTCAGAGAAGAGCTACTAAACTAGTACATGGATTGCAGGACAAAACTTACCAGGAAAGATTAAAGGACCTTAACATGTATAGCTTGGAAGTAACAAGAGACAGAGGGGATATGATAGAAACTTTTAAATACATAAAGGGAATCAACACGTTAAAAGAGGAGAGACTATTTTAAAGAAGAAAAACTGCTACAAGAGGACATCGTTTTAAACTAGAGGCGCAAAGGTTTAAAAGTAATATCAGGAAGTATTACTTTACTGAGAGAGTAGTGGACGCATGGAATAGCCTTCTTGCAGAAGTGGTAGCTGCAAATACAGTTAAGGAGTTTAAGCATGCATGGGATAGGCATAAGGCCATCCTTCATATAAGATAGGCCAAGGGCTATTCATACTATTTAATATATTGGGAAGACTAGATAGGCCAAATGGTTCGGTGATCTATTGCTGATGAAATGACTGACGAGGAGTAGGAGAAGCAGGAGCATCTGGACCAGCAGAAGATGGGAATGACAGACTGCTCCGTTCTGCTGAAGTGGCGGAGCCTTGACTGCCTGAAACCCAGTGCATGCCACAGGGTGATGCAGCGGTTGCTGCGGCAGGCTGAATTACCACATTGGAGCCGTGGTTCTCCCAGGCCACTATGTGCCGACACTGCATATATTGATGCACCCTTGCCCTGCTCACCTTCTGCCCACAGATTCGACATATGGCCACGTTCACCTCCTCTGGCGCTTTGAAAAAAAACTGCCACAACCCCGAGTAGTTGATTTTTCCCCCAACAGTCCGCACTGACTGACTGCTAAAACTGCTGCTTCCATGAATCCCTGCATTACTACTTACTTCTTCGGCAAGTAGGCTGCTGCGAAGCATGTGGTCTACCCCGCACACATTTGGCTCCCGACCTCCCACTGCTGCCACCCTGCTGACTTCCAGCCATGCTAACACCTTGCTGGCTCCGCAGCTGCCTCACAGGCAAGCAGACAATCTCTTCTCATGATGATAATGAAGCCCCTTCTGCACCCAGCTCCCAAGTGCGACCGGCTTCATCATCATCGAGTAGTGTCTACACGTCACTGATGTCCTCTTCAACGGCCTCTGATCAGGATCCTGATCGCTTGCAACACCACCACCCATGACACTCTCCTCATAACTACTTGACCGCCTAGCAGAGGAAGCGATGGATGTCTCCTCCAGATCTTGGCTTGGCAGTAGCTGCTGACTGTCCTCTAGTAACTCTTCCTCACTAAAAAGTGTAGCTGAGCCTACAGCATATACTACTTCTCGCGGTGAGGGAACAGAAAAGGACAGAGGCAGGTTGAGGACAGGTGAGGGCACAGGGTCTGCTCCTGGGCCATGCCAACTAAGGGTTGTGTCTGACGAAGCCACCGACTGTTGGTTGGGTGTGTCTGATGTCACTTGGGATGAAGTGGATGACCGAGTTAACCAATCAAGAACCGCTGGGTCACTGGTCAAGACACGACCGTTAGATGACACTGGGAGCTCAGGCCTCTCACTGCGACACCTGCTGCCATGTGCCCTTACTCTGCAAAGGCCACTAAATGCTTTTACCGCAAATAACAGTGAACTGGGTATATATTTTTCTTGTAGTACAGAAATTTGTAAAACGCTCTCAGCACATATAGCTGCAGAAGTGAACTGCGCATATATTTTTCTTGTAGTACTGAAATACGGCACTAAACGATTTTAACCCGAAATAACTGCAGAAGTGAACAGAGTATATATTTTTCTTTTTGTAATGAAATAGGCTACTAAATTCTTTTACCCCAAGTAACAGCAACAGTGAACTAAGTATATATATTTTTTGTAGTACTGAAATACGACACTAAACGCTCTCAGCACATATAGCCGCAGACGTGAACTGTGTATATATTTTTATTTTTGTACTGGAATAGGCCACTAAATGCTTTTACAGCAAATAACAGCAACATTGAACGGTGTATATATTTTTCTTGTAGTACAGAAATACCTCACTAAACGCTTATAACGCCAAATAACTGCAACAGTTAACTGCGGATATATTTTTATTTTAGTACTGAAATACGCCACTAAACGCTTTCACCACATATAACTGCAGAAGTGAACTGTGTATATATTTTTCTTTTTCCACAGATATAAGCCACTAAAGGCTTTTCAACATAGCACTTGCACCCCAAAAACAAATTGCTGGAATGACAGAGCTGTATATTGGCTGTATATATGATCCCCAAATTAGCATTCCCTGCGCTTATAAATCGCTTTTCTAGCACTGTCCCTAGCTCTTTCAGACGTCTCTCCCTGCACCAAAATGCTGTGAAAAGATTCCTCCCTATCCTTTTCCTGCACTTATAAATCGTTTTTTCAGTTTTTTTTTCACAATTAGCTTTTTCCAATTGCTGTCCCTAGCACCTTCTCACTTCTGTCCCTGCACTCAATGCTGGAAAATAGCAGAATCTAAAATGGCTGCTGTATTTATAGGGCTGTGACATCACAGGGCTTGCTGGCTGCTGATTGGCTGCATGCATGCATGTTAATCTTTGTGATCCAACCTTCCTAGTGTTCCTTACCCCATGTCCTCATACGTGTGGCCGCCATTTTAGGAAAAATTGTGATTCGTTACCACAAAGCACGAGGGAATTCGCATTCTTTGCGAATCAAATTTTTCCTGAAATTTGGATCGAATTCCACTTCGTCTGATTCGATTCGCTCATCTCTAGTGTTTATGATTGGGTTTTAAATTTTTTTTTGGTTGACAGGTGTGTGAAAAAGCCATCTTTGCTGCTAAAAACAATGCTGTCGATTAAATCAACAACTGCATTGAGGACATGATTCCAGGCTCTGTAACTGAATACAATTCCATTGATACAGTTGTGGATGACGGCGTAAACTATCCAATGGAGTTCCCCAGCTCCCTTGACCAACCAGGATTGCCACCACGTTGCCTGCAATTTAAATTTCGCTCACCCATTAAGCTGCTTTGGAATCTCAACCCTCCTAGACTTTGCAGTTGTAAGAAATTTTACATCAAAAGAATATTGTCGATCATTATAGAAGCAACATTATTGACTGGTAAGGGAAAGGGATACAATGTACTCATTACTCGCATTCTGCTCATTTAAACGGAATTGACTTTCCATTTTAAGTTATTACAGTTCCCGGTATGGCTGGCATTCAGTATCCCCATCAACAAGGCACAGGGCCAGTTGATAAAATGCTGTGGTATTAAATTGCAGTCACCTTGTTTTTCCCATGGACAGTTACTGTCCCTTGAAAAAGTATTCATACCCCTTGAACTTTTCCACATTTGTTCACGTTACACCCACAAACTAAAATTTATTTTATTGGGATTTTATGTGAAAAACAAAGTAGCAAGTATGTGTGAAGTGAAAAGAAATTGATGTATGGTTTTTAAAATATTTTATATATAAAAATCTGGAATGTGTGGCTTGCATTTGTATTCAGCCCCCCTGAGTCAATACTTTTTATGACCACCTTTCACTGCAATTACAACAACAAGTCTTTTGGGGTATGTCTCTACCAGCTTTGCACCTTTACCAATCACAATAATCTGTAATATGCTCCACTATCTTATGACCATGTAAATGTAACAAAAGACAGTAATACTGTAAGCCATAACAAAATCCCACCTTTACGTCAGAGCTCTTCTATACAGGAGTGGTTAAGGCAGCTGTATATTGTACAGAAGGTCTGAGGTTCAAATTTCACTGGCACCTGTAAAATAATCTTTATAGTAATACTTAAAGAGTTTTTACTTTCCATTTTTTTCTTTTATGGTAAAAGTTACAATTTTCTGGAAAGTTATTGCTACTAATACATAAGGAAGCAAAATACATTAAACTTTTTGTAACATACTTACTATGAAATATTATATCACTAAACAATATTTGGTATCCCTGTAATCATAATAAGCCTTACAATATAGTGACCACATTATTTACGGTGTTTGGTAAATGGCACTTTTAGTTTATTTAGTGTTATGCCGGTGAAGAAAATTCAGCCCTTCCAATAGAGTAGGTGTGCAGTGTATTGGTAACTCTTCTGTCTGTCATACAGAAGGTCTATATGGTTGGTTCAAATCGTGATAAAGACCTTTTAAATAATTTCTTAAGTAAAAAGCGATGTGCTGAAAGAGATTTCATTTCCAACACAGCTTCATCAGTATTTACTGACTGGAATACTAATGAGGCCGCCAGGCCCTTGGATCTGTGACATTCAAACTAGGAGTGGAAAGAGAGGGAAAGAACTGATGCTAAAGACACTCCCCATGAGTCTTGTGCTGGGATGAAAACACAGGGTTTGGGTTACAGATCACAATCATGCTGGAAGAGTCAAAATGAACTCATTTCTTTACTTCTCTAATTGGGCCAAAGACCATAGAAAATATTTCTTTGTAAATAAAAAAAAAAATTGCATCAGAAACTATATAGATAGATGTACATCTGGGCAATTCTGGGTATATATGCTAGTTTAAAATTAAGAAAAAAAACAATACTCACCTATCTAGTTCCCTGCTGTCCCATCCAGTCTCTATATTCATCCATACAACTGATCATTTGCTGTCTAACCAAGTGACTGCTGCAGCCAATTAATGTCTTCAGTGGTCTCATCTGTACAGTGTGCAGCACTAGAATATTCCTTTTTTGTATGTATCTGCCATACCAGTGTTTCTTAGAAAGAATATGTCATCAGAAAGACTTTTTCATAATGTTATTTTTAATTTTCCATGTCAATATCTATATTTAAACAAAAAACATAAAATCCTACAGTTTTCACACTGTATAGATGTAGTAGTGATGAGCGTCAGGGGCAATATTCGAATTTGCTATATTTCACGAATATTTTGTAGAATATTCCTCATATAACTTACGGTTATTTCCTTGATTGTGAAAATCGGCAATGTAATATGCACGTAATGAGCGCTCAATACAGGCCTGGGTCAATATAGGTACATTTTTCAAGCTACTAGAAGTTTCCTGAGACTGGAAAAAATGGTTGGCACAGCAGAACATTACAATAACTTTATATGCAGATAGAGTGCTCCAATATATTTGCGATTGCGCATATCGGCAATTAATGATGCACATATTTTTGCGCAATACGTGCAACTTCAAATTTTAGCAGGTCTGACTACATATTAGTGATTGGTGCACAAAGTATTGTTGTGAACTTGTGACATCGCAGCACTATGTATGTATGGATGTAGCATACATACATACAGCACTATGTATGTAGCATGTATGTATGGACAGCACACTACCTAATACCCTGCACTGAAACACTATATCACAATCTAACCTACACTATCTCCCACTAACTATCTGTATTATATATATAAGCTATCTAAAACACGAATCAAAAGGCTACGTAGTTTTGGTTTAAAAGCAGCAGTCCTGTAGAGGAGTAGGTCCCACTCCTTAACAATGAAAAGTACAAATAGGAAAGCCAGGTCCGCGCTATTCTCAGAGCACCACAAATGTCACTCCAGGTAACCTTTTCTTTTTCTTTAAGACAGAAGTATGGTCCACGCTTCAAATACCGACTGAATGTCACATTTCCAGAAGACCTTTTGGGATTAGAAAGACCACATAGCGCAATACTGTATAGGATATGTGATAACAATTTGCTTTATTCTACTTACAAAGTATCTTCTCATAAAATCACAAAACAGACAGCAGATCCCCGCTGTGCAGGAAAACGCCCGACCCGGGTTTCGCCCTTTCGGCTTCGTCAGGGGCTGTCCAATCAATACTGCACGGGTTACTGATAAAACCACCGTGCACTCTGCATTACTTCCGGGATAGTTACTTCCGTATAATCGCGGGCAACCTATACATAATAACAAAAAAATTTCAAATCAATACACCAATGATTAAAAAGCACCAATAACAGTATAGCGAAATATTGATATATAGTATAAATGATAAAAGAGCAACATCACCAATAATTCTAAAGAGAACCGACTCATAAACCAAACAGCAATAAAACTGCTAAGATAAAACAATAATAAAATTATAAATATAAATACCTCGATAAAAGCAGTGAATAATCCGTGATAAATACAAGATGATAATATTGTATCTGCCGATGGGGTCACAGACAGCACAATACAGCTAACTGCTGATATTACAATACTCCACACAAACAGAAGTGGGTGGGAGGGCAGCACTAATTTGCTTATTAGTGTTGAGCGCGAATATTCGAAAAGCGAATTTTTTTAGCGAATATCGGCACTTCGCTAATTCGCGAATATTTCAAATATAGCGCTATAAATTCGCTATTTCGAATATTCGTTTTTTTTTTTTTTTTTTTTTAGTTATATTTTTTTCTTTCCTACTTCCCAAAAGTAGTTCTTACCTGTCCTGAGGATTCCTGGCTTCCTGGCTGCTCTAGTCAGTGCCCGTTGCCGCTTCTGCCGACTTCCGTGCTCATGTGGAGCGTCCCCATCCATGGGAGAATCTCCATATACTAAAATGTACTGTCGGATTTGAGGAATTACGTTGAAATCGCAATGCGATTAATTCAAGTTATATTAATCGCATTGCGATTACAACTTAGCACTGCTATCTTACATAGGCTAGAATTAACGAATATGGATGGAGTATAGCTATGCACTAGCAGTGCTAAGTTGAAATCGCAATGCGAATACTTTAAGTTAAATTAATCGCATTGCGATTTCAACTTAGCACTGCTGCTATATTCCATATTCGTTAACTTCGTTAATTCTAGCAAGCTGACCCATTATAAACCCAGCTCTAAGTTGAAATCGCAATGCGATTAATATAACTTGAATTAATCGCATTGCGATTTCAACGTAATTACTCAAATCCGACAGTACATTTTAGTATATGGAGACGTTCCCATGGTGATGGGGACGCTCCATGAACACAGAAGTTATGGTTGGCTTGGTAGAATTAGCGAATAGCGAATATGACGAATGTATTCGTCATATTCCTCAAAACGAAGATAACGAAGTATTCTACATCTTCGTTTTAGCTACCTATTCGTCTCGTCATCGTCAACTTCGCTATTCAGCTAATTCTAGCAATCAAATAGGAAGGTTGACTTACCAGACAGCTGTGTTAAATTAGCTATGCGATTTTTTTTTTTAATACAATAATTATATTACTTGATAAAATTATTATAAGTATTCTATTTATTAAAAAAAAAATCGCATAGCGAATTTAACTACAACTGTCTCTATAGTCAACCTTCCTATTTGATTGCTAGAATTAGCGAAGTTGACGAATAGGTAGCTAAAACGAAGATGTAGAATACTTCGTTATCTTCGTTTTGAGGAATAGACGAATACATTCGTCATATTCGTCATCCTCGCTAATTCTAGATATGAAACCAATAGGAAAGTAGCCTTAAGTACAAATCGCAATATGCGATTATTTAAATCGCATGTTAATCGCGATAACTAGAAAAAATGACGAATATTCGATTTCGACGAATATGAAACGAATATTCATTCGAATATTCGCGAATTTCGTCGAAATCGAATATGGCACCTGCCGCTCATCACTATTGCTTATATTTCTTGTTGTCCAGAGGGAAATACTTTAGGGAGAGGGGAGAGGAGCACCAGAGGGGACAATAGACCCTATCGTCTTTAGAGCATACATGCAGATTTTAAATCCCACTCGATGTTCAACCCTCTCGGTTGCACAGTGTTGAGATTGAAAATCCATTCCGCCTCTCTCTTATCTATCTGTTTCTTTGGATCGCCCCCTCTCCAATCCTTCTGGACTAATTCGAGCCCACAAAAGCGAAGTCCTTTCGGATTTTTTTCATGACATTTTTTAAAATGCGCAGAGACGCTATGCGTTTCTAAACTTTTTTTAATATTTCTGATGTGTTCTCCCAGCCGCGTTTTCAGCTTTCTGAGGGTCCTACCCACGTACTGCAATTTACAGGGACATTCCAGCATATAAACAACCCCCATAGATTCACAGGAGATGTTGCCTCTTACTTTGAATTCCCTATTATTCACTGTGCACACAACAGACTCTTTTTTCATAACTTTTTCTCATTAGTAAATCTGTTTTTGCATGCGGTACAAAAACCGCAGTGTGTGAATACCTTCCTATCTTGTTTTTTCACTTCATCAGTATCTTTCAGGAAACTTTTCACCACCTTAGTCCGAATTGTGGGAGCTTTTTTGTATATAAAGGGGGGTTTCTTTGGGATCAGACTACCTATCACCGGGTCGTTTTTTAAAACGTCCCAATTTTTACTAATGACATTTTTAACCTGGGGACAAAGGGTAGAAAATTGGAGATGAAGGCAAATTTGAAACGATCATCGTTTTTCTTTTTATCCTTATAGCTCAAACCTTTATCCTGATCACCAACCTCATCCCTTTGACCTCGTAGCACAGTCTCATTATAACCCTTCTCTATAAAGCGTTGCAAAATAACATCAGTTTGTTCTCTGTAATCAGCTGGCCTTGTGCAATTTCTTTTTATTCTTTTAAATTGCCCCTTTGGGATATTATTAATCCATGGGCCGTAATGGCAACTTGTGTTGTCAATATAGCCATTACGGTCCGATGGTTTGAAATAAGTTTTGGTGATAATGGCATTATTCTCTATGGAAATCTCCAAATCTAGGAACTCAATTCTATGTGGACTATTTTTTTCTGTTAAAACTATGTTCCAATTGTTTTCATTAAGATTGTTTATAAAATCATGGAGGGAGGAGATGTCACCTTGCCATATCCCGATACAATCATCAATGTACCGTTTCCACAATAGGAGGCCTTCTCCATTCATCTCCCTTAAGTGGGGGTCCACATGTAAGCTCTCCCAATAAGCCATAAAAAGGTTTGCAAAGCTGGGCGCGAATTTTGCGCCCATTGCAACGCCAGAAATTTGTAAAAAATATACACCTTTATACCAGAAATAGTTGTGCGTTAGACAAAAATTAATACACATTAATAAAAACCTTTTCTTCTTCTGTTCCATTTCAATGTCACTATCCATATAAAATTCAACTGCTTTCAAACCGATTTAATTTGGAATAATAGTATATAAGGACGTAAAGTCAACTGTCATGAGTACTGTGCTACTTGTTATGTTACCAAAATCATGTAGAATATCGAGGACATGGCCCGTATCCCTTAAATAGGAGGGCGTATTTGGCACATATTTCTGTAAGAAAATATCAATATATTCCGATAGTCTACTGGTGATAGAACCTACACCCGAGACTATCGGTCTACCCGGTGGATTTTCTAAATCTTTGTGTACCTTTGGTAGATAGTATATTGTGGGTAGTTTAGGATGTTGATTATTAAGGTATTCAAATTATTTTTTATTTATAACACCATCATCCAATCCCTTATCCAAAATCACTTTAAGCTGCTTTCTATATTCTATCACTGGGTCCCCCTTTAATTTCTTATATGTAGTCTGATCACTTAAAATTCGTTCCAGTTCTTTTTCGTATTTCTCTTTATCTAAAACAACTATACCCCCCCCCCCCCTTGTCGGCTGGCTTGATCACTATTCTATCATTCCTCTCTAAATTCAATAGTGCCTCCTTCTCCTTAGTCCTTCTCCACAATTCGGACTAAGGTGGTGAAAAGTTTCCTGAAAGATACTGATGAAGTGAAAAAACAAGATAGGAAGGTATTCACACACTGCGGTTTTTGTACCGCATGCAAAAACAGATTTACTAATGAGAAAAAAGTTATGAAAAAAGAGTCTGTTGTGTGCACAGTGAATAATAGGGAATTCAAAGTAAGAGGCAACATCTCCTGTGAATCTATGGGGGTTGTTTATATGCTGGAATGTCCCTGTAAATTGCAGTACGTGGGTAGGACCCTCAGAAAGCTGAAAATGCGGCTGGGAGAACACATCAGAAATATTAAAAAAGGTTTAGAAACGCATAGCGTCTCTGCGCATTTTAAAAAATGTCATGAAAAAAATCCGAAAGGACTTCGCTTTTGTGGGCTCGAATTAGTCCAGAAGGATTGGAGAGGGGCGATCCAAAGAAACAGATAGATAAGAGAGGTGGAATGGATTTTCAATCTCAACACTGTGCAACCGAGAGGGTTGAACATCGAGTGGGATTTAAAATCTGCATGTATGCTCTAAAGACCATAGGGTCTATTGTCCCCTCTGGTGCTCCTCTCCCTCTCCCTAAAGTATTTCCCTCTGGACAACAAGAAATATAAGCAAATTAGTGCTGCCCTCCCACCCACTTCTGTTTGTGTGGAGTATTGTAATATCAGCAGTTAGCTGTATTGTGCTGTCTGTGACCCCATCGGCAGGTACAATATTATCATCTTGTATTTATCACGGATTATTCACTGCTTTTATGGAGGTATTTATATTTATAATTTTATTATTGTTTTATCTTAGCAGTTTTATTGCTGTTTTGTTTATGAGTCGGTTCTCTTTATAATTATTGGTGATGTTGCTCTTTTATCATTTATACTATATATCAATATTTCGCTATACTTTTATTGGTGCTTTTAATCATTGGTGTATTGATTTGAAATTTTTTGTTATTATGTATATGTTGCCCGCGATTATACGGAAGTAACTATCCCGGAAGTAATGCAGATGCACGGTGGTTTTATCAGTAACCCGTGCAGTATTGATTGGACAGCCCCTGACGAAGCCGAAAGGGCGAAACCCAGGTCGGGCGTTTACCTGCACAGCGGGGATCTGTTGTCTGTTTTGTGATTTTATGAGAAGATACTTTGTAAGTAGAATAAAGCAAATTGTTATCACATATCCTATACAGTATTGCACTATGTGGTCTTTCTAATTCCAAAAGGTCTTCTGGAAATGTGACATTCAGTCGGTATTTGAAGCGTGGACCATACTTCTGTCTTAATGAAAAAGAAAAGGTTACCTGGAGTGACATTTGTGGTGCTCTGAGAATAGCGCGGACCTGGCTTTCCTATTTGTACTTTATATAAGCTATCTAACTATCTAATGTAATGAGTGGAAAGCAGAGAGCACAGTAATGTCCCTCTCAGAACTGTATTAAACTGTAGAAAATGCCTGTCAGGAGGTTCTTATATACTAAAGGGGTAGGCAACATTCCTATTGGTTGCTAGGAATGTTGCTAATCTCAGACAAAGACATTGCAGCCTTCTCATTGGCCCACAAGCAAAAAGGGAGGTTACTGATGGAAAAACATGTAGAATATTTTGAAAATACGAATATATATCACTATATTCTAAATATTCGCAAATTCTTGAAGTTGCGATATTTGCGATTCGAATATTTGCGCCCAACATTATATAGATGACACAGGATTCACCATTCACAATCAGTAATTGTCAAAGTTTATCTATTTTTTCCTTGTACAATGACCTCTGCACAGGTCACAGAGCATGCCTAGAAAACCTCCACATAGAAGTTAATTGGGTTCCCTGCAGGCCATTGTGTCTATGGCCCATGGGGCTGCCATAAAGCAATGTTCTTAATGCTTTCTAAATGCTGTTAAGAAAAGTTCAGGCAAGATGGCTATCCCCATAATCATGTTCAGGAAATAGAATTAAAAAAATCTGCAATCATAAAATAAAAACAGATTAGAAAAAAAAAGATATGTGTCCCTATCTGGTTTTAACTGGCAGATAAAATTTTTAGTGATACATTTCCTTTAAATTTGTTAATAACAATAATTATAATTTACTATTTAATTATTCTTGTCACTCATAACAAATTTCTGTTTTGGATTTTCAGCCACCTGGTTAAAAATGTAAAAGTTATTACTAAATTCAAATTTCAGGGGGGAAAAAAAGGAATAAAATCCTGCATGCTAGAAGTAGAGATGAGTGAATTTTTCGAAAATTCGGCTCTCCGAACTTTTGGGGAAAAATTTGATTAAATCCAAATATATTTACGGCAAATTCAGTTAAAAAACTGCTATTTCCTGGCTGCTGAGGGCTTTTATAGTGGCGTAGAACACTGTGCCTTGCAGTAACACGCATAGGGAGTTTGCTTTGGTAGTGAAATAATACTGTGAGTCCGTATGACATGCAGATGACATGCGTCGCTCTTAGAATCCCTGCACATTTTACTTATTTGGGCAGTCACAGGGCCAAAACTGACCAAAAAACTTAAGTATGAACTCAGCCTTACAGATTGATTTTAGCGCCAAGAAGAAACATAGAAACATAGAAACATAGAATGTGTCAGCAGATAAGAACCATTTGGCCCATCTAGTCTGCCCAATATGCTGAATACTATAAATAGCCCCAGGCCCTATCTTATATGAAGGATGGCCTTATGCCTATCCCATGCATGCTTAAACTCCTTCACTGTATTTGCAGCTACCACTTCTGCAGGAAGGCTATTCCATGCGTCCACTACTCTCTCAGTAAGGCCCCTTGCACACGACAGTATTTTGTGGACCGTATACTGGCAGTTTTTTCAGTTCAGTATACTGACAGTATACTGAACCATTCACTTCAATGGGTCTGCAAAAAATACTGAAGTGTCTCCGTATGCCTTCTGTTTCCGTTTCTCAGTTTTTTCTGTTCCGTTTAAATATAGACCATGTCCTATTCTTGTCCGCAAATCACGTTCAGTGGATCCATTCAAATCAATGGGTCTGCAAAAAAAACGGAAAGCATACTGAAGTGCATCCGTATGTCTTCTGTATCCGTTCCGTTTTTTGCGGAACCATCTATTGAAAAGTTTAAGACCAGTCCAATTTTCTCTATGTTATTACTGTATACTGTATATGCCAAACGGAAAAACGGAACGGAACAACGGAACCGAAACGGAAACAAAACGGAAGCAAAAAACGGAAAAACTGATCCGTTATAAACGGACAGCAAAACACTGAAAAAAAAATACGTTCGTGTGCAAGAGGCCTAAAGTAATTCTTCCTGATATTACTTTTAAACCTTTGCCCCTCTAATTTAAAACTAAGTCCTCTTGTAGCAGTTTTTCTCTTTTTAAATATTCTCTCCTCTTTTACCGTGATGATTCCCTTTACGTATTTAAAAGTTTCTATCATATCCCCTCTGTCTCTTCTTACTTCCAAGCTATACATGTTAAGGTCCTTTAACCTTTCCTGGTAAGTTTTGTCCTGCAATCCATGTACTAGTTTAGTAGCTCTTCTCTGAAATCTCTCCAAAGTTTCAATATCCTTCTGCAGATATGGTCTCCAGTACTGCACACAATACTCCAAATGAGGCCTCACTAGTTCTCTGTAGAGCGGCACGAGCACCTCCCTCTTTCTACTGTTAATGCCTCTCCCTATACACCCAAGCATTCTGCTGGCATTACCTGCTGCTCTATGACATTGTCTGCCCACCTTTAGGTCGTGTGATATAATGACCCCTAAATCCCTTTCCTCAGATACTGAGGTTAGTACTGTATCACTGATTTTATATTCTGCTCTTGGGTTTTTACGCCCCAGGTGCATTATCTTGCACATATCGACATTAAATTTTAGTTGCCAGATTTTTGACCATTCCTCTAGTTTTCCTAAATCCTTTTCCATTTGGTGTATCCCTCCAGGAACATCAACCCTGTTACAAATCTTTGTGTCATCAGAAAAAAGACACACCTTACCATTGAGGCCTTCTGCAATTTCGCTGATAAAGATATTAAACAATATGGATCCCAGAACAGATCCCTGAGGTACCCCACTGGTAACAATACCATGGTCTGAATATACTCCATTGACTACAACCCTCTGTTTTCTGTCCTTCAGCCACTGCCTAATCCATTCAACAATATGTGAGCTCAAGCTCAAAGACTGCAGTTTATTGATAAGCCTTCTATGTGGGACAGCATCAAAAGCCTTACTAAAGTCCAGATAAGCGATTTCTACTGCACCTCCACCATCTATTATTTTAGTCACCCAATCAAAAAAGTCAATAAAATTAGTTTGACATGATTTCCCTGAAGTAAACCCATGCTGTTTTTTATCAATCAACCCATGGGTTTTTAGATGTTCCACAATCCTCTCCTTGAGTATGGTTTTCATTAATTTCCCCACTATTGATGTCAGGCTTACTGGCCTATAGTTGCCCGATTCATCTCTACTACCTTTCTTGTGAATTGGCACAACGTTTGCTAATTTCCAATCTTCTGGGACGACACCTGTTACCAGTGATTGGTTAAATAAATCTGTTAATGGTTTTGCTAGTACACCTCTAAGCTGTTTTAATAGCTTTGGGTGTATCCCATCAGGCCCCTGTGATTTATTTGTATTAATTTTAGACAGCTGACTTAGAACCTTTTAGACAACTGACTTAGAAGCACACTCCTTTTACACCGTCGCCGGCTGATTCCACATCGATGTCAACAGAACCTGTTCTATTAAACGCGTCTACAAGTAGAGCCCACCTGACAGAGTGGAGACGGTCACTGATTAATTTGCCCTTCCTCTGATCCGTCAAAACAATAACCCCCAAAAAATGGATCCTGTCTGTGGAGCATACGCCTTAACTCGGTCAGCATTTGCTCAATAATCCATCAGTATTGCTAATGCCAAAAAAAAACAAAAAACAGGAGTGGATCTAAAACAGAGATGACACGTGAATGGAATGTTTGCATATCTTCTGTGTTTTGTACCCACTCCTGCTTTTGGCTACCAAATCATAGGCCAATTCTGATGGGACCATACAGACCTTACAGCTGCTACACAAAGAGGATCCGTTGTGTGTCTAATTTTTCCTTCCTTCTGACAGATCAGAAGAAAGGTCAAATAAATGATGATGTCAGCCAGGCCGAAAGCCAAAATAGTGGATCCGTCATGAAGTGGGGAAGGTGGGAAAAGCATGAGAAGTCGACAGAGTGGACCTATTACATAGTAGTGAGGTGGAAGTAGCATGAGGAGACCACAGAGTGGCCCAATGACAGGGTTTGGAGTTGTCAGCAGTATGAGGAGGCCACCGAGTTACACAATTACAGAGTCTGGAGGTGGCGGCAGTATGAGGAGGCCACCAAGTGGCACGATGACAGAGGCTGGAGGTGGCGGCAGTATGAGGAGGCCACCGAGTGGCACAATGACTGAGTCTGGAGGTGGTGGCATCAGGAGAAAGCCACCGATTGGCACAATAACAGAGTCTGGAGGTGGCAGATACAGCAGCAGCATCATGAGAAGGCCACCGAGTGGCACAATGACAGAGTCTGTAGATGTCAGCAGTATGATGAGGCCACCGAGTGGCAAGGTGACATAGTTTAGAGGTGGCGGCAGCATCTGGAGAGCACGGAGTGGCAAGGTGACATAGTGTGGAGATGGCAGCAGCATGAGAAGACCACAGAGTGGCAAGATAACATAGTGTGGATATGCCAGCAGCATGGGGACACCACAGAATGGAAGGTGACATAGTTTGTAGGTGGCAGTAGCATCAGGAGGCCACAGAGTGGCAAGGTGACGCAGTGTGGAGATGGCAGTAGCAGTAGCATCAGAAGCATCAGGAGGATACCACAGAGTAGCAAGGTGACTTAATGTAGAGATGGAAGCAGCAGCAGGAGGAGACCACAGAATGGCAAGGTGACATAGTTTGGAGGTGGCGGTAGCATCAGGAGGCCACAGAGTGGCAAGGTGACATAGTGTGGAGATGGCAGCAGCAACAGGATACCACAGAGTGGCAAGGTGACATAGTGTGGAGATGGCAGTAGCAGCAGCAGCATCAGGAGGATACCACAGAGTGGCAAGGTGACATAATTTGGAGATGGCACAAGCAGCTGCATCAGGAGACCACAAAGTGACCCGGTAACTGAGTGGGGCGGTGGGTGGCAATACCAGTACCCGCTGATGAATGTGGGTGAAATAAGGAGCACTTGGCATCATATGTGTGGTGTCATGCGGGTTGCAGCATCAAAGTAGTAGCTGAGGCAGGTAGTCAGAAGAAAACAGTCTCTTGTATCAAAGTGTTGGTGTGGCACCATGGATGATCTAGTCTGATGCATCAGGAATTAGTGGTTGGAAATCCTGGCTGATCCACACCTGATTTATCTTGACAAAGGTCAGTCTCTCCACATTTTGGGTGGACAGGTGAGTTCTTCTTGGGGTAACTATGGCACCCACCGCACTAAACACTTGCTCTGATGCCACACTACTGGCTGGGCAGGACATCTTTTCCAGGGCAAACTCTGGTAGTTGCGGCCACAAATCCAGTTTGGCTACCCAGTAGTCCAGCGGATCTTCAATGTGGGGTGACAGGGTGCAGTCCAAGTATGCCACTACCTGCTGGTTAAGGTCCTGCTCCAGTTCCTCCTGCTGCTGCTGGGAAATAGTTTCTTCACTATGCAGGTAAAGAAAGCTACTCATCAGCGACTGTAAACTCAGGCTGCTGCTGATGGAGCTGGTACTGCTCCTGCCACCCCACCTATCCCCAGCAGCCATGGCAGTGGAACGTGAGTGCAGAGGGCCCCCTGGTCACACCTGTGAGAGGATGGACGATGGCACAGATAGGCAGCGGCCAACTGACTACATAGGATATCTCTGTTGTAGTTCAGTTTGTCCTCCCTCTCAGTGTAAAAAAGGCCCCCATTCTGGACCAGTAGTGAGGGTCCAACAAGGTGGGGAGCCAGAAGTCATCCCTCTGCAGAATGGTGACAATTCGGCTGTCACTATGCAAGCAAGTGAGCATGCATTGTGCCATTTGTGCAAGTGACTCGGAGGGATTCCCTGCCTCCATCTCCACTGTATACTGCCACAGTGTATTTGAGTCCTCTGTCTTGTCTTCCTCATCGTCCTGTAGGTCTTCTGGCTGATCCTGCTCCTCCTGTCCTTTCAGCTGAGTAGAAAAACCACCCATTTAGCTACACATTGCCTGTGCTCCAATGTCCTTCTCCCCCCCCCCTCCTCCTCTTCCAGTTCAGCCCCCACAGGGCTCATGTGGCCTTGAGATCTAGGCGCCACATCTCCTATCCCCTGACCAGCCATTGTTACCTCCATCTGTTCCAGGACATGAAGCAGTTGAATGACGTCGTTCATCCCGTAGTCCTGGCGACTGACAAATAACGTGGCATCCTCAAAGGGCATGAGCAAATGGCAGGTGTCACGCATGAGCTGCCACTGGCTGACATCAAAGTTACACAGGGGAGTACTCCTATTCGCTTGCATCAAGAAATCGTTAATGGCCTTTCTCTGTTCGTATAGTCTGTCCAACATGGAGGGTGGAATTCCAACAGTTGGAAACGTCGCATATCAGCCTATGTTCAGGGATGCCATTCTGATGCTGCAACTCAAGGAGGTTGTATTTCCTGGCCATTTTTAATATCTCTTGCAGATGGGTGGAAGACTTCAGGAACCGCTTGACAACCAGATTGAATACGTGTGCCATGCAAGGCGCATGGCTCAGCCTTCCTTTCCCTGCAGTGGAGGCTGAGGACATGGTGGAGGATAAGAAGGCAGAGGCAGACAATTTCGCAGGACCAAGGGAGTCACAACGTGGAGGCGGAAGTGGCGGGAACTGGCCAAATTGCTGGTGTGGCTGTGCAGGAACCACATTCACCCAGTGGGCCGTAAAAGACATGTATTGTCCTCGACTGTAGTTACAGCTCCACATGTCGGCTCTGCTGTGCACTTTGGCAGACACTGACTGGCCCACCTTCTGTTCTACATGTTTGTGCAGGGCTGGTACTGCATTTTTTGCAAAAAAGTTACGGCATGGGACTCTCCACCTCGGCTCGGCACAAGCCATCAGTTCTCTGAAAGGTGTAGATTCCACCACTTGGAAAGGGAGGGACTGAAACACCATCAACTTGGACAGGAGCACGTTCAGCTTCTGCGCTGTTGGATGCGTGCACGCATACTGTTATCTCTTGGCAATCGCTTCGGTGATCGATTGCTGACGGAATAACTGATGACTGAGGAGTAGGAGCAGGAGCATCTGGATCAGCAGAAGATGAGATTGACAGACAGCTTCCTTCGGCTGAGGTGGTGGAGCCTTGACTGGCTGAAACTGGGTGTGTTCCACTGGGTAATGTAGCGGTAGCTGCGGCAGGCTAGACCACCACATCGGAGCCACAGTTCTCCCAGGCCGCTTTATGGTGATACTGCATATGTTGACGCAGGGCTGTGGTGCCAACATTGGCACCCTGCCCACTCTTCACCTTCTGCTCAAATATTCTACATATGACCATGTTGACCTCCCCTGGCGGCTTCACAAAAAACTGCCACACCGCTGAGTACCTGATTTCCCCCCCAACACTACTCACTGGCTGACTGCTACTGCTGCTGCTTTCGTGAACCCGTGCACCACTCCTTTCTGGGCAGGTAGGCTGCTGCAAAGCGTGTGGTCTACCCCGTGCCCATTTGGCTCCTGACCTCCCACTGATGCCACCCCGCTGACTCCCGGCCACGCTAGAGACTTGCTGGCTTTGCCGCTGCCTGACAGGCAAGCTGCCACCCTCTTCTCTGGATGATGACAAAGCCCCTTCTTCACCCGGCTACAAAGTGCAATCGGCTTTATCATCAT
Source organism: Bufotes viridis (assembly GCA_033119425.1). Classification (NCBI taxonomy): domain Eukaryota; kingdom Metazoa; phylum Chordata; class Amphibia; order Anura; family Bufonidae; genus Bufotes; species Bufotes viridis. The sequence continues at coordinate 108,255,725 of CM065589.1, forward strand.
CGAGTAGTGTCTGCACATCACTGGTGTCCTCCTGAACGGCCTGTGGGTCAGGTGCCTGACCACTCGCAACACAAGCTCCCGTGCCCCTCTCCTCATCACTACTTGTCCACCTAGCGGAGGAAGCGGCAGATGTCTCCTCCAACATCTTGGCTGGGCAGTAGCTGCTGACCATCCACTATTAGCTCATGCTCGCTGAAAAGTGAAGCTGAGCCCACTGCATGTAGTACTTCTCGCAGTGAGGGAACAGAAAAGGCCAGAAGCAGGTTGAGGACTGGTGAGGGCACAGGGCCTTCTCCCGGGCCATGCCAACTAAGGGTTGTGTCTACGAAGCCACCGACTGTTGGCTGGGGGTGCTTGATGTCACTTGGGATGACGTGGATGACCAAGTTAACCAATAAAGAACCACTGTGTTGCTGGTCAAGACACAACGCTAGATGACACTGGGAGCTCATGCCTCTCACTGTGACTACTGTTGCCACTACCACTTACTCTGCTGAGACCTCTGCTTGCGCCAGAAACATTCATGTCTCCCTTTCCTCTGTGCATGGCCTGGCACTTCTCTGCCTGACATACTTGTAGCTAAACTAAACAAATTAAACGAGAATTAAAACACCCCTAAAAGCGACGAATATATTTTTCTTTTTGTGCTGAAATAGGCCACTAAACGCTTTCACCACAATTAACTGCAGAAATGCAGTGAGAATATATTTTTCTTGTTGTACTAAAATATGACCCTATACGCTTTACCAGAGATTACTGCATCAGTGCACTGAGAATATAAATTTCTTGTTGCACTGAAATTGGCCACTATACGCTTTGACCAGAAAAAATTAAAGAGTGAACTGCGTATATATTTTTCTTGAAGTACTGAAATATGCCCCTGTACACTTTCACCAGAAATAACTGCAGCAGTGAACTGAGAATATATATTTCTTGTTGGACTGAAATAGGACACTATATGCTTTGACCAGAAAAAATGGAACGTAAACAGAAAAAAAAAACGTTTATGTGCATGAACCCTAAGTGTAAAATTGTTTGACCGTCATGTGAGGTTAGATAGAGGAACACAAGTCACGCTCTACAACATATTTAAATGCCATATTCCATTATACTGTCTAGCACTCAGTTAAATAAATAATGACTAAGTACTAAATCTTATCCTTGACTACACAATAGTAATCTGATAAATATTTTACTTTGCTCTCCCTCTTTTTCCATTTTTTTCAGGCTTTCTAAACCATTTCTAAACCATTCATATTTTACCTGCTTTCCCCAAGTAGCTGAAATTATATTATATTTTTAGGCAACATTGTGTCTTGGCATCAACATAAATCATCTATACTACATTACTGTAACTCACATTAATCATGCCCAAAAAGGATTGATCAGAGTTTGATTCTTAGTGAAACTCACCTCCAGCACATAAGTCAAAGTACTACAACGTTCTGGAAAATAACTCCAGGTGCTGATATTGCATTTTCAGTAGTTAACGGAAATTACTTTATGTTAATGGTATGTTCAATCATTATTGTATGGTTATTTTGTACAACCAAAAGAAAACTATAATGTAACGAACGTAATTTGTTCATATAATATCAGATTCCAGAATTTTATTTATAATTCATGTTGTTAACAGGCTATCCATACAGACATTAAAATCAGTAGACATTATTTCTCATATTGCTAAGAATCAATGGTCCTTATTGAGGATGAGATCTGGGCAAGAAACTTTTTGTTTCTTTTTAACCACTTTATGTAGCAGACCGTCATGACAATGATTTCAAATAACAATACCCTCCATCCTATAACCGCCCCCACCCATCCCTTCACTAAAAAGGGTAAAAATAAAGAGAAGAAAAAAAAGATAAATAAATATATGAAAATATACAGCGTAGTAAGATAGTGTAATAAACTTACCGGTCAGGGCTCCAGCGGCGCGATCCTCAGTCTTGGCACTTCCACACCGGGAGAGATGTGCTACTGAGGCACTCCCCCTGGTGACGTAACCTCACCCTCAGGCCTCTTGCACACAACCGTATGCCCTCCGAGACATATATGACATACTCATATGAGTGCGGCCCAAAGTGCACAGCATCATTGTAATCTATGATGCTGTGCGCTCCCATGAGCACAATCAATGCCGGTCCGGGACATATGGGCCGCTCACGGACTGTATGTCTCGGAGGGCATACGGTCGTGTGCAAGAGAAATTAGTAAGAGGATGCAATGCTCTGTTTCTCCCCATAGTGAGCATGTGCTGGAGGAGATTAGCAGTAGGCTGATTAACTCAGTTGCTCTATTACTGTGTACTACTGTTTCTAACTAATGGAGCGCCGAGTCAATGGACCTATCAGGTTCTGATCCATGCACCATTGCCACTGATAGTCTCATTTGGATCACTAGCTAGGGAGATTTTTTACCCTGATGTACCTGTTGGGGAGTTGCTTGTAATAGAGCTGACTACATTGCTGCTACATATTTATGTATTTATTCTATATGTTGTCTGTAATTGTTTCAATCAAATAAAATATGTTATTATATTATATGTGTGTCCTCCTCAGTTGTTTGGTGAAATTATGTATTTTGTCACACATTGATTTGGATCTAGTTGATGATTATATAATGTAAGTTGTACTCACTAGCTATGTTCCTTGTTTCCTGTTCATGCATTTGCATACTGATTCCTATGTGTTTCTGATCCCGGCTTGTCTTCTGACCACTCTCTGTCTCATGTGTTTGGTACTGTGCAGCCTGTTTGGTTCTGATATCAGCTTGTCGTCTGACTACTCTCTGTCTTTCTCTGACCCATTGCTATACAACTCTGATTTTGTGTTTGTTGTCTGTTGGTGTATATCCATCTCTGCAATTATTAAAGTAATCGTCCAGTTGCAGTTCTGCCAAGTAGGGCTTATACTGCAATTAGGTAGGGAAAGTGGGCTGAATTCTAGGTTGAGGCACATTCTCCTTGTCTGTCTCTACCTACAGGCGTTACACATAGCAACATAGAAGGTGATTCATAAAACTGCTGTAAAGTACAACTGGTTTAGTGGTCCACAGCAACCAATCAGTTCTACTTTACACCAGTTTGATAAATCTCCTTCATAGTTTGTTAGACTGAAAATAAGACATTTGTCCATCCGGTTCAGCTTGTTATCCTGTAAGTTGATCCAGAGGAAGACAAGCCCCCGTGAGGTAGAAGCCAATTTTCCTCATTTTAGGGGGAAAAAAATCCTCCTTCCCGAACCCAATCAGGCAATCCGAATAACCCCTGGATCAACGACCCTTCTCCAGAAAACTAATAACTATAACTTGTAATATTATTACACTCCTGAAATACATCCAGGCCCCTCTTGAACTCTTTTAGTTAATTCACCATCACCACCTCCTCAGGCAGAGAGCTCCATAGTCTCACTGCTCTTACCGTAAAGATACCGTAAAGATGTGTACAAACCTTCCTCCAGATGCAGAGGATGTCCCCTCGTCACAGTCCTGGGGATAAATAGATTATAGGAGAGATCTTTGTACTGACCCCTGATATATTTATATATAGTTATTAGAGCTCCCCTTAGTCATCTTTTTTCTAAACTAAATAACCTTAATTAATAATCTTTCTGGGTACTGTGTCCAACCATTTGTATTTTATTCATTTGAATTCATGTTCATTCTGGGCTTTGAAGTTAAAGAGGCATCCTATCAGTGATTAATTTAACCCCTTAAGGACCGGGGGTTTTGGGATTTTTGCGTTTTTGTTTTGCGCTCCCTGCCTTCCAAAAGCCATAACATTTTTATATTTCCGCTCACATAGCCATATGACGGCTTGTTTTTTGCGGGACAAGTTGTACTTTTTAACGCTACCATTTATTTTTGCATGTGATGTAGTGGGAAACGGGGAAAAAATTCCAAATGGGGTGAAATTGCAAAAAAAAAAGCAATTTCACCACAGTTTTACGGGTTTTTAAATTACAACGTTCGATTTGCGATAAAACTGACTGGTTAATTTTATTCTTCAGGTCAGTATGAATCCGGCAATACCTAATATGTATAGTTTTTCTTGCGTTTTGATAGTGAAAAAAAAATTAAAAGTGGGAATTTTTTTTTTTTTTTTTGTCGCCATGTTTTGACCCCTATAACTTTTTTGTAATTATGCGTACGGAGCAGTGTAGGGGCTCATTTTTTGCGGGGCAATCTGAACTTTTAATTAATACCATTATGGGGTGTGTATGATGTTTTGATCACTTTTTATTCATTCTTTTTTAGGAAATGAAGCGTCCAAAAATGGCGAATTAGCCATTTGGACGCTTTTTTTTCGTTTTTATGTTTACCGTATGGTGAATATTTTTTAATATTATTATAGTATGGGCGTTTTCGCACATTGCGACACCCATTATGTGTAATTTTTTTTATTTTTTTATTTATTTTATTTTCATTTTGGGGAAAGGGGGGTGATTTGAATTTTTATATTTTGTTTATTTTATTTTTATTTTTTAAACTTTATTTTTTTTTACCACTTTCTTATAGTTCCCACAGGGAACTATAAGATGCAATCATCAGATTGCTATTCTCATATATTCCAATGCAATAGCATTGGAATATATGAGAAAATCGCATATTTCCTATGGAGCCTATTACAGTCATAGGCTCCATAGGAATACTATGTAGTAACCTAGGTTTCATTCACAGAAACCTAGGCTACTACATGCATGCTCCGGCTCCCCTTGTGGCCATCAGGGGAGCCGAGCACAAACCGAAAGTGAAACTTTCGGTTTTGTGCGATCAGATGCCGTGGTCAGGATTGACCACGGCATCTGAGGGGTTAAATGTCCGCGATCGGCATCGCTGCCGGTCGCGGACATGAGCTGCGGGTGTCAGCTTGATGAATCGGGGTGTTTACCCGCAGCTCATGCGCCCGCTCCGTGCGGGAGCGGGCGCCATCTTTAAAGTGCGGACGAAGGGCGTACATGTACGCCCTTCGTCCTTAAGAGGTTAATAGCTATCTCTGTATACACAGTCATAGAGGGGAGGCTGTCAATCACTAATTGGACCGTCTCCTTGACCTCAAAGCCTAGAATGAACAGGGATTTAAATTAACTAAATATAAGTTATACTAGTTTTTTTTTCCCTTTCCCTTTTCCCACAAGACAATCAGTCTGCTAGACTCCTCCTTCTGCTGTATACATTGTTGCCATCAGCTAAGAAACCATGTCTAACTCTAACTTTTTATGTATTGTGGAGAATAGCCACTTGGCACTAGAGAGATTAAATACCTGCTGTAGCCCTATCAATAGGGAACAGATCTCTATGCTCATTAGCTATCAATGTGTGATGTAGTTGAATCTATTGATGGCACAACCACATTGATTTACCATACTAAGAAACTTGTGAAAAATTAACCTTTTTTATACTAATGCTTAACCTCTGTTAGTTTATTTCATTCTACTAAATTAGCATTGTAAAGAAAGGAGTAAATCAGAGTGCTCCCTTAATGGGGTTCTCAGAGACACGGAACCCCTTTTCATATGCGCAGGCAGGTCAAAGGGGATAACAAAAAAAAGAAGACTCAACTGTCACCTGCACTTCAGTTACACTGCTGAACTCCCTTCTCCTCTGCATTTGGTTGCACTAGAAATGTGAGATACTATCTACATACACATCACAGTTGGCAACCAATAAATAGCCTTTTGAACAAAAATCTCAATACATTTTTAAGAATATGAAAAATAAAAGTAATAAAAAATTCAAAGTACCACCTTTTCCCAAGTTTACTATTTAATATAAGGGAAACAAATTATAACCATAACTGGTACTGAAAATATGCAGAATAAAAGAAGCATGGCCTTTTTACTGCACACTGAACAGAGTGGAAACTAAACCCAGTAAACAATCGCAGAACTGCATTTCTATACCAGTCCCACCCCATTTAGAATTTTTTTCCAGCTTCTCACTACATTCTATGTAATTTTAAAGATGCCATTTGAAAGTACAGAAATAACAACTTGTCCCAACAAAAAAAAACAAGGCCCTTATGAGGCTATATGAATGGAAAAAATAAAAATAAAAAATGTAATGGCTCTTGGACGGCAGGAAGTAAAAAAAATTGAAAATGTCTGTGTCAGGAAGTAGTTGACTTTGTGCATAAGAATATTTTTTGCCTCATAAAGTGAAAGATAATATTATGATTGCTTTTAATAAAATGCCTTTCCTCTGCCCACACTACACTCCTCAAAAAAATGTAATGTGTAAGCAGTCTTCAATCCAGTGACTCCCTTTCCTGGGCTGCCCATTCTCAAAGACAGTTTTTCTACTGTTACGGACAGTACTTGTGGATTCACTGTCCCAACCAAGCAGTTTAATTTTGGGCTAGTCTGGAGGGAGTTATACCAGCAGTCCCCTCGTTTTCACCCTTTAACCCTATACAAGCATCTTGCCTTTTCTTCAGGGAAGCCACCAGCTATCTCTTGAAATAGTCCTGGTGTGATTGGTAGCTGACCCAGGGGGTCAGAGACATCAGTGCAAAGCACCAAGGGGTCAGGAAACAGGCCAAGGTCAGGGCAGGCAGAGTATGTGTGAATTTTGTAAACAAATTTGAGATCAGGGCAGGCAGCAAAGGGTCCCTATGGTAAACACTCACTAGTTACATTAGGCAGAGAAGAGTCAGAGTCGGGAAGGTGCCTTAAATACCCTTAGGTGACCATACCATAGGCTGGGGATCAGGCCCTTTAAGAGTCAGCAAGATCACGCATGACTTAAGGCTAGGGCGACAAGTGGCATTTACAGCAGTTGTAGGCCATAGCATGCAGGAAGACATGGAGAACTGGAGCCTTGGGACCCCAGCAGTGGCAGCAGAAGGATGAGAGATGCAACATACATGCCCGCCTCAGATAGCAGTAGGAACTGAGCGCTGTCCGAACATGCTGACTGTTCCTTTTAGCTTCACTTGTTTCCCTATTACTCCAGGCAGCTGTACAGTTTATCTAGGAAAAGGAGGCTGCCCAAATCAGCCGACCAACCAACCACATTTACAGATGTTGCTTTGAAACTTAACATACAAATAATGTGGCTGCTGTTGTCAACTTATCCAGTGAGCTCTGCAGTGGTAGGATGGGCAGCCAATAAGGCTTAGAGGAGGCAAAAAGTTTTGCTACTAGCCAGAATACACTAATGTTTACAAACAATAACTTTACCTCTATCACATCCAAAAGCGACACTAAGAAGTCAACAGCTGACAAACTAAAACCAACAAAGCAAAACTACACAACAAATATAAAACACTGCTTAAGGGGGTTTTTCATGGCAAATGCAAAATATTCACTGTACTGAAACCAGCTATTGCTGCAGTAAAACAAAGTTTTAGAAATCCTTGTGGTTCAGCATTAAAGCACACCACAGAAGGTGAAATAAAATGTAGGTACTCAAACAGCTTGCCAAACTAAAGTGAATAAAACAAGGAGTGTGATGAAGCACAAGGGATATTGAAGTCATTATGGACTGTAGCATACAGATAATAAGAGTGAAGGACATAAAAGAGCCACAAGAAAATCTTCACAAAAACTGCTGTATTAAAACACAATGGAAAATTGAGCAGAATGAAATGCATTACCAAATATTTCTATTGAATATGCAACGCACGGTAAAGAAAAAAAAAAAAAAAATGAGAACAGCCAAAGATGGGTTTGATGCACCTTTCCAGTAATTTTGTATGCCCAGATATACTTTCACACTAGTTAAAAACTGATGTTGTGTGACAGTACATATGGAGTATAAAGTAAACGTGAAAGCTCTCTGGTGCAAAAATAATTGGAATCTGAATGACTGGAATTGTAGTTTTATTGATGAAATAAAGTACATACAATCTGCAAGAGCAATAGGCAGCAAGAACACACATATATTCTACTTAATTTGTAAAAACTTTGGCAAAGGAAGAGACCTGAAATGTTTACACTCAACCAATGGTTATTAAAGGGGTTCTCCAGGAATTTAGAAAATTAAAATACTTAAATATTACTTTATTATAAATATGCTCCCAAATGCCCTCATTAGTTTTTATGGCTCATTTTGTTTAGGGAGCAATCATTAGCAGAAACAAAATCGCCGCTGTTCTGTTAGTACACACAAAACCTGTCCTAATCACACAGCAGGACAAGGTACTTCACAACATTGAGATAGAGGAGGCTGAGACAGCTCTATTCTACTTGTCAGGGATGATGATCCTGAACACAGATTATAGGATCTTCAGCTGAATCTCTGTAGGAATGGAGTTCATGAGGAGACATGAAGTACACAAAGGACGGACTATAGCTCAGTTTTGTGAAGTAACTTGTCATCCGGTGTGATTAGGACAGGTTTTGCGTGTACTAATAGGACGGCAGCCATTTTATTTTCCCTGATGATTGCTCCCTAGAAAAAATAAGCCATTATAACTAATGAAAGGTATTTGGGAATATATTTATAATAAATTAATATTTCAGTGTTTTCATTTTCTTAATTCGCAGATAACCCCTTTAAAGAGTAATTTTTATGCAAAAGGATTTCCCACAATTGATATTTATAGGTGCAGTGGTGTACCTGCCCTAAAGGCAGACCATGCCATTGTTATGGAACCTGGCACTGAACTGCTTTTCCCGATCCTGTCATGCTGTAAATTCACAGCATTTTCAGCCACCACTAGGGGGAGTTCAGTGCTTACATATTCTACTGCTTTCATTCATTTCAATAACAACTGTTAAAATCCCTATGCTCTGAGCTCCCCTAGTGGTGGCTGAAGGCAGCCATTTTTATAATATACTGGAGGGAAGGAAGCAAGAGATTCATGCATGTGTTTACTAGAGATGAGCGAATCGAATCAGGAAAAATTCGATTTGCAACAAATTTTCTCACGCTTCATGGTAACTAATCGCAAATTTTTCTAAAATGGCGGCAACAGGTGTGAGGACTGAGGACAAGGAACTCTGGGAAGGCGGGATCACCAAGATTGACATGCATGCATGCAGCCAATCAGCAGCCAGCAAGCCCTGTGATGTCACAGCCCTATAAACACGGCAGCCATTTTAGATTCTGCCATTTTCCAGCATTCTGAGTGCAAGGACATACGTAAGAAGGTGCTAGGGACAGCAATTGGAAAAAGCTAAAAAAATGGAAAAAATGATTTATGAGTGCAGGGAAAGGATAGGGAGGAATCTTTTCACAGCATCTTAGTGCACGGAGACACGTCAAAAAGCGCTAGGGACATTATTTTCTTGATTGCGAAAATCTTCAATGTAATATGTGCGTATTGTGCATGTAAAACAGGTGTGGGTCACTTTTTCTACATTTTTCAAGTTGCTAGAAGTTTCCTGAGACTGGAGAAAATGGTTGGCACGGCAGAACATTGCTGTAGCTTTACATGCAGATAGAGTGCTCCAATATATTCGCCATTGCTCAAATCGGCAATTAGTGATGCGCATATTTTGGCGCAATAGGTTCAACTTCACATTTTAGCAGGTCTGATAACATATTACTGATTGTTGTACTTAGAATTGTTGTGAACTTGTGACATCACAGCACTATGTCTGTAGCATGTATGTATGGACAGCAGAACCTATCACACTACCTAACACCCTGCACAGGAACCTATCCGCTACACGATATCACTATCCAACCTACACTGACTATCTCCCACTAACTATCTGTATTATATATATAAGCTAACTAACTATCTAATGTAATAACACAGCAAAGCACAGCTGTCTTACTCAGAACTGCAAAAAAAATGCAGAAATGGCTGCTGGGGAGGTTCTTATATTGTAAGGCAACTTTCCTATTGGTTGCTAGGGATGTTGCTAAGCTCAGATAAATATATTGCAGCCTTCTCATTGGCCCACAAGCAAGAAGCAGGGAGGGATCATGGGTTCAGATGACAAAAAATCTATAATATTCGCGAATACGAATATATAGCACTATATTCTAAAACTTCGCGAATTCTCGAAGTGGAGATATTTGCGATTAAAATTCACAATTCGAATATTCGCGCCCAACACTACTCATTATCACAGAATAGTTCAGAGAGCAAACACACACATTCTAGATCGGACTCATTGATATCAAGTATTTGCTCTATTTAAGTTTGTGGATAAAAAATTGTCCTTTTGCACAAGATGATTCTTCAGGCAATAATCGGCAATCAAGCAAAGTTCCCAATATTGTCTGATCATGAGTGCAGATAAAGCTGCATTTATATGCAGCATTCATCTCCTCTGTTTGGGGATGGATGATGACTAGAGATGAGCGAATTGAAGTGGAATTCATTTAGAATTTCAGGAAAAATTTGATTGGCAATGAATGCAAATTTCCTTGCGCTATGTGGTAATAAATCGCAATCTTTCTAAAATGGCGGCTACACATGTGAGGACTGAGGACATGGGGCAAGGAACTCTGGGAAGGCGGGATCACCCAGATTGACATGCCTGCATGCAGCCAATCAGCAGCCAGTCCTGTGATGTCACAGCCCTATAAATATGACGGCCATCTTACAGTCAGACATTTTCTAGCATTAATAGTGCAGGGAGAAATGTGTGAAGGCGCTAGGGACAGCAAGTGAAAAAATGATTGTGGAAAAAAAAGACAGAAAAAACGATTTATAAGTTTAGGAAAAGGATAGGGAGGAATCATTTCACAGCATCTTAGTGCAGGGAGAGACGTCAGAAGGCGCTAGGGACATTGATAGGAAAGTGCAGGGAAAGATAATTTGGGGATCCAAATAGCCATTATACAGCTATGTCATTCCAGCAATTTGTTCTTGGGGGGCAAGTGCTATGTTGAAATGCCTTTAGTGGCTTATATCTGTGGAAAAAGAAAAATATATACGCAGTTCACTTCTGCAGCTATATGTGCTGAGAGCATTTAATGAAGTATTTATGTACTACTAGAAAAATATATATTCAGTTCACTTCTGCAGTTATTTGGAGTTAAAAGCATTTAGTGAGGTATTTCTGTACTACAAGAAAAATATATACACACTTCACTGTTGCCTTTATTTGCGGTAAAAGCATTTATTGGCCTACGTCATTACAGATAGAAAAATATATGCGCAGTTCACTTCTGCAGCTATATGTGCTGAGAGCGTTTATTGACATATTTCTGTACTGCAAGTAAAATATATACGCAGTTCACTTCTGCAGTTATTTGGGGTTAAAAGCATTTAGTAAGGTATTTCTGTACTACAAGAAAGATATATATACGCAGTTCACTGTTGCCATTATTTGCGGTAAAAGCGTTTAGTGGCCTATTTCATTATAAAAAAGAAAAATATATATGCAGTTCACTTCTGCAGTTATTTGGGGTTAAAAGCGTTTAGTGAGGTATTTCTGTACTACAAGAAAAATATATATGCAGTTAACTGTTGCCGTTATTTGCGGTCCAAGCGTTTAGTGGCCTACTTCATTACAAAAAGAAAAATATATATTCAGTTCACATATATATGCAGTTATTTCAGGCTAAAAGCATTTAGTGAGGTATTTCTGTACTACAAGAAAAATGTATACGCAGTTCATTGTTGCCGTTATTTGCTGTAAAATCGTTTAGTTGGCTATTTCATTACAAATAGAAAAATATATAAGCAGTTCACTTCTGCAGTTATTTGGGGTTAAAAGCATTTAGTGAGGTATTTCTGTACTAAAAGAAAAATATATACGCAGTTCAATGTTGCTGTTATTTGCGGCAAAAGCGTTAATTGGCCTACTTAATTACAAAAAGATAAATATATACGCAGTTCACTTCTGCAGCTATTTGTGCTGAGAGCGTTTATTGACGTATTTCTGTACTACAATAAAAATATATACGCAGTTCACTTCTGCAGTTATTTGGGGTTAAAAGTGTTTAGGGAGTTATTTCTGTACTACAATAAAAATATATACGCAGTTCACTTCTGCAGTTATTTGGGGTTAAAAGTGTTTAGGGAGTTATTTCTGTACTACAAGAAAAATATATACGCAGTTCACTGTTGCTGTTATTTGCGGTAAAAGCGTTTAGTGGCCTTTTTCATTAAAAAAAGATAAATAAATACGCAGTTCAATTCTGCAGCTACTTGGGGTTAAAAGGGTTTAGTGGGCTACTTCATTACAAAAAGAAAAATATATGCGCAGTATGTGCTGAGAGCGTTTATTGCTGTAATTCTGTACTTCAAGAAAAATATATAACCAGTTCATTTCTGAAGTTATTTGGGGTTAAAAGCGCATAGTGATGTATTTCTGTACTACAAGACAAATATATACACAGTTCACTGTTGCCCTTATTTGCAGTAAAATTGTTTAGTGGCCTATTTCATTTAAAAAAAATATATATATACTGTGGCAATGTGAATAACAAGGGGTGTTGTTTGCACCAGGAGCGTGTCACCAAGGGGCCCGGCCTTGGTGAAGTAAAGACCCTAGTCTAGAGATGGGTGGCCACTAAGTTAGTTGGTGGTCACCAAGATAACTAGCTTAGCTGGCTCCAGCTAGTCCAGGGCGGGCTTTTACTGGGAACAGGCAATGTGCTGGGTGGGTGCCTGTTCCCCATGCTCCAGTCCGGGGTTTTTGACAACGCCCATGTCCAGGGATGCTATTTAATCCTCTTGTTGGACATGGGTGGGGTCCCACTCTGGAGAGAGTTTTGGAGACAGAGTTTGGCAGAGGCTCTGTGTGAGTGGTCTCGGCCAAGTTGGCTGAGGGGCCACGGGGCTAAGCGATAGCCTGGAATTGGGGGACACAGCGACGCCTGGAAGGGTCGCAGGGCCACAGTCAGGAGGACTGGTGAGCCTGAATTCCCCAACGGACATTGAACTGAGACTGTGTGTGAACAGTGCTCTGAACAGCCAGGAGGCTGTGGGACATTGGGCTGGAGAAAGCCGCATCAGTTCACAGGGTGTGAACTGTACCCACTAGGTGAGTGAGGGATCAAAATAATATGTTTAGTTAGAGCCTAGCCGGGCCAGTGTTTATTGTTTTGGACCTGTTGTTTTGTTTGAAAAGACTGCCAAATAAATGCACTGTTTGGACATGAAATCCGTTGTCCGGAAGGAAGTTTGTGTGAATGATCCCCGAGACCAGAGCTAACCCCCCACAATACGCAATTCACTTCTGCTGTTATTTGGGGTTAAAACAGAAATATACATACATAGTTCACTATTGCTGTTATTTGCGGCAAAAGGGTTTAGTGGTCTATTTAATTATAAAAAGAAAAATATATATACGCAGTTCACTTCTGAAGCTATATGTGCTGAGAGCGTTTATTGATGTATTTCTGTACTACAAGAAAAATATATCCGCAGTTCACTTCAGCTGTTATTTGGGGTTAAAACCGTTTAGACAGGTATTTCGGTACTACAAGAAAAATATATACGCATTTCACTGTTGCTGTTATTTTTGGGTTAAAAGCGTATAGTGAGGTATTTCTGCGCTACAAGAAAAATATATATGCAGTTCACTGTTGCCGTTATTTGCAGTAAAATCATTTAGTGGCCTATTTCATTACAAAAAGAAAAATATATACTCAGCACACTTCTTCAATTATTTGGGGTTAAAAGCATTTAGGGAGGTATTTCTGTACTACAAGAAAAATATATACCCAGTTCACTGTTGCCGTTATTTGAGGTAAAAGTGTTTAGTGGCCTACTTCATTGCAAAAAGAAAAATATATGCGCCGTTCACATCTGCAGCTATATGTGCTGAGAACATTTATTGACATATTTCTGTGCTACAAGAAAAATATGTATGCAGTTCCCTTCTGCAGTTATTTTGGGTTAAAAGCGTTTAGTGAGATATTTCTGTACTACAAGGAAAATATATATACAGTTTACAGTTGTCGTTTTTTGAAGTATCCGCGTTTAGTGGCCTATTTCATTACAAAAAGATAAATATATACGTAGTTCACTGTTGCCGGTATTTGAGTTAAAATCGTTTAGTGGCCTATTTTATTATAAAAAGAAAAATATATATACGCAGTTCACTTCTGCAGCTATATGTGCCGAGAGCGTTTATTGACATATTTCTGTACTCCAAGAAAAATATATACTCAGTTCCCTTCTGCAGTTATTTGGATTTAAAAGCATTTAGTGAGGTGTTTCTGTACTACAAACAAAATATATACTTAGTTAACTGTTGTCGTTATTTGCGGTAAAAGTCTTTAGTGGCCTACTTCATTACAAAAATAAAAATATAAGTAGTTTACTTCTACAGCTACATATTTCTGTACTAAAAGAAAAATGTATACACAGTTCACTTCTGCAGTTATTTGGGGTTAAAAGCGTTTAGTTAGTTATTTCTGTGCTACGAGAAAAATATATACGCAGTTCAATGTTGCCATTATTTGCGGTAAAAGCGTTTAGTGGCCTATTTCATTACAAAAAGAAAAATATATGTGCCGTTCACTTCTGCAGCTATATGTGCTTAGATCCTTTATTGACATATTTCTGTACTGCAAGAAAAATATATACGCAGTTCACTTCTGCAGTTATCTGGGGTTAAAAGTGTTTAGTGAGGTATTTCTGTACTACAAGAAAAATATATACGCAGTTCACTGTTGCCATTATTTGCGGTAAAAGCGTTTAGTGGCCTACTTCATTAAAAGAAGAAAAATATATGCGCCGTTCACTTCTGCAGCTCTATGTGCTTAGAGTGTTTATAGATATATTTCTGTACTGCAAGAAAAATATATATGCAGTTCACTCTTGCCGTTATTTGTGTTAAAAGCGTTTAGTGGCCTATTTCATCATAAAAAGAAAATATATGCGCAGTTCACTTCTGCAGTTATTTGGGGTTAAAAGCGTTTAGTAAGGTATTTCTGTACTAAAAGAAAAATATATATGCAGTTCACTGTTGCCGTTATTTAAGGTAAAAGCGTTTAGTGGCCTACTTCATTACAAAAAATATATATATATGCAGTTCACTTCTGCAGTTATTTGTAGTTAAAAGCATTTAGTGAGGTATTTCAGTACTACAAGAAAAATATATACTCAGTTTACTGTTGCCGCTATTTGCAGTAAAAGCGTGGTCTACTTTATTACAAAAAGAAAATTATATTAGTTGCTTTAAGGGGTATTTTAATTTGCTTTAAATTTATTTTGTTCAGCTGAAAGTATGTCTAACAGAGAAGTGCCAGAGGGCTAAATGTTTCTGGTACAGGCAGAGTTTGCAGCAGAGTAAGGGGGCGTGGCAGCAGGGTTCTCAGCGAGAGGCTTGATCTCCCCGTGTCATCTAGCGGTCGTGTCTTAACCAGCAACCCAGCAGGTTTTTGATTGGTTAACTCGGTCATCCATTTCATCCCAAGTGACATCAGACAGTCCCAGCCAACAGTCGGTGGGTTCGTCAGACACAAACCTTAGTTGGCATGGCCCGGGAGCAGGCCCTGTGCCCTCATCTGTCCTCAACTTGCCTCTGTCCTTTCTGTTCCCTCACCACGAGAAGTAGTATATGCTGTAGGCGCAACTACACTTTTCAGCGAGGAAGAGCTACTAGAGGACAGTCAGCAGCTAATGCCCAGCCAAGAACTGGAGGAGACATCCGCCGCTTTTCCCGCTATGGGGCAAGTAGTAATGAGGAGAGTGGCATGGGTGGTGTTGTTGTGAGCGGTCAGGCTCATTACCCAGAGGCCATTGAGGAGGACATCAGTGACATGCAGACACTACTCGATGATGATGAAGCCAATCGCACTTGGGAGCCGGGTGCAGAAGGGGCTTCATCATAATCAGTAGAAGAGGATGGCAGCTTGCCCTTGAGGTAGTGGCGGAGAAATCAAGTTGGTAGCGTGGCTGTGAGTCAGCAGGGTGGCAGCAATGGGAGGTCGGGAGCCAAACGTGCCTGGGGTAGACCACCTGCTTCGCAGCAGCCTACCTGCCTGGAAAGTAGTGGTGCAGGGGTTCATGGAGGCAGTGGTGGGTGCAGTTAGTCAGTGTGGACTGTTGTGGGGGAAATCACTTTTTTAAAGCACTAGAGTAGGTGAATGTGGCCAAATGTCGAATCTGTGGGCAGAAAGTGAAGCTTGGCTAAGGTGCCAATGTTGGCACTACGGCCCTGCATCAACATATGCAGTGTCGCTATACAGTTGCTTGTGGAACCGTGGATCCGATGTGGTGCTACAACTCTCAGCGGCAGGCACCGGGTTTCAGGCAGTCAAGGCCCACCACCTTAGCGGACGGGAGCTGTCTGTTATTTCTATCTTCTGCTGGTCCAGATGCTCCTGCTCCTCCGACTCCTACTCCTCATCAGTCATTCTGTCAGCAATTGATCACCGAGGCGATTGCCAAGAGACAACAGTATGCGTGCACTCATCCAAAGGTCCAGAAGCTGAACGTGCTCCTGTCCAATTTGCTGGTGTTTCAGTCCCTCCCTTTCCAAGTGGTGGACTCTGCACCTTTCAGAGAACTGATGGCTTGTGCTGATGTGGAGAGTCCCAAGCCATCATTTCTTTGCGAAAAATGCAGTACCAGCTTTGCACACACATGTAGAACAGAAGGTGGGCCAGTCCTTGAGCCTGTCGATGTCTGCCAAAGTGCACGGCAGCGCCGACATGTGGAGCTGTAACTAATGTCAGGGACAGTACATGTCCTACAAAGCCCACTGGGTTAATGTGGCTCCTGCAGAGCCACACCAGCAACTTGGCCAGGTCACGCCGCTTCCGCCTCCATGTTCGGACTCTATTGGTACAGCAACAATGTCCACCTCTGCCTCCTCATCCTTCACTGTGTCCTTAGTAGTGTTGATCACGAATTTTCGAATTGCGAATTTTAATAGCGAATATCAGCACTTCGAGAATTTGCGAATATTTAGAATATCGCAAAATATATTCACAATTGCGAATATTCATTTTATGCGAATTTTTTATATGCAAATTTTCGCAAGCAAGCATAAAAATTCGCATAAGCTGGTATTTAAAAGGTATCTTTTGCATAAGCTGGTATTTAAAAGGTATCTTTTAAATGCCAGTTTATGCGAATTTTTATGCTAATTTATGCATTTTTTTATGCGAATTTTCGCAAACAAGAAAATAATGTCTGGAGATTACGAATTTGTGAATTTTCGAATATATGGCGAATATTCCCCCAAAGATTCGCGAAATATCGCGAATTCGAATATTGCCCCTGCCGCTCATCACTAGTCCTTAACCTCCACTGCAGAGACAAGTCACAGTTCCCTTCCAGCATACCACATGTGCAGGGCATGCTGTTCTGCTCGTTTTCCTGGGCGAACTGAGTCACACAGGGGAGGAACTGCTCCGTGTGATTCATCAAGAAATAGAATCCTGGCTTTCTCCGCGACAACTGAAAATCGAAACCATGGTGACAAAAAATAAAAAGAACATTGTGTCGGCGCTGTGTCAAGGAAGGCTGAGCCATGCGCCCTGCATGGCACACATGTTCAATTTGGTTGTCAAGTGGTTCTTAAAGTCTTAAGAAGTGCGTAGTGACAGCCAAATTGTCACCATTTGGCAGAGGGATGACTTCTGGCTCTCCACCTTGTTGGACCCTCGCTTCCGGTCCAGAGTGGGGGCCTTTTTTACACCTACTGAGATGGAGGACAAACTGAGCTACTTCAGAGACATCCTATGTAGTCAGTTGGCCGCTACCTTTCTGCGCCA
The DNA here is from genome assembly GCA_033119425.1 of Bufotes viridis. Taxonomy (NCBI): domain Eukaryota; kingdom Metazoa; phylum Chordata; class Amphibia; order Anura; family Bufonidae; genus Bufotes; species Bufotes viridis. The sequence continues at coordinate 108,273,311 of CM065589.1, forward strand.
TCGACTATCCTCTCGCAGGTCTGACCAGGGGGCCCTCTGCACTTACATTCCACTGCAATGGCTGCTGGGGATGGGTGGGGTGGCAGGAGCAGTACCAGCTCCATAAGCAGCAGCCTGAGTCTAGTCGCTGATGAGTAGCTTTTTTCACCCACATAGTGAAGAAACTACTCACCAGCAGCAGCAGGAAAACTTGGAGCAGGACCTGAACCAGCAGGTGGTGGCATACTTGTACAGAACCCTGCCAACACACATTGAAGATCCACTGGACTACTGTTCAGCCAAACTGGATTTGTGGCCGCAACTGTCCTGCCTGGCCAGTAGTGTGGCATCAGAGTGGGTATTTAGTGAAGCAGGGTCCATAGTGACCCCAAGGAGAACTTGCCTGTCCACCCAAAATATGGAGAGACTGACCTTTGTCAAGAGGAATCAGGCGTGGATCAGCCAGGATTTCCACCCACCAATTCCTAATGCATCTGATTAGATCATTTATGCCTCTTCACCCAATCCTTGAAAAAAGAGACTAGTTTCTTCTGGCTACCTGCCTCAGCTACTACTCTGATTTTGCCACCTGCCTGATGCCACACATCTGATGCCAAGTGCTCCTTCTTTCACCCACCTTCATCAGCGGGTACTGGTATTGCCAGCCACTGCCCCATTTTGTCACCGGATCACTTTGTGGTATCCTGCTGCTGCCATCTCCACCCTATGTCACCTTGCCACTCTGTTGTATCCTGATGCTGCTGTTGCCATCTCTACACTATGTCACCTTACTACTCTGTGGTATCCTGATGCTGCTGCTATCTCCTCACTATGTCACATTGCCATTTTGTGGTCTCCTGATGCTGCTGCTTCTATCTCCACACTATGTCACCTTGCCTCTCTGTGGCATCCTGATGCTGCTGCCATCTCCACACTATGGCCCCATACCTCTCTGTCGTATCCTCATGCTTCTGCCATCTCCACACTATGCCACCTTGCCACTCTGTGGTATCCTGAAGCTGCTGGACCTCCAGACTCGGTCATTGTGCCACTCTGTGGCCTCCTGATTCTGCTGCCATCTCCAGACTCTGTCATTGTGCCACTCTGTGGCCTACTCATGCTGCTGCCATCTCCACACTCTTTCATTGTGCCACAATGTGGTCTCCTGATGCTGCTGCCACCTCTAGACTCTGTCATTATGGCACTCTGTGGCCTACTCATGCTGCTGCGACCTCCACACTCTGTCATTGTGCCACTCTGTGGCTTCCTCATTCTGCTGCCACCTCCAGACTCTGTCACTGTGCCGCCCTGTGGTCTCCTCGTACTGCTTCCACCTCACCACTATGTCATAGGGCCACTCTGTGGACTTCTCATGCTGTTCCCACCCTCCCCACTTCTTGACTGGTCCACTACTTTCTGCCTGGCTGACATCATCATTTATTTTACCTTTCTTCTGAAGCAAGGAAAAATGAGACGCACAACAGATCCTGTCTGTGTAGCAGCTGTAAGGCCTGTATGGTCCCATCAGAATTTGCTTATGATTTGGTAGCCAAAAGCAGGAGTGGGTATAAAGACAGAAGACATGCAAATATTCCATTCACGTGTCATCTTTGTTCACTTTAGTTTTTTTTTGGCATTAGCAATACTGATTATTGAGCAAATGCTGACCGAGTGAAAGTGTATGCTCCACGTTCGTTTTTTGGGGGTTATTGTTCTGACGGATCACAGGAAGGGAAAATTAATTAGTGATGTCAACACAAACTTACTGCTGACACCCTCTCCACTCTGTCGGGGGTCTTTACTTGTATAAGCATTTAATAAAACAGGTTCTGTAGACATCTATGTGGAATCAGCTGACGAGGGTGTAAAAGGAGTGCGCTTCTTCTTGATGGTAACATCTACCTGTAAGGCTGAGTTGATACTTGAGTTATTTGGTCAGTCTTGGCCCCTGTGACTGCCCAAATAAGTGAAGTATGTAGTGATTTTAAGAGCGACCCCTGTCATACTGACTCACAGTATTACTTCACTACCACAGCAGACTCCTTGCTGTGTTACCACAAGGCACAGTGCTCTACACCCCTATAAAGGCTCTCTGCAGCCCGGAAATAGCAATTTTTAACGCGATTCGCTGTGAATAAATTCGGATTGAAGCAAATTTTTCCTGAAAATTCAGCGAACTGGACAAATTGAATTTTTGAAAAATTCGCTCAACTCTAGTGTTCATTGAGAAATATTGAGTACCGTATTTGTGAAGCTTCTGTCCCACTTTTTCCGATACAGAAGTTGGATAAAGTGGGTGAGGCAATGTGATCTTTTTAAATTACTTTTGAAATATCTTCCTCTTGATAAAAAAATGTTAATTCATCAAAAATCTGAGGAGCTGTGCTCTCTTCATCAAAAATCTGGGGAGTTGTAATCTTCCACATTACCTGGGAATGTTTGGCACACATGTACTGGGAAACTGAGAAGGGCAGTGGAACTTATATGAAATGTTTCCCTATGAGATTTGTGCATACCAGTGAACAGGTGATAAATATCTGATTGTTGCTTCCTCCAGAGCTAGTCTGTTTCCATCAAACTTTCACACATTGAATGGAACAGTAGGGTGTATGGCGTTCCATTCAAACTCCTCCTTACTGCATGGCTTGGGACCCAGATTCTAGTGATTTGTGGTCGTCCCGGTAGTGGAGCTCCCAACTATCAGTTCACAGGATTGGTGATCCCACGCAATCTTTTTAGGGCCCTAACAAAATAAGAATGTCCTACTACTGCTAAGTCACAACAGTGATGCCCCTTAGTGCCCCTCAGACAGCATGATGCACCTTTAGTGTCCCCTACAAAGTCAGATGCCCCCTTAGTGCTTCCCCACATAGTATTATGCTCTCTTAGTGCCTCCCCTCACAGTATGATATCTCCTTAGTGCCACCCCTCATAGTATGATACCCACTTAGTGCCCACCCATGCAGGATGATGCTCTAAGTGGCCCCCTCACAGTAGGATGATCTAAGTGCCCCCACAAAGTATGATAACTCCTTAAGTAGGGATTCCTCTTCAGTGCCCCTTTCACAAAGTGATGCCTCCTTAAGTTGCTCCCACACGATATGACGCCCATTAAGTGGTTGTAACCATGGAAACAAGCAGTGTATAATGTGATGGGAAAATTAATCAAGCCAACAATGGAAGCAATATGGATCATAGCAATACATTAATAAGTGGTCTGTATTAACTTTGTCCACTTGATAAATGCAAAAATGTAAAATGCTAAAGGGAGACAACCCTTTTAACTGGTCCCCCACACAATATTGTACTCTCTTGCTGTCACAATATTGTTCTCTTGCTGTTTCCTTAAGTGATTCCCACTCATTGATGCTCCTTAAGTGCCCTCCTCTCAGAGTGATGCCCCGTTAAAAGCTAGGTCATCAATATCTGATTGGTGGGGATCCGACTCCAGGCACTACCATCGATCAGCTGTTTGAAGAGAACACAGCGCTCTTGCGAGCACAGAATTCTCTTCACTGTTTATTAGAAGTGCTGAATTCTCTTCAAACAGTTGATCGTCGGGGTGCAGGGAGTCAGAACCCTGCCAATCTGATATTGGTGACCTATCTAGAAGATAGGTCATCAATATAGGAATCCTGACAACCCCTTCAAAAATCTTAATTCTCCACAGTGCTGCACCTTGCCATATTTTTCCTCATCCATCTCTATCTATCACCGTACCCGTGCTCTCTACTCTGCCAATAGTTTACGACTCATATTAATAATCCAAACTTCTCAGTCCCTTCTCCAAGACTTCTCCTGAGCTGCACCAGTTCTCTGGAATGCACTACCTCAGCCAAGTAGGTTTATTCCCAACTCCTACAGTTTTAGTTGCTCCCTAAAACACATTCCTTTAGAGTGGCTTATCAAATCCCTACTTCCTCACTGATTATAAGCTCTTGTGAGCAGGACTTTGTTTGTACATGTATCCTCCCATTGTAAATGCTGTGGAATATTTTGCCACTGTATAATGATTATTATGTTACTGTCAGGTCTTAGGACCCCTATTACTTCATCACTCTAGTGTCTTCATCACATGAAGTGGTGACCTACTAGCATATAATTTTGACAAACTCTAAGACCACGCACAATGATGTAATCACTGGTAACCTATTCACCTCTGCCCTAGTGAGCTCATACATTACCCTTTACAGAGTCTTAAAAAAGACATGCCTCCGTCATGATCTTCCCTTGCTCCAGAATACAGCCACCATAGTTGACTGTCAGCTATAGGTCCCAAAACTCGATATATGACACCCCCCATGTCTTTACTAGTCATCATTTGTGATATCAGCCACATGTTTTGGATGTCAATAGAAAGCTTTATTCTTCTATTTCTCTTCGATTTATTCCCTATTTTAATCCTAAAGATAAAACCACAACTAAGGTTATGTGCACATCTGCAGTGGAAGTTCTGGCAGCAGCCCATGTTGCAGTTTCTGGCAAAAATAAAGGACAAATACCCCGTCATATACTAATGACATCAGACCCATTACAGTTTATGCCAAATTTGGTGTTTCCAGTATTCTGTTCCAATGCCGGAACAGTATACCACAATATAGGTGCAAGTGTGCACCTAGCCTAAAAGAGAATCCATCCTAAAAAAAAAAATGCAAACATAATTTCTATCATGTGACTGCACTTCTGGCAGCCATTGGCCAATATAATTTACATAGATTGTGTTTGGGATAAAGTGTGCCTAAAAATTTGTCCAAAAGAACTGAAATATTTCATTCTTTATTGCCTCCACCGTCATAGCAAAAAGGGCAAGTTCCATAAAGGTTTTCATACACTGTTGGAGAGAGACACAATCTTCACAAGGTTCTGTACAGCAGCTACTCACACCCTAGTATCACTGTGTAGCTTAACAGACCACTTGCATAATATAATGACTTTCAATCTCTTTATCATAGTTAGATTTAGTGAACTCCAAATAGTTGAGTAGTGCATTTGTGGCTGCAAGCCTAACTTTGTTGGCCGGCTCTTCTTTCCTCATACCCTGGAAGATAACAGTCAGGATTTAGTTGAATTTGTGTTGCAGTTGTTCAGGGTCAATGTCTTGGCAGATGTACCCAATGGCTTCCAGCATAGATTCTTTCTGTTCTGTACTGTTTGGGTCTGTAACATTGGCAACACACTGTGGCCATTGATTGATGTAAATACCCATCAATAAGTCATCCAGGGTATGAGGAAAAAACAAACAACGTTAGGCTTGTAGCCACAAATGCCCTGTTCAACTCTTTGAAGTTCACCATATCTAACTAGGGTGCTAGTAGCTGCTCTACAGAACCTGGTGAAGATCATGTCCCTCAACTACCAGTATATAAAAGAATTCAAACAGTTCTGAATGCCAAAGGCCACTAAATACACACTATGCAATAAGAAAAGTCTGAACATTGCTAGGTTGTTATAGGATTTGTGGAGAAAAATACAAAAAAAGGAAAACTTGGCAGTCTCCTTCTTTTTAGCTGTAGCTTTATTCTGCCAAATTGATGCAAGTACCAGATATATTTTTCTAATTCTTAATTACGAAGAGTAGCATTTACATACTTTTGGATGGCAGCCTTGTACCAGACTGTGTGTCAGATAGTACAAATCATTGGTGCAGCAGCGTGAACACTTCTAATTCAACTGCCAACCAGGGATTCAATTAAAAACAGACGCATAAGAAGTATTTCATGATCAATTCAATGGCAATATCCGACAGTGATAATAAGTATATATTTGGCATGCTAATGTCATAAAACTTTGTTCTTCTTCACTCTCCTATAGACTACGCTGCTCTGAAAGGCTTTTTTATATGTTCCATTTGTGTTATGTCTTTGTTTAAGTGCACATCTTCCCCGGTAGACTATACAGGAGCAGTGAGGTGCATGCATTCAATTACAGAGAGGAAAATTCCATGTTTATTCAATCATGGTACAGAACTCTACGCAACAGGGGGCCAACAATCTTGCCACTCTCCAGCTGTGCTCCTCTCTAAGTACATCAATAACTGGAGAGCTACAGGAGGCCTTTGTGTACTATACAATATTCACAATTGGTACCAATACACGATTAACGGTAAAGTATGAAAATATGCAAAGTTTAAAAAGACAAAAATCCTTTGATAACCACTATAGAAATACTGTATCATAGATATATGTATCTCATCTATTGGAAGAATAATATAAAATAGTTTTTTCTACTTTAGAAAACTTAAAAATGCAAGAAACATATTTTGTATATTGGTTGCCCATTTTAATAAATCCAAAGAATTGTAATTGTATTTTTGTGGCAATTTAAAAGAAATTGTTAATTGTTAAGAAATTCTGTGCTGAATGGACTTGTAATGTATGCATTTTAAAGCATAGCCGTATATGCTGCTCTGTGTAAGGGCAGCATGGTCCAAGGACAAGTCTGTCTTATTTTTAGCCTTTATGACACAAAAATATTACTGCTTGGCTTACAGGAGTGATAGAAGAAGACACTAAATGCAAAATGATATTCAGCAGTGGAACACTACCCACCCACTACTACCCTGTGACTGATAGTCTGATGTGTATATTTGTAGGCATAGCAAACACCCTGTCAGTCACTATGGAGAGAGGCAGAGAGAGGTGAAGGAGGGGTCCCTTCAAAAGTACAACTAAAAGCTGTAAGCTGTATTTCTTGATCAGTTATATTAGTTTAATGACACAGTATTATTTTGCTCCATTTAGATTAAAAAATAAGTGGACCTGTATCTATAATATGCTGACCTTACAGTTGTGTTCAAAATTATTCAACCCCCAATGCTGTAATAGGTTTTAGGGAATTTAGTGTACATTTGTAACTGTGTTCAGAATGAAATCTTACAAGGATTTTTTAACCACTTCAGCCCCCCTAGCTTAAACACCCTTAATGACCAGGCCACTTTTTACAATTCTGCACTACACTACTTTCACAGTTTATTGCTCCGTCATGCAACTTACCACCCAAATGAATTTTACCTCCTTTTCTTCTCACTAATAGAGCTTTCATTTGGTGGTATTTCATTGTTGCTGACATTTTTACTTTTTTTGCTATTAATAAAAATTTAACGCCATTTTTGCAAAAAAATGACATTTTTCACTTTCTGTTGTAAATTTTTTTTTTAAAACTACATTTCTATATAAATTTTTCTCTAAATGTATTGTTCTACATGTCTTTGATATGAAAATATGAAAAAAAATCCAATAAGTGTATATTTATTGGTTTGGGTAAAAGTTATAGCGTTTACAAACTATGGTGCAAAAAAGTGAATTCATGTATCATTACATTTTTTTTCACAAGTTAGCGGAAAATGACACTTTCTGAGGAAAAAAATAAAATAAATAAAGTTTCCATTTCTGCTAACTTCTGGCAAAAAAAAAAAAAATCTCAGATGGACTCACTATGCCCCTCAGTAAATACCTTGGGGTGTCTACTTTCCAAAATGGGGTCATTTGTGGGGTGTGTTTACTGTTCTGGCATTTTGGGCGGGGCTAAATTGTGAGCAGCCATGTAAAAGCTAAAGGTACTCGTTGGAATTTGGGCCCCTTTGCGCACCCAGGCTGCAAAAAAGTGGCACACATGTGGTATCGCCGTACTCAGGAGAAGTAGGGCAATGTGTTTTGGGGTGTATTTTTACATATACCCATGTTGGGTAAGAGAAATATCTCTGTAAACTGACAACTTTGTATACATTTTTTTTTACAGTTGTCGTTTACAGAGATATTTTTCACACAAAGTATGGGTATATATAAAAATACACCCCAAAACACATTGCCCTACTTCTCCTGAGTACGGCGATACCACATGTGTGACACTTTTTTGCAGCCTGGGTGCGCAAAGGGGCCCTAATTCCAATGAGTACCTTTAGGATTTCACGGGGCATTTTTAAGCATTTGGATTCCAGACTTCCTCTCACGCTTTAGGGGCCCCTAAAATGCCAGGACAGTATAAATACCCCACATGTCACCCCATTTTAGAAAGAAGACACCCCAAGGTATTCCGTGAGGTGTATGGTGAGTTCATGTAAAATTTTATTTTTTGTCACAATTTAGTGGAATATGAGACTTTGTAAAAAACAAAATAAAAATAAAAAAATATCAATTTCCGCTAACAGGTGCCAAAAAAAAAAAATTCTGTGAACTCGCCATGCCCCTCACAGAATACCTTGGGGTGTCTTCTTTCCAAAATGGGGTCACATATGGGGTATTTATACTGCCCTGGCATTTTAGGTAACCTAAAGCGTGAGAATCCAAATGTGTAAAAATGCCCTGTGAAATCCTAAAGGTACTCATTGGTTTTAGGGCCCCTTTGCGCATCTTGGCTGCAAAAAAGTGTCACTTATGTGGTATCGCCGTACTCAGGAGAAGTAGGGCAATGAGTTTTAGGGTGTATTTTTATTTCTACCCATACTTTGTGTGAGAAATATCTCTGTAAATGACAACTTTTTAAATTTTTTTATTCAAAGTTGTCAATTTACAGAGACATTTCTCTCACCCAGCATGGGTATATGTAAAAATACACCCCAAAACACATTGCCCTACTTCTCCTGAGTACGGCGATACCACATGTGTGACACTTTTTTGCAGCCAAGATGCGCAAAGGGGCCCAAATTCCAATGAGTACCTTTTAGGAGGGCATTTTTACGCATTTGTCTTCTCACGCTTTAGGGCCCCTAAAATGCCAGGGCAGTATAAATACCCCACATGTGACCCCATTTTGGAAAGAACACAGCCCAAGGTATTCCATGAGGGGCATGGCGAGTTCATAGAAAAATAATTTTTTGCCACAAGTTAGTGGAAATTGATTTTTTATTGTTTTTTCTCACAAAGTCTCCCTTTCCGCTAACTTTTGACAAAAAGTTTAATTTTTCATGGACTCACAATGCCCCTCAGCGAATATCTTGGGGTGTCTTCTTTCCAAAATGGGGTCATATTTTTACATATACCCATGCTGGGTGAGAGAAATATCTCTGTAAATTGACAACTTTGAATAAAAAAATTTAAAGAGTTGTCGTTTACAGCGATATTTCTCACACAAAGTATGGGTATATATAAAAATACACCCCAAAACACATTGCCCTACTTCTCCTGAGTTTGGCAATACCACATGTGTGACACTTTTTTGCAGCCAAGATGCGCAAAGGGGCCCTAAAACCAATGAGTACCTTTAGGATTTCACAGGGCATTTTTACGCATTTGGATTCTCTGCCAAAATCAGTGACTGCGGTGCGGTGGGCCGGGCGCTAACTACCTAACAAGTAGCTAACTAACTGACGGTGATAAGGGACCCTTATGTCCCATTCACACGTCCGCAATTCTGTTTGCAGAATGGAATTGCGGACCCATTCATTTCTATGGGGACAGACTTAGTCCCCCTCGGATCCGGAATTACGGATCCGCGCTTCTGGGTCTGCACTTCCGTTCCGCAAAAATATAGAACACGTCTTATTCTTGTCCGCAATTGCGGACAAGAAAAATAATTTTCTATATAGCTCTGGCAATGTGCGGATCTGCAAAATGCGGAAAGCACATTGCCGGTGTCCGTGTTTTGAGGTTCTGCGGATCCGCGGTTCAGTGAATGCACGGATCCGCAAAACACATATGGACGTCTGAATGGAGCCTTACAAGGGGTGTGATCAATGACAGAGGGGTGATCAGGGGGTCTAGATGGGGTTAACAAGGGGTTAATAGGTGAGGGGGGGGGGAGGGGTTAGTGTAGTGTTTGGCGCAACTTTACATAGCTACCTGGTCCTCTGGTGGTCGATCCCAGCAAATGGGACCACCAGAGGACCATGTAGCAGGTATATCAGACACTGTTAACAAAACAGCGTCTGATATACATGTTTGATGCTTTTTATTTAGTATCTACAGCCTGCCAGCGATGGATCATCGCTGGCAGGCTGCAGTATAACTGCCGAGACGCGCGCAACTGTGAACGCGCAGGTGCGCGCGTTCACAGCAAATCTCGCGTCTCGCGAGATGACGCTCGGATGCGTCCAGGAGGAGCAAACTTGCCGCCACCTGGACGCATCCGTGCGTTAGGCGGTCGGCAAGCAGTTAAAGAACCAAATGCAACTAAAATTACATCAATTGTTTTTGTAATGCAGAATTAAATGTTTTTTTTGTGATTTCTTCATTGACACAATTATTCAACCCCTTAAAGACTCTTAAGAACAGATGTTCATTCAAGTGTTTTCGATCAGGTATTGAAAACACCTATTGGATGTTAAGGAGCAGCAATCAAGCGTAATAAGCACCAATTAGGCAGATTTAAAAGGACTGTGATGCTCAGCTCCTTCTAGACATTTACTGGTGTGTTTACAAACATGGTGAAGTCAAGAGAATGGTCCAGGAAGACAAGAGAAGAGATTTCTCTTCACAGGAAGGGCAATGGCTATAAGAAGATTGCAAAGATGCTAAACATACCAAGAGACACCATAGGAAGAATCATTCGCAAATTTAAGGCAAAGGGCACTGTTGAAATGCTACCTGGTCGTGGCAGAAAGAAGATGCTGACTTTGACTGCTGTGCGCTCCCTGAAGCGCAAAGTGGAGAAAAGTCCCCGTGTGACTGCTGAGGAACTGAAAAAAGATTTGTCAAATGCGGGTACTGAAGTTTCAGCTCAGACAATAAGGTGCACACTGCGTAATGAAGGCCTCCATGCCAGAACTCCCAGGCGCACCCCCTTGCTGTCTCCAAAGAATAAGAAGAGTCGACTGCAGTATGCCAAATGTCATGTGGACAAAGCACAAAAGTTTTGGGATAGTATTCTGTGGACTGATGAAACAAAATTGGAACTGTTTGGGCCCATGGATCAACGCTATGTTTGGAGGAGGAAGAACAAGGCCTATGAAGAAAAGAACACCTTGCCTACTGTGAATCATGGCGGAGGGTCAATCATGCTTTGGGGCTGTTTTGCTTCTACAGGTACAGGGAAGCTTCAGCATGTGCAAGGTACCATGAATTCTCTTCAGTACCAGGAGATATTGGATGAAAATGTGATGCAGTCCATCACAAACCTGAGGCTTGGGAGACGTTGGACCTTTCAACAGGACAATGATCCCAAACATACCTCCAAGTCCACTAGAGCATGGTTGCAGATTAAAGGCTGGAACATTTTGAAGTGGCCATTGCAGTCACCAGACTTAAATCTGATTGAGAACCTCTGGTGGGACTTAAAGAAAGCAGTTGCAGCACGCAAGCCTAAGAATGTGGCTGAACTGGAGGCTTTTTCCCATGAAGAATGGGCGAAGATACCCGTAGATCGCTGCAAGACACTTGTGTCAAGCTATGCTTCATGTTTAAAAGCTGTTATAACTGGAAAAGGATGTTGTACTAAGTACTAAGATTGAATGTCACTTGGGGGTTGAATAAAACTGATAATGATGTGAGCACAGAAAAGACATTTGTGGTTATTTCATTATAAATGTTATGTTATATTTGTCTGACTTACAAGTGCCTCTTTGATTTAATTGTAAACAAGATGACTGAAATGATCAATGTCAAACTGGCCAAAATACTCAATTTCAGTGGGGGTTGAATAATTTTGAACACAACTGTATATAAGGCATTGGATTCAGCTGACAGAACTGCTTTAAACTAGAAAAAGCCCATATACCATATAATGTAGAACAGTGGTCCCAACCAAGCCTGTGACCCATACGAGACCCGACCTGTACCCTAGCTACATGGACAATATTACAGACATTAACCCTGAGCTCTGACAGTTTGGAAGGTACAATGCCCGTTTTGTTTGGTTGCAGTTTTAATTTTATAATTTCTTCTTTACAGTCATTTAACTCGACTCCTAATTTCTGGATGTTGCTCATATGGCTCACCAGGAACTTAAATGTAATATGTACACATATAAACACCATTTTCTATATCAGAATAGGTTAGATTTTTTGGGCTGATTAATTTGAAAATACATCTTTATAGTGTGTCTCTATTGTTTTGATACAAGCCTCCAAACTGCCTGCATGGGAAGTTTTACAACAAAATCTACTGGCTACCTGCGATCACCACTAGATGGAGATAAGGAGTTAACTGCATACTGTTTATACATTGAACTCAGAGATAAGACAGTATGCAGTCTCATCCTCTCCCTGCTGGTTGCCGCAGGCATTGTTTAAACCTATGTCTCTATGTGAGATTTGAAGTTTTGTATCATAAAAACGGACCTCTCTAAAGATATATAAAGGATGGACATTCACTTTAGGGTTGGGGACCTGTGTTGTAGATCCCCCAATATTAGACTTAATAAAGAACTGTGTCAAACATAAAGGAGAAGAGATCATTAACATTGTGATAGCATTATGTCTCACCTTTTATTTTTGGAAACTTTCTCACATGCCTGCCCATATTAACTGTGGTCCTTGAAAACTCTTCAAAAGCCCAATACCTAGTGAGCAATCTTCGGAGAAGCAAAGAGAAAAATAGATACTACCCAAGATCTAATCATATCAGGCATTAGTTATATAGCTTGTTATCAGCTAAAAGCAACAGAGAGCATGAAACATAGTCTTCCGTTTGAAGTATGTGCTTATTTAACCCAGGCTTCTCATTCCTTTTCATGTAATGGACTGCAGATGTCAAAGCCAATGGCCTCCATAGGGTGACATACTAATATCTGAATTAACCTGCAAAAATCATTGGTTAGCCTTGCTTTGCACCAATGTTGTATATTAGAATATATGCAATTTGAATATGATCATGCAGGAAACTACAGTGAAATTCACACAAAACTATCAGTGCCATGCACTGGATTCATTCTGCAGTTCTGTCGGATTTCTATAATATAGACCATAGTGTTAGTGTCAGATAGAAAAATTGTATTGTAAGATCAGGAGGATCTGGTATTGTAGGGCCCTGCAGCAAGGGTACTTTGGATTATAGGCATTTGTGAACATTTGCCCTTATGCTACTATGAAAAGCCATCAACTTCCTACTTTATTGCACTTTGAAGGGTTAACTTACATTGTGATTTATGCTGTTGTGTGCATACTGATTAATATTGTTGAACTGCATTTTATTGTAATAGATCCTGTCCATTTGCACTGTTATTATACTATATCTGCACTGCATTGTGGAAAGGGTTAATGAACAGCAAGGTAATACTGAGAGACTTTAAGACTTTTTACCTATGCAAGGCAAAAAACAGACATTACTGACCTTTTGACTGTCTGGTTTAGCTCAGTTTTTTATGTCTAAAGGCTTGTTTATGTCTGGAAAAGCAGGTTAATTCAAGTCTCTGATAGACTAAAATTGCAACATTGTTCCGGTTTAGGCTGTTTTTGGCTACTCCATCCATCCCACTTGAAGGTTCTAGTTCTGCTAGAACTGTATATAATGAAAGCAGTCAGAGCCCCCCATTGTCTGCAGATAGGGACCAGTGCTCAGTAAGAGAGACTCTGTCAGACTGCAGGAGTGACCAGAAGAAGATGCTCAGTTGGGACTGCTAAGCCACAGACCCTGGGATACCAGCCTGTTGATCAGGGAGCCAGCTGGACAACTGAGCCACAGATCCTGGCCTACCAGTCTTTGGCCAGGGTACCAGCTAGAAGGGAAGGGAAAAAACAGACGCCGCTATCTCCAGCAGTTCCTAAGAACTGAATGGAACAGGGAGCATAAGTAACTGCCATTCCATTCAAAGAGAGGAAGATGGATTCCTCATTCTTGTGATTGGGAGGGGCCCCCAGAGGTTGGACCCCTGCCCATCAGACGCTCATTCTCTATCCCTGGGATCAGCAACCTTCGGAACTCCAGCATGCAAACTTACTCGGCTGTTATGGTAAATCCCACATAAGTACTGTAAAAGGAGATTCTAGGAGTTGTAGTTTCAGAACATCTGAAGGGCTGGAGGTTACTGATCCTTGCTCTATCCTATGAATAGGGGATAAGTATTTGTCTTAGGACATCCCCTTTAAGTTAATAAAGAGGTCTCTAGTCTGAATCAGTTTAGATCTATGAAAGACAGAACTGCTTGTGTTCACTCATATGGATCAGCCTATCAAAGAAGAGCTGACATTATATGTTAGTGATAGTAGTTTATTAGGAATTCATTGCTGAGTATAAGAAACCTGACCTATAATATTGCAGTCTTTTTTCAGCCAGAGAAAGACAGATCTGAGCAATCTCTTTGTACTTAAAGAAGGCTCTATTGTCGAGATCAGGATAACAGGCCATTTGTCCTCTGAAAGTAATGGTGTCTCTCCCCTCAGCATCATCTGGAAATTCCACAATTCACAAATGATTTCTTCTCTTTCGATTCCCTGAATCATCGGTCTTATTTTGCAGAATGTTTATGGTGCATTTCTCTTCCCTTAAGAGAGATTGCCGTCTGTGCTGTATCTTGGCATTATCAACTTTTCTTTCTGCATCTGTGAGATTGCTTTCTTGCTTCTGAACAAATCTCTCAATTCCTAGGGAGTAGATTTAATGTGTCCTCAGCCTTCAGATGTTATCTGTTGTTTACCACTGTTCACTGTAATTAAGGAAATGATATGTCACTTGGCTCAACAAATTTAAGTCCGAAATATCTAATTATGTTTTTTGATATGTTGGAAATTAATTATTTGTTAACTTGAAATTATAATATAAGATTATGAAATTTTTGTACCGTTCTTATTTGCTCTATATACTGAAGAAATAGTAAAAGTATAAAAAATGCATTACATTACATTAACATTATGAGACGCAATTATTAGGGGCACAGATGGGGAGGTCTATCACAAAGACCAGGATCATCGAACGGTGTGGTGTCTTCCTGGCACTCTAGTTCAACATATCGCGGATCGGGTTGACAGATTACTGGGAGAGGCAGGTGGAGAGTCCTTAAATTTAGGGATTTAGATCACAAGCTTAGGGCAAGGACCTCAAAGGTAGTGTTTTCCGAAATACTACCTGTACCACGAGCCACACAAGAAAGGCAGCGGGAGATTAGGGCGGTTAACAAGTGGCTCAAGAACTGGTGTAGGAAGGAGGGGTTTGTGTTCCTGGAGAATTGGGCCAACTTCTCTGTTGGCTACAGGCTCTATTGTAGGGATGGGCTGCACCTTAATGGGGAAGGGCCAGCTGTTTTGGGCGAGAAGATGGCTAGAAGGTTAGAGGAGTGTTTAAACTAAGGACTGGGGGGAGGGTAATTACATAATAGGAGGGGAAAATTGTGTAGATAGAGACCTGGGGTGAGGAAATGGAACTGGGGGAGGAATGGAATTGTATGTACACTAATGCCAGAAGCCTGACTAATAAAGCTAGTGAACTGAAATTAGTGATGTGTGAGGAGGACTTTGACATAATGGGAATAACTGAGACATGACTGAATGATAGTTAAGACTGGGCGGTTAACGTACAGAGTTACAGTCTGTTTAGAAAGGATCGTCAAAACCGGAGAGGGGTCTGTCTTTATGTAAAGTCCTGTCTAAAGCCCACACTCCGGGAAGATATAAGGGAGGGACATGGACATGTGGAGTCACTGTGGGTAGAAATAAATGGAGCTCAAAATAATAATAATATACTACTAGGAGTATTTTATTATAAGCCTAATAAACTCTAATAAGAGTCCACAGAAAATCTACCACTAAACAAGATAGATGAGGCGGCAAATCATGAGGTCATTATTGTAGGGGACTTCAACTATCCAGATACTGAAAGCTGTACATCTCATAAAGGAAACAAGTTCTTGGCAATAACCAAAGACAATTTATTTTCCCAACTGGTTCAGGACCCGACTAGAGGGACGGCCATACTGGACTTAGTATTAACCAATAGACCTGACAGAACAACAGATGTGTAGTTTGGGGGACACCTGGGAAATAGTGACCAATCCTAAACTCTAATTGTTAGAGGTACATACCTTATGGGAATAAAAAGGTAATTAACAAGAGAAAACCAATGAGGATAAATATAATTGTAAAGACAGCAATATAATCACTAAAACAGAAGGGTAGCAAGGAAGCATTGAATAACTATAAGGAACAAAATAGAATATGTAAAAGACAAATAAAAGCAGCCAAAATACTGTAGATATAGAGAGATTCACTGCCAAAGAGAGTAAGCTAACCTTAAAATGCTCTTCAATTATATAAATGGTAAAAAGTATAAATCTGAAGGTGTCAGCCCTTTACAGCCTGATAAGGGGGGAGTTGCGGACAGCGATGAGGAAAAAGCAAAGTTATTAAATATTTTTTTTCTCTCCACGGTACTGTCAGATGAAAAGCAGAATATAAAAGAAAATTTCCTATTAAAAGTGTCCTGTCTGACCAAGGAAGAAGTACAGCGGCATAAAAAAAAGATTAAAATAGTCAAATCGCCGGAACCAGATGGCATACACCCCC
Source organism: Bufotes viridis (assembly GCA_033119425.1). NCBI lineage: Eukaryota > Metazoa > Chordata > Amphibia > Anura > Bufonidae > Bufotes > Bufotes viridis. The sequence goes on from CM065589.1 coordinate 108,289,656, forward strand.
GTAACCTGAGAATTAAGTAATGTCATAGCCAAACCCTTATTTCTGATATTTAAGCACTCTATATTGACAGAGAGTGGCTCACATCTGGTGCCAATATTCAAAATGGGCCCAGAAACTATAGACCGGTAAGTTTAACATCTGTCATGGGTAAACTGTTTGAAGGTTTTCTAAGATATGCTATCTTGGAGTACCTCAATGAAAATAATGAAATAACACCATATCAGCATTAGAGATGTCGCGAACATAAAATTTTCCGTTCACAAACGGCGAACGAGAACTTCCGCAAATGTTCGCGACCGGGCGAGCAGGGCGAACCGCCATAGACTTCAATAGACAGGCGAATTTTAAAACTCACAGAGACTCTTTCTGGCCACAATAGTGATGGAAAAGTTGTTTCAAGGGGACTAATACCTGGACTGTGGCATGCCGGAGGGGGATCCATGGCAAAACTCCCATGGAAAATGACGTAGTTAACGCAGAGTGTGGTAAGTTGAATTCGCAATGCGATTAATAAGACCTGCATTAATCGTATTGCGAATTCAACTTAGAGCTGGGTTCCTAATGGTTGTATTGCTAGAATATAACGAAGATTGAGAATATAGTGCTATATTCTCAATCTTCGTTATATAATTCTAGCAATACAACCAATGGGAACCCAGCTCTAAGTTGAATTCGCAATGCGATTAACATAACCTGCATTATTCGCATTGCAAATTCAACTTAGAGCTGGGTTCCTAATGGTTGGCAATGGCTTGCTAGAATATATCGAAGATTGAGAATATACTGTAGCACTATATTCTCAATCTTCGTTATATTCTAGCAATACAACCATTAGGAACTTAGCTCTAAGTTGAATTCGCAATGCGATTAATATAACCTGCATTAATCGCATTGCGAATTCAACTTAGAGCTGGGTTCCTAATGGTTGGCTTGCTAGAATATAACGAAGATTGAGAATATAGTGCTATATTCGTTAATTTGTGATATTCGTTATCTTCGTCAATTCTAGCAATACAACCATTAGGAACTTCCGCTCTAAGTTGAATTCGCAATGCGAGTATATGTTCTCATTGCGAATTCAACTTGAGCTGAGTTCCTAATGGTTGTTGCTAGTGATGAGCGGCAGGTGCCATATTCGATTTAGAAGAAATTCGTGAATATTCGGTAGAATATTCGTTTCATATTCGTTGAAATCGAATATTCGTCATTATTCTAGTTATCGCGATTAATATTCGATTTAAATAATCACGTATTGCGATTGTAACTTAAGGCTACTTTCCTATTGGTTTCATATCTAGAATTATAGCGAAGATGACGAATATGACAAATGTATTCGTCATATTCCTCAAAACGAAGTATTCTCCATCTTCGTTTTAGCTACCTATTCGTCAACTTCGCTAATTCTAGCAATCAAATAGGAGGGTTGACTATAGAGACAGCTGTGTTTAATTCGCTATGCGATTATATTACTTTGCTTTTTTTAAAAATAAATAGAATAATTATATTACTTGATAATTATTATAATTATTCTATTTATTAAAAAAAATAATAATAATATGATCGCATAGCGAATTAAACACAGCTGTCTCTATAGTCAATCTTCCTATTTGATTGCTAGAATTAGCGAAGTTGACGAATAGGTAGCTAAAACGAAGATGGAGAATACTTCGTTATCTTCGTTTTGAGGAATATGACGAATACATTCGTCATATTCGCTAATTCTACCAAGCCAACCATACATGGGAACGTCTCCATACTAAAATGTACTGTCGGATTTGAGAATTACATTGAAATCGCAATGCGATTAATATAACTTGAATTAATCGCATTGCGATTTCTACTTAGATCTGGTTTACTATGGTTGGCTTGGTAGAATTAGCGAATATGACGAATGTATTCGTCATATTCCTCAAAACGATGATAACGAAGTATTCTCCATCTTCGTTTTAGCAACCATAGTAAACCATGTCTGTTGAAATCGCAATGCGATTAATTCAAGTTATATTAATCGCATTGCGATTACAACTTAGCACTGCTATCTTACATATTAGGCTAGAATTAACGAATATGGAATATAGCAGCAGTGCTAAGTAGAAATCGCAATGCGATAACTTCAAGTTATATTAATCGCATTGCGATTTCAACTTCGAGCTGGGTTTATAATAGGTCAGCTTGCTAGAATTAACGAAGTTAACGAATATGGAATATAGCATTGCTAATTGAAATCGCAATGCGATTAATATAACTTAGAGTAATCGCATTGCGATTTCTACTTAGCACTGCTGCTATATTCCATATTCGTTAATTCTAGCCTAATATGTAAGATAGCAGTGCACTGCTAAGTTGTAACCGCAATGCGATTAATATAACTTGAATTAATCGCATTGTGATTTCAACGTAATTCTCAAATCCGACAGTACATTTTAGTATATGGAGACGTTCCCATAATGATGGGGACTCTCCATGAGCACAGAAGTCGGCAGAAGCGGCAACAGGCACTGACTGGAGCAGCCAGGAAGCCAGGAATCCTCAGGACAGGTAAGAACTACTTTTGGAAAGTGGGAAAGAAGAAAGTAAAACTAAAAAAAAAACAAAAAAAAAACGGCTGGAATGTGTCTGCTGACTGTGAGGTACAGGGTCAAAGTTTGCTCAATGATAAAGTATAGGGGCGAACGCGAACATCGCATATGTTCACCCGCCGTGGCGAATGCGAACAAGCTATGTTCGCCGGGAACCGTTCGCCTGCGAATAGTTCGGGACATCACTAATCAGCATGACTTCATGAGGGAACGGTCATGTTAAACCAATTTAATCAGTTTCTACGAGGAGGTAAGTTCTAGACTTGACCGTGGCGAATCAGTGGATGCTGTATATCTTGACTTTTCCAAAGCATTTGAGACTGTACCACATAAAAGGTTAGTATATAAAATGAGAATGCTTGAACTGGGAGAAAATGTGTGTAAGTGGGTAAGTAACTGGATCAGTGACGGAAAACAGAGGGTGGTTATTAATGGTACACACTCAGATTAGGTTACTGTCACTAGTGGGGTACCAAAGCCGTCAGTATTGAGCTCTATTCTCTTTTATTAATGATCTTGTAGAAGGCTTGCACAGTAAAATACCAGTTTTTGTAGATGACACTAAACTGTGTAAAATAATTAACCCCGAAGAGGACAATATACTGCTACAGATACAGTAGATCTGGTTATGTTGGAGGCTTGGGCAGAAAAGTGGCAGATGAGGTTTAACACTGACAAATGTAAGGTTATGCACATGGGAAGGAATAATACATGTCACCCGTACATACTAAATTGTAAAACACTGGGTAAAACTGACATGAAGAAAAAAAATAGGAATTTTAGTGAACAGCAAACTAAGCTGTATAAACCAGTGTCAGGCAGCTGCTGCCAATGCCAATAAGACAATAGGTTGCATCAAAAGGGGCATAGATGCCACATAGTCCTGCCACTTTAAAAATCACTAGTCAGACCACACATGGAGTACTGTGTACAATTCTGGGCTCCTGTGAACAAGGCAGAAATAGCAGAGCTGGAGAGGGTTCAGAGAAGGGCAACTGAAGTAATTATTGGAATGGGAGGACTGCAGTACCCAGACATATTAGGGTTATTCAGTTTATAAAAAAGACGACTTAGGTGAGATCAAATAATTATGTACAAATATATCAGGGGTCGGTACAGAGATCTCTCCCATCATCTATTTATCCTCAGGACTGGGACAAGTGAACATCCTCTGTCTAGAGGACAAAGGAGGTTTCTACACAAACATAGAAGAAGATTCGTTACGGTAAGAGCACTGAGACTATGGAACTCTCTGCCTGAGAAGGTGGTGATGGTGAAGTCATCAAAAGAGTTCAAGAGGGGCCACAGAAGCCGAGAACTGTACACAGCACTCCATGTGTGGTCTGACTAGTAATTTGTAACGCTGGGTTCACACTTGAGCGTATTTGATACGCGCATATTACGCCAGTTTTTTTTAAATAGGAAATGCGCATTGTACGCGCGTTCGTGTGATTGACCACTCTGGCGTCAATCACAATACGCGCGACAAAACGCCCCAAAGAAGCTCCTGTACTTCTTTGGGCGTAGGGCGTTTTACAGCGCGTTCGTATGCGCTGTAAAACGCTCAGGTGTGAACCCAGGGTAAAGTGGTAGGACTATGTTCTCATCATGTGCATCTATGCCTGTTTTGATGCAACCCATAATCTTAATGCCCTTGACAGTGGCTACCTGACACTGATTTCTACAGTTTAGTTTATGGTTAACTAAAATTTCTAAATCCTTTTCATATCAGTGTTATCCAGTATTTCACCATTTAGTATGTACGGGTGACTTGCATTATTCCTTCCCATGTGCATACCTTACATTTGTCAGTGTTAAACCTCATCTGCCACTTCTCTGCCCAAGCCTTCATCTATCTAGATCCATCTGTGGCAGTATACTGTCTTCTTCCATGTTAATTACTTTACACAGTTTAATATTGTCTAGAAAAATTAATATTTTACTGTACAATCCCTTTACAAGATCATTTTCCTCCATAATTTCTGTGCAGCAATCTTGATGTCTAAACAGTGATATTCTGGCCAGAAACTTTCATTCTGAATGGGGATGAGCGACTGCAGTAGTCATCATTCGGGATGAGCGAATTTTAAAAAAATTCGATTCGCCGGTTGCCAAATTTTTCGGGAAAAATTTGATTCGATCTGAATATATTTGTGGCGAATTATGTTAAAAAACAGCTATTTACTGGCTGCTGAGAGCCTTTATAGTGGTGTAGAACACTGTGCCTGGCAGTAACCCGCATAGGGAGTCTGCTTTGGTAGTAAAATAATACTGTGAGTCTGTATGAAATGCAGATGACAGGCGTCGCTCTTAGAATCACTGCATACTTCACTTATTTGGGCGTTCACTGGGCCAAAACTGACCAAATAACTCAAGTATCAACTCAGCCTTACAGGTAGATGTTAGTGTCAAGAAGAAGCGCGCTCCTTTTACACCCTCGTCAGCTGATCCACATAGATGTCTACAGAACATGTTCTAGTAAACGCTTATACAAGTAGAGCCCCTAATACAGGCCTTAAAGCTGCTACACAGACAGGATCCATTGTGCATCTCGTTTTTCCTTCCTTTTGACAGATCAGAAGAAGTGTCAAATAAATGATGATGTCAGCCAGGCCAAAAGCCAAAATAGTGGACCAATCATGAAGTGGGGAAGATGGGAACATCATGAGAAGTCCACAGAGTGGCCCTATGACATAGTGGTGAGGTGGAAGCAGCATGAGGAGACATGAGAGTGGCCCAATAAAAGAGTCTGTAGGTGGCGGCAGCAGCAGCATTAGGAGAAGGCCACCGAGTGGCACAATGACAGAGTCTAGGGGTGGCGATAGTATGAGGAGGCCACTAAGTGGCACGCTGACTTAGTCTGAAGGTGGCAGCAGCATGAGGAGACCACAGAGCGGCACATTGACAGAGTCTGGAGGTGGCAGCAGCATGATAAGACAACAGAGCGGCACAATGACATAGTCTGGAGGTGTCAGCAGCATGAGGAGACCTCAGAGTGGCACAATGAACGAGTCTGGAGGTGGCAGCAGCATGAGGAGACCACAGAGTGGCTCAATGACAAAGTGTGGAGGTGGCGGCAGCATCAGGAGGCCACAGAGGTGGGTGGCAATACCAGTACCCGCTGAAGATGGTGGGTGAAAGAAGAAGCACTTGGCATCAGATGTTTGGCATTAGATGGGTAACAGCATCAGAATAGCAGATAGCCAGAAGAAACCGGTCTCTCTTGTCAAATTGTTGGTTTGGCACCATCGATGATCTAGTCTGATGCATCAGGCATTGGTGTGTGGAAATCCTGGCTTATCCACGCCTGATTCATCTTGATGCAGTGCCCCACTATGTGCTATATATGGGCACTTTAAACTGTTACTAAACGTCATATAAAATGGATTGGGGTGTAATTCCCTTTAACAGGCCGGCAGTGTCATTTACCTTTATTCGCTCCTAGGTGGTGCTGGCACCACTTATATATATATAGCTGGGGGATGGGGGGTTGTAAAGTTGGTGTGTTCTATGATAATGAAGAGATGAGAAAGTTAAGGGAGGAGGTGGAAATTTGTATTTCCACCGAAATTTCCACCGAAATAATGAAAAAAATATTTTTTCAGCGCTTAACGCAGAATACAAGATTTTTTTCCACCGAGATAAATCAAAAAAGATTTTACCACATATAAGTGCAGTGCTTAATGCAGAATACAAGATTTTTTTCCACAAAAATAATTCAAAAACTATTTTACCGCATATAAGTGCAGCGCTGAATGCCAAATATCTTTTTCTACTGATATTCGCCACTAAAGGCTTTACCACTCATAATTGGAACAGTAAACGCCGAGTATATTTTTCTTTTTCCACATATATACGCCACTAGGTGATTTTCAAAAGAGGGTTATAGGTAGAGATGAGCGAACACCTGGATGTTCCGGTTCGAGAAGTTCGGCAGAACTTCCCGAAAATGATCGGATAGGGAAATGAATTAAAATAAAATAAATAAAAATTAACCAATATCAATTGGAGAGAAGTCCCATAGCAGAGAATCATGCGTCATATCACCCACCACTGGAGAAGGCCACTTTCAGTTATTTAGGCCCCAGCACCCAGATAGAGGAGAGAGGTCCCATAGCAAGTAATAAGGCGTCATATCACCCACCACTGGAGAAGGCCACTTCCAGATATTTAGGCCCCAGCACCCAGACAGAGGAGAGAGGTCCCACAGCAAGGAATAAGGCGACATATCACCCACCACTGGAGAAGGCCACTTCCAGATATTTAGGCCCCAGCACCCAGACAGAGGAGAGAGGTCCCACAGCAAGGAATAAGGCATCATATCACCCACCACTGGAGAAGGCCACTTCCAGATATTTAACCCATGGCACCCAGACAGAGGAGAGAGGTCAGAGGTTCAGGCTTCATGTCACCCACCATTGTAACAGGCCACTTTCAGTTATTTAGGCCCCGGCGCCCAGATCGAGGAGAGGTTCATTCAACTTTGGGTTGCACCGCAAGATCATGGTAAAGTTAAAAAAATGAGGATTCAATGAAGTGCCCCGAAGTACAAGAATACATGGTTGAGGGGGAGGCAGTTATAAATGTCTATTCTGCACAAGGGAGGGACAGGTCCTGTGGGATCCATGCCTGGTTCATTTTTATAAACGTCAGCTTGTCCACGTTGGCTGTGGACAGGCGGCTGCGTTTGTCAGTAATGACGCCCCCTGCCGTGCTGAATACACGTTCAGACAAAAAACTGGCCGCCGGGCAGGCCAGCACCTCCAAGGTATAAAATGCTAACTCTGGCCACGTGGACAATTTGAACACCCAGAAGTTGAATGGGGCCGAACCATCAGTCAGTACGTGGAGGGGTGTGCAGACATACTGTTCAACCATGTTAGTGAAATGCTGCCTCCTGCTAACACGTTCCGTATCAGGTGGTGGTGCAGTTACCTGTGGCGTGGAGACAAAACTTTTCCACATTTCTGCCATGCTAACCCTGCCCTCAGAGAAGCTGGCCGTGACACAGCTGCGTTGGCAACCTCTTGCTCCTCCTCTGCCTTCGCCTTGGGCTTCCACCTGTTCCCCTGTGACATTTGGGAATGCTCTCAGGAGCGCGTCTACCAGCGTGCGCTTGTACTCTCGCATCTTCCTATCACGCTCCAGTGCAGGAAGTAAGGTGGGCACATTGTCTTTGTATCGGGGATCTAGCAGGGTGGCAACCCAGAAGTCCACACACGTTAAAATGTGGGCAACTCTGCTGTCGTTGTGCAGGCACTGCAGCATGTAGTCGCTCATGTGTGCCAGGCTCCCCAGAGGTAAGGACAAGCTGTCCTCTGTGGGTGGCGTATCGTCATCGTCCTCCTATCCCCCCAGCCACGCACCAGTGATGGGCCTGAGCTGTCTCGGGTGCCACCCCGCTGTGAACCTGCTTCATCCTCCTCCACCTCCTCCTCATCCTCCTCGTCCTCCAGTAGTGAGCCCTGGCTGGCCACATTTGTACCTGGCCTCTGCTGTTGCAAAAAAACCTCCCTCTGAGCCACTTCTAACAGACTGGCCTGAAAGTGCTAAAAATGACCCCTCATCCTCCTCCTCCTCCTTCTGGGCCACCTCCTCTTCCATCATCGCCCTAAGCGTTTTCTCAAGGAGACATAGAAGTGGTATTGTAACGCTGATAACGGTGTCATCTCCACTGGCCATGTTGGTGGAGTACTCTAAACAGCGCAACAGGGCACACAGGTCTCGCATGGAGGCCCAATTATTGGTGGTGAAGTGGTGCTGTTCCGCAGAGCGACTGACGCGTGCGTGCTGCAGCTGAAACTCCACTATGGCCTGCTGCTGCTCGCACAGTCTCTCCAGCATGTGCAAGGTGGAGTTCCACCTAGTGGGCACGTCGCATATGAGGTGGTGAGCGGGAAGACCGAAGTTACGCTGTAGCGCAGACAGGTGAGCAGCAGCAGAATGTGAACGCCGGAAGCGCGCACAGACGGCCTGCACTTTATGCAGCAGCTCTGGCATGTCGGGGTAGTTGTGAATGAACTTCTGCACCACCAAATTCAGCACATGTGCCAGGCAAGGGATGTGTGTCAAACCGGCTAGTCCCAGAGCTGTGACGAGATTTCGCCCATTATCGCACACCACCAGGCCGGGCTTGAGGCCCACCGGCAGAAGCCACTCATCGGTCTGTTGTTCAATACCCCGCCACAACTCCTGCGCGGTGTGGGGCCTTTCCCCCAAACATATGAGTTTCAGAATGGCCTGCTGACGTTTACCCCGGGCTGTGCTGAAGTTGGTGGTGAAGGTGTGTGGCTGACTGGATGAGCTGGTGAAAGCAGAGGAGGAGGAAGCCGAGTAGGAGGAGGAGGCTACAGGAGGCAAAGAATTATGCCCTGCGATCCTTGGCCGCCACTACATTTACCCAGTGTGCAGTTAGGGAGATATAGCGTCCCTGGCCGTGCTTACTGGTCCATGTATCTGTGGTTAGGTGGACCTTGCCACAGATGGCGTTGCGCAGTGCACACTTGATTTTATCGGATACTTGGTTGTGCAGGGAAGGCACGGCTGTCTTGGAGAAGTAGTGGCGGCTGGGAACAACATACTGTGGGACAGCCATGGACATCAGCTGTTTGAAGCTGTCTGTGTCCACCAGCCTGAATGACAGCATTTCAAAAGCCAGTAGTTTAGAAATGCTTGCATTCAGGCCCAGGGCTCGAGGGTGGCTAGGTGGGAATTTACGCTTTCTCTCCAAGGTTTGTGAGATGGAGAGCTGAACGCTGCCGTGTGACATGGTGGAGATGCTTGGTGACGCAGGTGGTGGTGTCGGTGGCACATCCTCTGTTTGGTGGGCGGCAGGTGCCAACGTTCCTGCCGAGGCGGAGGAAGAGGCTGAGGCAGCAGCAGAAGAGGGAGCAGGGGGAGCCAGAGTGAGTTCCTTGCTTTTAAGGTGTTTACTCCACTGCAGTTCATGCTTTGCATGTAGATGCCTGGTCATGCAGGTTGTGCTAAGGTTCAGAACGTTAATGCCTCACTTCAGGCTCTGATGGCACAGCGTGCAAACCACTCGGGTATTGTCGTCAGCACATTGTTTAAAGAAGTGCCATGCCAGGGCAGGCGAACTCTCTTGGAGGTGGCTGTTCTGCTTTTGCCCCCTACTCCCTCTTTTGCTACGCTGTTGGCTCGGTCTCACCACTGCCTCTTCCTCTGAACTATGAAAGTCAGTGGCACGACCTTCATTCCAGGTGGGGTCTAGGACCTCATCGTCCCCTGCATCGTCTTCCACACAGTCTTCCTTCCTGACCTCCTGTTCGGTCTGCAAACTGCAGAAAGACCAGCAGTTGGCACCTGTGTTTCGTCATCATCAGAGACGTGCGGAGTCCGATGAGGTATACGCTTTCAACAGAAATAACTGCAACAGTGCAGTGCGTATATATTTTTCTTTTTTTTACTGTAATATGCCCCTATACGCTTTCACCAGAAATAACTGCAGAACTGACCATAGAATATATTTTTCTTGTTGGACTGAAATACACCCTTATACGCTTTCACCAGAAATAACTGCAACAGTGCAGTGCTGATATATATTTTTCTTTTTACTGAAATACATCCCTATACGCTTTGACCAGAAATAACTGCAGAAGTGACCAGAGAATACATTTTTCTTGTTGGACTGAAATACGCCCCTATACGCTTTCGCCAGATATAACTGCAGCAGTGCAGCGCATATATATTTTTCTTGTTGCACTGAAATACACCCCTATACGCTTTCACCTGAAATAACTGCAACAGTGCAGTGCGTACATATTTTTCTTGTTTTACTGAAATATGCCCCCATACGCTTTCACCAGAAATAACTGCAAAAGTGCAGTGCATATATATTTTTCTTGTTGCACTGAAAGACGCCCCTATAAGCTTTCACCATATATAACTGCAACAGTGCAGTGAGTATATATTTTTCTTGCTGTACTAAAATACGCCCCTATACACTTTCACCTGAAATAACTGCAACAGTGCAGGGCGTATATATTTTTCTTGTTGTACTGAAATACGCTCCTATACACTTTCAACAGAAATAACTGCAGAAGTGAACTGAGAATATATTTTCCTGTAGTACTGAATAAGATACTAAGATATAAGCCAATAAAGGATTTTCAACATAACACTTGCAGCCCAATCACAAAAAGCTGGAATGACAGAGCTGTATAATGACTATTTGGATCTCCAAATTATTTTTCCCTTTGCCTTCTGACGTCTCTCCCTCCACTAAGATGCTGTGAAATGATTCCTCCCTATCCTTTTCCTAAACTTATAAATAGTTTTTTCTGTCTTTTTTTTCCACAATCATTTTTTCACTTGCTGTCCCTAGCGCCTTCACACATTTCTCCCTGCACTCTTAGGCCTCATGCACACAGCCGATGTTCGGGTCCGGGTCCTAGCCGCATATTTCGAGGCTTGGCCGCTAACCCATTCACTTCAATTGGGCCGCAAAAGATGCCGACAGCACTCCGTGTGCTGTCCGCATCCGTTGCTCCGTTCCGTGCCCCCGCAAAAAAAAATGGCATGTCCTATTCTTGTCCGTTTTGCGGACAAGAATAGGCATTTCTATAATGGGCCGCATTCCGTTCCGCAAATTGCGGAACGGAACACGGAGCAGCTTCCGTGTTTTGCGGATCCGCGGTTTGCAGACCGCAAAACACCAATGGTCGTGTGCATGTAGCCTTAATGCTAGAAAATGTCTGACTGTAAGATGGCCGCCGTATTTATAGGGCTGTGACATCACAGGACTGGCTGCTCATTGGCTGCATGCAGGCATGTCAATCTGGGTGATCCCGCCTTCCCAGAGTTCCTTGCCCCATGTCCTCAGTCCTCATACATGTAGCCGCCATTTTAGAAAGATTGCGATTCATTACCACATAGCGCAAGGAAATTCGCATTCATTGCCAATCAAATTTTTCCTGAAATTCTAAATGAATTCCACTTCGATTTACTCATCTCTAGTCATCATCCATCCCCAAACAGAGGAGATGAATGCTGCATATAAATGCAGCTTTATCTGCACTCATGATCAGACAATATTGGGAACTTTGCTTTATTCACGATAATTGCCTGAAGAATCATCTTGTGCAAAAGGACAATTTTTTATCCACAAACTTAAATAGAGCAAATAATTTATATCAATGAGTCCGATCTAGAATGTTTGTGTTAGCTCTCTGAACTATTCTGTGACAATGAGTAGTGTTGGGCGCCAATATTTGAATCGTGAATTTTAATCGCAAATATATCCACTTCGAGAATTTGCGAAGTTTTAGAATCAAGTGCTATATATTCATATTCGCGAATATTATAGATTTTTTGTCATCTGAACCCATGATCCCTCCCTGCTTCTTGCTTGTGGGCCAATGAGAAGGCTGCAATATATTTGTCTGAGATTAGCAACATCCCTAGCAACCAATAGGAAAGTTGCCTTACAATATAAGAACCTCCCCAGCAGCCATTTCTGCATTTTTTTGCAGTTCTGAGTGAGACAGCTGTGCTTTGCTGTATTATTACATTAGATAGTTAGTTAGCTTATATATATAATACAGATAGTTAGTGGGAGATAGTCAGTGTAGGTTGGATAGCGATATATTGTAGCGGATAGGTTCCTGTGCAGGGTGTTAGGTAGTGTGATAGGTTCTGCTGTCCATACATACATGCTACAGACATAGTGCTGTGATGTCACAAGTTCACAACAATACTAAGTGCAACAATCAGTAATATGTAGTCAGACCTGCTAAAATGTGAAGTTGAACCTATTGCGCCAAAATATGCGCATCATTAATTGCCGATTTGAGCAATGGCGAAAATATTGGAGCACTCTATCTGCATGTAAAGCTACTGTAATGTTCTGCCGTGCCAACCATTTTCTCCAGTCTCATGAAACTTCTAGCAACTTGAAAAATGTAGAAAAAGTGACCCACACCTGTTTTACATGCACAATACGCACATATTACATTGAAGATTTTCGCAATCAATAAAATAATGACGAATTCTCGAATTTGTGAATTTATGATTTATGATTCCACTGAACCAGTGGACAAAGACATTGATGTAATAAATTATACCAGACCAATGCACTTAACCTGGCATTACCTAACCTAAAAAGTCACATCACTTGTGTGTTGCACCAGTATAAAACAACTGATGTATGTGCACCTACCCTTACATTTATCTTTACAATACAGTAATTGATCCCTGTATACATTTTGTTCTTGTAGACTTTTCCTAACTATTTATATTCCAGTCCTAATAAGCAGACTGTCTTGCTCTGTTGGGCAATGCTGTTTAAGCGGAAGCTATGCAGTCTCAATTGGTAACCATGACATTTTACTGTGTGACAACTGCTTGACAGGTCAATGCTATGCCTTAAGTGGGGCCATAACATCTCATAACATCTCATTGGCTATTCTTCTGTCTGTGTCATGCCTGATATAGATAGCGTCCTAGCACTGGATCCGTGGTAATGATAATTGGATGACCATGTGCTGCTCCTTGATCCTATTGATCTCATTTAATTCCAGAGTCTTGGTTCATGTTCACAGCAATAAGAGCAGCCATACACATTTAATAGCTGTCGACTGAACAATCGGTTGACCGACAGCTATCTCTCAAGATTCGTGTATGTTTTTTTAATTGGGAGAGAGGAGACAGCCATCTGGCAGCAGCTTATCTCTCAGGAGAACAAAAGAATCAGGTAAAAATACTCACCTTGAGGCATTCATCTCTCCCCATATATAATCCTCCAGTCAGGAGCTCCCCACACACATTAGACTATAGACTAAATTCTCCACAAATAGCATATGATATCCTTTCAAGTACTATGGAGGCTTGGCCTGTGGCCTGTGAGGGGAGGGCTCAGGGCAGAAATATCTACTAAACCACATGTATTTGTCCAATACCGGCTATAATGTACCTTTATCCCTAAGGCTCCTTGCCATGAATGGCGATTTTAAAAAGCAACATGTACCGGCTAAGCTTTTCTGATGACGCAGGATTTTAGATAGTGAGGGTGATCACTATCAGGGGCGTAGCTATAGGGGAAGCAGGGGAAGCGGCTCCTCTGGGGCTCAAACTCCGAAGGGGCCCACCCAGGAGGAGGACTAAAAGATTTTATTGTGAGGTCCCCTCAACAGTATTATACTATGACATTATATACAGTGACACTGTACGAAACGGATGGAGCCCAGTCATTTCTAGTTACGCCACTGATCACTAGAAAGTCTTTTTGGGGGCTGGTAAACAGATATAGCAGTAATGTGATACTTTTGGGGTCATGAATTAAGGGGTCTGGTTGTTCATTCCCTTAGGATCTTGCACGATCCTTTGTGCCTCATCTCACTTGTACCAGCTGTGTCTGTGAATGTTATTTTATCCTTTAATAGAATAAAAATGTAAATTTAGACAGTACTTCATTGTTGACTTAAACTTGAGATTTCTAGGCTCACCACAACTTACGCAGTTATTTGATTTGATATTTGCCAGCTCCAAGCCTATGTTGCCACTGGGTATACAGCTGAAAATCCAGCATTGTCTGCATATGCAGATGCAGTTTATTCCTTTATAGCATCTCTGGCTCCACAGTTTATAAGCTTAATTTGGTATAATGCTGTATCTTGAGGCAGCAACGTAGCATTCCACACAGTTTTTATGATGCTGACATAGTAACTATGTTTGCGGGAAGCAGTCAGTACTGCAGGAAGTATAACTACATTTTAAATCACAGACTTCACATCCAGACCTCTTTGCTTCCATTTCATCACTCAAACAGTTGTTTCTTTTTCTAAAGCCAAAAACTGCAGCATGAGCAGGGGGAGTACCAGCCTATCTATTTCTACTAAACTCCTTAAGAGTTATTATGCCCCCCCCCCCCCCCCCACAGCCAGAACCATGCTACTCTTGCTAAGAAAGCTATAAAATTGAGGCATTAAAGCATTAAAGAACTGCTGATATCATGCAAAACGGCACAGCTACATTGCATATGCTGGCTTATAATGAACTGGCAAAAAAGAAATGTAAAATAGTTATCTCAAGTACATAAGAGATATAACCCTTTATATCATTTTCCTAAAAACCAGCATCAGAACTGCTTTTTTCAAAAGTTATTAGCCTACCATGGCGCCCTGTGGCAAATCAGTTTGACATTCAGTTGCTGTAGATTACCTCCTGCCTAGGAGACTTGTTATGTAGGACGTATGAAGCCTCATTGGTAAGAACAAGGATTGTGGTTAGAGTCATATGATCTCCTGATGCCAGGACACATCTCACTGCCCTAAGGCATGATGAGACAGCAGACACATGACAAACCAGAGAGTAGGTTTCATGCATGGAGGATAAGAGAAAACTGCAAATGAGGTAAATTTGAAAAAAAAAAAAAAATCCAAAGAGGAATGGATACTGGAGTCACTGATAAAAAAAAACGTTAGAGTAAAAAGTAAAAAGTTGTTTATTGCACAACCCCTTTAATATAGACATACATCTCTAGGCCAATAAACACATACTGTGATCCCATACCAGTCAGTTGTAGTCAGCATTAAGTGTATATCTGTTGTGAGCCCAGGTTAGCAGTAAGAAAGCAGCTGTGTAGACCATGAAGTAAGCACTGTAGGTACATCACCATAGGAATATCACTCAAGTGTGAAGATCAGTGGAGGTTTGTACCGTGGAAACCAAGGGGCCCCCTTCTGGCCACAACCAGTTGGCTGAAAAAACAAAAAACAAACCAGAGGTGGAGATACTGAATGTACAGCATGTTCAGCTACACAAGTGTCTAAGGGGAGGGAGACGGACATTCCAACCTTTACAGCAGCAGTTGAAGAGCTCGGACTGCAATACTAAGCAGAGAGTGGGGCTTAGTGTTGCATTGGAGCTGAGATTAGTGGTGGGACGGGGCTTCATATATAATTTTGCCTGGAGTCTGCCTGGAGTCTTAGCAGTGCCTAATCCACCCATGGTAAAAATGTATAGCAATACTAGGTAATTAGTGATGGCCTTGCGGTTCGCCGGCGCCATATTCTTTTGCATTGTGCCAAACCTTGACCTATGACACATCCATCAGGTGGGGCAGGACAGCCAAATAAGACGTTTCAGCACATGGACACATCCCCACCCTATAAATGAACCAGAGCTGGCAGCCATTTTACATTCTGTGTTTTGCCAGTGTAGGGAGAGGTTGCTTTGTGGAGCAGGGACAGCAGGGACAGACTGTTAGGCCCCTTTCACATGGGGGTTATTTCCGTGCGGGTGCAATGCGTGATGTGATCCTGACCCATTCATTTCTATGGGGCTGTGTATATGAGCAGTGATTTTCATGCATCACGCCTGCGTTGCATAAAATTCGCAGCATGCTCTATATTGTGCGTTTTTCACGCAACGCAGGCCCCATAGAAGTGAATGGGGCTGCGGGAAAATCGCAAGCATCAGCAATCAAGTGCGGAAGCAGTGCGATTTTCCCACAAGGTTTCTAAGAGACGGGACCTGATCTTTATTATTTTCACTTATAACATGGTTATAAGGGAAAATAATAGCATTCTCAGTAAAATGTGAATTAAGGGGTTAAAAATAAAAAAATATAGCATTCTCATTAAAATGTGGATTAAGGGGTTAAAAATAAAAAAAAATTAACTCACCTTATCCACTTGATCGCGTAGTTGCCGATCTCTTCTCTCTTCTTCAAGCATTAGCTGCCAGCTAAAGGACCTGTAGTGACGTCACATCACATGGTCCAATCACATGGTCCATCACCAAGGTGATGGACCATGTGATTGGACCATGTGATGAGCTCAGTGACGTCATCACAGGTCCTTTGGCTGGCAGCTAATGATTAAACAAGAGATCGCAACTACGCGATCAAGTGGATAAGGTGAGTTAATTTTTTTATTTTTAACCCCTCCGTCCACATTTTACTAAGCATTCTGCATTGAGAATGTTATTATTTTCCCTTATAACCATGTTATAAGGGAAATAATAAAATCTAAAGAATACTCAACCCAAACCCGAACTTCAGTGAGGAAGTCCGGGTTCGGGTCTGGCTACCAAACATGCCGATTTTTCCTACGCGCGTGCAAAACAGCCTTAGGGACATCAAACGCTAGCTAATAGGGCCACAAAAGACCTTTTAAGGATTAATATAGGTGTGATATCGATAGGTGTGATATACTGAGGGGTGTGATATACTTATAATATACTTTCTAACATAGAAAGTATATAGTGCATTTGTATTGTGCTGCAGTTGTGTGCAGTTCTGCTGTGATACCGCAGGGATATAGAGGGACAAGCACTATTGGAACAACTATTTGCTAACTGGTGTGATATACCTGTCGCCCCCAAAAAACTGATTCAGGGGTGTGATATACCTGCTTCCACAAAATACTGATTGAGGGATGCGATATACCTACTTCCACCAAATATTGATTGAGGCCTGCAATATACCTGCTTCCACAAAATACTGATAGAGGGGTGCAATATAACTGCTTCCACCAAATATTAATTAAGGGGTTCTATATACTTTCTTCCAAAAAATACTGATTGAGGGGTGCGATATACGTGCTTCCGCCAAATATTGATTAAGGGGTTCTATATACTTGCTTCCACAAAATACTGATTGAGGCCTGCAAGATACCTGCTTCCACAAAATACTGATTAAGGGGATTGATATACCCGCTTCCACCAAATATTGATTGAGGCCTGCGATACACCTGCTTCCACAAAATACTGATTAAGGGGATTGATATGCCTACTTCCACCAAATATTGATTGAGGCCTGTGATACACCTGCTTCCACAAAATACTGATTAAAGGGTTTGATAAGCCTGCTTCCAACAAATCAGGGGTGTAGCTAGAAATCACTGGGCCCCATAGCAAAAAAAATGTATGGCCCCCCCATCCTCCCGGATCTCCCACCCCCACATACTTCTCGGACCTCCCACCCAAACACCCCTCCAGGACCTCCCACCCCATTCCGTGTGTGGGAACAGGGAGCTGGGACGTGTGCGGTAACGAGGCGACCAGGGGTGAAGTGTGTGTGAATAGCGGCACTTGTGTACGCTGCGTTATCACTGTGCACTGGAATGTATTGTTCACCTTTATAACTGTGTGCACATGTGTGCGTTTAAAGGGACACTGACAGGCCGATTCATCATATAAAGTGTTTTATATGACCCTATTGGTCTTAATCTGCTTTATCCAATAATACTATTATCCCCCCTGTCTACCTTTCCAATGCTTTTAAAAAGCATTTTTCTTGATATGCAAATTACCTGAGTTTGTGCCCAAGGGGCTGTCGTTTTTCAAGCTTTGCGCCCAGCCGCGCCCCAACTGCCGTCTCCTAGGGCCGCCCAGCTTATTAGTATTCACGGACGTTGTGCGCCTGCGCTAGATACGGTCCCCGGCAGGCACAGGAGGAGTAACTGAAGCTGCGGCCAACCACTCTATGTGGCGCAGGCGCACTCCGTTACTGGAGCTGGAGGGTGCCGGGGACTGTATCCAGCGCAGGCGCACAAGGTTCATGTGAGGCTGATGTCAGCAATATAGTATTGCGCATGCGCTGGATTTCGCTGCATCAGGAGCATGACAAGCCACCCAGTGGCTGGGTGTGGAGGTTGACAGCAGACTTTTACCTCAGGCAGCGGTTACATAGGTGACATGTTCCTGGCCGTTACTGTTTTCACCTCACCTCCTGTACATGGCCGGAATTATTCTGGACGTGGCCCCTTTGACTTATTAAAGGCATTGACCTAAAGGTAGAGCACCAGTATACTTATGGAACTGGGCCAGATAAACTCACCTGCAGTGTCTTTACTTCCCAAGCCGTTCAAGTAGAGGATGGGTAGTAGCATCTTGAGTAGGAGGTCCACTTTATCCTGGTGAGTGGCACAACTAGTGTGCAGCTCCTGCCTGTCCCTGAGGGTGCCAGACTCCTGCAGAACGTTCCATCACTGACAGACTCCACCAGGTTTTGGTGGCACTGCTGGAGTAACTCCCGTGCTTGGGCTCCATCCTGAAGCCTGAGAAAAACCGACTTGTCAGAAGCACCCTCTTCCTGTCTAAGGCTGTGGGCTTTTCTCGGAGGAGTTATAGGCCCAGCAGGAAGCTCCAGCTTGCAGTCTGCATAGGAGCTGAGCACAATCCTGCCCCCATGCACCCTCTGTCCCTCTGCCTGCACCAAGCAACAGCAGCAGCCATATTGCTGAACTGGGGAGGGCTGCGAGGCTGCATGCTGTGCCTCACCCTCACAACCTTATCACTGCTTCTCCCCCTCCTTCCCAGTCAGCAACGGCAATCAGAAGAAACAGCTCCCTGCCTCCCTCCTTCTCTGACAAACATGCTGGAGGCAGGGTGAGCTGGTGAGCGGTCGCTGAGCAAACATAGGAGCTGAGCACAATAAATACTACGCGGCCGCACACCCGTACAGCCTAGAGGGAAGGGAACACTGTACTCCACATGAATTTAAAAAAAATAAAAATACTCAGCCGGCGGCCCGGGCCCCCAGTGGTGTAGGGCCCCATAGCCATTGCTATGGCTGCTATGGCGATCCCTACACCACTGCAACAAATACTAATTGAGGCCTGTGATACACCTGATTTCACAAAATACTGATTAAGGGGTTTGAGAGACCTGCTTCCACCAAATACTGATTGACGCCTGCGATATATCAGCTCCTACAAAATACTGATTGAGGCCTGTGATACACCTGCTTCCACAAAATACTGATTAAAGGGTTTGATAAGCCTGCTTCCAACAAATCAGGGGTGTAGCTAGAAATCACTGGGCCCCATAGCAAAAAAAATGTATGGCCCCCCCATCCTCCCGGATCTCCCACCCCCACATACTTCTCGGACCTCCCACCCAAACACCCCTCCAGGACCTCCCACCCCACTCCGTGTGTGGGAACAGGGAGCTGGGACGTGTGCGGTAACGAGGCGACCAGGGGTGAAGTGTGTGTGAATAGCGGCACGTTTAGTACTCTGCGTTATCACTGTGCACTGGAATGTATTGTTCACCTTTTTAACTGTGTGCACATGTGTGCGTTTAAAGGGACACTGACAGGCCGATTCATCATATAAAGTGTTTTATATGACCCTATTGGTCTTAATCTGCTTTATCCAATTATACTATTATCCCCCCTGTCTACCTTTCCAATGCTTTTAAAAAGCATTTTTCTTGATATGCAAATTACCTGAGTTTGTGCCCAAGGGGCTGTCGTTTTTCAAGCTTTGCGCCCAGCCGCGCCCCAACTGCCGTCTCCTAGGGCCGCCCAGCTTATTAGTATTCACGGACGTTGTGCGCCTGCGCTAGATACGGTCCCCGGCAGGCACAGGAGGAGTAACTGAAGCTGCGGCCAACCACTCTATGTGGCGCAGGCGCACTCCGTTACTGGAGCTGGAGGGTGCCGGGGACTGTATCCAGCGCAGGCGCACAAGGTTCATGTGAGGCTGATGTCAGCAATATAGTATTGCGCATGCGCTGGATTTCGCTGCATCAGGAGCATGACAAGCCACCCAGTGGCTGGGTGTGGAGGTTGACAGCAGACTTTTACCTCAGGCAGCGGTTACATAGGTGACATGTTCCTGGCCGTTACTGTTTTCACCTCACCTCCTGTACATGGCCGGAATTATTCTGGACGTGGCCCCTTTGACTTATTAAAGGCATTGACCTAAAGGTAGAGCACCAGTATACTTATGGAACTGGGCCAGATAAACTCACCTGCAGTGTCTTTACTTCCCAAGCCGTTCAAGTAGAGGATGGGTAGTAGCATCTTGAGTAGAAGGTCCACTTTATCCTGGTGAGTGGCACAACTAGTGTGCAGCTCCTGCCTGTCCCTGAGGGTGCCAGACTCCTGCAGAACGTTCCATCACTGACAGACTCCACCAGGTTTTGGTGGCACTGCTGGAGTAACTCCCCGTGCTTGGGCTCCATCCTGAAGCCTGAGAAAAACCGACTTGTCAGAAGCACCCTCTTCCTGTCTAAGGCTGTGGGCTTTTCTCGGAGGAGTTATAGGCCCAGCAGGAAGCTCCAGCTTGCAGTCTGCATAGGAGCTGAGCACAATCCTGCCCCCATGCACCCTCTGTCCCTCTGCCTGCACCAAGCAACAGCAGCAGCCATATTGCTGAACTGGGGAGGGCTGCGAGGCTGCATGCTGTGCCTCACCCTCACAACCTTATCACTGCTTCTCCCCCTCCTTCCCAGTCAGCAACGGCAATCAGAAGAAACAGCTCCCTGCCTCCCTCCTTCTCTGACAAACATGCTGGAGGCAGGGTGAGCTGGTGAGCGGTCGCTGAGCAAACATAGGAGCTGAGCACAATAAATACTACGCGGCCGCACACCCGTACAGCCTAGAGGGAAGGGAACACTGTACTCCACATGAATTTAAAAAAAATAAAAATACTCAGCCGGCGGACCGGGCCCCCAGTGGTGTAGGGCCCCATAGCCATTGCTATGGCTGCTATGGCGATCCCTACACCACTGCAACAAATACTAATTGAGGCCTGTGATACACCTGATTTCACAAAATACTGATTAAGGGGTTTGAGAGACCTGCTTCCACCAAATACTGATTGACGCCTGCGATATATCAGCTCCTACAAAATACTGATTGACGCCTGCGATATACCAGCTTCCACAAAATACTAATTAGGGGAATTGATATACCTGCTTCCACAAAATGTTGATTGAGGCCTGCGAGATACCTGCTTTTACAAAATACTGATTAAGGGGTTTGATATACCTGCTTCTACCAAATACTGAATGAGTCTTGCGATATACCTGCTTCCACAAAATACTGATTAAGGAGATTGATATACCTGCTTCCACCAAATATTATATACTTTATATATATAATATACCTCCAGCCACATAATCATTTGTTCTTTTCTATCCGGTGAATGCCTTATGTTTGGGGCCTATACTCCACTGGCCTACAGTAAAATTGTTATCCACTGACCGCCTAATATACCTCCAGCCACATAATCACTTGTTCTTTTCTGTCCAGTGAATGCATAATTTTTGGGGCCTGTACTCCACCTTCCCACAGTAAAATTGTTATCCACTGACCGCCTAATATACCTCCAGCCTCATAATCACTTGTTCTTTTCTGTCCGGTGAATGCCTAATGTTTGGGGCCTGTACCCCACTGGCCTACAGTAAAATTGTTATCCACTGACGGGCCTGTACTCCACTGGAAAAAAATCACAGAATGAAGTAGCCTAAATGGGAGGAATCAGCAGATCTATTTCTCACTTTCCATTCTGTAGAAAGTCCATTATTTGTAGACACAACAGATATTTCTGCTGATAACGTTAGTGCAGCGATCTACATTCAGAACCATAGTGTTATATGCCTGACATAGATCTCATTACTGACAGCATTCACTACCTGCACTCTCTTCTGAATACAGTATTTGTGTGCAGTCCGCACAGTGCAAAAGAAAAAGGGTGATCAGTCAGCACATCCCAATGCGCAGGTGCACGTTGCTATGGCTGAAAACACAAGGTAAAACATACAATGAAACAGCACTCTGCAAACCAAATATGGTACAAGAAAGCATTATAATGGTAATGCTATGCTTATTTTGTAAATGAGATGCTTGGCAAATAAATTTTGTACAAAATTATTTGGGCCCGTCTGCCACACGTCAAGGCGATCTCTGTAAGATGGGAACCTAACACTAAATTCTACCTGTTATGTGCCATGACGGCTACCATAAAATTGAGGGAGTGTAGGTTCCACATGCATGCTGGGCCCACCTTAATTTTTGTTATTTTTGGTGCCAAAATGGCCTCCATTGAATCCAGGGAATGCAGGTACCAACATGCATGCTGAGCCCACTCCACACCTCCCCTGGGGCCAGATGGCTACCAACGAATGCAATGAGAGTCCACCCTCTACCTTTCCTGGCGTCACAGGCCTCCAGTGAGTGAGGGAGAGCAGGCTAAGCTTTATACTCACATTAATTAAAATCAGACTATGGAGCAGTCCACACAGTGAGCGGTCACTTTTCCCACACAGATTAGTACAGTGTGTGATACTATCTGCTGAGCTGTGTATCTAATCTTATGTTGTACGATACTGTCTGCTAAACTGTGCAATTAATCCTATCCTGTGTGATACTGTCTGCTGAGCGTGTATCTAATATTCTATCCTGTGGGATACTATCTGCTGAGCTGTGTATCTAATCCTAGCCTGTGTGATACTGTCTGCTGAGCTGTATATCTAATCATATCCTGTCTGCTGAGCTGTGTACCTAGAAGTTGACTTTTAACTTTATTTTTTCAATCCCTGTTGGCTGAGTGGGAGGGGGCATGGCCTAACTGGATTGGGGCATGTCCTTTTGAACATCTCATTCTAAGATAGCAGCTCTGTCCTCTCTGAGTGTGATCTTCAAAAAGAAAGTCACTGTCCCTCCCACCTCTGCAGCTGACAGAAGTTGATTTTTAACTTCACTTTGTCAATACTCATTGGCTGAAGAGGGGGAGGGTGTGTTATAAATGTATCGGGGGTGTGGCTTAGCGGACCTAAAAGTTGATTTTTAACTTTATTTTTTCAATTCCTGTTCGCTAAGTGGGAGGGAGTGTGGCCTATTAAACAGCTCACTTTAAGACAGCAGCACTGTTCTTTCTGAATGTGAGCTGCAGGGAGAAAATCACCGTCCCTTCCCCCTCAGGAGGGGAGGGGGCATGGCCTAACCGAATCAGAGGTGTGGCTTATCTGGACCTGGGGGTGGGGTTTTAAGGGTGACTTGAATAGCCACCCTACTTCCCTCCTGAACTGTGACATCCATAGCATTCACCTCCCTTAACAGTGTCATCCAGAGCGCCCTGGCCCCTTTAAAGCTAACCTGCAGCAGTGGAGAGAAATGGCCAAGTTGTTATGGAAACTTCAGGAAATAAGGTACTAAGTGCTAAATAGGCCATGGCTTTACTTCTATAGTGATTATCCTGCTGACAGATTTCCTCATCTCATCTACAGCAGTGAACATCGCTGGGGGTTGTTATGGTTACCGAACTGGCAGGGAGCAGTAAATGACAGTTTGGATTTAAGTGAAAGGCTTGATGGCTTGTATTGGCAACAATGCAGGCCGTTTTTTGGGAATATTTCAGGAACAGTAAGTCCTAGAGAGCTGAGACTCTTCCCGGACACCTGATGTACCCGTGTGCAAAATTTGGTGAAGATCGGTCCAGTCGTTTGGTTGGGCATAAAGAACGTCCAGACAGACGTCTAGACAGAAATCCATTTTTATATATATATAAGAGACTAGCAGAAGGACCCGGCTTTGCACAGGTATATTTCATCTATTTCGTTTCATGTTTCCGTGTGTCATAAAAAGATATCAACAGTATACTCCATAACAGTGACCTCTACAGTGCCCGGCCCCACTGTCTGCTGAGCCATGTATCTAATCCTATCCTGGGTGATACAATCTGCTGAGCTGTGTATCTAATGTTATATTGTATGATACTGTCTGCTGAGCTGTGTATCTAATCCTATCCTGTGAGATACTATCTGCTGAGCTGTGTATCTAATCCTATCATGTGTGATACTGTCTGCTGAGCTGTGTATCTAATCCTAGCCTGTGTGATACTCCCTGCTGAGCTGTGTATATAATCTTATGTTGTATGATACTGCCTGCTAAACTGTGTATCTAATCCTATCCTGTGTGATACTGTCTGCTGAGCGTGTATTTAATATTCCATCCTGTGTGATAATGTCTGCTGAGCATGAATCTAATATTCTATCCTGTGTGATAATATCTGCTGAGCGTGTATCTAATATTCTATCCTGTGTGATAATATCTGCTGAGCGTGTATCTAATATTCTATCCTGTGTGATACTGTCTGCTGAGCGTGTATCTAATATTCTATCCTGTGTGATAATGTCTGCTGAGCATGTATCTAATATTCTATCCTGTGTGATAATGTCTGCTGAGCGTGTATCTAATATTCTATGCTGTGTGATACTGTCTGCTGAGCTGTGTATCTAATTCTAATCATATCCTGTCTGCTGAGCTGTCTACCTAGAAGTTGATTTTTAACTTTATTTTTTCAATACCTGTTGGCTGAGTGGGAGGGGGCGTGGCCTAACTGGATTCGGGCATGTCCATTGAACATCTCAATCTAAGACAGCAGCACTGTCCTCTTTGAGTGCGAGCTGCAAAGAGAAAGTCACCGTTCCTCACACCTCTGCAGCTGACAGAAGTTGATTTTTAACTTCATTTTGTCAATACTAATTGGCTGCAGAGGGGGAGGGGTGTGTCCTAAACATATTGGGGGTGTGGCTTAGAGGACCTTAAAGTTGATTTTTAACTTAATTTTTTTAATCCCTGTTTGCTAAGTGGGAGGGGCATGGCCTAACATGATTAGGGGAGGTTTCCTTTTAAACAGCTCTCTCTAAGAAAGCAGCACTGTTCTGTCTGAATGTGAGCTGCAGGGAGAAAATCACCATCCCTCCCACCTCAGAAGGGGAGGGGGCATGGCCTAGCTGAATCAGAAGTGTGGCTTATCTGGACCTGGGGCAGGGTTTTGAGGGTGATTTGAATGGCCACCCTACATTCCCCCTGAACTGTGACCTCCATAGCACTCCGCTCCCTTAACAGTGTCATCCACAGCGCCCTGCCCCTTTAAAGCTAACCTGCAGCAGTGAAGAGAAATGGTCGAGTTGTTATGGAAACCTCAGGAAATAAGGTCCTAAGTGCTAGTAGGCCCTGGCTCTACTTCTATAGTGATTATCCTGGTGACAGATTTCCTTTAAACGTCATCTAGAGCAGTGAAGAAACATGGCTGGGTTGTTATGGTTACCTGGAGTAAAACTGTGTGTGTGGAGCCGAACTGCCAGGGAGCAGTAAATGAGTTAGGATTTAAGTGAAAGGCTTGCAGGCAGATTGTGCAGTTGAAACGTTGCAAGGGGAATAAAGTCGGTCCACCATTTGTTTCACCATATCTGGAGTGCTGCTTCAATTCTTTGGATTTGTATGACTGTGACGACGCGGTCGGTCGTCAGTGAAGGATTGCACCCGTTTTTAACCTTGAGTGCTGCTGGATCTCTTTGTTATATATATATATATATTTATGTAGCAAAAAGACTGGGCACTCTATAATATCGGGGTTAGTGGTATTTATTAAAACAAATGGTTAAAACAAATTGTTAAAAGTCACTTGGCACACGGTCAAAAATAGCAGCAAGAACAGATAGCATGAACAATAGCAACTAACTGTGGATCCCTGTGACGATCCGGCAACAAAATAGCAGCACTAAATCAAAAGGTTACATTAATAAACCGGATAGTGGCAGCAAACTGTGGGTGCTGGTGGTGGTCCGGGGTACAAACTTGGGTACGGAGCACCCACCTAACACTCACAGTAACAAGGATATGAATGGTAGAGAGGCCGCACATTTTCTCACAAGTCCACCAGATCTTTGAAAGGCAGTACAATATAATTTGCAGTCCCGTAGCGATATCGGTTCATTCATTCATTAGAGATGGCAGGCTTACGATCTATCAATAAAGATTACAATGTTCCTAACAAAGAAATATGGAGTTAGTGATCACCAAGCGTTAACTAAATCCTATTAGATACGGGGGGTCTAATTTCCTGTGTTAACAGTAAGTCACTGATTCAAGAGCGGCGTCTCATTTGCAGACAGCGGCGTCCCGCTGTAAGAATGGTTAAAGTAGCCGGCAATATTGAAATACAGGTATTCTGATCCAACTTGATCTTACCAGTTCGGGCCAAAAACCGATGGTACCTTTTCGCGTTCCCCAATGTGGATACCGTCTGAGTTCACCACCAATGTGGATACCGTCTGAGTTAACCACGCTGGCGTCTCCACGTGCAATATCTTGTAGCAGAGCCTTCTTCGCGCGGCAGACGTGCTCTCCTTATTTAGGGAATCTTTCAAGGACCATAATCAGTTTTATCTCTGCAGCCTTGGTAATTCAGCTTTACCTGTATTGAACCATTAAATATTTCTGAACAATGAGGGGCACCAAACGTGTTTCTGGGTTTTATGGACACCTTCTTCAGTGGTTAACGCCCCCTTATACACACCTCATATTTATAGGAGTGAAGTCCTCCATAATCTCTGGCCTGGATTTAGAATTTTTTTTTTCTCATATGCACAAAAGTAACTAAAAAAGAGGTTGCTACATTTACAATATTGCTGCTCCCATAGATATCTATTATCATAAATACATAAATACATATACATAAGTGTGCTCACAAAAGTGATAAAATGAATGATTTAGCAATCTCTTATAAAAAAATCCATACATACATTTATTGTCTAATGCTTATTGCTTCAAATAAATCCAAAAACGCATCTGGACCTACATGTTTTTTTGCACTTCTGGTGCGTTTTTATTAAAAACCAAAAAAAAATAAAAAAAAAATCTAAAAATAAAAAAATCTAAAAAATATATAATACTTCTCTGAATTTATAGAAAATATATAGAACATCTCATCAAAAATGCAAAATATATATCAAATAATGTAAAAATTATATATCAAATAATGTAAAAATTCCGTCGAATCAGGAGATGGGGGTCGTCTGATAAGAGGAAATCAGCCAATTTAAATAAAAAGGTCTGATAAACTGTCACCAAACGGCACCCATCCCGGATAAATCATTTCAGAAATCCGAAAAGTTCGAATTCGTCATTTAAGCCATTCGGAATCAGCGTATCAAATTCATAAATATATTTTGTTTCAATCCTAGACATTTTTTCAACAGAGTTACCACCTCTCCAATCCATAGATACTTTCTCTATAGCGGCATACTTTAAACTAGAGGGGTCTCGATTATGGATCTTCTTAAAATGACTTGAGACCGAATGTGCATCATAGCCCTTTCGAATATTCGCAATATGTTCAGCAATACGTTTCTTAAGTGGCCTTTTCGTTCTTCCTACATGTAACAATTTACATGGGCATTCCAACGTATAAATCACATTCTCTGTAGTACAGGTTAAATATTCTTTTATACTGTGTTTGTACGTGCCAGATGTCGAAGCTATTTCACTGGTCTTTTTAGGGAAAGTTGTGGTTTTGCAATTATTGCATTTCCCACATTTATAAAACCCAGTTATCTCTGCCCAATTCTATATCTTTAGGGCTTCTTTCTTTCTATTCTTTATTGTCTGTGCCACTTTTATACCCAAATTTGGAGCTCTTGTGAACGTAATTTTGGGTTTTGTGGGTACCATGTATCCTATTGTTCTATCTTTTTGCAAATGATGCCAGTGTTTCCCTATAATGCTCTTCACAGTATTATAGTTTTCACTATAAGGTAATATAATACGTATACTGTCTCCTTCTAATTGTTTATTCTTTTTAATTCCTTCTTTAAAAAAGAACTCTCTATCTAATTTCCTCACTTCATTTAAGGCGCTCTCTACTGGTTCCACTGGATACTCTTTCTCAATGAATTGTCTTCGCATGTGTGTGTCTTCCTCCTCGAATTGTTCCTCCGAGGTACAATTCCTCTTTAATCTCCGGAATTGTCCCTGTGGAACATTCAACAACCAACTTGGAAGGTGACAACTATTATATAAAATATAACTATTTCGTGAGGTTGGTTTAGTAAAAGTCCGACATTTAATAATATTATCCTCTACATAAATAGTTAAATCTAAAAATTCAACTTTTTGTTGACTAACGTTTCCCGAAAAAAATAAATTTAAATTATTCTTATTGATGTTTTCCATAAAAATTCTTAAACTATCTTCTCCTGCATTCCAAATAAAAAATATATCATCAATATATCTTTGCCAGAGGACCAGGCTCGTCCCCAGAAGCGGTGAGATAAACTGTCGTTCTCATTCCGCCATAAACAAATTAGCATAACTGGGGGCAAACCTGGTCCCCATGGCAGTTCCTTGTATCTGGAGAAAAAAAACATCATCAAATTAAAATAATTGTGCGTTAAAATAAAATAGAATTCAATTTGTTCTATGTTTAATCTACCTTCTGTTCTTAACTGGGATTCAATAGCATCCTGCCCTTGTTCATGATTAATCACTGTATATAGCGATTGAATATCTAGTGAACCCATAATCCAACCCTCGTTAAAATTCAGTCCCTCCACCATTTTAATAATTTGGGTCGTGTCCTTAGTATAGGATGGAATTTTCTTTACTCCCGGTTGAAGTAATGTGTCAATGTAATGTGAAAGACTCGCCGTAAGGGATTATCTTTATTTTTGTGAATTTTAGGTATACAATAAAACATTGGTACTCGTGGATATTTATTTAAAATATATTCAAATTCATCATCATTTAAAATACCGCTGTTTTTTCCTTTTTCACATAAAGGCACTAATTGTTCCTGGAATTCCTTTGTGGGATCCTGCGGTAATTTCCGGTAAGTAGATTCATCAGAAAGCTGCCTTATACATTCTTCATTGTATTTGTTTAAATCTTGTATAACAATTGCCCCGCCTTTATCGGCAGGGCGTATAACTATGTTTTTTACTTGTTGCAACTCCTTCAATGCTGCTATTTCTTTTTGAGTTAAATTCTGCCTTTTAAATTTCTTTTTATCTTTCAGTTTCCTAATATCCATTTCCACGCATTTTTTAAAGGTCGTCATCTCCTCACTTAATTCATTTCTGGGGTATTTTTTAGAAGGTTTTTTTAAATCTGTATGGACATATTCCTCGTTATTAATACTTGGTCTGTTCGCAGGATTTTTTAAAAAGTATTTTTTTAAACATAATTGTCTCATAAATTTCTCGATACCAATGAATGTATCAAATTTATTCAAACTTTTAGTCGGAGCAAATTTTAAGCCTTTATTAAGTAACGTTTTTTGAGTTTTGGTTAATAAAATTGAGCTGAGGTTAACTATAGCATCATTTTCTATACATTCCTTCTTTCTCTGTGATAATTTCTCCAATTTCCCTCTCCCTCTTCGTATTTTTCTTCTTCTCGATCTACATATTCCCTCCTCCTGTGTTGTGACTTCTGATTGTGATAATCCCTCATGGACCGTGTTTCTTCCCTCTGGTGCTGTGCTATGTAATCTTGTTTGTATGTCATAGGTTTGTGTCTGAGGTTGTAGCGTTGTTTCGGTGGTGTTTCCCTCATCTGTGTTTGTGTTCTCGATTGTGGTGTTCTCTGTCTCGTGCGTGTTTTGTGGTGTGGTGGGGTCCCATCTAAAAAATGGGTCCTTTCCTCCAACGCCTCAAATCTATTGTGTGTCGGTATTTCATACCTTAATTTCTTGTGACCCTCTTTAGAATTACATGGTGCATTATCTCCACTTGTGTTCATGTGGTTCTCACTTTGTGCTTGATTAATATGAGTGTTATGTTGAATCTCCTTATCTTGATTTCTAATTCCCCTATAGTTCAATTTTTTTACTTTTTTCTCTATAATTTCTTTTTCGGCTTTATCTAGATTTTGACACAATTTTATCTGCCATGTTTTTATTTCTTCTCCTTTAGGGAATTTGTCCATAATAATTTTAATCTCATTAATTCTTTTTGTAGTCTCTTCTAAAATTTCCAACCTTCTTTTAATAATGAGATTACCGTAATTAATGCCATCGATTGTGTATGTAATAATTTATTCCACTCTTCTTCAAATGAAGCACTATGTAGATCCTGAGCTGGAGACTTTGTTAGTGCCAAGCCCTTTGGAATTTTATCTACTTCAATATATCTTGTGAGGGTCTTCACTTCCCATCTTTGTCTAAGCTGTTTCACCAACAGATTTTCCAATTCCCTAAATGTATTGCTCACAGATATATTTTCATTTATTATATCAGTGTCCAGATTATCAAAGGAGAAATTCTCGACTTTCTGTCGTTTAGATTCCACTAACTCCCAGATATCCATTTCTCCTATCATTCTGTGCTGACACTCAGGTGGAAAGAGATACTATAAATCAAAAGTGTGGTGTCGCACTAGAATGGCGGGGAACAGAATATAGGTGCTCACAGTCCACGGGTCCACCGACTCCACAAAAACAAAATCAAAATGTAGCAAAAAGACTGGGCACTCTATAATATCGGGGTTAGTGGTATTTATTAAAACAAATGGTTAAAACAAATTGTTAAAAGTCACTTGGCACACGGTCAAAAATAGCAGCAAGAACAGATAGCATGAACAATAGCAACTAACTGTGGATCCCTGTGACGATCCGGCAACAAAATAGCAGCACTAAATCAAAAGGTTACATTAATAAACCGGATAGTGGCAGCAAACTGTGGGTGCTGGTGGTGGTCCGGGGTACAAACTTGGGTACGGAGCACCCACCTAACACTCACAGTAACAAGGATTTGAATGGTAGAGAGGCCGCATGTTTTCTCACAAGTCCACCAGATCTTTGAAAGGTAGTACAATATAATTTGCAGTCCCGTAGCGATATCGGTTCATTCATTCATTAGAGATGGCAGGCTTACGATCTATCAATAAAGATTGCAATGTTCCTAACAATGTAATATGGAGTTAGTGATCACCAAGCGTTAACTAAATCCTATTAGATACGGGGGGTCTAATTTCCTACATATTTTCTATAAATTTAGAGAAGTATTATATATTTTTTTGATTTTATTTTATTTATTTATTTATTTATTTATTTTTGGTATTTAATAAAAACGCACCAGAACCGCAAAAAAAACGCATGTAGGTCCAGATCCGTTTTTGGATTTATTTGAAGTAATAAGCACATACACACAGTTTTACTCCAGGTTTCCATAACAACCCAGCCATTTTTCTTCACTGCTGTAGGTCAGCTTTAGGTTAGGGCTACATGAAGACAATAAGTCACACGACACATAGGGCACAACTACACTGCGACATTGATGTTGCACCAATGTCGCGCAACAATTTTTTATAATGATAGTCTATGGTGTTGCACTGCAACATGTGACAGTGCGACACCGTAGCCTATCATTATAAAAAATGTTGCGCGGCATTGGTGGGACAAAATGTTGCGCGACACATGTCGTCATGTAGCCCTATCCTTAAAGGGGCAAGGCATTATGGAGGTCACTGTTAAGGAGGCAGGGGCCACTACTAAAGGGGCAGCTGCTGTGGAGATCACTGTTAAGGTTGCAGGGGCCACTATTAAAGGGCCAGCTGCTGTGGAGGTTACTGTTAAAGGGGCGGGCACTGTGGAGGTCACTGTTAAGGGGGCAGGCCGCTGTAGAAGTCCCTGTTTAATGGGCAGGCACTGTGCAAGTCACTGTTAAGGGGGCAGGGGCCACTATTAAAGGGGCAGCTGCTGCGGAGGTCACTGTAAAGTCAGTAGGGTACTGTGAGGTCACTGTTAAGGGAGAGGGGTACTGTGGAGGTCACTATTAAGGGAACGACGTACTGTGCCAGTCACTGTTAAAGGGACGGGTGCTGTGGAGGTCTCTGTTAAGGGGGCAGGGAAGAGTGGAGGTTACAAAAAAGGGGATAGTCCCCTATGGAGGTCAGTGTTAAGGGGAGGGGTGCTGTATAGGTCACTGTTAAGGGGGCAGACCTTGAGGAGGTCAATGTCAAGGGAGTGGGGTGCTGTGAGACTCACTATTAACCACTTCAGCACCCCTAGCTTAAACACCCTTAATGACCAGGCCACTTTTTACAATTCTGCACTACAGTACTTTCACCGTTTATTGCTCGGCCATACAAGTTACCACCCAAATGAATTTTACCTCCTTTTCTTCTCACTAATAGAGCTTTCATGTGGTGCTATTTCATTGTTGCTGACATTTTTACTTTTTTTGCTATTAATCAAAAATTACCGAAATTTTTGCAAAAAATTGACATTTTTCACTTTCTGTTTGAAAATTTGTCAAATAAAACTACATTTCTCTACAAATTTTTCTCTAAATTTATTGTTCTACATGTCTTTGATAAAAAAAAATGCAATAAGTGTATATTTATTGGTTTGGGTAAAAGTTATAGCTTTTACAAACTATGGTGCAAAAAAGTGAATTTCCGCACTTTGACTTTCTGAGCACCTGTCCTGTTTCCTGACATACTACAATGCCCAGACAGTAGAAACACCCCATAAATGACCCCATTTCGGAAAGTAGACACCCTAAGGTATTCACTGAGGGGCATAGTAAGTTCATGGAAGTTTTTATTTTTTGTCACAAGTTAGCGGAAATGTTTTTTTGTTTTTTTCAAAAATTTCATTTTCCATAAACTTGTGACAAAAAATAAAAACTTCCATGAACTCACTATGCCCATCAGTGAATACCTTAGGGTGTCTACTTTCCGAAATGGGGTCAGTTGTGGGGTATTTTTACTGCCCTGGCATTTTAGGGGCCCCTAAAGCGTGAGAATCCAAATGCATAAAAATGCCCTGTGAAATCCTAAAGGTACTCATTGGAATTAGGGCCCCTTTGTTTGAAATGTTTTTTTTTTTTTCTTTTTTCTTACAAAGTCTCATATTCCACTAACTTGTGACAAAAAATAAAATTTTACATGAACTCATTATACCCCTCACAGAACACCTTGGGGTGTCTACTTTCTAAAATGGGGTCACTTGTGTGGTATTTTTACTGCCCTGGCATTTTAGGGGCCCCTAAAGCGAGAGAAGCGGTTTGGAATCCAAATGAGTAAAAATGTCCTGTGAAATCCTAAAGGTACTCATTGGATTTAGGGCCCCTTTGCGCATCTTGGCTGCAAAAAAGTGCCACACATGTGGTATCGCCGTACTCGGCAGAAGTAAGGCAATGTGTTTTGGGGTGTATTTTTACATATACCCATACTGGGTGTGAAAAATATCTCTTTAAATGACAACTTTTTCCATTTTTTTATACAAAGTTGTCAATTTACAGAGATATTTCTCTCACCCAGCATGGTTATATGTAAAAATACACCCCAAAACACATTGCCCTACTTCTTCTGAGTACGGCGATACCACACGTGTGACACTTTTTTGCAGCCAAGATGCACAAAGGGGCCCCAATTCCAATGAGTACCTTTTAGGATGGCATTTTTACGCATTTTTCTTCTCACGCTTTAGGGCCCCTAAAATGCCAGGGCAGTAAAAATACCCCAAATGTGACCCCATTTTAGAAAGAAGACACCCCAAGGTATTCTGTGAGAGGCATGGTGAGTTCATACAAGATTTTTTTTTTTGTGGCACAAGTTAGCGGAATTAGATTTTTTTTGTTTTTTCACACAAAGTCTCCCTTTCCGCTAACTTGTGACAAAAAATTCAATCTTTCATGGACTCAATATGCCCCTCAGCGAATACCTTGGGGTGTCTTCTTTCCAAAATGGGGTCACATGTGAGGTTTTTGTACTGCTCTGGCATTTGAGGGTCTCCGCAATCATTACCTGTATGGCCAGCATTAGGAGTTTCTGCTATTCTCCTTATATTGAGCATATGGGTAATGAGATTTTTTTTTCCGTTCAGCCTCTGGGCATCGATCGATGTGGATGAAAAAATCTCTGCCAAAAAATATGCAAAAAAAAAGAGGGGCCTGGCGATTGCCAGGACATAGGGGCTCCGCCCAAACATCCATACCCACTTCAGCTCCTATGTCCTGGCAAACGTGATTTCTCCATTCACATCGATCAATCGATCGTTGTGGAGGAAGACATCTTTGCCAGATTTTTGATACAAAGTGTTTGCCAAAGCATATGAACTCCAACACCTCTCCTCATCTCATATGCCTGGGCAAACGTACCTGTCCTGCAGAGGAGAAATCTCGTCTTGCAGCGCCGCATACACCGACTTCACGTGTCTTCTGACAGCAGCGCAATGCTTCTCTCAGAATTCACATCAGTGCTGCGGCGTTTTCATCGGTTGGTCCGTTGATCTACCTGGAAAATAAAGGGTGGTTAGGGGAAAAAAAAATAAATACAACCTAAAATAAAACCTGAACATGAAAAAAAACTGAACTTTTAAAACCTGAACTAACTCATTATTTTTTTTTCTTGCTACCTGTTTAATTTTTTTTTCTTTTTTTAACCATATCACTCTTTATTTTCCTAGCAGAAACCTCTCCTTTCCCATGGGACAATGTGTAAAGTGTAAATCACACAGAGATGGTGAGAAGTACACTATACACGTTATCCCAAGTGAAAGGAGAGGTTTCTACCGTTTCACATTTCTGCAGTAGCACAGCAGCACCGTCCCCTATGTGTTAGGGTCTCTCAAAACCTAGTATCCTGAGAGACCCTTGAGCCTGATTGTAAAGACTACCTGTGATGTGCTGTCCCTAGGTCCCTAAGTGTACCTGAGTGTGGTACTTCCGGAAACACTCCCCTAGGCATAGGGCAGGGTGGTCAGGACAGTCAGGACAGAAATAACGGGTGTCACGCCTTATTCCACTCCTGCTACAGACACGACATCTTTTCGGGGTGGCGGTTGGGTTGAGGTACCGGTAACGACACTGGGGAAGTGTCGCTCGTGTAGACGGCTCACTACACTGGTGGATGGGGCCACGGAACCTCCTGGATACAGGAGTTCCGAAATGATCTCTTCCTGAAATTTGAGGAAGGATCCTGTTCTCCCAGCCTTACTGTAGAGAACGTAACTATTATAGGCAGCCAATTGAAATAAATATACAGAGACCTTTTTATACCAGCGTCTGGTGCGTCGGGAAATCAAATACGGGGCCAACATCTGGTCATTGAAGTCCACCCCTCCCATGTGGAGGTTATAGT
The DNA here is from genome assembly GCA_033119425.1 of Bufotes viridis. Taxonomy (NCBI): domain Eukaryota; kingdom Metazoa; phylum Chordata; class Amphibia; order Anura; family Bufonidae; genus Bufotes; species Bufotes viridis. The sequence continues at coordinate 108,324,857 of CM065589.1, forward strand.
CGTGGACTGAGAGGGGCTTTTCAACGACACTGGTTGCCCGTTCAATTTGTATTGTCGTGTCTGCGTGAATGGAGGAGAGCATGTAAGCGTCACGCTTGTCTCTCCATTTCACCGCGAGCAGTTCTTCGTTACACAATGCAGCCCTCTGCCCCCTTGCAAGTCGGGTGGTAAGGAGCCGTTGGGGAAGCCCGGCGACTAGGTCGCGCGGTGCCACAGCAGCCAATCTGTTCTAGGAACAAATGCTTGAAGAGGGCCACACTTGTGTAAAGTTGTCCACATAAAGATGGTACCCCTTGCCGAATAAGGGTGACACCAAGTCCCAGACTATCTTCCCACTGCTCCCCAGGTAGTCAGGGCAACCGACCGGCTCCAGGGTCTGATCTTTTCCCTCATAGATCCGAAATTTGTGTGTATAGCCTGTGGCCCTTTCACAGAGCTTATACAATTTGACCCCATACCGGGCGCGTTTGCTTGGGATGTACTGTTTGAAGCCAAGGCGCCCGGTAAAATGTATTAGGGACTCGTCTACGCAGATGTTTTGTGCGGGGGTATACAAATCTGCAAATTTCTGGTTGAAATGGTCTATGAGGGGCTGAATTTTGGGGAGCCGGTCAAAAGCTGGGTGGCCTCTGGGACGGGAGGTGGTGTTGTCGCTAAAGTGCAGGAAACGCAGGATGGTCTCAAAACGTGTCCTGGACATGGCAGCAGAGTACATGGGCATGTGATGAATTGGGTTCGTGGACCAATATGACCGCAATTCATGCTTTTTGTAATGCCCATGTTGAGGAGAAGGCCCAGAAAAGTTCTAAATTCGGACTGGTTTCCACCGGAAAGGCTGGGCATAGAAGCTTTCCGGGTTGGCGGTAATAAATTGAGTGGCATACCGATTTGTTTCTGCCACAACTAAGTCATAGAGCTCCGCAGTGAAGAACAGCTCAAAAACCCCAGTGCCGATCCGATCTGAGCTGTCTCCACCCGAACTCCTGACTGGACGGTAAAAGGGGGAACTACTGGTGTGGCTGAAGTTGGGGGCTGCCAATCAGGATTTGCCAGCACCTCAGGGACTCTAGGGGCTCTACGGGCCTGTCTGCGCGGTGGCTGCGACGGGGGAATTACTGCACGTGCCACCGTACCAGCTTCAACTGCCCTTCTGGTGCTCGCCACTTCACCATGTTGTACGGCAGTGCTGGTAGAAGGTCCAGGATGGGCTGCGCTGCTGGTGTATGCCTCATCACGTAATCCGGCAGCGCCAGCCCCACTCTGCTGCCCTTGAAACTGATCCTGCGCTACCTGCGGTCTAGTGACACGGGGCCGGGTATGCCTGGTGCTATCAGGGACCTCAACCTCCTCGTCCGAACTTTGGCTCAGACTGCCACTGCTCTCTACAGGTTCGTATTCTGACCCGCTAGATTCGTCAGATGAGGGTTCCCATTCCTCATCCGACTGGGTCAGAATCCTGTAGGCCTCTTCAGAGGAATACCCCTTGTTTGACATTTGGGCGACTAAATTTAGGGGGTATTCCCTGAGACTACCCAAGAAAAAAAGCAAGCCTGTCTTACAAATGGGAGTGTAGCGAAGTACAGAAGCCGCTGCTATTGATAAAAAAGATCAAAACTGATTTTTTTATCGCCGCAGCGCTTGTGAAGTGATTGTGCAGTGATACAAAAAAAAATAATTTTTTGTCACTGCGGCGGGGCGGGCGTGGGTGAACGCAGGTGTGGGCGACCGATCAGGTCTGATCGGGCAAACACTGCGTTTGGTGTGGAGGGCGAACTAAAGTGACAGTAATACTATTATAGATCTGACCGTGATCAATTCTGATCACTTACAGATACTATAAAAGTACAAACGCTGATTAGCGCTACACCAATCAGCGAATCAGTGACTGCGGTGCGGTGGGCTGGGCGCTAACGCTAACTACCTAACAAAGGGGCCTAAACTAAACTAAGACTAACAGTCAATTGTAGTGGAAAAAAAAATGTGACAGTTCACAAAAGTGACACTGATCACTTTTTTCCCTTTTACTATGTATTGACAGGGTGATCAAGGGGTTAATTAGGGTGATGGGGGGTGATCAGGGCCTGATGTGTAGTGTTTTGTGCACTTACTTGGGATCTGTGCTCTGTGCTGGGTCCAACCGATGAAAAGGACCCAGCACATGGCACAGATCCCTATTACATGTTGATATTTATAAATAAAACTGGAACTGATGATTTCTATATGTGATTTTAAAAATCACCAGCCTGCCAGCGCTGATCATTGGCTGGCAGGCTGGTGACTCACCTCTCCTGAGTCCGGCGGTGCGTTCCATTTGCATTCCACCGGACCCAGGAGTGCGTCAACGAGGAGTAAACCGACCGCCCGCAGGACGCAATCCTGCGTTAGGCGGATGGAAAGAGGTTAAACGGGTGGGCTGCTGTGAAGGTCAAAGTTAAGGAGGCGGGGCATTGTGGGGGGGGCTAAGTGTTAAGGGGTGAGGGGCTGTCGAGATCACTGTTATGAGGGATACCGTCTATATCTTAAATGAAATAAATGACTTATACCCTTGCAATGCTGGGTTCTTCTGCTAATATATATATATATATATATATTGTGGCAATGTGAACACTGGGGTGTGCAGTGAAACCCCAGGGAGGCCGTCAGAGAGAGCGTGTCACCAAGGTGCCTGGCCTTGGGGGAGTGAAAGCCCAAGTACTAGTGTTAGTATAGCTGGCTCAGCCAGTTCCAGGGCGGGCTTTTACTGGGAACAGGTAATGTGCTGGGTGGGTGCCTGTTCCCCATGCTCCAGTCCAGGATTTTGGACAATGCCCATGTCCAGGGAGGATATTTAATCCTCTTGTTGGACATGGGTGGGGCCCCACTCTGGAGAGAGCTTTGGAGACAGAGGCTCTGTGTGAGTGGTCTCGGCTGAGTTGGCTGAGGGGCCACGGGGCTAAGCGACAGCCCGGAATTGGGGGACACAGCGACGCCTGGAAGGGTCGCAGGGCCACAGTCAGGAGGTCTGGTGAGCCTGAATTCCCCAACGGACACTGATCTGAGGCTGTGTGTGAACAGTGCTCTGAACAGCCAGGAGGCTGTGGGACATTGGGCTGGAGAAGCCGCAGCAGTTCACAGGGTGTGAACTGTACCCACTAGGTGAGTGAGGGACCCAACTAATATGTTTAGTTAGAGCCTAGCCGGGCCAGTGTTTATTGTTTTGCACCTGTTGTGTTGTTTCTGCTATAATAAACGCACTGTTTGGACGTGAAATCCGTTGTCCGGAAGGAAGTTTTTGTGAACGATCCTCGAGACCAGAGCTAACTCCCCACATTTGGTGTCGGATGCGGGCAAGTCGTCCCTGCTGGATAAAGGTAAAGTGTTGCTGGGGGCAACGACAGGACAGAGGAAAAACTGTGCGATTGCTGTATTGGAGCTTAGGGCCGGAAGCCTGTTTGTTCGGTGGAGCAGGTGCTGCTCATGTGGTCCTGGACACTTTGCTGGGTTGCAAAGAACTGCTGTCTGGACTGTTTTTCCCTGTGGTGCAAGCGGTGCGAAGGTTTAAAGGGCCAGAAGCACAAAAGAGGGAAAAAGGAAAAAAACTGACCTGTGGAAATTTTTTGCTCAAAATGGCGTCCTGGGTGAAAGATAGTCAGGTGTGGCGGAAGCTGCTTATGCCAAAGGTGATGCCATATGTGAGAAGTGGCCCGGTTTGGCGGAAAACCAAGGCCACTGAGGGTGTAATGGAGCAGCTGGTGCTGGAGACTGATCGGTTGGTGAGAAAGCCGAGTGCGGCACTTGGAGAGCGGCTCTGAGTGGACTGTTCGAGGTAATATGTGCCGTTGCCAAGGGCAACCGTCGGGAAGACAAAGAGGTGGAGAGCGGTGCGTTTCTCAGGAGTGCCTATTTTCCCTGCGACTGTGCACAGAATCCTAAAGGGTGCGGCTGGAATGTCCGTCCAGAAAAAGACAGGAGACCAGTCCAAGGCGTCTCCCGTGGCAACTACTGCATTGAGGAGAAGGGTGATGACCGTGCTGGAGATATTCCTGGACTACCCTTATCTTCCGGGAGTGCCGAGTCAGTGACGACAATCGGTAAGACTGTTCCTGTTATTAATTATGTGGCAGACCCAGTGACAGTGAGCCGGCGGCAGTTGCTACCTGCCGGGCTGGTCAGTGATAAAGCGCTGCGGCGTGAAGATGTCACAAAAATGAGTGACTATGGGAAAAATGCTGTGTCTGAACAGGCTGGTAAGCCTGTTGCGGTTACTCTCTCGCAGGAATCTGCAGGGGAGAAGCTCAAGATGTTGTTTAAAGTGCCCGTGACCAAGGCTAGATTTGGGATGGTGAAAATCAGAGATCCCATGCTAGCCTGGGTAAGAGGTAGAATGATGTTTGTCCGGGACAATTATGTGAATCCTGTGGACTATCCAGTGGTCCGCACGGAGGGTGAGACCATGGTGGGAACAGAGACTGATGGACTTGATGTTGGAAATAGGCTCATGCGTGATGTAATGTGGGGCAATGGAGACACTTCTGTAGGAAGTAATCAAGCTCCTACAGAACCTGTACCTGTCCCTTTAAATGAAGGTGTAAGGGAAATGCAGATAGGAAGCAATGGTTTAAGTGAAATGACCATTGGAAACAATGGTGCCGACACGGTGCCAAGTGAAGGTGCAGAGTTTGATGAAATGTATAATGATAATGTGGGTCTATGTGCAAGAAGTGATGAGGATGATGACAGTCCTTTTCCTTTGCAGGCTGTGATTGGGGAAATAGCTCCCCCTGTTGGTAAAAATGTGGATGGTATAAAAATGCTAATTGATGTTGAGAGCTCACAACTGAGGGAACCCACTGTGAAAAATGTGCAAGTACATGGGGCGGTCCTAGAGGGTGTACCACATGTACTAGAAGTGGATATGCAGTCTCCACAGGTTTCTATGGTTAATAAAATGTCCCAGGTGGGGATTAACTCATCGGTGCCCCTAGAGGACGGAAATGAGAATGACATGAGCAGTATATATGAAGCAGGTGCTATAACCGACAGCAACTCTGAGAGAGAGGCTGCCATGTTGAGGTCTTGCCAAACTGACGTGGTTACTGGTAGCAACCAGACGACAGTTATATCTGACGAGACAAGAGTTCAGTCGGGTGACGTAAGCCTAGTGTCTGAAGCTCATATCCAGACAGTCTTAGATGACCTGACAGAACAGTACAGCTGCAAACCGGAGGCTGATCTCACTCTCGCCACACGGTCCCTAGATACGATAGAGAAGGGACAAGCTGTCGTCACAGGGTCACCGAAGAAGGCTGCAGAAGGGTCAAAAGAGGAGACCCCAGAAAAGATGAGTGAACTGAAGGGTCTACCTCCTGGTGTCCTGGGGAGGGGAAAAGACTCCAGAAAGACACAAAAGTCTATAGTAGACCTCAACAGTGGGCTTGAAGAGTCCCTGGGTGGAAATCCCACAGAGTGTCTAAGAAAGAATGGTGGGACTCCTACAACTGCTGTTACACCGAAACAGAGTGAAGAGCAGCTGGACCAGAAGGCCCAAGAGCGGGCGCTGCTAACAAGCTGGTCCGAAAAACTAAGAAGACGACCATGGCCCTCTCCTTGGCTAGAGCCCTTGAAAAGCGCTTAAGGAGCGAGATGAATTGGTGAGGCTGAACAAGCAACTCAGAGCAGAGATGGAAGGTCTCAGGAGCTCAAAAGATGAAGTCTATGAGTTGGAGAAGCCTAAGCGTGCTCCTGCGCAGCCGGTGGAAGACAATGAGATGCCTGAAGAGGAAGATCCTCTGAAAGATGCCAAGAAGTCAGAACCCGTTAAGAATGGGTCTGGAGGTGGTGGCGCTGTGGTGCCAGCCGAGGCAGAGAGGAAGATGGAAGATGTATCTGCTGAACCAGATGGTGGTGCTGAGGTGGATGCAGAAACCCAGAGACTCGTGACAGTGTGTGGCCAGGACCTGGTCATGAAAGACATTCCCTCTGCTGTCAATGCCTTCCAGAAAGCTAGCAGTCTGCTGGGGAAGAAATACGAGGGGACCGACAACCAGTATGAGGGTCCTGTCTACTCCGATGGGCTGGCTCCCTGAATCCTGCCCGAAAGGAGAACCATGTCCCGGGTGAACCTCTGCAGGGATTGCCAGAAGACGACGAGTCTGGCGAAGGTCCTGATATCCCCGGTGCCTCCAACCTTGATGAGAAAGAGGAGGAGGAGTTAAGAAGGAAAGGATATGATGCCATGTCCGTGAAGGATAAGACTGCTAATAAAGTGAATGGAGACTCCAAAGAAAAGACTGGAAAAGAGTCTGCTGAAGTGGGAAGTACCACTGAAGAAGCAGAAGATTCTGAAACTGAAGCCAAACCTGACATAACCCCTGGGGGGAGTAAAGGAAAAAGAAAGATGCTATCTGTTGATAAAACAAAGAGACAAAAAGAGGCTGACAGGTCAAGGTCCGCTAAAACTGTGGTAGTTGCTAGTAGCGACCAGGTGTCTCTAGTATGGGACAAGATGACTGGTAGGTTAGTAAGCTTCGTGTTTATGACGAACTGGGTTCTGCTGGCGTGGTTGTGGCAGAATAAGGGAAGCCTGTGGTGCTGGCCACATCTTCCAGGGGACCCTTGAGCTTAAAGATGGCAAGATAATGCGGGTGCCCTATCACGAGCGACCAGGCGGTACATGTGTTCACCCCCACAGGTGTGAACAGAGGGGGATATGTGGCAATGTGAACACTGGGGTGTGCAGTGAAACCCCAAGGAGGCCGTCAGAGAGGCGTGTCACCAAGGTGCCTGGCCTTGGGGAGTGAAAGCCCAAGTACTAGTGTTAGTATAGCTGGCTCAGCCAGTTCCAGGGCGGGCTTTTACTGGGAACAGGTAATGTGCTGGGTGGGTGCCTGTTCCCCATGCTCCAGTCCAGGATTTTGGACAATGCCCATGTCCAGGGAGGATATTTAATCCTCTTGTTGGACATGGGTGGGGCCCCACTCTGGAGAGAGCTTTGGAGACAGAGGCTCTGTGTGAGTGGTCTCGGCTGAGTTGGCTGAGGGGCCACGGGGCTAGCGACAGCCCGGAATTGGGGACACAGCGACGCCTGGAAGGGTCGCAGGGCCACAGTCAGGAGGTCTGGTGAGCCTGAATTCCCCAACGGACACTGATCTGAGGCTGTGTGTGAACAGTGCTCTGAACAGCCAGGAGGCTGTGGGACATTGGGCTGGAGAAAGCCGCAGCAGTTCACAGGGTGTGAACTGTACCCACTAGGTGAGTGAGGGACCCAACTAATATGTTTAGTTAGAGCCTAGCCGGGCCAGTGTTTATTGTTTTGCACCTGTTGTGTTGTTTCTGCTATAATAAACGCACTGTTTGGACGTGAAATCCGTTGTCCGGAAGGAAGTTTTTGTGAACGATCCTCGAGACCAGAGCTAACTCCCCACAATATATATATATATATATATATATATATTTAAGGGTTATTCCTGAAGTATATAAATCTTTTGCTAGAGGTAGATGTGCATTGTGTGTGTATATATATATATATATATTACTCTTTTTGTGAGGCAAGGTAACCAAAAAATGGCTGTTCTGGCACAGTTTTAATTTTTATTTTTTTTACAATGTTCACCTGACAGAGTAGATAATGTGGTATTTTTATAGAGCAGGTCATAATGACGTGGGGATGCCAAATATGTCTATGTTTTTTCATTTTATTTTGGATTTACACAATAAAAACATTTTTAAAAAAAAATCTTGTTTTTGTGTTTCCCTATTCTGAAAGCCATATTTTTTTTTTTTTTTTTGGGCAATTGTCTTAGGTAGGGTCTCATTTTTTTGCAGGATGAGATGATAGTTTGATTGGTACCATTTTGGGGCACACATGTCTTTTTGATCACTTGGTATTATACTTTTTGTGTTGTAAGGTGATAAAAAATTGCTTTTTGTCACAGTTTTTATTTCATTTTTTTACGGCGTTCACCAGATGAGTTAGCTCATGTGATATTTTTACAGAGCAGATAGTTACGGACTTGGGAATACCTAATATGTCTGTTTTTGTAATATTTTTTGGTTTTACACAATAAGAGTATTTTTTAAACAAAACAAAAATCATCTTTCAGTGTCTCCATTTTTTAAAAGCCATATCTTTTGTATTTTTTGGGCGATTGTCTTGTAGGGGCTTATTTTTTGCGGGATGAGATAACAGTTTGATTGGTACTATTTTGGGGTACATATGACTGTTTTGATCACTTTTTATACCATTTTGTGGGAAGTGCGGTGGGCAAAATTGCAATTCCATAATAGTTTCCTTTTTTTTTTTTTTTATGCAGTTCATCGTGTAGTAGTACGTGATCCTTTTATAGATCAGGTAGTTACAGACCCGGCGATACCAAACATGTTTAGTGTTTTTTATTTTTTTACATTTTTAACTAATTATATGTCCAGATATAGGAAGAAGTTAGATTTTTTAAATCTTTTGTCTTTTAATTTTTTTAATTTTTTTTACACTTTTTTGACTCAGACCCACTTGTTCCTTGAAGATCCAGTGGGTCTGATGCTTATACAATGCACTGCAGTACACTGTATAGTTACTGCAGTGTATTGTCATTTACAGTAAGCATGATCAGGCTCCTGCCTTTAGCAGGAGCCTGATTAAACTGAACTATACCATGGCAATCCGGATGCCTGTGAAGGCATCCGGTTGCCATGGTAACCATCGTGATGCGGTCACAGCAGAGCAGTGGCCCGATGGTTATCTCCTCCATGCAGCGGTCCCTAAGGACTGCGGCATGGGAGGTGTTAAACAGCTGCCATCGGTGCCACTGCCACAGCAGAGCAGCGGCCTGATGCTTAGTCTCTTCCATACAGCAGTCCCTAAGGACCATGGCATGGAAGGGGTTATGTCTGCAGTTTGAAGCAGACTGTCAGCTGTATGTTACAGCTGACAGTCTGCACTGCTCTGCCATCCTGGGGGGAGAGGAAGACACTGTGCGCTCCCATGTGCACACAGGAGGAGTTACAGAAAATCCGTCAGATGATGGATTCTCTGTAAACTCACTGAGAGCAGCCTACTGTGCATAGGCAGGCTGTAGAACAAAAATAATAGATAGATAAATAGAACCAATTTGAGAAATGTTTTTCTCCACAAAATAAATTAGTGTAATTTTATTTTATTTTTTTACAAAGGTGTCCATATCCTTTAAACTTGCATTCCTCAATATATTTTCTCCAAACTAAACTGACTTTTTTTTTTATCTGTCATTACTTTACTAGGCAATCCTATCTGCAAATCATGAACTTTAACCCCTTCAAGACCAGGCCAATTTTGTAAATCTGATGTGTCACTTTATGTGGAAATAACTTTGGAAAGCTTTTACGTATCCAAACGATTCTGAGATTCTTTTCTTGTGATACATATTAGTTCATGTTACTGGTAAATTTAGTAAAGAGTCGATATGTTTTACCTTTATTGATAAAATAAACCCAAATTTTACTGAAAATTCTGAAAAATTCTCACATTTTCTAATAAAATAGTCGTTACTTTACATTCAACACATGACTACTTTATGTTGGCATCATTGTGTTGTCATTTCATTTTTTAGGACGTTAGAAGGGGTAGAATTTTAGAAGTAATTTCAAGAAAATTTCCAAAGCCAACTTTTTTAAGGACCAATTCAGTTCTGAAGTCACCTAGAGGGGCTTACATAACATAAATCACCCATAAATTACCCCCATTTTAGAAACTATACCCCTTAAATTATTCAAAACTGATTTTACAAATGTTGTTAACCCTTTAGGTGTTCCACAGGGATTAAAGCACAATGGAGGTGAAATAAAAAAAAACTGATTTTCCATTTTAATCCACTTGCCGGTAAAAAGCAAGGGTTAACAGCAAAACAAACCTCAATATTTATTACCTTGATTCTGCAGTTTACAGAAACACCCTATATGTGGGATATGAGATATCACATAAATCCCACATCACAAGTGCATTAATCGCGGATTTTTCAGCAATTATTTTTTATTATTAAAGCTCCATTTATTTCATGACACTGTACATATGAAAAGGCATGTGCATAAATAAAGCAAAACAAATACAATAAGCTAAACAAGACAAGTTACAAACTGGCACAGAAGAATAGAGGACCCTGCCCGCATGGGCTTACAATCTACATGGAATAGGGCAAGGATACAGTAGGTAAGGATAAAGGCTGCTCATATGGTGGTATAGTGGCAGAAGAGTTACTGTTTATTGTAGGCTTATCTGAATAGGTACAGATGCAGACGAGCTGAACTTGAAAGTAAACAAATTTTTTTATGGATTTCAATGGATTTGCTTAAGAGTTAACCAAGTTAACACTGTGACCTGTTGACATCTGTAGGTTTCAGCTTTGTGTTGAAGGTTTCCACAGTAGGTAAGCATCTGATATGTTGGAGTAGAGAGTTCCAGAATATAGGGGATGCATGGGAGAAATCTTGGAGGTTATTATAGGAAGAGCAGATAAGAGGACAGTCGTGTGAGAATCAGATTACGTGTGGGAAGGTACTGGGAGAACAGCTGACAGATGTATGGAGGGGACACAATGTGGATGGTCTTGGTATGCCATAGTGTTTTGTATTCATATCTCTTGCCAATGGGGTGCCAGTGAACTGATTTCCAGGGAGAATAGCTGTGCAGCAGAGTTAAGGATAGATTGGAGGGGCATGAGACTGGTAGATGGGATGCTGCACAGGAGGATGTTGCAGTAGTCTAGGCAGGAGATGATGAGTGCATGTGCGAGCATTTTTGAATACTGCTGGTTTGAGAAATGTGCAGATCTGAGAGATATATTTGAGTTGGAGGTGGCAGGAGGTGGAAAGGGCTTTGATGTATGGTTTGAAGGACAGAGTAGAATCAAAGGTTAACCCAAGGCAGCAGACTTGGGAGTCCATGGAGAACATTCAGGCATTGACTGTTATAGGGCTGTTGGGGGGCTGAGTGAGTTTGAACAAAGATAATAAATTTTTCTACATTTTAAGTTTTAGAAAGTGAGAAAAGAAGAAGAATATAGAAAATAGACATAATTGTAGACAGAAAGGGGATCTCTTCTGAGCCAGAGAGGTAAATTTGCTTGTTTTCAGCATAGACGTGATACCGAAAGCCATGGGAATCTATGAGCTGTCCCAGGCTGAAGGTGTAGATTAAGAAGAGAAGGGGTCCCAGGACAGAGCATTGAGGTATAGCAACAGAGTGGGGGAGAGATAAGGAGGTGGTGTGTTAGTGGGATACACAATGTTCAATCTGTGAGGTATAGGGTGATCCAAGATTGCAGGATTAAGGGGGCATGTCCTCCAAAACATTGCGTGGATGCCTGGCGTTCTCTGTATGCTGTATGTAACTAAAGATTTAATATATGAAATTTCCAAGATCAGATAAAGAAAAAGATGGAACTGTCAAGTACCTCATGTTCGTGAATAATGATCTTACACTCACTGTGAATTGAAATAAGTATTGCTGCACCACACGTCTTGGATTAATGTGATCCAAGAGAGAACAGAGTCTGTGATGCCAAGAGATGAGAGAATTTGATACAGAAGGGAGTGGTCGACTGTGTCAAAGGCAGAGGATGGGTCAAGGAGGAGAAGGACAGAATATTGTTGTTTGGCTTTGGCAGTTAGCAGGTCGTTGGTGAATTTTGTTGGGACAGTTTCAGTTGAGTGGTGGGGTCAGAAGCCAAATTGTAGCTGATCAAAAAGGGAGTTGGAAAGTGGGAGGACAGATCAATATGGACATGTTAAAGTACCTTTGAGACATCTGGGAGTAGGGGGTAGTAATTAGTCAAACAGCAGTCCAACATAGATGTTATTGTCATCATAACAAATATAAATATTTTATAACAGGGGTACAGACATTTTTACTGTCTTACAAAGTTATTTAATTTTTTATTTTAGATGCTTTTAGAGTAATAACAATGTTTTTGGTTTCAAGGATATAACCTTTAACGCCATCCATAGTATCCAATACTTGTCTTCTTTCTCTTTCACTACATATAAGAATTTTGGAGTTTGACGACACTGAATTCCTCTGAAATTGAAGTTGTTAATCAGTGAAACTGTCCGCAATGGAGGAGCTGTCCACTTACCTCTAAGGCATCATAAAGAATTTGCAAAATGTTTCTAGAAAAGCAAGGTCAAAATCTTTGAGTTAGTGAAAGTGTTTTATCAGACTTAAAGGCTATGTACACCTTCTGGGAATTTCTTTTCTTGATTGCATTTCACTTATTTTGGGCTTAAAATCTTCAATACTTTAATATTCAATTGATCTTTATTAAAAATGTTGAACCCTTCTGTCACAAAGGGTTAACTGTTTGTTTAGCTGCGTTAATACTATTTTCACCTTCACTTTGTGCGGGTCATCTTATAAACCTTATCTCTAAATTACTAAAAGGTCATAAACACTTATTAAGATAAAAATTGAGCTATAATGAATGTTAAGAGGTAAAAAAACAGAGAAAATGAGTAGTCAGCTATGCCTGATGAAAAAAGTACAAACTTTAGAGCCTACTACTAGAGATCAATGAATTTATCAAAAATTAGATTCAATCGGTTCACCGAATTCTCCAAACAGATTCGATTCGATCCGAATTTATTTGTGGCGAATTGCATTAAAAAACAGCTATTCCCTGGCTGCAGAGAGACTGTATAGTGGTGTAGAACACTGTGCCTTGCAGTAACACGCATAGGTATTCTGCTGTGGTAGTGAAACTATACTGTGAGTCAGTGGGACACGCAGATGATAGGTGTCGCTCTTAAAATCACTGCACACTTCACTTATTTGGGCAGTTATGGGGCCAAAACTGACCAAATAACTCAAGTGTGAATTCAGATTTACAGATCGATGTTAGCATCAAGAAGAAGCGCACTCCTTTTACACTGTCATCAGCTGATTCCACATAGATGTCTACAGAACCTGTTCTATTAAACCATTATACAAGTAGAGCCCCCCGACAGAGTGGAGAGGGTGTCAGCAATAAGTTTGTGTTGAAATCACTGATTATTTTGCCCTTCCTCTGATCCGTCAGAACAATAACCCCCAAAAAACGGATTCTGTTCTTTTAGCATCTGCCTTCACTCAGTCAGCATTTGGTAAGTAATCCATCAGTATTGCTAAAGCCCCCAAAAAAACAGGAGGGGACCAAAACTGAGATGACACGTGAATGAAATCATTGCATGTCTTCTGTGTTTTGTAGCAACTCCTGCTTTTGGCTACCAAATCATAAGCCAATTCTGATGCAAAATAGGAACAATGTCATACAGGCGTTACAGCTGCTACAGGATCCATTGTGCGTCTCCTTCTGACAGATCCTAAGGGTCAAATAAATGATGATCTTAACCATGCCAAAAAGGCAAAATAGTGGCCCAGTCATAGAGTGGGGAGGGTGGGAACAGCATGAGAAGTCCACAGAGTGGCCCAATGACAGAGTGGTGAGTTGGCAGCAGCATGAGGAGACCACAGAGTAGTGATGTGGCAGCAGCGTGAGGAGACCACAGAGTGGCCCAGTGACATAGTGTTGAGATAGCAGGAGCATGAGGAGACCACAGGAAAGTGATGTGGCAGCAGCATGAGGAGACCACAGAGTGGAACAGTGACATAGTGTTGAGATAGCAGCAGCATGAGGAGACCACAGTGTGGTGAGGTGGCAGCAGCATGAGGATACCACAGAGTGGCCCAGTGACAGAGTGTAGAGGTGGGGGGCAATACTAGTACCAGCTGAAGATGGTTGCTGGCAGTAAGAGCACCTGGTAGCAGGTGTGGCATCAGGCGGGTGGCAGCATCAGAAGAGTAGCGCAAGCAGGTAGCAAGAAGAAACAGGTCTCTTTTGTTAAAGTGTTGGTGTTGCACCATGGATGATCTAGTTTGATGCATCAGGCACTGGTGTTTGAAAATTCTGGCTGATCCACGCCTGATTTATCTTCACAAAGGTCAGTTTCTCCACATTTTGGGAGGACAGGTGAGTTCTCCTTGGGGTAACTAAAGCCCCCGCTGCACTAAACATCTGCTCTGATACCAGACTGCTGGCCGGGCAGAAAACTTGTCCAAGGCAAACTCGCCCAGTTGCAGCCACAAATCGAGTTTTACTTCCCAGTAGTCCAGGGGATCTTCAATGTGGGGTGGCAGGGTGCACTGCAAGTATGCCACAACCTGCTGGTTCAGGTTCTGCTCTATGTCTAGCTGCTGGTGAGTAGTTTTTTCAGTAGGTGGGTGAAAAGAAACTGCTCATTAGCGACTCTAGACTTAAGTTGCTGCTGATGGAGCTGGTACTTCTCCTGCCCCCCCCCCCCACCCCCTAGCAGCCATGGTAGTGGAACATGAGAGCAGAGGGCCTCCCCGGTCAAACCTGCCTGATGATGGGCAATGGTGTACATAGGCAGGCAAACTGACTACATAGGATGTCTCGATAGTAGTTCAGTTTGTCCTCCCTCTCAATGGGTGTAAAAAAGGCCCTGTAGCTAGGGTCTAACATAGTGCAGAGCCAGTAGTCATCCCTCAGCCGAATAGTGACAATTCGGCTATCACTACACAAGCAACTGAGCATGCATCGGGCCATTTGCACAAGTGACTCAGAGGGACTCACGGCCTCCATCTCCACTGCATACTGCCACGGTGTGTCTGGGTCATCTGCCTCGTCTTCCTCATAGCCCTGTAGCTCCTCCGGCTGCTCCTTCTTCACCTGCTCCTCCTCCCTTGTTACCTGTGTAGAAAAACCAACCATTTCTCTATGTATTTCTTGTGCTTGAATGTCCTCTTCCTCTAGTTCAGCCTCCACAGGGCTCATGTGGCCGTGAGATGTAGTTGTCAAGTCTCCTGTCCCCTTGCCAGCCAGATGTAGCAGCATCTGTTCCAGGACAGGAATCAGTGGAATGACATTGTTCATCCTGTAGTCTGGGCGACTGACAAATAAAGTGGCCTCCTCAAAGGGCCTGAGCAAATGGCAGGTGTCAGACATGAGCTGAAACTGGCTAACATCTAAGTAACACAGGGGAGTACCTCTGTCTGCCTGTATCATCAATAAATCATTTATGGCCTTTCTCTGTTCATATAATCGGTCCAACATATGGCGGGTGGAATTCCAACAAGTGGAAACGTTGCATGTCAGCCTATGTTGGGGGATACCGTTCTGCCGCTGCAGCTCAAGTAGGGTGTGCCTTGTGGTGTACGAGTGGCTGAAGTGCTTGCAAAGTTTCCTGGCCATTTTCAGAATATCTTGCAGATGGGTGAAGACTTCAGGAAATGCTTAAAACCAGATTGAACACGTGCACCATGCAGGGCACATGGCTCAGCCCTCCTTGATGTAGCACTGACACAATGCTCTTCCCTTGTTGGTCACCATGGTTCCGATTTTGAGTTGTCAAGGAGAAAACCAGGATTCGATTTCTTGATGAAGGACGTGGAAAAATTCCTCCCCTGTGTGACTCCGTTCGCCCAGGCAAACTAGGTGCAGAACAGCGTGACACTGCAGTGCCCTGCACATGTGATATGCTGGAGGGGCACTGTGAATTGTCCATGCAGTGGAGGTTGAAAACACAGTGGAAATTGAGGAGGCAGAGGCGGACATTGTCGCAGCGTGAGAACGTGGAGGTGGAAGCGTCGTCACCTGGCCAAGTTGCTGGTGTGGCTGGGCAGAAAACAACATTTACCCATTGGGCCGTAAAGGACATATATTGCCCTTGACCATAGTTACAGCTCCACACGTCGGCGCTGCTGTGCACTTTGGCAGATACCGACAGGATCAAGGTCTGACCCACCTTCTGTTCTATATGTGTATGCAGGGCTGGTACTGCCTATTTTGGCAAAGAAATGATGGCTTGGGAATCTCCAACTCGGCTCGCCACAAGCCATCAGTTCTTTGAAAGGTGCAAAGTCCACAACTTATAAAGGGAGGGACTGCAGCACCTGCATCTTTGCCAGGAGCACGTTCAGCTTCTGCGCCGTTGGATGAGTGCACGCATATTATTGTCTCTTGCCAATTTCTTCAGTGATCGATTGCTAATGGAAGAACTGACGAGGAGTAGGAGGAGCAGGAGCATTAGGACCAGCAAATGATGTGAAAGACAGACAGCTCCCGTCAGCTGAGGTGGTGGAGCCTTGACTGCATGAAATTGGGTACTTGCCACTGGGTGATGCAGCATTTGCTGTGGACCACCAAATCGGAGCTACGGTTCTCCCAAGCCAGCTTATGGTGATGCTGCATGTGTGCTAGCACCC
The DNA here is from genome assembly GCA_033119425.1 of Bufotes viridis. Taxonomy (NCBI): domain Eukaryota; kingdom Metazoa; phylum Chordata; class Amphibia; order Anura; family Bufonidae; genus Bufotes; species Bufotes viridis. The sequence goes on from CM065589.1 coordinate 108,341,064, forward strand.
TGGCCACGCTTCGCCTTCTGCCCACAAATTCGGCAAATGGCCATGTGGCACCAGAACTTCTACTGCTGCCACCCTGCCACCCTGCTGACACACTGCCACCCTGCTGGCTCAGCTCGCAAGCTGTGACCCTCTTCTCCTGAGGAAGATGATGAAGCCCCTTCTTCACTAGCTCCCAAGTGCAATTGGCTACATCATCAACATTATCTGCTACTGTCTGCATGTCACTGATGTCCCCCTCAATGGTCTTAGGGCCAGGAGCCTGACTGCTCGCAACACCTGCTCCCTCTCGACTCTCATCATCACTACTTTGCTGCCTACCAGAGGAAGCGGTGGATGACTCCTCCAGATCTTGCCTGGGCAGTAGCTGCTGACTGTCCTCTAGCAGCTTGTCCTCACTCAGAAGTGGAGCCGAGACTACGGCATATAATACTTGTCGCGCTAAGGGAACTGAAAATGACAGAGGAAGGTTCAGGACAGGTGGAGGCACAGGGCTTGCTCCCGGGCCATGCCAATTAAGCTTCATGTGAGAGGAACCCACTGACTCTTGGCTGGGGGTGTCTGATGTCACTTGCGACAAAGTCGAAGACCAAGTCAACCATTCAAGCACCGCTGGGTTGCTGGTCAAGACACGACCACTAGATGACACTCGCTGCGACTCCTGCTGCCATCCCCTCTTCTTCTGGCTGTAGTACAATGTTACTTCACCGCTGAACGGCAATTAGGAAATATATATAAATATATTTTCTGATTAATAAACTCCCCCCCCCCCCCAAAAAAAAAGTAATCACGATTCAACGTAGAACGGCAATTAAGACGTATTCTTTTTTTCTAATTCTACACCCCCAAATTAGAAATATAACAATCACAATTCACCGCAGAATGGCTAATGGGACGTACGTACAGTTGAAACCAGAAGTTTACTAGTAATAAAAAAACATTGCCTACATAGAGCTGAGTACATATATCATTAGAGCTGGATACATGTATTTAGCGTGTGATGTCTTTTAATATATTGATATATGCATTTAGCTCTAATTATATATGTACTCAGCTCTATGTAGGCGATTTTTTTACTGCTAGTAGATGGTTTGATGGTAATGTTTTTTTACTGCTGGGATATGGTTTTATGCTAATGTCAATAGTCTGAGAAATCGTTAATTTCTAATGATAATTTGTTTTCCCTTAGTCCTAACAGTGGCACAGATGGGGTATTCTGCCCCCCGTGGACTGGTTAGGACAGGTGAAAATTTATTGACAAGTGAAAGTAATTAAACAATTAACAAGACCCTCCCATCCCAATAAAGAGGTGGACCACCCCCAGTCCCCTTGTGTAGTTACAAACAAAAAAGGCAACACTAAAGTATAACTAAGGGGGGAATATTTGTGTGCCACTGTTAGGACTAAGGGAAAACAAATCATCATTAGAAATTAACGATTCCCTTACGTCCTAACCAGTGGCACAGATGGGGATCTACCACCAGCTCAGGGGCACCGCTATGGGGTGTTCTTGTGCACCTTCCTATGCGAATTTGCTCCTGGGCTGGTGGGAGGCAACCTTGGTCTTTGGGGACACCAATTCGTCATGTACTGGGCCCATTATTATGTGGGCCCGCTACATCGACGATATTTTCATCATTTGGAATAGCTCCAAATCAGCATTCCAAACTTTGGTAAACCAATTAAATCAAAACCTTATCGGCTTAAAATTTACCTATGAAGTTGGCGGCGATCTTCTTCCATTTCTGGACATCCAGATCTGCAAAAGCAACTCCGGGTCCCTCACGACCAATATTTATCGTAAACCAACCGCAACTAACTCAGTGTTGCACTGGTCTAGTAGCCATCCCCTTTCCCTAAAAAAAGGGATCCCATGAGGCCAATATCTACGCCTCAAACGGGTGTGCTCCGAGGAACAAACTTTCATTGAACAGGCTCAGATTTTGAGGACAAGATTTCAAACAAGGGGTTATCCGGATGCTGTTCTCAAACCAGCATATCGGGATGCCGTTTCATCCTCAAGAACTGAACTTCTGACCCCTAGAAAAAAACCTGACTTACCACAAAAGGTCAGACTTATTGCCACCTATGATGTAGCATCCCAGAAAGTACGGTCAATATTGAAAAAGCACTGGCCAATTTTACTAATGGACCCTGATATTAGAGATACCATTTATGATTATCCACAGGTGACTTTTAGACGGGGGAAAAGCCTTCGGGACCTGCTGGTGCACAGCCACTACAAACCTGGACCCTCTGGTTGCTCTTGGCTACAGCGCAAATCTTTGGGTTCATTTAAATGTAGTGGCTGTGTGGCCTGTGCCTCTATCCAAACTGGAAAGTCCTTCTTTAGCAGCAATCTGAACAGGTCCTTTAAAATCAGGGACTTTATCAATTGCCGCACAAGAGGGGTCATTTACAAAATCACTTGTATTTGCCGATTGGAGTATATCGGCAAGACAAAAAGAGAACTACGCAGGCATGTGGGGGAACACCTTTGTGACATCTCCAATAAAAGAGATACAGTGGTGTCCCGGCATGTACATGAATTCCATTCTGGGAATGCCACTTGTGTCAGTTTTATGGGTATTGCTACTATCCCGCCTCCAGTACGAGGAGGTGACTGGGATAGATCCCTGCTCCAGTTGGAGGCACGTTGGATGTACATTCTCCGTACAGTGCATCCTACGGGCCTAAACGAACAACTAAATTTTGCTTGTTTTCTTTAAATGGCTGTGAGCACCTCTACAGTGCTCTATCAGCCATGTGAGATCACATGCCATCTAACTCTTATTGATATTCTTGTCCGATATATCCCGACAAGATATTCTTTTCAAGCCGGTATGTCCATTTTGTCTAAATTATTAAGTGCCATTTAATGCCCTCTATTTATGGCTACAATATGTCCGCACCATTGTCAGTGCGGCTCTCTGTTTTCCTCCCTGGCAGCTTTCGTTCCGGTCACCAGGTGATGGAATAACACACATACTCGTGCGCATCGCGTCATGGATGACGCATAGTGCAGTAAGCAGCAGGTAACTAGTCATGTGACTGTGACGTCACCGCGCGCTACTCCTCCCATCACATGCGATGCGACTTGCGCGCATGTGAAGCATGGGTGCCGGCATATGACGTCATTAAGCGTCGACAGTCAGCGTTTCCCACACACACGTGGGTATAAATGTCCACTGTGAGTATAACATATTGCAGGACATCATCTGTCGTATTACTAGCGGCCCATCAGCTGGCAGGACGGACTGCCAGTTTATCACATACTGGAGTCCGTTCACTGTAAGAGGAGCCCTTCGCTGTGGGCAGTCCCTGCGTTGGGTAGCCCTCATCTATGGGAAGCCCCTGTCTTTCTTGACCCTGAATATCTACCTGGGAGGGCTACGTGATGATTATCCGTATGCCCCTGAGATCTGATTGTTGATAGTATGGCGTTTTGTAGGCACTTTTTGGTATGCACTATATAATCTATCTATTTTATTGCTGCCTGTGCTTGTCATCTTTTTTCTGTTTTTCCCTGTGTACACTATTCCCCTGATGATTCTACTTGATGAAACGTGCATGTAGGGTCTAGCTGCACTAGGGTCTTACAGGGTCTTCAACCGCTGAGGGATAGGTTCCGGACAGGGTCGTTCTTTTCAGGACGGCCACCCCGTGGTTAGGAATATTAGGGACAGAGTAACCCTTTAAATTAGGGAAGTCTAGGGTCATATACTAATTCTTTGTACCCTTTATTTCTTCCTCTGTTTCTCCTGAATCACCCCGTCCGGTCCTTATCAACATATCCTGCTGATATCTCTAAGGTAGGACCCACGGTTTTCAGTTTTATACTGTATGGTGCCGCCGCGCACACTTATATGTGAACTTATTAGGTACCTCTGCGAATTTAAAGGTATCTATGCACCTTGTCCTATGCATTGTTATGTGTTTGGCAATTATCTATGCCATTTGATTATATATACTTCATCAAAGGAATCAAGTAATTTTATTGATGTTTATAGTAAAAGTTAAGTTTTAGTACGTTACCACGTTTTCTTTGAGCTTCTTTTGTATTCTCGTGGTTGGTGTAGCCTCCAGAACTGTATTCTGGATATAGTGTTGTTTTTTTAAGATAATATTGTCCTGCCAAATGATGAATAGCTATCTATCCTAGAATCCACTCTATAGTGTGAGATAAAAGTGGAGTGAGAGCTCCAGGAAGCCGACTTACAGATGACATCCAGCGGAATCGAGCTTCTTTCTGCAAAAGAAGTAGCCACTGCTCGAGTAGAGTGGGCCTTCACTAACTCAGGTGGCTCCGAACCCTGAGACACATAAGAATCCCGAATTGCCTCTTTGATCCATCTACTGATGGAGGGTTTAGAGGCTTTCCTACCCTTGTGGGTACCGGAAAGAAGGATAAATACCTTTGACCGTTCCAGGTAAATCCTGAGACATCTCGAAACGTCGAGGGTATGGAGGCCCCTTTCTTCTGAGGAGGGGAGAGGAGACAAAACTGGAAGTGACTGACAACGCTTAATCTAGACCATCCTGAAGGAATTGTAGGATGGTAGGTATGGACACATCTGTGGATGACAGTTGACAACTGGAACACCAAGTTGAGAAAATCTTCCAAATTCTTGAATAAAATCTGTTGGTAGCCTCAGATCTGGAGTACTCTAGGGTCCTCAAGACAGACCCCGATAGCCTTTTTATTCTTGGAAGGGACTGATCAACCTCCAGGCTGTCAGGTTGAACATTTAGAAGATTTGAGGAGGTCTGAGTATCCCCCGACACCAGTACTCTCACTGGAGGAAGGCTTCAAAATTGTCCCCGACTCATCTGAAGGAGTTGGGTAAACCAAGCTCTTTTTGGCCAGTATGGAATGATGGCGATGACTGATGCTTGGTCCTGCCTGATTTTTATCAATACCCTCGGAATCAAGGAAATTGAAGGGAAGATATAGGCCAGCCTAAACCTCCATGGGATTGACAGAGCATCTATTGCCACCAGGTTGTCTCCCTGTAAAGGGAGCAATACCTCTCCACCTTGGTGTTGAACCTCATTGCCATGAGATCGATCTCTGGCATCCCCCACATGAGCGTTATCTCCTTGAAGATGTCTGGATGAAGAGCCCACTCCCCGGTTGGCAGACCTCGGCTCAGGCGATCTGCTATCATGTTGTGAACTCCACGAATATGGACGGCTGATAAGTGGTGAGCTTCAATTCTGTCCAATCCAATATCACACCTATCTCTCTCAGGAGACTTTGTGACCTCGTGCCTCACTGCTTGTTCATGTACATTACAGCGGTCATGCTGTCTGACTGTACTCTCACCGCTTTGTCTTGAATGCAGGGAGCAAAATGAAAAAGGGCTAGCTTGATCGCCCTGATTTCGAGGAGATTCGATGATAATAACTTCTCCTGAGATGTCCAGGTTCCTTGGACTGTTCTGTCTAGGAGACATGCTCCCCATTCTACTAGGGATGCGTCTGTAGTAAGTATGATCCATGAGGGTTGGATCAGGGACTTGCCATCCTCGAGATGGATCCACCATCTTATCTTATGGAGGACCGGGCACGATAAGACAGGGAGTGCACGGAATTTAGTCCTAACAGACTGTGATTCCACTTGGCTAGTACCCCCGATTGTAGCAGACGTAGATGCCATAATGCCCAAGGAACCGCCTCCGCGGTTGAAGACATTAGTCTTAACATCCACATCAAAGTACGAATGGTTACCTTCTGGGGTACTGAGAGAGAGCGGGCTGAATTCTAAACAGATAGCCTTCTTTCGGGAGTAAGATGTATCGTCATTTGTACGGAATCCACCAGGAATCCCAGGAACTTCACAGAGGTAGCTGGTAGGAGCTGGGACTTGTTCCAGTTGATCACTTAACCTAACTGGTGGAGGAAGGCCACTGCCCGCTGAACGTGATCGCTTGGGAAGGGGCTCTGAAGAGCCAATCATCCAAATATGGAATATGCTCAGGCCCTGAAGTGTTAGAGCCGTCACCACGGAAACCACCACCTTGGTAAATGTGTGTGGGGCCAAAGAGATTCCAAACAGGAGGGCCGCAAACTCAAAATGCTTTAGGACTCCCCTGATTTGTACCGCGATCCTTAAGAATCTTCTGGACCCAGAATGGATGGGAATATGGAGGTAGGCATCCTTGAGGTCTAGGGTTGCCAGGAAATCCCCTGGCAAGAGAAGATTGGTAACTGACTGGATAGTTTCCATCCGGAAACGTTTGCGCTTGACGAATTGGTTGAAATATCTCAGGTCTATGATCATCCACCAGTCCCCGGTCATCTTAGGTACCAGAAACACTGTGGAATAGATACCTGCTTCCTGATCTTGAAGAGGTACCTCCTCTAGTGCCCCTTTCCGAAGGTACTCCAAAACGTAATTCTCCAGAATCTTCTGTTTGTTGAATGGAAGCAATTTTGTTTGCACAAATTTGTCTAAGGGAGGACTGTCCAAGTCCACCAGGTAGCCTTGAGAAATAATACGAAGAACCCACGGAACCTGGATATGAGAGTGCCAATACTCTAGAAAATGTTGTAGGCGACTGCCTACGGGAATATGGGGAGCAGGGAGTTCTGGAAATCCAATCAGAATGGCAGGGTACCAAGAGCCTCGAGGAGGCCCGCAATCAGAGCGTCAAGGACTTCTTGGGGGGCTTAGAGACTCTGGAGGATCTTCCTCCTCTTTGGGAACCCCAATCTCTTTGAGTTCTCGGCTGAGGTCCAGAAGCGGACCCGTACCTCTTGCCCCGACCACGAAAGGACTTCTGGGGAAGGGACTTGCCCTTCTTGTCCGAAAGACCTTCCATAATCTGGTCTAGCTCTGTTCCAAACAGTCTGCCGGGTTCATATGCCATGGCACAGAGATTCTGCTTGGAGGACGTATCCGCCTTCCAGAGTTTCAGCCAAAGCAGGCGCCTGCCCGCGGTTGAGAGTACCATGGACTTGGAAGCCAATTTAAGTTGCTGTGGAGCAGAGTCACACAGGAAATCAATGGCTAGGCCGGCCGTCTTACAAGAGGCGAACCTGGTCTTGGGGAAGTTCGCCAACTCAGAGGACGCAATCGCGACAGAGGCTGAAGCCGAGGAGTAAACGTGCCTAAGGGCGCAGTCAGCCTTCCTGCCAAATAGAAAACATAGGGGGTCATTTAGGAGAATTTCAGGCACACATGGCAGTGCAACGGTTAGTTGCGCCGCTATCTGGAACTTCGCCCCGCTCCATGCCAGGTGTAAAGTTGTGGGCGTGGGTGGGGAAGGGGATGGTCCGGTAGTCCCCTCTCATTTACCACTTTCTACACCTGTTTCGGGAAAAAGGTCTAAGGCCTCTTTCACACAAGCGTGACGGATTAGATCCGAATGCGTTCAGGGTGCATTTAGTGAAACTTACACCATTTTGCAAACAAGTTCAGTCAGTTTTGTCTGCGATTGCGTTCAGTTGGTCAGTTTTTTTCTGCACGGGTGCAATGCCTTTTGATGCGTTTTTCACGCGCGTGATAAAAAACGGAAGGTTTGCAAACAACATCTCTTAGCAACCATCAGTGAAAAACACATTGCATCAGAACTTGCGTTTTTAACTGAAGCCCTATTCACTTCTATGAGGCCAGGGCTGAGTGAAAAACACAGTATATAGAACATGCTGCGATTCTCACACAAAGCAGAACCGAGGCATGAAAAAAGCTCATGTACACATCCCCATTGAAGTGAATGGGTCAGGATTCAGTGTGGGTTCTATGCATTCATGTCACTCATCACACCCGCGCGGAAAACTTGCTCGTGTAAAAGGGGCCTAAATGTAAGACAGCTTGGAAGCTGTCCCACTCCCTCACAGTGGGCAAAGCAGAGCCCATCCATTTTCTAGCAATTAATAATAGAGCCAGAAAGAGAAATTTATACATAATAAACTCCATATCTTTTGATAAATTGCTCGGGATTTCACCCAAAACACAAATAAAAATCGTCAAACTTAGTTTAAAACTAAAAATAGCACCAATCACTTGAATAAGGTCCTGCAAAAAAGGTTGTATTTTAGGACAGCGCCACCACATATGAGTAATATCCTTGTTACTATTTTTGCATCTAGGGCAAATATTTGGGGTATTAGTTGAAAATTTATGAAGCCATCTAGGGGTCACATATAACCAATGTAGAATCATAAATTGAGTTTTCTCGGGTATTACTCGCCAACCAAACATCCAACTCCTTCCAATTTTTAACATTCTTAAAGATTGCCAATAATTGATTAAATCTAAAAAAAAAACTTTCCCTATCATCACCTAAATTCCTTCCTAGATTTTAATTCCTCATCATTAATATACTGTGCTATAAACCCCTTTCCTTTTCTAATCCATTACCTAGCTTTACTAAAGAATGTAATATCTCCCAATGCCCTGTTATACCATAAGGGAGTCATCCGTGTAATACCCTTCACACCCAAATATTTCTTAAGTGCTCCCCACGTCTCCACCAACATCTTCACCATTGGGAGTCTATATACTCCCTTACTATACAATTGTTTTGATTCACCACATGTTGTAAAAAATCCAGATGTTCCCAATTCATTATCAGTGCAATGTTACCCGAGAGATAATATAATTTCATATCCAGTACTTCCAGGCCCCCATATTCATACGCCCTAGTAAACCAAGATAACTTTTTCCTCACTCTCTTACCAGCTCAGATTAGCTCATTGAACAATTTTTCCATTTCTTTAAAAACCATATTACCCAAAAAAATAGGGCAGTTCCAAATAATATACAATAATTGAGGTAGCAACACCATTTTTATCAAGGCTATCCTGTCCGCTTTACTTATAGGGAGCTTATTCCATAATTTTATTTTTTAAAAACAACTGCACCAAGTCTAACTCCCTAAATCTAGAAGGATCTTTTGCTATTTCTATTCCCAAAAATGTAAATTTATCCCGAGGGCACAGTATCCTCAAATTATGATCTCTTACCATTACCTTCTGAGTAGGATTGATTTACTCCAGTTAATTACTATGCCAGAATAATTGCTAAATTCCCCTAATACCAAAATAACATACTCCAGATCCCTATTGGCATTACCCAGAAAAAAAAAAAAGATCATTTGAGGATTTCATTTTTCTTCTATCCCTACCCTCCATCCCCATTTAGTGTACCAGCCCATGGTTGACCCCTTAACACCCTAACAACCTAACATTGTATCCCTATCTAATTGATTATAAACCCAAATCCTCCATCCATTTATTTTCTTCCTGTGAAGAAGAAAAAAAAAACAAGTATTTACCTTATACACGACTCTCAGGTTAGCCGGGTACAGCACGACAGAGTCTACGTTTCACATCAATGTATTTCTCTTTCTCCTTTTGAGTAGTAAATGACTAGTCTGGGAATACTGATACCTTTGAACCATTAATTTCGACCGACTCCATTGTTCTTAATTTACGCATAATATATTCTTTATCTTTGAATGGGATAATTTTAGCTATTATTGTCCTTGGGTAGTTACCAGTCATATTTATAGCTGGAATTCTATGTGCTCTCTCAACTGTAAACAAATTAGATAGATTTTCCCCTCCCACTGTCTCAGTTATCCATTTCTGGATATACTGCGTGTAAATAACACCCTCCATCTTTTTAGGTATGCCTATTAATCTGATATTTGACCTCCTATCCCTGTCTTCCAGATCTATCATTTTCTTACTGAGAGTGTCCTTCTCCTTTTCCAAGGTTTTGATATCTTTAGTAATTCCCAGGACCTGATCTTCCAATTCACTTATCCTTTGTTCCGCCTGGGTTACTCTTTCACTAATTCTACCATCTGTTTTGTTATCATTTCTAACACATTGTTGGACTTACTCACAGCTAACATAATGTCCGCTAATGTGGGCGATTGTGATGCCTCTAGATGAATAGGTGACATCACATCCAAATCCTCTGCCTCCACATTAGCACTACTATTAGCCACGTTCTTACTTTGTGTATTAGCTCTGGCATTTCCCTTATTTGCGCCCGGAGCTTGGAGATATCTGTCCAGTTTAATTTCCTGCTCTACTTTCGTTCTAGTCAGCTCTTGTTTAGGGGAACCATAAACACCGGACCTTCGCTGATCCACCCATTTCTCCCCTGTTTTATCTTTATCGTCTTTCTTCTTGCGGTGAGTTAATATGGGGATGAGGTAGATTTACTATGCGTTAGCCCCAGCTGCATCCACACAGTTCCGTGGCAATTAGCCAATTTGGGTACTGCAGAGCTTACAAGCTAGTGCTCCAATTCAGATTTTTCCATATATATATCTATATACAGTGGCGTTGCGAGGGGGGTGCGGGGGGTGCGGTCCGCACCGGGTGACACCAGTCTGATGGGGTGTCACCAGGGGCGGATTGACTATTGGCAGACGCGCGACGGAGATGAGCAGCAGCAGAGGAGGGAGAGGCGTGTCCTCTCTCTCCCTGTTCCTCTGATAGGCTGCCAGCACTAGGCCGGCAGCCTATCAGAGGCTGGCTCCGGCGGCGCGATGACGTCGTCGCGCCGCCGGAGCCGTACAGCTCGAGACACAGGCCGGAAGAGGCCTGCATCGCATCGCTGGAGGTAAGTACAAGTGTTCTTTTTTTCTTGGGGGGGCTACTGGCACTAAAGGGGGCTACTGGCACCTAAAAGGGGCTACTGGCACTAACGGGGGCTACTGGCGTCTGGCACTAAAGGGTGCTACTGGCACCTAAAGGGGGCTAGTGGCACCTAAAGGGGGCTACTGGCACCTAAAGGGGGCTACTGGCACTAAATGGGGCTACTGGCACCTAAAGGGGGCTACTGGCACCTAAAGGGGACGGCTACTGGCACATAAAGGGGGCTACTGGCACTAAAGGGGGCTACTGGCACCTAAAGGGGATGGCTACTGGCACTAAAGGGTGCTACTGGCACTTAAAGGGGACGGCTACTGGCACATAAAGGGGACGGCTACTGGCACTAAAGGGGGCTACTGGCACTAAAGGGTGCTACTGGCACATAAAGGGGGCTACTGGCACTAAAGGGGGCTACTGGCACTAAAGGGGGCTACTGGCACCTAAAGGGGGCTACTGGCACTAAAGGGGGCTACTGGCACATAAAGGGGACAGCTACTGGCACATAAAGGGGACAGCTACTGGCACATAAAGGGGACAGCTACTGGCACATAAAGGGGACAGCTACTGGCACATAAAGGGGACGGCTACTGGCACATAAAGGGGACGGCTACTGGCACATATGGGGGGGGCCAATGGCACATGAGGGGGCCACTGATGGCACATGAGGGGGCCTAATGGCACATAAGTGGAGATGGCTACTGGCACATGGGCGGAGGCACAAGAGAGGCACTTATTACTAGCACATGTGGTGGCATGGAGAGCAGTGGCGTTGCTAGGGCTGGTGTCACCCGGTGCGGTAGAAAATGGTGTCACCCCAGACCCCCCCCCCCCCGAAGCAATAATGTTTTAGTCATATAACCAAAAAAAACAGATACTCACTAGTGCTTAGGCCTCTTTCACACTTGCGTTTTTCCTTTCCGTGCTAGAGTTCCGTCCTCGGGGCTCTAAGACGGAAAGATACTGATCAGGATCATCCCCATGCATCTTGAATGGAGAGCAATCCGTTCAGGATGCATCAGGATGTCTTCAGTTCAGTATTCAAACGTTTTTTTGCCGTTAAAAAATCCACAGCATGCTGCGGATTTTCCTTGGGCCAAAAAATTGAAGGCATGCCGCAAGGACGGATCTGGAATTAATGACCATTGAAAAGCATTAATCCGGATCCGACTTCAAGCTAAATGTTGTTTCGGCGCATCGCCGGATCTGACGCTTACCTTTCTGAATGGTAACCATGGCAGCTAGGACGCTACTAAAGTCCCGGCTGCCATGGAAAGTAGTGGGGAGCCAGGGAGGAGCTACTTACCGTCCGTGCGGCTCTCAGGGTGCTCCACAATGACGTCACAGCGCCCTACATCACATGGATAATGTGATCATGCGACGTAGGGGCGCTGTGACGTCATTGTGGAGCGCCTCAGGAGCCACACGGAAGGTAAGTAGCTTCTCCCCTTGCTCCCCACTACTTTTTTATGGCAGCCGGGACTTTAGTAGCGTCCCGGCTGCCATGGTAACACTAAAGCATTTTGAAGACTGATCAGTCTTCAAATGTTTTCAGGTGTGTTGCGTTGTGACGGATCCGGTGGGCATTTCCGCGACGGAAGTGCACGCCGGATCCTCACAACGGTAGTGTGAAAGGGGCCTTAGTTATTAATTCACTTACAGTCCGGTGTGTACGAAGTGTCTTCACATATAACTAAAGAGGAATTGCTGCTGTTATGTTAATGGATGCTATAACATTGCACCATCCTTCTGAACATACACATCTGTCATCCGCCTTACCTCATGATCCCGGAGCTGTGCTGTAGAGCTCGGCGGCCACTGTACAGCACAGCTCCAGGATCATGAGGTAAGGCGGATGACAGATGTGTATGTTCAGAAGGATGGTGCAATGTTATAGCATCCATTAACATCAGCAACAAGTCTGGGCTGGTTTAGGCTGTGCTGTGCCTGTGTGAGTGAGTCACTGCTGTCACGTGGACGTGGCCTGGGCCGGTGCAAGGATTTTTGGCAGGTCAAGCCAAGCTACATCTTGGCGACCCCCCGCCCGCAGCTCACCTGGTCCTGGTCCTCTGTGCAGCAGCTGGCTTTTCCTCTGTGTGGTCCTGGTATCTTCGCTATGCTTCAATCGCTTGAAGACTGTACTTTTCGCCCTATAAGACTATAACACACACACAGGTTTTAGAGGAGTATAATAAGAAACAATATTTTCCACTATACCTCAGGTCAGACCACCAATCAGACCCCAATGTCATCACACCTCAGATCAGCCCCCGTGTCAGCCGTCAGCCCCCATCCATCATGCCCCCATGTCAGTCATCATGCCAGCCGTCAGCCCCCATGTCAGCCGTCAGCCCCAATCCATCATGCCCCCCATGTCAGCCATCATGCCCTCATGTCAGCCGTCAGCCCCCATCCATCAGGCCCCCATGTCAGCTGTCAGCCCCCATGTCAGCCGTCAGCCCCCATCCATCATGCCCCCCATGTCAGTCATCATGCCCTTATGTCAGCCATCAGCCCCCATGTCAGGCGTCTGTCAGCCGTCAGCCCCCATCCATCATGCCCCCCATGTCAGCCATCATGTTATTAGTCCCCCTCATGTGCCAGTAGCCGTCCCCTTTATGTGCCAGTAGCCGTCCCCTTTATGTGCCAGTAGCCGTCCCCTTTATGTGCCAGTAGCCGTCCCCCTTTTGTGCCAGTAGCCGTCTCCCCTTATGTGCCATTAGGCCCCCCTCATGTGCCATTAGGCCCCCTCATGTGCCATTAGGCCCCCTCATGTGCCATTAGGCCCCCTCATGTGCCATTAGGCTCCCCTCATGTGCCATTAGCCGTTCCCCCTCATGTGCCAGTAGCCGTCCCCTTTAGTGGTGCCAGTAGCCGTCCCCTTTAGTGATGCCAGTAGCCGTCCCCTTTAGTGGTGCCAGTAGCCGTCCTCTTTAGTGGTGCCAGTAGCCGTCCCTTTAGTGGTGCCAGTAGCCGTCCCTTTAGTGGTGCCAGTAGCCGTCCCTTTAGTGGTGCCAGTAGCCGTCCCTTTAGTGGTGCCAGTAGCCCCCCTTTAGTGGTGCCAGTAGCCCCCTTTAGTGGTGCCAGTAGCCCCCCTCTAGTGGTGCCAGTAGCCCCCTTTAGTGGTGCCAGTAGCCCCCTTTAGTGGTGCCAGTAGCCCCCCCCCTTTAGTGGTGCCAGTAGCCCCAAGAAAAAAAAAAAAAAAAAAGAACACTTATACTTACCTCCAGCGATGCGATGCAGGCCTCTTCCGGCCTGTGTCTCGAGCTGTACGGCTCTAGCGGCGCGATGACGGCCTTAGTGCTGGCAGCCTATCAGAGGAACAGGGAGAGAGAGGACACGCCTCTCCCTCCTCTGCTGCTGCTCCGCACGGAGATGAGCGCAATGCAAGCGCTCATCTCCGTCCGACCTGATGTTCCCTGCCGCCGCCGCGTCTGCCAATGGTCAGTCCGCCCCTGGTGACACCCCATCAGACTGGTGTCACCCGGTGCGGACCGCACCCCCCGCACCCCCCTCGCAACGCCACTGATGGAGAGGCACGTGTTACTGGCACATTATTATGGGGCACTATGTGCGCCTCAATCCTGGGGGTGAGAAAAGATAAATGATGGGGGACAATCACAAAATGTCTGTTTGTGCCATGGAGCCTGGGGGGAGAAAGAAATGTGCCACCCATGGGGGGAATGACATGATGAGGGGACAATGATGAAGAGAGGGACAATGTTGGAATCTGTGCCATGGGGGTGTGACATCATGTACCCCCTGGCACAGTCAGACTTCGACATTGTCCCTCATCATGTCACACACCCCCGATGGTACAGACTCCAACATTTCCCCCATTGGGGATCATGAAGGATCGGAGCTGACGGCTGACATGGGGGGGCATGATGGATGGATTGTTTCTTATTATACTCCTCTAAAACCTATGTGTGTGTTATAGTCTTATAGGGCGAAAAGTACAGTCTTCAAGCGATTGAAGCATAGCGAAGATACCAGGACCACACAGAGGAGAAGCCAGCTGCTGCACACAGGACCAGGACCAGGTGAGCTGCGGGCGGGGGGTCGCCAAGATGTAGCTTCGCTTGAGCTTGCACCGGCCCAGGTCACGTCCACGTGACAGAAGTGACTCACTCACACAGGCACAGCCTGAACCAGCCCAGACTTGTTGCTGATGTTAATGGATGCTATAAGATTGCACCATCCTTCTGAACATACACATCTGTCATCCGCCTTACCTCATGATCCTGGAACTGTGCTGTACAGTGGCCGCCAAGCTCTACAGCACAGCTCCAGGATCATGAGGTAAGCGGATGACAGATGTGTATGTTCAGAAGGATGGTGCAATGTTATAGCTTCCATTAACATAACAGCAGCATTTCCTCTTTAGTTATATGTGAAGACACTTCGTACACACCGGACTGTAAGTGAATTAATAACTAAGGCCCCTTTCACACTACCGTTGTGAGGATCCGGCGTGCACTTCCGTCGCCGGAAATGCCCGCCGGATCCGTCACAACGCAACACACCTGAAAACATTTGAAGATTGATCAGTCTTCAAAATGCTTTCAGTGTTACCATGGCAGCCAGGACGCTACTAAAGTCCCGGCTGCCATGAAAAAGTAGTGGGGAGCCAGGGGAAAAGCTACTTACCTTCCGTGTGGCTCCTGGGGCGCTCCACAATGACATCACAGCGCCCCTACGTCGCATGATCACATTATCCATGTGATGTATGGGCGCTGTGACGTCATTGTGGAGCACCCTGGGAGCTCCCCACTACTGGCTCCCCACTACTTTTCCATGGCAGCCGGGACTTTAGTAGCGTCCTAGCTACCATGGTTACCATTCAGAAAGGTAAACGTCAGATCCGGCGATGCGCCGAAACAACATTTAGCTTAAAGTCGGATCCGGATTAATGCTTTTCAATGGGCATTAATTCCAGATCCGTCCTTGCGGCATGCCTTCAATTTGTTTGGCCCTAAGAAAATCCGCAGCATGCTGTGGATTTTTCAACGGCAAAAAAAGTTTGAATACTGAACTGAAGACATCCTGATGCATCCTGAACGGATTGCTCTCCATTCAGAATGCATTGGGATAAATCCTGATCAGTATCTTTCCGTCTTAGAGCCCCGAGAACGGTACTCTAGCACGGAAAGGAAAAACGCAAGTGTGAAAGAGGCCTAAGCACTAGTGAGTATCTGTTATTTTTGGTTATATGACTAAAACATTATTGCTTCGGGTGGGGGGGGGGGGTCTGGGGTGACACCATTTTCTACCGCACCGGGTGACACCAGCCCTAGCAACGCCACTGTCTATATACAATTTTTATTTTTTTATCTTAGCAGTTCCAGACAGTACAGTCAAATAAAACTAGATGTTAGTTCCAGGTTAGTTCTCAAAGTGCCAATCTGCTACTATTGAAGCTCTCACCCATTCAGAGATACCATGTGGAGGCCTCACAATTCCTGCTCCAAACAGGGTGAACGTACAGTTGGTAGCTCAAGCTTCACACTTCAAGGGTCTAAGGTTACCTCTTCCACTCTTCCTTCCCCCTCTCCAAACCATCCCCTGCCACCACAGATAAGAAAGATCCAAGCCCCCAGCTCCAGTGGGGACAGACTGCACCTCACTCTTCTCCTGAAGCAAGATCACACTAATCCAGCGCACAGCAATTGTGCCGCCAGCCACCTCCTCAGTGCAGCAATGGTGCAGGGAGAGAAGCAGAAGGAGAGACCAACCGCAGGCCTACTGGGCTTTCAGGAGCTCCATAGCACCAGAGGCCCGATATTGAGCCTCATGATGCTACTATGCCGCAACCCCGGGCATCGGAGCAGGGTCGGGGGGAGGAGGCAGAGCTACGGCGTGACGCGCATATGTCATGCGCATCGCGCTGGCATGTCTCCACTTTGTAAACACCAGTCTTATTAAATGTTTTTTATTTTTTTCCTGACTGGTAAAAATAGATATGTTTGTGACATTGACACTATATAGATGTGCTGAGCAATGTACAGGTAGGACCTAGTAAACAAGAGTCCCCAATCAATAGAGTCTTCAGTTTCAGCTTTTGTTCTGTATGTATATCCAAATTTTGGTGTTTCATACTCTAGAAAATTGGTGGCACTGTCTAGGATGGAATAACATAATAGTTCCCATAATTTTGTTACTGAATTGCGATAATTGTGATAAAATATTTTGTGTAGTTGGTTTTAATTGTATTGGTCTTCTGTAGCCTGCATGATTTCACATACAGTGAAGGATGCCAAATCTGGACCCCCTGCTCTTCTGAATGAACCTTGAAGCTGACATTTTTTTTAGTTAAGGATATTTTACTTAGTTGGAAAGGTGTCACCTTCAAGGGGTTATCCAAACCCTATAATGCCGCCTCTAATGTCCGGGCCCCTCACACAGGTTGTACTTACCTTGCTCCCATGCACACGCGTCGCTTCTGATCCCTGCACGGCCGCCATTGCATCTCCCCGTCACGTGGATCAAAACATCTGGTTTCACCCACTATTGCAGGTCACCATGGTTAACAATGGAAGAACAATGATTTCAAGCATCACCCTCCTTTTAACATGTCAAGTCTACCATTTTAACCCAATCAGCCTGACATAATGATCTCCAGCCTTGTGCTCATCAACATTCTCACCTGAGTTAACAAGACGATTACTGAAATGATCTCATCAGGTCCTCTAATGACAGCAATGAAATGCAGTGGAGGAAAGGTTTTTTTGGGATTAAGTTAATTTTCATGGCAAAGAAGGACTATACAATTCATCTGATCACTCTTCATAACATTCTGGATTATATGCAAATTGCTATTATAAAAACTTAAGCAGCAACTTTTCCAATTTCCAATTTTTATGTAATTCTCAAACTTTTGGCCACGACTGTAGACTTTTTGCTGTGTTCTCCATATGATTTAGGGTACTTTCACACTTGCGTTAGAGGATTGCATTGCAAATACCGGATCTCTCCAATGTCATCCGGAAAACAGGATCCGGTATTTATTTTTTTCACAGATTTAAAGGTCTGCGCATGCACAGACCGGGAAACCGGATCCGTTTTCCAGAACACTTGGTACCGGATCCGGCATTAATACATTTCAATTGGTATTTTCTCTGGCCAAATACCGTAAGATGGACTGAACCGGAGACATCCTGATGCATATTGAACGGAATGCTTTCCATTCAGAATGCACTAGGATAAAACTGAAGCGTTATTTTGCGGTATTGAGCCCCTGTGACTGAACCTCAATACCGGAAAACTTTAACGCTAGTGTAAAAGTAGCCTTATTTCACTGGTTAATTTTTGTTTGGGCCCTGTTTGGGTCCTGAAAGTGAAATCCTCAAACATAATGATTTAAAGGAGACATATCTCATAAAAGTACACTGCATTAGAGTAGCATTTATACATGAACATGTGCATATAAATATTTCTGTATGTTCATAGGTGCAGACATTTTTCTAAACATGTCCTATCGAACACCACATTCGTCAGTCTGCCTACAATTGCTTACAAATCTGACAACTAATCTCAGCACTAATTATTGGCGGGAGGAGAAAAAAATCACGAATTATGTCATGTGTCATATTGTGTAATCTTTTTTACACTCCAGAAGAGACACAAATAGATTAATAAATTTCCCTTATTCATGGGCGTAGGAAGCCCCAAAAATCTGGGGGGGGCAGCACTTTTGGGGCCCCTGTGTCCCCGCCCACCCTCAAGCCACACCCACAGCCCCACCCATATATCGCACCCATACCTTAAATTCAGTGACGTCTCCTTTGATGTAGATCTTCTCTTTCCTCATCTTCTCTTTTTAGACCAGACCACCATTTTTCCGCAGTTTTTCGTCTCTGCAGTTTAACAAAAAAAATAATCTTAGTTTACTACTTTTCCATCATCCTCCCATCTTCTGGACAAAACATCTCACTACCTCAAATACTGTGCCGCTGTGGTTCCCAATAGTGCCCCCAATAATAAGTGCCTCTCCCCCCATCATCATGCGCCAGTAACAACTGCCAAACCTCCGCATGTGCCAGTACCAAGTTCAACTGCCAAACCTCCCATGTGCCAGTATCAAGTGCCAACCACCCCCCATGTGCCAGTATCAAGTGCCAAAATCTCTTCCCCCCCAGTATCAAGTGCCAAAATCTCTTCCACCACCACCCCGTATTAAGTGCCAAAATCTCTTCCTCCACACCCCCCCCAGGTTCAACAAGTGCCAAAATTTCTCCTACTCCACCCCCCAGTATCAAGTGCCAAAATCTCTTCCTCCACCCCCCACCCCCCCAGTATCAAGTGCCAAAATCTCTTCCTCCACCCCCCCCCCCAAGTATCAAGTGCCAAAATCTCTTCCTCCACCTCCCCCCCAGTATCAAGTGCCAAAATCTCTTCCAGCCCCCCCCCCTCAAATCAAGTGCCAAAATCTCTTCCACCTCCCCCCCCAAATCAAGTGCCAAAATCTCTTCCACCCCCATCAAGTGCCAAAATCTCTTCCACTCCCCCCATCAAGTGCCAAAATCTCTTCCAGCCCCCCAAATCAAGTGCCAAAATCTCTTCCACCTCCCCCAAATCAAGTGCCAAAATCTCTTCCACCCCCATCAAGTGCCAAAATCTCTTCCACTCCCCTCCCCATCAAGTGCCAAAATCTCTTCCACCCCCTCTCAAATCAGGTGCCAAAATCTCTTCCACAGACCCCCTCCCGTATTAAGTGCCAAAATCTCTTCTCTTCTTCCAGCCACCACCCCCCCTCCTGTATGTGGCAGTGGGTTCGGTTTGAAAAAAAAAAAAGAAAACACACACAAAACAAGACACATACACTTATACTTACCTCCATCCGTCACAGCGATGTGATGCAGGCCTCTTCCGGCCTGTGTCCCGCGCTGTACAACTCACAGACGGCGTGATGATGTCATCGCGCCGCCTGTAGCAACATCTGATAGGCTGCAGGCCTATTGCCGGCAGCCTATCAGAGGAGCAGGGAAGGGAGACGCCTCTCCCTCTCCTGCTCCGCAGCACAGCCATCTGTATCGCTGTCCTGGGGACGGCGATACAGATGACTATGGAGATGAACGCTTCCACAATGGAAGCGTTCATCTCCCTGTGCCCCGCCACCGCCGCAAACATTGCCCTGCTGCCGCTGGGGGGGATTTTAGCATAACTGTTCCCCCCGCATTATTTCCTGATTTCCTGGGGGGGATCCGTCCCCCCCCTGTCCCCTCCGCTTCCTACGCCCCTGCCCCCATTGTTTCTAATCAATTTCAGAGTAATACAAATGACTTTCACAACTCACTTTGATGTCTTATGTTTGTGCAAATGTCTAGCAATGTTATTTAGTATACCAATGTGTATAGTATGTATAGTTTTTTTTATTAAAATCAGGTATGAAGACATGCCAAATACTAGGATGTGATACATTACCAGATGATTAAAAATTCTCAGTGGGAATAATGGACTTAATTTATCAAAACTAAACAAAAGCTCAGTTCCTCTGACATGGGCCGATGCCGGGCAATAAACAAGTGCCGATCAATGATATGCAAGCCAATCAGCACTCTCTATTATATGCCCACAACTTCCATTCATAATACAGTGAAAAACTGTAAGATATAAAAAAAAAAAAAGAGCAAAGATATTATTTGAATTATATAGATTTGAAGGGTTGCTTTGGACATTTGTGTTTGTAAGAGTTCGGAGTGTCCTGCTCTTGAAACCCTAGGAATCTGCTGGAATTAAGGCAGCAAGTCATTGGCAAAGGCCAAGAGAAACACTCAGCACCACAAGATGAGGTAATAGCATGTATATTTTATTAAAAGGAACCTGCCAGGTTAGACATGGTGTCTAATCTGCAGGCTGCATAAAGCAGGAGGAGCTAAGCAGATTGATATATAATTTTATGGGAAAAGGTTCAGAATCATAATGAGGCTTCATTTGCAGCCTCCGTGCTGCAAAAGATAGAACATTTCTAGGGATGAGCGAACTTCATGTTTTGAAGTTCGAGTTTGGGTTCAGGTATAGGGTGAATTGTGTTATGGATTCCATTACCGCGGACCATAATGCACTTTAATGACGGAATGTATAACGGAATGTCTTTAGAGGCATTCCGTTATGCATTCCATCATAACAGAAGTCTGTGGCCAGCATAATAGAGGACTTCTGCATAACGAAAACCGGAGGGATCCGTTATACTGGCCATAGACTTATATTATGACAGAATGCATAACGGAATGCCTCTTAAGGCATTCCGTTATGCATTCCGTCATTGAATTGCGTTATGATCCGCGGTAATGGAATCCATAACGCAATTCACCATATACCTGAACTCGAACTTCAAAACTTTAAGTTCGCTCCTCCCTAAACATGTCCTATCTTTTGTTGCATCTTGACGATTGCATATCCATTGAAGGTGTTTTGTGCACCTGCAGTTTGTGTTCCACAACACAGCGGCACCATGGGCCTGTGAATGCAGCATTAGGGCTCATGCACATGACCGTATATATTTTGCGGTCCGCAAAAAACGGATCCGCAAAAAATACGGATGACGTCAGTGTGCATTCCGTATTTTGCGGAACGGAACAGCTGGCCCCTAATAGAACGGTGCTATCCTTGTCCGTAATGCGGACAATAATAGGACATTTTTTGCAGAACGGAAAAACGGACATATCTTCCATTTTTTTATGGACCCATTGAAGTGAATGGTTCCGCATACAGTCCACAAAAAAAACGGTACGGACACGCAAAGAAAATAAGTATTTTATTAATTTAAATCTCTGCTCTTTCTACTCTTAGATGGTCCTATTCAGTGATAGATAGATAGATAGATAGATAGATAGATAGATAGATAGATAGATAGATAGATAGATAGATGGATAATAGTTGTTAATCACTATCTAGGACTTCCCACTTGTCTCCTACTCATGGAAGAGAGAGGAATAAATGAATAATATACTTCATAATGAATCTTTTCCCATAAAACTATATCAATCGGCACAGCTCCTCCTGCTCTATAACACACTAATCACAGACAGGACTACATACAGTGTACAATAGGACACCTTCACTTTAAACATTCATAAACGGACACTTATTTATCGTTGGTTGATAAATAAAGATATTTATTGCATGTCTGAGTGCTGCTTCTTTGAATTTCTCTTTTACTGAGCACCCACAGGGTCTTAGGTTGTAATACAAATGTTCTATCTACAGTGGCACAACATTATTGAGATGATTACCTACTTGTTTTAAATGAAGTGATCGACTCTTCTGCAAAGTAAAAAAAATATCCATTACACAGTGCCTCTGGAAATCAATGAAATGCCCAGACGTGCTGTGTCCTCCAGAGAGATCGATGGTCTTTGTGGCCACTCTCTGCTCTGTATAATAGGTGAGACTTCAGAGCACGGGAACCCATTAAAGGGGTTGTGTCAGAAAACATATTCTATATTTTTGAAACCAACACCTGGATCTGAATATTTTTGTAATTGCATGTAATTAGAATTTAGTATAGCCACTGAGCTATTCAATAAAATGTATCTGTATAGCGCCACCTGCTGTTTTCTTTTCCTTATTTTTGTCCATCTCACTGAACCGGTCGAACATGCATAGTTTAAATCGTCAACTATCACCAGTCATGTGTTATGTTAGAAGCTGTGGCAGTTACAGGGTAAGAGCTGCAGCAGAAAGTACATGTCCCCTGAGGTGCCAGGCTGAAGAGAATTTAGTAGAGCAATTAGAGCAGTGAATGGGGAGATCTCTGGATCCATGTGAGGTGCAGGGCTGGTTCTAGCTTTTTTAGAAAGGTATTGTTCTGTATTATATGTATGATGCCTGATTTTAATTTTTTACATCAATCATGGCATAACCCCTTTAACTAAGAATTACCTAAAAGGGCATTTAAAAATGGTCTTTCTAATACAAATACGTAGTGTAATATTGATTGCTGTATGTATGGCATATGACACAGACTATACAGAGTATAGCTAGAGGCGAAAGAGCAACTGTGTTGAACACATATCAGAAATGATCTGTTCTCTGCTATTATTCTTCAATAGCATGATGCCACTTCAGTTAGTACAGAGGACAGCGGCCCTGGTAATAAAGCTAATGTGTATCATATGTCATCATTATTTTGGAACAGAGGGCTAGTAGGAAATGTATTGAGTGAGTATAAAAGGCAATTCATATTGGAAATAAGCTCCTGTCCCTTCAATGACAAGCAAGGGCTGAATGTAGGAAAGGTCAGTGCGGGAAAAGATTGAAGATCAATGCAAGGCAGAGAAAGAAATAATCATTCAGACTAATCATTTTTATTACACTTTCCAACAGAGTATCATGTCTACAGAATGCAAAAACAGAAGAGAGATTGCATTATGATTGTTAATGGGAATGTTTGCCTTTAAATAAAATTACAATAATTGGATTCTGTCTAAATGTAGCCATATGACAAAGCACAGTCATGGCAATGTTTTCTAGATCTTAAAGGGGTTGTACAGGATTAGGTTCGCCCAGAAACAATGTCGCACCTATATGTGGATTGGTATTAATGGCTTAGCTCCACGGAAGTGGAGATGAGCTGCAGTACAACACACAACCTGTGGATGGCATAGCACAGCATTTGGAGGAAAATCACCACGTTTCTCTGTACATGGTTTGTACATTAAAATCTGCTGCGGTGGATAAGAAGAGGGCAACCAATCCTGTGTATTCTTCCCAGTGCTTGGGATGTGGCAATGGAGCTCATGGAGGCATTGTGGTTCAGCACATCTCCCTATGGTAGTTCACAGCATCAGCATTTTAGGCCTAGACACAGAGAGAAAGCTAAGGCTCCTGTTCATGTAGAATGCTAGGGCGGAGACTGGAGAATATTCATTAAATTTGTGCTACATGTGACAATACACTTAAATACATGAGGTTACTCAGTTGAGTACCTCCAGTTGTCTCACCTTAGCAACCCCATATGCCAGAGGCTGTGTCCATATGTTGGCCACAATGCAGCCAAGAACTGTAACCTATTTAGCTCCACACAGTGTGGCAATGTGTATATGGCTTGTGAGGAAAATAAGAAGACATAATTTAATGCCTGCCCATTTGCTGTCATTTGGCAGAGGAAACAGGCTTCACAGGTGGCCCTGCCTCAAAGCCTCCGTGTTAACATTTTACACTTCCAACAGCCAAGCTGAAAGGAAACTGATCTGACAGTGTTCTGGTCCTGATGCAAGGGTCAGGCTGAGTTGATGTACTGCTCCGAATTGGTATTCAGGTATTAGGCGTACGCCGAGAGTAATCACACACAGACCATCACAATGAAGTCAATGCTAGATGCTCTGGTTTATTACGTGTGATACATGGGTTGATATAGAAGATAAAAGGGGAACTTAATGACTTGGCAGCATTATCTCATAGCATTATCTCATTGTCACATTATCAAACTAAAAATACACATGTAACACATCAGATCAGCCGATGTTAGATTAGCTGAAGTCATCATTATCATAAGATGATTAGTAAGACATTAGTAAGGGAGTTGGCTTCTGCTCCAGGGGCCATCTTTGTTTTAAGCAATTGTTAGTTATAATACAAGCAAGTATACATTTCATATATGTTTCCACAACAACAGGACGACTCCCCCCTGCAGGGTGCTGAGCTGCTCATCGACCTCAAACAAATTCCGCAGACAACCCAATTCGGGAGTTCATAAGAAATTATCAATTTACCACACATCTTATGGTAATACACCTTTTACGTCTTTGAGACCCTGGGACCAAGACAGGTGTTCTCCAGGTCTTCATTTGCTTATAGGACACAGGAAAGGGGAGACCTGGAGAACTCATGGTAGAAGCGCAGCAGCGCCACGTTTGGTCTCCAAATGCACCAGGGATGCAGGCGGATCCATTGGCGCCAGAACCATCTCCCTATGTCCTTCCGTTGAGGAGCTATGATTCATAATGGGTTTTTGGATTTCTAGCTACCATTCCCAAGGGGGAGTGGGATGCTCCCAGGGCGAGGGAGAGGCGTGACTGACTAAGGATTAAATGCCCGGGTGAAGCAGTGGCCATGGTCTTACTCTGAAGAGAGGTCGTGCCATGTATTGGGTTTGAAGATACCTGGGAACCCCACTGACATCACTGCCTCCCATGTGAATACAGCTTTAATGTACTCATCTATCTGGTAACTGACTTTTATCTGGTAATTTTGACTGTACCATCACCTGTATACCATTGTATGTTTCTGTGTGTATATAGTGTTGTGTCTAGTATGCCCTTAAGGCGATTACAGATATAATTTAGACTTGCGCTGTTCTTTATCTCGATCCCCGAGTCCCACATGTCCATGTCTCGGTATTACATTTCATGCTACCTGGGCTGGTTTATGGCCCGATGTAATCCCGTTAACAGATCAGGCTTATATTTAATGAAGAACTGGTGGCAGTCTACCTGGCTGGCAGGGCTCTGTTTCACTGGGGCAGTGAAAGGGCTCTCTAAGCCTGTCAGAGTTGTGAGCAAGTGGGCCACACGCTCTTACTCCCCGTACAACTCCATGCCTGTGGGGACAGGGGGTGTCTGTGTAAAACTGTTCTAAGTTGACGTTACGCACTCCCAGGGAGTGCTGAACGTCACATCTTGGTAACAAGTGACGAAACCGCACCGCGTGATCCCAACGTAGTGTGACGTCAGGGGGGGCTGCAAGGTATAGTTCATCCAATGGCTACCTAAAGGTTTTGGGTGCTTTATATAAATATTTAGCTGGTACATTTTAAACAAACTAGCTTAGAAGGAAGTATGCCCAAGTCCCCAACTGCCCTTGTCACTCCCTGCAAAGCCCGCCACATGGCTGTATCAGTGACTCACTTCAGCCAAAGACTTGATCCAGTGGGTCGAGCCTGAGAACAGCGTTGCCACCGGATAGTATTAGTAAATCTGCCCCTTTGTGCGCAAGAATTTTGCCACAAAGTACTCCAACTAATAGGTGTTACAGAATCAGCAACAGGAGATGTAGAACACAGGAATACATGACTGAGAAAAATGCTATGAATTAACCAAGGATTACGTTACGATCTGGTGTCTATGTGTCTATGTCACCAGAAAAATCTCAAGACAGAACAGCAGGGATGTGGCAATGAGTGAAAGGGCACAAACCTCATCCCTTTGGTGTAGCAAGACTAGGGTAAACAGAGGTAACCTGAAAGAGAAGTCGGTAGGGGGAGGGACCACAAGACTCTAAGACTTGGAAATCAGAATGTAGACAGTGCAAACAAAATATGAGAAGATAGCACAATTTAGAGATTCTTTGCCAACACAATGTTGCGATTAACAAATTGTCCTAGTAATCCTAGGAATGTTTTATTATTAATTTTTTTTGTATTAATTCCTCACATAATTCCTATTTCTAACGTGAGAATAGATATAGAAGGCAAGTCATCTAACTTAAAAAAAATAATGCCTGAACAAGTACAGCAGCAAGAAGCATTTTCACAGACACCTGACCTACTCACATTTACAAAGTGTGGGACCTTGGTGGTAAGACTCATGGATGTGGTTAAACACCAAAAACACTAATAAAATGTTAGGATTTACTGACAATTGTTAGGTAAAAAAATACTTTTCCTACAGAATGATTCAAATACTATGTTTTTCAGTTATTTTCGATAGATTGGTGCTAATGCTGCAGAGACACTGCTGCCTTTCCTTATTAGACTTTGTTACTTCTGCCTTCTTTATGAAGAACTAAGATGCGTTTGGGATTGTGACATGATACAACACTTCTGGAAGTTTTATACAGATTGCCTGAGGCTAAAGAAAAACAGCTTAAAAGTTTAGAGACTGCAGTATGAGGTTTAGAATATAAATTGTTTTGTCAGATTATGTGAATATTATCATAATCATTTGTATAGGTAATAAACACTTTTAGAGTGGTTTCATACAAAGGGGGAATTTATCATAGAGCGTCATTCCATGAAATCCTCTGTGCTCCCAGAGGAGCAGTACACGCACCCAGACTGCTGTAGATTTCAGTCTTTTATGCTAGAAACCTGACGTAAAAAGGAGATATATTCACAGCGCCTACCTCCACTGCATCTCCGCTACGTCCCCTTTATGGGAAAATGGAAAAATCGTGGCTTTATTTTTTGTTTATTGTCACTTTTGGTGTTTTTGAGTCCATTGTCCAAGCAACATGCTCTAGGTAAGGTGATTTGTCAGGCTTTTTATAGAGTTCTCTATAGAGAATAAAACAAACACATGAAATATGTGTGACCAAAGAAATGGCACAAAAGAAAAGCTTGTGTCTGAAGGAAGTCTAATAGTCACAGGTACATTTTATATGCAGATTCACCTCTTTTGACATGTATATACCAGTTTTTAGAATTCTGCTTTCATGGCGAAAGATTGACCGTGCAATCTTCATAGATAAACATTGGTAACAGGGATGAGTTAATTGATTCCACACCAATGAAATTTGAATTATCTAAAAGTTAAGACCTGAAACTTTTGGGATTGGTCAAGCACAAATCAATCATAATGGATGCCATCATTTTATAGCCATAATTAAAGGCAAATACAATGCAACAGTACTCTGCAAACATAGAATATATGGATTAATTCTATATTTCATATACATAAAATGAATATGAGGTAGTTAGCAAACATATTTTGATCAACTTCATTTGTGCCCATCCACCATGGCAAGATGACCTCAGTCTGGATGGGAACCGACTCTATGATACTTCTCTCTGTGCCCTCCGGGCTCTTAATTTGGGGTAAGCGTCTCCACATGTCTACTGTGTCTGTTCCATTTATTATCTCTTTCTGTGCCATCAGGCCTTTGAAATTAGGGAGAGTTGACTACAGCTATAGAGGTAAGAGTCGCTACTGGGCCCAGGAGCCTGAGGAGGCTCAAAGAACCTTGTGCTGCATAAGATGACATCGGTATTATATAAAGTGCATGCTGGTCAAGTTATACCTTGGCTTTAGCTTAGGTCAAACATTTTTAATGGGGGAGGTGCTGTTTTCAATGTTTACCTCAGGCAGCAGGAAGACTATGTGCTTCCCTGCCCTTGGCCGCAAAGCACTGAGGGAAGGGGAACCCAAGCTGAACTCTTGCACCAAGGCCCATGAGCCTTTAGCTACGCCCCTGCTGGCAGCCATTAGTGAGAGTGCTGATTGAGCCTATGCTATACATTTCAATTTCTTATTAATGTAAATCATCCCAATCTTCATCACATCATTCACAATCACAAATTGTATTATGCATTTACACAGGGGCCACGAGCAGACAATTATCAGAAAGGAAGTGTTCCTTCCTGACAATTGCCTGCTCGTCAGTGGAGGTGAAAAAGAGCTTCATTTAGATGCAGTGATCTCCACTGTATGAAAAGAAATGGCTACTGTCATCGATTGACCTCATTCAAATTCATTGTTTCTGGACAGCAAATCTGCTGCCCAGTAATGATGATTGAGGTGTCCACGCCAACAATCATTTCACTTGATGAGCGAGTTCATTGGGTGATCACTGGCACCTTTAAACAGGCAGATTATTGGGAACGAGCATTTGTACGAATGTTAATTCCCGATAATCTGGCCAACAAACGGTCAATATTAGTTGCAGCCTTAGTTTAGTACCAGTATATGTTTCATAATGGGGCGAGAACAACAAATAGATTTACAATTAATTAATAGAGAGCGACATAGGAGTGAGATTCAGTCATTGTGTTTCTAAGTCAGGTTAACAACCATTGCTGTGAGTGCTGTGTGGCTAATGATAATCTTCATCACATCACACACAACTATAAACCTTCTGCAATAATATATTAAAGGCTATGTACACCTTTGGGGGCAATTTTTTTTTATTATTGCATTGTACTCATTTTGAGCTAAAAATCATTTTTTAAATTTGTCTTTATTACAAATATGGAATACTTTTTTCTGTACGGAGCTGAGATGCTCTAATTGAGGGATCTAAATTTTCTCTCATCTAAGACAAAATAATTTTTTCTCTTCTAACACAAAAGATTCAAACATTATATATGGACTAAACCCTCATTCTAATATGATAAAATCTGAGACTCTCAGCCAATATATTTTGTTCAAAACACATCTGTTCCCGCCTACCCGCGCCAAAGTGGTCTCAGTCAAGCAGGTCCTACGCTAAACCTACCTATGCTGTTTGGTATCTTCATTCAGGAGAGCAGACCCTGCATATACAGTGTGCTGCTCTCTCTGTTACCTCTGTGTGCATCAAGCAACCAATGAGAGGAGGAGCATGCACAGCTATATGTACCAGCTAATCAATGTCGCCTGTGAGATAGGCAGGGCAAAAGTGCACAAAAAATGCTACTCCCAAGATAAAATAGGAGTGCATTCAAACTTGAAGGTGTCACTCCCTCAAGTATATACTACAGACTAAACAAAAATCACAAAAAAAGATTAAATAAAACATTCTGCATGATGTAATTAATGGATGTGCTTGATTGCACACAGAGGTAACAAGAAGTAGTACACTATGGGGGAGATTTATCAAAACTGGTGTGAAGAAAAACTGGCTTAGTTATCCATAGTAACCAATCAGATTCCAACTTTCATTTTTCAGAGCTCCTTTGGAAAATTAAAGGTGGAATTTGATTGGTTGCCATGGGCAACTAAGCCAGTTTTCCTTTACATCGGTTTTGATAAACCTCCCCCCATACATATGTGCAGGGTCTGCTCTCCTGAATAAAGATGCCCAACTGCATAGATAGGTTTTGAGTTGGACCTGCCTGACTGAGACAAGCTTGGCGCTGGTAGGCGGGCACAAATGTGTTTTGATCAAAATTTGATGGCTGAAAGTCTCGGATTTTATCATATCAGAATGAGGGCTTATTCCATATATTATGTTTGCACATGTACATTCACATATCTGTTTATTATATTTTGCAGGATGTTTTTTTATCTCTTTTTGTGATTTTTGTTTTGACTTGAAAATTATACCGACTGTCATTTGCATTGACATCATTTGCATAATAATTTGGAATCTGGTGTATAAGATTGAACGGAAGCCATACCAACACCAGTTCCTGACATCACAAATACTCTTTTGGCTGAATGGGCACAAATTCCAAAAAACACACTGTAAGAGTCCATTCACACGTCCGCAATTCTGTTCCGCATTTTGCGGAACGGAATTGCGGACCCATTAGTTTCAATGGGTACAGACGATGTCCCGGCCGGGTCCGCAATTGCGGATCCGCACTTCCGGGTCCGCAATCGCTTTCCCGAAAAAAATAGAACATGTCCTATTCTTGTCCGCAATTGCGGACAAGAAAAGGCATTTTCTATGAAAGTGCCGGCGATGTGCAGTCTGCAAATTGTGGAATGCACATCGCCGATGTCCGTGTTTTGCGGATCCGCGGATCCGCAAAACACACACGGACGTGTGAATGGACCCTTTTACTGTGAGCATGCAACTACTGTGTCAACCAAACTGATTTGACTTATCCCAAGGGCATTATCCAGGCAGTCTCCTGGTTTTCACCCTTTAACCCCTGTACAGGGTCTGGTCTTTGCTGAACCTTCAGACCACTACATCTTAAAGTAGTCTCTGTTTGGTTGACAGCTGACCCATAGCAGTCAAGGGACACCAGTGCAGGGCATCGAGGGCTCAGGTAAAACTGTAGTCAGGGACAGGCAGATTATGTGCAATCTGATAAATGGCCCCTGCCACAATACACAACACAAAATCTCGTGGAAAAATTTCCAAGGGTGAAGGTTGTTGCAGCTAAAAAAGGGGCCCAACTCCATATTAATAACCATAGATTTAGAATGGGATGTCCAACAAGCTCGTACAGGTATTCGGCCATATAGTGTAGGCCTCATCTAGGATGGAGGGTCACATAAATGTTTGTGGACACTTTGAACAAAATAGGTGTGGAGACCCGCTCTTTCTGTATCTTTTGGAAGGGAAACAATGGAACTAATAACTAACTGTAAACTAATGTAAACTAATAAACTAAATGATTTCGGACTCTCTGAACAAAACAGGTTTGGAGACCCGCTCCTTATGTATCTTTTGGAAGTTAAACAATGGAACTAATATTGCCCAAATAATGCTTTTCTAACATAATAATTACACATAGATGCTATATACTAGTTCCCTACCAGAGTGTTCAAACAGCAGTGCAATTTAGGGCCCAAATAATACCACCAAACAGTCCCTAAATAACTCATCAGTCAAACAATGGAGTAAATTATCATCCCTATAAAAAATATGAGTAATGCAGAGTGAGAGTTCTCCTTAGGCTCCATTCAGACGTCCGTGTGTGTTTTGCGGATCCACGGGTCCGAAAAAACACGGACACCAGCAATGTGCGTTCCGCATTTTGCAGACCGCACATCGCCGGCACTCTCATAGAAAATGCCTTTTCTTGTTCGCAATTGCGGACAAGAATAGGACATGTTCTATTTTTTTGCGGAACAGAAGTGTGGACCCGGAAGTGCGGATCCGCAATTCTGGATCTGGGCGGGACATAGTGTGTCCCCTTAGGAATGAATGAGTCCGCAATTCTGTTCTGCAAAATGCGGAACAGAATTGCGGACATGTGAATGAGGCCTAAGAGTGAATGAGGAGCCATCCACAATAATTTTGACTACCATAAGTGAAGTCCAGAAGTAAGTCTATGAGCCAGAGGACAGGTGTGTGTTCCTAAGGCAACAGTCCATCTCTAAGGAGAGAGAGTAAAGCGGCCAGAAATGTGATGGATGACTGAAGAGACAAGTTGTGGGAACAACAAACTAATGTGAGAAAATACTCTGAGGAAATAAAATCTACCTGGTCACTGACTAATTATATACCCTGCTCAGTCTGAGCAAACAGAAGCTGTATTACAGATCAATGTATAACAAGAAAGATCTGAGATCTAAAATCATTAATCAGAAATAGATACAAGCCATTGAGATATACAGTACAGACCTAAAGTGACTAATAAGGCTAATTCTGGGCTACATTTAAAGAAACTGAGTACCTCTGTGAAAGGACAATTACATACCAAATCCTTCTCAGAAGCAGTTAAAACCTTAAAGATGTCTCATCAAATGGATTGAGGCCCTGTGTTTAGCTGGATACCCATCCCAGGTGTAGTAGTTGTTAACTTACTTGTCTGTAAAGACATTTCATTATAATATCCAGACAGCCGCCTTCTTTTTTTCTACAACATTTATCACAAAAATTGATCCAAAATTTTAATGTATACACCTCACTGGAACACTCAATATGTAAATTACACATCCAAGAATAATGAGTTAACTAGGTTCCTTTAATAATCAATCAAATTTTATTAAACATGATTAAAATACACCAATAACTACGTAATAATAGTACGGAATTAAAATAATGTGCAACTTACCAATGCATCATGATTGAATATTCAAAATACATGATTTATGCCATAATTAAATACTCCATTAGCTATCTCACATTAAAGTGCACATCAATTCATACTGCATAAGTACAACAGCATTAAAATAGGGTCACATAAAAACTACCTCTAGATTGTGCTGAATGCAATAATCACCTTCACTTAACGCTATATAGCAATTGAAACATTCCCCAAAGAGAACTGGAAAGGAATATGGCAATAAAGTGCTATCTGAATAACATACCAAAGTGCTGCTGTGCGTGTGGCAAGCCTCCTCAACACGCGTTTCGCGGTTTGGCTTCATAATAATTTCCTACTATTATTACGTAGTTATTGGTGTATTTTAATCATGTTTAATAAAATTTGATTGATTATTAAAGGAACCTAGTTAACCCACTATTCTTGGATGTGTAATTTCTACAATATTTGTGGATTACAATTCTAAAGTATCTTCAGTGGAATCAACAGAAAAGCCTATTTTTTACTAAACCAAGAAGGGAACGTCAAGTGCATCAATGTTCATTATAAGTTCAAAAACAGAAGTAAGACTTATACGGTATATGATGTTATTATTTATTACTTGGCTTTCAGTTACTTTACTTGAAGGCCATCTGTCAGCAGATTTGTACCTATGAAACTGGCTGACCTGTTACATGTGCACTTCGCAGCTGCAGGCATCTGTGATGGTCCCATGATCATATGTGTCCGCATTGTTGAGAAAAATTATATTTGTATATATGCAAATGAGACTCTAGGAGCAACAGAGACATTGCAATTACACCTAGAGGCTATGCTCTATCTGCAACTGCCGCACCCTCTGCACCTTGATTGACAGGGCCAGGCATAATGATGTTTTCACTGCCTGGCCCTGTTAACCCCTTAAGGACCGGGGGTTTTGGGATTTTTGCGTTTTTGTTTTGCGCTCCCTGCCTTCCAAAAGCCATAACATTTTTATATTTCCGCTCACATAGCCATATGACGGCTTATTTTTTGCGGGACAAGTTGTACTTTTTATCGCTACCATTTATTTTTGCATGTGATGTAGTGGGAAACAGGAAAAAAATTCCAAATGGGGTGAAATTGCAAAAAAAAAGCAATTTCACCACAGTTTTACGGGTTTTTAAATTACAACGTTCGATTTGCGATAAAACTGACTGGTTAATTTTATTCTTCAGGTCAGTACGAATCCGGCAATACCTAATATGTATAGTTTTTCTTGCGTTTTGATAGTGAAAAAAATTAAAAGTGGGAATTTTTTATTTTATTTTTTTGTCGCCATGTTTTGACCCCTATAACTTTTTTGTAATTATGCGTACGGAGCAGTGTAGGGGCTCATTTTTTGCGGGGCAATCTGAACTTTTAATTGATACCATTATGGGGTGCGTATGATGTTTTGATCACGTTTTATTCATTTTTTAGGAAATGAAGCGTCCAAAAATGGCGAATTAGCCATTTGGACGCTTTCTTTCCGTTTTATGTTTACCGTATGGTGAATATTTTTAATATTATTATAGTATGGGCGTTTTCGCACATTGCGACACCCATTATGTGTAATTTTTTATTTTTTTATTTATTTTATTTTCATTTTGGGGAAAGGGGGGTGATTTGAATTTTTATATTTTTTTCATTTAATTTTTATTTTTTAAACTTTTTTTTTTTTTTTACCACTTTCTTATAGTTCCCATAGGGAACTATAAGATGCAATCATCAGATTGCTATTCTCATATATTCCAATGCAATAGCATTGGAATATATGAGAAAATACATATTTCCTATGGAGCCTATTACAGTCATAGGCTCCATAGGAATACTTAGTAGTAACCTAGGTTTCATTCACAGAAACCTAGGGTACTACATGCATGCTCGGCTCCCCTTGTGGCCATCAGGGAGCCGGGCAAACACCGAGTGAAACTTTCGGTTTTTGCTGATCAGATGCCGTGGTCAGGATTGACCACGGCATCTGAGGGGTTAAATGTCCGCGATCGGCATCGCTGCCGGTCGCGGACATGAGCTGCGGGTGTCAGCTTGATGAATCAAGCTTTTACCCGCAGCTCGGGCGCCCGCTCCATGCGGGAGCGGGCGCCATCTTTAAAGTGCGGACGAAGGGCGTACATGTACGCCCTTCGTCCTTAAGAGGTTAAAGTGAAGAGAACGTGGCAACTCAGGGTCAGCACAGAGATCAGACAGAAGTTATTACATGCGCAGATGACCGCAGAACAGCATAAATTTGCAGGAAACTAGCGGACTAGAATCTATTGCTCAGACATCTTCCCATAGAGGAAGGTGCCCTAAGTAGCCCAGGGTGGCCTGTCATTGGCTGATGCAGGTTAGGGTGGGTGCGTGCTGTCCTTTTAAGGACCAGAGGGAGTGCTAGCCCTATAGGCAGGGGGAGAAAGAGACAGAGCAACTCCGGTGGCTAGGGCCATTGGAAGTAGGGTAGAGATCTGTGGATCTGCACTGCCAGGAGCTCTAGAGCGGGTAAGAGATGCAGAGGCCATGCCCACTGGAGGGAGAGTAGCGGTGGGCACATGTAGATTTGATGTGAGCAATAGTATATGATAAACCACACCAATGCCCACGTTGTACCCTCAGGATACTACACATTTATTTACAAAAAGGTCACATAGACCCACTAAATCCTTTTAGGGGTTACAACATAGATATTAAAATGTAACCTTTATCATATTTTTTTTTATAAAAGCTGATACAGTTATTTATACACCCAGTCCCATTAAAATTATCAGGGAAGGAATCAGATATTCCACTCAATACTGAATGTGTGTAATCCTCTTTTACTTGGAGGTACTGCTTATGGCTGCAGTTCACTTTGCTGTGTTATAATGTGTGCATCTGCCATAGGTTAATGCATATGTTTTTCTACATTCTTATCAGGAATCCAGCGCATTCGTTGATCAACATTGTGCTTGATGGCAACCTACAACTTTGTTGCAAAACTGGAATGTGTAGCCAATTGCTCACTCTTTGAAGCTTCTTGGCAGTCAGATTCTGATTGTAAGTCAGTCTTGCAATAATGTGATTGCATAATAGAGCAGATTTTTAGTTGCTCCTACTGCACTTATATTATGGCGCTGGAACCACTTGACTAATTCCTATGTTTGTGCACACATGCTTTATCACACTATGGCTCATGAGAAGGGAAATAGATTCCTACAAAATTACCAGGGAAAGGTTTCCCTTTTTTATCGTAAAGGGGGTGCCCACTGCTCACCCCTCTTTACTATGAGCCATATCACACCAACTTTCTCAGCCACGCAGATACACACTGTTTAGCGCTTACCAACCACACATTCATTCATACAATTGTATGCTTCCGATTCGGTCCCTGTCTAAAAGCCAGCAGGCACTAACAATGGAAGCCATGAGCCAGATGTGAGCCTAGTTTTATTATAGGGGGTACCTGCTCTTTATTAATCTATAGAATGAAACAACCCACTATGATTCTACCCTATTTCTTTGTAAGGCATGCAATACAGGATTTATCATTAGATATTTGCAAAGAGCTATGAAGGAGGTAATATATTGTAGAAACGTTAGAAGATCAGTCATTTCATGTAAAAAAGAAGAGCATAGGTTTCAGGTAGCACAGCTTTTCTTGTCATTCTCCATTAAGCTGTGAAGGCTAAAATACCATTCTCATGGATAGCTGTGAGTTGTAAAAGGCTGCTCAAGCCTAGGAGCAAATTAAATATGACATATCCAATGTGTTGGCTTCTTCTCTTACACTTTAGAATTAGCGCTAAGAAGATGGTAATCTTTATAAAATAAATGAATGGCAGATTTGTATAAGATATCGTTTTAATTTTTTAGAACTTAATTACATTTTGTTGCTTATTAATCTTCAGGAAGTATTACACTAATGCATGTTTTAGGTTTTGGTTAAGAATGAAAGATTTTACCTCTGCTCAATAAAACATATCTGTATTTTTTGTAAAGGTCATCTTTCAGATTAGCTGGTCACCGCAGAATGCTGTTAACCAATTTACAAGACAAAATACTCCATTTATTGTCATTTTTTTCTACTCAGCAGGTTTCCTGTTTCATAGATGCTAAGCCATCATATGCTCCTTGTGGTTATTAATCAGACTTGGCATCTGTTTCAAGCTAACAATTTCATAGGTACCTGTGTTTTCATAAGATCCACAATATCCATTATGACAAAAACCAATTCAAAAGGCTTTTATTTCATCTGCAAAACCCAGGGCTTAATCTACTTGAAGGAACATGAAATTAGAAAATGCATTAATATTAGCTATAGCATTAATTTTAAGACTTTCATAAAAAGGATATCGAAAGGAAATCCCGCTAACTTGTAATTTGCATCTAAGAAAAATGAGATTTACAAGCCGGACAGAACATGTGGGGGCGGAAATGTTGTAGTCTAGTAAAAGAAGTGACTAATGAAAAATACACTTGGTTTACCACACATTTTATACCGATTTATAGTATGTATAGTACCTTGAAAAAGTATTCATACCCCTTGAACTTTTCCAAATTTTTTCACATTACACCCACAAACTCAAATGTATTTTATTGGGATTTTTGTGATAGACCAACACAAAGTAGCAATAATACTTTTTCAAGGATATATATATATATATATATATATATATATATATATATACAGTGATCCACAGGGGAGAGCGCAGAGAAGAAGAAGTGGTTCTGGTGGCTAGGATGGGTTTAGCAGTTGCTTGTGTGCTTGTGGGGTCGGTCCTTGCTCTGGACTCCCTAGGGCTTTGCAGTGATTGGACGGCACACCCTGGCAGGATAGCAAATAATGGGGCCGGTGGACAGATGATGGGATTCGGTATTTACTGAATTGATGATGGGACTTATAGTACAAATAGCAGCAAAAGCACAGTACTGCCTTTCAGTTATTTTCCTAATAGCTGTATATAAGTAGCAGCAAAGATGGCAGTAATCCTCCCTGAGTCTTACTCTAAGTACACTTTGCAGTCTCTCCAAATAACTGCAGGAGTGCAATTCCATTCCTATCATCCACTTCTGTAATTCCCAGGCTGCGAGGTACATATCTTAGATCCAGATGGCCTGTCTGTCTCAAAATGTGGTGGACGCCAAAGCAATATACCCTTTCTACAGCAGTACGTCTTTTACCATAAATGAGCAATACCCTACTATTTCTACCCAGTAAGGCCTCTGAAATGGTTCTCAACCATCTATAAAATGTCAATTCACTTCTCTCAAGGGTAGTCTCTCAGTTTAGTTCTCTGGTAGCTTTCAGTCTCAGAGATTCTCTGGACTATGTTTCTCTTGAGGCCTATACTTCAGGAGTTCCCATATACACGTTTGGCCTCTAGCTCTGTTCACCTAAGACTTACCTATGACCAGAGGGTGGGGTCTAACCCATCACCCTGGCAACCTGGCTAGTACTGCCAAATTTAAAAGGGGTTGTCTCACTTCAACAAATGGCATTTATCATGAAGAGAAAGTTAATCAGCAAAAATTGATTCCAAAATAATCCTTTGGCGCTCATGTTAAAATTTCTTGTCTTCATTCATAGCACTTAAAACCATAAAACAATACAAAAAAAGACATTAAATGCTAAGCGTTTCAGATGTAACAAAACATCCTTCCTCACGGCATACATACTCATGTCTGAAAACCAGATAGGAATATGGATTGGGAACATAAGGTCCATAATAGAGAGGCATATTGGATCTGGAAATTAAACACCAGATCTCCTGATGGTATTAATTTACGTACGGAACTTAAATGGGTTTTGCCACGTCAGCAAATAGCATTTAACATGCAGAGAAAGTTTCCATCGTTATGACCACCCTGCAATCCAGCAGCATGGCTGTGCTTGTACAATATAGAAAAAAGTTTCCAGTTTATGTGAGCTCCCGCGGTCCGGGCCACCAAAGAGGCTGGCATTTTTTCTTATAATGTGCAAGCAAGAGCACCACTGCTGGATTACAGGGTGGTTGTTACCATTGAAACGAGCCATGTATAATTTGATAGAAAACTAACCAAGCCACCAAAGTTAACAATATGGACAATCACAATACATTAATTAGTGCCTTGTATTACCTTTTCTCTACATGATAAATGGATGTGCTGTCCACATTTTTTTGCGGCCCCATAGAAATGAATGGGTCCACATTTGATCTGTAAAAAATGCAGACTGAAAATGCGTTTGTGTGAGGCCTAAGTGTGTATACATATGTACATAGCTCTGAGTCACTGATAGTTGACCAGGGGCGGTCTTAAAGGACGGTCTCACTTTAGCAAGTGGCATTTATCATGTAGAGAAAGTTAATATAAGGCACTTACTAATGTATTGTTATTATCCATATTGATTCCTTTGCTGGCTGGATTCATTTTTCTATCACATTATCCCATCTCTAATGGAATTTGCAACTTTGATTTTAATCACCTGAATATGTTCCTCCCTTGGGGACGTGACCGTGTGGGCAAACCTGCATAAAGGTGTATACAGATATGAGTATGTATGCCATGAAGAAGGATGTTTTGTTACATCTGAAACGCATAGCATTTTAAGTCTTTTTTTGTAATGTTTAACGGTTTTAACCCTTCAGGACCCTGCCATATTTCACCTTAAGGACCCGGCCATTTTTTATGTCACTTTATTTGGTGATAACTTTAAAATGCTTTTACTTATCCAGGCCATTCTGAGATTGTTTTCTCGTCACATATTGTACTTTATGACAGTGGTACAATTGAGTCAAAAAATTTTATTTTTATTTATAAAAAAAATACCAAATTAATACAAAATTTGGAAAAATTTGCACATTTCCAAATTTCAATTTCTCTACTTTTAAAATAAATAGTAATACCTCCAAAAATAGTTATTACTTTACATTCCCCATATGTCTACTTCATGTTTGGTTCATTTTGTAAATTACATTTTCTTTTTTGGGAAAGCAAATCTTAGAAGCAAATCTTAAAATTTTTCAGAAAATTTCCAAAACCCACTTTTTAAGGACCAGTTCAGGTCTGAAGTCACTTTGTGAGGCTTACATAATAGAAATCACCCAAAAATGAACCCATTTTAGAAACTACACCCATCAAGGTATTCAAAACTGATTTTACAAATGCTGTTAACCCACTACGTATTCACAAGAATTAATGGAAAATGGAGATTAAATTTTCGAATTTCACTTTTTTGGCAGATTTTCCATTTTAATCATTTTTTTCCCGCTAACAAAGCAAGGGTTAACAGCCAAACAAAACTCAATATTTCTTGCCCTGATTCTGTAGTTTACAGAAATACCCCATATGTGGTTTTAAACTTCTGTATGGCCACACGGCAGGACGCAGAAGGAAATGAACGTCATATGGTTTTTGGAAGGCAGATTTTGCTGGACTGGTTTTTTGACACCATGTCCCATTTGAAGCCCCCCTGATGCACCCCTAGAGTAGAAACTCCAAAAAAGTGACCCCATTTTGGAAACTATGGGATAAGATGGCAGTTTTTTTGGTACTATTTTAGGGTACATATGATTTTTGTTCTATATTACACTTTTTGTTAGGCAAGGTAACAAAAAATAGAAATTCTGAAATTTCATCTCTATTTGCCATTAACTCTTGTGGAACACCTAAAGGGTTAACAAAGTAAAATCAGTTTTGAATACCTGGAGGGGTGTAGTTTCTTAAATGGTGCCACTTTTTTGGAGTTTCTACTCTAGGGGTGCATCAGGTGGCGCTTCAAATGGGAAATGGTGTCAAAAAAAAACAATCCAGCAAAATCTGCCTTCCAAAAACCATATGGAGTTCTTTCTGCGCCCTGCTGTGTGGCCATACAGCAGTTTTACGACCACATATGGGGTGTTTCTGTAAACTACAGAATCAGGGCAATAAATATTGTGTTTTGTTTAACTGTTAACCCTTGCTTTGTTACTGGAAAAAATGAAGTAAAATGGAAAATTTGCCCAAAAATTGCTGTTTTGGCACCGTTTAGATTTTTTGTTATTTACAACGTTCATCTGACAGGTTAGATCATGTTCTTTTTTTTATAGAACAGGTTGTTACAGATGCGACAATACCAAATATGACAACTTTTTTAGTTTTTTGTTTCAGTTTTACATAATAAAGCTTTTTTGGGAAAAAAATTTTTTAGTGTCTTCACATTCTGAAAGCCAAAGTTTTTTTTTTTGTGTGACTGTCTTTTTTAGGGGCTCATTTTTTGCGGGATGAGATGACGGTTTGATTGGCACTATTTTGGGCTGCATATGACTTTTTGATCGCTTGCTATTACACTTTTTGTGATGTAAGATGACAAAAAATGGCTTTTTTTTACACTGTTTATATTTAACTTGTTTTATGGTGTTCACCTGAGGGGTTAGATCATGTGGTATTTTTATAGTGCAGGTTGTTACGGACGCTGTGATACCTAATATGTATACCTTTTTTACATTTTCTTTAAGTTTTTCACAATAATATAATATTTGAAACAAAAAAAAAATCATGTTTTAGTGTCTCCATATTCTGAGAGTCATATTTTTTTTTATTTTTTGGGCGATTGTCTTAGATAGAGTATAATTTTTTGCGGGATGAGATGACGGTTTGATTGGCACTATTTTGGGGTGCATATGAATTTTTGATCACTTGCTATTACACTTTTTGTGATGTAAGGTGACAAAAATTGCTTTTTTTAAAACCATTTTTAGCTTATTTTTTTACA
Organism: Bufotes viridis; assembly: GCA_033119425.1. NCBI lineage: Eukaryota > Metazoa > Chordata > Amphibia > Anura > Bufonidae > Bufotes > Bufotes viridis. Next base: position 108,381,746 of record CM065589.1, read on the forward strand.
GTGTTTATCTGAGGAGGTAGGTCATGTGGTATTTTTATAGAGCAGGTCCTCACGGACGCGGCGATACATAATATGTCTACATTGTTGTTGTTTTTTGACATTTAACAAAAAAAAGCATTTTTGAAACAAAAAAAATAATGTCTTACTGTGAGAGCCATAGTTTTTTTTATTTTTTGGGCGTTTGTCTTAGGTAGGGGCTCATTTTTTGCGCGATGAGGTGACGGTTAGATTAGTACTATTTTGGGGGGAATACACCTTTTTGATCGCTTGGTGTTGCACTTTTAGTGATGTAAGATGACAAAAAAATGTTTTTTTTAGGACAGTTTTTATTTTATTTTATTGACGTGTTCATCTGAAGGATTAGGTCATGTGATATTTTTATAGAGGGATATTTTTCTTTTATTCCCTATTTTTTACATTTATTTTACTATATTTGGAGAAAATTATTTTATTTTTTTACTTAAAACTTTAAATTTTTTTTTTGGGGGGACGACGACTTTATTTTTTCAACTTTTTTTGCACTTTGGGACTTCAACTTTTGGGGGTCTGATCCCCTTTACAATGCATTCCAATACTTCTGTATTGGAATACATTGGCTGTAAGTGTAATACAGTGTGTATTACACATACAGCTTCCTGCCTGTGAGATCCAGGGGGCTGGATCTCACAGGATCTCCCCCGGAAGGCAGCCACTCTGCCTAAGGAAGGCATCGGGCTGTTTTCCCTGATATCGGGTCTCCGTCACAGCAGCACGGGGACCCGATGGTAGCTCCGATACCCGTCTGACATTGCACGTGCCGCGGTCAGCGCTTACCATGGCACATCAGTGACTGCCGGACCCATGCTACGGATCGGGCGGGCACGTCTCCTGTACATGTACGGCGCAGGTCCTCTACTGGTTAAAGTGCTATGAATAAAAACAAGAAGTTTCAACACAAGTGCCAAACGATTATTCTAGGAAACAATTTTTGCTGATGGAACTGAGCTCACACAGGAGTGTCCGGTCTCCTTGAGAACACCATGTGAACAGAAGAGGTGCGGTATGGCTTAATGTGGGTGAGAAATACATCGGTTAATTTTTCTTTGGCATAGAGAAAGTTAATACAAGGCACTTAATAATGTATTCTGATTCTCCATATTGCTTCCATTGCTGGCTGGATTCATTTTTCCATCACATTATACGCTACTCGTTTCCATGGTTACAACCACCATGCAATCACTAGTGGTCATGCTTGCACACTATAGGAAAAAGCGTCGGCCTCTCTAATGGCCAGGACAATGGGAGAACTATGCCCGTTAACCCCTGAAGAAGCCAGGTGCTCTGGCGAAACATGTCGGAGGGCATGGTTCCTAAGTTTCTGTTAACCTGCATTAGCCTTAGTTAGTCAGTCACAGATCGGATTCATCAGTTTATGGTATGACTGATCAGATAGCCAGGGTTCCATTATGCTAGTGAGATAGCAGCATAATCGTGATTTTCCACTTACAAATCACTGTTTCGACAGTCAGCGCACCAGTGGTGCGTTTGTAGTCAGTAAAGTAGCATCAAATATCAGCTAAGGAGCACTTTATACAGGTCAATTTGTTGCTGATCAACAAGGTCACAATATCTGTAGAGTCAGCAGCGCACTGGCTGTCTATATTAGGTATTAACTACAGTGGTCTCAGCTCAGATAGCAGTTACCACATTTTCACCTGGCACCTTACTGATCATTACCAATTGCAAAGTGGGGAAGATAGTGCTCATCTCCCCCACTAATGCAGTAGTTATATGTACTCAGCTAGTGCAGCTATACAGTTGATTTTAACACGTATCTTTAGGCTCACACTCAGTTTTATAGTGCTAAATAAAAGCTATGTTTTAATAAATCTGGGTCAAGCTAGGTTTACAGCCAAGTTTGGCTTGTTTTGTTTTCCAGGACCATGGAAGCGCACAAAGGTTATTGTTTTTTCCTATAGTGTACAAGCACGAGCACCACTGATCGGTTGCAGGGTGGTCATAACCACTGAAATGAGCAGTGTATAATATGCAGTGAGACAACCCCTTTAACTGTTTGTTGCCCTTACATACAGCCGTGGCCTATAGTTTTGAGAATTACATAAATTCTAAATAAATTCTAATAATAGCAATTTGCATATACTCCAGAATGTTATGAAGAGTGATCAGATGAATTGCATAGTCCTTCTTTGCCATGAAAATTAACTTAATCCTAAAAAAACCTTTCCATTGCAGATTATTGCTGTTATTAAAGGACCTGCTGAGATCATTTCAGTAATCGTCTTGTTAACTCAGGTGAGAATGTTGACGAGCACAAGGCTGGAGATCATTATGTCATTGGGTTAAAATGGCAGACTTGACATGTTAAAAGGAGGGTGATGCTTGAAATCATTGTTCTTCCATTGTCAACCATGGTGACCTGCAAAAAAACGCGTGCAGCCATCATTGCGTTGCATAAAAATGGCTTCACAGGCAAGGATATTGTGGCTACTAAGATTGCACCTCAATCAACAATTTATAGGATCATCAAGAACTTCAAGGAAAGAGGTTAAATTCTTGTTAAGAAGGCTTCAGGGCGTCCAACAAAGTCCAGCAAGTGACAGGATCGTCTCCTAAAGAGGATTCAGCTGTGGGATCGGAGTGCCACCAGTGCAGAGCTTGCTCAGGAAAGGCAGCAGGCAGGTGTGAGCGCATCTGCACGAACAGTAAGGCGAAGACTTTTGGAAGATGGCCTGGTGTCAAGAAGGGCAGCAAAGTAGCCACTCTCCAAAAAAAACATCAGGGACAGATTGATCTTCTGCAGAAAGTATGGTGAACGGACTGCTGAGGACTGGGGCAAAGTCATATTCTCCGATTAAGCCTCTTTCCGATTGTTTGGGGCATCTGGAAAAAGGCTTGTCCGGAGAAAAAAAGGTGAGCGCTACAATCAGTCCTGTGGCATGCCAACAGTAAAGCATCCTGAGACCATTCATGTGTGGGGTTGCTTCTCAGTCAAGAGAGTGGGCTCACTCACAATTTTACCCAAAAACACAGCCAGGAATAAAGAATGGTACCAAAACACCCTCCAACAGCAACTTCTTCCAACAATCCAACAACAGTTTGGTGAAGAACAATGCATTTTCCAGCACGATGGAGCACCGTGCCATAAGGCAAAAGTGATAACTAAGTGGCTCGGGGACCTAAACGTTGACATTTTGGGTCCATGGCCTGGAAACTCCCCAGATCTTAATCCCATTAAGAACTTGTGTTCAATCCTCAAGGCGGGTGGACAAACAAAAACCCACTAATTCTGACAAACTCCAAGAAGTGATTATGAAAGAATGGGTTCATATCAGTCAGGAATTGGCCCAGAAGTTGATTGAGAGCATGCCCAGTCGAATTGCAGAGGTCGTGAAAAAGGGCCAACACTGCAAATACTGACTCTTTGCATAAATGTCATGTAATTGTCGATAAAAGCCTTTGAAACGTATGAAGTGCATGTAATTATATTTCACCACATCACAGAACAACTGAAACAAAGATCTAAAAGCAGTTTAGCAGCAAACTTTGTGAAAACCAATATTTGTGTCATTCTCAAAACTTTTGGCCATGACTGTAGAGACACATAGTGCACAAAGAAATAAGTACTTTAACAGTCAAAACTTTTTTTTTTTTAACTTTGTTTTACTTTGTTTGCATTTATTTTTAATTCTTCTAGGGGGCTTTTACATGTGATCACCTGATCACTTCTCCCATGAACTGCAATGATTTTTCATTGCAGTCTATGGGAGAATCAGTGAGTTCCTATCAAGTTCTTCCACAGATAGGGCTTGATAGGAACTTTGCTACGGAAAAGGATACGGGATACATGTCTGAAAGGCTGGGGTCCTAGCCGATCATAAGTAAGGGGGTCCTTGCTTCCCTGTTTGAATGGAGTGGCGATCATGCATGCTCGCTGCTGCTCCATTCAGCTCTTATTGGTAAGAGTCCCATAGGCATTTTCCCCACAATAAAGGGGAAGCTTTGTGTACAATGGTGAAGTGGGACTGCATGTGAGGGGATGTGTTTTGGCTCTCTGTGCTGTGGATGGGGGATCTTTATGGTGAATGTGGTGTTTCTAGGGGTTAAGTGTTGTATGTGTGTCACTGGGTAAAAATACTTCCACTGGATATGATTGCAGAAGCTGGTATTGTGCCAATTATTGGAATTGTGATTTTTAGTGTTGAGCAAATCAAAGTTAACGAAGTGAAATTCGATACAAATTTTAGGAAAATTCAGTGATTACGACACTGCGCCTAGCCAGAGGGAAGACATGGTGACATCACCACGTCAGCGTACTCAAGATTTGATACGTTTTCTTCAATTAAGATGGCCGTGCCAGCCTCTCTGCAATCAAATGGATAAGGTATCAATTTTTTTTAATCCCTGAAAGGCCTTAATGTGACTCTCAGATGCTGCAATCAGCATTGAATGTGGCATCTGAGGGGTTTAATGACAGGGGCATTGTAACATACAATGGAATGCGATTTGTGACAAAGTACGGAACTTCATAACATACCCGCATTTTTAGTTGAAGTTTGGCAAAGCAGTCAAATCGAGCTCTTAAAAACTTCCCTCATCACTAGTGATCATCATCATTTTAGGGCTCTTTCACACTTGCGTTTTTGTTTTCCGGCATAGAGTTCCATCGTCGGGGCTCTATGCCGGAAAAATCCTGATCAGGATTATCCCAATGCATTCTGAATGGAGAGAAATCATCAGGATGTCTTCAGTTCAGGACAGGAACGTTGTTTGGCCGGAGAAAATACCGCAGCATGCTTTTATTTGGTAAAAGAAACCATAGGTATGTATTTAGAACAGGATAAACCCATGGGTATTAATTAATATGGAATGGGGTCTCCTTTGAAGCTAAAAAAAAGCTCCCACTTTTCTTGGAAGGCTTCCTACAAGATTTTGTAGTTTCTGTATGAATTTTTGGCCATTCATCCAGAAGACTATTTGTAAGGTCAGACACTGATGTTGGATAAGAGGACATGGCTCAATATCTCCATTCTATTTCCTCCCAAAGGTGTTCCATGAGGTTGAGGTCAGGTGTGAAGACCAGTCAAGTTCTTCTACAAAGAATTCACCCATCTATGCCTTTATCAACTTTGCTTTGTGTACCTGGACACGGTCATGCTGGAACAGAAAAAGGTCTTCACAAATCACAATATATGGGGCACGTTTTATAGACTTTCTTCATGAATCATGTTGCCTGTCCAATAATATAACTTAAACAAGGAAGGTGCAGTTACAAGGATAAGTCACTACAAAGCTGCCACATTTTGCGTTCAGTATCTCGCAGAGAGCTGGACTGTAGTACTGCCCAACTCTTCTGAAGTTGTTCTCTCTGAATACTTGAAAGCACCAGGTTGCTATTATAGTCAATGTGTTGCTTTAACAATGCTGTTTGTCAGCACGTATTCAAAGTGGTTCACTGTGCAGCTGTGTTATACAAGAAGGAATGATTTACCTAAGCAGCATATTATTCCCTGTATCTCATTACCAATGGTTTGCTTATTATCATGTTTCTAATGTGATACTTTGGACAAAATCCCTTATATCCACGGATTCTATTGAACAGCATGATAATTATTACTGTAAGAAAGAACAGCTGATTAAAAAAGTTGGGTCTGATAAGTGTACTTGTTCTTAATGAAAACCACCAGAAAGAGAATCGATTGCGGATTACTTTTCAAAAGAGAATTTCATTTAAAGGGTAAAGAGAATGTCATATATATATATATATTTTTTTGCTAGTTTATTAGAGCTAGGCATGTATACCTGAGTTAGTCTGTCAATGATTGTCAAAAGATCTGCAATTACCTTATAATAGCAGCTTTCATTAACGCCCTCTGTCACTTTCCACTGCTCCCTTAAAAGACCATTGCTAGGGCTTGTCTGTCTCCAGCTAAGAAGACAGATAGACAGAGGGGCGGTCCTTCACACTGCATGGCTGCATTAGGCTTCAGAATAAGGAGGCGTGTCTCTCAGTAATCCAATCTGATTGGCTGGCAGGGAGCTGCTGGCTACAGTAAGTGTGTATGGGAAGTGAGGGGAAAGCAGTTTTGGCCTCAGAACTGGCAGAGGAGCCGTCTTGAGAAGGTCCTCATATTGTAAATGTTTAAACTGCCATAACGAAGGGGAAAAAACTCAAGGAAAACGGCGGTAGGTGAAGAAACTAAAGATTGCTTTATGCTTAATGCTTCTGCAGCAGTAACATATGCAAAAATTGATTTTTTTTTTTAATGAAAACATGACAGTTACACTTTAATGAAGATTGTCATTATCTTGCAGTGAAATGGATCTACAAAAACAGGGTCACTTTTTGTTCATATAAAAGCAAAGGCAACATCAGCAAAGAGAATTAAAAAATGACAGTGTGAGGCCTATGAAAAAGAAGAGCTCATGGACTTAAGGACCCAACAGAGTGGGGACCCTCCCTTGATGTATCTAAACAGAGTTCTGCAAGGATGACTAATGCTCTGATGAACCCAGCATGTCAAAGCATTACATGGACTGCCGGTCTTTTAAGTAGCCAGAAATCATATGCGTACATGCGGTGATAACAGCCGATCAGCGGGGTTAGAGAAGCTGAGTGCTCTGATGGTTTCTTTTCTTTTTTGTCTTTGAAGTTTAGATACAACTTAGAGAGGAAAGCAGTATAGCCAACTGGGGTACAAGGGATTGGTGGTGGGTGGGGTAAAAGGATGCAGTATAAGCCAAAACAACTTCTGACAATAGTGCAACATAAAAAAAAACAACTTAAAGGCTATTGACACCATCGGAGGCATTTTTTAAATTGAATTTTATTCATTTTGGGTTACAAGTCATTTTTTAATGACCTGAAACACTTATTTTAGCCACATTCTTATCAGTTTGATGAGAATTGAGCTGTAATGAGTGTTTATGAGGTCAGGAGATCAAAAATAGGAACTATACTTGAGCGCTAGATGATGGGATTCAATGAAAACACAAAGTGACATCTTGCAAACAGGATTACATCGCAAGCATATTAAGCAGTAGCGAATTCTGTCAACAGGTTAGAAGACCAATGTAAAACATGGGACTGACAAGCGAGTAGACAAGTAAACAATTTGAATTCATGCTAAAGTACATACGGATATGAAGGAGTCCAGAGATCACATGAGATAGTGTTTTCAGACATTTTCAGTCTCTGATCGGTGGGGGTCCAACAACCAGGACACCCGCCAATCAGTTGTTTGAGAAGATACTGGCGCTCCTGTGAGCCCCTCAGCCATCTCACAATTTTCCCTTTGCCAGTGATAACACGTTCATCTGTTACGTGGTCTAGGCGCAGCTCAGCCCCATTCAAGTGAATTGGGTTGAGCTGCAATACACAGGTGCTTTTCTATTCATGGCACTGTGCTTCGTAGGTGCCGACAGGAGCGCCGTGGCTTCTCAAACAGCTGATCGGCAGGGGCCCCAGGTGTTAGCCCCCCCACTAATCAGATACTGAGGGGATAGGTCACCAGTAGTAAAATGTTGGAAAACTCTTAAGTTAGTTGGAGAGTCCTAACAGTCACATACTCAGACCATAAAAACCATTGGGCCAAGAATTTATCCATTGAATGTACAGGTCGATCTCAATAAATTATAATATCATTGTAAAGTGAACTTATTTCAGTAATTCAATTCAAAATGTGAATCTCATGTTTCCTATAGATTTAATACATATGTGAGTGATCTATTTCAAGCATTTCTTTCTTTTAATGTTGATGATGATGATGGCTTACAGCCAATGAAAAACCAAAAGTCAGGATCTCAGAAAATTAGAATATTGTATAAGATCAATTTAAAAAATAATTTTTAATACAGAACTGTTGACCTACTGAAAAGTATGTACAGTATATGCACTCAATACTTGGTCTGAGCTCCTTTTGCACAAATTGCTGCATCAATTTGATGCGGAAGTGCTGGCCAATAAAGCACAGCGATACCATAGTTACAGCCATACTTGACCAGCTGTTCCATTCATTTTGGGGTATTGGGCAATGATGCTCATGATTGGTAGGGGTCCCAGTGGTTGTACCCCCACCAATCTAATAATCATCCCCTATCCATTTACCATATCTTAATGCATTTAGTCTTTCCGATGTGGTTTGGATATTCTGTTTAGAATACTACCCCCCCCCCAAAAAAAAAAAAAAGTGACAATTCCAAAATGTTTCAATATGCCTTTAATTTCAGTGAAACCAATTGTTTAAACTATAGTTATTATGACAGAACATCTTCACATTTGATGCAAACATGAGAGATCAGTTACAAAAGTGGTGGCACAGTTGCTACCTTTTCACTATTGGAGGGTCCAGTGGACAAAATGCTTTGCAAAGAGTCTGTGGCCCCTTGTGTAAAGGATGTAAACATAACAGTTAAGATTTAGTAGCTTCATTCAGCTCTAACTGCACTGCAGTTGTGAAAACAAAAATGTGTCGTGCCACAAAAAAAAACTAAACGCCCTGAACACAAACAGAAATAGCAATTAATATCTTTACTTGCAGTCTTCCCAATACAACTCAACAACCTTGCATAATTAAAGCTATATACATAAATGCTGCTTACAAAGTTTTCTAGTAGCTCTAAACTAATAAATATTAGGCTTTATTTTCCAACTTTCAGCGGGTCAGTGTGTGGCATGTTACAATCTCATTTACAGGAAAGACCAACGAGAACATTTGGTTAGTATGACTTTTATCGGGTTCCGGCTGCATTATGAATTGATGGGGGACTATCATGGTCCGATAGAAAGGAAGTGGTGGCAGCAGCTTCAGGAAGCAGAGATGCCAGGACATGACGGCACACAGGGCAAGTTCCAGACTGGGGGAAAAAAACATATGTAGTTAGTAAGTAATCTTACTGGCCTTTAAACATTTTAAATGAATCACTGGTATTTGAAGGGAACTTGTCAGCATGAACATGAAATATAACCTGCCATCGGCATGCACAGATGTAGCCAGTGTTATGTTGACACCAGCTGTGCCAAGATGGTCACTTTAACTTCATTTGTTGTTGTACTATAATGTCTTTTTGTTGGTTACTACATTAAGTCAGTGAAAATAACAGTAGCTACCTCTGTAATAGAGCAGAAGGAGCAGAGCACACGGATATATAGTTTGAAGCCTGTGTACATCTTTAAGGGCAATTTTTATGACTGTATTTTTTCAATTGGTCTTTATTAAAAATATTAGTGTTAACTGTTTTTCTGGCTGTGTAAATTGTACTTTCACTTTGTGTCGGTCATTTAATAATCCCTCGCTCTAAATTACTAAAAGGTCATACACAGTTAATCTAAGCTACATTCTTAGCTGTAAGATACAAACTGAGCTATAATGAGTTTATGGTGCAGTGAGTTTATAGCGATCAGAAGCCTGTCAGGTGAGCTGCCTGACAGAAAAGAGAAAATTCAGATCCTGCTACTAGAGAAACTCAGCCCTGAACAGAGAAAAGAGCTCCAATTGGAAAAAAATAAAAATAAAAAGGCTCAAAACTAGTACAATGCAATCATCATAATAAAAAAATTGACCCACAAAGGTCTACATAGCCTTTAAAGAGAAGGAATTCAGTATAAATTTGTATTTCATTTATTTAAATTCCTGCTCATTCTGAGCTGTGACATCAAGGGAGTGATCCTATCAGTGACTGACAGCTATCTGTATATACTTTAGAGCAGCTAAGGCCATCAGTCACTGAGAGGACACCCTCCTTTACTTCAAAGCCCAGAAAGAGCAGACGTTTGAACGAATGAAATCACTTACCACAAACTATATATCTGTCTGCTTTATCCCCTGCAGTTCTCCAACATGCTGCCTACATCTCAGATGCCATGTTCAATGTGACAGGTTCATTAAAGTCAGTTCTGTAGCAGTACAGATGATCATCCATGGTTAACACAGAAATTAATTTACAAATGCTCAGGGAAATAGGAATGATTTTACTCACAACACGGTTTAAAATGACATTTCTACAATGTAGAAATATACTGAAGCAGGGAGCAGAAAAAAACACAAAAACGTATACAATGTGCACAGCACATGTAGAAACAGATCTTTGTGAAGCAAATACCTAGGAGTAATATTAGAATGAATCTCGAACTTTTGAATCTTGGTTAATGCATTGCCCTTAATTACAAAATTCCCACAGAAGCCCTTTTTCTTCTATAAAGAGAAGCTGGAACCAATGCATTGAGCAGATCATTAGGCTGCTCATCTTAACATGTGAAACCATATAATAAACAAATTATTAGTACATGGGATTCATTATTTATCAAATCAAATTATTATTATCAATCCTACAGTAAATACCTAAAAGGAGCTGATCAAGATAAGCCCTAAAATTGCTTAAAATAATAAAATGAAAAAAAAAAAAAAAAAAAGCTACTTTCACCCCTTTATCCATCATTCTCTACGGTGCTGGTTCGGTCTCTTGCCAGTTTGTCCACAAACCAGTTATGTGCCAAGATACTCCTCAGCTCAAAGAGGACCTTTCACTGGTCCACAGTTTATTAGGCAAATGTATATACATGCAGAGCGGCACCCAGGGATGACCCTGCACTTACTTGTATCCCTGGGTGCCGCTCCGTTCGTCCGCTGTAGCCCCCGGTACCGGCGCTCATGCTTCTGATAATTTTGCCTGGGGCGGAGACATCTTCTTTTGCCCTTGGCGTTTCCTTATCCCAAGGCTGGAGCCCTGGCCAATCACAGTGCTCAGCTCATATTATGTTATTCTCTTGCCCGTCAGAAAGGTACATAATGGAAATTGTAGTGAAGGTAATCTTTTAACCAGTGCATTACTTACTTTGTTCTGGTCCTTAGATGTGTCATGTGATCGACACTGACTCTCCAACTGACCCAGCATCTTATGTGTGAACAGGAAGTCAGTTTCTCTATTCATTCCTATGAGGCAGACATTCAGGCTCCCACAGGAATGAATAGAGAAGCGGACTTCTTGACTGAATTCCTTACATTTCTCTCAGTCAGTTTCATGAACCACAGTAAGCAATTCAAACATCTTCAAACTTCTGAATCAATTCACAAACTTCTGCACCAATTCTTTTTTTTTGAGATGATAACATTAAAGCAGAAATATTCATTAGGTCTCTTTTATTCATTCAATATTCATTCATTTAGGTCTCTTTGAACTTCTTGAGACACTGTGGCCAGCCCAGAAGCATTCGGGATGTCACAAGTAGGGTAGAATACCAAACTCATCCCATTGAGAAAGGGATTAAAAGAACTTTAGGACAAGTTTTTACGATCTACGAGAATCCCGGGGAAAATTCAATGACTACACACAACCACACAGGACTGCTCACCATGGGAGCCGTCACCTGCTGTAGCTGAATCATTCCTTTAGACAACTAGAGTTGATCATACATTGATCAGACACTGGTCCAAACAGCCGTTCCAGCTTAAATGTTTCCTTTTGCTAGAAATGAACAATTTAATTATTGATATGTATATTTTGCTAAAGTAGTATTCCTCCATTCATGACCAAGATGGGAATACTAGTAGTAGGAGGCTGTCAGAGGAGCGGGGGCTGTGATACGCTGTGCCCTGTAGCTCCTATATCTATAGAAGTTACAGAAACAGCATTGCTCATCCCGCTCGGCTGTTTCCATAACCAATGTCTGCAGCTTACAGTGGGTATTCAGACCACAGATGGCTCAGATGGGAATACCCTTTTAGTATAGTTAATTTATAACATGTCAATTTATATGAAGTATACCACCTTGGTGATTGGAATAAAATGAGTCACCCAAAAGGTTAAAAATGCCAAAGTAGTAAACTATACAATTAGGATGAGGTGGTCACCCAAAATGCTAGTTATTTTTGACTTACTGCTAGTTATTCATTTGCAGGATACTTACTTTTTGTAACCACAATGTCACACAAGGTTTATGGAAGAGGTGGTGACAAGGGAGCTCCGTTAAGATTTCATCTTTGATATACTCGCTGCAGCATATGGCACAGCACTGCTCTTGACCTACCACTGAAACAAAAGAAAAAACGTAATGCTTTTCATCCATGGGGGCTCTTATATGCCCTATCTGGCTATGTTTACCAGTTCTCTATTTGCTTTCAACAAGATGAAATATTTCTGGAGAAGGATCATTGATCCAGGGAGGAGGAGTTGTTGTTGATTTTGATGCGAGTTTGCCCAGATCTCACTCTTTGCATTGCAAAGGGCAAAATTCGCACTAAAAACAACTGACATACTGCAGATTTCAAAATTCGCACAGCAGATCAATTCCTGTATGACAAACATACACAATGTGTATACAAGTTTTGTCAAGTCTCATTCACGTCGCTGGAACTGTATTATGCCATTTTTGTGAACGAAAATCTGTGTGGAAAAAAATGCACGTAATCCGTAACGTGTGCAGGAGTCCCAACACAGCTGGCACCCAGTGTATGGAGATGTGAATGGAGCTCCACACATACATGTACTACATTGGTCATTAAGGGTTTTATGATTTATGCAGATTGGTCACTGCTCTATTCAATATAATAGCTTGTTTCTTCAGACCTCCGTTTTCCTCACAAAAACTTGTTAATGCCAGATGCAGCACTAAACTGGCATAGCATTTTGATCAGTTTGCTCATCAGTGTTAATACCCAGATTTTTGCATAAGAATGCAAGCACTGAACTCGTAAGCATTAGGGCTCATGCACACGGCCATTGTATCAGATCCACATTTTTTGCGTGTCGGATGCAGACCCATTCACGTCAACGGAGATGCAAAAGATGTGGACAGCACACCGTGTGCTGTCTGCATCCATATGTCCGTTCCGCTGCACCTGCAAAAGACAGAATGTCCTATTCTGGTGTGCACTACAGAAAAGGTTAGGACAGTTCTATTATGGGCCGAATGTTACGTTCTGCCAAAACGGAATGCACACCTCCTGTATCAGTGTTTTGCAGATCCGCAATTTGCGGCCCGCAAAACAGGCTACGGTAGTGTGCATGAGCCCTTAAAGGGATTGTCGCATTTCGCCAACTCCAAGTGGTTGAGCTTACAGAAAGAGGAGAACTGGAACACGCTCTGCTGTTTCCCCAACTCAAATGGTAGAGAATGGGAGCTAGGCAAACAGCGTAGCAGAACAAGGTATGATGTTACGGAAGAGTTACGGAAGCACTATAGCGTGTTCCGCTACGCCATCTGCGTAATATCCCATTTACTGCAATTGGACGTACAGAAATAGTGGAGTGTTGGAACGCTCAACTATTTCTGTAATCCTAGAGTCGTCGAGTAGCCCCATCTCATCATGGAAACAGAGATGGAATAACGCCTTCAAAAATGAAATTTTCCCTGAAAGTGTCCCTGTCCATTTAGTAGAAAATAAAATTGGGCAACAGCAATGAATGTGGAAAAAAAAATTTATACACTTTTTCTAGTACGGTCAATCAAATATGGACGCCATATTACGACAGAAAACAAGCATCCCACTCAACCCTATGCTACATACATTTGCAGAATACAGGCTGCAGTGAACTATGCCACTGATCTTCTGACACCGTTAGAAGATTTAATCACCATCACAAATGACCATTCCCTGAATTTATACAAGAAGCCATTCAGATTATAGCTTTGTATTAGGAAGTTGCTTATAATGAACTTCCCTAATATATTAAAGCGACTCCACAGATGTACTGTAGCTTCACTTATTAGGTAATGCAATATGCACCTCTCCTTTAGCTGCAATTCAGTTTCCCCACCCCAAAACTCCTGAATTATTTGATTTCAATCTTACTGTTGTGGTCATCCATGACAGTGATCTGTGGGAGACATTCAATGCTTTCTTTAGTAGCTGGCGGATGGGCCTGTTCAACATCTACTGTAAGAGACTCCAAATGTGCCAAAGCAGTCTATGGAAACAAAGACCGTCAAAATGAACATGAACAAATTCAAGACCTGGCAATCGCAATGTGCGTCCCAGAAATGTCATGACCAGACGTGGTCAGAGGCACACCAACCGTGTGAATTGTAATAAGATGATGGTTTACATCCAGTAGAAACATGATGAACAATTAAAAACTATTTAAATCTACAGGTTATTACCAGAATCTTAAAGAGATTTTTAACAGTTTTTTTTTTTTACTGATGACCTACTGCCTTGGACGTCTCCAGTTTTTCCTAGGCGCGTTCATCAGACACATGGTCTGGGTGCAGGTCAGTCCCATTGAAGTGAATAGGGCTGAGCATTGATACCAAGCACAGCCGCTGTACCTGGTAAGCTGAGAGAAGGCCGCAGCGCTGCGTTCTCAAACAGCTGATCAGTGGGGGTGTCGGACCCCTACCGATCAGATAGGTCATTCGTTAAAAACTGATGGAAAACTCCTTTAGCTGCAACTGTCAGAGAATGCAAAGTAATAGAAGTATTTTACTACGGCTGGTGTGAATTTAACTCAGTTACTCCCCCCCAAATCCCACATATAAAATTGTATACATTTTATACATTTACTTCATAGGATCATGTGGACAGCTGCGTATATACCAGCTGTTCACCTATTCCCATGCCTGAACGCCCACAGAAAAATCTAACGTTTTGGAAGGTCACATTTTATATTTTATACTTTGGCAAAATGCTTTGGTGCTTTATGTAGTGGAAAAGGAGAAAACAGTGGAAAAATATTTTTTCCTTTTAGAATATAACAATTAGATTAACCAGATATTTTTTTAATTTTAATTTTTTTCCCCTATTGCCTGGAGGAAGCACCTTAACATGATCCGTGTTACTCCAGATAATTGTGATCTAATGGTTATTGGCCATTAGATAACCATTAGTGTCTATAAGCCTGTGACTTCACTGAGCAGTCATGTGTTTCTGTGGTAATGGCCCGAATGCAGGCAGAAAGTTTCATTGCAGAACACAACACTCGCTCTGTGCGTACTCTGTGAAGGGGAGGCTCATAATTTTAGCTCCCTGTCACTTCAGGAGAATCAGCACGACATGGTGTCAGCCCAGTCTTCTTAATAGCAGAGCGCTGCAAAGCACAATCTGCCATTAAACAGGATCACATATAGCACATTTACATTGCTGTCGCACAAGGTCTATACAGTAGCAGCGTAAATAGCCAGAATGGCAAACATTAAAGGGTTAATATGACAGGCAAATAGTTAACAAAGTCAATTACCGTATTTTTCAATTTATAAGACGAAATGACCATGTCTTATAAAGCGAATAATAATGAGAGCTTCCATTATGGAAGCGCTCACTAGTATGCATTAGGTGCCGGGAGTGGGGAGCGAAGTGTCGCAAGCGCTTGTGGTACTCACCCTCCCTGGTCTTCCTTTCTGGAACCAGCGCTTCACTGTCCTGACCACGTACAGAGTCAGGACGTAGTGCGTACACTATGACCTGACGCTGCATGCAGTCAGGTGACAGAGTAGCGCAGGCTGGGAAGACAGAGGAGTGCGACTTCTGCTGGAGAGGAGCCGCGGCGCAGGACAGGTAAGAGGAGGTTTTTATTTTAATCTGATCTTAGGTGTTATGGGGTCTAACACTGAGTGCTGATCTGGGGTCTGATGGGGGTCTAAAAATGCGGGCTCATCTGAGGTCTGACATAAGGTTTGATGGGGGTCTGACAATGTGGGCTGATGGGATGTCCAGATAAGGGGGTCAGAATGTGATGTCCTTATATTTATTGAGGCCTGATCTGGTGTCCTGGTATTTATGGGGGCCTGATCTAAGGATCTGATATGAGGACTGATGAAAAATATTTATTTCCTCCTTTTAAACCTGGGGTGTGTCTTATTATTGGGTGCGTCTTATAAAGCGAAAATACAGTACTGCTAGAGGCATTTTATCTATTAGCAAATAGTTGTACCCACAAGATAAGTTTCAGTAAAATTTAGAGTGACACAATACAAAAGTACCTCCATAGCCTGTGCAAGTCGTTCTTCAAGAGCCATATAAGTAAGAAACTGAGAATCCATGTAAGACATTGCTTGAGCTACACCAATGCCATCTCCAAAGTCATCCAACAACCTAAGGAGTAAAGTACCAAAAAGAGCTGTTATTCTTAAACTCTGTTCTCACACTGCTCTGTACAACTAGACATAAAGAAGTCTATGCAGTTATCCTACTCAATGCACCAACAGGGTATAAAGAAAAAAGTTTTTAAAAATATTAAAAATAAAAAAACTTAAATGATACCCCTTTCCCCACAATTAAAGTACATATTCATAAATAATAATAAAAAAATTTTTTTTTATAACATAGGCATGACCGCATGCAAAAAAAAAAAAAAAAAAAATATGGATCAAAAAGTCATACGCACCCCAGAAAGGTATAAATGAAAAGTACAAATCGGCCTGCAAAAAATAAGCGCCCACACAGCTCCATACACAAAAAAATAAAGTTATGGGGGTCAAAATATGGCATAGCGAAAAAAAAAAAGTTTTTCCAAAGTTTACATTTTTTTCAGTATTAAAATTGAAGGAAAACTATATATACCGTCCGTGTTTCCCCGAAAATAAGCCCTAGCGCTATTTTGCAGGGTTTTTGGAGTAGGCTTAAAATATAAGCCCTACTCCAAAAATAAGCCCTAGATAGAGTAAGGTCCTCCAGCGCTAGATTATGTCACATAACGTTGGTGACGTCACGAAACAAGGAGAATAGGGTTACGGTACTGTAGCTAGCCTTATACAGGACGGTAGCAGGCACGACCCACTCACCCAATTACTACTGTAGATGTGTCTACTGCCTCCTGTGTCCTGCCTTCCAAGATACCATAGAGAGGGCACAGTGCCACTGTCAGAGTGGCTCCAGAATCCTTAGGCCCCTTTCACACGAGCGAG
Organism: Bufotes viridis; assembly: GCA_033119425.1. NCBI lineage: Eukaryota > Metazoa > Chordata > Amphibia > Anura > Bufonidae > Bufotes > Bufotes viridis. The sequence goes on from CM065589.1 coordinate 108,398,583, forward strand.
TTTTCCGCACGGGTGCAATGCGTGATGTGAACGCATTGCACCCGCACTGAATCCTGACCCATTCATTTCAATAGGTCTGTGTACATAAGCGTTTTTTTTCACGCATCACTTGTGCGTTGCGTGAAAATCGCAGCATGTTCTATATTCTGCGTTTTTCACGCATCCCTAGCCCCATAGAAGTGAATGGGGCTGAGTGAAAAACGCATTGCATCCGCAAGCAAGTGCGGGTGCGTTGCGTTTTTCACTGATGGTTTCTAGGAGATGTTGTTTGTAAACCTTCAGTTTTTTATCACGCGCGTGAAAAACGCGTCAGAACGCATTGCACCCGCGCGGAAAAAACTGAACAACAGAACACAATCGCAGACAAAACTGAATGGCTTTGCCTGTGAAATCGCACAGTTTTCACTGAACGCATCCGCAACGCATCCGGACCTAATCCGGACACGCTCGTGTGAACCCAGCCTTACTCCGCCTCCCAAGTGCAGAGAGGAGATAGGGCACGGTTCCATTGCCTATGAGAGAGAGTATCAGAGAGAGAGTGCCACCCACTGACACTACACCACCAATTGTGATTGTAAGTTAGGGTTATGTTTACTATGGTAACCCAAACCATTTAGATTTTTTGTTCAAGCATAAATGTGCGATTGTTGTTCATGTAGCCAAAATAAGACCTATAACTACAGTATAGAGCAGGGTGGATAAAAATCAATGATTTAAAAAAATAAATAAATGGATTTTTTTGATTTCAATCGGATTTTTTTTAATTTAAATTGGATTTTTTATATAAAATGCTTTTTGAGGAAAATATATTACCATCCAAAGGTTATTCCATCATGAAATAAATTAGTTTTTTAATTATGTAGAATAAGGCTGTATATATTTAATTTTTTTTGTAAATAAATTCCATTAATTTATTCACAATGTCCCGCTCTTCCAGAGGTTTTTCTTAGATTATTGGGCAGTTTCTCTGCCTACAAGATATTATCACAGATGCTTGCTTTACTTTTGCAGTTCTTAAAACTGAATTTGACTCAGCAGAGATCATATGCCTCTTCTGCACAGCAAATCTTCATCTACTTGCATATTATAAGTTATACCAGCAAGAATTAGTCTTAGGGCTACTTTCACATTTGCGTTCGGTGCGGGTCCGTCCAGTACTTGTACAGACGGATCCGCACTGAAAATACAAACCAATGCATCCGTTCAGAACGGATCGGTTTGTACTATATGTGGAAAAAAATGCTAAGTCCCAAACGGATACGTTCTGAGCCCCATTGAAAGTCAATGCAAACAGATCCGTCCCCATTGACTTACATCGTAAGTCAGGACGGATCCGTTGGGCTCAGCATCGCTAGGCGGACACCAAAACTCAAAAGACAAAACAACAAGTAGGGATACTAGGTGAGGCACCCTGACTATGGTAGGTAATTGAAGGAACACATCCTGCTACACCTCAGCTGAGGTGTGAGCAGTCTTACCAGAACCAGAGTGTGAACCAGGGTATGCGGATGAAGGACCACAGATCTCTTCGTAGGTAGTTTATGTCCGGTACCAAGGATTCATAAATCGGTGTCAACGGCTTGTAGAATCCCAGGAGGCATCCAGATAGAGGTCCCTGTAGTATGGCGGGGTCTGTGATAAAGTAAGTAGGCCCTGAAGCACTAGATTTTAGGCAGTGCTTGCACACTTTGACTAATTGTCCCCTGAAGAGTCGACAGTGACAGAAACGCGCCACGTCGGGACTCTTCTCAGATTCTAGCACATTAACTAATTATTTTTAATTGAGGACCAGGGAAATGGATCTAGTGACAGGCATCTGGACGGGGTCGCACCTTTCGGGGCGCGTGCTTTGTGTAGGTAGGCAGTAGTAAAATAGTCCCCCTTCCCTCATTGTTGGGGTCTACTAGGGTTCAGGGCCTACTTACTTTATCACAGACCCCGCCATACTACAATACTACAGGGACCGCTATCTGGATGCCTCCTGGGATTCTACAAGCCGTTGACACCGATTTATAAATCCTTGGTACCGGACATCAACTACCTACGTAGAGATCTGTGGTCCTTCATCCGCATACCCTGGTTTAGACTGCTCACACCTCAGCTGAGGTGTAGCAGGATGTGTTCCTTTAATTACCTACCATAGTCAGGGGGCCTCACCTGGTATCCCTACTTGTTGTTTTGTCCTTTGCGTTTTGGTGTATTTGTTTATATCTCCTTACCTTTTAACCACTATTATTAAAAGTTAATTTTTAGCTATTGCCCCTCTACCCCTAGGGGTTAGCATATACAAAATAAGCCCTACCCTGATAATAGGCCCTAACCCTAAGACCCTTTCTTCTTTTTGGAGAAACACGACGTGGATAGATAGATAGATTAGATAGATAATAGATAGAGTCGTTGTAATCCTACTGACCCAGAGCATAAAAGTAACAGGTTAGTTTTACAGCATACAAAACGGTGTAAAAAAGACAAAAAAAAAAAAAAAAAAAAAAAAAACACACATCACATTGTATGCAACCGTAATTGGTGCCTTTGGAAAGTATATCTGGTCCCACAAAAAATAAGCAGGAACACAGCGTTGGGGGGCAGGCGAGGATGATGTTTTCCAACAGGTACAACACGTTGTAGGGGACAGGCAAAAACATGGATAAAAGCTGAACAATACTTTAAGAGTATGCTGTGGTGGTATGATAAAATATTTCTTAGCGCTCATGCACAGAAACGTTTTTTGCATTCCGTATACGGGCCGTTTTTGCGTTCTGTATATGGAACCATTCATTTCAATGGGTCTGCAAAAAAAAAAAAAATGGAAGGTACTCCGTTTTGCATTCAGTTTCCGTTTTTTCATTCCGTTTAAAGATAGAACACGTCCTATTATTGTCCGCATAACGGACAAGGATAGTACTGTTCTATCAGGTGCCAGCTGTTCCGTTCCGCAAAAAAACGGAATGTACACAGACGTCAACCGTATTTTTGCGGACCGCAAAATACATATGGTCGTGTGCATGAGCCCTTACATCGATTTTCTATGGAGCTCCACATAATACACATTACACTTTTGACTTGCTGTGGATAAATGTATGCACGTTTGGCCTACCTCCATTCAACGTCCAAGTCTTCACTCATACTTGAATCATCTTCTAAATTATTATTCCCATCCAAAATGAAAAAGCCTGGAGGCAAATAATGGGGTCCAAGCTCAGTTTCCTCATCTGTGCTGCTTTCAATGTCCTCACGATACTGTAACCAAAGGATTTCACCATCTTCCAAAGAATTTTGCTCCCTAACAGAAAATTTAGAATACAGATGTGACAGTGGCCGACACTGTTAGTCTGTAGACAAAATGGATTCTCAGATGAAATAGTAAATATCCCTCATCATATATGGCAGCTCCTTTTCTCTTCAGCGCCAAAAATAATTTTCACAGATTACAAATCATCAGATTGCTGAATACATTGTGGCAATCCAAAACATGAATTGTGTGATCTGTATCGGGAATCATTTCGCAGCATAAACATGAATCATTTTATTGCATTCCCTGCTCCAGTGAATCCTTATTCTTAGTGCGACTGTCCTCCAATATCTGAAGGTCCTTGAGAAGCTTTGAGGAATGAGCGATGGGTTGATCCCGGGGGAGATTTTGAATTTACTGGTTGAAACTAAAGCAAACTGCAGACAAAATGTTAAGGATATACACTTGGCTTGATGGGAATAACTAATTGTACACTTTGTTCTTGGTTATCATAATGTCAGACCTTGAATAAGGGTACTCAACTTATCTGCACAGAGGTACGAGGAAAAATAAAAGTAAATTAATGGTTGTTATGGCACCACCAGCTAACGGAGTCCTGTGGACTATATTCCCCTTGCTTTCTATGGACTGTTTTATTTATTTCATGTGTGACAACATTCTGCTTGGACATAACAATTCATAATGTTAGGGCCTCTCACATATCTCGATATGTTGACTGTGCAAAAAGCCGAATGAACCCCACTCCACCCCTCGTGAACAAGGGTTTTACAGGATTCGAGAAGATCAGAATTTAGGCTGAAAATACAACCCCTATCAATTTCATTGTGGACCCCAGTACTGGTATTGTATGCCCTTTCCGCTTCTATTGTTCCTCTGTGCGTGCCAATGTGTCATGCATTGTGACACCTCAGCTCGCCACTGCAGACACCTAATGGGATAATGAATGGCTGTTAGTGGCCACAGAGGGACAACAGAAGTGACAGGGGCACACGGTGTGCAACAAAATATTGCAGTTTGTTATTCCTTCCAGTTTGAACTCAAAATGGTATTACAATCCTAAAAACCCATCTAAATGACCCTTTTTAATGGCAAAAAGTACCAGTTTCTGGAGCACGGCTAATGTTATAAAGTGGGCTCGCTGCTGGTGACAGGTTTTTCACTCGTGAGAACAAAAACATCCAGTGAACTGGCAAAATAGAAGATGGAAAAGACTAATTAATGGTTCTGTGGAATCACAAGATGCATCACGTTTCATCTCTGAAAATGATGCGACAGACTCCGTGAATCCTCCGAAACAGCCATACAGACTACCATGTCATGAGAAGCATGTGATTAACACGACAGGAGAAACACCATGCCACAGAATCGGAAAGCTCTTCCTATTCATACTCCCTCACTGACTACAGCAAGAACTGATGCGAATGAGGACAGTCTCAGTACAGCCCTACATAATACGTTGGCGTGACATCAGCAATGTGAATTTTTACTCTACAGTTATTATATAGGCATAAGTTCTCCAGCTCGGCCTCCCAAATCACGTCTCTAAGTTATAATGAGAAGTTAGAGCTGGAAAAGAGCACGAGGAGATTCACTTACAAGCATTGTCTGACAAAGAAAATTGTAAATTAGCTTTAAAATGTTCACAGCTCTTTGCCGATTGCAGAGCAGAAGCGCATCATCCAAGCACACGGGGGTCTTAAACCTGAAAAAACACACCCTTTCTTCCCAGTGTTACTACAACTATCCGTCTTCAATAGCGTCACAGAAAGAACAATGAAACAATCAGCACTAACTGATGGAGGACTCCAGGCCATGCACCATTCGTTTTTGTCGCTATATGTGACAGTAGAAGGGTCTTGCCAAATATAAACAGCCCCTTCTTTCTATGAAGAAACACATGCGATTTCACCATTTTATACATGGATAACTGATCACTCAGACTGATGACTGACCGAGCTTCTAGCAATCTGAAAATCACAGAGTCCATTACTATTTGAGTCTCACATCGGTTTTGCACAGAATGTTTGCTTTTTCGTGTCTTTTCTTCTATTCATATATTCTACATTCAAAATATCTCTGGTTGCCCTTGGAAACAGACAGCAATTTATCTCGTCAGAGATCAAATAATAACTTCCCTCCAACATTGAGCTCATAATGCACTGCTCCATGCTAGAATGCAATTCTTAAAAGGGGTTTCCGAGATTTGAATACTGATTACTTTGTCATTTGGATAGGTCATCAGTATCTGATCAGTGGGACCCCCGCTAATCAACTGTTTGAGAAGACACTGCTGCTCCAGTGAGTGCCATGGCATTCTTGCAGCTTACCAAGCACAGCGCCGTCCATGGTATAGTGACTGTACTTGGTATCAGAACTGAGCCCCATTCAGTTGATTAATGTGTCATCACTTAGCTCGATGAATTTTACACCTCTTGGTATTGGGGAAGCTAAGAGAAAGCGGCTGCATTACCGTGAGCACCAATGCCTTCTCAAAGAGCTGAGCAGAGGGCGTCCTGGGTGTTGGACCATTGGCGATCAGGTGCTTATGAGGCACAACCTGACACAGATAACTGCAGGCAGGTCTAGGGTCTTCATTAGGCCCCCAAGCTGCAATACAAAGACATCAGCACCCTGCTATCTTATTTGCTGGGTGCCGATGGGAGACAGAGGGAGCACCCTCCCTCAAAACCACTTAGATGCCGCAGATGCTAGTTACCGTGGCATCTAAGGGGTTAAATAGCATGATTCGGTGCTTCTCCCGATCCAGGCTTTTAGAGCAGGAACCCATCACTCATGTGAGAGTCAATACCTATGAGGCGCTTAGACTAAGCCACCGTAAAAAGGAGGAGGCCTAACCTAAGACCGTTAATGACCACTGTAAAAAGGCATAATGGCGGTCACTAATGGGTTAAGTGGTAAAACAAATTTCTCAATTTTTTCATGCATCCTAAAAGGCTTTTAAAAAGGGAACCCATCACCTCCAAATCACGTATTAAACCGCAAATATTACCTTATAGGGGCCTCCAGAGTGTTCCTAATGGTGGTTTTCTTTCCTCTGTCTGTGGATCTAAAATTGGAAAAAAAACAAACACAGTTATAATCCTGGTTTTCCTTATCCTCAGAGTCGGCTTGAAGTCAAGAGGCCAGCGGCCTCCTTGCTTCAATTCAAACTAAGCCCGCCCCGTACCCGTCTTCCTTTCTCTGAAATCCTGTGTGTGAGGCCGGGAGGCGCAAGAGCGGTGCGCTTATTGTCACTGCGCAATCCCGTCTCCCTCACTCACTGCCGCTTTCCTCTCAGTTCACATGCGTCGGTAATTTTCAATGTGCGCGCGCCCGCCCACCTGGCCAGCGATTCTTCTCCTCAACGTGAGCACTGGCTGGAAAGCGGCAGTGAGTGAGGGAGCCGGAATCGCGCTGTGACAAGGAGCGCACCGCTCTTACACGATCCCGGCCTCACACACAGGATGTTATAGAAAGGAAGACGGGTAAGGGGTGGGCTTAGTTTGAATTGAAGCAAGGAGGCCGCTGCCCCCTTGACTTCAAACCAACTCGGAGGATAGGGAAAACCAGGATTATAACAGTTTTTTTCAATTTTAGAACCACAGACGGAGGGAAAAAAAAAACACCAGCAGGAAGACGCTGGAGGCCCCTATAAGGTAATGTTTGCGGTTTAATACGTGATTTGGAGGTGACAGGTTCCCTTTAATATATTACAAATATTGTCTGGTGGCCCGTCATACACATTGTAGATCACGCTAACATTTTTAGATCTGCCAACATATATCTAATGGTTTCAAGCAACATTTATACTAGGGGAGAAGAAACCAATCTAGTAATTCTGGATCAGGATAAATCATAAAAGAATGACATTTAGTTTTGAGAAGAGACGGGGGGGGGGGGGGGGTTGACATGATTAAGGCTAGGTCTACACAACGACATGTGTCACACAGGGCACAACTACACTGCAACATTTGTTGTGCTACAATTTTTATAATGATAGTCTAAAAAATAGATTTTCTGCGACTGTCGTGTCGCAGTATGTCGCATGTTGCAATGGACACCATAGACTATTATAAAAATTGTCGCACGACATTAATGTGACAAAACATCGCCGTGTAGACCTAGCCTAAGGGTACTTTCACACTAGCGTTGTGAGGATTCGGCAGGATCCGGAAATTCGTATGCAAACGGATATCATTTGTTTCCGTGACCGTCTGACAAATTCAATGAAATACCGGATCAGTTTTTCCGGTGTCATCTGGAAAAGCTGATCCGGTATTTATTTTTCTTCACATTTTTAAAGGTCTGCGCATGAGCAGACCAGAAAACCGGATCCGTCAATGCGGCAATTTGCTGAACACTTGCCATTAATACATTTCACTGCAAATTAATGCCAGGTCCGGCAATACGGCAAGTGTTCCGGAATTTTGGCCGGAGAAAATACTGCAGCATGCTGCAGTATTTTCTCCAGCCAAATACAGTAAAAGGGACGGAACAGAAGACATCCTGATGCATACTGAACAGATCGCTTTCCATTCAGAATGTATTGGGACAAAACGGATGCGTTTTTTCCCGGTATTGAGCCCCTATGACGGAACTCAATACCGGAAAAGAATAACGCTAGTGTGAAAGTACCCTAACCTATACAAATATATAAATAGACCATACAAAAAATACGGTAAAAACTGTTCTATGTCAAAGACAAGGGGGCACTGCCACCGACAGGAGAAGAAAAAGTTCAGTCTCCAGAAGTGTCAAAGCTTGAAAATGTATAGAAATCCGAGCCTCATTTCCTTCTGGGATTCGCGTCCCCATCCATCCCTTGGTGGAACTTGATGGCCTTATGTCTTTTTTCAACCGTATTAACTATGTTGTCTATGGCCACTGTGTTTCGATCTTACCAAATAGTAAAAACCTCTTAATTACTATCTGATAATATAGAAAATCAGCACATTTTCAGTAAATAATTGCTTTATAATCGTAATTTCACAAGAATAGAAGAATACTGATGGGAGATAAATAGGAGATTCTACTGGGGCCTCACCAGCCAGAATAGGGTGATGGTTGGACCTGGCCATTGGTTGTACCCAAGTTAAAATTTAAAATAACCTTTAATTTCTCTCCTGTACCCAGTATGGCTTTAAAATAAACACAAAACTGCTCGGCCATTAGCAAAGAGCAACCAGGGAGCACTACATTTCATATCGGAGGGATTAAATGGCCAGGTCTTGGTCAATAAACAGACAAATTAAGTGCAGAGTAGCGATAAGATAAGGCACTACTCATTTTTTAGAGGTGCCTTCACATGCTGCAGATTTTATTGCAGAAATTTCCCTTACTGAAAATCACTTCCAATCATGTGAATGGGGCAGAAAACTCATGGATTTCTGCAAGCTCTATTCAGATGAACAGTCACAAAATTTCAAACAAAATCTACAGTGTGTGAAGGCACCCTATGGGTGCGGTCACACACAATGGCCTGGTTAACAGTGATGACACAGCTAAAATGCTGACACAATGCAGGCACAAGCCAAGGGTCCATGTTTTCTACTAAGAAAATAGGAATCAATGCACTTTGCCTTAAAAAAAAAAATAAAAAAAAAAAAAAAAAAAAATTGCAGCCTCTAGCAAATAGAAGTCTCATTGGCAAGCCACACTGACCAGTCTCAATCGCGCTGCAGCCGCTGCATGTGACAGGTCTCTAACTCATTTTCTGGAAGAATCAGCGAGAAGCGAGGCTTTCTTACTGATAAGGTAGTGATAACATGAACAAAAAGTCCATGTTTACTCTCCACCTTGTGTCATCTGAAGCCAAACAGGACTAGATGGGATTATCACATATCTTCCTTCCAAACACAATCAGCTCATTAAGTTGTGTATGGTACAATTATTTCACACTGCTTTGCACCAGACGGATAGCCATATGATGAAAGCATGACAAGCAGACAGTTTTTAATAAAGCAAATAGCAACTGATTTAACTACTAATTTACTAATATACTATCATTTTGCAGGTGGAAGTCAAGCTGAATTTTTGCACAATTTTTTTTTACAAAAACTAACACTACATTAATGCTTATGAATTCATAGAAGTGTTAGCTTTTAGCAAAGGCCAACATGAAATGATTATCTTATGATAAAACAAAGAACACTTACTCAACTTGGAAGCAAAACTCAGAGTTTTCATCTTCTATACTGCTGCTATTGCTCTGAACCTCGTGCTCTTCTTTTCCAGGCAAAGTCTCCCAGCTCTCATCACTAGAGGAATGGTCTTTATCACGAGAGAAATAGGAAGGTAAACACGTAGACCATTCCCCATCACTGCAGTATGAGCTGAGAGAAAGAGTTTTACAAAATCTTTAACATTTTACAAAATAATGGTTTATCAAAATTCTTTTCACTAATCTGACAACTTTCATTTTAATATACTTTGCGGGAGGTTTACAAATTAAAATATATATTTACATACACACACACACACACACACATTAACCACTCCATAAGGCGCCCTTTTTTCCCCCAAAAGTGGGGGAAAATGGCAGTGTGAGTGTTATGAAGCGAATACTAGTGAGTGTTTGCATTATGGAAAAGCTCACAAGTACACAGTAGGACTGGGGAGCAGTAAATACAGCACTCCTTGGCCGGCTGTACTCACTGCTCCCTGGTCTTCTCCTGCTGGCACTGAGCTGTGACCTGACATCGCACAGCGCAAGCGTGTACTATGACCTGATGCTATTTGACGTCGGGTCAAAACGCAGCACCAGCATAAGACCAGGGAGCAGCGAGTGCAGGATCTGCGAGAGGCAGCACAGTCTGGAGCAGCAGAGGCAAGTTCATTTATTTTGAGTCTCATCTGATGTTGGATGAGGAATCGGGGGCTGATCTGAAGTCAGATAAGCAATCGAGTTCTGATTTGGAGGTCTGATCTGATAAGGAATGGAAGTCTGTGTTGAAAAATAATTTTTTTCTTATTGTCTTTATCTAAAACCTAGGTGCTTCTCATGGTGCAGGAAATTATATATATATATATATATATATATATATATATATATATATATATATATATACATACACACATACATATAACAAACGTTATATTAAAAAGGCGTAACAAGCAAGAATTGCTACATGTATCATGTAAGTGATGGAATATAGCTAGGATTAGTATGTGTTCTGGTTGCGGGTGTGTGTTTGAGGTAAAAAAAATCCCGGGGAAAAGCTGATCCTCTTTGATTTAACCTGTTAATGACCGCCAGTTGGCATTTTTATGGCAGCCTAATTTGGCATTTCACGCTGCATGGCTCCTGCTCTAGTGGCCTGGATAGACAGAAGCGCTGATCCAGGTCATTTAACCCCTTAGATATCACGGTCGGTCAATAGCCTTCTAAATGGTTTTGAGGGGAGGGCTCCACTGGCACCAGTGGAAATGTGATCTTGGGCGCCGGGTCGAAGGTCTGCCTGCAATTTATGCCTTTCAGGCTGTGCCTCTCTGGTGCAGCCTGATAGTGACTGTCAGTATTGTATTGACAGCATAATACACTGTACTGCTTAAGCAGTACAGTGCAATATAGCAAGAAAAAAAGTTTTATTAAATTAAGTCTCCAAATTAAAAAATTGGCTTTTCAATAGCATAAATAAGGACCCCTTCACATATTTGAAATATCTACATCCGTAAACAACCTATACTACACAACTATCATGTAATTTATTCTCTAACGTAAAAGTCGCAAAAAAAAAAAAAAAAAAAAAAAAAAAAAAAGGCAGAAATGCATTTTTTGGGACAATTAATTTTTGAAACCGAATTAAAAAAAAAGTAATCAAGAAGTGTTATATACCCCCAAAATCATACCCATAAAAACAACAAGTTATCCGAAAAAACGAAGCCCTCACACAGTTCAATAAAAGTAATCCAATAGATTCCAGGACTCTCAGGATCATACAGCATTATAAATCATTATAATTCTGCACGATCCTGTCAGAGGAGTGGAAGTCTGAAATGACTTCATGCTGACACTTTCTCGCAATAAACTCATTTGTGTCTGGACTTGGGCTACTTTCACACTAGCATTTTGGCTCTCTGTTTGAGAGATCCGTTCAGGGCTCTCAAAAGCGGTCCAAAACGGATCAGTTTTGCCCTAATGCATTGTGAATGGAAAAGGATCCGCTCAGAATGCATCAGTTTGCCTCTAGTCAGTTACCATTCTGCTCTGGAGACGGACACCAAATCACTGCCTGCAGCGTTTTGCTGTCCTCCTGACGAGGCACAGCCAAACGGATCCATACTGGCACACAATGTAAGTCAATGGGGACGGATCCGTTTTCTCTGACTGTCTCTCATTGACTTTCAATGGTGTTCAAAACGGATCAGTCATGGCTATAGAAGACATAATACAACTGGATCCGTTCATGACGGATGCATGCGGTTGTATTATTGAAACGCTAGTGCGAAAGTGGACCCAACATGCTCATGTGACAATGGCCTTATGGAACAGAAAGTGACGGACTGAGAAAACAGATAACCACAGGGGTGTGGAAATCTTATCGCCCGACACCCGGGACATGCAGTTCCGGGCGCCGGGCATGTAGTTTGTTCAGAAGCTTAGCCCTGCTTCGGGCAACTTGCAGGGCTGAGATAGGGTTGGGCAATATGCCTCCTGCATTACTACTAGCAAGGAGGGCTGGACATGACCACGAGTGCACTGGAGGGAGGGCGCAAGCACCAGACTTGTCATAAAAAAACCTGTCATAAACTGCCGCACAAGTCTGGTGCTTCACCGCTGCCTCTCATCTTGGTCTGCTTCAGCTCCGTTGCCTCTTGTCTTGCTCTGCTTCGCTTGGCTCCATCTCCTCCTCGCTCGGCTCCGCCTCCTCATTCTGCTCTGCCTTCCCCTCACTCTGCTCTGCCTCGCTTGGCTCCGCCTCTCCCTCGCTTGGCTCTGCCTCTGTCCTGCTCGACACCGCCTCCCCCTTGCTCTGCATCGCTTGGCTCCGCCCCGGTCCGGCTAGGCTCCGACCCCTGTCAGTGCAGAAGTTTGAGTGACATGCCTACAACTGGGTGGGACCTAACAAATAGCCTTTTCTCCGAGCCATGGGGCAGCTAACATAGTGATCCTGCTGCCATCTACTGTACATTACCAGGAGGACTTTGTATAATCATTAAAGGGAGTCTTTCACCACAAATGTCCATTATATAAAATTAACACCATTTTGTCCATAACAGTCCCCATATTAAAATGCTTCTTACCATATTTTAGTCCGTTGCAAAGTTGGCTAAAAAGCCCTTTTATTTGATATGCAAATGAGGGTCTGAAGGAGCCCAGGAGCGGTGTTCCAACGGCCGGTGCCCAGGCCCCTCGCTGATTTTCGTATCCAACCACTCCCCTTTTTACCCCTTTCGCCGCCATTTGTTTGGCTGATCACCTCCGTTCTCCATTCTGAAATCCCACGCCTGCACCGATGACAGCCCTCTGATGTGACACCAGCTGGAACGTCACGTACGGGCTGGCGCATGCGCACTCAAAACTCTGATGCCTCTGCCCATAATGGGTCATACAGTGTTCATCCGCACAGGATTTCAGAACGGAGGAAGGAGGTGATCAGACAAACAAAGGGCGGGCCAAAGGGGAGTGGTTGGATATGAAAATCAGCGCGGGGCCTGGGCACCGGCCGTTGGAACGCCGCCCCTGGGCACCTTCAGACCCTCATTTGTAAATCGAATAAAAGTGTTTTTTAGCCAACTTTGCAACGGACCGAAATATGGTAAGAAGCATTTAATATGGGGACTGTTATGGACAAAATGGTGTTAATGTTATATAATGGACATGTGTGGTGAAAGACTCCCTTTAATATGTCACCAATACGTGTCTTCACTCCAGTGTCACAGGTTGTCCCACTGTGATGTGACACGCATGTAAATAAAGAGGTCACTGTGTACATACAGGACGTGTATATCTGTATATATCGGGTGTACGGGGCTCCGGTAGACTGATGGTTTACATTGATGGTGTTATCAGAGGCATCGCCCCCTGACAGCCCACTACTGACTGCTAACATAACCCCTGGCAATTCCACTACTCCTTCAGGTAATCCAACTGTCCATGGGGGGGGGGGGATTTATAGGGGCAGGAGAACTTCCGATTTGAAGTCAGCTTCCTCATGTACTGCTATTTTAGGGGTGGAGAGTGACAGCTCCACAGAATGACCCCCCCGCACACCAGCCGTCACTTCTAGCCCATGTGGAGCCCTGTCCCCTTCTTTAAAATCTACCAAAGAAGATTTTCTGCACTAATTACCCTAATAGGATCTTACCCCAGTTACATGGATTGTAAGAGGCGTCCCTACACTACCACACACAGCCCCGTGTGGCTGTCCCCACACAGTATAAGGTCTCCTTGTGGCCCCCACACAGTATAATGTCTCCTTGTGGCCCCCACACAGTATAAGGTCTCCTTGTGGCCCCCACACAGTATAAGGTCTCCTTGTGGCCCCCACACAGTATAAGGTCTCCTTGTGGCCCCCACACAGTATAAGGTCTCCTTGTGGCCCCCATACAGTATAACGTCTCCTTGTTGTCACCCCCATACAGTATAACATCTCCTTGTGGCCCCCATACATTTTGGGCCTGTCTTCTAAGTTGCCATCAATAAAGACCTTATTTAAATATGCTTTTGATTTAAAATTATTTTTTGTATCAGGACAAGTAGATTGTCATGAGGGATCGAGCCCCCACTTTAGTCCTTCAACAAATAGTTTTTTTTTAAATTTCCACACCCCTGTAACCACCAATGATCGAGAGAACCGCCCCAATGGCAAGTGAGCTCAGCACAACCAGAGATCTATTCTAACATTTAATGAATCTTTTCCTGTAAAACTATATCTACCCCCCTCCTCCTGCTCTGTAACACACTGCCTGCAGATTGCACTGCATTTTCACAGCGACACGTTCTCTTTAAGCAGTCATCCTCTTGTATACAGAACATTTCTTAGAAAATCGTTATCACATGTTCTACCTCTACTTTTTGATTTACTAGGAGTGAAATACAATTACACAGTGAAAGCCAATCCTGTCCATTTATGGCAGCCCAGTCCTATTCAAGCCCAACAGCAGAGTAAATGGAGGCCTGCATGTTCATACGGGCACCGTAAAGCTTTAGTACCCGTTCTTGCAAACATACAATACATTTCAATCTCAGCTTTGTAGCATGCACTGTTTGCTTGGCATTAAACATACCTGTCATCATCCTTTGGGCAATCGGAAAGCTTCATCCCATAGACTTCAAAGTCATCCCAGAATGCATCATCCACCACAAGCTTCTCGTCTTGCAGCGTTATACAATCATTATTACCGCCTTTCTCCTGGGCACCTTCCAAGCTTGCGCTGTTAGATTCTTTAATGCTGACAGTCTTTCCATCCTTGCTGTTCTTTTCTACCTTACCTTGTGTTTCGCGGATTCCCCTTCTAGAGCTTTTGGCCTCCTTTCTAGTTTCTTCTGACATCAACTGCTCTTTCCTTGAAGAACTTGCAGGAACCTGTTTTCTAATTTTAGGTCTGACGACGGGTTCATTTGTGAGGTCAGTTTTATTGCTGCCTGTATTCGTTTCATTGCACTCAGATACACTGCTCCTAATGGCCAGCTCAGGGCCTTCTTGCTTTCGCTGCGTATCGCACAGAATCGAGCCATTAACTCCGGTGGCTTCATCCTCTGACACAGAGCTTGCTGACAAGCTCCATGGGGTTGTGAACATGTCTATATTGGAGTATGTGGCTAAGGAAGCAGATTTTACCTGAGATAAACTGTCTTTTAGGCATTTAGGATTTCGGCTAGAAATGTCTGACACTATACTATAAGGGTCATTATGGAAACCAGGAAGCACGCAATTTACAGTTTTTCTGTGTTTTCCAGTGTCCTGATTTTCATCTTCATCATCATATAAGCCAGCACCATCTTCCCCGTCACTGCTGTCTGGCTCAAAAGAGTCAATATTCACAAATGAAATAGCATTTTGGGGGGAGTGGTGGTGATCCACTGAAGCATGTTTGATGAGGCTTCTTCGGCTTTCCACACAGTCAGTGGTATTACTTTGAGTCTGACATCTTGGTATATGCTTTGACACTGGAAAAGGGGAAATAGCGTTTTGCTCAGCTTCAGTAAACACAGCCAGACTACCATTAGCATCCAATGTTCTAGCATCTTCCTTCAAATCAGCGCTTAAAACACTACCAAGGCTGATAAGTGACGAGTCAAGGCTTTCCTTGGAAACTAAACAAAAAAAATTTAATTAGTCTGGGAATTTGCAGAAAGACGGCATATGTCTGTACAGTCACTGTATGGTTGACTACATCCCAATGATATAGAGCAGGGATCAGCAACTTCCAGTACTCCAGCTGTTCTGTAACTACAACTCTCAGAATCTTTTTTCTGACTTCTATGGGAGTTACAAGAATAGCCAAGTGTGCATGCTGGGAGTTATAGTTTCACAGCAGCTGGAGTGCAGGAGGTTGCTCACTGCTTACACTAAGGGGAAGACTTATCAAGACTGGTCCTTTCTGCACCTGTATTGGCATCCGCTGCACTGCCAGAGGATGCGCCCAATTTATGACAAGGCGTACACCTCATCATAAATTAGGCGCATCCTCCAGCAGTCCGTGTGCCTAACCAGAAATCTAAAACAGGTCAGAGCTGCCATAGATTTCTGTCTTCATTTATGCCAGTGAAAACATGAACGGGCCCTGTCAAAGTGGCCGGGGTGAGGCAGTTGCAGAGAGAGCACTTCAGCTGCTGTGAAACTAAAACTCCCAGTATGCACACTTGCTAACCTGTTCTTGTAACTGCCAAATAAGTGATAGGAGGATTCTGGGAGTTGGAGTTTCAGAACAGCTGGAGTGTCAGAGGTTGTTGATTCCTGCTCTAGGCATAACTCAACGCCCCCATTGCTCCTAGAGTTTTATTCCTATGGGAGCGCCGAAAATAGCTGAGCGCTGGCTGGAGCTTGAGCGGTACGCTTCCTATTCATTTTAGTGGGACTACCACCTCTTAGATGTTGGGGGCATATCCTAGCGATATGCCCCCAATGTTTGAGCTGAAATAACCTCTAAGAGTTTCTTCAGGAATGATTTAAAATGGCCGCCAGCAATCTGTCCTAGAATGAGAGTAGGACTGGTCGCCACCACTTGCAGAGCTGCCCGGGACCCTGCCCTCTCCCCTCTCTAGACAGCTCTGCAAGTGGTGGCGACCAGTCCTAGTCTTATTCTAGGACAGATTGCGGGCGGCCATTTTAATTTATTCACGGAAAACTTCTTTAAGAACTGCAAATCTGTCACAGCCCTGTGGGCCTGCCGTCACCAACTCTCCTGTTGTATGGTCATGCTCTTACAGCTTCTTGGTGTTTGCACAATGCCTGTGACACGCTGCTTACTGCTGCACAGGGCATGTTATGCAGCCTCTCGGAGTAAATCCTATGCAATCTTGGAATGATCTATATACTTGTTGCTTTGCTACATGATCAGGCCAAACATCCCCTTCTCTTGTGGGGACTATGGGCCAGATTTATCATTAGCCTAAGTCACTTTTCTGGAGTTGAAAAGTCGCAAAAAATTGCGCAAAAAGCCAAATTGCGCAATTTTTTGCGACTTTTTGGAGACTTACGCCACTCACTCCAAAACCAAGTTTATGGGCGTTTTGTCGTATGTAAATCACTTGCAAGACAGATTTATTATTGCGACTTTTTAAATAGTCGCAAAAAAGTCGCAAAAAATTGCGCAAACTCACTCCACTCATGACCATGCTTATGTTTGACAAAATCACTTTTTTAAAATTGCGACTTTTCCAAAGACAAAGCCAAAATACAACTAGGAACCAGAAATACACCAGATTTATCAACCTCTGAAAGAGCCCATGATAAATTTGACTTGACTCAAATACACATACGCCTTCTTTGAAAGTGGAGTGAACTGCAAGAGTAAAAAAACATTCTATACCCATAATATGAAAAATAGCAATACATGACATTGAACTTTCCATGTACTTATCCAACATCAGCCAGATTAATGTGCAACACAATAACATGCAGAGCAGTAGGAGAGTTCACATTTTTCATTGTAAAAATGTTAAAACTTAGTTTCCCATGAACAAGTGTTTGTGTGGGAAGAAAGGGCAGAACGTGATTCACGTGGGTTCACAATAAGCCAAGGACTCAAAGGCTCATCTTCCTAGATTAGAGAAATGTCACTTACGGTAAGTGATTGTCATAGATGCCTGTAAAAGTTTTTACACTTCGAAAAAAGTCTCATGCGTATTAAAACAGATGAGAAGTGTGAAGAGCACAGTGATCCTGCTGGTGAAAGACACCTCTAGTAATAAAGCTCCTTATTCACACACGATGGTGAGCAGCAAGTGAAGAGCTTTGTTATTAGTAAGGGGGCTGCAGCCTGAAAAGACTGGTCAGTATGGATGGGCTGCCGGATTAGAGACCAGTCTGAAACCATTGAGGAGGGGGAACGCACCGGGGGTGGGATAAGCAGCTTCCTAAAAGAGGTGGAGTGTGAACACTACTGGAAGTTGAGCCGGGCGCCTGGTTGGCACTGGCTGGGTGGGGTGAATGCACAGCAGGCAGGTATAGCCAAGAGGCAAAGTAGAGTTTGGTACACTAGTTTGGCACCCCCCAATATAGTGTATCTGGCTCTGAATACACTCTAGGAGATAATCTGCATACATTTATGCATTTGCTGCAACTCATATAATAAACATAATGCATTATTTAAACTGCCCCATAAACAGTGGAAAAAAATATACCAAAGGAATTCATTTTTTCCTGTTAACCATCCCACCCAAAACAAAAAAAATAAAAAATAATGACTGTAAGTCCAACATACCAATGAAAACAACCTCTTGTGCAACAAAAAGAAAAAAAAAAGAGCCACATACGGCTACATAGACAGTAAAAAAAAAAATATATATATATATATATATATATATATATATATATATATATATATATATATATATATATATATATATATAATAAAGTTATGGCCAGAATAAAAGCCTCCCAGTTTTTTTATTTTTATTTTTTTATTTTAAACTCCTTTGGCTTAAAAAAATAAATACCCCTCAAGAGGAGTATTTCTACTCTGCCCAGAAAAAATTTAATAAAAGTGCAACCTCTGTCTCTCTGTCTATCAGCAGAACTAAATCTAATATTTAGAAGGAATCTGTCATCTGTGACAGGTTCCCTTTAAGCAAAAGCGCATTTCAAAGTGTTACGTCCCCCTTTAAATTTAGCGGATAATAAAAGCAGAGCACAGCTCTTTTTTAGCAAAACTGAACAAGCCACAAAATGGATTGACTAAACTTATGAGCTTTCACTCTGAAGAGGACTAATATAAATTGGGTTCAGAGCAGAGAGTTGTGCGACTACCGAGGACTCTCATGTCAGCCACTTGCCTTTCATCTGGATGGAAACATGAGTGTAATCTTCAATGTTATTCACTTTCATCATAAACCAACTGTGAAAAATTTAAAAAAAAATACTAAACTCCGGTAATGAAAAGGTCTAATTAAAAAGGAAGTAGATGTGCGGTCAAATCAATCTATCCTTCTACCTCTCTCCATCCACAACAAATGTTAGCCATTTACTAAGACACAGACATTTCTAATGATGATAAAACAGCAAAAAGAAAGGCAATCACTAACAATACCGTTCCTTACAGATCCCTTACATTCATTTACTTATACGGCTCGCCTGATCTAGTCCACCTTCTACACAAAGTCTGCACCAGAAGGAGAATTTGTTCTGGAGAACTCTGCCATATGTGTATGTCCATTCATTTTAGCAGGTGCTGAGAAAATTGCTCTAACACAGGGATCAGCAAACTTCGGCACTCTAGCTGCTCCATTCATTTCTGAGAGAGTTCTGAAAAGAGCAGAGGAGGTATGAATGCTGGGAGTTGTAGTTTGATAACAGCTGGAGTGCCGGAGGCTGCCCTAAAAGCTGATCCCAGTAGATAATAGCAGGGAAACCTACAACATGGAAAGCAACCACACAAAGCAGACTAGAAAAACAGCACAGCATGGCAGGGACTAGAACAGTCCTGTTCTTGGCATGCATGGGATTCCTAGAGACTGGATCACATCCAATCCTTGTCTTATGGCATAAAACCCATCTTAAAAAGATTGTCCCATTGCAACTTATCCTCCATCTACAAAAACGAGAATACGTGTCTGATTGGTGGAGATCCGATTGATGGGATGCCCGGAAAGGAGGCCTGTGTTCTCCTGCTTGAACTAAGCAGCAGATACACATGGGTGCCCACTGCTCCACTCTATGGGACTGCTGGAAATAGCAGGGAACAAGCACTCGGCCAGCTCCGGCAGTCCCACAGAGGTGAATAGAGTGGTAGAGCACATGCATGTCTGCCACTCCATTCAAATGGGGGAACACAGTTCTCCATTCTAAGGATTGGACCTCCCCTATCTTTCAGGCCTGTACCCCCTATCCTGTGGGGAAGGGATATGTTGTAATTGGACAATCCCTTTAATGAAACGTCATAAAATGGCATAAAGTAATAAAAAGTAATCAGAGTAATGCAGACTAATTTTTTCAGTCACTAGCTAGATCACAATACACAACCAAAGAATAACGTATCACACACTTAAATCCTTCTCCATCTGCACACTGTCCAACTCCAGCCCTTCGCTTTCTATTCCTTGAGAAGTTGAGGATCGATGTGGACTTTCCAGAGCTGGTCGAAAGCTGATATATGCATGTCTTCTTCCATACCTCCTCCCTGTGATTGTCTGGTAGCCACCTGATGGTTTAGGCCAGGTAGATTTACAGGATTCCTGACCCATTCCTGTAAAAAAGATCACCAAGTTATCAAGCAGATCTGTACGTGAAGATAAACCAATGCAACTAATAGCATTTTCCTTACAAACAATTCTGTAGCCTCAAACACAGACTCTCAGATCATTATTTCTTCATTTCTCTTACTTAACTAGGTCAGAGAGAGGGAACATTTGTGAGGAATTTCCGCCAGACATTGCACACCATTCACACAAGCAAGTTTTCCATGCGGTTGCAAACCCATTTCAATGGGTCTGTGCACATGAGCATTCTTTCAGTTCTGCGTTGCATGAAAAACACAGCATGTTATATATTCTGCGTTTTTTCACGCAGCCCTGGCCCCATAGAGGTGAACGGGGCTTCAGTGAAAAACGCATTGCATCCGCAAGCAAGTGCGGATGCAATGCGTTTTTCTCTAATAGTTGCTAAGAGATGTTGTTTGTAAACCTTCAGTATTTTATCACGCGCGTGAAAAACATCAAAACGCATTGCACCCGCGCAGAAAAAAAACTGAACGCGATCTCAGACAAAACTGACTGAACTTGCTTGCAATACGGTGCGAATGTCACTGAACGCATCCGGAGCCAATCCATCAAGCTCGTGTGAAAGAGGCCTAAGGCCCCTTTCACACGGGCGAGAATTCCACGCGGGTGCAATGCGTGACGTGAACGGTTACATTATACATTATGGTTACATTATAAAGATGTAAGTAAATTGATTAAAGTCCATTTACTGTATTATTTTCCCTTATAAGATGGTTATAAAGGAAAATAATAGCATTCTTAATACAGAATGCTTCCTAAAATGTGGCTTGAGGGGTTAAAAAATAAAAAAATTAACTCACCTCATCCAGGCATCATCATCTTTCTTCTCCTTTCAGGACATGCAAGAGGACCTCTCCTGATCTACTTGCATTCCCCGTGTAATAATTCTGTAGCATCAATTCTTAAAGACTCTATGTTGTGACATTCCTTTATTAAGGCGGCTAGAAATTATGAATGAACTAGTAGCAGTTTGCAGTGTATGCCCAGATGGGCGTTAGGGGTGGGGGTGTCCTTGTACAGTCTGATATTATCCAATTCATTGCTGCCCGTGGAAGACTGTGCAGTGACAACCAGCCTACAATGTAACACCCACCTGGGCCTTCACTGCAAACTGCTAGCAACCTATTCATAACTTCCAACAGGAATAATAAAGGAATGGCACAGCACAAAGTCATAAGAATTGATGCTCCAGAATTGGTATTACATGGAGAATGCAAGTAGTTACTAAAACAGACAATGTCTCTGAAAAGACCTAGGACATTGAGTTGAAGGAAATGTGTAATCAGAAAATTAACCATTGTTGAAATCACATTTTTATCTCATATTTAACCCTTTCATGACCGGGCCTAAAAAAAAAAAGGCCTGAATTCCAGGCAATTTTTTGTGATTTTGGCCAGGTGGTGGTTTAGTGCCCTAACTTTTTTATTTTTTATTTGTTTGACTACCAAAATCATTTTTGCAATGTTTTTTACTTGACACTTAGGACTTTTTAGCCGCATGTTTTTTTTTTCTAAATTATACATTTCTTAATTATAAAAAGTGACACAAAAAAAAACACAAAAAAAAACAAAAAAAAAAACAACGCATTACCAAGAGGTTACTCCGCCTCCTTAGGGGAAGGAAACAACTAGATCAGTGCAGTAAAATGCCTCTTTCTATATCCTGTTCCAGTTAATAGCCTAGTAACTCAACGGTAAATGCCACAATTTTAATGAAATACATATTTTCTTTTCACCAAAAAACAAGGATATCATCCCAAACAACATAAGCAAAATTAATTAATTAAGGGCGGGAAATTTTCCATGCCTTTGTGGAGGCCAAAAGGAAAATCCAATTACCGGTAATTTATGTTTTGTCCTCTCGCCTCCACAACGGCATTACCAGGAGGATTAACAGAGAATCTATCTAGGGTGGGATAACAGCTGACAAAACCTTCCTCCCAAAGTCCTTATTAGAAATGACATCTAGTGTATAATGTCTGAAGAATGTAGACGGACTAGACCAAGTGGCTGCTTGGCAAATTTTTTCTAAAGACGAATGGGCGCTCTGCCCAGGAAGTAGAAACCACTCCGGTTGAATTACCCTTTAAATTGACTGGGGGAGACATGTTCTTTTCCTTATAGCAAAGTATAATGCATTGCTTAATCCAGCGCGCTATGGTGGTTTTGCTTGCCGCTTTCCCTTTATTCTGTGCTAGGTAGGGTTGTTTCGGGTATCGAATTTTCGATACCCAATCAATACTTTTGTCTGGTATCGACCTCAAAACCGGAATTTGCTTTTTTTCGATACTGGGCTTCGGTGTTGCGCTGTCTAGTATCAGAGAACAAGAAGAGCGCAGCTCTCAGCGTTCTCCTCAGCAGACCAGAGGAGAAGGAAGCACTCTCTCCCCCCCCCCCCTGTGCCGCTGCCACCAATGAGAACAGAGGGGCGGGCACACTGCGCCACCAATGAAAGTAAATGTTTAATACACATCGAGGAGGCGGGTGCTGGCGGGGAGCGGCAGTTAACCCCTCAGATGCCGCACCCGCCTCCTGTATTAAATGTTAATTATCATTGGTGGCACAGTGCGCCCTCCCCAGTATTAAAATAATTGTTGGCGAGGTTCCCCCCCCCTCCCCTCAACCCACCCAGTATTAAAATAATTGGCGACGCAGTGTGCCCCCTAACCTCAACCCCCAAGTATTAAAATCATTGCAGTGCGCCCCTTCCCCCCACCTCCCAGTATTAAAATCATTGGTGACAGTGGCCACAGGGTCCCCTCTCCCTTCCTCCTCATTGGTGGTGCAGTGGCAGCTTCTGATCGGAGCCTTAGCAGTGTAAGCCTGGGGCTCCGATCGGTTACCATGGCAGCCAGGATGCTATTGAAGCCCTGGCTGCCATGGTCAGCTCCCTGCTGCTGTGTGCACAAAACACAGGGCAGTAGCGAGAGTGTGAGATCCTATTTCACCCTAATAGAGCTTTATTAAGGTGAATAGGACAAGGGATTAAAAGATCCCAGGTTCTACCCCTAACGGGGGGGGGGGATAGTTATTAAATCAAAAGTGCCCAACAAAATATTAAGTATAAATAACCCCCTTTCCCAATTTTACTTTATATACAAAAAAAAAGGGGGTCAGTCTGCATGTCCCTGAAAGCAGGTGCACGTAGCGAAATATACATACAAACACAGAAAAAATGCAACAGCACTCTGCAACCAGCACTCTGCCCTGCCTATATGCTGGAAAAGTGATGCGTCAGTGTACATTTTGATCAAAAGGTAATAAGCCACTCGCCGCGCCAAGGCCACCTCAATGAGTGGTCCTAACACTAAATCCTACATGTTATGGGCAATGACAGCCACATAAAATCCAGGGAGTGCAGGCCCAGCATGCATGCTGGATCCACCTTGCTTAGCAACCCTGTTTGGTGCCATAACAGCCTCCATTAGATGAGAGTGAGAGAGTGAGATATATAGAGAGATATAGAAAGAGAGAGATATAGAGAAAGAGAGATATAGAGAGATATATATAGAGAGAGAAATAATAATTAAAAATGGACGGCACACCAGAGGATAAAGTAAAATTAGAAAAATGTATTCACCCATGTGGAATCGCGACGTTTCGTCTCCAAACTGAGCCTTTCTCAAGCTGGCCTTTTTCTAATTTTACTTTATCCTCTGGTGTGCCGCCCATTTTTCATCATTTATATTTTGGGTCATTGCTTACACCCTAGGGCTGGGCACCCACTTTTGTTTTTTGTGCTGAAACTTAAGAGGACCTTTCACTGGTCCATCGATTGTTAATGATATGTATGTGTAGAGCGGCGCCCAGGGATAATAGTAAGTGCACGGCCAGCCGTTCCTGAAGCAGCCCCCGACAGGGAGGGCTGGGCAGGCAGGGAGAGTTGACCTACCCCATTTTTATTTGGTGTGCGTTGGAAGAGGGGTAGTGTTATACGGCGAGTATAGCCCAACCCCATATTTTAACAGGAAAAGTAGGGGGTCGTCTTATATGCCCAGTCGTCTTATACGCCGGAAAATACGGTATATAACAATAAACATTACATATTGCCATGTTCAAAAAGTCCAAACTATTAAAATATAAAAAAAAGTGTCCTATGCGGTGAACGCCGTAACAAAAAAATAAAAATAAGCGATTCGCCATTTTTTTTTAGTCACCTTGTCCTCCCCCAAAAAAAATAGGATAGGACTGTTCTATTATGGGCCGGACGTTCTATAAAATGCAGAATGCACACTGCTTTTTTTGGCGTTTTATTTTTCTTCACATGGTATCGAGTATCACAATACTTTTTTATGGTATCGAAACCGAATCAAAATTTTGGTATTGAAACAACCCTAGGGACTGAATGAATAATTGATCTGTTTTCCTGAAGTCCTTAGTTTTCTGAAGGTACTGTAAAACACATCTCCTAACATCTATGTTCTGTAATTTTTCTTTTTACAAAGGATGGAAGAGATATTTCTTTCTGGCAGTGGAACTTAGAGACTACTTTAGGAAGAAAACTTGGTGAGTGTTGAAAATTATTCTATCATCCAGGATTGTAAGATAGGGTGGAGATTTTTTAGAAGGTTTGACTCTTCCCCACCCTCTTGGCAGAGGTAATTGCCAATAAAAAAGCAGTTTTTAAGGAAAGCAATTATTCTGAAAGCTATCTACAAGTTCAAAGGGAGTATCCATCAGAACCGAAAGGACCAGATTTAAGTCCCATGGAGGAATTATGGACCTAAAAGAAGCACGGATTCTACTAGCACCCCTAAAAAACATTTTAATTAATTCTAGCTCTGCCAATTTGGTACCCATGAAGGCACTTAGCTCTGATACCTGTACCTTCAAAGTACATACTCTGAGGCCTTTTTCCAGGCCTGCTTGAAGGAAATCCAGTATTACGCCGACATCTGGGGCCATGGACGGGTTCAAGACTTCCGATACTGACAGCAAAAGTCCTGTTTTGCTAGGGACTTTATAACCGGAAACCAGGCTCTCTTGGGCCAGAAGGGGCCAATGAGGGTTAACTGTGCTCCTTCCTCCATCACCTGTGTTAGCACTTTTGGTATCAAAGCAAACAGTGGGAACGCATATAGAAGGCCCTGTGGCCACCGACCTGCTAATGCATCCACCTGCGCTGGTAGATCTTGATGGGATAAGGAGAAAAAATTTTGAACTTTTTTGTTCTCTTTTGAAGCAAAGAGGTCAATATCTGGTAGACCCCACCTGAGACATATGTCCTCGAAGATTTTCTGATTGAGGCTCCACTCTCCTTCTATTAGTGTTCTCCTGCTCATAAAATCTTAAAGACCATTTTGCTCCCCTTTGATATGTACCGCTAAAAGCGACATTAGGTTTTCTTCTGCCCACCTGAAGATTTTTGTAAAGATCAAAGAGAGGGAGTGTTTTTTTGTCTCCCCTCGTTTGTTCACATAGGCCACTGTAGTCATGTTGTCTGACAACACTTTCACGTGTCTCAAGCTTAGAAGTAGGGAGAACGCCTTTAATGCTTGCCCCACTGCCGAGAGTTCCCTCATGTTTGAAGATGACTGAGCCAGATAGGGGCTCCATAATCCGTTTCGTCTGATTCTCTAGGTGAGCTCCCCAACCTTGTCTGCTTGCATCTGTCGCAAAGAGAGATGTCGGAGGCAGCATGTCCGGATGAAATCCCTTTATTTTGGGAACTGCTCACATGAAAAAAACGTGGATACAAAAGAATGCTACGTTTCAGCTCTCACACAGCCTTTGTCAAGCTGAAACGTAGCCTTCTTTTGTATCCACGTTTTTTTCATGTGAGCAGTTCCCAAAATAAAGGGATTTCATCCGGACATGCTGCCTCCGACATCTCTCTCTTGCACTATATACTCAGGAGCCTCTGTGGATCTAGGGCTCCAGGCTGGCTGTTGCATTCCGGAAGACCGCAAGATCTGGCGAGTGCTATTCCACATCGATATACTACATGCTTGCATCTGTCATCATCACAATAAGATCTTTTTGACGCCAGTCTACACCTCTGGAAAAGTTCTCTAGATCTAGCCACCATTGCCACTAAGGCCCCCAAGTGATCAAAAAGCGCCATTTACGCCAAAATGATACCAATGAAAAATACAAGTCATCCTGCAAAAATCAAGCCTCAGAGAACTTTATATAAAAAAAAAAAATAAAGAAAGTTATCAGTATTGAGAAGCGGCAACGCAAAAACATTTTTTTTATTTTTCTTTTTTTAAAGAAAAAAGGAGGTATTATTGCAAAGTAGTGAAACGGAAAAAAATAAATATATGTATTTGGCATCACTGTAATCGTAGTGACCCAGAGAATAAAGATATTATATTATTTATACTGAAAAATGAACGCCATAAAACTTTTAACGAAAGTTAATAAAAGTTAATCAGAAAGTCATATGTACCCCAAAATGGCACAATTAAGAACTACAACTTGTCCCGCAAAAAACAAGCCCTCAAAGCTATATAGACGGAAAAATAAAGTTCTAGCTCTTGGAACGCGACGAAGAAAAAAGGAAGAAAAATGCTTGGTCAGTAAGGCCCAAAACAGGCTTGTCACTAAGGGGTTAATAAGGCACAGCACCTTTAACAGGCTGGAAGAGGTGGAAAAGGGAACAAATGGGACAGAAACAGAAGTCTGAATTTGTGCATGACCACTGTTGTAACCGGGGAAGTTTCAGGGATGTGAACTACAAGTATTTTTATTTGGCAAAGCAATGGGAATTTTAACTACGTCCTGGAAATGCCCTTTAAAAACAAAAGATACAAATTTACCAAGACATCCATTTGCAAATGTTTTAAAAACAGGTGAACAGAAGATTATGACTAGAGTTGAGCGAACTTGTATTTTAAGTTCGGCGTCGGGTTATCGAATCATCCCGTTATGGATTCCACTACCACTGACCATAACGGCATTTGGAATCCATAAGGGGATTCTTCAATGAACCCGAACCTTGGACAACAATAAGGACCTGGGGTGACGTTACCATCATGTGATCAGTGCAGGGGGCGCGGCTCAGTACTGGATTGGATACTGAGCCACGCCCCCTGCACTGATCACATGATGGCGACGTCACCCCAGGTCCTTAGTGTTGTCCAAGGTTCGGGTTCATTGAAGAATCCCCTTATGGATTCAAAATGCCGTTATGGTCCGTGGTTGCGGAATCCATAACGGGATGCTTCGATAACCCCATCCCGAACTTTGGACGCTGAACTTAAAATACAAGTTCGCTGAACACTAATTATGACCCTATTTGCAAAGTGGTTCTCGAGTCTTGCTCTAAAAGGAAAGATTTCAGATCAGCAATAAAAATCTTTCATATAATTAATTCTATACACCACTGTGCAAGGTTTAGAGACAGGAAAAAAAAAATGTCAAAATTAGACAAAAACCTATAAGATTATTAAATCTCTCAGTGCAGGATTAAGGCTACATGCACACGACAGTTGTTTTTTTTTTTACGGATCCGCAAAAAAAACGGAAGGCTTGAACTAGTTTCTTAAAGTACATTTACAAGTTTCCAAGCAACCATCCGCAAAAAAAACTGATGCGGATGACAAACGGATGGCTTCCGTTGGTCATCCGCATTTTTTGCGGGCCCATTGACTTCTATGGGTCCGCAAACCGTTTTTTGCGGTCAAGAATAGGACACTCCATATTTTTTTTGCGGACGTGAAATGCGGACAGGCAACGGAAGAGGCATACGCATTTTTAACGGATCCATAGAATTGAATGGGAAACCATCGGATCCGCAAAAAAAACGGAACGGAGGCCGCAAAAAAACACTACCGTGTGCATGTAGGCTAACTTGTATACTACCATATACTCTTCTGCATCCCACTGCCACCTGTCCCTTCCTTCCAGAGGAGAACTTGTATTTGTCCTATTTACTTTCATTATGTCAAGGCATAATGACTGCCTGAGGTTTACCGATAATTGCCGTTATTCACGTGTACTTACTGTGCATAGCACAAACCTGTATGGACACCCTAAAATAGTCATGCAAGCAATTACAACCCTTGGGGTATATTCATATGACAGATTTTAATTTTTTGGGTGTATACTTGCATTCAAAACTGCATTTTTCTGCTAGCATTTTTTTCCCCGGATATATAAAAAAAAAAAAAAAAAAAAAACAAGCTCTGTTTCCTATTAAAATTAACGGCTGTTTGGCGGTGTGTTTTGGGGCGCTGATTAGGTGGAGAAAACATGCCAAAATCTGTGCCAAAGAACTCTGTCCGAAGTGTCCCTTGGGGTCCTGCCAAACAATCAGGTTTTTTTGGTGCAGTTTTTAGAGCCAAAAATCAGGAATGGATCACAAAAGGAGAGAACGCATTGAAGGGATTGTGTCACCTCACTGTTACTAAGGTGGCTGAGAAACAGCCGAGCAGCAATTTCAGAACTCAAATCAGTATAGCTTGCCGTGTTATGCCGTTTCCATAGTTCTCCTGAACTGCAATGGGTGCTGCCGAAACAGAGGAGTACCAGCCCGCTCCACTGTTACCCAGCCACCTGGTCTTTGGGTCTTAGTTTCCTCACACTTTAGTAATAGCGAGATGAGACAACTCCTTTAAGAGCAGATACTAATTTACAATCACTGCCTAAGGCTACATGCACACGACCGTTGGTGTTTTGCGGTCCGCAAATCGCGGATCCGCAAAACACGGAAGCTGTTCCGCGTTCCGTATTTTGCGGAACGGAACGTGGCCCATTATAGAAATGCCTATTCTTGTCCGCAAAACGGACAAGAATAGGACATGCTATATTTTTTTTGCGGGGGCACGGAACGGAGCAACGGATGCGGACAGCACACGGAGTGCTGTCCGCATCTTTTGCGGCCCCATTGAAATGAATGGGTCCGCGGCCGAGCCGCGAAATATGCGGCTCGGACGCGGACCCGAACAACGGCCGTGTGCATGAGGCCTAAGGAAAATGTTTAAAAGCTAAAAAAATTATAAATGACTTTAGAAGATTCAATAAAAATGGGGAGTAAACCTATACCACTCACTGAAGGAAGGTACGAATGTTCTCCCCAAACCTGGGGGTCAGGTAACATCCAATGGGTATGGTAAAACAGAGTCCGTATCTACCAGAGGAAACCCCAAATATACTGCCAGTGGATTACAGCAATGAATGGTCCAGAACAAATGTGATGTGATATTATTGTGGCCGTATATCACATTGAGCCATCATCTGGTGTGAAGAGAGCAGGGGATAAGCGTGTGGGTGAAGGTCCTGAAACCAGGTCTGGTTTTGTATGAGCCACCATATAGTAAGCCCTGGTATAAGCCAAGTACGCTCAAATTTCCCTCCGCACATAAACCCCTTACATAAGGACAGTGGTCCATGTTATTAGTTCCTGCTGCTGCTACTGTAGTCAGGCTCAACAGGTTCCCACAGACTTATTTCTGTTTCATCAGGAGCTTGGCCAACACACAGCACAACATATATATTAGCAAACAGGACGCCATATGGTACGTGGCCGCATCTGACACTGGTATGGCTGTAGCACTCCCCCCAGACCCCATTCAAGTTAAAGCCCAGTGCAATGGTCCGGGATAAGAGGTCAGGCGCACAATCGTATTTTCTTTCAGTGTCCGTTCCATTTTTTTTGCGGACCGTATGCGGAACTTCATTTCAATGGGTCCGCAAAAAAACAAAAAAAAAAAAACTGTTTCCGTATGTCCATTCTGCAAAAAAAATAGAACATGTCCTATTATTGTCCACATTAAGGAAAAGGAGGATAGCACTGTTCTACTAGGGGCCAGCTGTTCCAATCCGCAAAATGCGGACGTCATCCGTATTTTTTGCGGATCCGTTCTTTTGCAGACCGCAAAATACATACAGTCGTGTGCATGAGCCCTAGGTCCCATCCTATCAGACAGCGGGATGCCGGGCAAGCCCACATAGCACAACCAGCAGCAGAGGGCGTGCGCTAAGATACAGGGAGAATCCCACGCACTCTTAGGTGACTGAAAGAGACTATGGACTAATATATCTTTTTAGTTGCGGCCACAGCGATGGGTTTTAGAAGGAGAATCCCCTACCAGATGTCCAATATCTGGGTCTGATTTTAAGATTATTATTTATTACTAAAGCGCCATTCATTCCATGGCACTGTACATACAAAAAGGGGTTTACATACATAATACCAAACAAATGCAATAAGCATGAACAGGAATAAGGATGACACACAGAGGGAGAAACATGGATTCTTCATGGACATCTTCACAGATGAACCACTAACCATCTTGTCACGGATGTCATCACGGACATGGACGTCTGAAGAAAGCCTTAGGCCTGATTCACACGACCATGCTTGGTCCAAGAAACACGGACCAGGTGTCGGCTGCATCTTCTGAAACGACCACAACTCCTCTGATTGCAGGTCTATAATGCTGTAATCACATTATCAGATCAGTTCAATACAATAGACCTGAGATCAGATAGGAACAGATAGGAGCATAGTCGTGTGAATCAGGCCTTACCAGCTTTGAAATTTTTTTTTTTTTCCACAAGCATCAAAAATGGCTCCTGCTATCAGTTACCCGTTCCCTAAAGAGGATCTGTCAGCTCTCCTGACAAGTCTGTTTTAGTAAATACATGCATCGTCCATAAACAACGCTGGCGAACATTTTGTTAGAACGCGGCAGCTGACAGATCTTTACAACCGCTATAGGTCTGTGAGGAAGGGTAGTTGACAAACGGAGAATGGCAGATGTGGAGTAAGGTTTTGAGGACTGGCAGCTTTGGAAGTAATAGAAGGCAGCATGGAGCAATGACTCTTGGAACCATGATGGAGGACGAGTGCAGGTTTGGGTTATGTAAAACATCTGGGGATCATTTGTATTTGACTAGAGGCATCATGAATGCTGATAAACTAATAGTAATACTACATCATCATGCAATTCCCTCTGGGAAACATATGAGAAAAAGCAATGACCACGAATATGGAGAGAAGACATTGGTGCAGATTTTCTAATCGTGTGGATAGCGCAGACATAGACAGGCTTTATAGACCAGCACCAGATCACAGCGGCTCAGGCTGGATGACAAATCTAGTGCAGGGATAGAACCTTTTCAAGGACTCTATACCAATTGTTGGGGGTCTTACTTTGTGGCAGAATTGTGGAACAATTTTGTCATAAAATGGCACATCTTCGGTCACGCTCACTTTCCTGCTAAGGCCTCTTTCACACGAACGTTTTTTGTCCTATTATTGCCTGCAAATCACGATCCGTGGCTCCATTCAAGTGAATGGATCCGCAAAATAAACAAAAAAAAAAAATGCATTGCATACGTATGTCTTCCGTGTCCGTTCCGTTTTTTGCAGAACCATCTATTAAAAATTTTAAGCCCGGCCCAATTTTTTCTATGTAATTACTGTATATACCATACGGAAAAACGGAAACAAAAAACTGAAAAGCGGATCCGATAAAGATGGCCCACAAAACACTGAAAAAGCCATACAGTCGCGTGAAAGAGGCCTAAGCCAGACTCCCTTGGAACACTAGGCACAACTGGTGTAAAGTAGAACTGGTTTAGTTGCCCATAGCAACCAATCAGCTTCCACCTTTCATTTCTCAAAGGAGCTGTAAAAAGTGAAAGGTGGAATCTAAATGGTTACAATGGGTAACTAAGCCAGTTCTACTCTACACTAGAGTTGTTTTGATACCAAAATTTTGATTCGGTATCGATACCATAAAAAAGTATTGCGATACCATGCAGAAAAAATAAAAACCTCCAAAAAAATAAAATTAAATTTGTGAATTGCGCATTTTTTTTTACTTTTCTGTTACGACGTTCACCGCATAGTTTTTTTTTATATTTTTAACAGTTTGGAGTCGGACTTTAGATATGGCGATATGTTATATGTTTATCTATATATTTTATATGTAAAATTGGAATAGGCGGCGATTTATACTAAATATTTTGGTGTGTGTGTTTTTTTTATTATTATTATTATTATTATTATTATTATTATTATTATTATTATTATTACTTTTTATTTAATTTTTATTTACCATACTTGCTTGCGGATGCTTGCGATTTTCCCGCAGCCCAATTCACTTCTATGGGGCCTACATTGTGTGAAAAACGCAGAATATAGAGCATGCTGCGATTTTCACGCAACGCATAAGTGATCACCGCTCATGTGCACAGCCCCACAGAAATTAACGGGTCCGGATTCAGTGCGGGTGCAATGCGTTCACCTCACGCATTGCACCCGCACGGAAAACTCGCCCGTGTAAAAGGGGCCTAATAGGTCTCTATCATGGTGAATAGGACCCCCCCATAGCAGCCAGGGCTTCAGTAGCGTCCTGGTTACCATGGTAACCGATCGCAATGTAGGGCTCCGATCGGTTACCATGGCAGCCAGGACGCTACTGAATGGAGGGGACACTGTGGCCACTGCCACCAATGATCTAAAAACTTTAATACTGGAAGGGGGGGCGGGATTGAGGGCACCCTGCCCAGTGCCCACTCATTAAGTTTAATACGTGGGGGGAGGGGAGTCGCACTGCCCACACAATAATTAACCTTTAATACAGATACAGGAGGCGGATACCGCCGGCACCCACCTCCTGTATCTGTATTCAAGGCTAATTATCATTGTGTGGGCAAAACGGGGGCAGAGCTGCAGCCCGGGTACTTGTTGGAGGCGGAGGAGGAGGACACAGGACACTGAGGAGGAGGAGGCGGCTGCCGTTCGCCCTGGGCAGCGGTTCTCTCCTCCCATGTCCCTCCTCCCGCACTAATCAAATCGTACAGGATCAAATCCAGTGCTGAGCCACGCCCCCTGCACTGATCACATGACAGTGACGTCACCCCAGGTCCTTCGGCTGTTCAACAGTTCGGGTTGGTGGCAGCCGCCCCTTATGGATTCTATATGCCGCTATAGTGGAATCCATAACGGGATGCGCGACTTACCACAACCCGAACGCCGAACTTTTTTTTAAAGTTCGCTCATCTCTAATTACATTTTATTTTCCGCCTATATAGCGCAGCATAGGCCATTATCACAGAATCATGTGGAGGCTCTGGTGTATACATAGAAAAAAGGAGTGGTTCCGCACAGTCTCTACTTATGGTTAGTCAGTCATTGCATGTGATGTGCAATCTCACAGAAATCCTTCCTCATATACGTCTGTGAGATTGCCCGGTTTTTCTTTAGCCCTCAGGGTACTTCAGATCCAAATATTATAGCCTTTCATCAATGCCGAGTGATCCTCTAGGTGTCCAATACCTTTCTTCACTTCAGCAAGAGGTCCTATAAAAGGATATACGCATAGTGCTCACCGTGTTTATGGTATTAAAACAGGTTTTTATTGTACTTACAAGATTTAAGACTTGCTTCATTCACATAAATTCTACATATTGTAGCTGATGTGCCATTTATGGTTTGTTTGCAATCTGGATTCCTTTCCTCCACCAATATGGTTCCTCAAATATGGTCTAAATTTACCATCTTCTTCTGGCTTACCAGAGACAGAAGTGGCAGAGACAGCAAACTAAAGGCAGCCAGTAATAGAATTGCTGTCCCCGAAATCTCAGTGTATCATATGTGATGCGGCTTCAGCCCGTTCCCCCTGCCTACTGCTTGTGATATGTTTCTCCCTGTCAGCTCTTACAAACAAAAGGCAGGGAGAGCAGGGTGACGCTTTACAATATAGAATACACTGGACATTCTGCACACAGATAGTATTAAAAGACAATGTGAGGCAAAAGAGTTTGATAACTCTATAGCTAATCATTGTATAGACTAGCCTATTATATCACCACTTTCCTGGTCTCTTACTTGGGGCATAAATTATACGTTCAGTAGCACTCTATTATTTGGACGACATGAAGAACAAGGAAGGCACAGCTTGGTGGGGGAAGGTAGGTACTTGACAGCTGCCTGGAGGGTTATTAGGGGTGTGGAAAAAAAAAAAAAAACTACTTGTCGAAGGACTAAAACAGCTCAATCTACTTGTCCTGAACTTATAATATATGGGGGCGGGGGCCACAAGGAGACGTTACACTGTATGGGAGCTGGGGCCACAAGGAGACGTTATACTGTATGGGGGCAGCAACGCCATACTGGGGCAGTGAATCCCTTTAATGTACATGCCATAATGGGGTAGTGAATCCCTTTAATGTACATGCCATAATGACGCAGTTACCCCCCCCCCCCCCCTTATACATGGAGGGTGGGTGGCTGGAACCTGGAAACACAAAGAGGAAGGCAGGACTTATAGCTTCAGCGCCAGGGAGAAGATGCAGAGCTGCAGCCTGACATGAGAACATAGCTGACAGCTCACCCAGGGGAGTCACCACTCACCCTGCAGGTACAACACATACTACCTGCTGGATAGGTATCAAGGCACGGGCTGCCACCATGTGAGGAGACGGGAGCTCCGACTACTGCTTCAGCCGCTGACTTCCCTCCTGCAGCTCACTCCTCTGATCCCGACTTCCGGCCTGCACATGAGCGCTGATCACAGTAAAGCAAGAAGTCCGAACGCGCTGCTGGGCTATGTATGAGAGGAAAACCCGCTGCCACCCTAGCCCTGCTACTTGCCCGCATGAGGGCTAAGCTACCTGCACAAACTACCTGCCCAGCGCCCAAAACTGCATGTCCCGGGCGTCGGGCAATAGGAATTCCACACCCCTGGTTAGAATAGATTATACAATCCTATAGTTCACAGAAGGCCAGTGTAAGCAGCAATCTGCTACCCAAAACAATGACTCTGTATGGCAGGGGTCTCAAACTCAGCCAGATACATGGGCCACACATAGAAAAAAATTGAAGGGCTGTGTTGATTTCAAACACGATGCAACACAAAATTATTGTAAATGGAATGTAGCACCACATAACTACTACACCCAGTGATGTCTGCTCTGACGTAGGTGCTATTACCTCTTCCTCTCCATATGGAACAGACCTCCTTGACGGCTACTTTCTACTGCATCTTGTCTCTGCAACGTTTAGCACACAGACATCTTAGATTCCTCAATTGTACATCATCCTCCCCCTCATGTTGCCCTGTTGCAATCCACAATACGGTGTCCGCTGTGCTCCCCAATGGCCACAAATACTATACTGCAAAAATCGTTCCACATAGTAATAGTGGTCCCAGACTGCTCTCAATAGTAATAGTGTTCCCTAAAGTACCCAGAATAGTGATAATGCTAAGAGAACCCCAATTAATAGCAACGCCCTCCATAATGTGCCCAATAATAATGCCTCACAATGCCCCCAGCAGTAACAAGGCCCCTTTATAAGGCACCCTTATAGAGACTATAGTAATAAAGCCCCCCTATCCCCAGTAGTTACAATGCCCCTTATAGTGGGCCCAGTATTTATGTCCCCTGTAGTAGCCCCAGTACTAATAACCCCCCCTGTACTTCTGATGCCCTGCAGTTATACCCCCCCATGTAGTGCCAGAATGCATAATGCACTCCTGTAGTGCTCCAACTAGGGCTGCAGCTATCGAGTAATCAATTAATCCAGTACTCTAATAACACAAAACTTATTAAAATTATGTTTTTCCTTTATAAAAACTCATCAGGTTCCCGCTCCCAGTGCCACCAGCTCCCTCTCCTAGCCAGTGAAATAACATACTTACCTCTCCTGTAGGGGGCACCGCTCCACAGTTCATCCTCTTCTTCTCTGCGTGCTGCACTGTCATTTTGACGTCACACAGCGCCAGGTCATAGGGCAAGTGTCCTAACGATGTGTCCGGATCCAGTGCAGTGCGTGGGGGGGTGATTACCGTGGTCTTTTTTTTTTGTTTGTTTTTTTTAAATCATATGGGCGTTGGCCAGAAGATGCCATGTTGGGAACTGGTTGATGGGAAGCTCATTTGTTCACAGTATGTGTGTGTGTATATATATATATATATATATATATTATATATATATATATATATATATATATATATATATATATATATATATATATATATATATATTAGAGTTGTTTCGGTACCAAAATTTTGATTCGGTATCGATACCATAAAAAAGTATTACGATACTCGATACCATTCGATACCACGCGAAAAAATAAAAACGCCAAAAATCCGCGTGCATTCAACATTTTATGAAACCGCGGCTCATAATACAACAGTCCTATCCTACTTTTTGTGGGGACAAGGCGACTAAAAGAAAATGGCGAATCGTGCATTTTTATTTTTCTTTTTTTCTTTTACGGCGTTCACCGCATAAAAGTGGATTTTTAATAGTTTGGACTTTTGAGACGCGCGATATGTAATATTTTATTTATGTATTGTTTATATATTTTATATGTAAAATTGGGAAAGGGGTGATTTATAATTAATATTTTGGTGTACTTTAACTTTTTTTTCTTTTTTACAGTTTATTTATTAACTATTTTCCCCTTAGGGGCTAGAACCTGGGATCTTCTCATCCTATTCACCCTGATAGAGCTCTATCAGGGTGAATAGGATCTCACCCTCTCCCTGCTGCCCTGTGCTCTGTGCACACAGCAGCAGGGAGCTGACCAAGGCAGCCAGGACTTCAGAAGCGTCCTGGTTACCATGGTAACCGATCGGAGCCCCAGCATTACAGTGCTGGGGCTCCGATCACTGCCACTGCCACCAATGAGGAGGAGGTGAGGGGACCCTGTGGCCACTGCCACCAATGATTTTATTACTGGGGGGAAGGGGGAGGACAGGGGGGGGCACACTGCCCACTGCCCACCAATGTTTTAATACTGGGGGGGGGGGGGCACACTGCCCACCAATGTTTTAATACTAGGGAGGGGGAGGGGGGGGGCACACTGCCCACCAATGTTTTAATACTAGGGAGGGGGGGGCGGAGCACTGGCCAGCAATGCCGAGTAGTTTCTTATATAAATGCAGGCAGAAGACACAGGCTGCCAGCACCTGCCTGTGACCGAGCGCTGCGATCAGAGGCTATTAACAGCACAGCCCAGTATAGGAGAGCATGGCTGCGCCGCTCTCAGCGCGGCCATGTTCTCCTCGGCAGCACAGGGAGAAGGAGGCAGTCTCTCCCTCCCCCTGTGCTGCCGCACAGGGGGAGGGGTTAACTGCCTCTGATTGCAGTGCTGGGTCACAGGCAGGTGCTGGCAGGCTGTGTCTTCTGCCTGCATTTATATGAGAAACTACTCGGCATTGCTGGCCAGTGCTCCCGTCCCCAGCCCGCCTCCTCCGCCCCCTCTATTGGTGCTGAGCGGCAGCAGGGGAGGGAGACTGCCTCCTTCTCCCTGTGCTGCCGAGGAGAACATGGTCGCGCTGAGAGCGGCGCAGCCATGCTCTCCTATACTGGGCTGTGCAGTAGTGCAGCCCAGTATCGATAAATACTTTTCCTGGTATCGAGTGCGATACCAGAGAAAAGATCGATCGGGTATCGAAAGTTCGATACCGAAACAACCCTAATATATATATATATATATATATATATATATATATATATATATATATTTTTTTTTTATGTATTTTACCATAGTTTAGAAAACCTTTTATGCTCCTGAGCTGTGTCAAGCCTATTTTATTCCCTAATCTTAGAATTCACTGTAAAACACACGCAAAGATTTTGTAGCACAAATTTCTGTGACTGAAAATCAGTTCCATTCATTTGAATGCGGCTTGCAGAAATTCATATGCTTGTCAAAATCTGCCGTGTGTGAACACATCTTTGAAGGGCATCTGTCAGCAGTTTTATACCTATGAAACTGGCTGACCTGTTACATGTGCACTTGGCAGCTGAAGACCTCTGTGTTGGTCCCATGTTCATATGTGCCAGCACTAAAAAATTATTTTTTAATACATGCAAATGAGCCTCTAGGAGCACTGGGGGCGTTACCGGTAATCCTAGAGGCTCTCAGTAACTGTTGTGCATTTTGATTGACAGGGCCACGCAGTGTAAACATGATCATTCCTGGCCCTGACATCTAATGAAGACTCGTGCAGCGCAGTGCACTTCGGTATCCAGCGCAGGCGCAGTACAGAAGAGAACTGCTGTTGCTCCTAGAGGCTCATTTGCATGTATTAAAACACTTTTTTCAGCAATGCGGCACATATGAATGTGCGACCAACACAGATGTCTTCAGCTGCCAAGCGCACATGTAACAGGTCAGCCAGTTCCATAGGTACAAATCTGCTGACAGATGCTCTAAGCTGTCATCTCATCATCCCTAATATCAGAACCAGATGCAATTACTCATACTGGCCTCCTTCACACAAGCGTATTTGCAATCCGTATATGGTGCGTATTTTGTATACTGGCATTTGTTACTAATGTTAACGAATAAGGCTATTCACAAGGGCGTATTATTTCCTTAGGGTACTTTCATACTTGAGTTGTGAGCATCCGGCAGGCAGTTCCGTCGCCAGCACTGCCTGCCGGATCCAGAAATCCATGTGCAAACGGAAAGCATGTGTAGACAGAGCCGGATGCGGATCCGTCTAATAAATGCATTAAAATGCTTTCAAATACGCTCATTATAATCAATAAGAGTGCATCAAAATTGCAGGAAGGAAGGAATAGGCATATAAATCTGCACGAATTACTGAAGCAATACTGATGACAATCTGGATTGTATATCATCCAGAGCTGGAATACAGACGGATTTCAGTATGCTTGTGTGAAGAAAACCTCTCTCTGTATGTTGTACTATGTAGCATCCATTCAGATGACGGCCCAGGTCTGCCAGAACGCTAACGATCAGTGGCTCATTGCTCTGGCTTACAGAGGGTGGTCCAGAGGAGATATCTAATAGGGCATATGGACATTTTTTTTTCCTGATGGGACAACCCCTTAAATTCACTAGTATCATACAGAGAACAGAGTTAGGGATGAGCAAACTGACTTCGGACGAAACATCCGTAGTTGATTCGCATAAAGCTTTGTTTCAATACTGTACGGAGCGAGCGCTTTAGATGCTGATATCTCCTGATTGTTTGAAAGCTGGCACCCCAGGCTTTCATACAAGACCAAAATGACTGCATTATCACAATATAAGCAGGAGATATCACTGTTAGAAATCGAGCTGGATATACACACGTGAAACCTGCTTTTACTTTCAGCTGCTAACAGTGATATCTTCTCCTGTAGTGAAAATAATGCCGTCATTCTGGTATTGTCTGAAAAATTGGAATACACATATCTCTAGCTGGTAAAAAAACAGAGATATGAAGGAGGAGGAGAGGGAGGACTTGCAGAGTTGACAGGCTGCAGGAGGAAGTGAAAAACCAAAAAAAACTAAATTTTAAAATGTGTATCATCATTGTAGTGACCCACATAATAAAGTTGTTTTATTTATACCACACAGTGAACTCCATAAATAAATTCCACAAAATAATGTTAACATTGCTGTTTTTTTTTTAGCTTTCCTTCTAAAAATAAAATAAAAAGTTACTGTATTTACTACACTAAATGTTTACTAAAAAATAGACTAATTCCACAAACTAAATAAAAGAATTTATTAAATATTAAAAAGCTATGACTGACAGAACACAAAGGGGGGGAAATATAAAAATGAAGTGGGTTAAAAATGCAATTGTGTCCCCTGAGTTGTACACCAACATCATTTACTACAGACACATATTAACCCACTTGCTACCAGCGCCGTACAGGTATGGCGCTGGAGCGATGGGCGGACATGACACCGGCTCGCACATGCAGCGGGCGTCATGGCCGGCAGATCTCTGCTGTTTCTTACAGTAGAGACCTGTGGCTAACTACCGCGACCGGCAATAATGCCGATCGCGGTAATTAAATGCTTTAGATGCCGTGATCAAGTGAGATCACGGCACCTAAATGCTTCCTACCGATGCCCCATGCAGCCATTCCAGGCATCGGTTTTTCTCCCTGGCTGTGACGTTCTGCGCTGCGATTGGACAGCGCTGCTGGCAGGGAGAAGGAATGCCCAGGGAGAGAGGCTGATGTCTCCTCCCCAGAGAAAGTAACTGGGGCCAGAGCAGGCGAATGGAGTGGCGCCCAGGAATAATAGTACGTGCACTTAGATCCCTGGACGCCGCTCTAAACTTCCTGCTATTTAGTTCATATTTTTTGGACCCATGAAAGGTCCTTTCACCTATTTAAAAACTAAAAACTAACTATATCTGTGGGCAGAGCGGCGCCCAGGGGTCCCCCTGCACTTACTAGTATGTCTGGGCGCCGCTCCGTTCGCCCGGTATAGGCTCCGATGTCCGAGCTCCCTCTGTTGTATGGGGCGGGTACTTTGTATCAGGCGTGTCCCTTGCTGCAGAGCTGGCCAATCACAGCGCACAGCTCATAGCCTGGCTTGGAAATCTATTTTAATTAAAGGGCTTCTGTCATCCCCAAAATGCATTTTTTATTAGCCGACATTAGCTATTCGCTAATGTCAGCTGATCTCAAACAGAAAAGACGGGTGTA
Source organism: Bufotes viridis (assembly GCA_033119425.1). Classification (NCBI taxonomy): domain Eukaryota; kingdom Metazoa; phylum Chordata; class Amphibia; order Anura; family Bufonidae; genus Bufotes; species Bufotes viridis. The sequence continues at coordinate 108,439,093 of CM065589.1, forward strand.
GGGCTGACGTCATCGGCACAGGCGCACTGAGGAAGGTGCAGCCAAGCGAGTGTCCTTCTCTCAGAGCGCTTGCGCCGAATGAAAACCGGTACGGCACAGGCGTGGGATTTGAACTGCAGACAGGGCCAGCCGGAGAAGGAAAGCGCTCGCTGGCCCTGTCTATCAACAGGAGAAGGGGGTGTGTTGGCAAGTGGAGGATGCGGCGGCTACCAGCAAGTTACCGCCCAACTTGCTGGTAGTGAAGCGATTTGCATATCATAAAAGTACGTTTTTTTAAATACCTAAACCACATAGGACAAAAAGAAAAGTATGTTTGAGATCAGCTGACATTAACAAATAGCTAATGTCAGCTAATGAAAAATGCATTTTGGGGGTGACAGAAGCCCTTTAATTCTGTCTAAAATGTAGAGTGCAAATGTATCCATGTATGGGGCAGGGGTAAACACCTTGGTCTTTCTTTATACCAGCTATTGGTTGGCCCAATTTGTGACTGAATTTGTCCCCAAAATGGCATACCTGATGCTACGTCATCTCGCTGGCTTTACCACAAAGCCTGAGCCATGATCACATTAATAAACGCAGACAGGGGCGTAGCTATAGGAGGTGCAGAGGTAGCAGTCGCTACCGGGCCCAGGAGCCTGAGGTGGCCAAAAGACTCTTGTGTTGTAGAAGACGACACCGGTATTTACATTTTTTACCTCAGACAACAGGAAGGCTATGTGCTCCCCTAGCCACAAAGCACTGAGGGAAAGGGGGCCCAGGCTGACCTCAGGGCCTATGAGCCTTTAGCTAGGCCCCTGAACGCGGAGCAATGTATGTACCTATAGGGACCATACACGACACAACCTGGCGGCTGACAGGATCATTTACACAACATGCTTCTATGCTATTTTCAGCTACTGATCGTCATCCCCGCCATATTGGTTACTAAAACCTGACAAATACTATGGCTCAAACAGGAGAATATTCTGATCCTGATAAAAAAAATAATTGTTAGATTCTACAAATATATTTGAATGGAGGTAAATCTGCATTTATGGGCTGAGGACAGCCTGCTCAGGCAGAAATTCTCTGAAACAGGATTATCAATGTGTCAGGAACTCCCGGATGTCCCTGAAAGCAGCTCTGACACTGGACAGCCTGAAGGACCAGCAAGATTACTGCAACAACTACGGCCCTGCTACACCTACATACGGCAGATCAGGGCCTACACTACAAGTCCCAGCACCACGGACACATCACTGACAGAGGCCCATACACTTCCTATACACGTCCCAGCAGCGCACAGGCCAAGGAACGCGCGGCTTGTGTTTATACAGTGTCAGCGCAGTGATGCTGCACCTGTGGCCCCGCCCCCTCAGTCTGCAGGCCTCAGCAGCGTCCTCCGCTCACTCTTCACCACACACAATCATAGAGAACCGCACAACAGCGCCGAAACTGTTCGTCCTCCAGGCCCCCGCCGCCCACAGCTCGCCCGTACCTGCCGCTCGATATCCCGGCACAGCCCGGAGCCTCCAACACCGCTGCCTACACGGCTCCGTCCCTCACACAGCGCGGCGTCACCGGACAGGCAGCGTCAAAATGGCAGCCAATCGTCTTCCAAAGCTTTCCTACAGCTTGGCCAATAGGTAAGTAACGAGAGGCGGGGTCTAGCAGTGCCTCAGCCAATCAGAACTTCTCGCCTTACAGGTAAAGCTTGAATGGTAACCTGAGCGTCTGTCAGGATAACACTGCAACCAGGGACTGGTGAACAGTACACTAGGAGAACAAGGCCCTTGAGCGTCTCAACTTTTTTCATTAAAATGAAAAAAAATAAAAACTGCAAGAGGGAAGAAGACACTGCTTGTGTCAGCAATTTAACCCACTCCTGTCAGGAGTTTGGGTGAATTTTTTTAAATGTTTTCCCACATTCTTACTACTACATATTTCTTATTTTTACTACATCACAAAAGCCTAATGACAATTCTGTTAACCATTTACCTCCCTTCATGACCACATACGTTTTGTGCATTTTTAGCACATGTGTGTAAAAGCCATAACTTTTCTGTTCGGTTCTGTAAATCCGTTTTGCAATTTTATTTATTTATTTATTGGTGAAACATGTTGCGGCTCAGCCCTATTCATTTCAAGGGGGCTTAGCCGCTTCATGTGACCACAGTGGGTGCCAGTGCTGCCAGAGAGATGAGTCTGATGAGGCTGTCGTCCCTCGCCCCCCCTGACAATGAGTGACAAGAAAAAACAGGAAAACAAAACTGTCAAACTAAACATCATAGGCATCACCGCATCCCAAAATGCCCATACTATTAAAATATAAAAAGGTTTATATCATGGGGCCAATTTGACGGTTTTTTTTACGCTTCACTTCCCCAAAAATTGAATAAAAAGTTATCAAAAAGTCATACACATTCAAAAATAGTATCATTAAAAACTACAGATTGTTCTGCAAAAAACTTGCTCCATAGACTTAACTATAAAAAGTAGTTTTTTTTGTTTGTTTTTTTCCAGTATTAAAACAGAAGAAAAACGATATAAATGTAATTGTCGTAATTGTGCTGATCCAGAGAATGAAGCTAACAGGCCAGATTTATCACATAGGGAATGCAGTGAAATTGCGTTTTCTTTAACCAGTCCCACCCCATCGTTTGGAATTTTTTTTCATCGTCCGAGTTGATTCCAAGAGGGGTACGGATCCCCCTCGGTGGATGATCCACCCCCCCAGTCATCGAAAAGGAAGGCCGGTGGCACATTTGGGTATCGCCAGCCCTCCAAGTCGAATTTAGGGAAAAGCCAAGGACTATCCATAGTGTATATGGAACCAATTGCCAATCCGCAATTAAGGGCGCAGTAATGTTAGGCAAAACAAATCTTGTTATAATCCCACATGGAGGACCTCATAATGGGTGGCGTCTTCACGATCATTCTCTATAGTTTCTTCAAATTTTCCACTATGGTTTCTTTATATACGAGACACCACCCATTTTTTGAATTTAAGAGAAAAAATTTAACTTCCGGGGCATGCAATTCTAGCATCTTTTGATGTAGTTAGGGTACTTTCACACTTGCGGCATGGCTATCCGGCAGGCTGTTCCGGCGGGTGAACAGCCTGCCGGATCAGCCATACCGGAAGTACCCGTGTGATCGCCAGACTAAAAAGTCGGACCTGCAGTACTTTTAGTCCAGCGATCTCTGGCTGTGCACTGCTGTGCTGCGTCGTAGCTCCGCCCCACCCCCATTATAGTCACTTGGGACGGAGGGGCAACACGGCAGCACACGGGTACTTGCGACATGGCGGATCCGGCAGGATTTCCCACTCTAGAGGCCTCTGATCGATCGAGGATTGTCTAGTCAATACTGCATATACTAATACCTGTAAGGAAGTTTTGATTTCATTGCTTGATCTTATACTTACCTGTAATTACTTTCTGTTTCAAGATGATTTTTACATACAGCTGCATGAGACCGCAATGGGGTGAAATGTAGCGCCAAATTACGATAATATATTCATGGCCCACATGGAGGAGAGACACCACTTCAGGCATGTCCTGAGGTGGTGGCGTTACATAGATGATGTCTTCCTACTATGGACAGGTACAGAATCAGATTTGGTTGACTTTGGGTTATTTTTGAATAACATAGACCCTGAGGTCTGACGCACTGTATGTAGTGAGCGCTTACCTCCGCTGGGAACGCAGGCCAGTGAGTGTACAAGTGCATTATATTTCATAGAAAGGGGGAATGTAGATCTAATTTTAACTCATAAGACTCCTGTGTCTACCAGGCGAGCAGTGCAGGCAGAAGCGCAGCTCCCGCACAGCCCGTCTGTCTCTCCTTTGCTAAAAGAAGACGCATGGCCCTTAGCAACGCTCATTTCAGAGAGCGCTGCTTAGGGCCATTTCATCCCAAGTTTTCTACTAAAAATAAACATTTTGCCTAAATAAAGTATATTACAAAAATGTTCCCTATCACTTGCCCTACACATTAGCAAAAAAAAAAATGTAAACGGCAGTTACACCTTAAGGCTAGATGCAGACGTCCGTTAAACCCGGATGTGAGCAGTCCGTGGTAATGTGGGCTGGATTTGTTCTTTACAGCCGGAGTGGCTCCCTGCTGCCACTGCAGGACAATAATACACTGGTATAGATCATACCAGTGTGTTACTGTAGTGCAGCGGCAGCAGGGAGCGCACGGCATCATAGCAACAAATGACGCCGTGCGCCCTGGCTGTAAAGAACAAATCCAGACCGCATTTCCACGGGCTGCTCACGTCCTGGTTTAACGGACATCTGCATCTAGCCTAAAGGCCAATTGGTCCCAGCCAATATAGACACTAAAAAACAAACGATCCGTTCATATTTTGGTTCCACCAGAACAGGTAGTTACCCATGCCATTACTGTGTAAATTGTGCACTAATGTTGAGAGGTCCCACCTTTGCACATCCAGACGCAGGAGCTGAGATCAGGATTAACCCCAGGCCAGTTTTCGCTCTTCTGCCCAGGCCATTTTTTGCAAATCTGACGTGTCACTTTATGTGGTTATAGCTTTGGAATACTTTTACTTATCCAAACCATTCTGAGACTGTTTTCTCGTGACACATTGTACTTCATGATAGTCCCAAAGTCCCAAATTTACCAAACATTTTTAAAAATACCCAAATTTTTAAATTTCAATTTCTCTGCTTTTATAATAGATAGTGATACCTCATATAATAGTTATAACTTTACATTTCTGATATGTCTCCTTCAAGTTTGGATCATTTTGAAAATGACATATTATTTTTTTGGGGAAGTTAGAAGGCTTAGAAGTTTAGAAGCAAATCTTGAAATTTTTCAGAAAATTTCCAAAACCCACTTTTTAAGGACCAGTTCAGGTCTGAAGTCATTTTGTGAGGCTTACATAATAGAAACCACCCAAAAATCACCCCATTTTAGAAACTACACCCCGCAAGGTATTCAAAACTGATTTTACAAACATTGTTAACCCTTTAGGTGTTTTACATGAATAAATGGAAAATGGAGAAGAAATTTCAGAATTTCACTTTTTTAGCAGATTTTACATTTTAATCCATTTTTTCCAGTAACCAAGCAAGGGTTAGCAGCCAAACAAAACTCAGTATGTATTATCCTGATTCTGTGGTTTACAGAAACACCCCACATGTGGTCGTAAACTGATGTAAGGGCACACGACAGGGCGCAGAAGGAAAGGAACGCCATATGGTTTTTGGAAGGCAGATTTAGCTGAATTCGTTTTTAGGTGCCATGTCCCATTTGAAGCCTCCCTGATGCACCCCTACAGTAGAAACTCAAAAAAGTGACCACATTTTGGAAACTACGGGATAAGGTGTCAGTTTTGTTGGTACTATTTTGGGGTACATATGATTTTTAATAGGGATGTCCCGATACCATTTTTTTAAGACCGAGTACGAGTACCGATACTTTTATTTAAGTACTCGCCGATACCAATTACCGATACCTCGTATAAACAGCGGCGCAGTTGCTGATAGCAATGAAAAAAATTAAAGCTGAAATTTGGTTGCTATGATGGATGACAATGTTATGGGGGATCTGTGGATGACACTAATGGGGGGGGGGATCTCTGGATGACACTAATGGGGGGGCTCTCTGGATGACACTAATGGGGGCTCTCTGGATGACACTAATGGGGGCTCTCTGGATGACACTAATGGGGGATCTCTGGATGACACTAATGGGGGATCTCTGGATGACACTAATGGGGGATCTCTGGATGACACTAATGGGGATCTCTGGATGACACTAATGGGGGATCTCTGGATGACACTATGGGGGATCTCTGGATGACACTAATGGGGATCTCTGGATTACACTATGGGGATCTCTGGATGACACTATGGGGATCTCTGGATGACACTATGGGGGATCTCTGGATGACACTATGGGGATCTCTGGATGACACTGTCAGGGGCTATGTGGATGACACTGTCAGAGGGCTAAGTGGATGACACATATATAGCATATTATGCTATATACATGTCATCCACAGATCCCCATTAGTGTCATCCACAGACCCCATAAGTGCCATCATAGTGTGTGTGGGGGCAGTTTACACTCACAGGGGCCGGTGTAGCTTGACTCTTTCATACACCGGCCCGCAGCTCCTATACACTATTGAGGTAAACTTAATCTCTATTAATGTGGCGGAATTACTAACTATTAATGCGCAGTCTCCCTCAGGTCAGGCGCTCAGTCCCTCCATGCTCCTCCTGCCCGCGCGCCTTCTACATACATAAAGTGGGCGGAGCGCGCAGGAGGGACGTGAGGTGCTTGGAGGAATCGGGCAGCTTGAGCTCTCAGTTCCTCCATGCACCTCATGTCCCGCCTGCCCGCTCCGCCCACTTTTATGAATGAAGAAGGCAGGCGGGGCAGGAGGAGAATGGAAGGACTGAGCGCCTGACCTGAGGGAGACTGCTCATCAATAGTTAGTAATTCCGGCCACATTAATAGAAATTAGGTTTACTTCAACAGTGTATAGGAGCTGCCGGACCGGAACTTCCGGTATCGTCAGCGGTATCGGAGGCATTTTCACGAGTACAAGTACTCGTGAAAATGCCGGTATCGGTCCCTATACCGATACTGGTATCGGTATCGGGACATCCCTATTGCTCTATATTAAGTTTTTTGTGAGGGAAGGTAGCCAAAAAATGGATGTTTTGGCACCGTATTTATTTTTTATTTTTTACAACATTCATCTGACAGGGTAGATCATGTGCTATTTTTATAGAGCAGGTTGTTACAGACGCAATGATATCAAATATGTCTACTTTCTCTGTTTGTTTGTTTCAGTTTTACATAATAAAGCATTTTTGAAAAAAAAAATGTTTTTGTGTCTCCATTTTCTGAACGCCCTATTTTTTTTTTTGCCGATCGTCTTGTGCAGGGGCTCGTTTTTTTGCAGGAAGAGTTGACGTTTTTATTGGTACCATTTTTGGGTACATATGATTGTTTGATCATTCATTATTACACTTTATGGGGCAAGGTGACAAAAAAATTGTTGTTTTGGTGCAGTTTTTATTTATTTATTTTTCCAGCATTCATCTGAGGGGTTAGGTCATGTGATGTTTTTATAGAACAGATTGTTACAAACGTGGCAATACCTAATATGTTTACTTTTTCTTATTTATTTAAGTTTTACACAATAAAAGCATTTTTGAAACCGAAATAATGATGTTTTAGTGTCTGCATATTCTGAGAGCCATAGCTTTTTTATTTTTTGACCGATTGTATTAGGTAAGGTCTCATTTTTTGTGGGATGAGATGACGGTACTTGGTACTATTTTCGGGGTATATGTCTATTTGATTGCTTGGCGTTGCAATTTTTGTGATGTAAGGTGACGAAAAAGGCTTTTTTTTTACACAGTTTTTTTTTTACGGTGTTCATCTAAGGGGTTAGGTCATGTGATATTTTTATAGAGCAGAGACGTGGCGATACCTAATATGTATACTTTTTTAAATTTATTTCACTTTAACACAATAATAGCAGTTTTGAAGCAACAAAAAATCATATTTTATTGTCTCCATTGTGTCAGAGTGATAACTTTTTTATTTTTTGACCGATTGCCTTAGGTAAGGTATCATTTTTTGCTTTTGGATGAGGTGACGGTTTGATTGATACTATTTTGGGGGACATACACCACTTTCATTGCTTGCTGTTGCAATTTTTGTAATGTAAGGTGACAGTTTTTTTTACGGTGTTCACCTGAGGGGTTAGGTCATGTGATATTTTTATAGAGCTGGTTATTATGGACGTGACAATACCTAATATGTCAACTTTTTATTTATTTATTTTCACTTTAGCAAAATAATAGCAGTTTTGAAACCAAAAAATGATGTTTTAGTGTCTCCATGTTCTGAGAGCTATCTTTTTTATTTTTTAGGTGATTGTCTTATGTAGGGGCTTATTTTTTGTGGGATGAGGTGACGGTTTTATTGATACCATTTTGTGGGACAGAGGCCTTTTTGATTGCTTGGTGTTGCACTTTTTGTGATGTAAGGTGACAAAAATGGCTTTTTTTACACCTTTTTATATTTTTTTATGGTGTTTATCGGACAGGGTGGATCATGTGATATATTTATTCATTACAGACGCGGCGATACCTAATATGTGTGGGTTTTTTTGTTTTGTTTTTTATAATAAAATAAGGGTAAAGGGGCTTTTTTTTTCTTTTTTACTTAAAAACGTTATTCATTTTACTTTACTTTATTTCTGACGTTCAATTTTGGGCGTCTGATCCCCTCTGAAATGCATTACAATACATCTGTATTGTAATGCATTGCCTGTTCGTGTACTACAGTGTGTAGTACACTAACAGGTTGCCTAGGAGACCCAGCCTGAGGCTGGATCTCCTCGGCTCCCATAGAAGGCAGATCCCAATGCCGTGCAAGGCATCGGGCTGCCGTCTGACACATCGAGTCCCCACCACAGCAGCGTGGGGACTCGATGCGCTCCCTCACCCGACACAAACCCCTTCTAAATCACGTTCACTGCGGACCACAGCATAGAAGGGGTTAATCCGCTGGCATCGGCTTTTACAGCGATATCAGCGGATACAGCAGGGGCCCGGCTACCAGGGACTGCCGGACCCCTGCAGTGATCGGGCATGCACCACTACGGTGTCCGTCCGATCACCATGACGTACTATTACGTCAAATTGCGGGAACGCAGGGGCTTCCATGACGTAATAGTACGTCATGTGTCGGGAAGGAGTTAAACATTACTTAACATGCGATTCATCATACGTTATTTACTTACTTGAATGCCAATGCCACCTCTACTATGTTGGGGAAACCAAATGGGACTTAAAGACCAGACTTAAGCAACATAGGTAAAGTATCCGGGAATGGAAACTTGATTTGCCAGTGTCTAAACACTTCACAAAGACAAAACACACAGAGAGGGACTTACGCTTTAGAGCAGGCATGTCCAAATTGCGGCCCTCCAGCTGTTGCAAAACTACAACTCCCAGCATGCCCTGATAGCTGTAGGCTATCCAGGCATGCTGGGAGTTGTAGTTTTGCAACAGCTGGAGGGCCGCAGCTTGGACATGCCTGCTTTAGAGTTATAGATTAGGTTGCCATGCTCAGACGTGGAGGTGACAGGACAGCTTTACTCAAAAAACTGGTTCTTCATTGGATATACCATTTACAGACATTTAAACCAAAGGGACTTAATGTGGACTTTAGGGTGATATAGCTGCTGGGGCCCTCTGGATGCGCTCCGATAACTCCCGTGTTGTAGGATTAAGATCAGTGCTTTTTCAATTCTTTATTCTTAATGCTCCTGTTTGTTTTATCCTAGGAAAATTTGAAAAAAACTATAGAGAATGATCGTGAAGACGCCACCCATTATTACCCCCTCCATGTGGGTTTATAACAAGATTTGTTTTGCCTAACATTACTAACGTTTGCCACTGTGCCCGTAATTGTGGATTGGCAATTGGTTCCATATACCCCTAAGGTTAGTCCTTGGCTTTTCCCTCAAATCGACCTGGAGGGGGGAGGATCCTCCACCGAGGGGGGATCCTTACCCCTCTTGGAATCAACTCGGACAATGCCTAATTTTTCCTGTACTCCCTTTCACTTGTGGGTATGGGGATGTATGGGATGGAAAGTGGCGACACTAGCGTGCCTCCATCTGCAGCCCCTAATGGTTTAAGGCATGGATCCTTAGTGAACTTGGGACCGGGAGCTTTCCCTTAGCATCCAGACCCTACATAGTGATTTATGTTACTAATCCCTTGAAAAACAATGCCGGTTGCCATTTACGGAACCAGTTGTTTACCTGGTAGCCATGAACTAAGCACGTGAATGATACGATGATCTCACAGGACTTACACTGTGTCGACTCAGTTGTATTTATGACATGCCGAACTTTGGCCACATAGAGTCTGGAAAAATAGGGTGAGCGCCCAACGATCATTAGTTTTTAATGTGTAACAATTGATTTTATTTGATAACAATAATGTACCTATTAAATTCACCTATATAAACTTGTATAGAGCACTGTTTCCACTGCTAAAAGGATCAGTTTTTCATCTACAAGTCCGGCGTGCTGCCTTGTTATCTGCTTCTCTCTCTCTCTCTCTCGCTATATAAATATATAATATATATATATATATATATATATATAAATATATATATATATATATATATATATATATATATATATAAATATATATATATATATATATATATATATATAAATATATATATATATATATATATATATATATATAATATATATATATATATATATATATATATATAAATATATATATATATATATATATATATATATAAATATATATATATATATATATATATATATATAAATATATATATATATATATATATATATATAAATATATATATATATTAGAACAGGAGGTTGTGAACCACACTGCTAAAATGTGAAAAGACCGGGTGCCAGCGGCTGTTGGTGCCCCCTTATATGTTAGTTATGTAGCCAGGTGCCCCTATATACTAGTTATGCAGCCAGGTGCCCCTATATACTAGTTATGCAGCCAGGTGCTCCTATATGCTAGTTATGCAGCCAGGTGCCCCTATATACTAGTTGTTACGGTATAACCCGGTATAGTGAGGGTTAATACCGTTCGGGCGATTCCCCTGGAGAAGAGCACAGCAACCCACAACCGCTGGAATCCACCGAACTGGAACCATACGAAGTCCTCCTTTCCTGGAACAGGTAAGAGAACGTTCTGACATAGCAATTCCCCCCAAGTACGAGACGAGGCTCCGTATTAATGGTTAAACAGGAATTCTCACTATTGAGGGCTACCTGCCCGGTATTTATTCAGGTCTCCCACCTGGTGGACACTCCCCTAGGGGACCAGAAGGAAGACTGCGACACGGGATACAGCAGCCAATCACACACAATGGGACAATACAGACACCCCCAGCATATCCCTCCCCTCTGCCTGTGATACAATTACCCTACACAGGTTAATGTAATCATCACAGGCCGGAGAATACACAATGTCTTCTGTCCTGGAGACAATCGAGGACTCATTCAATTATCTCTCAGGACAAAGGGAAATCGCCAATACACACGTGGGGACAATAGGACAGACATCATTATTCAATATACAATGTCCCACCCTTTACAGGACACAGACATTTAACATATCCCCAGATGGCTTGGATCTGAGCGCTCAATATATCCAAACAGCGCTCAGATGCCACAAACACAGTCAAATCGCCATGGGGTTTAAGTTTAGCGTGGGCTGATGAGAGGGCCCATAATCCTGGGGCAAGAGGCTGGCAATCTGTCCCCTCCAAAACTCAGTGGCGAGTTTGGTTTCGCCACACATCTCCCCTTTTCCAAACAGACTAACAGGGTATCTGACCTTCTGCCGGTCAGTGCCCTTGTTAGTCCAGCAGCCCACCCACAAAACAGAGACAGCAGTACAGCCCACCCACAATAAATGGTTACTACACCTGAGCAAGGGATAAACCTGTCCATGTCCATGTGCCTCACTACGGCTGTGTGGGGGACTGGTAGACTGCCTGAGTGGGTTGCTGAGTGGGCAGAGACCAGCGGTACTCTGCCCTGGTGCCAGCGCTACCATGGAAGTAGCCTGGTTGGAGCCTGGTTGTTGTAGGGGGGAGACCGACTGTCTCCCCTTTAGATACACAGCTCTGCTGTTGTAGGGAGAGACTGACTGTCTCCCCTTTAGATAGACCACCATGCTGCTGTGGGGGGAGACCGACTGTCTCCCCTTTGGCTAAATGGCCCGGTTGCTGGGGGGCAGGACCGACTGTCCCTACCCCCTGTGCTGTGAGTGCAGAGACCACGGTCCCATCTGCACTGTTGTGGGGCTTACTGTCTCCCCCTGGTGCGTTAAACTGCGGCTGGGGGATGGAGACTGGGCTCCCAATTCCCTGTAAATCACACGGCCGATGGGGAATGGAGACAATGCTCTTCTCTCCCTGCAAAACATACTGCCGCTGGGGAGCAGGACCGACTGTCCCTACTCCCTTAAAATCCGGCTGCCGCTGAGGATCTGGGCCGACTACCCAGCATCCCTGTAGGGCCGGTGGAGAGCTCTCGGTCCCATCTCCACTGTTGTGGGGCTTACTGTCTCCCCCTGGTATGTTAAGCTGCCGCTGGGGAGAGCAGGTAACAAGCTTCTCTCCCAGACATACTTCCAGCCGCTGGGGAAAGGAGACTGGGCTCTCTATTTCCTGCTGGACACTCTGCCGATGGGGAATGGAGACTGGGCTCCCAATTCCCTGCAGGACCGGTGGAGAGACCTCGGTCCCATCTCCACCGGCCACCTGGGGTTCTTCCCAGTAGACCTCCACAATATCCTCCCAGCTGAAGGGCTCTGGACCTGGGTCTGACACTCCGCTCTCTCGCTGAGCCCTCTCACTGGAGTGGAACAGCTGCTGGTAGTCCTGTTCCAGCTCCATCTCCCGGGTCACCAGGTGGACCAGGTCTTGCTCAATTTTGTGAATGTCGTCCCAGTCATACCTGCTCTCCCGCCACTCAAAGAGGTCCCTGAACCGGGCTTGTGTAGGGCTCCCAAACTCCAGCTCTGAAAAAGTCTCCCATAACAAGCCAGGAACATCAAACTCCTCTCCCACTGGCATGTCATGCTCGGCTGTCCGGGGTAGGTACCGAGCTTCATACCACCAGAGTGCCTGGTAGGCATCTTCCAGCCACATCTCCCGCCTTACCAGGTGCTTCAGGTCTTCTACCCACTCTTCCAGGGGCTGCTCTCCTAGGAAGGGCATCCGCAGGGCTACTCGCTTCTGCTGTCGCTGCTCGTTCTTGGGGAGTCTCTCGTCCCGCAGATACTCCACAATACCCAGTGCCTGGTACCAGATGCCTTTGCGGACTGCATCTCGGTCATCCATGACACCCTCATCATACTCCACTAGTGGTTCCATACCGGTGCTGTACTGGGACACGCTTTGCCCTCAAATTGTAAAATCCACGGTGCCTTCTGTTGCTGTCCTTCTGGCTGTAGGAACGATCCCACTGCTTGCCACCAGTTGTTACGGTATAACCCGGTATAGTGAGGGTTAATACCGTTCGGGCGATTCCCCTGGAGAAGAGCACAGCAACCCACAACCGCTGGAATCCACCGAACTGGAACCATACGAAGTCCTCCTTTCCTGGAACAGGCAAGAGAACGTTCTGACGTAGCAATTCCTCCCAAGTACGAGACGAGGCTCCGTATTAATGGTTAAACAGGAATTCTCACTATTGAGGGCTACCTGCCCGGTATTTATGCAGGTCTCCCACCTGGTGGACACTCCCCTAGGGGACCAGAAGGAAGACTGCGACACGGGATACAGCAGCCAATCACACACAATGGGACAATACAGACACCCCCAGCATATCCCTCCCCTCTGCCTGTGATACAATTACCCTACACAGGTTAATATAATCATCACAGGCCGGAGAATAAGCAATGTCTTCTGTCCTGGAGACAATCGAGGACTCATTCAATTATCTCTCAGGACAAAGGGAAATCGCCAATACACACGTGGGGACAATAGGACAGACATCATTATTCAATATACAATGTCCCACCCTTTACAGGACACAGACATTTAACATATCCCCAGATGGCTTGGATCTGAGCGCTCAATATATCCAAACAGCGCTCAGATGCCACAACCACAGTCAAATCGCCATGGGGTTTAAGTTTAGCGTGGGCTGATGAGAGGGCCCATAATCCTGGGGCAAGAGGCTGGCAATCTGTCCCCTCCAAAACTCAGTGGCGAGTTTGGTTTCGCCACACTAGTTATGCAGCCAGGTGCCCCTATATGCTAGTTATGCAGCCAGGTGCCCCCTATATACTATTTATGCAGCCAGGTGCCCCCTATATACTATTTATGGAGCCATGTGTCCTCTCAAAGGAAGTTAAAAAAATAACTATAAATACTCCCCTAATTCCTCACGAAGCCAGCTCCAGCAAAGTCCTCCCCAGCAGCAGAGAGATGTACAGTTACACATGGGGCTGCTGTGTAGGAGGACGAGCTCACATCCGATTCCCAGCCATACCCCTCCTCCTCCTACACAGACCAGCAGCGCGATGTCTGACACTACATCGCACTGCTGCCGGGGATCGCTGGTTGTGGTGAATGGTGGAAAGGGAAGCAGACTGCTCCCTGCTTCACCATTACTATCAGCTGTCTCTGCGTCCATAGGACTCAGAGACAGCTGAGATAAGGATATAAAAACTTGGGGGACTAGCAGTCAAGCTCTGGAGGTGACAGCCATAAAGTTAGCTGATGGAGCCAAAGGGAGGGTATACTAAAAAGACAGTTTTGCTTAGTGCAATACTTATGAAAATTAAACTGGCAGGCAGCAAACAGAGGGAAACAGCATCCTTGCAGGCAGGAGCCCAAGATGTTGGAACCCAAGCCATGCCCACCCTCTATTCCATTTTTGTCGCCATCTGGAGCCCTGAATGTGCTGGACAAGGACAAGAGCCTTCTCAGGTAGAAGGTAAAATGTCACGTTATTTTACATAGTATTGTGTTGCTACAGAGAATTATTACCCAAATGTATTTAGCATTAAGGAAGATAGCCAATGAATTTTAACTTGCAGATTTCTATTTGAGGTAACAGGAAGTCAAACAATAATTTATATAGAGAGCTGTAGAAATATCTGGTGTGAAGATATTTTGAAGAAAATAGCTTCTTCTGTTACTGATTGTATTATCTTATGTAATATTTATGTAAATGGAGACAAATAATCCTTATTATGCTTGGTGTTTGTGCTTTTTGTGTGATTTCCAGAATTCATTTTGCCTTGAACTCATATTTATGCAGACACATTGTAAACATTATAGCACCAGCTGGTCTTTTAGGAGTACATATGTTGTACGTGAATTTATTTATTCTTTCACAAGAGGACAAAAGCCTGAACTTCAGTATATGATGTATAATATGCAATGATGAAGAGTTGTGCTTTAATTGCTGCTAGAAGCAAACACTATGTATGCATTGAATCCTCAAACAAATTAAACCTTTATATCATTAATCCTTTCACCCCCGGAGGATTTTAAATTTTTTTATTTTTTTTTAGCTTTTCATTCTTTTTTAGTTATGAGCGAGCATGCTCGGCCGAACATCTGCATGTGCAATGCTCGAGTCTCCTCCCTGCATGTTTCGTGAGTTTTAATTAGCCAATCAAGGTGCAGGTAAGTACTGCTCTCACTGTAATGCCAGTAGCCATGTTGGCTGCTGGCATTACAGTGATTGGCTGGATGGAACGCGTCATCGGGTGCTATATTGCACCCGACATTGCATGTTCGGCTCAGACGTAGACAGGGAGAGCATCGGGTAGGAAGGGAAAGACAGAGCAGGGAACGAATTTCAGCGATTTTAGTTAGAGAAAGCTTTTCAAAGATCCAAAAGTCCTTTTAAGTACTACTGTGTGTGTGTGTTTTAGATCAACAATATATTTAACAGCAGTGTCAGGGACATCCTTGCTAAGGAAGGGACAGATGCAGGGAGAGAAATTTGCTGTATTTAATACCAAAAACTTTTCAAAGAACCCAACATCCTATTAAGGGCTACTGTGTGTTTGACAGCAGCAAGATATTTTTATTTTATAACTATTAGTGACATGTACTGTACATCATCCGCAGACTGACTCTTTAAAAATCTGGATCACATCTAGTGTCCATAATCTTTGGTGTTCTCTGTAACCAATACTGTCCTGCATCATAAACACTGTCTGTATTACAAATTCCAATAATCTGGGCCTAATATAGTGTCCATAATCTGTGGTGTTCTATAACCAATACTGTCCTGCTCAGAAAACACTGTCAGTATTACAAATTCCAATAATCTGGGCCTAATATAGTGTCCGTAATCTGTGGTGTTCTATACCCAATACTGAACTGTATCTGAAAACAGTGTGTATATTACAACTTCCATTAATATGGGCCTAGTGTAGTGTCCAAATTCTGTTGGTTTTTGTATCCAATACTGAACTGCATCTGAAAACACTGTCTATATTACAACTTCCATTAATCTTGGCCTAGTGTAGTGTCCAAAATCTGTTGGCTTTTGTATCCAATACTGAACTGCATTTGAAAACACTGTCTATATTACAACTTCCATTAATCTGGGCCTAGTAGAGTGTCCAAATTCTGTCGTTTTTTGTATCCAATACTGAACTGCATCTGAAAACAGTGTGTATATTACAACTTCCATTAATCTGGACATAGTAGAGTGTCCAAAATCTGTTGGTTTTTGTATCTAATACTAAACAGTATCTGAAAACAGTGTGTATATTAAAACTTCCATTAATCTGGGCATAGTAGAGTGTCCAAAGTCTGTTGGGTTTTGTATCCAATACTGAACTGAATCTGAAAACAGTATGTATATTACAACTTCTATTAATCTGGGCATAGTAGAGTGTCCAAAATATGTTGGTTTTTGTATCCAGTCCTAAACAGCACTTGAAAACAGTGTGTATATTAAAACTTCCATTAATCTGGGCATAGTAGAGTGTCCAAAGTCTGTTGGGTTTTGTATCCAATACTGAACTGCATCTAAAAACAGTGTGTATAGTACAACTTTCATTAATCTGGGCCTAGTGTAGTGTCCAAAATCTGTTGGTTATTGTATCCAATACTGAACTGCATCTAAAAACACTGTCTATATTACAACTTCCACCTAGTGTAGTGTCCAAAATCTATTAGTTTTTGTATCCAACTGTGAACTGCATCTCAAAATAGTGTGTATATTGAAGCTTCCATTAATCTTGGCATAGTAGAGTGTCCAAAATCTGTTGGTTTTTGTATCCAATACTGAATTGCATCTGAAAACACTGTCTATTACAACTTCCATTAATCTGGGCATAGTATAGTGTCCAAAATCTGTGGTGTTCTGTAACGAATACTGTCCTGCATCCGAAAAATGTGTCTTTAGCGGCAATAAAACAAACTGCGCCACATCTACAGACAAAACCATTAATATGAAGAAGGAGAGCACTAAGGGACGGGGAAGTGGACATGATGCTGATGGTTCATGCAGAGGCCGTGGCCCTGGGCGCAATGAAACTGTGCCTGCTGCCAGTGCAGTGAAAAAAAAACTAAAAAATCCACCTTACCCAGCTTCATGTCCAACTTAGCTTGGCGCAGCAGGACAACACTGTCCAAGTTAGACCGGTGCGAACAGATGGTCGGTTGGATTGCTGAAGATAATGCTTCCAGTCGGATAAGCACCACCCTCTCTTCTACTAAGTTCAGTCTCTGTAGCCAAGAGTCGGATCAACCGAATCCTCACTCTGATCCTCCTTCCTCCCACCATGTCTTGTCTGGCCAAACAAATGATCCCACACTGGGATATTCACATGACCTCTTTTCATTGCCAGTACTTGGTTTGGCTCTCTCGTCGGCGGAGCAAGAGTACTCCTTCAGAAGCTAACTGTAAGTGAACTGAAAAGTGAGGTCCCGATAGTAATACATATAATGAATGAAAGCCACTAACTACATTTGCCGGCATTACAATATTCCAGTAAAGACTGAGACTTATCACTGGAGACATACATAAAATATTGAAGGTGGTAGTCAACTTTTGGACACTGGTATGCATCTGGAGTGATGTAAATAAAAAACACACTAATACTATAGTATGAACAAGGACTTGAATGAAAGACATTATTTGGTTATAAATCTCCTCCTCTTTGAGTTCAGGGACTGAGAGAGCTACTATAATCGGGAAATAGTGTCCCATAAGTGGGAAAACATATGTGATTTTATCCAAATTTTAAAATACCTTTTTTTTTTCATTCTTATTTTTATGTGCTATTTTTAATGTGCTATGTATCACCAATTGTAATAAATTACACAATTTTAACATTTATATTCCAGATTTAGTGTTCTGGTCGATTACACTATTTACACTTTATTTTCTAGTCTAGGGTGAGACTTTTTGACCATAGCACCTTAACCATATTGTTTAGAAGGGTGAGCCACCATAATATATTGAGTTTGCAACCTGTGCCATACCAAAATGAGTCGGGGCGTGAACACTAGCAACCTCAACACCACCAGCATGATCCAAGCACCCTAATAAGTGGGCCGAATGCCTGGGTCCACAATCTGGGTCTCCTCTTCCCCTGTGTTACGCACTGCTGGCCAATCCCCTGTCGAAAGCGCAGGCCCGGATGCCCCTCGCCCTGCACCTGGACCTTCGCATGAACCATCAGCAACAACATCCACTTCCCTGTCAAAGCGCAGCGTTCGAATGTCGATAACACAGGCACTTGAACGCAAGCACAAATACCCACCCACAGGGCATAGCACTAAATACACAACTTTCTAAATTACTGGCCCTTGAAATGTTGTAATTTAGGCTTGTGGACACTAAGTCCTTCCGCAACCTGATGTCGGCAGCTGTCTCTCGGTACTCAGTCCCCAGCCGCCACTATTTTTCACGGTGTGCCGTGCCTGCCTTGCACCAGCATGTGTCCCAGAACATCACCCGTGCCCTGACCAACGCACTTACTGGGAAGATCCACTTCACCACGGACACATGGACAAGTGCTGGTGGCCAGGGATGCTACATTTCCCTGACTGCACACTGGGTGAATGTTGTGGAGGCCAGGAGTAAGTCATACCCTGGGTTGGCACAGGTGCTACCCATGCCCAGGATTGCGGGCCCTACGTCCATCAGGGTCTCCGCCAGCAGCTATGTTACTGGCTCTAACCCCCATTTCTCCTCCTCCACTTCCACCTCCAGCAGCAGTCAGTCATCAGTCACTAGCTGGAAGCAGTGTAGCACTGCGGTGGGTAAGTGTCAACAGGCCGTGCTGAAGCTGATTGTCACGACGGGGAGTGGGGAAACCCCCCGCCGCGCACTATCCTCGGCCGCCGGGCCTAAAAACAGGGACAAAGGAGCAGGTGACCTCCTGGCATGTCCCTAAAACTTGCCCTGGTCTCCTGGCTGTATGAGCGGACCCTGAAGGTGGGACGGCTCATACCCACGTACCTAAGGCCCTGAACGCCCTGACTCGCCCTAACATGAAATCAGACCACCTGCTCACCCTAGACCGCGGATGAGCAGGAGTCTCCAGAGGCCCCCACAGCAGCCGGGACCCGAACAGTGTGTGCCCGCACGGCAGGCAAGTAACATAGGAAACAAGTACAAGAAACCCACACTTACCTGCCGTGCTGAAGATAGAGGAGCAGCGCCAGGACCTCCCGGACCCCCAAGCGGACATCAGATGCCTGGGGGGGAGACCTGGCCGGGCAGCACACCATCCGGTATTCGCTATACCCCTCCGGGTAAGCAAGCCCCTTCCGGAGCGTCACACCGTGTCAACAACACACCAGACATACCCACACCATACTACAACAACCAGGTGGGGAAGGGATACACAGACACTCACCAGGGAAGGAATCACATAGCAAACAATGTAAACAATATAACAAATAAGGGTGACTCACACAGACATAACATGGGTGCCAACCAACCACCTCCAGCACATGCTCACACCATGGCTGGACAAACAAACTGACCTCAGGCTCCACACAAACCAACATATAAGGAGGCCTGAGGTCACACCCACGTGAGCTAACAACCACACCTAGCATAACTTTAACCCCGTGCATACCAAATGGGGAAAAGAAGACCACAGCAAAGGTGAAAGTAGACATGCATGCAGAACAACCTTGTTGCCAGCGGCAACCACATGTGAGGCAACAAACACACAACCCTCACATGCGGCAACAACACCTCGCCGCCGGAAAATACATGCGGAACAACACGACCGCAACATCGGTCGTGGCACGCAGGTTGCCAACGGCAACCGCATGCCAGCAACTGCGTCACGACACCAACGCGGGTCGTGACACTGATCTGCTTAGGGGACAAACCGCACACTGCCGCAGAGCTTTGGCAGGGTATAAGGGACTAGACCAAGCTGTGGCTCTGGCCACTCAACCTACAACCAGGCATGGTTGTGTATGACAATGGCCGTTACTTAGTGGCGGCTTTGGAGCTTGCCAACCTGACACACATCCCATGCCTAGCCCACGTCTTAAACTTAGTGGTTCAGCGGTTTATAAAAACCACCCCAATTTGGCAGAGCTACTAGTGAAGGCGCACCGTGTGTGTTCCCATTTCCGCAAGTCATCCATAGCTTCAGCCGGTCTGTCAACGCTGCAGCAGCATTTGCGGCTTCCAGCTCACTGACTTTTCTGCAACATGACCACACGCTGGAACTCTACATTCTAAATATTGGCCAGGCTTTGTGAGCAGCAAAGGGCATTTTTGGAATACCAGCTGCAACATAGTCATCACCTTTCCAGTCAACTGCCACTATTCACAAGCGAGGAGTGGGCATTGATGTCAGACCTTTGTGAGGTTTTAAAAAACTTTGATGAATCCACACAGATGGTTAGTGGTGATAATCAGCGTAACCATCCCACTGCTGTGTCTACTCAAAGATCGCTGCTCACATTTAAGGAGGATGCTTTGAATGTGGCAGACAAGGTAATTGGAGAGGAGATGACACAGGGTGATAGCCAGACCACCCACAGTTCATCTTCTCAGCGCAAATTTGACCATAAAGAGGAGGAGGAGCTGGAGACAGTTGCCTCTGCTACAGAGGGTAGTACCCATGGAACTTTAATTCCATCTGTTCAGTGTGGATGGGCATAAGAGGAGGAGGAGGAGATGGAGAATCATCCTGATGTCGACATCGATGTCCTGCCTGTGGGTTCTCTGGCACACATGTCTGACTTCATGTTAGACTGCCTTTCCCACAACCCTCGCGTTATATGCATTTTAGATAATACAGATTACTGGGTGTTCACCCTTCTCGACCCCCGCTACAAAAAGAACTTCTCATATCTTATTCCTGTGGTGGAGAGGACGAGTAAAACGGTGCAATACCAGAAGGTACTTTTTGAGAGATTGCACCAGAATTTTCCATCTGACAGCGTGGCCGGGAGAGTCCGTACTTCCTTAGGCAACCGAGGAAGGGGAACACACAGCAGTTCCAGCAAAGGCAGTGCAACACTCTCCAAGGCATGGGACACTTTCATGACACCCCGCCAGCAGCCTCACCCAGAAGCGCGGCCTAGTGGCACAAGGAAGTAAAAGTTTTGGAAGATGGTGAAGGAATACATCACAGACTGTGTCAGCATACTGAGTGATCCCTCAGTGCCTTACAACTACTGGGTGTCCAAGCTAGACATGTAGCATGAACTTGTGCTCTACGCCTTGGAGGTGCTGGCCTGCCCTGCTGCCAGCATTTTGTCTGAGCTTTATTTAGTGCTGCTGGTGGCATTATAACTGATAAGTGTATCCGCTTGTCCACTGACAATGCTGACAGGTTGACTTAGATAAAAATGAACAAGGCCTGGATTGCCCCTGACCTCTCAACTCTATCAGAGGAGAGCTGAGCTGATAATGAACATAAAGACAATTTCAATGTATTGTATATAATGTACTCAGTATACTGTAGTGTATTCCCATGCACCTTTTCCACCACAAAAAAGTGTATATGGTTGAATCTTGTTTTCTCCTCCTCCTCCTCATCCAGATTGTAAAATATTCCCTCCACTACAATTTTTAAAGAGGGTTAGCTCACCAGCAGGCCCTCAACCATGATATTTTAGAGGGTCAGCTCACCAGCAGGCCCTCACCTATAATGTTTTAGAAGGTCAGCTCACCAGCAGACCCTCAATCATAATGTATTTTTGTCAGTCTGTAAAAGTGGCTTACAACTCGGACAGCATGGTTCCCAGCAGTGACCTGGGAGTCCAAGATACATCCAGATATTGTCCCCTTGCTGTCCCTGATCCTTTTTGATGGTGTTTCTGTCACTTTCAGGCCTTTTCCAATGGACCAGACACCCTCCCATCTTCAGAGCAGGTAGTGCCTGGTTGTCTTCTATTGAGTTCCATTATACTCGGGTGCTCGGCCGAGCACACTAATATAGCTATGTGTTCGCCCCAAACACCCAAATACTTTGGTGCTTGATCATCACTACTCCCTTTCCAGGGCCATAACTTATTTTTCTGTTCACAACTGTATGTGGGCTTGTTTTTCGATAGGCAAGTTGTTATGTAATGTGAATTCAAAAGATTTGAGAATAAATAAGCTTACGCAGGCTAAGTGAATAAATATATTTACTGAGTTTGATTAATTAAATAAATTACATACAGAATAGTAAAAAGTAAATAATCATTACTGGCCATGCAATATGGGTTGGGACTCCTGAGCACATGGATGACATCCCAGGATGTACAAGAGATAGGGCAAATAATCAATACTTGCATCCTACCTAGATTGAGGTCTTCAATGGAGTGTAGAAAGTCCATTACCTTGTCTGGAGCTTTGGCACTAGGACGTCCTCCCCTCACTGGTCTGCAGATTGTTGCATCAGCCCTGCTGGTTGGTCAGGAAGTCTTGGGGTGACAATAATCTTTTAGGTCCACCCTTGGACAGCAGAAGTACGAGTAGCAAGGCCCTGTTCAGCATGGCATATCAGTGGTTGAAGTCTTTTTTTGTTGGGTGACAGGTCACCAAAGGCTGTGTCACACCTGGTGTCGTTGACTTGGGCAGCCCCTGAACACTACTGAGGTTGCCAGTCCTGGCTCTGTTAAACAGCTGATATAGCCTGCTGTTAGTAAAGAGGGTAAAAAACTCAGTCTATAGTTTTAACCTTGGTCTGTGTCAGGAAAAGCCGTTGATGGGGTGGTTTCCTCTCTACTCCTGTGGTTTCCTCTCTACTCCAATGGATCGAATAAAACAAACAAAAGTCCTTTAACTTTTCATTTGTTGCTATCTTCCTCAGTATAAATCTTAAAGTTGAACTGTCATTAAGAAGATGATGCTCCCCGTCTTCTGTTTACATAACAGTCAGTGTTGAGCAATTCTCCACAGTTATATAAACAGAAGACAGAGGAGCTTTGCTAAGGCTCAAAATGGGCCACTTTAGAACTATTTTCTAATAGAAATGTACGAATTCAGTAATTAAAGTATATTACAAAAATGGTCAGTATTACTGCCCCTACACATTGCAAAAAATAAATAAAAAATAACAGTTGCACTTTAATAAAACACAACACCATTAATATAATTTTTATTTGTGAGCCTTCTAAGATACTCAATGTTGTTTTTGTGGTTTACTAATGTGTTGCATTGTATATTCTGCACTTAATACCCTTTGGCATTTTGGCTGGCAGAAGTATCCAGCTTTTCTTGATGTGCAAATCAATAGACTTTTTTTTTCATGAAGGAACACAGGGCTTTTCGTCTTTTATGCGGGTGTCTTGTAACTAGAGGATGGGCACAAGGGCTGCCTTTGTGTCTGTGACATCCAGCCAATCCTCCTCCCTCCCCTCTATGTCATTTAAGTCCAATCCTCCCTCTTCTAGTCAATCTACTCTCAACTGTTCATGAGTACAGATCTCTGGTGTTGTCAAAATATTTAATATGTCACAGTCAACATATAATACAAGCTTAGAAACAAACAAATCTGACAGTACAGACATGAACACATGAAGGGCTCATAGAAAACGTTTCATTGAATTCAATAAAAAAAATTGTAGAGTTCAATTGTCACAGTGTAGTTTACTGTGACACGGGTTTCCATGTTGCTCGCATTAGTAGCTCTCTGGCGTACTGGCTGCAGTGGATTCCGTGTAGGCTGGTTGCTATGACCCACGTGTAGTTGTGGCAGTCTGTGTCTGCACTACTCCTAGTTTATGCTTGCTCCCCTCTCTGTTATCTCAGGTCTTGTAAGTGTCACAGTGTGGTCACTGTGACATGGGTTGTTTGTGCTCTGGCGTACTGGCAGCGGTGGACTCCATGTATGCTGGTTGCCAGGAGCAAAATCCAGTACTGCAGCCTGTGCTTTCACTACTGTTTTCATTCAGACTTCCCTCCATGTTTAGTTCTGATGGAGTTAATGGTTGTGGCCTGGTTGTGGTCACTAGGTGCTATTTATATACCTGTTATATACCAGTTTTGGATCGGTCTGTCTCCAGCCTTGCTTGGGGCAGGAGCTATGTACCTTACCTGGGTGATTCCATCTGCCCTGTTTGTGTGGCCACCGACTATGTAATCGAGGTCACCTGGTCTTCTTGCCTTGCTTGGTTATCTTAGTTGTGTCTGTGTGCTAGGTCTCCTAGCCTATGTCTATGTCTTGTTAGTTTTGTTCTGTTTATGGTCTGCGACTGCAATGTGTCTTCTTGCATGGAATCCAGACATTTGCTTCTGTTCCTGTCTGGATTCAATGCTGTTTTCTGTTCCAGTAGCTTGCTCGGGTTCCGGTCAGTTTGTAAGACTGCTGGAGAATGGAACCCAGACAACCACACAGGACCAGTAAGATAAAACAAACAGGTACCAGCAAACAAACAGCTGCCTGGACCCCATGTAGAATGATACATGGTGGTCACAAGCAGAGCTGCAAACAGACTTGATGTCTTCCCTCCAGAGAACCCAACTCTATACACATTCATGTTTTCATTTGTTCATCAGCATCATTTATTCATAGCTCATAACCACACCCCTATACTTGAAGTACAGACTGCACACACAGCTCTACTAAGCATCCATCAGTCTCCACTTCAATGCAACTGCAACTTAAAGCCACACTCATTCGCATTCCACTAAATGATTTATGACTGTCAGTTACACACCTTTTCTGAAAACAGATAAACACACCATTCTTTCCAACGCCTTCTGGTCTTCAATCTGTAATTAATCAAAATCTTATAACAAGACAGCGTACAAGTTTATAAAATAAAACAAGTTTATAACATAAAACAATTTTTGTTAAAACTAAATAATTTTATATAACTGACTTGGTGGTGCATATAGATAAAGAGGAAGAAAAATTATGAAATAATATTCACTTTTCTGTGTCTTGTAAAAAGCTATTGCACATACTAAACACATCCTAGACTCCGCTGTCAGATACTTCATACCCCTTCCTCCTCCCTTCTTCATAGTCACGTTTGCATTGTGCAGAATCCAAACTCCCTTATCTAAGGAATGTTTGGGCTTAGCAAACTATATGTCTCTTAAGTCTTCTCAGTTAAGGCTGGGGTATGGGATCATCCCACACGCAGCAGTCAGCCCCCTTTCCTGACTCTCATCTCTCGAGAATTCATCCAACTTTCCTGAGACTTCAGCAAAGGGAGTTTAGAAACGAGCTATACAATCAGACTAGAAGGGAGATCAGACCATAAAATAACACTGTGTGCATCTATATCCCTTAACAGCCCAGACACACAAATAACCCTCTCTCTATGTAACACCCTATCAATGATAAGCATATTCACTTGCTCAAATCCCACTTCTGACACCAAGTATAATGTAATGTGAATTCAAACCATTTGAGAATGAATAAGCTTACGCAGGCTAAGTGAATAAATATATTTACTACGTTTGATTAAATATAGAAATCACATACAGAATAGTAAAAAGTAAATAATCATCACTGGCCATGCAATATGGGGTGGGACTTCCGTTGCTATTTTGTAGCAAATGGACGACATCCCTGGGTGTACATGAGATAGGGGAGATCAATACTTACATCCTATCTAGAATTAGGTCTTCAATGGAGTGCCACAGAGTTTAAACCTGTTAGCCCCTCCTCTAGTGTGCAACATGCATGTCTCAGGAATGTGGTCTTGGGGATGGGGGATGGGTACTTTTTTAAAGGCACATCATTACACAGAATGGGTAAAAAGAGAACACAATTAAAGGGACAAAACCAATCAGTACTTAAAGAGGACTACTAACCTGCCTATTTTAATAGCTACATGCATTCCCGATGTACTAACAATTCTGGGGCATCTATTCTTATGGCTCTATGTTGTACTATTCCTTTATTATTTGCACTAGAAGTTATGAATGAATTGCTATTAGCCTTCAGTAAGGGTAGATAGTGGAGGTAACCAGTTGGGGGTGTGTACCTGCACAGTCTTAAAATGGCAGCACTGATTGGATAGAGTCAGTCTATTCAGGTACACAACCCCAACTTGTTACCTCCCCTCTGTACCCTTACTTCATTCATAACGTATAGTTCAAATAATAAAGGAACGGCACAACATAGAGCCATAAGAATAGATGTTCTAGAATTGTTATTACATCGGGAATGCATGGAGCTATTAAAACAGGAATGTCAGAAGTGGTGAAACAGCATGACCTTTTAATCCCTTTTTAATTCATTTTTTTGTGGAAGCTGAAGCAATAAAAAAAATGTGAATTGGCCTTTTATGTTTATTTTTTTACTATCTATTTTTATTTTGGGGAAAGGGGGTGATTTGAATTTTTTATATATATATTTTTTTTGACAGTTTTTTATAGTTCCTCTGGGGAACTTGAAAAAGCAATCAACAGATTTCTTCTCTCATAGCCCATAGTTCATTAGCATTGGAACCTATGAGACTTACACTATGTTCCTAATGAGCCCTACCACAGGCAGGGTTTTCATAGGAACCTATGTGCAGCAGCCTCGAATTATTCAGGAGGACCGAGGCTGCTGAACACACCATCCAGATGCCCCATATGAGGGGTTTAATGTATGCAACCGACATTAGCCTTGGGTGGCTGCTGTTTAAAAGAGAAGGCACCCGGCGGCTATGGCACCGCTGCGCTCATGAGTGGGCACCATCTTTAAAGACCCACCCTGCACTGTACATGTAAGGAACTGGGAGGAAAGGGGTTAAAGGGAAACCAGTGACCTCTCTATCCAACTGTTTGCATAAACACATAGCTGTGGTTCACCTGATTTTTTATTTTTCTTGTGTTGACCTGAGGCTCAGTTATGATACTTTTTTATATTCAAATTAGGCTTTAGTGCAAAGAGGGTGTCACCATTGCTTGTAATGCATGTGTTTCACAAAAGTTCCACTAATTTCTGTGGTCAGCCCTTCCCTTGCTGCTTTGATTGACAGGGTCAGCCAGTGGCAAATCAGCGAGGGAAGGACTGGCCACAGAAATGAGTGGAGATTGGGTGCAATAAGAGCAATAGTTTTGCCATCATTGCAAGAAAAGCTTAATTTGCATATTAAGATAAAATATCATAACTTGGGTCAGAGCCTTATGCTGTATATAGCCTCTCTGGGAGGTGTATTTCCCCTTTAACTGGGGCTACTATGTCAGCCCCAGTTACAGGAGAAATCAATGGGGGGAAAAAAAAGTGAAGTTAAATGTCCCCCAGAGGTCTTGTATAACCTTAAGGGGGACACAAAGTGTAAAATAAAAACTAAAAATCTAAAAATAATAGTGTTTTGTAAAAAAAAAAAAGTTTAACATTTAAAAAATTTATTATAAATTAATAATTCTCCAATTATGTCATTTAAAAATGTTAAAAATAGAAATAAATAAATAAAATAGACATATTTTGTATTGTTGCTACCGTGATGACCGGCTCTATAAAAATATCACATGATCCACCCCATCGGGTGAATGCCATAAAAAAAATAAACATTAGCCAAAACAGCTTTTTTAGTTACCTCACCTCCCAAAATACATGTTAATCGATCAAAACATATTTGGCATTGTTGCATCCTTAACGACTGGATCTACAAAAATATCATATGATCTACCCTATCAAGTGATCGGAGTTCACCTCCCAAAAAATGTGATAAATGGTGCCAATAAAAACTACAGCTTGCCCCATAAAAAAAAGCCCTCATGCAGCTCAGTCAACAAAAAAATAAAAAAGCCATGACAGAAAATTCCATGTTAGAAAATCTAGATGCCACTCCTTCCCTTCTGAGCCCTGGCATATATCCCCAAATAACAGTTTACGACCACAATTGGGGTGTTACTGTATTCAGGAGAAAATGGGAAGCAAATTGTGGGGGATATTCTCTGGTTATCTTTTGTGAAAGTTTGGGCCTAAAGCACCATTTTCTTGTAAAAAAAAAAATGTTAATTTTTCATTTTCACAGCCAAGGGTTATAAATTCTGAAACGCGTTTTGGCTTTCTGTTTGTGAGATCCGTCATGGGCTCTCAGAAGCGGTCCAAAACGGATCAGTTTTGCCCTAATGGATTCTGAATGGAAACAGATCCGCTCAGAATGCATCAGTTTGCCTCCGTTCAGTCACTATTCCTCTCTGGAGGCGGACACCAAAATGCTGCTGTCCGCCGAAGCGGAGCCAAAAGGGGGAAAAAGTCAATGGGGGACGGATCCATTTTTTATTGTGTCAGAGAAAACGGATCCGTTTTCTCTGACACAATAAAAAATGGATCCGTCCCCCATTGACTTTCAATGGTGCTCATGACGGATCCGTCATGGCTATAGAAGACATAATTCAACCGTATCCATTCATGACGGATGCATGTGGTTGTATTATTGTAACGGAAGCGTTTTTGCAGATCTATGATGAATCCACAAAAAACGCTAATGTCAAAGTAGCCTAATAAATATTTCACCTCGAATATTTGTTTTTACGAATATATATCTGTATATTCAAAATAATCTATATTCTAATGAGAAGTTAAATGCACTGAGGGCGGGCCCAAGCCACTCTGTGCTCCCATCCTCTTCCTGCTTTTTCAGCCAGCGTCTCCCTCATGTTCTTGATTGACAATGCTAGGTTCCTGTATAATCATCTTGTCTGGCTTTGGCAATCAAGAAAAAGAGAGAGGGCTGCCCTCAGTGCACTTAAATGCTCATTTGATTAGGGATTAAATGTACTTTATCTGATGGGGGGGCGTGGCCTCACGCGAAATGGTGTGGATCGCATATGTAAGCACTCCTACTGAAATCCTGTACAAATAACCTTACTACCTGCCGTATACACTCTGGACTGGCACGAGGGACGCACTATTCAGTGGGGAACGAGATATCATCCTCTAGGAATATGCCCAGGAAGGGTAAACTGACGCCTAGTCCAGAACGGGAGCTTCACTTCCAACACGGCGCTGGTGAGGAGGAAGGAGAGGACCTGCAAGACAGGAGGAGCCACAGCATAGCAGCACGGCTCAGCAAGAATGCCCGCACACCGGAGAGAGATAAAGAGTGGCACAGGGAGACTATAGCACATGATATCTCATCTGAAGACAGAGAGAAGTCCACAGATGATGAAGGGCATGATGAAGAGACCTCAGCAATGCTACCAACCAGTAAGCAAAAAAAGATAAGGAACCTACTTTAAAGGATGTCATGGTGGCGGCGGCAAACTGCAATTCCACTCTTAAATCATTATCCCTGCAAATGGGGAGCTTAAGGGAAGATCTATAGTTTATTAAGAATGACCTACACAAACCGCTAAAGTGGAAAAAAGGGTGTCAGACCTAGAAGATGAAACAGGGCCTCTTAAAATAGTGGCCAAGACGACAGCTCAAGATATAGATGCTTTGTTTGCCAAGACAGACGACTTGGAGAATAGGTCAAGGCGCAATAACATCAGAATCGTTGGTGTTCCTGAGAAAGTGGAAGGTGCCAATGCCACTGATTACATAGAAAAATTGATATCTCAAAAGTTTCAAGACAAGGGACTTTTACCCCTGTTTGCTGTGAAACGGGCACACAGAGTCCCCACTAGACCACTTCCCCCTGGGAGACCGCCATGTCCGATTCTAGCTAAAATACTTCATTACAAGGACAGGGACACTATACTGAGACAAGCACGAGATCATCTGGATTTATCCATTAATGATGTTCAAATATTGTTTTATCTGGACTTTTCCACTGAAGTCCAGAAGAAAAGGGCACGCTTTCTGGACATTAAATGGAGATTGTGGAACCTTTAGATACCTTATTCTATGCTATTCCTGGCGAAACTGAGTAGCGTAATATGTTTTTCTCCTCTGAAGGGGTGTTTGAGGTGTTTTTATTTCTTTCCCCTTCCTCATTTTCTATTTAGTTTTTTATGTTCCAGTTCGGAGGAGGGGGGTCAATACTGTTGCAGGAAATACAGACCCATAAGGGACTTAACATTAAGTTGAAAAGGTAACTATGGCAGCCTTGGCACAAGAGTGTGAGTAGCATGTGGTACTTTATTAGAAGACTCTAGTCCAGGCAATTGAAGCATAGCTCTGGTCCATGTTGCAGAATATGCAAAGGAGTGTGGTTAAGCCCAGGTTGGGTAGACTATAAGGTCTATTAAAGGGCACATTGTTTGCAGTTTTCTAATTGGGAAGTAACAGAGGTGTGGGGGGGAGGGGGGATTGGGTACACTCCAGGCTACTTGGTAGGTTCTAAAGGGCCGAGCAACGACCTACTAACATAGGGTTTGCGGTGCTTATGGGTCAGAATTACTGGATTCTATTCAATAATGACTAAGATAATTAGCTGGAATGTGAGGGGTCTGGCCGATGCAACGAAACGCCAAAGTATATTTACATACTTGACAAGATTTCACCCTGCCATTTACTGCCTACAGGAGACTCATTTGACTAAACAGACATCACACACTGTGGGGAAGTCATGGGTGAGCCACGTGGTGAATTCAGTGTTCTCCCATTCCAGAAGGGAAAGCATTTTAATACATCAGAACATCCGTTATGAATGTATTAGAGAACATGTTGACCCTGAAGAGAGATTCATCTGTCTATATTGTATCCTAGATGGTGTGAGTTTGATTTTGGTAGTGGTTTATGTTCCCCCTCCTATTTCAGTAGTTCCTTTAAGACTAATAATGTACCTGACGAGAACTTAGATGTAGGGTCGGCGGATCTGGAGGACATGCAGGCCCTTCCTCTCTTAACAATCTAATGACAGAAGTAGGCCTGTTGGATGTCTGGAGGTTACAGCATCTGGCAGAGTGTACATATTCTTGTAGCTCTTCCACTTACTCTTCCCTGTCAAGAATTGATCTGGCCCTAGCTAATAACAGTATGTAATTCGGATTACTTACCCAGATCTTTATCGGATAATTTTCCCCTGAAGGTGGAACTTTCCCTGTCTGTAGGTACTACGCCAGGACCTATGATGTGGACATGTAACGCTTTTTGGTTGCAGGTCTTGGGAGATATGAAAGACGTTGAGGTACGGTAGCACTGCGGGAATATTTTCTTTTTAATGCAGGGACGGCCTCTTTGCATATGACATGGGATGGCATGAAAAGAGGCGGACACTTGTATGCACGAAAAGGTTAAGGAAGCAGAATCAGCATATGTTTTAGCTCCCTCGTGCTGGCAAGCACACAGTTAAAAGTTGCCCAAGAAAATTTGAGATGCCATCTGCTTCAAGTGGCGGATAGGAAAAGATTATTTTTTAAGCAACGCCTTTTTGTAGAAGGAGAAAGAGTGGGGCATTTATTATCGGTCATTTCCAAAGCGCAAAAGGGGTCGACTTGCATTACAGAGCTAGTAGATTCTCAAGGAAAGAGGAGGACAGGTACTAGGGACATTTTGAATATCCTGGAGTTCTATGCGTCTTTATATACATCTAAGATTTCATGCTCAGAGTTGGAGATAGTGGACTTCCTGGAAGGGATTAAATTGCCCAAATTAACACCGGAAGCAAAGGCCTTGCTAGAAGCCCCATTGAGTTACAACAAACTTGAGGCAGCATTGAAAACCATGGCCAATGATAAAGCCCCAAGTACGGATGGTCTCCCTGCGGAGATCTATAAAAGGTTCCAAGGGGTGTTGCTACCTGAGTTACTAAAAGTTTTCCAATACTCATAAGAGATGGGTACTCTTCCTGAATCGATGCAGAAAGCACTTATTGTGATAATACCAAAGCCTGGTAAAGACCCCAAACTACCGGACTCATATAGGCCTATCTCGCTGCTCGCAGCTGACGTTAAAATACTGGCCAAGGCCCTAGCGATGAGATTGTCTAAAGTGATTTCAACCATAATACATCCAGATCAGACTGACTTTATGCCCCAAAAATCTACCTCCATTAACATATGCAGAGTTTTACCAGTCTGCAGATAGAGGCGGATAATAGGGGTGATAGAACAGTGTTAGCCAGAGGGACCCGGCAGAGGGACCCGGCAGGCATGCCCTCTGTCCTCTCTGCTATTCGCAATAGCGATTGAACTGCTTGCAGCAGCAGTGCGTAGCTCGTCAATAATAAAAGGCTTCCAGTATGGCCCGATACACAACAAAGTGGCCATGTATGCAGATGACACCCTGCTGTTTCTAGGTGAACGTCGTAGTCTCTGTCGGAAGCCTTGTCTCTGATTGGCCGCTTTGGGAAAATGTCCGGTTCGAATATAAATTGGCATAAATCAGCATCGATGTTTTTGGACGGACAGACTTCCTCGGCGATTGCTATAGAGAATATACCATGTGTGGACAGAATCAAATATTTAGGGATTAATATTTCATCCCATCTTTTGGACTTTGAGGAGTTAAACTTACTGTAATGCCAATGCTCAATAAGTTTCGACAAAAGACCAGGTCGTGGTGTAAGCTGTTCCTGTCCGTAGTGGGGAGAGTAATTCTCTTAAAAATGATAATGATGCCCCAACTCTTATATATATTACATAATGCTCCGGTATGGATATCATTAGATAAGTTCCAGAAGATAAATACTATTTTTAGCGAATTGGTATGGGGGAGGGGTCACCCCAGAATTAAGCTGGAAACTGTACAATATGAGAAATCGGCAGGGCGTCTGGCTCTGCCTAACCTGTGGATTTATTACCTGACAGCACAATGCTAGCATTTCAGGGGTTGGATAGACCCAGACACAAGTGACATGACTGGTCGGATTCTGCGACAAAAACTAGGAGGGAAAGAACTCATGTGGGTACTAGAGGGGTCGGGAGTGCCATTAGTGGATGAACGGAATCCGCTCACAAGGCTCATGAGGAAAGTATGGGAAAAGGCCAAACAATTGAGAGGCATTACAGGTATTACTGAGTATATTCCCCTATGGCATAATCGCATGCTTCCTGAATTTTTACCCTTGAAGGGGTTCCAAATTTGGCAAAATAAAGGAGTGACTAGAATAGGTAACTTATTAGCCAAGAGGATACTTAGAACATTTACTAACATACAGGAGGTCTATAACATACCAAGAGGTAATTTCTATCAATACTTGCAAATAAGGCAAGCATATAACTCTATGTCTAAAACTGGTAGTGTCGTGGTCTCGAGAAACACCACTTTGCATTTAATGATCTCGGGGGGGGACAAAAAAGGAATAATATACACAATATACCAAATGCTTCTAGATACATTTCTGGAATCACACCTACTATCCAGAATGAGAGTCTGGGAGAAAGATGTAGGAGAGATAACGAAGGAACAATGGGAGGACATTTTAGAGGCAGTACGGAAATCGTCTTAACGTTTAAACGAAAGCAGGAAACTATCACAGCTGTTTTCTATATAGGTTGGGTGGTGCTCTCTTCGTGAGGTGTGGGTCACAGGAAATGGTTCCCAGGCCGGTTTTATAAGTGAAAAAAGAAGGTTCCTGGACACCACTGTTGTTGTTGTCTTGTGTCTTTATTAAGTAGCTTAGATTACAGTATGCGGTATGCCAGTTACAGATAAATATTGTAGCAACGTTTCGGCGATAAACGCCTTCGTCAGGACACTGGTCGTGCCGCACTATGTGGAAATCCGTAGGACAAGCTGTATGGACTCAGTCTTTTTAGTCTCCTAGCTGTCATGGCAGCTAGGAGACTAAAAAGACTGAGTCCATACAGCTTTGCCATTGGAACCATAGAGCTCCACACAATATACATTTGTCCTACGGATTTCCACATAGTGCGGCACGACCAGTGTCCTGACGAAGGCGTTTATCGCCGAAACGTTGCTACAATATTTATCTGTAACTGGCATACCGCATACTGTAATCTAAGCTACTTAATAAAGACACAAGACAACAACAACAGTGGTGTCCAGGAACCTTCTTTTTTCACTTATCACAGCTGTTTATCATACATAGGGTCTACAAAACCCAGTGTTTTTACATCGTATCGGTGTCAGAGCAGATGCTAAATGCCCAAGATGTCATATGGATCCAGCAGACTTACTACATATGCTTTGGCAATGCCCAAGATCGGATGAGTTTTGGACGAGTATATTGGAAATAATTCAGAGTCTTCTCAATACGGGTTCCTTGTAAGCCTAAAGTATGCGTTTTGGGATATATGGCTGAGGTTGGTGCAGACGAGGTGGGTAGGATTGCAATAGGGAGGCTATTATATGTAGCCAGGAAGCTAATTGCTCTTCATTGGATTCAATAGTGTCCACCAAGGGTGGAGGAATTTCGAAGTAAGGTTAATACTATGCTGATGTATGAGAAAGCAGTATTCTTGAAGTGTGAGTGCCCTCATAAGTTTGATAAGCTATGGAATCTTTGGATGGGAAACGGTTTTACAAGATAATTACCAACAGGTCTGACAATGCTGGAGTGTGGGAAGGGAGGGGGGGGGGGATACGGAAATGGGGGGGTTATACTTATAGTAGGGGAGGGAGTTATGGAGGGGGGGGGGGTTAGGAATAATTGTCTTAATTAGCAAATCAATTTTTCCTGAAATGGCAGTAAAAAAACTATTCATACTCACTATCCATTTGAGCGTGAAGAGGCTGTCGTGGCCATCTTGAGTGAAGATCCTGCACAAAATATTGTGCGTGGTGACGTATGATGCCACCACGCCGGCCAGTGTATCACGTTGGCTGTCGTGGTGGCATCATGTCACCACCATGTTAGATTTTGCATAGGATCTTCAATCAAGGAGGCCTCCTCACACTCAAATGCATAAGGTAAGTTTTTTTTTAACCCCTTGAAAGCCCTCCTTTTTCATCTCAGAAACTGCAGTCAGAGATGAACGCACCTTCTGAGGGGTTCAATGATGCCAGGGGGTGGGCGCAATTGCTGTTCTCCTTTATTGTGCCATTGTGCCTGCTAGAAAATTCACTTCGTCAAAAAGTGACCAAAACGGCATAAAATACTTGAGCATGTAGCAGCACTCTAAGGCTTCTTGCACAGTACCGTATGGCTTTTTCAGTATTTTGCTGTCTGTTTTTAACGGATCTGTTGTACTATTCTTTGTTTCCGTTGTGTTTCCGTTCAGTAGTTCCGCAAAAAATCTCTGTATGGTTTCTGTATGCGATCCGTTGTACATTTTTAATCATTAATGTAATGCACAGTAATGTGTTTTAACAGTATACACATAGGCAAAGTGGGCATGGATCCGCAAAAAACGTATGCATTCCGTATGCTTTGCAGACCCATTGACTTGAATGGAGCCACGGATTGTTATTTGCAGGCAATAATAGGACAAGTTATATCTTTCAGGGAAACGGGTATACGGAAATACGGAAACGGAATGCATACGGAGTACATTCTCTTTTTTCTTTTTTTGCTGAACCATTGAAATGCGTTGAAATACGAACCGCAAACGAAATACGCAAGAACGGAAACGGAAAAAAAAAATGTTCGCGTGCAAGAGACCTAAGTGAGCGATATCATTACATTCAGCTGAGCTAGTCCTACAAGGCATCGTGGCTGGTGTAACAGTGAATTTTTTGTGTGACAAATTCCCTTTAACTGCACAATATCTGTAATATCTGCTATACTCACCTTCAACATATAAATGCACCATCATTGTAAAATTGCAAAATGTAAAATTGACTACAAATAGTATGTGTCACATTGTACCTACCAAATTAACTTTATTTTGATAATGGATTGACGTACTCAATCAATATAGTTTACTGCCTAACTAAAGTACGTTAAAAACGCTTTATTTGATAGACTTTAAAATGAATATTCTCCACATTAATAGGCTGGTGGAGTGGATTGGAACTATTCAGACTAATAATTATGCTGGTTCCTACATCCACCCTACCACAAAAACTCCTTATTGTGTCTAGGAGTAGAAGACAAAATGGGGGGTGCTGCTTTTTCTAAGAGTGTATCACTACATATCCCTCAGGGCTGTAGTCCCTATGGCTAATGTACCACTCCGTTATAATAGAACTGATCAGCAGTCAAAATTCACCCTATTGGGGCTCAAGTTACGGGAAGAGAGTCAGCATGCAATTGGATTTTTGCAGTGCTTATGCTCGACGCATTTCCCTTCCGACCATTGTCGGTAATTCATCAGGAGCATATGATCTGAGTGTCTGATGGTGTGCGTGCAGCAAAACAGATGAGCCTCCCGGCATGTGTTAGCCGTGAACATGCCGGGAGGCTCATCTGTTTTGCTGCACGCACACCATCAGAGACGTGCAGCGTCTTAAATAGCTCTGCACCTTAACAAAGTCAGCAAACTATTTTTGAGGGCTTCGCCGGGGCTACTGCATATGCACCATCAGGATTGCAGTTAACAATTTCGGTGAAGACACTCAGATCATATGCTCCTGATGAATTACCGACAATGGTCGGAAGGGAAACGCGTCGAGCATAAGCACTGCAAAAATCCAATTGCATGCTGACTCTCTTCCCGTAACTTGAGCCCCAATAAGGTGAATTTTGACTGCTGATCAGTTCTATTATAACGGAGTGGTACATTATCCATAGGGACTACAGCCCTGAGGGATATGTAGTGACACACTCTTAGAAAAAGCAGCACCCCCCTTTTTGTCTTCTACTCCTAGACACAATAAGGAGTTTTTGTGGTAGGGTGGATGTAGGAACCAGCATAATTATTAGTCTAAATAGTTCCAATCCATTCCACCAGCCTATTAATGTGGAGAATATTCATTTTAAAGTCTATCAAATAAAGAGTTTTTAACGTACTTTAGTTAGGCAGTAAACTACATTGTACCTACCACCCTATATTCAATCATTTTCCTTATAAAGAGAAAGATAGCAGGAAAATGCTTTTGCCACTGTTATGGACTTTCAAAAAAAGTTGGGGAGGGACCTCCCTGGTGACTCAGTGACAGAAAAAAAAGGCCCCATTAGAAATAATATAACTAACAATCTCAGACAGGAACTTTGACAGAGTCTGAATATACATTAATAGCTGATCAGACAAAGGATACATGCTGTAAACATAGAGCTACAAAGACATTAAAAGATAGAGGTGCACAAGACTCTAACAACCATTAGAACACATACTCTTTCCAGACATGAACAAATTGACATTTCTTTCTATCCTACTACAATGATAACTCAACACTGTGCGTCTAAAAGGAAGTGCGGCTGTCAAGAAGTCATTAGTTAGAAATGGAAAAAAAGAAGAAAAATTGTTCTCAATCATGGAAGCTACACCTCTGAAACATGGTATTTTATGTTTAAGTTTTATGGAATAACGAGTCTAGATTTGAGATCTTTGTGAAGGCATTTGAACCCTGTAGAGGCAATAAAAGAACCACAACCTTCTACAACCATCAGTCAAGCATGCCAGAAGATCAGTGCATGCTTGGGGATTTGTTTGTAAGTCGTTAACAACTTCTCACTTTGTTTTGACAGCAGCTGATGCAGGTCCCAAATCTGCAGAGATGCATTTTGGCATTTCTAGAGTAAAGCCCCTACTCTTGCAATTTAGCAGGAGCAGGTTGGGTTCCTGGGTGTTAGTGAACGATTCTGTCTTCTCTTTTCCAGGCTACATAGCACTCAATGAATGCTATATTGGACCTGTCAACCACATAATCACTTAGGGCCAGATTCATCATTAGCTAAAGTCAAATTTCTGGCGTGAAAAAGTCGCAATATTTTGCGCAATCAGTAAAACGCAACTAAATATGTGCAACTTTTTTTGGCTCTGCGCTATGCTCGCCAGTTTTCTGAAAGTGTCGTGAAAGTAGGCGTGTTTTCTTATGTAAATCAATCTCTAGACAGATTTACTATTGCGACAATTCAAAAAGTCGCAAAAAATTTCGCAATTTCACTCCAGTCAGGACCATGTTTATGTTGGGTATGGTATATATATATGTCCTGCGCTTATTATATTGGCATCAAACAGAAGACTCTTTTTACCTTTTTTTTATCTTTAAAAATATTGAATTTTATTCAAAATGTTCATCAAAATAAATAAAGTAGATTTCATTATTATTATATTACTATCCATGCCTCTCCACTTTTCTGCGAGTTTTCTGCTGGAAACCTATAAACGTGCGACTCTTGTAAAGCCGCTTACTGAAGAATAAACTGCTACCGTCAAACCACATTTATTACGGTATTAAAGGACCATTAATAAATCTGACTCAGCCAAAAATGACTTTGGACATATGTAAAAGTGGAGTAAGATGTAAGTGTAATGATAAATCTGGCTCTTAGTGATCTCCGGGCATAGCAGAGCTGCTGAATCTAACCAGAAACCAGATAAGCCCTGCCATTGTAAAATACATCTTATCAAAGCTCCAGTTACAGTGTAAAAGTGCAAAATAAAAAAAAGTGTAAATGTCAAAATATTTTCCAAAGAATATAAGCAAACATAAAGTAATAGAAATATATAATATAGTCACTCTGCAGGACTATTCATATTAGTTATCAAATGACTAAAAAATTCTCTATTTTTTTAATTTATTTTAAGTTTGAAAATTAGAAAAATTCATATCTGTAAGCTGAAGAAAAATATTTTTTTTTTGTACTCTTTACTCCAAATGAAGCAAAAAAGAA
Source organism: Bufotes viridis (assembly GCA_033119425.1). Taxonomy (NCBI): domain Eukaryota; kingdom Metazoa; phylum Chordata; class Amphibia; order Anura; family Bufonidae; genus Bufotes; species Bufotes viridis. The sequence continues at coordinate 108,477,583 of CM065589.1, forward strand.
AAAATATATTTCTCTTAAAATGGTACTAATAAATAGTTCTGTCAGGAAAAAATTAGCATAAAATATTTTGGTATGTTGTGTTTGTATAACCTCCATGTGCACAAAATTGCAAAACAGTAACTGGTCTTTTTAGGCCTGGGCATTAACCCATTTTTCACCTTAAATCCCAGGCCGATTTTTGCAAATCTGACACATGTGGTAATAACTTTGGAACGCCATTCTGAGATTGCTTTCTCGTGACACATTGAATTTGATGACAGGGGTAAATTTGAGTCGATATATTTCACCTTTATTTATAAAATAATCCAAAATTTACCAAAAATTTTGAAAAATTCACACTTTTCTGAATTTGAATTTCTCTACTTTTAAGGCCTCGTTCACATCACCGTTTGGGCTATCTGCTGTCAACATCTTCCGTTACAAATAACAGAACGATACAAATAAACAGATGCCAAACTGACAGTAACGGACAACATTGTGTCAGTTATTTTAACGGATCGCACCAACGGATCAGTTTAATTAACGGACACAATGCTCCGTTAGTGTCTGTTAATTGTCAGTTTTTTGTCCGATTATAAACGGATCCCCTTTTTTTTTTTCCTTTGGTTCCTCCCCTTCTAGCATTGTATATATATCTGGGTTCTTATCTCTGTTTCAATTGAGGGATTTTCTCTTGAAGGCTGAAAATGCTGCCAGCTGATGTCATGTTCTCCTTGGATTATTTTATCCTCCGGAGGAGATGGAAGCAGAAGGAAAGACAAGGCCGCAGACGAAGATATTGGGTTCATCCAATCACCTCAGCACGATGCACAAGAGGAGTATTCTGGACTTTGTATCAAGATCTTCGCCAGCATCCTGAAATTTTTTATAACTATCTATGTATGAGTGTGTCTAGCTTCGATGAGCTTGTGCAGAAACTTAACCAACGACTTCGCAGAAGGAATACAAAATTCAGACGCTGCGTGTCACCAGAAGAACGCTTTATGGTGACCCTAAGGTAAATGTAATTGTGTATTGACATTATTTTGAACTGTGATGTATTTTACATAAATTGTTTTAAAACATTGTAATTTTTATGTAATCTATAGCAAACAGACAGAACTTAAATTTTTCTCTCCTTAAATTTTAGGTTTTTGGCCACGGATGAAAGTATATCCAGTCTTCACTTCCAGTTTCGCCTTGGAAAGTCAACCATTTCATACATTGTACAAGGCACATGTAAAGCAATATGGGATTTACTCCATGATGAATACATTCCTCACCCAACAACACTACAGTGGACTGAAATTGTGGGAAAATTCTACGAGATTACTCAATTTCCCAACTGTCTAAGAGCCGTCGATGGTAAACATATTCGGATCTTAAAACCTCTGGGTAGTGGATCATTGTATTTCAACTATAAAAAATTACTTTTCATTAATATTGATAGCTATTGCGGATGCTGAATACAAATTTGTGGCGGTCGATATAGGGTCCTATGGCCGCACAAATGACTCTAAAGTGTTCAAAAACTCTAATATGGGACTTAGAGTATACTCAGGTTCCTTTACCAGGAACAACCGAACCGAACATGCCATTTGTGTTGGTAGGCGATGAGGCCTTCCAAATGTGTGGTAATTTATTGAAGCCGTATGCTAATCGTGGGCTAAATGATTGTAAACAAATCTTTAATTACAGACTCACAAGGGCTAGACGTATGGTTGAATGTGCATTCGGAAATATCATAAGGAATATCGAAAAGAACAATTGAGAGAGGAGGCATCTCTGACGTGTTTCTCGTGTCAAAGGGAAGGGCGATGAATATCCAAAACAACCAATGATTCCAGTGGCCCCAGCGGAGACCACCCTCCCATAACTCCCAAACCCACCTCCCACCCACCCTACCCATCTATACTGACCCATGAGAAGAAAAAGCATCATAGGTCTCTAACCATATGCCTCCCCCCCCGACGCCCATCGCCAGCATCCCAACGCATCCTTATATATTACATATCATCACATCTCGACATCTATCTCATTAAATTCCCTTAGAATCCAGCCATTCTGAGGCGTTGGCTGGATTGAAAAAGAATTGGACAACATCCTTGTAAATAACACTGAGTTTCGCTGGATACATTATAGAGTATTTTTTATTTGCTTGTATTAATCTCTCCTTAATGTCCCTGTATTGTCTTCTTTTATCCTGTGTTGTTTTAGAAAAGTCAGGGTATATCTCAATATTATGGTCATTATATTTTGCCGTTTGAATCTCTCTTTTCCGTCTTAGAATATAGTCCTGATCTTTAGAGCTTAGCATCTTAATTAACAAAGGCCTAGGGACAGACCCTGTTGAATGTTTCCTAATAGGAATGCGGTGTGCTCGTTCAACTATAAATGTTGAGAGTGTTTCTCCAGTTCCTATGTTATCAAGTAGCCATTTTTGTATAAATCCCATAGAATCATCTCCTTCTACTCCTTCTGGGAAACCAACCAGTTTAAGATTGTATCTCCTGGATCTGTTCTCCAGGTCGACCATTTTATCTTTCAGAGCTTTATGATCCACCTCTTCCATTCTTTTTTTAATAAGTTTAATTTCTTTATGCGACTCTGCCGTTAAGACCTCAGTCTCTTTTATACGCTGTAAGAGGGTGCAAGGTGTTGTATTTGATAGCAGGTACGTGTCACCGAGGTTGCTGGCCTCGGTGAGGTAAGAGCCGGGGTTTTTGGTCTGCAGCAGCTAGTGCTGCTCTGTTAAATAGCATGGCTGCAAAGCCGATCCGGGCCGGCTCTTACTGGGAGCAGCTAAAGAGTAGGGTGGGTGGCTGCTCCCCACGGTCCAGTCCATGTTTTGGGCTGGGTATATAACGCAGCCAGCAGCTGTGTCTGAGGGTGTGATTATCCTGGAGCCTGCAAACAGGGCTGAGGAATTCTCTGTCCTGGAGGAAGGAGCTCAGCAAGGTGGTGTTTCCCTGCGACCTGAAGGTGGAATCGCCTGCGGCTGAGCCGACTGCTAGATGTGAACCCGCACCTAAACCACCCAAGGTGACTGGACCCTGTGTTGGCCTGTTTTTGTTTTGCCACAGTATTTCTGTTGTGTGTGAACTGTCACCAAGAGTCTGCTTTTCATTTGTGGCGTGCAAGTGTGAATAAAACACTGTTTGATGCACCATCTGGACTCCTTGTTTTGCCTCTAAACTGCACCCGCACCGCTGTCTACCAGAGCGACTCCCCACATTTGGTGTCGGATGCGGGCATGCGCAGTGAGGCTGGCGTGAACGCCGAACTTTGTTTGCTGAGCAAAAGTGTATGTCCTATATTAGGCCGGCAAAGTTGCAGCCTGTGATTTCTGGCAACATGGAGGCTGCTGTGAAAGCCCTCATAGAGGCTAACGTGCAGCAGCGGGAGACCAACCAGTTATTGCTGCAACATGTGATGGCATTACAGGCGGCAGGAGCGTCCCACCACGTCCATGATGCCCGGAAGCGGTCCGTGCGGCGATCCCAAAGATGACCCCCGCAGACGACGTGGAGACATACCTAGCCGTCTTTGAGAAGGTCGCCGTGAGGGAAAAGTTACCCCGTGACCAGTGGGCCGAGGTGGTTGCTCCGTTCCTGGCAGCCGGACCCCAGCAAGTTTTTTTCGATTTGGCAGATGTCCAGGCAGCTGACTACCCGACCGTGAAAGGTGAGATTCTAGCAAGACTGGGGGTGAATGTTTTGGTCCGGGCCCAGCGGGTGCATCAGTGGGAATTTAACCCGGCTGAACCCGCCAGACCACAATACTATGACCTGCTACATCGGTTGCAAAAATGGCTGCAGCCAGACATACTGACTCCCACTGCTATGCTCGACCGTCTGTTAGCAGATGTATTCTGGAGGTCTTTGCCATACCCTCTCCAGCACTGGATCGGCCAGGTATCCCCCACCAATGCCCTTGAGATGGTCGACCTGGTGGAGCGATATGAGGCCACCAGAAACCTGCAGGGGGTTCTTTTGGGAGGAGGCCAGTCAAACCCCGGAAACCTCCACCCCAGTCCCGGCGGCCGGCCAAACCCGCCCGGGATGTACCCCTTGCAGATCCCTCCCCAGTAGTCTGCTGGCGGTGTCACGAGCCTGGCCACGTAAGGGCCGACTGTCCACAGTGGGGGAACCCATGGAGATTAATTATGGGTACCGGGCTTCCATGTATGCCCGGAGACTGTGTGCGACCGGCACCCCGAGACAATAGACAATCGACATCTGTGCCAGGTGCAAATCGGGGATAACCTGGCAGTGGCGCTGTTGGACTCAGGGAGCCTGGTAACCCTGGTAAGTGCTGCCCTGGTACAGCCCCCCAGTATACGGGCCGGAAAGTTGGTGTGGTGTGTATACACGGAGACTTAAAGGACTATCCCACGGCTGTAATGTCTCTGTCCACGGCGGCCGGCACCTGGACTTGTGAAGTGGCGATCTCCACAAAGCTGCCCTATGAACTAATAATTGGGAGAGACTTCCCTGGTTTTCCGTCACTGTGGCCTGAGATGAAAGTGACTAATAGCCCTGAGACAGGGGTAACCCTAGCAGAGTGGCCTGATACCCCTGGAAGGCCAGAACCCTGGGAGCCCGAGTCTGAAGGGCCAGCGGTAGGGGTGACCACTGCTGCAGCGGTAGTGGGGAGACAACCCCACTGAGTGTAATGGTGGGAGACACGGAGGACTTGCCACCGGGGCCTGAGTTGGCAGACCTCAATGTCTCCGGGGAAAATTTTGGGACCGCACAACACCGGGACCAAACCCTAACCAGGGCCTGGGAGAATGTGCTGGAAATTGATGGTAAACCCCAGAAACCAGGGGCTGAATTAATGTTCCCACGATTTATTGTTCTGCAGGATATGTTGTATCGGGTGAACCAAATCCGAGGTGAACCTGTTGAACAGTTGGTGGTGCCCACAGCGTATCGCAAGCTTGTCATGGAGCTTGCCCACCAACATGTTCTTGGGGGACACCTGGGGTGGCAGAAAACCCAGGACCGCATACTGCAGCGGTTTTATTGGCCCAGTGTGTTCAAGGAGGTAGAGAATTATTGTAAGTCCTGTCCGACCTGTCAGATAACTAGCCCCCAGCCACATTTCCGTAGTCCTCTGGTACCTCTGCCAATTATTGAAGTACCGTTCGAGCGAATCGCTATGGATTTAATTGGGCCTGTACCAAAGTCTGCCAGGGGCCACCAACACATTCTGGTAGTTCTCGACTATGCCACTCGGTATCCCGAGGCGGTGCCTCTGCGACATACCTCAGCTAAGCTCATTGCCAAAGAGTTAATGGAGATGTTTTCCCGTGTGGGCCTGCCAAAAGAGGTTCTGACAGACCAAGGGACCCCTTTTATGTCCAAAGTAATGAGGGAACTGTGTAAATTGTTGCGTATAAAGCAGTTACGGACGTCCGTTTACCATCCGCAAACAGACGGTCTTGTTGAGAGGTTTAACCAAACTCTAAAAAATATGTTAAAGAGGGTGGTGTCTAGAGATGGGAAGGACTGGGACCTGCTTCTGCCCTATCTCATGTTCGCAGTGCGGGAGGTACCCCAGGCCTCTACTGGGTTCTCGCCCTTCGAACTGCTTTATGGCAGACACCCTCGGGGCCTGTTGGATATCGCCAAGGAAGCATGGGAACAACAGCCTGTCCCCCACAAAAGTGTCATTGAGTATGTCACCCAGATGCAGGAACGGATAGAAAGGGTGTTGCCGCTGGTCCGGGAGCATATGGAGGCAGCACAACAAGCCCAGAGTAGGGTGTATAATCGTCAGGCTCGGGTACGGGGCTTCAATCCGGGAGATCGAGTGTTGGTTCTGGTACCCACCCTTGACAGCAAATTCCTAGCTAGGTGGCAGGGCCCCTATGAGGTGATCGAGAAGGTAGGGGAAGTAAATTACAAAGTACACCAGCCAGGGCGGCGCAAGCCGGAGCAGGTGTACCACGTGAATTTACTTAAGCCGTGGAAAGATAGGGACACGGCCGACGACGACAGCCCCCGGCCAGGGCTTCTAGGTGAAAAGGGTCCAGCCCCACAGTTCGAGGCCTGTGAAGCAGTAACCACGGTAAAATTGCAGACAGCCTGTCTTCCAAACAAGTTCAGGAAGTCAGGGAGTTCATCAGTCGGAACACGGATGTGTTCTCGGACCTCCCTGGCCGCACGTCTCTCATCCAACATGACATCGTCACTGAGCCTCAGGCCAAGATCCGGTTAAAACCATACCGGGTACCCGAGGCTCGGCGACGGGCCATCGCGGAGGAAGTGCAAGTAATGTTGAAGCTCGATGTCATTGAGGAGTCGAAAAGTGAGTGGGCCAGTCCCATAGTCCTGATACCCAAGCCGGATGGGACGTTGCGGTTCTGCAACGATTTTCGCAAATTAAATGAAGTGTCCAAGTTTGACGCGTATCCCATGCCCCGAGTAGACGAGCTGGTTGAAAGTTTAGGGCAAGCCCGTTATTTTTCTGTGCTGGACCTCACTAAAGGGTACTGGCAGGTACCCTTAACGGAGTCGGCTAAGGAAAAACCGCATTTGTTACCCCGCAGGGCCTGTATCACTACAAGGTGTTACCCTTTGGCCTGCATGGCGCCCCGCCACTTTCCAAAGGTTAATGGACATAGTGCTGCGACCACATCGTCGGTACGCCTCGGCCTACTTAGATGATGTAGTCATCCACAGCACCGACTGGGAAAGCCATTTACCCAAGGTGCAGGCGGTAGTGGATGCCCTGAGGAAAGCCGGACTGACCGCTAACCCAAAGAAGTGCTCCATAGGGTTAGAGGAGACAAAATATCTGGGATATGTAATTGGGCGGGAGTCATCAAACCTCAGGTAACCAAGGTAGAGGCCATTCGTAACTGGCCCCGACCGGTCACCACCAGGCAGGTAAAGTCGTTCCTGGGGATTGTAGGTTACTACATGAGGTTTGTGCCCCACTTTGCCACAATAGCAGCGCCATTGACAGACCTGTTGAAGGGCGAAAGTCTGGGAGGGTTAGCTGGAGTGAGAAGGCGGAGGAGGCTTTCGCCGCGTTGAAGTCGGCCCTGTGTGGGTCCCCGGTTTTGGTGACACCCGACTTCAACAAGGAGTTTGTCGTACAGACCGACGCCTCGGAGGTAGGCCTCGGTGCGGTACTGTCTCAGGAGGTCAACGGGGAAGAACATCCCGTTGTCTTCCTGAGCCGTAAGCTCAATCCCGCCGAGTCCAGATATAGTATAGTGGAGAGGGAGTGCCTGGCTATCAAGTGGGCACTCGAATCTCTCCGCTACTACTTGTTAGGGAGGAGGTTCCGTCTGGTGACCGACCATTCCCCCTCAAATGGATGAGTCAGGCCAAGGAGAGGAATGCTCGGGTCACCAGGTGGTTCCTATCTCTTCAGAATTTCAAATTCTCCGTGGAACACAGGGCAGGCCGCTTGCAGGGCAACGCAGATGCCCTGTCCCGCGTCCACTGCCTCACGTGTGTTCACCCCCTCAGGGTTGAACAAAGGGGTGTGTAAGAGGGTGCAAGGTGTTGTATTTGATAGCAGGTACGTGTCACCGAGGTTGCTGGCCTCGGTGAGGTAAGAGCCGGGGTTTTTGGTCTGCAGCAGCTAGTGCTGCTCTGTTAAATAGCATGGCTGCAAAGCCGATCCGGGCCGGCTCTTACTGGGAGCAGCTAAAGAGTAGGGTGGGTGGCTGCTCCCCACGGTCCAGTCCATGTTTTGGGCTGGGTATATAACGCAGCCAGCAGCTGTGTCTGAGGGTGTGATTATCCTGGAGCCTGCAAACAGGGCTGAGGAATTCTCTGTCCTGGAGGAAGGAGCTCAGCAAGGTGGTGTTTCCCTGCGACCTGAAGGTGGAATCGCCTGCGGCTGAGCCGACTGCTAGGTGTGAACCCGCACCTAAACCACCCAAGGTGACTGGACCCTGTGTTGGCCTGTTTTTGTTTTGCCACAGTATGTCCGTTGTGTGTGAACTGTCACCAAGAGTCTGCTTTTCATTTGTGGCGTGCAAGTGTGAATAAAACACTGTTTGATGCACCATCTGGACTCCTTGTTTTGCCTCTAAACTGCACCCGCACCGCTGTCTACCAGAGCGACTCCCCACAACGCTTACTCATTTTATTTAAGTCATCTCGTATTAATGAAATATCAATCTGTACCACTGCTACCGTAGCAGTCAGGGTGCTTATTGACTGATTAGTAGTTTTAACTGCATCCAATATACCAGCCAGTTTCAAATCAATATTGCTCATTTGATTATCCGCATCCAATGCGCTGCCTGCTTCTACCCTATTCAGCTGACATTTAGTTTGGTTGCGACCCTCCATTTGTATTAACGGTTTCTGATTACTCCTGGTCTTACTTAGAAGGGGTGGAGATTTAAGATATTTGTCAAGCTGAGTCATAGGGCTGCGAACTGTACCTCCTTTTGGTGATGTAGTACCCAACGACTTTCTATTCTTGGATTTTGGAGGCATTTTATATACCTATACCTATTTATTTATTTTTTATACCTGATAAAATTCCAGGTTTAGACTTAGTTTTTATAAGGAGATTTTATACAGGTATGTACTCTCAAATTCTTTGGCGGCTTTAATTGAGCAGTCCCCTTGCTGCAGGGATGAATAGTCACTGTGATGGATTAAAACAGAGGAAACAGATGGCAGATGAAACAAGTAAACAAGTTCTCAGGGACGTGTATCATCCAATGGGGCAGGTCGGCTTGATCTGCTACCGTTTCTAGTTCCAATGTCCCAGTACACCATATCACAAAATGCTTTAAGCTTAAAGGCAGTCCATAAGCAAGAGAACAGCAGCGTAGTTTTATAAGCCCACCACATAAAGTTCCAATAGACAAAGAACAAATGGTCTCACGTGTCCTAAAGTTTGGCAGTCAATGGATCCCAAGCCAGCATGTGCCCTGAGATGTGAAGGTCAATGGATCCCAGACCGGCATCGCAGCCCAGATATCGACGGGATATCAGAAACGCTCAAGGAGATCCGTCCAAAGCGCAGGGGTCTGAGGTAGCCCACTACTCTACTCCTTCACAGCTCCACACCCCACTTTGAGTATGCTGGCTCTCGCCGCTCCTAGCTGGGTACATAAATGGCTGAAGGTGGGCAGCTGATAGACAGTTTCCGCTCGCAACCTGCCGCCTGCAGAGGAGACGCCACCTGAGTCAGGCCGAGTTAAGCCAAGTTACCGCTGACGCTGTGCGAGCAGCCACTTCTCATGCTCTCATGCTTTGCCTGTCTCATGTGTCGTCCGTCTCACTTCAGAGCTTTAGAACTCCGCGGTCGCAGAGGGATCCCGGACGGAGAAGATGGGGTAGATGTGGGAGAGCGCTGGAGCCAGCATGTAGGGGCGGGGCTGCAGCACGTCACGTGATTTACGTCATGCCGCCAATGGTGACGGTTTGATTGGTACCATTTTGGGGTACATAAGACTTTTTGATCGCTTGGTATTAAACTTTTTGTGAGGCAAGGTGAAGAAAAATGCCTGTTTTGGCGCATACAGCAGGGGTCCGGCTATCTGTGACTGCCGGACCCCTGCAGCTGATTGGGCAGGCGTAGCTGTACAGCGCTGGGATTTGTGGCCCTGATACCACCGCCGTACATGTACTGCGCTGGTATCCTATGGGTTAAGAAGTAAATGGAGGCATCATCAATGTTATAAATACGATACAATAGGGGTCAGCAACCTCTGCCATTCTTGCTGGGGTCAAACTGTGCACACCTGCTTGGTTGTTCTCAGAACTACCATAGATGTGAATGGAATATGCTGGGTTATAGTGTCCCAACAGCTGGAGTGTCGGAGGTTGTTGATCCATGCTGTACCAGTCAATGGTACGAGATGCAGTACCTAATCGAAAATGTTTAACTAAGAAAAAATTTGCTACAGTGAGATGAAGTCCCCAAGCAGACTACTATGAAAATCAATATGTACTTAACAAACAAAGAAGCTGCTGGTGTTCACATAACAATGAACCAGCCACCACAGAGCCTAGATTTCAACATCATTAAATGTGTTTGTGATTACATGGAAGCTGAGTAAATTTCTGCTTCTCATGATTTAAGAATGCATATTCTTAAAAGGTGTTGGCAGGATGGAATTGCAGCCCCATTTACAGCTCATCCTGAGCAAGAACCACTTCTGACATAAAGAAAAAGGACGATATCTAGTCAGAAGAGGGAAGTCAACATTATAAACAGTGGCCCTGGAAAAAAAAAACTTAGAAGTAGCCCCATATTATAGGCAGAGCCAAACTGGAAAAAAGCGTGGCCAAGACAAGTGGGTGGGATCAGCAAGCCATTAGTTAGGCAGGTCTAATGTACAGGTAAGCAAGGCACTGTATCGGTAAACAAGGCCAAAGCAATGGAATTAGTGGATTGATCACAGTAATGTGGGCAACATATCAGAAAAACAGAATACAATGAAAATTTTTACGTTGTACATTTTACAATATTCACTTCGCAGCATAAGTGACTTGTTAACTTTATTCTCTGGGTCAGTATGATTACAACGATACCAAATACACATATATTTTTTCAGTTTTACTACTTAAAATAAAAACCTTTTTTCTTTAAAAACAGGAAATGTTTTGCATCGCTGCTTCCCAAGACCCATACATTTTTATTTTTATTTCTATGGAACTGTGTAAGGCCTGAATTTTTACAAGACAACTTGTTTTATTTTTATCACCATGCGGGATAAATTACATGATAATTGTATAGTTCGGTCCACTATAAATGCGACAATACCTATTAGTCCCACAACTTTGGCATGAGATCCTTTGATCTCTCACATAATACACTGTACTACTCATGAATCGCAGTAAATAATGCTGTCAATAGAAAACTGACAGGCAATCTATTAGGACATGCCTCTGGAATACATTTAGGGCAGACCTAGGGGTCTTCATTAGGGCTCTGGCTGCCATGTTAACACATTTGCACTTTACAGTCACATTCGTGGTTGTGCCATTGGGTGGCAGACTGAGCCCCCTCCCTCTGAAATGACTTAGATTATGCAGTTGCTATTGACCGTTACATCTGGGGGGGGGGGGGGGGGTTAAACGGCTTGGCACTTTTACCTATCCGGGCTGTTAGAGCTGAAGTCCAGCTGTCTTGAGAAAGCAGAGCTCCTGCTCTTTATTGCACTGGAGACCCATGCAGCGCTTAGACTAGGGTGCTGTAAATAGGTGGCAGTAGCCTAGCCTAAGGCCTGGTGCCACCCATACAGTATATTAGATATATTATATATGTGTATATAATATATATTGTAATGAAACTCTCTTTTTAATACACATCGCAGGCGTGGCAGGCAGCATTTTTGTAAATATTTTATATCTTTTCATGGGGCAATGCTAAATATATGATACTTTGATACAATCTAAAGTAGTCAGTGTACAGCTTGTATAACAGTGCAAATTTGGTGTACCCTCAAAATAACTCAACACACAGCCATTAATGTCTAAACTGCGATCAACAAAAGTGAGTACACCCCTAAGGGAAAATGGGCAAATTGTGCCCAAAGTGTCAATATTTTGTGAGGCCACCATTATTTTTCAGCACTGCCTTAACTCTCTTGGGCATGGAGTTCACTAGAGCTTCACAGCTTGCCACTGGAATGCTCTTCCACTCCCCCATGACACCAGGGTTTAGGCCTGGAGACATGCTTGGCTAGTCGAGCACCGTTACCCACAGTTTCTTTAGCAAGGCAGTGCTCATCTTGGAGGCATGTTTGGGGTCGTTATCATGTTGGAATACTGCCCTGCGGCCCAGTTTCCAAAGGGATCATGCTCTGCTTCAGTATGTCACAGTACATGTTGGCATTCATGGTTCCCTCAATAAACTAGAGCTTCTCACAGCCAGCAGCACTCATGCAGCCCCAAACATGACACTCCCACCACAATGTTTGACTGTAGGCAAGACACACTTGTCTTTGTACTCCTCACCTGGTTGCTGCCACAGACGCTTGACACTTTCTGACTTAAGTAGGTTTATCTTGGTCTCATCAGACGACAGGACATGGTTCTAGTAATCTATGTCCTTGGTATTCTTGTCTTCAGCAAACTGTTTGGGGGCTTTCTTGTGCATGATCTTTTGAAGAGGCTTCCTTCTGGGACGACAGCCATGCAGACCAATTTGATTCTGTATGTGGCGTATCATCTGAGCACTGACAGGCTGACCCTCCACCCCTTTAACTTCTGCAGCAGTACTGGCAGAACTCATACGTCTATTTGGAAAAAACAGCCTCTGGATATAAAGCTGAGCACGTGCACTCAACTTCTTTGGTTGGCAATGGCGAGGCCTGTTCTGAGTGGAACCTGTCTTGTTAAACTGCTGTATGGTCCTGGTCACAGTGCTGCAGCTCAGTTTGAGGGTGTTGCCAATCTTCTTATATCCTAGGCCATCTTCACGTAGAGCAATCTTCTTTTTCAGATCCTCAAAGAATTTGTTGTCATGAGGTGCCATGTTAAACTTCCAGTGACAAGTATGAGAGAGTGAGTGTGAGAGCTGACACCAGGGAGAGAAAATTGCTAATTGCCACAGTTTGGCCATTTTCATTAAGGGGTGTACTCAGTTTTGTTGCCAATGCTTTAGACAAATAATGGCTGGGTGTTGAGTTATTTTGAGGGCACACCAAATTTATACTGTTATACAAGCTGTACACTGACTACTTTACATTGTGTTACAGTGTCATATCTTCAGTTTTGTCTCATGAAAAGATATAATAAAATATTTACAAAAATGTGAGGCGTATACTCACATTTGTGAGATACTGTATATAGATATCGAGAGATATCGAGAGAGAGCTAAAAGTATGTTTATTGCAATTTATTTTGCTCTATTACATTTTGTGATTGTGATTACTAAAAGAATTATAGTTTAGCTGTTATCTCTAGATACCAGTACATTGTACATGAATGCCCCTCTTAATAACAGTGTGCTGTTATTAAGAGCACACTGTTAATAATTTAAAAGTAGAGACACGATAAATTTTAAATATACAGGAGTGTCACCAATCACTGTCAGAATGCTAACAGTGTTTGGGGATAACCTCAGGGATGATCATATATATATATACTAGCAGAAGGACCCGGCTTCATTTAATGTTTCTGTGTGTCGTTAAAAGATATCGACAGTATCCCCCATAAAAGTGACCTCCACAGTGCCTGCCCCTTTAACAGTGACCTCCACAGTGCCTGCCCCTTTAACAGTGACCTCCACAGTTTCTGTCCCTTTAACAGTGACCTCCACAGTGCCTGCCCCTTTAACAGTGACCTCCACAGTGGCCGCCCCTTTAACAGTGACCTCCACAGTCCCCGCCCCTTTAACAGTGACATCCACAGTGCCCGCCCCTTTAACAGTGACCTCCGCAGTGCCCGCCCCTTTAAGAGTGACCTCCACAGCGGCCGCCTATTTACCAGGGACCTGCGCAGAAGCCGCCCCTTTAACAGTGACCTTCACAGCATCTGTCCCTTTAACAGTGACCTCCACAACGGTCGCCCCCCTAACAGTGACCTCCACAGTGCCCACTCCTTTAACAGTGACCTCCATAGTGCCCGCCCCTTTAACAGTGACCTCCACAGTGCCCGCCTCCTTAACAGTGACCTCCACAGAGGTCGCCCTCTTAAAAATTACCTCCACAGCAGTCGTCCTCTTAACAAAGATCTCCACAGTGCCCGCTCCTTTAACAGTGACCTCCACAGTGCCCGCCACTTTAACAGTGACCTCCACAGTGCCCATACCCTTAATAGTGACCTCCACAGTGCCTGCCCCCTTAACAGTGACCTCCATAGTGCCCGCCTCTCTAATTGTGGCCTCTGCCAACTTAACAGAGTCCTCCACAGCGCCCTGCCCTTTTAATGGTGGCCCCACCCCATTAACAGTGACCTCCACAGCGCCCTGCCCCTTTAGGCTAGGCCTACATGATAATATTTGTCGCGCGACATTTTTTATAATGATAGGCTATGGTGTTGCACTGCAACATGCTGCGACTGCGACACGACAGTCACAAAAAATCCATCCAAGTCGGATGCATGTAGCAGTGTAGTTGTGCCCTATGTGTCGTGCAGCCCTAGCCTAAAGCTGACCTACAGCAGTGAAGAAAAATGGCTTGGTTGTTATGGAAACCTGGAGTAAAGCTCTGTTTATGAGGAGACTAAGGGCCTGCGAGCTTCTATTGGCTGATAAGGGACATGCGACCATGTGTATGGCAGTTGGGATATGAAGAAAAAGACTTGTAGGCTGGTATTGGTTAATAGTGTTGAGCGCGAATATTCAAATAGCGAACTTTATTCGCGAATATCGCAACTTCGAGAATTCGCGAATATTTCGAATATAGTGATATATTCGTAAAAACGAATATTTGATCTTTTTTTTTTCATCTGAACCCATTACCTGCCTGCTTCTTGCTTGTGGGCCAATGTGAGAAGCCTGTAATATCTTGAGAATTTTCTAGAGAAGATTCTTCTTTATTTAATTTTTATTAGCTAATGCGAAAAATCGGCAATGTAATATGCGCATTAATCGCATAACAAAGATATATCACACTATATTCTAGAGAATAATCTCAAATACGAATATTCACGAATATATAACGAATATTCTACCGAATATTCATGAAATATCGCAAATTTGAATATTGGCCCTAGAGAGCTGTGACCCCCACAAGATTTCTTTCCAGGTAGCAAGGCATGTGCATACCAAGTTTCGTTTAAATCAATGGTTGCATTTTTGTTACATATATATATATTGTGAGGCAGTGACAGGCCTCACGGCTGTTAGGAGAGAGGAATGGCAGGATTATCCATCTCTTTCCCATCAGTGGTCAGGCTTGAGGCAGCAATGGGTGCCACAGTCAACGGAGCATAAAGCTGTCCTCTGGTCTGAGCTGGGAACGTTGAGAGACCACGAGGCTGGGATTAGCCTGAGGTTTGGGGGGTCCCGCGACGCCTAGGGATAAGGGTCGCATGGTCAGCGTCGAGCAGACGACTAGCCCACAATCCCCCAAAAGATACTGATGTGGTAACAGCCGGTGTAACAATGGCAGTTTGCAGCCGCCAGCGTGCAGTGCGTCCGACTACGTACCTCAGTCCAATCCTGGCCAGGCACCACCTTTATAAGGGTGCTTCCCCCTTCCTGCAATGCCTGAGCAATATTGTACTTCCTACAGCTAAGGCTCCTGTTGTTCCTGCATTCGATATCCTGCTTATGACCTCTGCCTGTATGCTGACCTTGTCTCTGCTTGATCTTCTTGTACCTCGCTGCTCTCAAGTTAAAGACCCGGACTGTTGACCACGCCTCTGTCTGCTGTGCAGATCGTTACACCAGCTCCACCTGGACTAACTCAGCCATGCTGTTCTCACAGCACTAGCTCTGCTATACCGCTTTTTTAGCTCAGCATTATTCCTGCGGCTGTCTGCTATATTGCCTGTTCCCCGGTGCTAGCATCGGGGCTTTCTGGCCTGCCCAGCCAGCTGCCACTTAACCGGGACCACTCTTGCGGTAGCGACCTGGTGTCTCCCCTGCAGCTGAGTCCAGTTTCTGCATCCTGGAGTGGGATAAAGGGTGAAAACCAGGGGGACACTTAGACTCCGCTCCCAAGTTTGGCCCAAAGTCAAACCGGTAAGTGGCACAGCGGTCCACACCCGTTGTCCCGTTACAGTTTGTTAATGCCATGGACCCCGCTGGCAAGCCCACGCCTGTGGTACAAGATTTATACCAAGAGCTGCAACGCCAGAGTGAACGCCAAGATGCCCTGCTGCAGTGTCTGAACACAATTTCTGCACGTCTGGATGCTCTACCCACTACTGCTCCTGTGGCACTACAGGTCCCAGCAACTCCTGATAATTCCGCTGCATTGTCTGCATACCAAGGCACGTCTGCTGTCCAACTTCCCTTGCCTCCACGTTTCAGCGGTGAGTCAAAGGCTTGCAGAGGGTTCCTGAATCAATGCTTGATCCACTTTGAGCTACATGGAAACAAGTTCCAGTCTGACCGAGCAAAAGTGGCTTTTATTGTATCTCTGCTTTCTGGAGAAGCTCTTGCTTGGGCTAATCCTATATGGGAGCGAAGCGGACCCGAGACTGCAAGCCTACAGACCTTCTTAACTGTTTTCCGTACAGTATTTGAGGAACCTGGCCGTGCCTCGTCTGCAGCCTCTGCTCTTCTTCGTCTGCGTCAAGGCGCTAGGACAGTAGGCCAATACGCAATCCAGTTCCGTACACTGGCCGCAGAACTGTCCTGGAATGGTGAAGCTCAACGAGCCGTATTCTGGGAGGGTCTGAGTGACTGCATTAAAGACGAACTTGCAGAAAGGGACCTCCCTGACTCTCTGGATGCTTTGATCACGTTGGCCACACGCATAGACGTGCGGTTTCGTGAACGTTTTTCTCAAGCCGCAAAGATGAAGCAGACGTCTAAACTCGCACCTGTCTTCCAGAGGACTGTCTGAAGAGCCTATGCAGGTGGATCGCCTAAGGCTCTTTGATCAGGAGCGCCAGCGACGGCAAGCAGAGAACTTGTGCCTCTACTGAGGTGGAAAGGAACATGTTGTTCGTACCTGCCCCCAGAAGGCGGAAAACTTCAGCGCCTAGGCTCATTGGGAGAAGTGACCCTAGATGAAAAAGACAATTCTCACAAACTTCTTATCCCTGTAATGGTGTCTGCTGGGAAAACCAGTATATCGGTACCTGTCTTCCTGGATTCTGGCGCTGCCGGGAATTTTGTTAATCAAGCCCTGGTGACCCAGTGCAAGCTTTCCACTACCCGTCTGGCGAAGCCTCTGGTGGCAACGATTGTTAATGGACAAGTCTTACCCAAAACTATTCAGTTCATCACTGCTCCTGTGAAACTCCAAGTCGGGGTGCTACATTCTGAAGAAATATCCTTCTATGTCCTGCCAGATTCCACGGACCCAGTGATTTTGGGATTGCCCTGGCTACAGCAACATTCTCCCATCTTAGACTGGCGAAAGAGGGATATTTTCTCCGCTGGGGTACTCAGTGCCAAACCTCCTGCCTGTCGATGGTTCACCCAATGTCTTCTCGTCCGGTTCCTGTGAACCTGCCTGGTCTGCCTCCTCAATTTGCATCCTTTGGAGATGTTTTCTGTAAGAAGAAGGAGGAGACTTTACCACCTCATCGGACTTATGACTGTCCGATCGATCTTCTACCTGGGACTTCTCCTCGTGGAAGGGTTTATCCTTTATCTCTGTCTGAGACACAGGCTATGGCCGAGTATATTAAGGAGAACCTGGAAAGGGAATTTATCCGGAAGTCTACCTCGCCGGCTGGAGCCGGTTTCTTCTTCATGTCTAAGAAAGACGGGTCACTCCGTCCATGCATAGATTATCGTGGACTGAACAAGATTACAGTCAAGAACAAGTATCCTCTGCCCCTGATGTCTGAATTGTTTGACCGTATCCGAGGCGCACAGATATTTCCTAAATTGGATCTACGTGGTGCATATAACCTGATCCGAATCCGTGAAGGCGACGAGTGGAAGGCGGCATTCAATACCCATGATGGCCACTATGAGTACTTGGTTATGCCGTTTGGCCTTTGCAACGCTCCTGCAGTATTCCAAGAATTTGTAAATTACATCTTCTGGGACCTGTTATACAAGTGTGTAGTAGTGTATCTCGACGATATTCTCATTTATTTAACCGACTTGTCCACTCACCGGAGACAAGTGCGCCTGGTTCTGCAGCGCTTAAGGGAGAATGGTCTGTTTGCCAAGCTCAAAAAGTGTCTTTGAGCAGTCTTCCTTACCCTTTCTGGGGTACATTGTTTCCTGCACTGGTCTGCAAATGGATCCCGACAAGGTCTCTGCCATCCTGAATTGGCCCCGTCCTCAAGGTCTCCGTGCCATTCAAAGATTTCTGGGATTTGCCAACTTCTATAGGCAGTTCATCCCAAACTTCTCTTCCCTCACAGCCCCTATTTCTGCGCTGACTAAGAAAGGGGCGGATGCAAAGAAATGGACCCCTGAAGCTGAGTCTGCATTCCGACAACTCAAAGATTGCTTTGCTGCTTCTCCTGTCCTCCATCATCCAGACACTTCCAAACAGTTCTTCCTAGAAGTGGATGCTTCTTCTATTGGTGCAGGTGCAGTCCTGCTACAGAAGACCTCCAAGGGAAATTTGTCTCGTGTGGTTTCTTCTCCAAGCTCTTCTCTTCTGCAGAAAGAAACTACTCCATCGGTGATAGAGAACTGCTTGCTATCAAGATGGCCTTGGAAGAATGGAGATACCTTCTGGAGGGGGCTTTGCATCCAGTGGTTATATACACTGACCACAAGAATCTGACTTATCTGCAGTCTACACAGCGTCTTAATCCACGTCAGGCTCGATGGGCACTCTTCTTTGCCCGATTCAATTTCCTTCTGCATTTTCGACCGGCAGACAAAAATGTGAGGGCTGATGCGCTTTCCCGTTCCTTTGACCCAGCAGATCAGATTGAGGAACCTCAACATATCATCGATCCATCCTGCCTGGTTTCAGTGGCGCCAGTTCGAGTAAAAGATATTCCTCCGGGGAAGATTTTTGTTCCACAAGCCAAGAGGAGGAAGATTCTCTTCTGGGGACATTGCTCCAAGTACGCTGGTCACCCTGGGCTACGTAAGACCCTTGAGTTGCTGTCCCATCACTACTGGTGGCTTACCTTACCCAAAGATGTCCGGGAATTTGTGTCTGCCTGTACCTCCTGTGCCCACAACAAGGTTTCCCGAACCAAACCAGCGGGTTTGCTACTACCGTTACCCATTCCGGAAGTTACCTGGCAGCATGCTGCTATGGACTTTATCACAGACCTCCCGTCCTCTGCTGGCTGTTCTGTAATCTGGGTAGTGGTAGCCAGATTCTCCAAGATGGCACATTTTATTCCGCTTCCTGGATTGCCCTCTGCTAAGCGACTAGCCTGTCTGTTCTTCGAACACATCTTCCGCCTTCATGGCCTTCCTCTGCACATTGTGTCCGATCGAGGGGTACAATTTACGTCCAAATTCTGGAGAGCGCTCTGTGGGCTACTTGAGGTCAAGTTGGACTTCTCTTCTGGATACCACCCTCAGTCTAATGGGCAAGTTGAACGAGTTAATCAGACTTTGGAGAACTACCTACGTCACTTTGTCTCTGCTCAGCATGATGATTGGGTGCAGCTCCTGCCTTGGGCGGAATTCTCATACAACAGCCATTCCAGAGAATCCACGGGCTCTTCTCCCTTCTACATAGTGTATGGACTACACCCTCGTGCTCCTATACCCCTGTCCGCATCTTCCGAGGTACCGGCTGCTAATTCTTTGTTCAGAGACTTCCTCAGCATCTGGAGACAGACTAAGGACTCCATCTCTCAGGCTGTTACTCGTATGAAGAAAAATGCGGATACTAGAGGTAGACCTCCTCCTCAGTTCTCTGCTGGCGACAAAGTCTGGCTTTCCTCCCGGAACATCTGCATGAAGGTACCCTGTTACAAATTTGCTCCACGGTTTCTGGGCCTGTTTGAGGTCCTTGAGCGTGTCAACCTTGTTTCTTATAAACTCCGGTTGCCTCCTTCTCTCCGGATTCCAAATTCTTTTCATGTATCTCTTCTGAAACCGTTGGTCCTCAACTCCTTTTCCAGGCCTCCCTCCACCTCTACTTCCGTGCCTACTGACGGTGAGCCTGAATTAGAAGTACAGAACATCCTCGATTCCAAGGCTGTTGGTGGTAAGAGGTACTTCCTTGTAGACTGGAAGAATTATGGTCCTGAGGAACGTTCCTGGGAGCCGGAGGAGAATGTACATGCTCCGAATCTTCTCAGAAGATTTTTTCAGCGGATCAAGGCCAAAAAGAAGGGGCGTGAGAGGGGGGATACTGTAACAATGGCAGTTTGCAGCCGCCAGCGTGAAGTGTGTCCGACTACGTACCTCAGTCGAGCTGCACGCGGGGCTCCTCCTCTTCGCTGCAGGCTCCGGACCCGCTTTCCTGCGCTGTCGCAGGCTACGTCAGCTTCTGTTATATGTTTTAGGAGCCGCAGGCGTCCTGGTACCTTAAGGGTTAATGCACGCCCCTGATTCCGCCCTCTCTCCAATCCTGGCCAGGCACCACCTTTATAAGGGTGCTTCCCCCTTCCTGCAATGCCTGAGCAATATTGTACTTCCTACAGCTAAGGCTCCTGTTGTTCTTGCATTCGATATCCTGCTTATGACCTCTGCCTGTATCCTGACCTCGTCTCTGCTTGATCTTCTTGTACCTCGCTGCTCTCAAGTTAAAGACCAGGACTGTCGACCACGCCTCTGTCTGCTGTGCAGATCGTTACACCAGCTCCACTTGGACTAACTCAGCTCTGCTGTTCTCACAGCTCTAGCTCTTATATAACGCTTGTTTAGCTCAGCATTATTCCTGCGGCTGTCTGCTATATTGCCTGTTCCCCGTTGCTAGTATCGGGGCTTTCTGGCCTGCCCAGCCAGCTGCCACTTAAACGGGACCACTCTTGCGGTAGCAACCTGGTGTCTCCCCTGCAGCTGAGTCCAGCTTCTGCATCCTGGAGCGGGATAAAGGGTAAAAACCAGGGGGACACTTAGACTCCGCTCCCAAGTTTGGCCCAAAGTCAAACCGGTAAGTGGCACAGCGGGTCCACACCCGTTGATCCGTTACAGCCAGGAGGCTGATGGACATTAGGCTGGGAAAGCTGCATGGGTTCCTGTGTGTGTGAACGGTGACTTAGGTGAGTCAGGGATATACTGTGTTTAGGTAGAGCCCAGACGGGCAGGTTTTCATTTTGTTTTGTATCATTTGTTTGTGCTTGTGGCGCAATAAAGCACTCGTGGCACTTGGCATAAGAAAGGTTCTGTGAGGGGACCGAAATGTCACTGCTGTGACATGTGTGAATAAAGACACATTTTTTTCACTATCTATAGAGGTGTGCCGTGGATTTCTATAGCTACTTACACACCCGGAATCAAGGGTCAGACGCTGGCGCCCGGATTGCTGCTTTGGAGAAGTGATGCCCTATTTTCTTAAGTGTGTATATATATGTGTGTATATATATATATATATATATATATATATATTTATATGTTTGAAGGCTGATTTATTGGCCTGTATTTGTGGGAGGGGTGTAAGTAGTACATTTATACCAGGCAGGCGCCTCCCTTGGGTGTGTCGATGGTGCTGCATAGTTGTGTGCAGTCTGAGCCACCTGTTGCAGCACATGAGCTGAATCTGCAGCTTCCATACCCAGTCAGCATCCAGGAACCCAGTTGAGGTCATTCCGGTCGGGTGAAGGTTTGCGGCAAGCTTGTGCAGCATCGTCTTGTTACAGTCCAGCTGGCGATATTTCGGCTCCTTTGGTGAGGAGGAGCAGCCTTGCACCGGAGCGATCTGCCTGGCAGACCACATTTGGCGCCCAGTACGGTTAGGTAGCAGGGGTCAGCGTGACTCCGTCTCGTTTTCTCGCACCTGGCAGCCCACGCTTGGCGCCCATGCGGCAGCACATTTAGGCAGCAGGGGTCAGCGTGACTCTGTCTCGTTTTTCTCGCAGGTTTCTATGTTTTGCACAGGTCACCTTGCTTAGTTTGTCTGTGTATATCTGTATGTCTTTCTTGTCTGCTTTCATTTCACTGCTCGCCAGCAAACCTCTCTCGTTATCCACTATTATTTCTGCAGACAGACTAAAGCCTTGTTCACACTGACATCCAGCATTATCCCCTTACTTGCATTATAGAGGGTGAGGTTCAGGCAGCTGACTAATCCAGGTGAAGCAGAGTTGCTGTTTACAAAGTGTTATTTTTTTTATTTTGTATAAATGCTATTTTACGATATGTATTTAAGTAGACAGTAAGCTCCTCTGTTTTGAGGTACCTTCCCTTGTCTTGTTTCATTTGTTTTGGAAATGTAAAATGTGTGTGTGCCACTTTAAGGTTGTGAACCTGAGTTTGTGTACTTAATAAGCACCTGTGCAAGGTGCTGGGGATCCATCTTCAGTTCAGAAGGTTAGCTGGACACTGGGGGAGCTACTTGCTACAAAGGTAATTGCAGAGACCCATGTGGACCTTTTATTTTGTTATTTTGCCTCGTTTTGTTCCTTTATTTGTGCTAAAAATAGATAGGAGAGTGGCTTTCGCCGAGAACCGAGTTTAGTTTGTTTTTATGGTGTATATACCCACATCTCTTCTGGGTGCATGAGCTGATGGTGGCAACATTTGCATGTTCTCGCCTATAGCAGCGTGGTATGTTGCAGGTGGTTTATATTACTGCATGCCTCGTGAGATATGGAGATAGCCATACATGGAGTCAGGCAGAGGGAACCTAAGCAACACAGGGGCTCTTAAGACACTGTTGGTCTTGTCAGTCTAATCTGATCATCTAATCATAGTACAGCAGGACAGGGCTGCCTGCAACGTCTGACCGCACAGTGTAACACACATGCCTTAATCCCATCCAAGACAGACCAGCTCCACAGGAGGATCATATTACACATGACAACGCAAGTCTATGTAAAGGGGAGGTAGATAAAGTGAGCAGGAGCATCAGTGGACTGATGGGTCTACATGGGCTGAGATATAAAATGTCCTAAGTGTTTTATTCACAACTATATGGGTCAGTAGCTCTCTATAATGTCCCCCATAATCATAGGGCTGCTTCTTAGTGTGTAAGAGAAGGTTAGGAAGCAGATTCTCCTCTACTTTCTGTGTCCAGTGGATGGCAGCTAGTCTCCATCCACCATGTCTGAGAAACCTGAAAACTAGAAATTCACTATGCATAGGAGAAAACGGCTAAAAATGTCAGATACAAGACATATAATGGCCAGATATAGTGTTACACACACTGTACTACTGATTAATTCTAAAGTTTGTTGAAAGTTAAGTATGCTTTAAGTAATCTAATAGACAGGCTCTTCTTCCTGATATTCTAGGGGGTTCTCTGGGAATTAAGAAAATAAAAACACTTAAATATTATATTATTATAAATATATTCCCAAATACCCCTAATCACACAGGAGTACAAGTTACTCCAGAGCACTAAGCTAAAGAGCTGCCTCAGGCTCCTCTCTGCTATTCTTGTCAGGGATTATGATGCTGAATACAGTTTAATATTTATTGCACTAAATAAGCCAGCACCTCTTCTGCAGACAGTTGTTTTCAGGGTGATTGTCCCTCATCAGTGCAGAGCCGAGAGTACTGGCCTAACTGGGTGAGAGGCTTAAGTCAAGATTTGGGGGGTACTATCTTAATCGATGTATTCTTATAGGCCATACATGCTCCTCTGGAATTCTGGAAAGAAAGGAATGCAAATGAGCTCTTAACAAACTCTGCCTCTAATGCCACCAGATGTAAGGCAGTTATTCTATAAGTCAAGACATGACTCGGATATTAAATAAGCCAGCTGCGGACAGCTGTTTTGGGGTTATTGCCCCTCATCAATGAAGAACAGAGAGTACTGGCTTTGACTTATAGGATAGCCTTACATCTGGTGGCATTAGAGGCAGAGCTTGTTAAGAGCTCATTAGTATCCCTTTCTTTCCAGAATTCCAGAGGAGCATGTATGGCCTAAAAGTCTCCTCACGCCGATTAAGGCACTCTCTCCTCGAGGAGAGATAGTACCCCCAAATACTGGGTAACTTAAAGATTATGGGGTACATTATGGGGGTGCACGTGATGAGAACATAATTCTGCCACTTTACAAATCACTACACAGACCACACATGGAGTATTGTGTACAATTCTGGGCACCTGTGCACAAGAAAAACATAACAGAGCTTGAGTGGGTTCAAAGTTGGGCAAAGTAGGGTTATTTAGCTTTGAATAAAGACAATGACCTAATAACTACACTAGTCACAAAAAGTTAGGGATAGTTGGCTTGTGGATAAAATTTCAGGATGAACCTTTATAGGTGAATTTAATGTGACCTTCTGTCCTGTTCCCTAACAAGGAGCTTAACTGCAAAATTCACAGGTGTTTTATCCATGAATCGCCTAGTAAATTTCCTGGTTCAATTAGAATTGGTATTTAAACAGTCCTTCTCATCATGCTGTTCACAGTTCCACATCATGAGACTAAAACAACATTCAACAATTGATCAACAGTACCTTGCCATTGCGAGGCTTTAATCAGGATGTTCAGAGACAGAAGTGGCTACTGAGCTTAGAGTGTCACAGAGTGTCATCAGCAGGTTGCAACAAAGATACAGAGAGACTGGAAGAGTCACAGAAAGGCATAGAAGCGGACATCATTTGGCCACATCCCACACTGATGACTGCTTCATTGTGAATAATGTCCTGCAGAACTGGATGATGAATGCCACACAACTCCAGGCACATTTAAGGGACGTAAGAGGTAACAAAGTCTCAAGTCAGACCATTCATCAAGTCAAATAGTTTCCATCAACGTGGTCTGTGTACAGGGGTACCTGATGACACCACCAGGCACAGGCATCATTGTCTTGCATGGGCCAGGGAGCAGATACTCTGGGGGAGGGACCAGTGGGCCTCAATGCTGTTTACTGATGAAAGTCGATTCACGCTGAGCAGAAATAATGGCCACCAACAATGTTGGAGACATCAAGGAGATCGCTATGCATCAGCCACTGTTGTCACCAGACACACCTTTGGTGGTGGTGGTGTTACAGTGTGGGCAGATGTGTCTAGTCAATACAGAACTGCCCCACACTTTGTGACTGGTACAGTGACAAGCCCATACTACTTGAATAATATCATTAATCCAGTCATTGTGCCTCTTTGTGAACAACACAGGCCTAATTTCATATTTATGGATATGGACCTCATTGAGGTTGCATCATTAGGGAATGGCTGCTGGAGACTGGAGTACCTCAAATGGAGTGGCCTGCACTTTCTCCAGACCTGAATCCCATTGAAAACCTATGGGATCAGCTGAGTCACCGTGTAGAGACTCGTAACTCTGAGGGTTGCCCTTCAAGAAGAGTGAGATGCCATGCCTAAGCAGACAATAAGTCAACTTGTGAACAGTATGAGACGTTGTTATCAAGCTGTAATTGATGCACAAGGCCACATGACAAGTTATTGAGACAGTGACATTTATTGTCGGGGTATACCCACTACTGTTTTTTTACGGTTTTTGTTTCAATAAGTTGTTTGAGAATAGGAAATCACCGTTGCATACTTCTACTCAAATGCCCTACTTTCATGATATAATATTACTGGAGCATGAACCATTTATGTTTTCCATAAATTTCACCAGAAAGCCAAATATCTCTAACTTTTTGTGAGTAGTGTATGTATAAATATATCAAACCTCAAAACAGAGATCTCTCTCATTAGCTATTTATACCCAGGACTATGACAGTAATAATTATACATCCTCTACATCTAGTGGACAGAAGGATTCTTCACCAACAAAGAGGAAGATTTTTACTATAAGAGCAGTGAGACTATGGAACTCTCTGGCAGTGTAGGTTGTGATGGTGAATTCACCATAAGGCTTCGAGAGGGGCCTGTGTGAATTTCTGGAGTGTAATATTACAAATTATAGTTATTAGAATTCCAGGGAGCCCCAAAAGGTCTACACGAATTGTAAAGGTGGTACTCTTCACTTTATACTCCATGCACTGACTGTGCAGGGTGATCTGTGAGCCCTCCAACATAGGTGGTATGGGCCTCTCATGTGTACTGGCAATGTTATTTTATGAGCATTATTTTATAATGTTTATATTTGTTGTCTTGTTTTTTTCTTCAATAGAACAAGTTTAAGTTAGAATTTATGATAGACATTGTGCCCAGTATCTAAACGTAATTGCTAACTTGCAGGTAAAACCATGTTCCTGTTATCTACTGGAAAGAATAGCTATGGTATCATAGATTACTACAGAGACTGAAAGGTAGAGAGGTTGATGCAACAGGAGTTACAGAATTGTTAGAAAGGATTCACATGAATGTACAATAAAGCTCTACTTCATCTCATGTTGTGCTTGTGACTCCATTAGGAACTGATATTGTTGTTGAATATGAGCCAACATCTGGATTACAAACATTATAGGCCATATGTATGGAACAATGTTATACCATTGCACAATGTCCAAGATTTAAATTGGTCTGGCAGGCAATTCTAATTTGTTCATTTTCTTCCAATTTGTAAGTCCAGAATTATTTAAGATTAATAATAATCCTCCTTGTCAGTGAATTGCACCCAGCTGTTAGCACATTCTGCAATTGGCTCCATTCCTACTGTTTCACCATTTTCTGATTTCATGGATATAATAAAGTTCGGTCATGTCCTGAATGGAAATATACTATTAAAAATCATCTTGAAGGTAAAAGGAGACAGATTAAACATGGATACTCCTAAAAATCAGTAAACTGTAAATGTTATCAATGAATAGACTATACAAAATGAATCATTTGCATATATTAAAACATTATTTTTCTCACCAATGCAGACACATATGATCATAGGACCAATACAGATGCCTTCAGCTACCAAGTGCACATGTAACAGGTCAGCCATTTTCGTAAGTACAAATATACTGACAGATGCCCTCTAAAGAGAACTGTCACAACAAAATGCCGTGTAATCTGCAGGCAGTATGTTATAGAGCAGGAGGAGCTGAGCAAACTGATTATATAGTTTTGTGGGAAAAGATTCAGTAAAACTTTTAAATCTTTTAACATTTAAAGGGAGTCTGTCAGAACATATACCCCTTTTTAACAGTTCCCATAGCGCTGTAGCCATAACACAGATGATAAAAACAGTATCTTTATATGCTTTAGTTGACCATTAAAATGGCCAAAAATGAACCTTAAAGATTATGTAAATGAGGGCCCGCAAGTGCCCAGGGGCGGGGTCCACTGCCTTGGGCCCAGGTACATTTATATGAGATGACTTCGTTGGCCGGGGCATGCGCACTGTGATGCCCATTGCTGGCATCGCAGTAGCTCATGCATAAGCGCTGGCTAACGGCCATAAGCGCATGCGCATGAGCTGCTGCGATGCCGTGCCAGCAACGGGCATCGCAGTGCGCATGCCCTGGCCAACGAAGTCATCGGGTTCTGGCTGAGAGGGAGAGCAAACAGATGGGTGGGCAGAGGAGGAGGCTGGGCAGGGAAAAGAGCTGAAGAGCTCTGCCTGGGCACCAATGCGTTGGATGCCGCCCCTGGGCACTTGCTGGCCCTCATTTACATAATCATCAAAGCATATAAAGGTACCATTTTTATCATCTGTGTTACAGCTACAGCACTATGGGAACTGTTAAAAAGGGGTATATGTGCTGACAGACTCCCTTTAAACCTCTGCGCTGGCATCCTCCATTGAAGCTCCCCCAGTTTGAAACACGCAACAGTGTTAGGGGTTTGAGCAGTTCCTCCCATTTAGGCCACGTTTATTTCAGTGATTTTTGACCTCTGCTTTTTCTAACTTAAAGTGTAACTGTAATTTTTTTTTTATAATGGATAGGGATAGGGGACATTTTTCTAATATACTTTAGTTAGGGAAAACCTTTATTTATACTAGAAAACTTGGGCTGAAATGTCCTTTAGCAGCAGTCTTTTTCAGGGCTGCTGCTGAGGGACACCCGTCTTCCTAAAAGCACAGTGTTGCACTGACTGCTTCATATTGTAGGGCTAATAAAGTGAAAAAAAAGTGTATATATTTATTTATGTATTCATGTATATGTAAACTTCATTTCTGCTCACTGATCAGCGTGACCAGAGCTGTCATTGAGCTTTCTCCCTGCACTCCCGGCGCACTGTGTAGTGAACCAGCTGCCAGGAGTGATGCCTGTGTGAGCGGTAAGCACTCACTACAGGCAATGCAGGGAGGCAGGAGGAAGCTCCTCTACTGTACATAGAGACAGTGCTATACTATAACTGTCCCTATGTACAGTAGAGGAACTTCCCCCTGCATCCCCGCACTGCCTGTAGTGAGTGCCTACTGCTTGCACATCGGTCCCGGCGGCAGGTTCATTACACACCACGCCAGGAGTACAGGGGATGAGGTCACTGACAGCACTTGCCACACTGATCAGTGAGCAAACAATCGTTCATCGAGCAATTAGTGTCCATCAGCATGCCGGAAAGGGATGCTTTCCTTCCGACATTTGCCTGCTAGATCATGCAATGTAATACAGGCTTTAGACTGGCAACGAATGTTCGTAGGAATGCTCGTTAATGATGATTTGGTTGTGTAATACAGCCCAAAAAGTGACGGCAATTGCCGCTCTTTCATGCGGCATTTGCAATTTTTAAGCATGTTTAAATACCATTGTTTGCCAGCGGCAGATCATGCTGTCTTATTTAGAAAAAGTAGAGCTTTAAATGTATAAATTACAGGTTTTACTGAATCTTTTCCCACAAAGCTATATATAAATCTGGTCATGCTGGAGTATATTTTAATTAGATTATTGCAGTACAAAAGAAACAGAGATTGCACACTTTTTGCTGCATCCTTCTTGGTGTTCTGGCTTGTTTAGGCAGATGTGCGGCACCGTGTTTTTTTTAAAATCTCTTTGGACCCTTTTTATTTTTACATTGGACATGCTCTTTGCTATAGCCATGATTGATTTCTCTATGGTGTGCTCTCATTTCAACCTTAGCTTCCCTCTTATTACAGATGGGAAGTCTGAAGAGAAATGTTAATATTTTCCTATCTGAGCATGCTGTAAAGTGTCTTACGGGAATGCCATTACAAGCTTTTAGACATGCTTCACATTAATCACTGTGATAGGAAGACAATGGCAGAGACAGCTTAACAATGTTTATTATCCAGTGGACTGAACATTTATTTTAGTGTTCTGTCTTTATTAACTTTCTGATAACAGAAAAGTACAAGATTTCACAGTTTCAACATTTTCTTCTCATCATTTTTTTTTCAATAAAAGAAAAACTAAGGCTGTAACTGGGAAAAATAATTTTAATGTAAAAAGCACATAAAGAACTTCAATTTTGCTTGTCCAAATATGTACCAGTTTGGTTTAATCCAGTTTTTGACCCATGGAGACAAAATAGATTGTTTGACCTCTGAAAACAAGCTAGAGGATCTTCAAGGATATTTTACATCCAAAAACTTCCAACTTATTCACAACACAAGATATGCCTGTAATTTTTTTTATGAGAATGCCCAGGCTCACTATTTAAGAGCTTTCCCAAAACTTGGTCAAGAGAAGGTTAAGCTTTTCTATGCCATGTGGACTTTTCCCAAGGTTAAACTTTACATTTAGTCTGGATGGAAAGAAAATGTCCGATTAAGCCTACAACCAGTGCTTTTTCACTATTTCCACTTGTATGGTATGGAATCGAAACCTTGAGCTGGGCTTCTAAGATTTTACACACTGTTTTATCGATCATTAAAAAGCCATTGTGTGGTGAACAGAGTGTGTAATCACAATGCTTCTCCCAATGCAGTGAATGGGAGCAGCACAGAAGTTACATGCTTGGTCTAGTGCACAATGGACGGAGCTGTGTAGTTCTGGTTCCGACCTCTGGTGTCAGAAAAACTCTGAAACAGCGAGAACCCTTTTAAAGGTACTTTGGCAAGATTAAAAGTATAATGGAGTGGGAAAGCAAGAACCGGGAAAGGAAAAAGTACTATATGCAAAACATTCATTATTAAAATGGAGAGACATATTTTTAATTTAATCCTTTGACCGCAGAATGAGTCAGTTCTGGTGGGGATTGTGGTTTAGACGCCGGTCTTAATAAAGGCCCTGTGCTGGCAGTGGATCGGCCAAAGATAAAAAGAGGCACAGGCCTCTCATAACTTCAGCGCTAGTTCTAAATTAAGTTAAAAAATGGCTGCACAATACATCATAAACTGATGTATGAGAGGCAGTATCTGTCATGTTAGGGACCCTTGTGCGGAAGCCACCTTGACGTGGTACTTGGGCCCGACATACTTTTGATCAAAAATGTGCGCTAAGTCCATTTTATTTGGAAGGAGCCCCTTTTCCTATTTTTTTCTATCAGTTTATGATGTATTGTGCAACCATTTTTTAACCAACTTTGTTTGCCTTATGGTTATGCACTTGTGAGTGTAGATGCATATTTGCTTAGTCTGAACTCTGTCTTATAGTTCTAAATGTAAGACAGCTTCCAAGCTGTCTTATATTTAGAGCATTTTCTACACCTAAAACAGGCACCCATGTGAATTTTAGACCTGTCGTTGCACCGACATCTGTGTCTGAAATATGCCTAATTTAGGTGTATTTCAGATTAGTAATTGACCCCCTATGTTCTATGTGATATTCATACTGTGATTTTCTTCTGTAATGTATTGCTGCTGCCATGAAAACATACCATAATTATTAGCCTTGATATATTGTTATTTTGTATCTTACATGTATCATAGTGACATATGTCTGTATAACTGGCTCTGTTAAAAAAAAAAATATATAGTGCACAATATGTATTTTTGCACTATAATTTGCAACATTTTACATTGCTTTGAAATTTACAGAAGTGGATAGGGCTTAGTAGGTTAACAGATTAACTATAACATGCCAGGAAATGGCGTAAATTATAGTTCAACTCTATACCAGTGCATGGACTCTCTGACCATGCACCAGAAGTCCTGTGGCTCTTAAAGGGGTTCTCCAGGAATGAAGAAAATTAAAATACTTACATATTACTTTATTATAAATATATTCCCAAATACATTTCATTAGTTATAATGGCTTGTTTTGTGTGGGAAGCAATCATTAGAAGAAATAAAATGGCCGCCATCCTATTAGTACACACACAACCTGTCCTTATCACACAGCAGGACAGGTTGCTCCAGGACACTGGGATGATCCTCCTCTCTGCTCTGCTTGTCAGAGATTATGATCCTGAATGTAGTTTAATATGATCTTCAGCTGAATCTTTGTAGGGATGGAGGTCATGAGGAGACATGAAGTACAGAGAGGAGGTGAGGATAATGAGCAGCAGCACATGTTAACAGTGTGCATTACCACAGCCCCACATTATCAAAGTCTGTCCTGTCCATTATCTCTGTACTTCATGTCTCCTCATAAACTCCATTCCTACAGATTCAGCTAAAGATCTTATCAGTTATATCATAATCCCTGACAAGTACAGCAGAGAGGAGTATGAGGCAGCTCTTTACTAGGGATATGTGAATCGACTCGCTCGCTCAGTACAGTATTCAAACAAAGTTTTATGCAAATTGACTTTGGATGTTTCATCCAAAGTTGATTCGCTCATCCCTACTCTTTACTTCAGTTTTGTGAAGTAACTTGTCCTGCTGTGTGATTAGGACAGGTTTTGAGTGTACTAATAGGACGGATGATTGCTCCCTAGAAAAAACGAGCCAGTATACCTAATGAAAGGTATGTGGAAATATATTTATAATAAAGTAATATTTAAGTATTTTCATTTTCTTAATTACTGGAGAACCTCTTTAATAAATTTGGTGCACCTGTGACAAACAATTTACTAAAAGTAACCAATATACCCAGTATTGGTGAATCCGTCTCTATAGTTACAAAAAGATTTCTCTGCTAGATATGGTATATAAACAACAATATTTCAATGATTTGCAGCATTCCAGTTTCTTCTATGTGTGACATGCACAATGTTTGAATCAATAGCAAGTACAGTTTCATTTGACTGCACTATGTTTTCAGCATTGTAGAGTGTTATTCCTCTGTAGCACAGGTAAACCATACTGAGTAATAACTAATGAAATGTTTGTGCTCTGCAAAATTTCAGGGTTTATATAATTGTAGCATTGCATCCTTGCAACTTAGAACCTAGAAGTATTCCCAGAGGCATGTGACCAGAAAGCTCCCTGCAGCGACAGCATCATCAAAAGTCATGCCCACCACCCCAACAACCCCCACCCTTAACCCCCAAACACACACACAAGGATCCAAACAGGAACCCTTTAAAAACATCCCACAGCTCCTGATTGACACTTTTCACCCCTCACTATCTGAGCATCACATATCCTTCTCATGTGGCCTTGTGACCTTCCGGGATGCCATACTCTCTAGCCTTTACCATTATGGTAGGGGAATGACTGGCCCTATTGCACTGCCAGTCAAACAGACAGAGATATAGAAGGTGGATACTATAGAAGAACATGGCTCACTCTAGGCTAGAATGTGGACAGGAGACAACTGTTGTAAACAAGCAATGAAGATTTTTTCCAGTGACAATTTCTTGACACAATCTGAAAGTGCTAAGAGTGGTGGAATTGTTGGGTCTCTACCAGCATCTTTGTGATGATGAGGAGGCAAGATTAGCCCCATATAAAGGACATCTGTCAGCAGATTTGTATCTATGAAACTGGCTGACCTGTTACATGTGCACTTGGCAGCTGAAGGCATCTGTATTGGTCCCATATTCATATGTGTCCACATTGCCGAAAAAAATTATGTTTTAATATATGCAAATAAGCCTGTAGGGGTGACAGAGATGTTGCCATTACAGAGAGCTTTCTCTGAAACCGCCGTGTCCTTTGCACTTAACCCGTTCGCTACCAGCGCATTACATGTAGGCAAACATGGTGCCCCCTCGCACATGTAGCGGGCGTCATGGCCAGCAAGTCTCTGCTGTTACAAACCTGTGACCGGCAATAATACCGATCACGGTAATTAAAGGCTTTAGATGCAGTGATCAAGTGAGATCATGGCATCTAAATGCGTAAAAACCTGGAAGCTCGGGCTTCCGGGCTTCCTACCGACACCCCCTGTGGCGAATGGGGGCATCCGTAGTTGCACTGAACACCATCAGCCTTGCTGATGAGGCTGATAGTGTTCATGCTGCAATTCTTATTTTGGCCACCAGATGTCAGGCCAGAATAAGAAATGAGCGATTTTTAAAAATCCCTGATAGTACAAAATTAAAAAAACATAGTTTATAGGCTCACATATGAGCTTCAAAATCATTACAAAAAATAAAAAAATGTAAAAAAAATATAAAAAATTAAAAATGATAAGTTTAAATCACCCCACTTTCCATTTAACATATTTTTAAGACGCACCTTTTCCCCCCCAAAATGGGGGGGGGGTAAAGTTAGTGTGTCTTATGGGGTGAATATAGGGGAAAAAAGCATTCCGGCGCTTGTCACTGTCACTGGACCTGTTGTTCTGCGATGCGATTAAACGGCCGCTGCGATCCGGCCATGCTTGTGGTGCTTGATAGGAGCCTGACATGTTGGGGTGTGTAGAAGGAGGAGGAGGAAAGTTGGAGCGCTCAGCGCAGGAGCAGGCAGATGGAGGGGCGTAGCAGACTTCCTTGTCACACATGCCTGCTCCGCCTCTCATCTTCGTCACCTCCTGCACCTATGGTTTTTTAGGTGTGATTTTCTGTTTTAGGTATGCCAATAACTCTGCTTGTCAGTGAATTGACATTCAGAGCCTGAAAACTTGTCCTCCTTTGACCATGGCCGTCTGTCTGCACCCCAGTCAGGGCAAAGTGACCCCCCCCAATAAAGTGACCCCCCCTAATAAAGTGACCCCATTACTAATCAAGTGACTCCCCCTAATAAAGTGACCCCACTCCTAAAGTTACCTCACAGCATTGTCCATGATGAGACAACCCCATTAACAGTTAGAAGTTAGATGAACTGGTAATTTTTTCCCCCTATTTTCACCCTCTAAAAGCTAGGTGCATCTTATAGGGCGAAAAATACGGTAATTAAAAAATAAATACCTAAGTAACAATAAATATAAATATCATGGGAATCACGATGACCAAAAACGCTAATACTATTAAAATAAAAAATTCCAATACGGCGAATGGTATAACGGAAAAAAGGGTCAAAATGGGTGATTTACTGTTTTTTCATTGCTTCTGTTACATAGTAACATAGTATATAAGCCCAAAAAAATACATTTGTCCATCCAGTTCGGCCTGTTATCCTGCAAGTTGATCCAGAGGAGGGCAAAAAAAAAACTGTGAGGTATAAGTCAATTTTCCCCACTTAAGGGGAAAAAAATTCCTTCCCGACTCCATTCAGGTAATCAGAATAACTCCCTGGATCAACGACCCATCTCTAGTAGCTATATCTTGTAATATTATTACCAGAAATACATCCAGGCCCCTCTTGAACTCTTTTAGTAAACTCACCATCACCACCTCCCCAGGCAAAAAGTTCCATAGTCTCACTGCTCTTACCATAAAGAATCCTCTTCTATGTTTGTGTACAAACCTTCTTTGCTCCAGACGCACAGTCCTGGGGATAAATAGATGATGGGAGAGATCTCTGTACTGACCCCTGATATATTTATACATAGTTATTAGATCTTTCCTCGGTCGCCTTTTTTTCTAAAGTAAATAACCCTAATTTTGATAATCTTTCAGGGTAGTGTAGTTGCCCCATTCCAGGTATTACTTTAGTTGCCCTCCTCTGAACCCTCTCCAGCTCTGCTATGTCTGCCTTGTTTACAGAAGCCCTGAACTGTACACAACACTCCATATGTGGTCTGACTAGTTATTTGTAAAGTAGTAGGACTATGTTCTCATCACGGGCATCTATGCCCCTTTTGATGCAACCCATTATCTTATTGGACTTGGCAGCAGCTGCCTGACACTGGTTTTTACAGCTTAGTTTGCTGTTT
The DNA here is from genome assembly GCA_033119425.1 of Bufotes viridis. Classification (NCBI taxonomy): domain Eukaryota; kingdom Metazoa; phylum Chordata; class Amphibia; order Anura; family Bufonidae; genus Bufotes; species Bufotes viridis. Next base: position 108,512,072 of record CM065589.1, read on the forward strand.
ATTAAAATTCCTAGATCCTTTTCCATGTTAGTGTTACCAAGTGTTTTACCATTTAGTATGTACGGGTGACTTGTATTATTCCTTTCCATGTGCATAACCTTACATTTGTCAGTGTTAAACCTCATCTGCCGCTTCTCTGCCCAAACCTCCAATCTATCCAGATCCATCTGTGGCAGTATACTGTCCTCTTTGGTGTCAATTACTTTACAAAGTTTAGTGTCATCTGCGAAAAATTTATATTTTTCTGTGCAAGCTTTCTACAAGATCATTAATAAATATATTTATAGGGCCCTGTACTGACCCCTGAGGTACTCCACTAGTGACAGTGACCCAATCTGAGTGTGTACCATTAATAACCACTCTCTGTTTTCTACTACTGAGCCAGTTACTTACCCACATACAGACATTTTCTCCCAGTCCGAGAATTCTCATTTTATATACTAACCTTTTATGCGGTACAGTGTCAAATGCTTTGGAGAAGTCCAGATATACGACATCCATTGATTCGCTGCTGTCAAGTCTAGAACTTACCTCCTTATAGAAACTGATTAAATTAGTTTGACATGACCGATCCCTCATGAAGCCATGCTGATATGGTGTTATTAGCATCTCTTAGAAAACCTCCAAACAGTTTACCCACGACGGATGTTAAACTTACCGGCCTATAGTTCCCTGGCTCTGTTTTTGGACCCTTTTTGAATATTGGCACCACATGTAGAGTTCTTAAATATTAGAAATAAGGGTCTGGCTATGACAATACTTCTCTTAGGATACGGGCGTGTATGCCATCTGGTCCTGGCGATTTGTCTATTTTAATCTTTAAGACGTCGCTGTACTTCTTCCTGGGTCAGACAGGACACTTTTAATGGGGAATTTACTTTTACATTCTGCATTTCATCTGGCAGTTTATTTTCTTCAGTGAATTCAGTGGAGAAAAAAATATTTAATAGCTTTGCTTTCTCCTCATCACTCTCTGCAACCCCCCCCCCATCACTCTGTAAAGGTCCGACACCATCAAATTTATACTTTTTACCATTTATATAATTGAAGAACCTTTTAGGGTTAGTTTTTCTCTCTTTGGCAATTAATTGCTAGCTTTTTCTAATTTGTTGCCTCGTCTATCTCTTACCCAAATTTTTTTTATAAAATGTGATCAAAAAGTCACTCACACTCCAAAATGGTATCAATAAAAACTACGAATTGTCCCGCAGAAACAAAAATGAGCCCATAAACAGCTCAGTAGATATAAGTATAACAAAGTTATGGGGTCAGAACATGGTAATTTTTTTTTTTTTTTAATAAAAGTTTAAATTTATTTTTACACTATTTAGACATATAAAACCTATACATATGGGGTATCATTGTAATCGTACTGACGCAAAGAATGAAAGGCTTGGGTCAGTTTTGCCGCAAACAAAACCTGTAAAACCGTGGAGCAATTGCGTTTTTTTTCCAATTTCACCCCATTTGGAATCTTTTTTTACTGCTTTCCACTACATTTTATGCCATAATGGTGGCATTAAAAACTACAACTTGTCCCGCAAAACATAAGCCTTTATACAGCTATGTGAATTGAAATATAAAAAAGTTATGGCCCAAGGAAGATAGGGAAGAAAAATGAAAACACAAAAACGAAAAAACCTCTGGTATCCTAAGGGTTAACAGGGCCAGGCTGTGTAATCATGATCACACCTGGCCCTGACTACTCCTAAAGTCAAACAAAGTGCAGAGGCAACAGCAGTTGCAGAGAAAACATACCCCATTACTCCAAGAGGCTTCTTTGCTTTTATTAATACCTAATTTTTCTCAGCAATGTGGACACATATGAACATGGAACCAACACATACCTTCAGCTGCCAAGCGCACATACAACAGGTCAGCCAGTTTCATAGGTGCAAATTTGCTGACAGATGTCCTTTCAGACAATGAAGGCTCAAATACAGATTTGTACATTCCATCGTCTTAACTGGGAAAGTTAACGTTCTTATAAGGGCATAGAGATAAACCTGTGAGCAACTAATGTGTGATAGAGCTATAATAGATATTATTAGATACCTATCAGTTTTACTAAGAATACATTAGGGCAACGTTACATTATACTGTATCTGTAGACTATTACATTCTTTACTCCGAGGCTGTAAAACTAAATTGTGAACACAATTACTGCTTGCAATGGGATTCCTATGTCTCTGTTATATTCTTCTTTCGAAGTACCAAAAGTAAAGATTGCACCTAAATGGTCTTTTCCCTTCTCTCGTAAATCTTCATTTATTTTATTGAGTAGCATTTGTTTTGTTAATTATATACCGATCTTGTTATAAATATTCCCATAAATAGAACAAGAGAAAATCCATAGAACTGCTTTAAGATTCATGGAGGATTACATATATCCTGACCTTATTTGCGTTGATCAATAAACTATCCTGACTTTCTGAAGATGTTTCATGTCAAATTTGTTGTTCAAAATGTCCTTAGTAATGTATTTCCTTGAGCTTGTTGCATAAAACCTTAAGTGTTACATTTTAGTGAGAAAGGGCCCTTGTTTGTCCTCTTATTTATGCATGAATTTCACATTCCACAAATGTCATTACTGTATTTATTTAATTCATAGAATCTAAATCCTCAGTTTTCTCTCAATGCTCTAAATTCAGTATTATTTGCATGCAAATAACTGTGTACATAATAAGGATTCAATGATTGCCTGCTGGCTTGTGTTATGTATTATATAACAGACCATAGTTTAATCAGTTCTGAAATTCTATGAATTACATTTACCAAAGGGTGAACTAACCATAGCTGGAAATTTTCTCCCTAAATTACCTAGCCAGTCAATTAATGTGTTTACCAAGGAAATAAATCCCAGTTAGTGTTAAATACTGGCTTCTGTTACACATTTTATTGTCATTTTTGTCAATCGAAATGTAAAGTATGTCATATGGATAAATGTAAAGTAAACATGTCTAATTATTTCTTAATATTCGGCTACATTCACACAAACGTATTTTGTTTCTGTGTCCGTTTTGTTTTTTTGCAGATTGGATGAGGTCCTATTAATTTCAATGGGTCCGCAGAAAATGCGTACAGCACACCATGTGCTATCTGCATCTGTCCGTTCCGTAGCCCCGCAAAAAAAATAGAATATGTCCTATTCGTGTCTGTTTTGCGGACAAGGATATGCATTGTTACAATGGATCCGCAAAAAAAATTGATGCCATACTGACGTCATCCGTTTTTTCGCAGATCCGCAGTTTAAGGACCGCAAAACACATACGGTCGTGTGAATCTAGCTTTCTACTGAGCATTAATCCCTGGCTTCTCCTTCATTATGTAAATCTAAACCTTAAAATAACATTATTAAGTTGGTTATAGACATTAGATCAGTGGTGGCGAACCTTTTCGAGACCAATTGCTCAAACTGCAACCCAAAAACCACTTATTTATCGCAAAGTGCCATTACTGCAATTTCACCTGAATACTGCAGACCAATATATTATATCTTCCATGTACTTTACCATTTAGCTATCATAGCCTGCCTTCATTCAGTGTGTTGCCAGTGCTGTTCATAGTGGGCCCTGCGCTGATGAATGGTGGGTAAAGTATAAGGCATATTGGTACGCCTTGGACTTTTTCCAGGATGTGGGTGCCCACAGAGAGGCCTTCGATTGCTACCTCTGGCACCTGTTCCATAGGTTCTCCACCACTGCATTAGATGTTGGACCCTTATTATTATTTTTCTCGACAATCTAATCTTGAGGTAACCTGATTGTCTCCTGTAAGAGAAAACAAAGATCAGACAGGTGGGATTGTGCAGTCTCAGAACTACTACTAATTGTAATGGAGTACAAGATGACGGTTTGGGTGGCCCTTAAAACCAGCATCTGGCTTTTAGAGAAAATTTCCAAAACAAACCTCAATTTTAGAGATGAGCAAATTTCTTGAAAATTCGTTTCGGCCAGTTCGCTGAATTTTTCGAAAAATTTATTTGTGGCGAATCGCATAAAAAATGACTATTTCCTGGCTGCAGAGAGCCTTTATAGTGGTGTAGATCACTGTGCCTTACAGTAACACACATAGGGAGTCTGCTCTGGTAGTGAAACAATACTTTGAGTCTGTATGACATGCAGATGACAGCTGTCACTCTTAGAATCACTGCACACTTCACTTATTTGGGCAGTCATGGGGCCAAAACTGACCAAATAACTCAAGTGTGACCTTACAGGTCAAGGCTAGCGTCAAGAAGATGCGCACTCCAAAAAACACCGCAGCTGATTCCACATAGATGTCTACAGAACCTGTTCGATTAAACCAGGGGTGCACAACCTGCGGCCCGGGGGCCACATGCGGCCCTTAGTACCATTCTGTGCGGCCCCCAACAATCTGGTAACAAATATGTATGTCTATGTTTTGCGGCTGCTCACATGTATTTTTTTATGTATTCTCCCATTAGATTAAAGCAAAAATACATGGGGTGACAGCACCATTGTAGGTAAATACACAAAGTCCATATAGTGGCGGTGCCTGCGATGTTAGGACCTGACCATTGGTCCCCAATACGATACCAAACAAGAAAGGATCGTGGCACTCCTTCGTCTGTAGAAAATGTTCTTTATTCCACCTTAAAGTGCGATGTTTCGACTTTAATCAAGTCTTTATCAAGCTTGATAAAGACTTGATTAAAGTCGAAACGTCGCACTTTAAGGTGGAATAAAGAACATTTTCTACAGACGAAGGAGTGCCGCGATCCTTTCTTGTTTGCTCCCATTAGATTAGAGTTCTGGAAGTGTAACTACACATTAATGGCATATACTGTATGCTCAATATGCCATAAATACAGTATTTCAGTTGTTAATATCCCTTTAAATTTTATTTTCGGCCCTTGACGTTGGTTGAGTCTGACAATGTGGCCCCCAACCAGAAAATTTTGTGCACCCCTGGATTAAACGGTTATACTAGTAGAGCCCCCCCAACAGAGTGGAGAGGGTGTCAGCAGTAAGTTTGTGTTGACGTCACTGATTATTTTGCCCTTCCTCTGATCTGTCAGAACAATAACCACAAAAAAACGGATCCTGTCTGTTGAGCATCCGCATTAACTCGGTCAGCATTTGGTCAGTAATCAGTGAATGGAATATTTGCATGTCTTCTGCCTTTTGTACCCACTCCTGTTTTTGGCTACCAAATCATAAGCCAATTTTGATGAAAAATAGGGACCATGTAATGCAGGCCTTACAGCTGTTACATAGACAGGATCCGTTGTGCATCTAATTTTTCCTTCCTTCTGACAGATCAAAAAAAGGGTCAAATAAACGATGATGTCAGCCTGGCTGGAAGGCAAAATAGTGGCCCAGTCAAGAAGTGGGGAGGGTGGGAACAACATGAAAAGTCCACTGTATGGCCCTATGACATAGTGGTGAGGTGGAAGCAGCATGAGGAGAATACAGAGTAGCACAATGACATAGTGGAGGTGGCAGCAGCCTCAGGAGGAGGTCACAGAGTGGCATAATGACAGTGTGGAGGTGGAAGCAGCCTCAGGAGGAGGCCACAGGGTGGCACAATGACAGAGTGTAGAGATAGCAGCAGCATTATTAGGATGCCACAGAGTGGCACAATGACAGAGTGTGGAGGTGGCAGCATGAGGAGATGGCCACAGGGTGGCACAATGACAATGTGGAGGTGGCAGCAGCATCAGGAGACCACAGAGTGGCAAGGTGACATAGTGTGGAGGTGGCAGCCATATCAGGAGACCACAGAGTGACCCAGTGACAGAGTGGGGAGGTGGGTGGCAATACCAGCACCGGCTGAAGATCGTGGGTTAAGAAAGAGCACTTGGCATCAGATGTGTGGCATCAGGCTTGTGGCAGCATCAGAATAGTAGCTGAGGCAGGTAGCCAGAAGAAACCGGTCTCTTTTGTCAAAGTGTTGGTGTAGCACCATGGATGATCTAGTGTGATCCACACCTGATTGATCTTGACAAAGGTCAGTCTCTCCACATTTTGAGTGGACAGGTGAGTTCTTCTTGGAGTAACTATGGCCCCCGTCGTACTAAACACCCGCTCTGATACCACACTACTGGCCGGGCAGGACAGCTTTTCCAGGGCAAACTCTAGAGATGAGCGAAACGAAGTTGACAAAGTGGAATTTGATCCGAATTCCAGGAAAAATTCGATTTGCACCGAATACGAATTTCCTCCCGCTTCGTGGTAACGAATTGCATTTTTTCCAAAAATGTCTGCTGCATGTGTTAGGACATGGAACAAGGAACTCTGGGAACAAGGGATCACCCACAATGCTATGCATGCTGCCAATCAACAGCCAGCCAACCCTGTGATATATATATATAAATAGCCTCAGCCACCTTGGATTTAGCCATTTTCCAGTGTACTTAGTGCAAGGAGAGACTTCAGTAGGCACTAGTGACAGCGTTAGGAACGACTTGAAAACTTATATTTTGCTCAATAGAAGTTCAGGGAAAGAGCATTAAAAGTGTAGGGAAAGGATAGGGAGGAATTATTACACAGTATTGAAGCAGAACAGGGTTCAGTTGGGGAGTTTACAGCTTGCTGTACTAACTGCAGTTCCAAATTGCCATTATACAGCTCTGTAATTCCAGCAAACCATTTTTGTTATTGGGGTGCAAGTGCTGTTTGATACAGCCATTAACAGGGTTTATTACAAGAAAATATTTCTATGTCTTATTTGCCCTTGTGCTGTGCAGTCATATGTTCTAAAACATTTTTTGGCTTGTATTAGTGGGAAAAAAGGGCTTATTAGCCATTGTGTGGTGAAGTGAGAAAATTACAGCCCATTTTGGCGTGTATTAGTGGCAAAAAAAAAAATATTGTTTGCCATTCAGCAGTGCAGTTATATATTCTAAAGCCCTTTTTGGCGTGTATTAGTGGCAAAAACGAAACATTATTTGCCGTTCAGCGGTGTTATATGTTCTAAATCCCGTAATTCGAGAATACATCTGTGAGGGACATGAACATGTGGAGTCACTGTGGGTAGAAATACATAGAGCAAAAAACAATAATAAATTACTAATAGGAGTGTATTATAAACCACCTAATATACCAGAGTCCACAGAAAATCTATTACTAAACGAGATAGATGAGGCGGCAAATCTTAATGAAGTCATTATTATGGGGGACTTCAACTACCCAGAGATAGACTGGGAAACTGAAAGCTGTACATCCCAAAAAGGAAACAGGTTCTTGGCAATAGTCAAAGACAATTACCTTTCCTTACTGGTTCAGGACCCCACTAGAGGGACGGCCATATTGTACTTAGTATTAACCAATAGACCTGATAGAACAACAGATGTGCAGGTTGGGGGACACCTAAGAAATAGTGACCATAAAGTAATAACCTTCCAATTATCCTTAAAATGAGAGTTTCTAAAGGGAGGAACAAAAATTCCAAACTTCAAAAATTTTTAATTTAGCCAACTAAGTGAGGCCATAGGCCTAACTAACTGGGACAAAGTCCTCAAAAATAAAAATACAACCACAAAATGGAAGATTTTTAAAAGCATTGTAACATCTAATTGTGAGAGGTACATACCTTATAGGAATAAAAGGCTAAGAAACAATAAGAAACCAATGTGGATAAATAGAACCGTAAATATAGCAATAAAGGACAAAAAGAAAGCATATAAATCACTAAAACAGGAGGGGAGCCAGGAAGCATTGATAAACTATAAGGAAAAAAATAGACTATGTAAAAATCTAATAAAAATTGCCAAACTAGAGACTGAGAGATTAATTGCCAAAGAGAGTAAAACTAACCCTAAAATGTTCTTCAATTATATAAATAGTAAAAAATATAAATCTGAAGGAGTCGGCCCTCTACATAGCAATGAGGGGGCTGTTTCAGAGAGTGACGAGGGTAAAACAAAACTATTAAATATTTTTTTCTTCACTATATTCACTGAGGAAAATAAACTGTCAGATGAAATGAAGAATGTAAAAGTAAATTCCCCATTAAAAATGCCCTTTCTGACCCAGGAAGAAGTACAACAGTGACTTAAAAAGATTAAAATAGACAAATCGCCAGGACCGGATGGCATACACCCCCATATCCTAAGGAAATTAAGTGATGTCATTGCCAGACCTTTATTGCTGATATTTACGGACTCTATACTGACAGGGAATGTTCCACAGGATTGGCACATAGTAAATGTGGTGCCAGTATTCAAAAAGGGTCCAAAAACAGAGCCTGGAAAGCCTGGGAGCCTGGTAAACTATTTGAAGGGTTTCTAAGAGATGCTATTTTGGAGTATCTCAATGAAAATAAGCAAATAACGCCATATCAGCATGGCTTCATGAGGGATGGGTCATGCCAAACGAATTTAATCAGCTTCTATGAGGAGGTAAGTTCTAGACTTGACAGCGGCAAATCAATGGATGTCGTATATCTGCACTTCTCCAAAGCATTTGACACTGTACCTCATAAAAGGTTAGTATATAAAATGAGGATGCTCGGACTGGGTGAAAATGTCTGTATGTGGGTAAGTAACTGGCTGAGTGACAGAAAACAGAGGGTGTTTATTAACGGTAGATAATCAGATTGGGTCACTGTCACTAGTGGGGTACCTCAGCGGTCAGTTCTGGGCCCTATTCTCTTCAATATATTTATTATATTAATGATCTTGTAGAAGGCTTGCACAGAAAATATCTATTTTTGCAGATGACCTAAACTGTGTAAAGTAATTAACACTGAGGAGGACCGTTTTCTGCTACAGAGGGATCTGGATAGATTGGAGGCTTGGGCACAGAAATGGTAGATGAGATTTAACACTGACAAATGTAAAGTTTTGCACATGGGAAGGAAAAATGCAAGTCACCCGTACATACTAAATGGTAAAACACTTGGTAACACTGACATGGAAAAGGATCTAGGAATTTTAATAAACAGCAAATTAAGCTGCAAAAAACAGTGTCAGGCAGCAACTGGCAAGGCCAATAAGATAATAGGTTGCATCAAAAGGGGCATAGATGCCCGTGATGAGAACATAGTCCTACCACTTTACAAATCACTAGTCAGACCACACATGGAGTACTGTGTACAGTTCTGGGCTCCTGTAAACAGGCAGACATAGCAGAGCTGGAGAGGGTTTAGAGGAGGGCAACTAAAGTAATAACTGGAATGGGGCAACTACAGTACCCTGAAAGGTTATCATAATTAGGGTTATTCACTTTAGAAAAGAGACGACTGAGGGGAGATCTAATAACTATGTATAAATATATCAGGGGTCAGTACAGAGATCTCTCCTATCATCTATTTATCCCCAGGACTGTGATTGTGACGAGGGGACATCCTCTGCGTCTGGAGGAAAGAAGGTTTGTACACAAACATAGAAAAGGATTCTTCACGGTAAGAGCAGTGAGACTATGGAACTCTCTGCCTGAGGAGGTGGTGATGGTGAGTACAATAAAGGAATTCAAGAGGGGACTGGATGTATTTCTGGAGTGTAATAATATTACAGGCTATAGCTACTAGAGAGGGGTCGTTAATCCAGGGAGTTATTCTGATTGCCTGATTGGAGTCAGGAAGGAATTTTTTTCCCCTTAAGTGGGGAAAATTGGCTTCTGCCTCACAGGGTTTTTTTGCCTTCCTCTGGATCAACTTGTAGGAAACAGGCCGAACTGAGTGGACAAATGTCTTTTTTCGGTTTTATATACTATGTTACTAATGCCTTTTGTGGCTTGTATAAGTGGAAAAAAATAAAGGCCTATTTTCCATTCAGCAGTGCAGTTATATGTTCTGAAGCCCTTTTTGGCGTGTATTAGTGGGAAAAAAAGGGATTCTTAGCCGTTGTGTGGTGAAGTGAGAATTTTTTTTTGGGGTGTTTTAATTTCCTTTTTATTTATTTATTTGATCTAACAGTATGTCAGACAGAGAAGTGCCAGGCACTGCACAGGGGAGGGGCAGAGGCCTAATTGTTTCTGGTGCAGGCACAGGTAGCAGGTAAGGGGGCATGGTAGCAGGAGTCGCAGCAAGAGGCCTGAGCTCCCAGTGTCATCTAGCGGTTGTGTCTTGACCAGCAACCCAGCGGTTCTTTAATGGTTGACTCAGTTATTCACTTCGTCCCAAGTGACAACAAACACCCCCAGCCAAGAGTCGGTGGATTCGTCAGACACAACCCTTAGTTGGCGTGGCCCGGGAGCAGGCCCTGTGCCCTCACCTGTCCTCAACCTGCCTCTGTCCTTTTCTGTTTCCTCAGCCAGAGAAGTATTATATGCTGTGGGCTCAGCTCCACTATACAGTGAGGATGAGGTACTAGAGGACAGTCAGCAGCTACTGGCTAGCCAAAATATGGAGGAGACACCCGCCGCTTCCTCCGGTAGGCGGGCAAGTAGTAATGAGGACAGTGGTGTGGGAGCTGGTGTTGCGAGTGATCAGGCTCCTGACCCAGAGTTTTTGAGGAGGACATCAGTGATGTGCAGACAGTACTCGACGATGATGATGTAGCTGATTGCACTTGGGAGCTGGGTGAATTAGGGGTTTTATCATCATCGGGAGAAGAGGGTGGCAGCTTGCCTGTGAGGCAGCGGCGGAGCCAGCAAGTCGCTAGCGTGGACGGGAGTCAGCATGGTGGCACCAGTAGCTGGTTCGGGAGCCAAACGTGCCAGGGGTAGACCACCCGCTTCACAGGAGCCTACCTGCCCGGAAATTAGTGCTGCAGGGGTTCACGAGGCAGCGGCGGTATTAGTCAGTCAGTGCGGAGTGTTGGGAGTAAAATCACCTACTCGGCGATGTGGCAGTTTTTTGTTAAGCCGCCGGTGGAGGTGAACATAGCCATATGTAGAATTTGTGGGCAGAAGGTGAAGCGTGGCCAGGGTGCCAATGTTGGTACACGACCCTGCATCAACATATGCAGCATCACCATAAAGTGCCCTATGAGAACCGTGGCTCCGATGCGGTGGTCCAGCCTGCCGCAGCAACCGCTGCATCACCCAGTGGCACGCATCTGCTGGTCCTGTTGCTCCTTCTCCGCCTCCTACTCCTCGTCAGTCATTCCGTCAGCAATCGATCACCAAGAGACAACAGTACGCGTGCACTCATCCAACGGCTCAGAAGCTGAATGTGCTTCTGGTCAAGTTGCTGTTGCTGCAGTCACTCCCTTTCCAACTGGTGGACTCTGCACCTTTCAGAGAAGTGATGGCTTGTGCCGAGCCGAGGTGGAGAGTCCCAAGCCATCATTTATTTGCCAAAAAGGCAGTACCAGCCCTGCACACATATTTAGAACAGAAGGTGGGCCAGTCCTTGAGCCTGTCGATGTCTGCCAAAGTGCACGGCAGCGCCAACGTGTGGAGCTGTAAAACTATAGTCAGGGACAATACATGTCCTTTACGACCCACTGGGTAAATGTGGTTCCTGCACAGCCACACCAGCAACTTGGCCAGGTGACGCCGCTTCGGCCTCCAAGTTCTCACGCCAAGTTCTGCCTCCTCATCCTCCACCATGTCCTCAGCCCCCACTGCAGGGACAATTCACAGTGCCCCTCCAGCATACCACATGTGCAGGGCATGGCGGTATCACTCTGTTCTGCACCTCGTTTGCCTGGGCGAATAGAGTCACACAAGGCAGGAACTGCTCCGTGTCCTTCATCAAGAAATCGAATCCTGGCTTTCTCCATGACCACTCAAAATCGGAACCATGGTGACTTACAATGGGTAGAACTATGCGCCCTGCATGGCACACATGTTCAATTTGGTTGTCAAGGGGTAGTTGTAGATGGAGGCAGAAGCCAGTTGCAGATGGAGGCAGGGAGTCCCTCTCAGTCACTTGCACAAATGGCCCGATGCATGCTCACTTGCTTGCTTAGTGATAGCCGAATTGTCACCATTCGGCAGAAGGATGACTTCTGGCTCTCCACCTTCTTGGACCCTCGCTACCGGTACAAAATGGGGGGCCTTTTTTACACCCGCTGAGAGGGAGGACAAACTGAACTACTATAGAGACATCCTATGTAGTCGGTTGGCCGATGTCTATCTGCGCCATCTCCTATCTTCTCGCAGGTTTGACGGGGGGGGGGGGGGCGTCTGTGCTCATGTTCCACTGCCATGGCTGCTGGGGAGGGGTTGGGTGGCAGGAGCAGTACTAGCTCCAACAGCAGCAGCCTGAGTCTACAGTCGCTGATGAGCAGCTTTCTTAATGTGCATAGTGAAGAAACTACTTACCAGCAGCAGCAGCAGGTAGACCTGGAGCAGGACCTGAACCAGCACGTGGTGGCATACTTGGACAGCACTCTGCAACCCAACATTGAAGATCCACTGGACTACTGGGCAGCCAAACTGTATTTGTGGTGGCAACTGGCCAAGTTTGCCCTGGAAAAGCTGTCCTTCCCGGCCAGTAGTGTGGCATCAGAGCCGGTGTTTAGTGCTGCGGGGACCATACTGTAGTTACCCCAAGAAGAACTCACCTGTCCACCCAAAATGTGGAGAGACTGACCTTTGTCAAGATGAATCAGGTGTGGATCAGCGAGGATTTCCACCCACCAATGCCTGATGCATCACACTAGATCATCCATGGTGCCACACCAACACTTTGACAAAAGAGATCCATTTCTTCTGGCTACCTGCGTCAGCTACTATTTTGATTCTGCCATTCGCCTGATGCCACACATCTGATGCCAAGTACTCCTTCTTTCACCCACTATCTTCAGCTGGTACTGTTATTGCCACCCACCTCCCCTCTCTGTCACCTTGCCACTCTGTAGTCTCCTGATGCTGCTGCTACCTCAACAATATGTCACCGTGCACTCTGTGGCCTCCTGATGCTGCTGCTGCCGCCTCCACACTGTCATTGTACCAACCTGTGGCCTCCTCCTGATGCTGCTGCCACCTCCACAGTATGTTACCCTGCCACTCTGTGGTCTTATGATGCTGCTGCCACCTCCACACTGTCACATTGCCACTCTGTGGTCTCCTGATGCTGCTGCCACCTCTACACTATGTCACCTTGCCACTCTGTGCCCTCCTAATTTTGCTTCTGCCACCTCCACACTATCATTGTGCCACCCTGTGGCCTCCTCCTGAAGCTGCTGCTGCCGCCACCTCCACACTTTTTCATTGTGCCACTCTGTGGCCTCCTGATGCGGTTTCCACCTCCACACTTTCATTGTGCCACTCTGTAGCTTCCTCCTGATGCTGCTGCTGCCACCTCCACACACTGTCATTGTGCCAGTTTGTAGTCTTCTCATGCTGTTCCCACCCTCCCCACTTCATGACTGGGCCACTATTTTGCCTTTCGACCAGGCTGACATCATCATTTATTTGACCCTTCTTTTGATCTGTCAAAATGAAGAAAACATGAGATGCACAACGGACCCTGTCTATGTAACAGCTATAAGGCCTGCATGACATGGTTCCTATTTTGCATCAGAATTGGCCTATGATTTGGTAGCCAAAAGCAGGATTGGGTACAAAACACAGAAGACATGCAAATATTTAGGTGCCACGTCTCCAGTCCCTTGACCAGCCAGATTTACCAGCATCTGTTCCAGGACATGTTGTTCATCCCGTAGTCCTGGCGACTTACAAATAACGTGGCCTCCTCAAATGGCCTGAGCAAACGGCAGTTGTCCCGCATGAACTGCCACTGGCTAACATCAAATTTACACAGGGGAGCACTCCTGTCCACTTGGATCATCGAGAAATTGTTTATGGCCTTTCTCTGTTCGTATAGTCATTCCAACATATGAAGGGTGGAATTCCAATGGGTGGAAACAACGCATATCATCCTATGTTGGGGATGCCGTTCTGCCACTGCAGCTCAAGGAGGGTGTGCTTTGCGGTGTACGAGTGGCTGAAGTGCATGCAAAGTTTCCTGACCGTTTTTAAGATGTATTGCAGATGGGTCGAAGACTTCAGGAACCGCTTATGTGCCATGTAGGGCGCATGGCTCAGTCCTCCTTTTTCCACTATTTCACGCCAAAAAGGGCTTTAGAACATATAACTGCAGCGCGGAACGGCAAATATATATTTTTTTGCCACTAATGGACTCCAAAAAGGGCTGTCATTTTCTCACTTTATCACACAACGGCAAATATGTTTTTTGTGTGCCACTAATACACGTAAAAAAGTGCTTTAGAACATATAACTGCACCGCTGAACGGCAAATATATATTTTGTTGCCACTAATACATGCCAAAAAGAGCTTTAGAACATATAACTGCACTGCTGGATTTTTTAGCTACTAATGCACTCCAAAAAGTGCTGTAATTTTCTCAGTTCATCACACAACGGCAAATACGTTTTTTGTGTGGCACTAATACACGCAAAAAGTGCTTTAGAACATATAACTGCACACTGAATGGCAAATATATATATTTTTGCCACTAATACACGCCAAAAAGGGTTGTAATTTTCTCACTTCACCACACAAAGGCAAATGCTTTTTTGTGCCCCTAATACTCTCAAAAAAGTGCTTTAGAACAGATAACTGTGCCACTGAATGGCAAATCTATATATTTTTTGCCACTAATACACGCCAAAAAGGGCTGTAATTTTCTCACTTCACCACACAAAGGCAAATGCTTTTTTTGTGCCCCTAATACTCTCAAAAAAGAGCTTTAGAACAGATAACTGCTCCACTGAACGCAAATATATATATTTTTTGCCACTAATACACGCCAGAAAGGGCTGTAATTTTCTCACTTCACCACACAATGGCAAATACTTTTTTTTCTGCCACTAATACACGCAAAAAAGTGCTTTAGAACATATTACTGCACTGCTGAATACATAAGATGCTATATATGTGTCATCCACAGATCCCCCATAACAGTGTAATCCAGAGACCCCCATATCAGTGTCACCCACAGATCCCCATAACAGTGTCACCCACAGATCCCCATAACAGTGTCACCCACAGATCCCCATAACAGTGTCACCCACAGATCCCCATAACAGTGTCACCCACAGATCCCCATAACAGTGTCACCCACAGATCCCCATAACAGTGTCACCCACAGATCCCCACAACAGTGTTCCCCACAGATCCCCCATAACAGTGTGTCATCCACAGATTCCCCATAATAGTGCCATTCACAGTCTAGATCCCCATAATAGTGCCATTCACAGATCCCCCATAATAGTGTCATCCACAGACAACCATTAGTTTTTTTTTCTTATTTTCCTCCTCAAAAACCTAGGTGCGTTTTATGGGCAGGTGCGTCTTATAGGGTGAAAAATACGGTAGTTTTTTCCACTAATACACGCCAAAAAGGGCTTCAGAACCAGGGCTCAAGTCCTGCAGGAACGTGTGGGAACGGCATTCCTGCACTTTTCTCATAGCAGGAATGCTGTTCCCTTTCAGGGCCGTCTTTTACGCCGGGCAAAAGGACCAGGAAGTGGTGAAGGATTTGTACTCACAGCTTCCTGGTCCTCGGCTGTCAGCTGTGCAGGGCTGCGCACAGGCATGAGGGCTGAGGCGCTCTGTGACGTCACGCTGTGCCCAGCCTTCAGAGCACTGCCGACAGCAGGAGGATGCAGATTGCATAGGAGGAGAGGAGCAGCAGCGTCCAGGAGCAGGAGAGTTTTTTTTTAATATTTTATGAGGCTGATGGAGAGGCACTGACTGGGGGTTGATGGAGAGGCACTGGGGGCTGGTGAGAGGCACTGGGGGCTGATGAAGAGGCACTGGGGGCTGGTGAGAGGCACTGGGGGCTGATGGAACAGCACTGGGGGCTGATTTAGAGGCACTGGGGCTTGTGGAGAGGCACTGGGGTCTGATGGAGAGGCATTGGGGGCTGGTGAGAGGCACGGGGACTGATGGAGAGGCATTGGGGTCTGATGGAGAGGCACTGGGGGCAGGTGTAGAGGCACTGAACTGCAAATATATATTTTTTGCCACTAATACATGCCACAAAGGGCTGTAATTTTCTCAGTTCACCACACAACAGCTAATAAGCCCTTTTCCCCCACTAATGCAAGCCAAAAAATGCTTTAGAACATATACAGTAGATATAAAATGTCTACACACCCCTGTTAAAATGTCAGGTTTCTGTGCTGTAAAAAAATGAGACAAATATAAATCATTTCAGAACTTTTTCCACCTTTAATGTGACCTATAAACTGTACAACTCAATTGGAAAGCAATCTGAAATCTTTTAGGTAGAGGGAAGAAAAAATATTAAAATAAAATAATATGGTTGCATAAGTGTGCACACCCTTAAACTAATACTTTGTTGAAGTACCTTTTGATTTTATTACAGCACTCAGTCTTTTTGGGTATGAGTCTATCAGCATGGCACATTTTGACTTGCCAAGATTTGCCCACTCTTCTTTGCAAAAACACTCCGAATCTGTCAGATTGCGAGGGCATCTCCTGTGCACAGCCCTCTTCAGATCACCCCACAGATTTTGAATCGGATTCAGGTCTGGGCTCTGGCTGGGCGATTCCAAAACGTTAATCTTCTTTTGGTGAAGCCATTCCTTTGTTAATTTGGATGCATGCTTTGGGTTGTTGCCATGCTGAAAGATGAAGTTCCTCTTCATTTTCAGCTTTCTAGCAGATGCCTGAAGGTTTTGTGCCAATATTGACTGGTTTTTGGAACTGTTCATAATTCCCTTTATCTTAACCAAGGCCCCAGTTCCAGCTGAAAAAAAACAGCCCCAAAGCATGATTCTGCCACCACCATGCTTCACTGTGGGTATGGTGTTCTTTTGGTGATGCGCAGTGTTGTTTTTGTGCCAAACATATCTTTTGGAATTATGGCCAAAAAGTTCAACCTTCCTTTCATCAGACCATAACACCTTTTCCCACATGCTTTTGGGAGACTTCAGATGTTTTTTTGCAAAATGTAGCCTGGCTTGGATGTTTTTCTTCGTAAGAAAAGGCTTTTATCTTGCCACTCTACCCGTAGCCCAGACTTATGAAGAATACAGGAGATTGTTGTCACATGTTCCACACAGCCAGTACTTGCCAGATATTCCTGTAGCTCATTTAATGTTGCTGTAGGCCTCTTGGTAGCCTCCCAGACCAGTTTTCTTCTCGTCTTTTCATCAATTTTGGAGGGACATCCAGTTCTTGGTAATGTCACTGTTGTGTTGTATTTTCTTTCTCCACTTGATGACTGTCTTCACTGTGTTCCATGGTATAGCTAATGCCTTGGAAATTCGTTTGTACCCTTCTCCTGACTGATACCTTTTAACAATGAGATCCCTCTGATGCTTTGGAAGCTCTCTGTGAACCCTGGCTTTTGATGTGGGATAAGATTAAGAAAATATCAGGAAAGACCAACTAGAGCAGCTGAACTTTATTTGGGGTTAAATCAGAGGCACTGTAAATGATGGCACATGTATGCTGACTCCTATTTAACATTATTTTTAATGTGATTGCTTAATTCTGAACACAGCTACATCCCCAGTTATAAGAGGGTGTGCACACTTATGCAACCACATTATTATTATTTTTTGTTTTGTTCTCTTCCCTCCACTTAAAAGATTTCAGTTTGTTTTTTAATTGAGTGGTACAGTTTATAGGTCACATTAAAGGTGGAAAAAGTTCTGAAATGATTTATCTTTGTCTCATTTTTTTACAGCACAGAAACCTGACATTTTAACAGGGGTGTATAGACTTTTTATATCCACTGTCACTGAACCGGACAAAGGCAAATAAGACATAGAAATATTTCCGTGTAATAAACCCTGTTAATGGCTGTATCAAAAAGCACCCCAATAGCAAGAACGGATTTCTGGAATTACAGAGCTGTATAATGGCGATTTGGATCGCCAGTCAGTGCAGCAAGGTGTAATAGGATTGTTTCTATTACATTGGATGTAACCTCCCCTACGGAAACCTGTTCTGCTTCAATACTGTGAAATGGTTCCTCCCTATTAGTGTTGAGCGAGCATGCTTGACCGACAGTTTGGCACCAGTTTGGCTCGAGCATCGCTATGCTCGGCACATGGCGGTATTGGGCCGAATACCGCATGTGTTTGAGCTCAATGCTTGAGTCTCCTCCCTACTCGTTTGTTGGCTGCTACACAGCCAATAAATGTACAGGTAAATACTGCCCTCACTGTAATGCCGCAGCCATGTTGGTTAATGGCATTACAGTGATTGGCTGGCTGGCACGTGTCATTGGGTGCTATAGGAGAGCTGTGCACAGGAAGGGACAGACAGTGTAGGGAGTCATATTGGACTGTTTTTATTAGAAAAACTTTTCAGAGACCCAAAAGTCCTTTTAAGGACTACTGTGTGTGACAGCAGCAATATATATTTGTAGCGCAACCTGCGCAAAATTGCTAAAACTTTACAGACCCAAAAGTCCTTTTAAGGACTATTGTGTGTGGCAGCAGCAATATATATTTTTAGCACATCCTGCGCTAAATAGTGTCTAATAGGCTGCTGTGAACAGTTAAATGATCTGTGCCACATCTTCTGTGTAAAGTGTGCGCATCCCAAAAAATATTTGTGACATCCAGTGTACTTTTCCATAGACGGTGTCCGCTGCGGATAGTGATATTACTAGTGCGACATCTGCAATGTAACATGTACACTGAAAAAATGTAGCAGTGACATACCGTGTACTTTTTCAATAGACGGTGTCCGCTTCTGACACATCTCCAGTGCCACATCTCCAGTGTACCCTGTGCGGTTAAAAAATGTATCTGTGACATACAGTGTACTTTTTCCGTAGACACTGCGGACAGTGACATTACCGGTGGTACCTCTCCTGTATAACAGAAACACAAGGGGGGTCAGTCAGCACTCCCTGTATGCAGGTGCACGTAGCTATGGCAATTATACATACAAACAAAAAGATGCAACAGCACCCTGCAACCAGAGCTCTGCCCAAGATGGGAGCTATAAGAGGACATTAGTGATATTGCATGCAAACAGTGGAGACATTAGTTTACATTTTGATCAAAAGGTAGTAAGCCCACTCACCCCGTCACGGTTGTCTCCTAGAGTGGGTACTAACGCTAAATCTGACCTACTATGGGCCATGACAGCCACATAAAATCCTCCTAACGCTAAGTCCTACCTGTTATGGGCCATGACAGCCACATAAAATCCAGGGAGTGTGGGCCCAGCATGCATGCTGGGATAGACCGTACTTATTAACCCCTTCTGGTGCTGTAACAGCCTCCATTAGATCCAGGGATGCAGGTACCAACATGCATGCCGAGCCCACTGTGCACTCCTCCTGGAGCCAGATGGCTACTAGCAGGTAATGTGAGTACACATTCAGCTTTATACTCACTCTGATTGAAAACCAGCATCTAGGGCAGAAAAACTAGTCAGGTGTGCACGACTGAAAAGGAGGTTGCCACACCTCCAACACATACTAAACAGAAACACAAGGGGGGTCAGTCAGCACTCCCTGTATGCAGGTGCACGTAGCTATGGTTGCAGGGTGCTGTTGCATCTTTTTGTTTGTATGTATAATTGCCATAGCTACGTGCACCTGCAAACTAATGTCTCCACTGTTGGCATGCAATATCACTAATGTCCTCTTATAGCTCCCATCTTGGGCAGAGCTCTGGTTGCAGGGTGCTGTTGCATCTTTTTGTGTGTACCTCTCCTGTATAACGTTTCCTCATCCCAAATACTATAATAATTTTTTATTAGCCGCTGGGGACAGCATTGACATTATCTGCGTGATATCTCCTGTGTGACGTTTCCACATCCCAAATACCTTTTTACATTTTATTGCGCATACACTTCCAAATCCTACACTACTGTACGTGTAACATACTTTCAAGCATATATAACATTTAATATGAAGAAGGCGAGCAGTAAGGGATGGGGAAGTGGCCGTAATGCTGGGAGTGTTCAAACTGTGTCTGCTGCCAGAGCACAAGAAAAACAATCATCCACGATACCTAGCTTCATGTCCCAGTTTGCAGGGCTGCGCAGGACACCACTCTTGAAGTCAGACCAGTGTGACCAGGCCAAGGTCCCCGCATATAATGTTTTACAGGGTCAGCTCACCTGCAGGCCCTCACATATAATTTTCTAGAGGGTCAGCTCACCAGCAGACCCTCACCTACAATCTTTTACAGGGTCAGCTCACCTGCAGGCCCTCCCACATGATTTTTTACAGGGTTAGCTCACCTGCAGGCCCTCGCATATAATGTTTTAGAGGGTCAGCTGACCTGCAGGCCCTCACCTACAACGTTTTAGAGGGTCAGCTCACCAGCAGGCCCTCACCTACAATCTTTTATAGGGTCAGCTCACCTACAGGCCCTCGCATATAAGGTTTTACAGGGTCAGCCGACCTGCAGGCCCCCGCATATAATGTTTTACAGGGTCAGCTCACCTGCAGGCCCTCGCATATAATGTTTTACAGGGTCAGCTCACCTGCAGGCCCTCGCATATAATGTTTTACAGGGTCAGCACACCTGCAGGCCCTCACCTACATTCTTTTAGAGGGTCATCTCACCAGCAGGCCCTCACCTACAATCTTTTACAGGGTCAGCTCACTTGCAGGCCCTTGTTTATAATGTTTTACAGGGTCAGCTCAACTGCAGGCCCTCGCATATAATGTTTTGCAGGGTCAGCTCACCGGCAGGCCCTCACCTGCAATCTTTTACAGGGTCAGCTCACCTGCAGGCCCTCGAATAAAATGTTTTACAGGGTAAGCTCACCTGCAGGCCCTCGCATATAATGTTTTAAAGGGTCAGCTCACCTGCAGGCCCTCACCTACAATCTTTTAGAGGGTCAGCTCACCAGCAGGCCCTCATCTACAATCGTTTACAGGGTCAGCTCACCTGCAGGCCCTTGCATATAGTTTTTTAAAGGATCAGCTCACCTGCAGGCCCTCGCATATAATGTTTTACAGGGTCAGCTCACCAGCAGGCCCTCACCTACATTCTTTCACAGGGTCAACTCACCTGCAGGCCCTCGCATATGATGTTTTACAGGGTCAGCTCACCTGCATTCCCTCACCTACAACCTTTTAGAAGGGTCAGCTCACCAGCAGACCCTCACCTACAATCTTTTAGAGGGCCAGATCACCAGCAGACCCTCACCCCTAATGTTTTAGATGGTCAGATCAGCAGGCCCTTGCTCCAAATGTTTTTGAGGGTCACCAGCAAGCCATCAATTAAAATTTTTCAAGGTTGTGTATAATGCCTTCCTGTATGTTTAAAAAAGGGTGTATTGGAGTGTTGGTTCCTTGTAATTTTTGGCAGCCCTTTTACTTAGTGCATAGGCTTTATGTGTGTAGGAGTCCCAGTACCTGAACAATTGTACCACAATGTGAATGAGGCCTTCATTTATTTGATATACAGGTTGTATCGGAGTGCCTCTTGCTTGTAATTTTTGGCAGCACTTGCACTTTTAAATATACAATTAAACAATTAAATATACAGGAAAGAATGTTTCCTAACAATCTTTCCTCTAAAATCTATTTTATCTTTGGTTTTGCGCGTATTATTGTCATTCTGTAAAAGTGGCGTACTACTCGTACATCTAGACATCCTCCCCATGCTGTTCCCGGACCATTTCGGTGGTGTTCCATCAATTTTTGACCTTTTCCTATGAACCAGGCACCCTCCCCTCTTCAGAACAGGGGGTGCCTGGTTTAATGTTCAGGTTCTCCCATTGACTCCCATTTGGCTTGAGCACCCAAGCACTTGGGTGCTCGATCAACACTACTCCCTATCCTTTCCCTGCACTTCTATAAAGCAAAATAATAGTTTTAAAATCTTTTCTACCACTGTCCCTAGTGCCTGCTGCCTGTCCATGCACTGGGTACAAAGATCCAAGATAACTGAGGCTATTTATAGGGCTGTGACATCACAGGGCTGGCTGGCTGTTGATTGGCTGCATGCATGGCATTGTGGGTGATTCCTCATTCCCAGAGTTCATTGCTCCATGTCCAAACCCGTACAGCAACCATTTTAGGAAAAAATGCGATTCGTTACTACGAAGCGCGAGAAAATTCAGATTCGGTGCGGTCAACTTTGATTCGCTCATCTCAATATGTATTACCCTGATTCTGCAGTTTACAAAAACAACTCATATGTGGTCATAAACTGCCGTATGGGCATACAACAGTTCTCAGAAGGTGAGGACACCATATGGTTTTTGGAGGGCAGATTTTGCTTGAATGTGTTTTGTGTGCCATGTCATGTTTGAAGGAACAGTAAAGCAAGCAACAATACAAGTCCCTTATAATTGAACCCATTTTGGTAAAAAAACACTCCTTAAGGAATTTATTGAGGGGTGTTCTGATCTCTAAAAAGCAAAATAAAAGTTTTAAAATCTTTTCTACCACTAGGGAGTGCCTGCTGCCGTCTGTCCATGCACTGGGTACACTGGAAAATGGCTGAATCCAAGATAACTGAGGCTATTTAAAGGGCTGTGACATCACAGGGCTGGCTGGCTGTTGATTGGCTGCATGCACTGTGGGTGATTCCTCATTCCCAGAGTTCATTGCTCCATGTCCAAACCCGTACAGCAACCATTTTAGCAAAAAATGCGTACAGTAAAGCAAGCTACAATACAAGTCCCTTATAATTGAACCCATTTTGTTAAAAAAACACTCCTTAATTGAATTTATTAACTTATATAAGTTATGTCCTCCTTGTGGCCCCTCACACCAGCTATACCCACCTTTGTTCCTGTCATAGTAGTTATGCCCAGATATGTGCCCCCTCACAGTAGTAATGCCCACATATGTGCCCCCTCACAGTAGTTATGGCCAGATATGTGCCCCATCACAGTAGTTATGGCCAGATATGTGCCCCCTCACAGTGGTTATGGCCAGATATGTGCCCCCCCTAACAGTAGTTATGGCAGATTATGTGCCCCCTCACATTAGTTATGCCCAGTTATTTGCCCCCTCACAGTAGTTATGCCAGATTATGTGCCCCCTCACAGTCATTACTCCTTTATATGTGCCCCCTCACAGTATTTATGCCCAGATATGTGCCTTCTCACAGTAGTTATGCTCACATACATGCCCCCTCACCGTAGTTATGCCCACATACGTGCCCCCTCACAGTAGTTATGCCCACATATGTTCCCCCTCACAGTAGTTATGCCCACATATGTTCCCCCTCACAGTAGTTATGCCCAGATATGTGCCCCCCTCGCAGTAGTTATGCCTACATATGTGCCCCCCCCACAGTAGTTATGCCAGATTAGGTGCCCCCTCAAAGTAGTTATGGCAGATTTTTGCAAATGTGACATATGTCAGTATATGTGGTAATAAACCCCCTTTCACACGGGCGCTGCGGATTGGGGCCAGATAGGAGGCGGGTGCATGGCTGGGAAATCGTGTGAGTGCACGCACAATTTCAGTCAGTTTTGACTGCGATTTAGTTGCGTGGTTCAGTTTTTTCTGTGCGAGTGCAATGCGTTTTGCACACGCGTGAGAAAAAACTGAATGTGGAACCCAGACCCGAACTTCATTGAAGAAGGTCGGGTCTGGGTACCACATTCAGTTTTTTTTGTGTTAGTTGTAGTGTAGATTGTATTATTTTCCCTTATAACATGGTTAATACAGAATGCTTAGTAAAATGTGGAAGAGGTTAGTAAAAAAATTTTTTTTAACCCCCTCAACCCACATTTTACTAAGCATTCGGTATTAAGAATGTTATTATTTTCCCTTATTACCATGTTATAAGGGAAAATAATACAGTGAATAGACGTTTATCTCCTAGCAACCCTGCGTGAAAATCACACCACATCCGCACTTGCTTCCGGATGCTTGCGATATTCACGCAGACCCATTCATTTCTATTGGGCCTGCATTGCGTGAAAACGCAGAATATAGAGCATGCAGCGATTTTCATGCAATGCAAAACTGATGCGGGAAAATCACCACTCATGTGCACAGCCCCATAGAAATGAATGGGTCCAGATTCAGTGCGGGTGCAATGCGTTCACCTCACGCATTGCACCCGTGCGGAAAACACGACCTGTGAAAGGGGCCTAACTTTGGAACGCTTTTACTTATCCAAGCCATTCTGAAATTGTTTTCTCGTGACACATTGTACTTCATGACAGTCATAAATTTGAGTCAATATATTTCATCTTTATTTATGACAAAATTCCAAATTTACCAAAAATTATAAAAAATTCGCAATTTTCTAAATTTCTATTTCTCTGCTTTTAAAACAGAAAGTGATACCTCATAAAATATTTATAAATTAACATTTCCCATATGTCTACTTTATGTTGGCATCAGTTTGTAAATGTCATTTTATTTTTTTAGGACGTTAGACGGTTTAGAAGCTTAGGAGCAATTTTCAAATTTTCAACAACATTTCCAAAACCATATTTTTGAGCACCCATTCAGTTATAAAGGGATTTTGAAGGGCTTAGGAAATGGAAACCACCCATAAATTACCCTATTTTAGAAACTAAACCCCTCAAATTATTAAAAACTGATGTTACAAACTTTATTAACCCTTGAGGTGTTCCACAAGAATTAAAGGAAAATGGAGATGAAATTTCAAAATTTCACTTTTTTGGTAGATTTTTTTATGTTAATTAATTTTTTTCTTGCAACACAGCAAGGGTTAACAGCAAAATAAACCTCAATATATATTACTCTGATTCTGCAGTTTACAGAAATACCCTATATGTGGCAGTAAACTGCTCTATGGTAACGTGGCAGTGGTCAGAAGGAAAGGAGCGCCATTTGTACGCAGATTTCGCTAGAATAGTTTTTAGGCACCATTTTGTATTTGAAGAGACCCTGACGTACCCCTACAGTGGAAACCCTCAAAAAATGACACCATTTTGGAAACTACACCCCTTAAAGAATATATTAACGGGGATACTGAGCACTTTGACCCCCCTAAGTGTTTGACGGAATTTGGAAACACTTGGCTGTAAAAATGAATAGTTTTGTTTCTTCCAATTAAAATTTTGCTTTATCCTCAAATTTTTCATTTTCACAAGGAAAATGAAAAAAGGGTAACAGGATAAAAACACCCATAATTTGTTACCCATTTTCTCATGAATACGGCAACACCCCTTATGTGGAGGTAAACTGCTGTGGGAGCGGAAGGAGCGCCATATGGCTATTGCAGCACAGATTTTGATGGATAGGTTTATGGGTGCCATTGGTTTTTTAAGTGATTGTCTTATGTGGGAGCTCATTATTTGCGGGATGGGATGACGGTCAATAGATTCATTATATTAGCTGTGGGCTTACATCACAAGAATTGTGACAGGATCATGTACAATACTTTGTTATAATACATTTTACTAGTGTTGATCGAGCACCCTCGATCAAGTGCTCTGAAGAGGGGAGGGTGCTTGGTTCATAGGAAAAGGTCAGAGATTGATGGAAACACCACCAAAATGGTTCGGGAACAACATGGGGAGGATGTCTGGATGCATCTTGGACTCCCAGGTCGCTGCTGGGAACGATGTTATCCGAGTAGTATGCCACTTTTACTGACAATAATGCGCACAAAACCAAAGATAAAATCGATTTCAGAGGAAAAATTGTTAGGAAACATTCTTTCCTGTATATTTACTCTTATATAAAGTGCAAGTGCTGCCAAAAATTACAAGTAAGAAGCACTCCAATACAACCTGTATATCATATAAATGAGGGCCTCATTCACATTGTGATACAATTGTTCATGTAGTGGGTAGTGATGTCGCAAACATAAAATTTTCCGTTCGCGAACGGCAAACGCGAACTTCCGCAAATGTTCGCGAACGGGCAAACCGGGCGAACCGCCATAGACTTCTATAGGTAGGCGAATTTTAAAACCCACAGGGACTCTTTCTGGCCATAATAGTGATGGAAAAGTTGTTACAAGGGGACTAACACCTGGACTGTGGCATGCCGGAGGGGGATCCATGGCAAAACTCCCATGGAAAATTACGTAGTGGATGCAGAGTCGGGTTTTAATCCATAAAGGGCATAAATCAACTAACATTCCTAAATTGTTTGGAATAACATGCTTTAAAACATCCAGTGTGTGTATACGATCAGGTATGATGTTGTATCGATCAGGTAGTGTAAGGGTTACGCCCGCTTCACAGACATTGACAGACCAAACTCCCCTTTTAATGCACCGCAAACAACCGCAAATAGTTCATTTGCACAACCGCAAACTCCCAATTTGCACAAGGTTGGATACCAAGCTAGCAATGTCCCGGTGATGTCATTGAAGGTTTCTTCCTCCACCCAGCCACGTACAACACCAAGGGTCCCCGAAAGGTGAATTGAACTGATATTTCGAATGGGGAGATGGTTAAAAAAAAAACGCTGGCTCCCTCCCCTTTGTTTTTATCCACGGTGACTGCGTCTGCGCCGTGCAATTTACTGTCACACCCGATATGAGTGGTATTTTCTGTAGTACTATTCTCATCAGTTTAATCCCTCTAACGTCCCAAATCTGGGGTCCATTTATTGAATTGATTTTTCGAACGGGTAGATGGTTAAAAAAACGCTGGCTCCCTCCCCTTTGTTTTAATCCACGGTCACTGCATCTGCGCCGTGCAATTTACTGTCACACCCTATATGAGTGGTATTTTCTGTAGTACTATTCTCATCAGTTTAATCCTTGTTACATCCCATATCAGGGATTGCCTTTTGTGAAAAAAATTTTAGGCCGGGTACCTTCGACTGCCTTCACAGTGACAGACCAAACTCTCATACACCAAACTGAATTGATTTTAAGAATCGGGAGATGGAAAAAGCAGCTTGGTCGGTCCTCTTACTCCCAAATTGGGGCACTGCGCGTGCACAGAGCAGTGTGCTGTGACACCCTATATGAGTGGTGTCTTAACTAATACTATTCCTATCAGTTTAATCCCTGTTACGTACCCTATCTGGGGACGTGTGTCGACTTGATTAAACATTGTTGAATTAACGAACCATTACGACATCATGAAATAATTTAGTTCTGAGCTCTGTACTTGCTTTGTATTGGAATTGATGGGGATTTTTTTAATTGTCTGCATTATTTCTAATAAATTATTAAGAGACTTTATTATGATTTTTTATTTTATGTATTGAAAACCCATACAACTTTAAAAAAAAAAGGTAAATTAATGTTTTTTCTATTAAATATTATCCAGCCGTCCGATCGCTTTTGGTCTGACCATAATGAAGCAACGGCCTTATCATCTGGGGTGTGGCAACATTGCCAACACACTCATAGAGGTGATGATTGCTTCATTATGATACGCAAGCCCCTTCACCACAACAAGGTAACGATCACGAAGGGGAATTGACATTTGTATGTGCCTTTTTTTTTTGCTTTGTTTTTGCAGCCACAGTGCTGCACCATAGGACAGAAAAATTAGGCATGTACACATGCCTGAAAAATAATGGCATTGTTGCAGCCGCTATTGTAGCAGCGGCCGGAAAAATTTATGTTTTCCAGGCAGAAAAGTGACTAAAACATTGTGGCTTGAACCCTAGTTGGTGGTAGAGAATTCACGAAAGTCATCCGGTATGCAGACATTAAATACAGCAGCATGGGGACCATTTTGAGGCCAAGGCATGTAATCAGGCCTTTTGTTAGTCAAACGTATCCTCCACTGTCAGTCCCTTCGGGATCCATGCCTCATTCATCTTTATGAAGGCGACTTTTTTGACCGAGGCGACTTCTCCTGTCAGTGACAATGCCTCCTGCTGCACTGAAGGTCCTTTCTGACAGGACACTTGAAGCAGGGCAGGCCAGAAGTTCTATCACAAACTGGGATAGCTCAGGCCACAGGTCAAGCCTGCACACCCAGTAGTGAAGGGGTTCATCACTCCTCAGAGTGTCGATATCTGCTGTTAAGGCTAGGTAGTCTGCTACCTGTCGGTCAAGTCGTTCTCTAAGGCTGGATCCCGAAGGGCTGTGGCGATGTGTAGGACTGAAAAAGCTTTGCATGTCCTCCATCAACAACACATCTGTAAATTGTCCAGTGCTTGCCGCCGTGGTAGGAGGAGGATTACATTCACCTCTTCCCCTGTTAGATTCCCGTTGTGCTGTGACATCCCCCTTATAAGCTGTGTAAAGCATATTTTTTAGTTTGGTTTTGAACTGCTGCTCCTTTCCGACTTTCGGTAATTTGGTAACATTTCTGCCACTTTCTGCTTATACCGGGGGTCTAGTAGCGTGGCCACCCAGTACAGGTCATTCTCCTTCATCCTTTTTATATGAGGGTCCCTCAACAGACATGACAGCATGAAAGACCCCGTTTGAACAAGGTTGGATGTAGAGCTACTCATTTCCCATTCCTCATCCTCACTGATGTCATTGACGGTCTGTTCTTCCCCCCAGCCACGTACAACACCATGGGTCCCAGATAGGTGACAACAATGAGCACCCTGGGGTGCCTGCTGTGGTTGGTCTTCCTCCTCCTCAAAGCCGCCACATTCCTCCTCTGACTCCTCTTCCTCATACTCCTCTTCCAGCATTGCCGCAGGTCCGGCAAGCGATGATGACACGGCTACTTCTGGTGGTGATGGTGACCACAACTCTTCCTCTTCACGCTCATCTACAGCCTGATCCAGCACTCTCCGCAGGGCACGCTCCAGGAAGAAAACAAATGGGATGAGGTCACTGATGGTGCCTTCGGTGCGACTGACTAGGTTTGTCACCTCCTCAAAAGGACGCATGAGCCTACAGGCATTGCGCATGAACGTCCAGTAACGTGGCAAAAAAAATCCCAGCTCTGCAGAAGCTGTCCTAGCACCCTGGTCATACAAATACTCATTGACGTATAGGAACGCCTGAAATGGCCACACACCTTCCTGACCTGCTTGAGGACGTCCTGTAAGCCTGGGTACTTAGACACAAAGCGTTGTACGATGAGATTCAACACATGTGCCATGCACGGCACATGTGACAACTTGTCCAAATTCAATGCCGACAACAAATTTGTTTCATTGTCACACACCACTTTGCCGATCTCCAGTTGGTGCGGGGTCAGCCACTGATCCACCTGTGCGTTCAGGGCGGACAGGAGTGCTGGTCCTGTGTGGCTCTCTGCTTTCAGGCAAGTCAACCCCAAGACAGCGTGACACTGTCGTATCCGGGATGTGGAATAGCCCCTGGGGAGTTGGGGGGATTCAGTTGATGTGCAGCCAGACGCCGCAGCAGAAGAGGACTCAGCCGAGGAGGATATCGAAGAGGATGGAGTAGAAGTAGAGGAGGTGGCAGTAGGTCTGCCTGCAAGTTGTGGCGGAGTCACCAACTCCGCTGCGGAGCCACGCATTCGATGCTTGTCAGCCGTCAGCAGGTTGACCCAACGCGCAGTGTACGTGATATACCTGCCCTGACCATGCTTTGCAGACCAGGTATCAGTGGTCAGATGGACCCTTGCCCCAACACTGTATGCCAGAGATGCCATGACTTCCTTTTCAATAACATTGTAGAGGTTTGGGATTGCCTTTTTTGAAAAAAAAATTCGTACGGGTACCTTCCACTGTGGTGTCCCAATAGCGACAAATTTTTTGAAGGCCTCAGACTCCACCAGCTGGTATGGTAAAATCTGGCAGGCTAAGAGTTCCATTAAGCCAGCTGTCAGTCACCGGGCAAGGGGGTGACTCTGTGACATTGGCTTCTTACGCTCAAACATTTCCTTAACAGACACCTGACTGTGGGCAGATGAGCAGGAACTGCTGAAGGTGAGAGGCGGAGTGGCGGTTGGTTGAGAGGGGGCAGGGAGGACAGCAGTGGTTGACGTGGCTGAAGATGCTGGACCAGGAGGAGCATGGTGGCTTTGAGTTTGTGTGCTGCTTTTACTCATGTGTTGATCCCATAGGCATTTGTGATGTGAGATCATGTGCCTTTGCAAAGCAGTTGTACCGAGGTGGGTGTTGGACTTCCCACAACTCAGTTTCTTTTGGCACAGGTTGCAAATGGCATCGCTGTTATCAGAGGCAGACACACAAAAAAAATTCCACAATGCTGAGCTTTGCAATGACGGCATTCTGGTGGTGGCAACAGCATGTGTTGACTGGTGTGATGTCTGGCTGACCCCGGGTGCCAATACATGCTGTCTGACTGTGGCACTAACTCCTTGCGACGACCTCCCCCTGCTTCCAACTCGTCTCCTCCTTCTCTCTGTCTCCCCTTCTGAACTTTCCCCCTCTTCTTCTCCTCGAGGAGGTACCTACGTGGCATCCGTGGACACATCGTCACTTGTATCTGACACCTCAGCAAAGGAAGCAGCAGCGGGTACAACATCATCATCATCATCATCACACTGTACGTCCATGTGTGTAATCCTGCCTGACTGAGACATATCCCTGTAATCTACATCATCTGGCAATAATGGTTGCGCATCACTAATTGCATCCAACTGATGTGTAAATAACTCCTCTGATGGATCAAGTGAAGCGGCTGTGGTGGTAGTGGTGGTGGTGGCGGCGGGCGGGAGCGTGGTAACTTGAGAGCAGGTGACCGAAGCTGAGCTGGAGGAGAATGGTGCGTCAAGGTTCTTAGCGGAAGCTGTTGAAGATTGGGTGTCCTGTCCTGTCCTCAGAATTTTTCGGGTTCAGGGTACGTGGCCTCTGAACACTAGGCATTATTCCAGGGACAGTGGAAATCACAGCATCACGACCACGACGGCCCCTGCGGGGTGGGCTGCCTCTGCCTGTCATTTTTTTTTAGATAAGTGGTACTACGCGTGCTAGGTACTGTGCCACCCGGTATGAGTGGTGGGCACTGGCAGTGGGCACACTACAGTCTGTGGAAGTGGGCCTGACACACACTGGCAGCAGGCAAGCAACTGAAATTAGACTTATGTGTAAAAATGAAATGCCTTATTTATCAGGAAGCTACTGTACCACACGGGATGACAGGGATGGGCACTGGCAGTGGGCACACTACAGTCAGTGGAAGTCGGCCTGACACACACTAGCAGGCAAGCAAGTGAAATTAGACTAATGTGTAAAAATTAAATGTCTTATTTATCGGCAAGCACTGTGCCACCCGGTATCAGTGGTGGGCACTGGCAGTGGGCACACTACAGTCAGTGGAAGTGGGCCTGACACACACTAGCAGGCAAGCAACTGAAATTACACTAAAGTGTAAAAATGAAATGCCTTTTTTTGATGCAAAGTCCTGTGCCACACGGGATGACAGGGGTGGGCACTGGCAGTGGGTACACTACAGTCAGTGGAAGTCGGCCTGACACACACTAGCAGGCAAGCAACTGAAATTACACTAAAGTGTAAAAATTTAAGGCTTTTTTTTGATGCAAAGTCCTGTGCCACACGGGATTACAGGGGTGGGCACTGGCAGTGGGCACACTACAGTCTGTAGGCCTGCAGCCCCTCACACAGGCAGGCCAGGCAACTGCAAAATATATATGGAGAAAAAAAAAAGAAAAGCAGACTAATGTTGCAGCCCTAAAAAGGGCTTTTTGGGGTGCTGTCAGGACGCTGTCCTTACAGTAGAGATCAGATGAGTCTTTCAGGACTGGAGTGGACACTGAATTCACTAGCCTAGCTATCGATTTCCCAATTAAATCAGCAACAGCTACACTGTCCCTCCTCTCACTAAGACTGCAAATTCCGAATTAATCTAAAATGGATGCTGTTCAGGAGATGGGAGGGTCTGGGAGGGAGGGTATGCTGCTGATTGGCTGGAATGTGTCTGCTGACTGTGAGGTACTGGGTCAAAGTTTGCTCAATGATGATGTATAGGGGGCGGACCGAACATCGCATGTGTTCGCCCGCCGCGGCGAACGCGAACAAGCTATGTTTGCCGGGAACTGTTCGCCGGCGGATAGTTCAGGCCATCTCTAGTAGTGGGACACCTACACTCATAAAGCCTATGCACTAAGTGAAAGGGCTGCCAATACACCCTTCATTACACATAAAGGAGGGCATCATACACACCCTTGAAAAATTATGAATGATGGCCTGCTGGCGACCCTCAAAAATATTTGGAGCAAGGGCCTGCTGATCTGACCATCTAAAACATTAGGGGCGTGGGCCTGCTGGTGAGCTGACCCTCTAAAACATTAGGGGTGAGGGTCTGTTGGTGAGCTGACCCTGTAAAACATTATATGTGAGGGCCTGCAGGTGAGCTGACCCTGTAAAAAAATGTATGCGACAGCCTGCAGATGAGCTGACCCTGTAAAACATTTTATGCGAGAGCCTTGGCTACTGAGACTGGACTTGGTGGAAGACAGGGTGGTGCTTAACCGACTAGAAGCATTGTCTGCTGCAATCCAACTGACCACCTAGTCGCATTGGTCTGACTTCAAGAGTGGTGTCCTGCGCTGCTCTGCAAACTGGGACATGAAGCTAGGTATTGTGGATGATTGTTTTTCTTGTGCTCTGGCAGCAGGCACAGTTTGAATGCGTCCAGGGCCACATTCTCTGTGTGCACCATCAGCATCACGGCCATGTCCCCATCCCTTACTGCTCGCCTTATTCATATTAAATGTTATATATGCTTGAAAGTATGTCACAAGTACAGTAGAGTAGGATTTGGAAGTGTATGCGCAAAAAATAAAAAAAGGTATTTGGGATGAGGAAACGTTATACAGGAGAGGTAGTAGATAATTGCGGCACACAGTCTTTGGTATCTGCATTTAAATGATTTTTCTTGGTATTACATCACATAAAGTTCATAATTCAGTATTGTCATAGGACATATAAGGTAATCACATATGATACATATAGTGACCGGACGTTTCGGCCCATATAGGCCTTCTTCAGCAGTCTATTATCATGGTGCGTCTGTCCGTAAGCAATGGCGCTGGATCACATGTTATACGTTATACAGGAGAGGTATCACCGGTAATGTCACTGTCCGCGTCTATTGAAAAAGTACACTGTATGTCACAGATAAAATTTTGATGCGCACACGGTACACTGGAGATGTGGCACTGGTAATGTCACAGCCAGAAGCGGACACCGTCTATTGAAAAAGTACACTGTATGTCACAGATACATTTTTTCAGCGCAGACGGTACACTTGAGAAGTGGCACCGGCAGTGGCGTGCCCAGGGTTTTTGGCACCCGGGGCGGGTCCTTTCTCTGGCACCCCCCCCCATTACTTGGGCACATACCTCTTACATCAGGGACATCTCCTGTCATGTAGACCTTCTCTTTCCTCTTCTCCTTCGTTAGACCCCGACCATTAAGACACATTATTTCAGTCGCATTTCGTCTCTGCAGAGTTAGTGACACAGACACGTTAGATTTCTCAGTTTTTCCATCAACCTTCTAATAGACATAATTGGGGTCATTTATCAAATTGGTGTAAAGTAGAACTGGATTTCCTAAAGAGCTGTCAAATATGAAAGGTGGAATCTGATTGGCTGCTGGGGCAACTAAGCCAGTTCTACTGTACACCAGGTTGATAAATGACCCCAAATGTCCCTATAGTGTCTACAGAGGTTATAATGTCTCCTAGATTGCCCCCAGTAATAATAATACCCTATTATTATCCCCAGAAATAATAGAATTGCCCCTACAATGCCTCCCCAATAGCAATGCCTCTCACGCTGCCCCCATATAGTAATTTCCCCCACACAGCAGTGTCCGCCACACTGTTCCTCACACAGTAGTGTCCCCCACACTGCCCCCACACAATAGTGTCCCCCACACTGCCCCCACACAGTAGTGTCCCCACACTGCCCCCACACAGTAGTGTCCCCACACTGCCCCCACACAGTAGTGTCCGCCACACTGTCCCCCACACAGTAGTGTCCGCCACACTGTCCCCACACACAGTAGTGTCCGCCACACTGTCCCCCACACACAGTAGTGTCCGCCACACTGCCCCCACACAGTAGTGTCCGCCACACTGCCCCTACACAGTAGTGTTCCCCACACTGCCCCTTACACAGTAGTGTCCGCCACACTGCCCCCACACAGTAGTGTCCGCCATACTACCCCTCACACAATAGTGTCCCCGCACTGCCCCTACACAGTAGTG
Source organism: Bufotes viridis (assembly GCA_033119425.1). Classification (NCBI taxonomy): domain Eukaryota; kingdom Metazoa; phylum Chordata; class Amphibia; order Anura; family Bufonidae; genus Bufotes; species Bufotes viridis. Next base: position 108,545,902 of record CM065589.1, read on the forward strand.
TCCGCCACACTCCCCCGCACACTGCCCCTCGCACAGTAGTGTCCCCCACAATGCCCCCCACACAGTAGTGTCCCCCACACAGTAGTGTCCGCCACACTGCCCCCACACAGTAGTGTCCGCCATACTGCCCCTCACACAATAGTGTCCCCCGCACTGCCCCTTACACAGTAGTGTCCGCCACACTCCCCGCGCACTGCCCCTCGCACAGTAGTGTCCCCACAATGCCCCCACACAGTAGTGTCCGCCACACTGTCCCCCACACAGCAGTGTCCGCCACACTGTCCCTCACACAGTAGTGTCCCCACACAGTAGTGTCCGCCACACTGCCCCACACAGTAGTGTCCCCACACAGTAGTGTCCGCCACACTGCCCCCACACAGTAGTGTCCGCCACACTGCCCCCCACACACAGTAGTGTCCCCCACACTGCCCCCACACACAGTAGTGTCCCCACACTGCCCCCACACAGTAGTGTCCGCCACACTGTCCCCCACACAGTAGTGTCCGCCACACTTCCCCCTCACAGTAGTGCCCCCACACTGCCCCCACACAGTAGTGTCCGCCACACTGTCCCCACACACAGTAGTGTCCGCCACACTGTCCCCCACACACAGTAGTGTCCCCACACTGCCCCCACATAGTATTGTCCGCCACACTGTCCCCACACAGTAGTGTCCCCCATACTGCCCCCACAGTAGTGTCCGCCACATTGCCCCCACACAGTAGTGTCCCCACACCCCCAACCACACAGTAGTGCCCCCACATAGTAATTTTCATACTCCCCCATCTTGTCATGCTTTTTCTGACCCCCCATCTTGTCATGCTTTTTCTGATCCCCCATCTTGTCATGCTTTTTCTGATTCCCCCATCTTGTCATGCTTTTCTGACCCCCCTTGTCATGCTTTTTCTGATTCCCCCCATCTTGTCATGCTTTTTCTGATCCCCCCATCTTGTCATGCTTTTTCTGATTCCCCCAACATATCTTGTCATGCTTTCTGACCCCCCTGTCATGTTCTTTCTGATCCCCTCCCCCTCCCTACCTTTGCTGTAGCGTGGCCGAGCATTGCGGCGGGTACAGGAGCTTTTGTCTCCGGTACCCGGGCTGACTGCAAGCTGTGTGCGCACTTCCTGTCAGTCCGGCCGGGTACAGGAGACAGATGCTCTCTGTACCCGGACCTGACAGAGCTTGGTCACGCTAGAAGGGAATGACAGGAGGGAGCGCTGAGCGCTTCCCCGTTCCCCCCTGTCAGTCCCTCTCCCTGGCACCCCCCTGACAGCGAACCGCCCCCCCCCCCGCCCCCCCCTGGGCACGCCACTGGGCACCGGTAATGTCACTGTCAGAGACAGACATGTGTCAGTTTATCTGGCAATAAGTTTGGAACACTCATGACACATCATACTTCATGTTAGTCGTGAATTTGAGTAGGTACGTTTTATCTATATGCATAAAAAAATCCAAAATCTGCAGAAAATTTGGAAAAATTAGCTAATTTCAAAATTAGAATTTCTCTGCTTTTAAGACAAATAGTGATACTTCATAAAATAGTTATTACTTTACATTCCCCTCATGTTTTTTTTATTTTTTCAGGAAGTTAGAAGGCTTAGAAGTTTGGAATCAAATTTAACATTTTTTAAGAAAATTGCCCAAACCCACTTTTTTAAGGAGCAGTTTAGTTCTGAAATCACTTTGTGTGGTTTACATAGTAAAAAACACCCTTAAATGACCCTATTTTAGAAACTATACCCCTCAAGTTTTCCATTTTATTCATTTTTTCCTGTAACATAGCAAGGGTTAACAGCTAAAGAAACCTCAATATTTATTACCTTGATTCTGCAGTTTACCGAAACACCCCATATGTGGTCGTAACCTGCTGTGTGGGCACAAGGAAGGATGCAGAAAAAAAAAGCACCATATTGTTAGGCGTCATGCACACGATCGTTGTATTTTGCGGTCCACAAAAAACGGATCTGCAAAAAATATGGTTGACGTCCATGTGCATTCCGTATATTTTTTTGAGGACCGTAAATATGGACATACGGAAACAGAATGCACACGGAATAACCTCAATTAAAAAACCTGAACGGACACAGAAAGAAAATACGTTTGTGTGCATGAGGCCTTAATGGAGGGCAGATTTTGCTGGAATAGTTTTCAGGTGCCATGTCACATTTGAAGACACCCCGAGGTACCCCTAGAGAGAAAACTCCAAACAGTGACCCCATTTTGGAAACTAAACCCCTCAAGGACTTCTCATACTGTTCCCACCCTACCCACTTCATGACTGGGCCACTATTTTGCCTTTCGTCCAGGCGGACATCATCATTTATTTGATCCTTCTATCAAAAGCAAGAAAAAATGAGACGCACAATGGATCCTATTTAAACCCAAATGATCTATCATCAAACACAAATATTCAGGTGTACTTTCCTAAGATATAACTATCCACAATGATAAAGTACAATTCCTTTAAAACATAAATAATCTTTATTAATTTTCTTTATAAAATCCAATGAATACCATAAGTGGGGAAAACAAATACAAAGCACCATAATTCATCTGCACTTCATATTACATACTATCACATTCCTAACCTATTCCTGAAAATCCGATGAGTAAACCACTAGCTGTTGTAAATATAACAATTTCCCAATGCATATGCACAACGAGCTTCCTACAAACTAGTGGTATTCATTTTAAATACTGATCTCAGTTACCAAAGGGACTAGGAACATACCTGATAAAATGCTGTGAAAAACGTGCAGGAATGACGCACCCCTCTGCGTGCGTTTCGCGTGAGCTTCTTCAGGAGGAGAGAATGTATGTCCTACATAGAGGCTTTTTTAAAGCGCTATCCAATCAGTCATGAGTTGCATAGCTTGACAAGTGATCATCTGTAATAAGCGCTGTCATCACGGCGCATCGCAAATCGGCTGCGTCTGGTGTGTGAGGACTTCCGCCCTTCCCCTGACACCAGCCCAAGTGAGGGCAGGCCGACCGATTCTCAGGCCTGGCGTCACCCACACCGCTGTACCTGAAGGAGGAGTACGGAAGCCAGCCAGATGCCCCGATCGCGATGCGCTCACAGCGCTGCTAATGTATAGGGAAGATACCTCATCACACTATAGATTGTGAGGGAAATTTAAAACCTATGTGTAAAAATACTATTATTATAATTTTCTGACGTATATGCCAAGTGCTAATTAATATTTTAAGTGCAAGTGCAATATTTTTAATTATCAAGACGGCAATATAATATAAAATAAATACCGCATTTTTCGCTTTATAAGACGCACCTGATGATAAGACGCACCTAGGTTTTAGAGCAGGGGTCCTCAAACTATGGCTCGCAGGCCACATGTGGCCCGCCGAGGACACTGATCCGGCCCGCCGGGTGTTTTTGCCGTTTTTCACGGCTCAGCAGGGCGCCGCCACCTCCTCCCAGTGGGGACGCGAGGGGGCTGCGGCGGACAAAGAGAGGGACTGACAGTGTAGAGTGGCCGAAACTTTTGTTTCCTGTATCCTGTACAGGCCGGACTGACTGATAGGAAGTGCTCACTTAGTGTGCGCTTCCTATCAGTTCAGCCGGGTACAGGAAACAAATGCTCCTGTACCGCAGACCTCACAGAGCTCGGCCACACTACACTAGGGGAGTAGGGGGGAATGAGTATAACAATGTGACAAGGGAGGGGGGGTGGGGGAATTGAGTGTGGCAAGGTGATGAGGGAGGGAGGGGCGCTGAGAAAGAAAGTGACAAGGGAGGGGTGAATGAGAGTGACAAGAAGGGGGGGAGAGTGACAAGGAAGGGGGTTAATGAGAGTGAAAAGGGAGGGGAGGAATAAGAGTGAATAGGAGGTAGAGGTGCAGAGAAATGAGAGTGACAAGGGAGGGAGGAGGGTCTGAGAAATGAGAGAGTGACAAGGGAGGGAGGGGCCCTTAGAAATGACAGTGACAAGGGAGGGAGGGTCTGAGAAATGAGAGTGACAAGGGAGGGAGGGGTCTGAGAAATGAGAGTGACAAGGGAGGGGGGTGAGAAAGAGACTGACAAGGGAGGGGGGGAATGAGAATGACAAGAAGGGTGAGAGAGTGACAATGGAGGGGGGGGATGAGAAAGAGTGACAAGGGAGGTTAGGGGGAATTGACATTCATCACACACACACATAATGCACCCCTTACAGACACAGAAACACACCTTGCAGTCCTTACACATACAAACACAGATTCACACAACGCATTCCGTACACACGTTCAGAAACACACAATACATACCTGATACACAAACACAAACTAGTCACTAGCAGTGACAAATATGGAATCGGACATTGACCATCTCATTAACCAAAAACAGGCCCACAGTTCCCATTGAAATACTGGTAAGTCTGTTGATTTAATTTTAAAATTTCTTCATTTTATTTATATTGTATTTGTTACCTTTTTGTTTTTTCACTTCTAAATAAGATATGTGCAGTGTGCATAGGAATTTGCTCATAGTTAAACTATAGTCCGGCCCTCCAACGGTCTGAGGGACAGTGAACTGGCCCCCTGTTTAAAGGACCCCTGTTTTAGAGGGAAAAAGTAAGTAACAAATATTTTGAACCAAATGGTGTGCTTTGGTGGGTTCTGTGCCAATGGGGATCTAGGGATGACACACTGTTATGGGAGATGCAGATGATGCAGTTATGTTATTTGACCATAAACCCACTAATCAATAAGAATGCATCAAGTCCCTGCAGTACATAAATACATTCTTAAGGATGAGAGGGGTTATAGTCACATTTAATATAAACTCTGTCCAGGCACTGTACTGTAATTGTTTAAGTGTTTATAAGTGTTATTTTAAATATATATGACTATAAACCCCCTCATCTATAGGAATGCACCCAAGTTGTGTAGTACAGGGATGTATCCTTAAAGATAGTGAGGGGTTATAGTCACATTTAATATAAACTTCATGTCCTGGCTTTCACTCACCAGAAACTACGGTAGACAATCCATTGAGAGCCAGTGTCATTCACTTTAACTGCCTTCTTTCCTTTCACTGAGGTGCACGACTGGGCGGGAGTAAGCTGATGGAGGCGTCGGAGCAGTAGTTCCTCCTGGCTCCTTGTCGGGATGGGCTGCAGCTGCCCCTTCTCCTTCTTTTCCTCATAGAACTTTGAGTTATTCCTTAGCTCCTCCCCTGCAGCTCCGGGACTGATTAACCCTTCAGTCTCCCCCGGCCACTCCGGTAGGATCCTAGCACAGCTCGTCTTGTAACTGCTGGGAAATGCGGGGACAGGAGCAGTGGAGAACACCCGGGGCTGGGAGTTTTCTATATTGAAGTCTCTGGGCATAAGCGGGGAACGGGCGGGAAGCTGTCACGACCGCTATCCCAGCAGCAGTCATGTCGCACCGGACGGAGGGGAAGGGGGACCCTTATCTACGGATGGGAAATAGAACAGCCACCCCTCACTAACCCTAAGCTGGCACCTGTCTGCCCTGATACCCTAGACGGGGTGTGAACCCTCAGTCACCCTAAGAAGACTAGACTGGGGAAAGGCAGATGGGAGCACTAGTCACCTTTACTCATGTCTAGGAGAACAACAGGGGAAGACAGCAACAAACAAACAATCTCCAGCAGAGATAGACTTATCCAGTCACGAGAAGAGAAGATGATGCCAATAACGACAGTCCACGCCAGATAAGAGCTCCACAGCAATACCGTCAAACGATCTCCTTCAAAGGTCAGAATGGCACTGGAAGTAAGGACTATATCTGGCAATGACTGCAAGTGAAACTGAAACTAATATAGTAGCTGGGAGTGGCAGACAGGACTCACCTGAGAAGGATGCCTACAAACTCCCAGTCAGGACAAAAAGGTTCACAAGGCAAACCCCGGATGACATACCCTGAACCACGGAGCAAACTCACAAGCTATCGCGAGTAGGAAGTCGCTGCGACCTTCTCCTCCCAGACCTGTCACAGTCACAGTCACAGTCGTGACAGCAGCAGAGGAAAAGGAGAATAGCTTATCTCCTCTCTCTTCGGCTATGGAGTGACAACAGGCAGGCTGGCGGCATTCAGCTTCACTGACTGCTTCAATGCCGCCGCCTTCGCTTCAATGCTGCCGCCTGCCACACACTTCAAGGTTCGGGCTAACATAAACAATGTGCCGGCCACAATGATTTTTGGCACATTTGCCTTATAAGACGCACTGACTCCACCCCTTCCCTCCACTTTGGGGGAAAAAGGTGCGTCTTATAAAGCGAAAAATACGGTATTTACTTAAACATAAAATGCCTCTATTGAATATAAATGTGATCCTCAACTACCGTAAATACTATAAATTAACTAGTGAAGCTAAACTACCATGATTAATAAAATAAATCTAATCTTTCTGACCCACTAATATAATTCATAAATACTCTCTAACATAAAAATCGATACCACATAATTGTTGAAAATACACCACATATATAATTATAAAGTGCCAATGCTGTGCAGAAAAACTTTTGATCGTAAATACATTCATGATCATATCTCATTATATCAATAATAAAGTGCAACGTGCAAATTAAAGAAAAAGATCAAACCCATATACAACAAAATATCCCAACAAAACATCATAGTCCATCCAGTTTGAATCCACATAATGTTTTTTCATTTCCCTACTTCACTTCAATGAAATAATGGCTCTAAGGTCAGATTTTTTACTATATGATTCATTTACTCTTATCCTTTGTCTTTACTTCTCATAGGCCATCACTTATCCGAATCTTCATCCAAGGGTATAGACAGCAATTCCCTCTAACTCAATTAAGTATTCTGTTGATAAAAATAAACACACAAAAACGTTAAAATCAATATTAAAAGCATAAAACCCCCATGATGCTACCTATAGGAAAGAACCAAAACCCAATGTCTCATTTAGCCCCTGAAGTGCCATGGTTACCAGTCTAAAGATCCATTTACATTCTACTTGGGCTAGCTTTTTACTAAGATCACCTCCTCTCATGCCCAAATGGACCTGGTCATGCCTATGAATTTTAGAACACTTCCATTGCTTCAATGATATACCTTAAAATGTTGTGGTATTGTTTTTAAATTGTTAAGATCTTCTTCCTCTTTGCCCTTTCCAATGTCACGCACATGTTCCCTTATGCTTTTCCTCAATTCCCTGGTCGTCAGCCCTATATATATTCTATCACAAGGGCAAGTGGCATGGTAAATTACCCCTTTGGATAAATAGGAGATATGTTCTCTAATTTCATATCTCCTCTCATCATTCATACCTTTGAAATCTTTTGCTTTCACCATATTTTTATATGCTTTGCAGGAGCCGCAAGGGAAAGATCCCCACACTCCAACACTCCTTCCACCATCCACTCCAGGTAAGTAATGGCTATGCACTAGCATATCTTTAAGATTTCTTGCTCTTTTAGCTGTCAGTAATGGACTCTCTGAAATACATTTTTACAAGGTAATATCCGTTTGCAACACATTCTAATGTTTTTGTAATATCTCTTTCATTCGCTACCACTGCTGGTTATATGCCATTATAAATCGAGTCTTTTGTTGTGCATCTTGATTTTCAACAGCATTTGGACATAATAGTTGTCCCAAAAACAGATTTGCATAGGACGGGGCACACGTGACCCCCATAGCCACGCCTTGGGTTTGCAAAAAATATTTGTTTTTAAAGATAAAATAATTATGCTTTAAAACAAAATCTAATAATTCCAAGATTAGATTGCTTAAATCAGGGTCTAAGTTGTTACCTTTTAAGAAGTCAGCTGTCGCTTTCAGTCCATCATTATGCCTTATACTGGAATAAAGTGCTTCAACATCCACTGTGACCAACAGCATGCCTTCATCTATTTTCACATTTGCGAATCTATTTAAGGCTGCTGTCGTATCCTGTATAAAAGAGGGTAAAGTACCTACTAGTGGTTTTAGATGATAATCTATGAACTGACACACTTTTTCACGAAGACCTTCATTGCCCGCCACAATTGGCCTACTAGGTGGATCTTTTACCCTCAGTTCACACTTGAGCATTTTACAGCGCGTTCAAACGCGCTGTAAAACGCATAACCGATGCAAACCAATGCTTCCCTATGGGACTGGTTCACATTTCCCGACGCATAAACAAGTACTTGAGCTTTTTTTGGGGCGTTTGTCGCGCGTTTTGGCCCATAGGCTTCAAGGGGAAGGTGCAACGCTTGTATTTTGCTCGTTTTTGACACTGAAAACGCGCGTTCAAACGCGCGTTTATGAATTTTCTACCAACACACATGGAATTTCACACCAGCAATGCACTCTGATTGGCCAAACTTCATATAGACAGGGATATTTGGTCACTGGACAACACTGCAGTCAATCACAAAAACGCACGTAAAACGCGCGTTTACTATTGCCAAAAACGTGCACAAAAACGTGTGACAAAAACGCGCGGAAAACGCGTCTCTCAGAAACGCTCAGGTGTGAACCCAGGGTTATATTTTTGTGAATCAGAGTCCTGGGGAATTGAATTGTTAATAATTCTCGTGTTTTAGCTAAAATCGTGTTGTTTTCTTCCGCCTTATTCAAAATGTCCTCCAATTGTTTCTGAAACCGAAGTAAAGGATTAAAATCCAGGTATAACATGTTTTGTCCTTTAGTAGCTTAAAGACCTGACGTTCATACATTTCTTCTGGCCAAACCACGATGTTCCCACCTTTGTCTGCCTGTTTAATTATAGCCCCCTCCTTTTTTTTGAGGGCCTCCCATGGTTCACACTCAGTTCTAGTTGAATTACTGCCGCTCAAATTCTTCTGTTTTGCCAGCAAGGCAAATTCTTCGCTTACTAGCTTAACAAAAATATCAATAGCTGGACAGAGCTGGAACTGGGGGAACACTGTGGATTTTTTCTTTAAATTCCCTGGAACCACACTTACCTTTTCTACTTCCTCCTCCTCATTGGCCAATCCTTCCCAAATTTTCTCCTCCTCAGAGGTAATCCATTGTAAATCACTTTTTTTGTTATGTATTTTTTTAAAGCAGCTTCCTTGCAAAAAATGCAGGTCTTTAGTTACTGTAAAGAGATCAAAATTATTTGTAGGTGAAAAATGTAATCCTCTACTTAATACCCCAATCTGCTTATCATCATCAGTCAATTTGTTTAGAGGACAAATTGATTACCTGTGGTGTGTCATCCTTGCCGTTTTTATTTTCAATTTTTTCCTCCATTTTTCTTCCCCCCCCCCTTGATTTCTACTAAGCCAATTTTTTTTTTGCCTCTAGTGGTTCTTTGAGTGGCACCTTGGCCATTGCTGATGTTTAACTCAGAGGCATCAGAGATGATGGAAGACACAGAATATGTTCTCACACATCCTGAATCTCCTTCATCTTTCCTGTGCCATCTATATATTTTCTTTCTATTGTAATCACCTATTTCACTTTGGAATTTTTTAATTTCCTGATCCGTAATCTCTTTTTCCCAAATTGTGAACGCTTTATTTAGTTCTTCTTCATAATTTTGTCTACTTTCACTAGTTTCGTCCACTTGCCTCTGTAAAACTTCCATTTCACCTTCCAATTTCATCAACTTTTTATTATTTGCTTCTATAATCAAATCTGTATATTCCATTGAACATTTATTAGAGACAAATTCCCATTTTTCACGCAATTCATCATCGATGGCGTGCTTGGTTTTAACGTAACTTTATTCTTTCATGAGTTATTTACAAGTTTCTCTTTGTTTACAGCCATTGACATGTCGCCGAGGTTAACACGTGAGGAGCGGATAGAAATTGTGTTGATGTCTGGTAAACGCAGTAACCGAGTCATTGCAGCAGATTTCAATGCAAGACACCCTACAAGACCACCCATCTCCCATGCTACAGTTAGCAAACTGCTTGCTAAGTTTCGTGAAACTGGTTCAGTGTTGGATTTGCCAAAATGTGGATGCATGAAATCGGTCACTAATAAAGAAACATCAGTGGCTGTCCTAGCTTCATTAAGCAAGAGCCCACAGCGTAGCACTCGCCGCATGTCACTGGAGAGTGGCATTAGTCGAACATCCCTTCGGCGGATATTAGCTACTCACAAATGGCCCCCTTACAAACTCCAGCTACTGCAGCATCTCAACGAAGATGACCCAGATCGGCACACTGAATTGGCAGAATGGGCAAAACAAAAATTGGAACAGCACCCTCAGTTTACGCAGAAGATTTTGTTCAGTGATGAGGCAAACTTTTATGTGAATGGTGAAGTTAACAAACAAAACCACTGCTATTGGTCTGACACTAACCCATATTGGATAGATCCCTCCAAGACTGTTGGAACAAAAATATTGATGGTATGGTGTGGTATATGGGGTACAAAGATAGTTGGGCCATTCTTCATCAATGGAAACCTCAAGGCCACTGGATATGCGAAAGTGCTACATGATGATGTGTTTACCTTTTTATGCACTGAAGCTGGCACGTTCCCTGAGTTTTTCCAGCAAGATGGTGCACCACCACATTATGGGTGTCAGGTCCGAGCATTCCTAGATGAACAGTTTCCTGGAAAGTGGATTGGTCGTCGTGGGCCAGTTGAATGGCCCCCAGGGTCTCCCGATCTGACCCCCTTAGACTTTTATCTTTGGGGTCATCTGAAGGCAATTGTCTATGCTGTGAAAATACGAGATGTGCAGCACCTGAAACTATGGATACTGGAAGCCTGTGCTAGCATTTCTCCTGCGGTGTTTCTATCAGTGTGTGAAGCGTGGGAGAAGAGGGTTGCATTGACAATCCAACACAATGGGCAGCACATTGAACACATTTTATAAGTGGTCAGAAACGTGTAAATAACTAATGAAAGAATAAAGTTACATTAAAACCAAGCACACCATTGTTTTTCTTGTGAAATTTCCAATAAGTTTGATGTGTCACATGACCCTCTTCCTATTGAAAAAACAAAAGTTGGATTCAAAATGGCCACTATGGTCACCAGCCATCTTGAAAAGTTTCCCCCCTCACATATACTAATGTGCCACAAACAGGAAGTTAATATCACCAACCATTCTCATTTTATTATGGTGTATCCATATAAATGGCCCACCCTGTATAACAATTTCCCAATGCATATGCACAACCAGCTTCCTACAGACTAATGGTATCCATTTTAAATACTGATCTCAGTTGCCAAAGGGACTAGGAACATACCTTATAAAATGCTGTGAAAAACGTGCAGGAATGGCGCACCCCTCTACGCGCGTTTCGCGTAAGCTTTTTCAGGAGGAGAGAATGTATGTGTAGCAGCTGTAAGGCCTGTATCATCCCATCAGAATTGGCTTGTGATTTGGTAGCCACAAGCAGGAGTGGGTACAAAACACAGAAGACATGCAAATATTCCATTCACGTGTCATCTCTGTTTTGGATCGACTCCAGTTTTTTGGGGGGCTTTAGCAGTGCTGATGTATTACTGACCAAATGCTGACCGAGTGAACGCGATTGCTCAACAGACAGGATCCGTTTTTGAAGGTTATTGTTCTGACGGATCAGAAGAAGGGCAAAATAATCAGTGATGTCAACACAAACTTACTGCTGACACCCTCTTTACTCTCTTTATTCTGTTGGGTGGCTCTACTTGTATAAACGATTAATAGAACAGGTTCTGTAGACATCTACTGTATGTGGTATCAGCTGACAACGGTGTAAAAGGAGTGCGCTTCTTCTTGGCGCTAACATCGACCTGTAAGGCTCAGGTTATACTTGAGTTATTTGGTCAGTTTTGGCCCCATGACTGCCCAAATAAATGAAGTGTGCAGTGATTCTAAGAGTGATGTGTCATACGGACTCACAGTATTATTTCACTACCAAAGCAAACTCCCTATGCGTGTTACTGCAAGGCACAATGTTCTACACCACTATAAAAGCTCCCTGCAGCCAGGAAACAGCTGTTTTTTAATGAAATTTGCTGCAAATAAATTTGGATCGAACCAAATTTTTCCCAAAAATTCAGTGAACTGGCGAATCGAATTTTTAAAAAATTCGCTCATCTCTAGTTATGGCGATACATATACTAAAGTGCATAACTTTTTTATTTTTTCACTAATGTAGCTGTGTTGGGGCTTGTTTTTTGCGGGTTGGGCTGTAGTTTTTGTAGTACTTGTTATTTATTTTTCAGGTGGCAATGACGTTGCAAAAACAGCAATTCCATCATTGTTTTTTACATTATTGTTTCACAACATTCAGGGCACGGGATTAGTAACATGATACTTTTATAGATCAGGTCATTGCGGACTTTGTGATACCAATTATGTGTGTTTTTTAAAAATTTTTATGACTTAAAAATGAAGGGTTATGTTATGAGAAGACAATTTTTATTAATATTTTTTTTTGCACTTTGTTTTTTAAGACCCATTTGGATCTTGAAGAGCCATTGGGCCTGCTGGCTATACAGTGCATTGCAATAGTCATCACATACATGAGCCATGGCCATCACATACATGGAGAGAGCACATGGGGCATCAGGGGATATATGGGGGACAATGGCTGTCATTTTCACTCTGAAGCACTCCGATTGGTTAGTCTTTAGAGACTAACCAATCGGAGTGCTTACCAGCAAGGGACCATTCTGATTGCGACTTGGATATACAGTTATGTCCAAATGTGTGAAGGGGTTAAGAACAATACTTTTTTAAATCAAAACTCTAATTCTACTGCAATGAAAAATGTCAATTCCAGTTTCAATATTAGTTTGCCTTTATTTAATTCTAGTAGGAGCAAATTTCAGTGAACTTTTACAGTGCAAAGTTTTGAGAGCAGGATTCCACATAGAATATTCACCACAATATGTCTTTGTTCATGTAGACGAGATCCTGGCTTTGTCTTGAGGGAATTTGATTTAAAAGAAGCACATTGATTTCTTTGTTCTGGGAAAATAACAGAAAACTAGGGTTTTATATAAGATTACAAGATGTGGATAAAAATAGCTCAAAGGTTTGATATTCTGGGTTTAGAGATATATTATATATGTGTACAGATTTAGCAAAAAGTGGGTATTCTTGAGTAGTAAGACTAATTAGTTTGAATAGTTAATTCTCTGATTAATTTTTATTAACAACTTTAATCTATTCACATTAAATCTAGTATAAAATACACTCCTGAACACTGAAATTGCAACACTGAGAAGGAAAAATCATGGAATTATGGAACTCACAGGACATGTTAATGATATGCAAATGATATAAAAAGTAAAGAAAATATTCAAAATATGTCAATGTATTCAGTATTTAGTATGACCGCCATGGGCAGAAATAGAAGTACTTACCCACACTGGAATAATATCTATGAGGTTATTAATCTTTGTCTTACGGATGTTCTGCAACTCTGAATGCAGCTGGGCACACTAATCATCAAGATTAGAGATGAGCGAATTTCTGATTCGCCGAATTTTCCAGAAAAATTTGCTTCGTTCCGAATTTATTTGCTGCGAATCGCGTTAAGAAATGGTTATTTCCAGGCTGCAGAGAGCCTTTATAGGGGTGTAGAACACTGTGCATTGCAGTAACACACATAGGGAGTCTGCTGTGGTAGTGAAATAATACTATGAGCCAGTATGACATGCAGATGACAGGCGTCACTCTTAGGCCTCTTGCACACGAATGTTGCAAATTGCGGCCCGAAATGCTCGGGCACCAGCCGCGGGGCAGCCGCAGCGGATCGCGGACCCATTCACTTGAATGGGTCCGCGATCTGCCCGTTCCGCAAAAAGATAGGACATGTTCTATCTTTTTGCGGGTCGGAAGTACGGAACCCCGCGGAAGCACTCCGTAGTGCTTCTGTAGTGTTCCGTTCCGTCATTCCATTCCGCACCGTTACGCATCTCCGGATTTGCGGACCCATTGAAATGAATGGGTCCGCATCCATGATGCGGAATGGCCACGGAATAGTGCCCGTGTATTGCGGATCCGCAAATGCGGTCCGCAATACGGGCACGGGGTGCACACGTTCGTGTGCAATAGGCCTCCGAGTCACTGCACACTTCACTTATTTGGGCAGTCACGGGGCCAAAACTGACCAAATAACTCAAGTGTGAACTCAGTCTTACAGGTCCATCTTAGCATCAAGAAGGCTATAGAGTGACAAAATGACAGTCTGGAGGTGGCGGCAGCATGAGGAGGCCTCAGAGTGGCACAATGACAGAGTATGGATAAAAGACTAAGGACACAGATTGTTGAGAAAGATGCAGATGGAAAGTTATCTATAGAGCTGTACGACGGTAACCTGCAGATTGTCACTTCAATGTAAAATTAAAAATGTTCTATAAAAATTTTGAAATATTAAATACTGAGGGCACAGATTGTTGAGAAAGATGCAGAAGGAAAGTTATCTGTAGAGCTGTACGATGGTAACCTGCAGCTTAACCCCTTGGTGACCACCCATACGTGTTTTTACGGTGGTCACTAAGGGGCCTTAGGCTGGGCCGCCGCGTTTTTACAGCGGCCCAGTCTAAGCGCTGCACGGCTCCTCCGTGCAGCGGGGAGCACGGACCCGGCTCTCACATGAGAGCCGGGGCCCTGCTCTAACAGCCCGAACCGGCAGGAGTGCCGATATGGGCTGTTTAACACTTTACATGCCGGGCGCAATGGCGCCCGCTGCATGTAAAGTGGTAACAGAGGGAGCGGACTCCCTCTGTCTCCCATCAGCACCCCGCAAATGCGATTGCGGGGTGCTGATGTGCTGGGAAGCTTACCTAGCTTCCGATCAGGGCCCCGAGCCTGTCTTAGGGCATCTCCAGCAGACTGTGCCTCTCTGGCGCAGCCTGCTGGTCAAAGTTGGAATAGCATTGCTATTAAAATGTAATGCATTATAGACATAATGCATTACATTTTAAAAGCAATCAAAATACTGTATATTATAGTCTAGACTATTAAGTAGTAAAAAAAATAGAAAAAAAATACACATTTATTAGATAAAAAAATTCCATAAAATAAAAAAATATGCTTTTTTTTTTCCATTGAAAATACGCTTTTCAATGAAAAAAATTGCAAAAAGAAAATATCCCCCATATGTTTGGTATTGCCGCGTCCGTAATGACCCGGACTACATAAATATTACGTAAATTATCCCCTATAGTGAACGCCGTAAAAAAAAATACAGAATTTCTAATTTATTCTTTTTTTTTAATTTTTTTATTTATCTTTATTTATTCTTATTAATAAAAATTACACATATACAATACGTTAATTCATTAAGTTGATCATATAAAGAGCATATATCACTAGACATCATACTGAAATTAGGCCCCCCTTAACACCCCCCCCCCTCCCAATCGGCTGACAACACGGGAAAAAACATAAAAAAAAAAAAAAAAAAAAGAAATTAGATAGATAAATGAATAAGAAATAAATAAATATGTAAATAAATATATAAATTAATAAATAAATATACATATTTGCAATATAAATTGCCCCTCTCATCCCTCTAAAGTTCAGGGCCACCCATCCCAAACCTTTTCCCACTTTTCACGTTGATTCACCCCTCTGCATTTTATATATTCAAAATCCTTAATTTTGGTCATATAATTACGCCATTCTCCCATCGTAGGGGATTTTCTATCCCCCCATTTTTTAATAATCAAAATTTTGGCTATCATAAGTCCTATAGACCATAACTTTTGAGATGCAGAAGAAACTTTTATCCCTATAGAAAAAAAAAAACACTTGTATCACAGTTGGTTCAAAAGTAGTTTTCATTGTTTCCTGAAGTACCCCAATCACCTCCTCCCAATATTTTTTAATAGGCGGGCAATTCCATAAAATATGCAAAAACTCAGCCTCTAATGACTTACATTTGTGGCAGCAAATTTCAGGATCAATATAAATTTTGGACAGCATAAGAGGAGTATAATAGAGTCTGTGTACAATTTTAAATTGATTTAAACGATGTCTGGGGAAACCGAGAGTCTTTTAATATTGCAGTAAATTTCACGCCAAGGAAGGCAGGCTTTAACCCCTAACTTCCTTTCCCATTTTAAAGGGCTATTAAATAGTTCAGTATTACTTCCCCTATTATTACAGGTTATAAATTCCTCACTATTGACTGGAAGCCTTCCTCCTTCTATGAGAGAGGCTTTGATTACCCTAGTTTTGAAAAGGGGTAAGGATGAAAGCGAGATCGTGTCATATCGACCAATCTCGCTTCTTAATGCGGACTTTAAACTACTTGCTACAGTTCTAACCCGGCGTTTAAAGACAGTCATTCAGACCCTTTTTCACCCTGATCAAACAGGCTTAATTTCAGGTCGTCAGATTCAATCAAATATCCGTAGAGCATTTTTGAATATCCAGATTGGTGGGGGACGGGACTGCTTCATCCTGTCACTTGATGCTGCAAAGGCTTTTGACAGGGTGGAGTGGCCCTTCTTATGGCAAGCGATGAAGCGTCTGCAACTGGGGGACACGTTTATTGCCTTAACTAGGCTATTATACACTCAATCCACTGCCAAGATCAACATTAATGGTCATTATTCACCCAGCATTAATTTATTTTGCGGTACAAGACAGGGCTGCCCCCTCTCTCCTCTTTTATTTGCCGTTTTTATGGAGCCCCTTGCTAGTCGGATAAGGACCGATGAAGAAATAATAGGATTCGAAGTTGAAGGGGTTAACGATAAAATAAAATCTTAATTTATCTAAATGAAGGGTATAAAAAGATTGAACATGTCATTCAAATTATTGATGAATTTGGTTCTTTCTCAGGTTTCTCAATCAACTGGTTTAATTCTAAGCTGCTTCCCTTAGATAATCGGGTTGATTGTCAAAATATTAAAGTCCAAGTTCTTTCCCCTACTGAACACCTTGACTATCTGGGTCTTAAAATTGTCCCAAAGCTGTCTGATTATACAGAATTAAACGTTGTCCCTGCAATTAATAAGATTAAATAGAAGATAAGAACATGGCAGAGGCTCCCAGAGGCTCGAAAAAGGGTGCGCATTAAGTAAAAACTGCTATGGCTCTCGGCCTCGGATGGAGGGTTGTCTCTGCCATGCTTTCAGGGCTACTATATATGTTCTCAGTTACAGTGGTGTTTGATTGGGGGTAACACTGGATTGGTTCAGTACTTGTCTAGAGTTCACCATCTCCAGATTTCGAATATTTTTTCGACTCTTGAGACGGGTATTTTTGGACTAGGAAGAGTTGATTGTCCGTTCACTATTATGGTGCACAAGGTTTGGAACAAGCTTAGGAATATTTTTTTAGTGACACAGTCTCTTCATTTCACCCCTCTGTGGGATAATCATAATTTAAAAGAATTTTGTAAGTTAGGGGATAATAAATATTGGAAACTTAGAGGTATTACTTTGGTATCTCACTTATTTGAATATATTGAATCTTGCACTCTATCGGGGAGTCTGTCTGGTCCATCGATGGTAATGATTGATTTTTTTAGATACTCACAAATTAAACATGCACTTGATTCATCACGGGAAAAATGTTTATTAAACGTTCAGGAACAAATTTTTCGGGATTATTGTTATACTTTAGTTGGAACTAAGGGCAAAATTTTACAACTATATTAAATTTTTTTGTGTTCACTAGGAAAGGTTATGAAATTTAATAGCCCTTCGAATTTATTCTTAGTTTCCACCAAAAAAAAACGTAATAACAAGCGATCAAAAAGCGGCATTTACTCCAAATTGATACCAATAAAAAATACAAGTCTTCCCTCAAAATTAGCCCTCAATCAACTCCATAGAATAAAAAGTAAAAAAGTTATGGGTCTTGGGAAGTGGCAATGCAAAATAATTTTTTTGGTTAATAAAAGGGGTTTTATTGCAAAAAACAGTAGTAAAACGTAAAAAAAATTATAAGTATTTAGTATCACTGTAATCGTACTGACCCAGAGAATAAAGATATTATGTTATTTGTACCGAAAAATGAACGCCGTAAAATTTATAATGTAAAAACGCAGTGGCAGTATTGCAATTTTTCCCCATCTCCCTCCAAGAAAGAGTTAATAAAAGTTAATCAGAAAGTTACATGTACCTCAAAATGGTGCCATTAAAAACTACATCTTGTCCCGTAAAAAACAAGCCCTCATAAAGCTATATAGATGAAAAAATAAAAAAGTTATAGCTCTTGGAACGAGACCATGAAAAAAGGAAGTTAAACGCTTGGTCATAAAGGCCCAAACAGGCTTGGTCACTAAGGGGTTAATGCAGCCCTCAAAAGCAAGTTGTCGGTTCCAAAACCCAATTAGATCATGGGGCGGGTGATCAGTCCAAAACCTTCAAGCAGCAGCAGCAGCATGATACCAATGAGTGGCAAGGTGACATAGTGTGGAGATGGCAGTATGAGAAGACCACAAAGTGGCTCAATGACAGGGTCTGGAGTTTGCATGAGTATGAGAAGGCCACAGAGTGGCACAATGACAGAGTCTGGAGTTTTCAGCAGTATGAGAAGGCCATAGAGTGGCTCAATGACAGAGTCTGGAGTTTTCAGCAGTATGAGAAGGCCACAGAGTGGCTCAATGACAGAGTCTGGATAAAAGACTAAGGGCACACATTTTTAAGAAGATGCAGAAGGAAAGTTATCTGTAGAGCTGTACGATGGAAACCTGCAGATTAATGCAGCCCTCAAAAGCAAGTTGGGTTTGGTGGTTACAAAACCCTAATTAGATCGTGGGGCGGGTGATCAGTCCAAAACCTTCAAGCAGCAGCAGCATGATACCAATGAGTGGCAAGATGACATAGTGTGGAGATGACAGCAACAGCAGCAGCATGATACCACAGAGTGGCACACTGACATAGCGTGGCAATGGCAGCAACAGCAGCAGCATGATACCACAAAGTGACAAGGTGAAATAGTGTGGAGATGATAGCAACAGCATGATAACACATAGTGACAAGGTGACATAGTGTGGAGATAGCAGCAACAGCATGATACCACATAGTGACAAGGCGACATAGTGTGGAGATGGCAGCAACAGCAGCAGCATGATACCACAGAGTGACAAGGTGAAATAGTGTGGAGATGATAGCAACAGCATGATAACACATAGTGACAAGGTGACATAGTGTGGAGATAGCAGCAACAGCATGATACCACATAGTGACAAGGCGACATAGTGTGGAGATGGCAGCAACAGCAGCAGCATGATACCACAGAGTGGCACAGTGACATAGCGTGGAGACAGCAGCAACAGCAGCAGAATAATACCACAGAGTGGCAAGGTGACAGTGTGGAGATGACAGCAACAGCTGCAGCATTATACCACAGAGTGGCAAGGTGACATAGTGTGGAGATGGCAGCAGCAGCATGATAAAATGGAGTGGCACAGTGACAAAGCATGTAGATGGCAGCAACAGCAGCAGCATGATACCACAGAGTGGCTAAGGTGACATAGTGTGGAGATGACAGCAACAGCAGCAGCATGATACCACAGAGTGGCAAGGTGACAGTGTGGTGATGGCAGCAACAGCAGCAGTATGATACCAGAGAGTGGCAAGATGACATAGTGTGGAGATGGCAGCATCAGAAGGCCACAGAGTGGCATGATGACATATTGTGGAGATGGATGATCTAATCTGATGCGCCATGCATCGTTGGGTTAAAATCCTGGCTGATCCATTCCTGATTCATCTTGGCAAAAGTAAGTCTCTCCAGATTTTGGTGGGGCAGGCGAGTTCTTCTTGGGGTAACTATGCCCCTGCCGCACTAAAAACCCACTACTGGCTGGGCAGGACAGCTTTTCCAGGGCAAACTCTGCCAGTTGCGGCAACAAATCCAGTTTGGCTGCCCTGTAGTCCAGCGGATCTTCTATGACGCCTGGCAGGGTGCTGTCCAAGTGTGCCACCATCTGCAGGTCATGCTGCAGGTCTACATGCTGCTGCTGCTAGTGAGTAGTTTCTTTACTATGCGGGTGAACAAAAAGCTGCTCATCGTGGACTCTAGACTCTAGATGGAGCCGGTACTGTTCCTGCCAGCCCACCCCTCCCCATCAACCATGGCAATGAAATGTGAGCACAGAGGGCCCCCCCCTCCCCCGGTCAGACCTGCAAGAGGATGGATGATTGCGCAGATAGGCAGAGGCCAACTGACTACATAGGATGTCTCTGTAGTACTTCAGTTTGTACTCCCTCTCAGTGGGTGTAAAAAAAGGCCCCCATTTCGGACTGGTAGCGAGGGTCCAACATGGTGGAGAGCCAGAAGTCATCCCTCTGCCGAATGGTGACAATTCTGCTGTCACTACGAAAACAAGTGAGCATGCAGCGGGCTATTTGTGCAAGTGACTCTGAGGGATTCCCTGCCTCCATCTCCACTGCATACTGCCATGGTGTGTCTGGGTCCTCTGCCTATTCTTCCTCATCGCCCTCTTGCTCCTCCGGCTGCTCCTGCTCCTCCTCTCCTGTCACCACAGTAAAAAAAAAAACTAATTTCGCTACAAATTGCCTGTGCTCCAATGTCCTCCTCCCCCTCCTCCTCCAGTTCAGCCCCCACAGGGTTCACGTGGCCGAGAGATCTAGGCGCCACGTCTCCAGTCCCCTGACAAGCCATATTCACCAGCATCTGTTCCAGAACATGAAGCAGTGGAATGACGGCAGTCAGTGCTGGCAACTGACAAATAACGTGGCCTCCTCAAAGGGCCTGAGTAAAAAGCAGGTGTCACGCATGAGCTGCCACTGGCTGACATCGAAGTTACACAGGGGAGTACTCCTATCCGCTTGGATCATCAAGAAATCGTTGATGGCCTTTCTCTGTTCGTACAGTCGGTCCAACAGTTCCCTTACCATTTCTAGGATGTCTTGCAGATGGGTGGAAGACTTCAGATACCACTTGACAACCCGATTGAACACGTGTGCCATGCAGGGCACATGGCTCAGCCTTCCTTGATGCAGCACTGACACCATCTTCTTCTCGTTGTTGGTCACCATGGTTCAGATTTTCAGTTGTCGTGGAATAAGCCAGCAGTTGATTTATTTCTGAAGGACACGTAGCAGTTTCTCCCCTGTATGACTACGTTCACCCAAGCAAACCAGGTGCAGAACCACGCGACACTGCCATGCCCTGCACATGTGGTATGCTGGAGCGGCACTGTGACTTGTCCCTGCAGTGGAGGCTGAGGATATGGGGGAGGATGAGGAGGCAGGAGACATTGTTGCAGGACCAACGTCGTGACAACGTGGAGGCGGAAGCGGCGTCACCTGGCCAAGTTGCTGGTGTGGCTTTGCAGGAACCACATTCACCCAGTGGGCCGTAAAGGACATGTATTGTCCCTGACCATAGTTACAGCTTTACACGTCGGCGCTACCGTGCACTTTGGCAGACATTGACAGGCTCAAGGACTGGCACACCTTCTGTTCTACATACGTGTGCAGGGCTGGTACTGCCTTTTGGGAAATGAAATGACGGCTTGGGACTCTCCACCTTGGCTCGGCACAAGCCATCAGTTCTCTGAAAGGTGCAGAGTCCACCGCTTGGAAAGGGAGGGACTGCAGCACCAGCAACTTGGCCAGGAGCACGTTCAGCTTCTGCGCCGTTGGTTGCATGCATGCATACTGCTGTCTCTTGGCAATTGATTCAGTGATTGATTGCTAGTGAAATGACTGACGAGGAGTAAAAGGAGGAGGAGCAGGTACATCAGGACCAGCAGACGATGGGACAGACAGACAGCTCCCTTCTGCTGAGCCGGTAGAGCCTTGACTGCCTGCAATGGGGTGCGTTTCACTGGGTTATACAGCTGTTGCTATGGCAGGCTGGACCACCACATCAGAGCCACGATTGTCCCAGGCCACTTTATGGTGTCGCTGCATATGTTGTCGCAGGGCAGTTGTGCCAACATTGGCCCCCTGGCCACGCTTTCCCTTCTGCCCACAGATTTGACATATGGCCATGTTCACCTCCTCCGGAGTATTGACAAAAAACTGCCATACTGTCGCGTAGCTGATTTCCCCCCCCCCAACCCTCCGCACTGACTGACTGATAGTGCCACTGCTTGCCTGAACCCGTGCACCTCTTCTTTCCGGGCAGCTAAGCTGCTGTGAAGCGGTTGGTCTACCCCGGGCCCATTTGGCTGCCAACCTCCCACTGCTGCCCCCCTGCTGACTCCCAGCCATGCTACCACATTGCTGGCTCAGCCACTGCCTGGTGGGCAAGCTGCCACCCTCTTCTCCCGATGATGATGAAGCCTCATCTTCACCCGGCTCCCAAGTGCAATTGGCTTCATCATCATCAAGTAGTGTCTGCAAGTCACTGGTGTCCTCCTCAACGCTCTCTGGGTCAGGAGCCTGATCGCTCGCAACACCACCTCCCACGCGACTCTCCTCATCACTACTTGCCCTTCTAGTGTAGGAAGCGGCGGATGTCTCCTTCAAATCTTGGCAGGGCAGTAGCTGCTGACTGTCCTCCAGTAGCTCATCCTCGCTGAATAGTAGAGCTGAGCCCACAGCAGATAGTACTTCTGTGGCTGAGGGAACAGCCAAGAACAGAGGCAGTTCGAGGACAGGTGAGGGCACAGGGCCTGCTCCCGGGCCATGCCAACTAGGGGTTGTGTCTGACAAACCCACCGACTGTTGGCTGGGGGTGTCCGATGTCACTTGGAATGAATTGGATAACAGGGTTAACCAACCAATAACCCCTGGGTTGCTGGTAGATGACACGGGGCTCAGGCCTCTCGCTGCGACTCCTGCTGCCACACCCCCTTAATCTGCTGCAACTTCTGCCTGTGCCAGAAACATTTATGCCTCTGCCACTCCTCTGTGCATGGCCTGGCACCTCTCTGTCTGACATACTTTTAGCTGAACTAAAATAATTATAAGCAAATTAAAACAATCCTAAAAGCCCAGAATATATTTCTCTTTTTGGACTGAAATAGGCCACTAACCGCTTTTAGCACAAATAGAAGTAAACGTGAACTGCCTATATATTTCTCGTTTTGGACTGAAATAGGCCACTGAATTATTACAGCGGAAATAAAAACAAACGTTACCTGCGTATATATTTCTCGTATTCGACTGAAAAGGCCCTCTAAATGATTTTAGTGTAAATAACAGAAAAAGTTAACTGCGTATATTTTTCTCTCTTGTTTCTTACATATGGCAAAAAACGCTTTTAGCGAAAATAACAACAAATGTCAACAGCGTATATTTTTCTCGGGTTGTACTGAACCGGCAATAAATGCTTTTAGCGCTAATACCATTCAAATGTGAACAAGGTATATTTTTCACGGGTTGTACTAAACTGGCAATAAACGCTTTTAGCGCTAACAACACCAAATGTGAACTGCGTTTATTTTGCTTGTATTGTACTATAATAGGGCACTAAAAGCTTTCACCATCTATAGCTGCAGTGAACAGAGAATCAGAGTATATATTTCTCTTTTTCCACAGATATAAGCCACTACAGGCTTTTCAACATAGCACTTGCACCCCAATAACTAATTGCTGGAATGACAGAGATGTATTATGAGATTATCTGGATCCCCAAGTAATGTTTTCCTGCACAATGAAGTTTTTCCTATGATTCTCCCTATCTCTCCCTGCCTGTGAAATTATCACTATCTCTCACTATCCTTTCCCTGCACTAGTGAATCGCTTTTTTGCTTTTTTTTTTTAAACAATTTGTTGTTCTTTCACTGCCTCTCCCTAGCGCCTGCATACTTGTTTGTCCCTGAACAAAGTACACTGGTGAATGGCAGAATCTAAGATGGCCGCCGTGTTTATAAGGCCTGTGATATCACCAGGCTGGCTGGCTACTGATTGGCTGCATGCATGGCATTATGGATCATCCCGCCTTCCCAGAGTTCCTTGCCCCATGTCCTCACACCTGTAGCCACCATTTTAGCCACTATTGTAGCCGGCTAACCACCATGTTAGGAAAAAATGTGATTCGTTACCACAAAGTGCGAGGAAATTCGCATTAGTTTAGAATCTAATTTTTCCTGAAATTCGGAACAAATTAGACTTTGTCAGCTTCGATTCGCTCATCTCTAATCAAGATCCGCTGCTGGCGGAGACAAGTTCGGAAAAGCTGCAGGCCATGGTAACACATATAGACTACACAGGATGCTCACAGTAGAATGAGCAACATATAATCTAGCATTGTCCTGTTCAAAAATAGCTCCTGGAAATAGTACTTTGGAGAAATAACCATACCATTGATCCATGACCAAATCAATGCAATGCCGAGCTGCTAGTGTACTTGAAATGAAACCTAGAAGGGTCCATCTACCATACATTATGCTATCCCCACACCATAATCCTGGGAGTAAGACTGGTGTGATGTTGCCTAGTGAAGGTTTATTCATGGTGTTACTCAAATAGTCTTTAGACTAATCTCGAGTTATTATTGTGTCTGAGACAAAAGCGAGACTAATAGCTGAAGAGGATAGACCACCTTTCCAGCCTCTATTGCCATCTTGCTGTGCACCATGACAGCCTTTGAGAGTGGTGGCGTGAGTTCAATGGAACACCTGTAGCTTGATGTCTGGCTTGTAGCTCGATGTCGTGCATAGGCCTTCTGATGGTTTGTGTAGACACAGTTTGCCACCCTAGGCTTGGTATGTGATGTCCAATTGCAGTACTGAATGGATTACTACTCTCCATTGTTACAGTCCGACGATCCAACTGTGCAGAGGTTTGTCTTTGTTCCTCTGGCTATCATTCCAGTTGATTGTTGTTCTCCCAACCATCAGGACATGTAATCTGCAAGAATAATAAATAGTGTTGAGCGAACCCGGTGAAGTTCGGGTTCGCCAGGTTCGGCCGAACTTCATGTCAAAGTTCGGGTTCGGGACCCGAACTTGACCCCGAACCCGGACCCCATTAAAGTCAATGGGGACCTGAACTTCACTTTATTATTTTCCGTTATAACGGAAAATAATAGTATTAGCTTTTTCAGATCTGAGTTTTTACGATCGTGAAAACTCAGATCCGATGGTATATTCTAACATAGAGGCGTTCCCATGGTGATGGGGATGCTTCAAGTTAAAATATACCATCAGATCGGAGTTTTCTCCAATCCGATGGTATATTTTAACTTCACGCGTCCCCATCACTATGGGAACACTTCTGTGTAAGAATATACCATCGGATTGGAGAAAACTCCAATCCGTCGAGGCGTTCCAATGGTGATGGGGATGCACCTCTGACAGGGCACTGCCATCTGCGGCACCTGAGGGGTTAATTGCTGGACAGCAGCTCCCTGTCAGAGGTCGGGAATGTTTCTATAATGTTTGAATTGGTGGGCAATGCGCCCTCAGTGCACCCTTTCCCCCAGTTTTAAAAATCATTGGTGGCCAGTGCGTCCTCACACCGCCCTCGCCCCGCCCATCATTGGTGTCTGCGGCAGTATAGAAAGGCATTATAGAAACATTCCCGGCACCTGACCTCTGACAGGGAGCTGCCATACGTGCAATAAAACCCCTCAGGTGCCGCAGATGGCAGCGCCCTGTCAGAGGTGCGTCCCCATCACCATGGGAACGCCTCAGGTTTAGAATATTTCCATCGGATTGGAGTTTTCTCCAAACCGATGGTATATTCTAACACAGAGCCGTTCCCATGGTGATGGGGACACTTGAAGTGTAAATATACCATTGGATTGGAGAAAACTCCGATCCGATGGTATATTCTAAACCCGAGGCGTTCTCAGCACCATGGGAACACCTCTGTATTAGAATAAAATAACCCGAACACCGAACCCGGACTTCAGTGAAAAAGTCCGGGTTCCGGTCCGTGTACCAAAAAACTTAAAGTTCAGTACGAACCCGAACTTTGCAGTTTGGGTTTGCTTAACTCTAGTAATAAACCAAAGTCTTTCAGTTCATGGATTTTGTCCTTCTCAGTTTGCAATAAGTGGCTATAACTGGGACATCAGCGAACAGAAGGCATTGCACAATCATCCCACATGACTTGATCTGATTTTTGTGGCTTCAGGTGGCTAAAAACTTTTCTTTCGAAGCTTGATTTCTTTTATGCCTCTACCACTTGCCATTGATTGGAGCTAGGTGATTGAAAATATGATCATCTGCAGATCTTGGTGACACCTTCTACTTACTCGATTTGCATAAGGTTACGGCTTGTCCTTCTTGGTGTTGCAGTTTCAATGTTGAGCATGTATATCTTTAGTAGTATCAGGGCTGCCATCAGAAATTTTGGGGTCCCTTACACAGCTCAAGGCCTGGCCCCCCCTGCCGCCACCCCCTTCCTGACACTGCCCCAGTGGCGGATCCAGAGCCTGGTCTTTGGAGGGGCACTTCCCCCAGAAATAGGAGATCATGGGGCCCCTGTGTCCCCATCCACCCTCAAGCCACACCCACACACAGCCCATACCTCTTACATCCAGGGACGTCTCCTTTGATGTAGATGTTCTCTCTCTTCCACTTCTCCATTCAGACCAGAACGCACTGGTGACGTCTTTCAGCCATCTCTCATCTCTGCAAAGTTTGACCAACAGATATGTTAGTTTCCTACTCCCATCAGCCCCCCCCCCCTTCAGCCCCCATGAGACCTCAGATCAGCCCAAAGACCCCCAGTCAGCCCCCATGAGACCTCAGATCAGCCCAAAAAACCCCAGTCAGCCTCCATCAGCCCTCAGATCTGCCCAGACCCCCAGTCAGCCCCCATTAGACCTCAAATCAGCCCAAAGACCCCCAGTCAGCCCCCATCAGACTTCAGATCAGTATAAAGAACCCCATCAGACCCCCAGTCAGCCTCCATCAGACCTCAGATTAGTCCAAAGACCCCCATCAGACATCCAGTCAGCCCCCATCAGACCTCAGATCAGCCCAAAGACCCCCAGTCAGCCTCATCAGATTTCAGATCAGACAAAGACTCCCAGGCAGCTCCCATGAGACCTCATATCGGCCCAAAGACCCCCAGTCAGCCTCCATCAGACCTCAGATCAGCCCAAAGACCCCATCAGATCCCCAGTCAGCCTCCATCAGACCTCAGATCAGCCCAAAGAACCGCAGTCAGCCCCCATGAGACCTCAGATCATCCCCCCATCAGACCCCCAGTCAGCCCCCATGAGACCTCAGATTATCCCCCCATCAGACCTCAGATCAGCCCAAAGACCCCCAGTCAGCCTCCATCAGACCTCAGATCAGCCCAAAGACCCCCATCAGATCCCCAGTCAGCCTCCATCAGACCTCAGATCAGCCCAAAGAACCTCAGTCAGCCCCCATGAGACCTCAGATTATCCCCCCATCAGACCCCCAGTCAGCCCCCATGATACATCAGATCATCCCCCCCATGAGACCCCCAGTCAGCCCCCATCAGACCTCAGATCAGCCCAAAGACCCCCAGTCAGCCCCCATCAGACCTCAGATCAGCCCAAGGACCCCATTAGACCCCCAATCAGCCCCTATGACCTCAGATCAGCCCAAAGACCCCAGACCCAGTCAGCCCACTCCAATCAGATCAGCTGTGGCAGGCAGGGGAGGGCCCAGCCAGGCCAGCCCAACATACTTACCACAGATCCACTCCTCCTGGCCGTCCCCGTGCAGCGTCAGGTCATAGTGCGCGCACTACGTCCTGACGCTGTATGCGCTCAGGACAGTGAAGAGCCGGCCAGGGATGTAAGGGGCGGGCTGCGGGTGGGCCGGGGAGGTAAGGGGCGGGCCGCGGAATTAAGAGGGGGAGGAGCAGTGGGCCCCAGGGCCGGCGGCCACAAAAAAAAAAAGACTCGAGACCGGCGGGGCCCCCCCTTACTGGGTTATGGGCTGTACCCCCCTGATGGCGGCCCTGAGTAGTAGTATGAGGTTTACTATACAATCACATTAATTTGTTCCTTAAATAAGGAACAAATTAATCTCAATCTTGAATTCATTTTGGGAAAATATCTTGTGACTATTTTGAATAGTAAAAAAGGTTGTTATTTGGTTTTAGTTTCTTTCTGTTTTTTTCCCTAACATTTATCATATTTTGTTGCTTAGTACAATCAGTATATACAAATGTTTTCTATATGTTTCACAGGAGTTCAGCCACGAACAGCCTCCTTCCGCTGCTCTGTTTTCGATAGGAGACCAGGAATGATATACCCCATCACCTTAGATAACACTCAACCTGTCAGCAGTGTGTCATCCAAAAAATATAACAGTCCCAAAATGACGCACAACAGATGACACTCACCGAAGTTGTCCACATGAGTTTCAATTCTAACCAGGTTAGAGGACTGAGGAAGCATACTGACGTGAAACGGCTGTCGCCACTTGCTGCGCCAGTGTGGTGTGCTGTACCCCTGCTGCCATTGTTTGTGGTGTTTTGAGAAGAATAAAAACTCATCTGCTTCATTTTGGGACTACTTGTGAACTATTTTTTGAGCACCACAGTAGATCCGAACAACTTGTTCCACTGTGTTTCACTCCTGTTCTTATGGCTATTCCAGGGTTGAGCAGCGCCATCCAGCATCTCTCTATGTGTTTTTAAAAATAGATCAAATAAAAATGAATGTTTTTTCTCTACAAGATTTTCCAAGACTACACATTTTTTTCAGGAGAGGCACAACACTGTTTTACTGGGCATGCATTTTTTTGTAAAACATGTTTTTTTATTGATTATATTAACTCTAGCTCATGACAGATTGGATTATTGTTAATGTGGTGCAAGGAGCATTACAGTTATGATAAGTATAATGGATTGGAATGGATCCTGACTGATCCTAATCTGATTAGTTAATTATGTTTACATTTATTTTTTAGGCCTCATGCACACGATCGTATATGTTTTGTGGATGACGTTCCGTATGGCATCCGTTTTTTTTGCGGATCCGTTTTTTTTGCGGATCCATTGTAATAATGCCTATCCTTGTCCGCAAACTAGAAAAAAATAGGACGTGCTCTATTTTTTTGTGGAACAGAAAAACGGACATACGGAAACAGAATGCACAAGGAGTACCTTCCGTTTTTTTGCGGACCCATTGAAATGAATGGTTCCGCATATGGTCCGCAAGAAAAACGGAACGGACACGGAAAGAAAATTCGTTCGTGTGCATGAGCATGAGGCCTTAGTTTTACACAAAAGAAAAAGCACATCAGACAATCCTGTTCCAGAAACTCAATAGAATAAACCTTGACAGTAGTGTCAACAGAGCAGTATATACATGTAATGCTTTTACTCTGAATTAGTTTTTCAATTGGAATGCTCACAGGGCTACACAAATAGATATTTCACATTAGATGAACAATTTTAGAAATTGCAGCACTAATCTTCATGTCAATGGCTATTTCATAACATATCCATATGCACTACATCCAATCACTGGCCTCTTTGAAAAACTGCTGAAACCACTCATTGGCTTCAGTGGTCAGGTGTTGTCGATATGACATCACCGCTGCAGCTGGGAAAATAGAACCCAGCCGGAGAAACCAGAGTGGCGGCACAAGATAGGTAGGTAACGTTTAGTTCTTTTTTGCAGGACACTACATCCCTGTGTAAAGACATGCAAACTTTGAGGCTCTTTGCACACATTTTTGATCAAAATTGTGTGGGCCCATCTACCAACAAGATGGCTTCCTGAGATGGGAATTTGTGCTATCAGATGTGCCTCTCCTGGGCCTAGGTCTACTGATTGAATTCAGGGCAATGTAGGATCCAGCTATAATATTCTCTGACTAAAAGCATTTGTTAAGAAAATGATTTTAGATATGCTGCAGATCTGGAGCCTATTCTACCCTTTGCATTGCAGATTTCTGCACTGCCTATCAAATTATGCACCACAATTGTTGTGGAATAGTGCTGCAGCGCATGGATGAGAGTTTTTTTAAATCTGCTACTGTAAACACTGCAATTTTTACTTCTGCAGTTATGCTACAGAAAGTTTGAAGCGGTCACACCCTTATTTTTGAAGAATAAAATGGCTTTGCAATATGATTTCTATTATAACCCCCCCTCCCCCCCCACAAAAAAAAAAAAAAACACTTGCACTGGCGCCCACTGAACTTAGTGCAGCTGCACATCAACATTGCTGAGGTTTTCAAGTCTGTATATGTGCGCCTCTCCTCTTCTCTGTCTGTGCAGTACAGTATATGACTTTCTTCATTGCAGTCTTGTCACATTGAACAGCTGGAGGGGGTACAAACTTGAGCACAGCTTCAGTCTACATCAAGCAACGCTCAGTACAGTGGGTGCCACGCGAAAGCAGACAGGGCAATTTATAAGAAACAATATTGCAAAGCCTGCTTATTCTTGCAGAAATGATGACTTTTAAAAAACATAAATCCAAAACAAGTCCTTTAATGTGGACAATTAACCCCTTCTACTGCAGGCCAGTTTTCACCTTCCAGCCCAGCCCATTTTTTGCAAATCTGACTTGTGTCATTTTATGTGGTAATAATTTTGGAACACTTTTAGGCCCCTTTCACACAGGCGAGTTTTCCGCGCGGGTGCAATGCGTGAGGAGGACGCATTGCACCCGCACTGAATCCGGACCCATTCATTTCTATGGGGCTGTGCACATGAGCAGTGATTTTCACGCATCACTTCTGCATTGCGTGAAAATCGCAGCATGCTCTATAATGTGCGTTTTTCACGTTTTTCATAGAAGTGTATGGGGCTGCGGGAAACTCGCAAGCATCCGCAAGCAAGTGCGGATGCGTTGCGATTTTCCCGCATGGTTGCTTAGCAACGGGACCTGATCTCTATTATTTTCCCTTATAACATGGTTATAAGGGGAAATAATAGCATTCTTAATAAAGAATGCATTGTAATATGAAGTGGAAGGGGTTAAAAATAAAAAGTTAACTTACCTTAGCCACTTGATCGCGCAGTTGCGATCTCTCCTCTCTTTCCCTGCATCAGCTAAGATCTAAAAGACCTGTGATGACGTCACATCACATGGTCCAATCACATGGTCCATCTTACCATGGTGATGGACCATGTGATTGGACCATGTGATGTGACGTCATCACAGGTCTTTTAGCTGTTAGCTGATGCAGGGAAAGAGAGGAGAGATCGCAACTATGCGAACAAGTGGCTAAGGTAAGTTAACTTTTATTATTTTTTAACCCCTTCCTCTTCATTTTACTATGCATTCTTTATTAAGAATGCTATTATTTCCCCTTATAACCATGTTATAAGGGAAAATAATTAATTCTCCAGAAGACCTGAAACCAGACTTCAGTGATGAAGTCCGGCTTCGGGTTGGGTACCAAACATGGCGATTTTTCTCATGCACGTGCAAAACGCGTTACAAACGTTTGCACCCGCGCGGGAAAAACACGCATATTCCCGCAACCCACCTGTCTCTTATCCGGGCGTCAAACATGACGTCCGTGTGAAAGGGGCCTTACTTATCCAAGCCATTTTGAGACTGTTTTCTTGTAACACATTGCACTTCATGGCAGTGGTAAATTTGAGTCAGTATATTTCACCTTTATTTATAAAGAAAAATCAAAATTTTGCCAAATTTCAAAATTCGCTAATTAAAAATTTCTCTGATTTTAAGGCAGATAGTGTTATCTCATAAAATAGTTATTACATTTCACATATTGCTACTTTATTTTGGCATTGTTTTGTAAATGTAATTTTATTTTTTTGGATGTTAGATGGTTTAGAATTTTAGATGTCGGCTGGCCAGTCTCTCATAATTTTTTTGCCCTTGTTTTAAGCGTAGAAAATGGTCAAAATCTACACTAGAAAGGCCGGTGGCTCTCCAAAGCTTAGGCAGGTGAACCGCCATTATCTAAATCTCCAGTCTTCATAAATGTCCCCCAAAATGCCTGTTCTGTCACCATTTTTTTTTTTTTATGCCATTCATTTGACAGAATAGATCATGTGTTATTTTTATAGAGTAAGTTGTTATGGACATTATGGTACCAAATATGTCTATTTTATGTTTCAGTTTTACATAATGAAGAATTTTTTGAAAAAAAATCATGTTTTTTTATCACCATTTTCTGAGAGCCATTTTTTTTATTCATATTCCAATTGTCTTGTTTTGGGGGCTCGTTTTTGTGGGAAGAGGTGATATTTTTATTGGTTACATTTTTGGGTCGATATGATTTTTTTGATTGTTCGATATTATGTTTTTTTGGAGCAAGATGACCAAAAAAACATACGTTTTGCTAGATTTTTTCTTTTTTTTTTGTTATGGTGTTCATCTGATGGGGGGTGGATCATGTGATATTTTTTATAGAGCCACTGATTATGGATGCAACGACGCCTAATATCGTATGTCTATTTTTTTTATTTGTTTCAGTTTTACACAATAAAAGCATTTTATTGTGGTTTCATAGGCTGGACCTCATAGGCTTCTGTACATGGCAGACCCTGAGGCCTTAGTGAGTCCTGGAGTTGTCATGGCAACCATCAGCTGCCTGTCACCACGGGGGGCTGATGGAGAGACAGAGGGATCCCCTCACTCTGCAAACATCGTATATGCCGTGGTCATCGTTGAATGCGGCATATAAGGGGTTAATTTGCCAGCATTGTCATTTATAGCAATGTCGGCAGATACAGAAGGGTCCCAGCTGTCACTGCAGGGCGTCCGCACTGATCAGGTGTACTCAGCTCCGGTGCCCGCCCAATCATCATGACATACTAGTACATCAGTTAGCAGGAAATCCCTTCCCACTGTGACGTACTAGTGCTTCAAATGTTGACAAGGGGTTAAAAATCAGTCCACATAAACATATAGGGGGGTGTATATTGGCGCAGATTCTGTCGCACGCCTTGTTGCAGCAGAATCTCCAGCTTCTTCCTTGCTCATGGCATGTCCAAAAAAAAGGGGTGTGATATGGGCAGGGAAGTGGGACAGGCCGTCTGACCCGTCTCTTTCATCATTTTCTATGGCTCGTTTAGGCGTAGAAAATGGTCTAAATATAAGACAGCAAGGAAGCTTAGAATCGGCAGTGGATAAACCAAAGTAATGTAGAGGCCAGTGCATCTACATAACTTGAACGATCCACCGCCAGCGCAGGGGCTTATAAAGACTGGCGTCTAAAATACCAAACTTAATAAATGGGCCCCATAGTTTATTTTCTATGACTTGTACTGATATAGAGAGCATAAGGTATAAGCTAATAAAGGGGTTCTCCGCTTTTGCCATATTGACCTATCCTCAGGATAGGTCATCAATACCAGACTGGCGGGTGTCAGACCGGCACCCCTGCTGATCAGCTGTATGAAGAGAATGGAGTGCTCGTATAAGCGCTGTGTTCTTTACACTGTTTACCTTCTTGCAGTCAACATTGCAGCAGCGAGCGGTGTAATTACAATTCTTCTGTCCCATTCACTTCAATGGGACAGCTGTCCTCCATTGAACCCCTGCCAATCTAATATTGATCAACTGTCCTGAGGATGGTTCTCAATATAGCAACAGCAGATAACCCCTTTAACAGAGAAGGACCAATATGTTTTCTTTGGCAATACCACTGTTTCTTATACTTGGTATAGAGTCATTAAATATGGATTTCAAAGGTCTTTGCATAATACTGTCTTATGGTCAACAAAATGGAAATGCAAAAGCAGACTTCAGATGCCAGGAACAGTTTTTCAATGATTTATCTACTTTTCCTATAAAGCAGCAAATTATTTCTTAGATCGGATTTGGGAGATATGAAGGTAATACATTTTTATATAGTTTTGTATATTTTGAAGTATTTGTAAGAAAATAAATTTAAATAAAAAAGGATACAGCATTCCTTTAGCAGAATGTATAGTAGCACTGTCTTCAAACGTTCAGGATCTATGCCTGATTGTACTTAACCCTTTAGGCCTCTTTCACACGAGCGTGTCCGGATTAGGTCCGGATGCGTTGCGGATGCGTTCAGTGAAAACTGTGCGATTCACAGGCAAAGTCATTCAGTTTTGCCTGCGTTTGCGTTCAGTTGTTCAGTTTTTTCCGCGCGGGTGCAATGCGTTTTGATGCGTTTTTCACGCGCGTGATAATAAACTGAAGGTTTACAAACAACATCTCCTAGCAACCATCAGTGAAAAACGCAACGCACCCGCACTTGCTTGCGGATGCAATGCGATTTTCCCGCAGCCCCATTCACTTCTATGGGGCTTGCGTTGCGTGGAAAACGCAGAAACTGGAGCATGCTGCGATTTTCACGCAACGCAGAAGTGATGCGTGAAATACAACGCTCATGTGCACAGCCCCATAGAAATGAATGGGTCCGGATTCAGTGCGGGTGCAATGCGTCCTCCTCACGCATTGCACCCGCGCGGAAAACTCGCCCGTGTGAAAGAGGCCTTACCCGTTTTTGTTTTGCGCTCCATGCCTTCAAAGAGCCATAACTTTTTTATTTTTCCGTTCACATAGCCATATGAGGGCTTGTTTTTTGCGGGACAAGTTGTACTTTCCAACTCCACCATTTAATAATGCGTATGATTTAGTGGTAACCAGGGGTAAATTCCAAAAGGGGTGAAATTGCAAAAAAAAAAGCAAATTCACTGCAGTGGATTTTTGCAGGGCAATCTGAACTTTTCATTAATACCATTATGGGGTGTGTATGACTTTTTGATCATGTTTTATTTAATTTTTTTGGAGGAAATGAAGCGTTCAAAGATGGCGTATCAGCCATTTTCCGTTTTTCTGTTTGCTGTATGGGGAATACATTTTTATATGTTTACACTATGCGCGTTTTCGCCGCAACTGCCCGAGTTTGCCCTGCCCAACTAGTAGTGTGGCATCAGAGCAAGTGTTTAGTGTGGCAGGTGACATAGTTTCCCCAAAGAGAACTCATGTTTCAACACAAATTATTGAGAGACTAACCTTTATAAATATGAATCAGGCCTGGATTGACCAGGATTTCCAGACACTGGTGCCTAATGCAACAGACTAGATCATTCTAGCAGTAATGATCTGACAAATGGCCCATTTCTTCTGGTCACATCATTTTACCACTATTCTGGTGTTGCCACCCGTCTGATGCCACATGCCTGTTGCCTCTACTGTCATCTGCTTCTACTGTGATCTGCAACAATCTTATGCTGCTATTTCTACTGCTATTGTCCCCTTCTCCTCGCCCTATTCTGGAGCCACTGTTGTGACTATGCTGTTGTCACCCTCACCACTCTGTTATGGGGAAACTATTGTGACTCTTCATGCTGTTGCCACCCTCACCACTATGTTATAGGGACACTAATAACCTTTTTTGGGCTGTTCTTCTGAAGGATCAGAAAAATGGAAAAATAAACAGTGATGGGAACACAACCTTACTGCTGACACCCTCCCAACTGCCATGGGGCCACTACTTGAAACTTGTGCAACTGCTAGGTTCAGTCCACACCGATAAATTAGACCCGATGGTAGCAATGACCTGTAAGGAACAGTTCACACTTAAGTTATTTGGTCAGTTATTTCCATCATTTTTTGTGTGCCAAATTCAAGATCCAAGCCTACTATCAGATTAGGTATAATGAATAGATCTATACCTTTTCTGTGAGTTTCACTAGAGATGAGGGAATCAAAGTTGATGAAGTGGAATTCGATCCGAATTTCAGGAAAAATTCGATTTGTACTGAAGCCGAATTTCCTTGCGCTTTGTGGTAACGAATCACATTTTTTCCTAAAATGGCTGCTGCACGTGTTAGGACACGGAGCAAAGAACTCTGCGAACGAGGGGTCACTCACAATGCCATGCATGCAGCCAATCAGCAGACAGCCAGCACTTGTGATGTCACAGTCCTATAAATAGCCTCAGCCATCTTATAGCCTGGTACAGTCTGGGTAATAGGAACGATTCTATTACACCTTGCTGCATATTGGGGATACAAATTGCAGTTATACTGCTGCTTCTAGGTTGTTTGCACTATATGATACATCGGCGCTAATTCCAGCAAACCTTGCTTGTTAGTAGGGTGCAAGTTCTGTTTGATATGGCCATTTACAGGGTCTATTAATAGGAAAGATACATACATTATATTAGCTCTTCTGTGTTGATTTTACATTGTTTTACTTTTTTTTGGGGGGGGGAATATATGTCATAATTATTACCGTTCAGTGGTGTTACATTGTACTACAGCCATTTAAGGGGTATATTAATAGGAAGGATACGGACGGTGAATTTTGATTGTTTAACTTTTTTGGAAGGGTTTATTAATAGTAAAAAGAATACATCTTAATTGCCGTTCTGCGGTGAAGTTACATTGTACTACAGTTATTTACGGGGTGTATTAATAAGAATATATACCTCCTGCTGCCAACTCACCACTCTGTGGTCTCCTCATGCTGCTGCCACCTCACCACTATGTCACTGGCCCACTCTGTGGTTTCCTCATGCTGCTGCCACCTCACCACTATGTCACTGGCCCACTCTGTGGTTTCCTCATGCTGCTGCCACATCACCACTGTTAAACAATAAGAGAAAAAACACCACACACTTGAGGGTTGTATGCCAAATAAGAAGGCAAAATAAAGAAGGCAAAAACAATTGCTAATAGTTAAATTGTGACTATTTTCTTTGACGTTTCGGTCACTAACTGACCTTGGTCACAAGAGTCACTAGAAGAAAAGAACACATTAGTGATAAGGGAAGGAGAAAAAGATAGATTGGTCTGCTATAGGGGAGAGGTGAATAAAGTCTGATGTATCAGCACAAAGGGTTGGATGGGGGGAGGTTTGGTAACAGGTAGAGCCTGTATGGAAGGTAGTAAGGCTGTGGCCAGTAATGGAGCTGGAATCCTAGATAGGAAGGTTAAAGACAGGGCTGGCATTAGGGGGGGGGGGGGGGCAAACTGGGCAATTGCCCAGGGCTCCCATTGTCTAAGGGGCCCCCTGCTTCAGTGATGCTGCTCAGCTGAACGTCCGAGGAAGAAAACTGGTGGACAGCTGAACGGCTGCACTTTACAATGCAGTGTACGTACGGTCTCCTCCCTCACATATAAGAGAAATCATTAAACTACTGTGATATTACATAATAACGGCTTGGACATTCTGGGAGTTATTGTCCCATCCTCTTACACGACCCCTGTAATGTGCTCTGATATTATATAATAATGGCTTAAACATGCTGGGAGTTATAGTCCTCTCCTGGTTTACCTCCTACAGTAATGTGTTCTGAATTAGGGCCGGGACGATGGATATGGGAGGGTAATCATCCGCCTAGGGCGCCACTTTGCCCCATAAAGGGGGGCACACTCATGGCCGTCCAACTTCAAAAGCGTCAGGCCGTTAGGCCTCAAGCCTGTGAGGCATTAGAACAAAGCAAGAAGCCGCAAGGACATCACTGCAACCTCCTGCTCAAGGTCTCGCATGATGGCACTATGGGGGGAAGCATTATATATTGAAACTAGTGGGGGGCACTACAGGGGGATATTAGAGCCAATGGGAGGATTATGGTCATATATTATTACTACTAGGGTCCTGTAGGGGCTTTATTATTTGATGCAATATGGAGTACATTGCTACTAATGGGGGCTATCTTGGGTCGTATTATCCCTATTGGGGGCTTCATTACTAATGAGGGCAGTCTGGGTGTATAGTATAGTGTTTGTGGACATGGGGGGGGGGGGGGGGGCAACAGGCACAATATTGGGGGTAGCTTCAAAAGGTTCTCCGGGTTTTTCCATATTGATGACCTATCCTTTACTAGGTCATCAATATTAGATCGGCGGGGGTCTGACACCTGGTACTCCTGCCAATCAGCTGTTCCTGCTCTGCTGCTGTATATCTATTGGACAGCAGCAGTGAACAGCACGTGCTGTCTCCTCAAACAGCTGATCGTCGGGGGTGTCGGACGTCGGACTGTGTTTTTAGCACATTATTACAAGACGTGGGCCCCCCTTTTGATTTTGCCCAGGGCCACATTTTGTCTAAAACCAGCCCTGGTTACAGTGGCGTTGCGAGGGGGGTGCAGGGGGTGCGGTCCGCACCGGGTGACACCAGTCTGATGGGGTGTCACCAGGGGCGGACTGACTATTGGAAGACGCGCGACGGAGATGAGCGGCAGCAGAGAAGGGAGAGGCGTGTCCTCTCTCTCCCTGTTCCTCTGATAGGCTGCCAGCACTAGGCCGGCAGCCTATCAGAGGCTGGCTCCGGCGGCGCGATGACGTCATCGCGCCGCCGGAGCCGTACAGCTCGAGACACAGGCCGGAAGAGGCCTGCATCGCATCGCTGGAGGTAAGTACAAGTGTTCTTTTTTTTTTGGGGGGGCTACTGGCACTAAAGGGGGCTACTGGCACCTAAAAGGGGCTACTGGCACTAACGGGGGCTACTGGCGTCTGGCACTAAAGGGTGCTACTGGCATCTAAAGGGGGCTACTGGCACCTAAAGGGGGCTACTGGCACCTAAAGGGGGCTACTGGCACTAAAGGGTGCTACTGGCACTAAAGGGGACGCCTACTGGCACTAAAGGGGGCTACTGGCACTAAAGGGTGCTACTGGCACATAAAGGGGGCTACTGGCACTAAAGGGGGCTACTGGCACCTAAAGGGGGCTACTGGCACCTAAAGGGGGCTACTGGCACTTAAAGGGGATGGCTACTGGCACTTAAAGGGGACGGCTACTGGCACTTAAAGGGGACGGCTACTGGCACTTAAAGGGGACGGCTACTGGCACTTAAAGGGGGCTACTGGCACTAAAGGGGGCTACTGGCACTAAAGGGGGCTACTGGCACTAAAGGGGGCTACTGGCACCTAAAGGGGGCTACTGGCACTAAAGGGGGCTACTGGCACCTAAAGGGGGCTACTGGCACTAAAGGGGGCTACTGGCACATAAAGGGGACAGCTACTGGCACATAAAGGGGACAGCTACTGGCACATAAAGGGGACAGCTACTGGCACATAAAGGGGACGGCTACTGGCACATAAAGGGGACGGCTACTGGCACATAAAGGGGACGGCTACTGGCACATAAAGGGGACGGCTACTGGCACATATGGGGGGGACTAATGGCACATGAGGGGGCCACTAATGGCACATGAGGGGGCCTAATGGCACATAAGTGGAGATGGCTACTGGCACATGGGCGGAGGCACAAGAGAGGCACTTATTACTAGCACATGTGGTGGCATGGAGAGGCACGTGTTACTGGCACATTATTATGGGGCACTATGTGCGCCTCAATCCTGGGGGTGAGAAAAGAGAAATGATGGGGGACAATCACAAAATGTCTGTTTGTGCCATGGAGCCTGGGGGGGGGGGGGGGAGAAAAGAAATGTGCCACCCATGGGGGGGGGGGAATGACATGATGAGGGGACAATGATGAAGAGAGGGACAATGTTGGAATCTGTGCCATGGGGGGGGGGGGTGACATCCCCCCTGGCACAGTCAGACTGCGACATTGTCCCTCAACATGTCACACCCCCCCCCCCGATGGTACAGACTCCAACATTTCCCCCATTGGGGATCATGAAGGATCGGAGCTGACGGCTGACATGGGGGGGCATGATGGATGGATTGTTTCTTATTATACTCCTCTAAAACCTATGTGTGTGTTATAGTCTTATAGGGCGAAAAGTACAGTCTTCAAGCGATTGAAGCATAGCGAAGATACCAGGACCACACAGAGGAGAAGCCAGCTGCTGCACACAGGACCAAGACCAGGTGAGCTGCGGGCGGGGGGTCGCCAAGATGTAGCTTCGCTTGAGCTTGCACCGGCCCAGGCCACGTCCACGTGACAGAAGTGACTCACTCACACAGACACAGCCTGAACCAGCCCAGACTTGTTGCTGATGTTAATGGATGCTATAAGATTGCACCATCCTTCTGAACATACACATCTGTCATCCGCCTTACCTCATGATCCTGGAACTGTGCTGTACAGTGGCCGCCAAGCTCTACAGCACAGCTCCAGGATCATGAGGTAAGGCGGATGACAGATGTGTATGTTCAGAAGGATGGTGCAATGTTATAGCATCCATTAACATAACAGCAGCATTTCCTCTTTAGTTATATGTGAAGAAGACACTTCGTACACACCGGACTGTAAGTGAATTAATAACTAAGGCCCCTTTCACACTACCGTTGTGAGGATCCGGCGTGCACTTCCGTCGCCGGAAATGCCCGCCGGATCCGTCACAACGCAACACACCTGAAAACATTTGAAGATTGATCAGTCTTCAAAATGCTTTCAGTGTTACCATGGCAGCCAGGACGCTACTAAAGTCCCGGCTGCCATGAAAAAGTAGTGGGGAGCCAGGGGAAAAGCTACTTACCTTCCGTGTGGCTCCTGGGGCGCTCCACAATGACGTCACAGCGCCCCTACGTCGCATAATCACATTATCCATGTGATGTATGGGCGCTGTGACGTCATTGTGGAGCACCCTGGGAGCTCCCCACTACTGGCTCCCCACTACTTTTCCATGGCAGCCGGGACTTTAGTAGCGTCCTAGATACCATGGTTACCATTCAGAAAGGTAAACGTCAGATCCGGCGATGCGCCGAAACAACATTTAGCTTAAAGTCGGATCCGGATTAATGCTTTTCAATGGGCATTAATTCCAGATCCGTCCTTGCGGCATGCCTTCAATTTGTTTGGCCCTAAGAAAATCCACAGCATGCTGTGGATTTTTCAACGGCAAAAAAAGTTTGAATACTGAACTGAAGACATCCTGATGCATCCTGAACGGATTGCTCTCCATTCAGAATGCATTGGGATAAATCCTGATCAGTATCTTTCCGTCTTAGAGCCCCGAGGACGGTACTCTAGCACGGAAAGGAAAAACGCAAGTGTGAAAGAGGCCTAAGCACTAGTGAGTATCTGTTATTTTTGGTTATATGACTAAAACATTATTGCTTCGGGTGGGGGGGGGTCTGGGGTGACACCATTTTCTACCGCACCGGGTGACACCAGCCCTAGCAACGCCACTGCCTGGTTACAAAGGGGTATATATATTCGGCAGTATATAGGTATAGTGGGATCACCTTGAAGGTGCAGATGAAGATCATAATAGGAAGATAATTCAGAGTGAGGTTTAGATATTTCAAAATAAATAAAACACATAGCTAATGAATACAGCATATTATTTGGGCAAAAAGATGTTGGGGCACATGATGGTAACAGCTAGATATGCAGACAATTATGTAGTGGAAAAAGGGATAATGGTACAGGGTGGAAGGTAACACAAATAAATAGTATACAGACAATGATGCAGAAGTATGCAGACAATAATGCAGTAGTGTGCATACAATAATGAAGTAGAGGGTGGGGGGGGGGGCCAGCAGCCCCTGTGTCGGCAGAAAAGGCTTACCAGTGGGAGGAAGAGGCAAACAAGGTGGTCCCCGTGGCACAGCGTGTGGGTGCTATGGGGTAGCTTGAAGGCATGTGGGAGAGAGACACCGAAAGTGGCATCTACTGTATATACTGCAAAAAAAAGAGAAGAAAAAGGTGGGTCAGTCAGCACATCCCAATGCACGCTGCCATGGCTAGAAACCCGAAGTGCAACAGCACTCTGCAAACACAACTAAAGTACAATAATGCCATAATTATAGAAAACATTCTGATGCTAATGCTACGCTTATTTAGCAAATTTGAAATTCTTGGCAAATACATTTTGTACAAATATTTTGGGCCCGTCTGCCAAACGTCAAGGCGATCTCTATAAGACAGGAACCTAACACTAAATACTATCTATTATGTGCCATAATGGCCACAATAAAATTAAGGGAGTGCAGGTTCCACATGCATGCTGGGTCCACTCTGCTTTTTACAATTTTTGGTGGCCAAATAATTTTGTACAGAATGTATTTGCCAAGAATCTCAAATTTGCAAAATAGGTGTAGCATTAGCATCAGAATGTTTTCTATAATTATAGCATTATTGTATTTTATTGGTGTTTTTAGAGTGCTGTTGCATTGTCTTTTTTTTCTTCATCTACTGTATGTAGGCGTATCAGGAAGCAGAAGCGTGCGAAATCCCGCTTAGTCTCGCGAGATCTCGGGCGCCTCTGGTAGTCTGGCTGGTATGGGAATCGTTGAGGGCAGCATGGCCTTGTTGCAAGTAGGAAAAAGGATAGAGAGAGAGGC
This sequence comes from Bufotes viridis, assembly GCA_033119425.1. Classification (NCBI taxonomy): domain Eukaryota; kingdom Metazoa; phylum Chordata; class Amphibia; order Anura; family Bufonidae; genus Bufotes; species Bufotes viridis. Next base: position 108,587,757 of record CM065589.1, read on the forward strand.
TGAGTGATGGGCAAGATAGTTGTATGTTGAAAAAGTGAAAGAGATGTGATGTAGGCAGGAGAAAATTATAAAGGAAAGAGGGAAAGAAGAGAAATGTGCAAATGGATAAAGAGTATAAAGGATATGGTGGATGTTATGTAAAGGGAGCAGGTGTGGAGTGTGAGTGTAATTTGTGTTGTGTAGTGTGTGTGATATGTGGTGTGTAAGAAGGGAGGAGCAAGTGTTGAAATGTGTGTGTTGTGTAATGTTGTGGCATGTGTTGTGTGTGAGGAGTGGAAAGAGGAAAAGGGGAAGAAGAGGGGAGGAGGTAAAAAAAAAGGGGGGGGGGGGGGAGAAAGGAGTGCCAGTCTGAGGTGCATACAAACTTAGGGATCCCATCGAGGGTCATTGGGTCTGGAAAGTAAAGCATCATAATTTAGGTAGGTAAAGGTAGGAAAATTTACAAATGATGGTAAAATAAACGTAGACAGGGGCGGACTTAGTGGTCGGGCACTTCGGACGTGGTTCGGGGGCCCGGCCGGGAAGCGGGCCCGCAGCAGTGGCGGCAGTTCAGAGGGTCACAGGGAGATGAACGCTTCCATTGTGGAAGCATTCATCTCCATAGTCATCTGTATCGCCGACCTCAGGACAGCGATACAGATGGCTGTGCTGTGGGGCAGGGGAGGGAGAGGTGTCTCCCTTCCCTGTACTTCTGATAGACTGCCGGCACAAGGCCCGCAGCCTATGAGAGGCCGGAGCAGGTTGTGCGATGACGTCATTGCACCGCTAGAGCCATATAGCGCGGGACACAGGCCGGAAGAGGCCTGCATCGCAGCGTAGGTAAGTAAAAGTGTTTTTTTTTTTATAGCGGACTGTTACTGGCACATGGAGGGGGGGGGGGAGAGGCTCTTGTTACTGGCATATGGGGGGGAAAGAGGCACTTGTTACTGGCACTTGGGGGGGAAAGGAACTTGCTACTGGCACTTGGGAGGGAGAGGAACTTGTTACTGGCACATTGGGGAGAGAGGAACTTGTTACTGGCACATGGGGGGAAGAGAGGCACTTGTTACTGGCATATGGGGGGAGAGAGTCACTTGTTACTGGCATATGGGGGGGAGAGAGACACTTGTTACTGGCATATGGGGGGGGAGGGACACTTGTTACTGGCACATGGAGGGGAGGCACTTGTTACTGGCACATGGGGGGGAAGAGAGGCGCTTGTTACTGGCATATATGGGTAGGAGAGGCACTTGTTACTTGTACATGGGGGTCATGGAGAGGCATTTGTTACTGGCACATGATTGGGGGCATCTATGGGGGGCACTTGTTACTGGCACATTATTATGGGGCACTATGGGGGCTTCTACTGAGGCCACAAAAAAGGGATATTTTATATGGGGGGATCAGTGTGGAACTAGTATTATCAGGGGTATTTGTTTCTGCAGTATAGTATTGGGGAGCACAGCGGAACAGTATTGGGGGTAGTAGAATGATTTGTCCAGAAGATGGGAGGATGATGGAAAAGTAGTAAAATAAGATTTTTTTTTGTTGTCAAATTGCAGAGACAGAAAATGGCAACAAAATGTTGGACTGGTCTGAACGTCTGAAAGGAGAAGATGAGGACAGAGAACATCTACATCAAAGGAAAAGTCACTGGATGTAAGAGGTATGGGGCGCTGTATTTCTGTAGTGATGGGATCAGGGGCATAACCATCACGGTGCGACCGGGGGGTGGAGGTGGGATATGGGTGTGGCTGGAGGTGGAACATGGGTCCCGATTAAGGCCTTTTGGAGAGAGGCGTATGAATCCAGTATGCTTCTCATTCTTTTAACAGATGTACATGGTTTGCGCCATGTCGGGGACCTTGTACTTTTTCAATGACTTGGAACTTGTGTTGCGCGATAGGAAGCGGTAACCAGCTCTTCTTGCATCTAATGGTGGACTTATGACTGACAATGCGATCACGTATTGGTTATGTGGTTTCTCCCACGTAGAGGAGTCCACAAGTGCATTTAATCAAGTATATTAAAAATGTTCAATCACATGAAGAATTCCCTGATTGTGTAAGGTTTAGCCGTGTGCGAGTGTGTAATGTGGTGACCTTTAATATTAGAGCACCAACTGCAGTGAAGGCAAGGGAAGGTCCCTTGACATTGGGTTTTGAGAAATGTTTGTCTTGGTTGTAATATCTGACTCCCTATGTCGGCTTTGAGTTTGTCCCTGAGATTGGTGGCTCTTTTCAGACACATTAGAGGTGGAGTTTGGAAGGACTGGCTAGTGGGATAGGCGGTTTTTAGCAGTGGCCAATGTTTCTAAATCGTGTATTCGATTTTGGGCATCAGGGGATGATAGGTATGTACAAAGGGGACCCGTTCAGGAGTTTCCTTGGTAGGTTTGGTCAAAGCTAGTGTGTATGACTTTTCTTTGTCAAGTAGATTTTTTGGATAACCCCTCTCCAGGAATCTGGAGGCCATAGTTTGGAGATGTGTTGTACGGTTAAGTGGGTCTGAGACAATACGATTGACGCGGTGAAATTGTGATCGTGCAAGAGAATTTTTTGTCGAGACAGGATGACAACTAGAATAGTTTAAAAGTCCATTACGATCAGTCTGTTTGGTGTAAAGATCTGTGCTGATATTGCCTATGTTATCTTTTAGAACTTTTGTGTCGAGGAAACTAATGCAGTGAGTATAAAAGTTTAGAGTGAGTAAACGTGTGAATTCAAGTAGGGAGGTATGGGAGCCCTTTCATATGCAGAAGATATCATCTATAAATCTGAGCCAGCAAGTGGGTGTTGTCTGAAAAGATCTAGCAGGTATATATATATGTCTCTTGAAAGTGGGCTGTGTACCCACTGGCATAGGGTGATCCCGCATGTCTGTAGGTAGAAAGTGTCTCCATAGAGGAAAAAGTTGTCCCTTAGGACAATGTCAAGGAGTTCAAGTGCAAGTCGAATAGTGTAATCATGGGTAGAGTGTTCCAGAAGTGATTTTGTGGAGAGAATGCCTTTGTCATGTTCTATACTGGTATAGAGGCTATTGACATCAAAGGTGACTAGGATGCTGTCTGGTGTCACCGGTGTAAGGTTTCTCAATTTCTTTAGGAAATGTTTGGTAACGAATATGTAGGATTTAGCTTTTTGGGTAAGGAGAGTGAGAATCTTTTTAAGAAAAATGGAGATTGGAGCTAAGATGGAGTCAGTGGATACAACAAATGGGCGTTCTGGTGGTTTGTGTAGAGATTTGTGTATTTTGGGTAAGATATACAGTATATGACAGGTGTTATAAGATGATTGTTAGTAAGGAATTCAGCTGTTTTTTTGTCAATGGTGCCACATGTTAGAAGTTTGTCGAGAATAGACTGTATTTTCTGACGAATGGTGGGTGTGGGATCGTTCTTCAGGATAGTATATTGTAAGAGGGTGCAAGGTACCGTGGTCGATGGCAGGTACGTGTCACCGAGGTTCCTGGCCTCGGTGAGGTAAGAGCCGGGTTTTCGTGTGTCAGCAGCAGCTAGTGCTGTTTGACACCTTGTTTTTAGTTTGGCTGCAAAGCCAATCCGGGCCGGCTCTTACTGGGAGTAGGCAAAGAGTTGGGTGGGTGCCTATTCCCCACGGTCCAGGCCGGACTTTATCCGGGCCTTTAAAAGGCAGCCTCCTCAGCAGCTGAGTGTGATTGTCCTGGAGCTGCTGTTAGGCTGTGGAATCACTTGAGTTTGGGAGTGCTGATCCATGCTGTGCTGTGTGGAGTTTTCTGAGCTGGAAGCAAGACCCCAAGCAAGGAGGAGTGCAGACGGCCTGGAAGCCGGAGGTCGATCGCCTTGCGGCTGGACTGACAGCCAGGTGCGAACCTGCATCTAAAGCCTCCCAGGTGACTGGAACCTGTTTTTGACTATTTCGTTTTGCTGCATGTTTTCTGATGGGTGTGAATTAACACCAAGTGACTGTTTGCTGTGTATTTACTACAAGTGTGAATTAAACACTGTTTGCTACACTTTCTGGACTCCGTTTTGCCTCTATACTGCACCCGCACTGCTATCTACCAGAGCGACTCCCCACATTTGGTGTCGGATGCGGGCATGCGCAGTGAGGCTGGCGTGAACGCCGAATTGTTTGTGTTTTGCTGAGCACAAGTGCATGGCATATATAAAACCGGCAAAGTTGCAAACAGGAATTTCTGGCAACATGGAGGCGGCTGTGAAAGCCCTCATGGAGGCTAACGTGCAGCAGCGGGAGACCAACCAACTACTTTTACAGCACGTGATGGCGTTACAAGCTGCAGGAGCGTCCCACCACGACCATGATGCCCGAAAGCGGTCCGTGCGGCGATCCCAAAGATGACCCCTCGGACGACGTGGAGACGTATCTGGCGGTCTTTGAAAAGGTGGCCGTGAGGGAGAAGTTACCCCGTGACCAGTGGGCTGAGGTGGTCGCTCCGTTCCTGGCATCCGGATCCCAACAAGTTTTTTTGACTTAGCAGATGACCAGGCTGCTGATTACCCCACGGTGAAGGGGGAGATCCTGGCCAGGCTGGGGGTAAACGTGTTAGTCCGGGCTCAACGGGTCCACCAGTGGGACTTTAAAGCGGCTGAACCCGCCCGGCCGCAGTACTATGAGTTGCTGCACAGGTTGCAAAAATGGCTGCAGCCTGATATTCTAAGTCCGACTGCTATGCTGGACCGACTGCTGGCTGACATGTTCTGGAGGGCCTTGCCTTACCCCCTTCAGCACTGGATCGGCCAGGTATCACCCACCAATGCCCTAGAAATGGTCGACCTGGTGGAGCGCTATGAGGCCACCCAAAACTTGAAAGGGGGTGTTGTTGGGAGGGGCCGGTCAAACCCCGGAGGACTCCCATCCAGTCCCGACGACTGGTACCCGAAAAACCTGCTCGGGTGTACCCCCTGTAGACCCGGCCCGATAGTCTGCTGGCGGTGTCACGAGCCTGGCCACGTAAGGGCCGACTGTCCACAGTGGGGAGAACCCATGGAGATTAATTATGGGTACCGGGCTTCCATGTATGCCCGGAGACTGTGTGCAACCGGCACCCCGAGACAGTAGACAATCGTCACCTGTGCCAGGTGCAAGTGGGTGATAACCTGGCAGTGGCGCTGTTGGACTTAGGGAGCCTAGTAACCCTGGTAAGTGCTGCCCTGGTACAGCCCACCCAGTATACGGGCCGGAAAGTTGGTGTGGTGTGCATACATGGAGACTTAAAGGACTATCCCACTGCTGTAATGTCTCTATCCACGGCGGCCGGCACATGGACTTGTGAAGTGGCGATCTCCACAAAGCTACCGTATGAACTAATAATTGGGAGAGACTTCCCTGGTTTTCCGTCACTATGGCCTGAGATGAAAGTGACTAATAGCCCTGAGACAGGGGCAACCCTAGCAGAGTGGCCTGGTTCCAGTGGGGGCCAGAGCCCTGGGAGCCCGAGTCCGAAGGGCCAGCGGTAGGGGTGACCACCACTGCTGTGATAGAGGGGAGACACCCCCACTGAGTGTAATGGTGGGAGACATGGAGGACTTGCCACCAGGACCTGAGTTGGCAGACCTCCACGTCTCCGGAGACAATTTTGGGACCGCCCAACACCGGGACCAAACCCTAACTAGGGCCTGGGAGAATGTGGTGGAAATTGATGGTAAACCCCAGAAGCCAGGGGCTGAGTTAATATTTCCCCACTTTGTCGTTCACCAAGAAATGTTATATCGGGTGAACCAAATCCGGGGTGAATCTGTGGAACAGTTGGTGGTGCCCACAGCGTATCGCAAGCTGGTCATGGAGCTTGCCCACCAACATGTTCTTGGGGGACACCTGGGGTGGCAGAAAACGCAGGACCGCATACTGCAGTGGTTTTATTGGCCTGGTGTGTTTAAGGAGGTAGAAGAATATTGTAAATCCTGTCCAACCTGTCAGGTAAATAGCCCCCAGCCACATTTCCGTAGTCCCCTTGTGCCTCTTCCAATCATTGAGGTCCCGTTTGAGCGTATCGCTATGGATCTAGTCGGGCCTGTACCGAAGTCTGCCAGGGGCCACCAACACATTCTGGTAGTTCTCGACTACGCCACTCGGTATCCGGAGGCGGTGCCTCTGCGACATACCTCGGCTAAGCTCATTGCCAAAGAGTTAATGGAAATGTTTTCCCGTGTGGGCCTGCCAAAAGAGATCTGACAGACCAAGGGACCCCTTTTATGTCTAAAATTATGAGGGAACTGTGTAAATTATTGCGTATAAAGCAATTGCGGACGTCCGTTTACCATCCGCAAACGGACGGTCTTGTCGAAAGGTTTAACCAAACTCTAAAAAATATGTTAAAAAGGGTGGTGTCTAGAGATGGGAAGGACTGGGACCTGCTTCTGCCCTATCTCATGTTCGCAGTGCGAGAGGTGCCCCAGTCCTCTACTGGGTTCTCGCCCTTCGAACTGCTTTATGGCAGACACCCTCGGGGCCTGTTGGATATCGCCAAGGAAGCGTGGGAACAGCAGCCTGTCCCCCACAAAAGTGTCATTGAGTATGTCACCCAGATGCAAGACCGGATGGAAAGGGTGTTGCCGCTGGTCCGGGAGCATATGGAGGCAGCGCAACAAGCCCAGAGTAGGGTGTATAATAGTCAGGCTCGGGTACGGGGCTTCAATCCGGGAGATCGGGTTTTGGTTCTGGTACCCACCCTTGACAGCAAGTTCCTAGCCAGGTGGCAGGGCCCCTATGAGGTTATTGAGAAGGTAGGGAAAGTAAATTACAAAGTACACCAGCCGGGGCGGCGCAAGCCGGAGCAGGTGTACCACGTGAATTTACTGAAGCCGTGGAAAGACAGGGACATGGCCGACGACAACAGCCCCCGGCCAGGGCTTCTAGGTGACAAGGGTCCAGCCCCACAGTTCGAGGCCTGCGAAGCGGTAACCACGGTAAAAATCGCAGACAGCCTGTCTTCCAAACAAGTTCAGGATGTCAGGGAGTTCGTCAGTCGGAACACGGATGTGTTCTCGGACCTCCCTGGCCGCACGTCTCTCATCCAACATGACATCGTCACTGAGCCTCAAGCCAAGATCCGGTTTAAACCATACCGGGTACCCGAGGCTCGGCGACGGGCCATCGCGGAGGAAGTGCAATTAATGTTGAAGCTTGATGTCATTGAGGAGTCGAAAAGTGAGTGGGCCAGTCCCATAGTTCTAATACCCAAGCCGGATGGGACGTTGCGGTTCTGAAACGATTTTCGCAAATTAAATGAAGTGTCCAAGTTTGATGCGTATCCCATGCCCCAGGTAGACGAGCTTGTTGAGAATTTAGGACAAGCCCGGTAATTTTCTGTGCTAGACCTCACTAAAGGGTACTGGCAGGTACCCTTAACGGAGTCGGCCAAGGAAAAAAACGCTTTTGTTACCCTGCAGGGCCTGTATCACTACAAGGTGTTACCTTTTGGCCTGCATGGCGCCCCCGCCACCTTCCAAAGGTTAATGGACATAGTGCTGCGACCTCATCGTCGGTACGCCTCGGCCTACTTAGATGATGTAATCATCCACAGCACCGACTGGGAAAGCCATTTGCCCAAAGTGCAGGCGGTAGTGGATGCACTGAGGAAAGCTGGTCTAACCGCCAATCCAAAGAAGTGTGCGATTGGGTTTGAAGAGACTAAATATCTGGGATATGTTATTGGGCGGGGAGTCATCAAGCCGCAGGTAACTAAGGTAGAAGCCATACGTAACTGGCCCCGACCGGTCACCACCAGGCAGGTAAAGTCCTTCCTGGGAATGGTAGGGTACTACATGCGGTTTGTGCCCCACTTTGCCACAATAGCAGCGCCATTGACAGACCTGTTGAAGGGGCGAAAGTCTGGGAAGGTTAGCTGGAGTGAGAAGGCAGAGGAGGCTTTCTCCGCGTTGAAGTTAGTGTTGAGCGCGAATATTCGAATAGCGAATTTTTTTAGCGAATATCGGCACTTCGCTAATATTTCGAATATAGCGCTATAAATTCGCTATTTCGAATATTCGTTTTTTTTTTGTTTTTTTTTTAGTTATATTTTTTTCTTTCCCTCTTCCCAACAGTAGTTCTTACCTGTCCTGAGGATTCCTGGCTTCCTGGCTGCTCTAGTCAGTGCCCATTGCCGCTTCTGCCGACTTCCGTGCTCATGGAGCGTCCCCATCCATGGGAACGTCTCCATATACTAAAATGTACTGTCGGATTTGAGGAATTACGTTGAAATCGCAATGCGATTAATTCAAGTTATATTAATCGCATTGCGATTTCAACTTAGAGCTGGGTTTATAATGGGTCAGCTTGCTACTAGAATGAACGAAGTTAACGAATATGGAATATAGCAGCACTGCTAAGTTGAATTCGCAATGCGATTAATTTAACTTAAAGTAATCGCATTGCGATTTCAACTTAGCACTGCTAGTGCCACTGCTATATTCCATATTCGTTAATTCTAGCCTATGTAAGATAGCAGTGCTAAGTTGAAATCGCAATGCGATTACTTCAAGTTAAATTAATCGCATTGCGAATTCAACTTAGCAGTGCTGCTATATTCCATATTAGTTAACTTCGTTCATTGAATCGTTAACTTCGTTCATTCTAGCAAGCTGACCCATTATAAACCCAGCTCTAAGTTGAAATCGCAATGCGATTAATATAACTTGAATTAATCGCATTGCGATTTCAACGTAATTCCTCAAATCCGACAGTACATTTTAGTATATGGAGATGTTCCCATGGTGATGGGGACGCTCCATGAGCAAGGAACTTTATGGTTGGCTTGGTAGAATTAGCGAATAGCGAATATGACGAATGTATTCGTCATATTCCTCAAAACGAAGATAACGAAGTATTCTACATCTTCGTTTTAGCAACCTATTCGTCAACCTCGCTAATTCTAGCAATCAAATAGGAAGGTTGACTATAGAGACAGCTGTGTTAAATTCGCTATGCGATTATTTTTTTTTTAATAGAATAATTATATTACTTGATATAATTATTATAATTATTCTATTTATTAAAAAAATATATAAATAATCGCATAGCGAATTAAACACAGTTGTCTCTATAGTCAACCTTCCTATTTGATTGCTAGAATTAGCGAAGTTGACGAATAGGTTGCTAAAACGAAGATGTAGAATACTTCGTTATCTTCGTTTTGAGGAATATGACGAATACATTCGTCATATCCGTCATCTTCGCTATAATTCTAGATATGAAACCAATAGAAAAGTAGCCTTAAGTTAAAATCGCAATACGCGATTATTTAAATCGCATATCAATCGCAGTAACTAGAATAATGACGAATATTCGATTTCGACGAATATGAAACGAATATTCATTCGAATATTCGCGAATTTCGTCGAAATCGAATATGGCACCTGCCGCTCATCACTAGTTGAAGTCGGCCCTGTGTGGGTCCCCGGTTTTGGTGACACCCGACTTCAACAGGGAGTTCGTCGTACAGACCGACGCCTCGGAGGTAGGCCTCGGTGCGGTACTGTCTCAGGAGGTCAACGGGGAAGAACATCCCGTTGTCTTCCTGAGCCGTAAGCTCAGTCCCGCCGAGTCCAGGTATAGTATAGTGGAGAGGGAGTGCCTGGCTATCAAGTGGGCACTCGAATCTCTCCGCTACTACCTGTTAGGGAGGAGGTTCTGTCTGGTGACCGACCATTCACCTCTCAAGTGGATGAGCCAGGCAAAGGAGAGGAATGCTCGGGTCACCAGGTGGTTCCTATCCCTGCAGAACTTTAAGTTCTCTGTAGAACACAGGGCAGGCCGCTTGCAGGGTAACGCAGATGCCCTGTCCCGCGTCCACTGCCTCACATGTGTTCACCCCCTCAGGGTTGAACAACGGGGGGGGGGGTGTGTAAGAGGGTGCAAGGTATCGTGTTCGATGGCAGGTACGTGTCACCGAGGTTCCTGGCCTCGGTGAGGTAAGAGCCGGGTTTTCGTGTGTCAGCAGCAGCTAGTGCTGTTTGACACCTTGTTTTTAGTTTGGCTGCAAAGCCAATCCGGGCCGGCTCTTACTGGGAGTAGGCAAAGAGTTGGGTGGGTGTCTATTCCCCACGGTCCAGGCCGGACTTTATCCGGGCCTTTAAAAGGCAGCCTCCTCAGCAGCTGAGTGTGATTGTCCTGGAGCTGCTGTTAGGCTGTGGAATCACTTGAGTTTGGGAGTGCTGATCCATGCTGTGCTGTGTGGAGTTTTCTGAGCTGGAAGCAAGACCCCAAGCAAGGAGGAGTGCAGACGGCCTGGAAGCCGGAGGTCGATCGCCTTGCGGCTGGACTGACAGCCAGGTGCGAACCTGCACCTAAAGGCTCCCAGGTGACTGGAACCTGTTTTTGACTATTTCGTTTTGCTGCACGTTTTCTGATGGGTGTGAATTAACACCAAGTGACTGTTTGCTGTGTATTTGCTACAAGTGTGAATTAAACACTGTTTGCTACACTTTCTGGACTCCATTTTGCCTCTATACTGCACCCGCACTGCTATCTACCAGAGCGACTCCCCACAGTATGTATTACTAATTAGTGTCAGCTAACTATTATTCTAATTCTTCTTTGTAGTCCTTGTTGTCTAAGATGACTATTGCTCCGCCTTTATCAGGCGGCATTATGGTAATCTCCAGATTGTTCTGAAGACTCTTTATTGCTCGTTTGTCATCTGCCATAAGGTTATTCCGAGTAGGATAACAGCTGTGCCTGTAGTCAGTAATAATTTTGTTAATATCTCTATGTATGAGCTCAATCTTGGTTTTTTGGAGAATTGAAATTACTTGTCTCATTGTCCTAAAAAACGTTGGCTGGATCATGTGAAGGAGGCATTGCTGTCTGAGCTGTTAGAGTTGCGGTGAAGATGTTGGCGTGTTGGGTTACAAAGGTTCAGTTGGTTGGTGGGGTCCTGCCATCTATAGACCAGACGTGGCCGTTTGTGTAGTCTTCTGTGTTTCTAAGGAACTTATCCCGTTTTCTTTTCTCAGTAGTTTTCCTGAAGTCCAAAAGTGATTTATCGAGCTTGGTTTCAGACTCTAGCCACTTAGCGGTAAAAAGTATGTATGTTAACTGATGTTCTATTGCTGTAATCTTTGTTTTGAGATCGTTGGTAGATTTTTGCAGGAATTCAATGGTTAGTAATAGAGATGAGTGAATTTCTAAAAAATTCGATATGGCCGGATCACAGAATTTTTCAAAAAAATTTGGTTTGATCAAAATTTATTAGTGTCAAATTGAGTTAAAAAACTGCAATTTCCTTGCTGCAGAGAGCCTTTGTAGTAGTGTAGAACACTGTGCCTTGCAGTAACATGCATAGGGAGTCTGCTGTGGTAGTAAAACAATACTGTGAGTCAGTATGACATGCAGATGATAGATGTCGCTCTTAGATTCACTGCACACTTAACTTATTTGGGCAAGTATGAGGCTAAAATTGACCAAATAACGCAAGTGTGAACTCAGCCTTACAGGTCAATGATAGCATCAAGAAGAAGCGCTTTCCTTTTACACTGTTGGCAGCTGATTCCACATAGATGTCTACAGAACCTGTTTTATTAAACGCTTATACAAGTAGAGCCCCCCCCCCCCCCCCACAGAGTGGAGAGGGTGTCAGCAGTAAATTTGTGTTGAAGTCACTGATTATTTTGCCCTTCCTCTGATCTGTCAGAACAATAACCCCCAAAAAATGGATCCTAGGGACGGGATGCTCAGCGTACCGCTTCCTTTTACTCACAAGTAATTTAGTGATTAGATATAAGTGGGAATAATCTTCAGCTGTTGTGGGGGTATAAATAAGTTGAGTGTAACTCAGAGGGAACATTCCCCTTTGAAAAAGCAAGGCGAAACATACGTCGGGAAATACTGGTTCCTCCCTGGTCCTGGGTTAGTATATCATTTGATTTTCCCCTCTGATTGTCTGTACAGTGGATATAAAAAGTCTACACACCCCTGTTAAAATGTCAGGTTTATGTGCTGTAAAAAAATGAGACAAAGATAAATCATTTTAGAACGTTTACCACCTTTAATGTGACCTATAAACTGTACCACCCAATTGAAAAACAAACTGAATCTTTTAGGTGGAGGGAAGAAAACAAAGAAAACTAAAATAATGTGGTTGCATAAATGTGCACACCCTCTTATAACTGGGGATGTAGCTGTGTTCAGAATTAAGCAATCACATTTAAAATCATGTTAAATAGGAGTCAGCATACACGTGCCATCACTTACAGTGCCTTTGATAAACCCCCAACAATGTTCACCTGCTCTAGTTGGTCTTTCCTGAACTTTTATTAGTCGCATCCCACAGCAAAAGACAGGGTCCACAGAGAGCTTCCAAAGCATCAGAGGGATCTCATTGTTAAAAGATATCAGTCAGGAGAAGGGTACAAAATAATTTCCAAGGCATTAGATATACCATAACACAGTGAAGACAGGCATCATCAAGTGGAGAAAATATGGCACAATAGTGACATTACCAAGAACTGGAAGAAAACTGGTCTGGGAGGCTACATCAACATTAACCCCTTAAGGACACGGCCCTATTTCACCTTAAGGACCAGGCCATTTTTTTCAAAATCTCACTAGTGTCACTTTATGTGGTGATAACTTTAAAACGCTTTCTCTTATCCAGGCCATTCTGAGACTGTTTTTTCGTCACATATTGTACTTCATGGCAGTGGTAAAATGAATTCGAAAAATTTAATTTTTATTTATAAAAAAAATACCAAATTTACCAATTGCAATTTACCAATTTGCAATTTTCCAAGTTTCAATTTCTCTACTTCTATAATACATAGTAATGCCGCCAAAAAAAGTTATTGAGTTACATTCCTCATATGTCTACTTCATGTATCGATCATTTTGGGAATGCCATTTCATTTTTTGGGGACGTTACAAGGCTTAGAAGTTTAGAAGCAAATCTTGAAATTTTTCTGAAATTTTCAAAAACCCACTTTTTAGGGACCAGTTCAGGTCCGAAGTCACTTTGTGAGGCTTACATAATAGAAACCACCCAAAAATGACGCCATTCTAGAAACTACACCCCTCAAGGTATTCAAAACTGATTTTACAAACGTCATTAACCATTTAGGTTTCCCACAAGAGTTAATGGCAAATAGAGATAACATTTCAGAATTTCGATATTTTTGGAAAATTTTCAATTTTAATCCATTTTATCCAGTAACAAAGCAAGGGTTAACAGCCAAACAAAACTAAATATTTATTCCCCCGATTCTGTAGTTTGCACGAACACCCCATATGTGGTCGTAAACTGCTGTATGGCCAAACTGCAGGGCACAGAAGGAAAGGAACGCCATATGGTTTTTGGTAGGCAGATTTTGCTGGACTGGTTTTTTGACACCATGTCCCATTTGAAGCCCCCCGATGCACCTCTAGAGTAGAAACTCCATAAAAGTGACATTTAAGAAACTACACCCCTCAAGGTATTCAAAACCAGTTTTACAAACTTTAACCCTTTAGGTGTTCCACAAGAGTTATTCGCAAATGGAGATGAAATTTCAGAATTTCTATTTTTTGTTACCTTGTCTCAAAAAAAGTGTAGTATAGAGCAACCAAAAATCACATTTACCCTAAAATAGTACCAACAAAACTGACACCTTATCCCGTAGTTTCAAAAATGGGGTCACTTCAAATGGGACATAGTGTCAAAAAACCAGTCCAGCAAAATCTGCCTTCCAAAAACCATATGGCGTTCCCTTCCTTCTGTGCCCTGCCGTTTGGCCATACAGCAGTTTACGACCACATATGGGGTGTTTGTGCAAACAAGAGAATCAGGGTAATAAATATTGAGTTTTGTTTGGCTGTTAACCCTTGCTTTGTTACTGGAAATATTGATTAAAATGGAAAATTTGCAAAAAAATAGCTGTTTGGGACCGTTTTTATTTTTTGTTATTTACATCGTTGAACTGACAGGTTACATTGTGTGCTATTTCTATAGAACAGGTTGTTACGGACGCGACAATACAAAATATGACTACTTTTCAGGGGTTTTTGTTTCAGTTTTACATAATAAAGCATTTTTTTTAAAAATAATTTTTTTAGTGTCTCCACATTCTGAAAGTCATAGTTATTTTTTTTATTTTTTGGGCGACTGTCTTATGTAGGGGCTAATTTTTTGCGGGATGAGATGGCGGTTTGATTGGCACTATCTTGGGGTGCATATGACATTTTGATCGCTTGCTATTGATGTAAGGTCACAAAAATGGCTTTTGACACCGTATTTATTATTTTTTTTGCTGTGTTCAGCTGAGGGGTTAGGTCATGTGTTATTTTTATGGAGCAGGTTGTGTCGGACGCGGAGATACCTAATATGTATACTTTTTATTTATTTTAGTTTTACACAATAATATTTTTTTAAACAAAAAAAATCATGTTTTAGTGTCTCCATAGTTTGAGAGCCATTTTTTTTTTTTGGGAGATTGTCCTATGTAGGGGCTCATTTTTTACGGGATGAGATGGCGGTTCGAATGGTACTATCTTGGGGTGCATATGACTTTTTGATCGCTTGCTATTACACTTTTTGTGATGTAAGGTGACAAAAAAATGGCTTTTTTTACAACGTTTTTATTTTTTATGTTTACGGCGTTCACCTGAGGGGTTAGTTCATGTTATATTTTTATAGAGCAGGTCCTTTTATTTTATTTTTTTTGTTTTACACAATAATATCCTTTTTGAAACAAAAAAAAAAACATGTTTTAGTGTCTCCATAGTCTGAGAGCTATATATTTTTCAGTTTTAAGGCAATTGTCTCAGGTTGGGAATAATTTTTGCGGGATGAGGTTACGGTTAGATTGGCATTATTTGGGGGGTCATATGACTTTTTGATCGCTTGCTATTACCCTGGGAACACACCTGAGCGTTTTTCAGCGCGTTCGTACGCGCTGTAAAACGCCCTACATGTAAAAATCCATGCTTTCCTATAAGCCTGGTTCACATTTGGGCGTTTTGCAGCGCGTTCGAACGCGCCTAAAAACGCCAAACGCTGTCGCTTGTGCTTGAGCTTCTTTGGGGCGATTCAGCAGGCGTTTTGCTCCATTGGATTACATTAGAACGCGCCTAGAAGCGCCAATGCGCGTTTTCTGTTCACCAAACGCGCGTTTAACGCGCGTTTTTCACCTAGCAACCTGTTTAAAAAAAAGTTCTTTTCCTACTTGCTCAGCAAACCAGCAGCATGGAGGAAGCAGGCTGTGAAGCCGAGACATTGATCAGGCTCGTGCGGCCGAAACGATGCCTATATGACACCAAAGATCCAAAGTACAAGAATAGAAGGAGCAGACAGCAGGCTTGGGAAGAAATTGGGAAGAGCATATGGCAAGAGTGGCCGCAAATGCCAAAAGCTGGCAAAACAGCAAAAGGTAATGCAAATTGTGTTTGCTAACATGTCCCAGCTAAATCAGTATGTGCCCTGGTGTGATTTCTATATGTGCTTCCTATGTCATGGTGTTTTTTTAAGCTCGTGGGGGCGGTTTAGGCAATGTTAAATGCTGCCCCCATCCCCTGTTGTGTGTAAAACACAAATTTGTTGTCTGGCCAAAGCCTCATGCACATGGCAGTGTTGCACGGCTGTGCCTGGAGCGTGTGTATCATGGCAGGCACATGTGCAGCAGCAGGAGGGCAGGGTGTACACATGTCCATGTGTGCAGGTGTTTAACGCATGATGTTAAACGGTGTACTTGCAAACATGGACGCCGTGTGCCGCTGCTGCCATACAAATGCCTGGCCATGTTTAACACGGTCCATGCATATCCTTGTGACACGGCTGTGTGCTTCCTCTGACATTTCAACCCCTGTTTGCCGAAACTACCTGTCATTTAAACCGTATGGTTATGTTTGTGACCTTTTTTACTTTGGGCCTAGTTACACATTTTTTAGATGTCTATTTGCTTTGTATGTTTGGCCTAGTCTATGGCTTAGCAAGCTGGGGGTTTGAATGCGGCTGTGTATGTAGCACTCCCAGCATGCTCTGATGCCACGTTCTTGCGCTACCCATTTTTAAATTTTATGGTGTGTGAAACATACATACACTGTAAAATTATCATATTATTTTGTGAGTGAACTCCATGCACATTATAGTGAATGTTGGGTATGTAATTTTCTTAAAGGGGACATCAATGGGGTTCCCTTTGGCTCAAAACGTTTTTTTTGGCTCAAACACTTTATGTGTTTGTGGGCATGTCACTCGGACTATATCTGTGTCACTGTTTATCTCCCTCTCAACTTAGACTTTTTTTTTTTTCTTAAAACATATGCCTTGTGTGTATTGGCCCTATGAAATAAGGACAATAGGAGTTGCGCATGCTTAAACATAAAAAATTTTATTCTCACATGTGAGAAGACAAAAATTAAATAAACAAAACACTTTGCATCCGAAAATCAAATAATGTCGCCAAGGTACATTTAAATTTTCAATAGCTTCCATTTGCCACGGAAGTGCACCCTCTGGTGACATAAAATAGCGGCAGAAATGCTCCCGGACATGTGCACCATGTGCGGTGCCACGGACCCCTGTGAGCTGGGTACGGCCAAGAGCATGGCTGAGGGTGTCCTCAAAATTGTATCCATCTCTTTGGCGCACGAAGTTGTGGAGAACACATGCCGCTTTCACCGCATTGATTGCGGGATCAAATTTAAAAAGAATGGGTGTATGTAAAAAACGCCATTTGTTAGCCAGAATGCCAAAGGCGCATTCCACCACCCTTCTGGCTTGAGTCAGCCGGTAATTAAATACCCTCCTCTCCACAGATAGTCCTCTGCTGGAGAAGGGCCGCATCAAATTAACCCCCAGGGCGAAGGCCTCGTCCCCCACAAAAACATAGGGCATTGCCGGATAAGTAGTGCCCGGCAGATTTTGGGGTGCGGGCAGCTCCAGAGCATTACTGGCCAGCAGTCTGCCGAAGTGGGAGTGGCCAAATACTGCTGAGTCGGAGCTGCTGCCATAAGCTCCCACATCTATATATCGGAAGCAGTAATTGGCATCAGAAACTGCCAGCAACACCACCGAAAATAACTTCTTATAATTGTAGAAGCGGCTCCCACTCCGGATTGGCTTCAGCACACGAACATGCTTGCCATCAATGGCACCCACGCAGTTGGGAAAATGGCAGGTCTGCCCAAAAACTTCAGCGATATCCCTCCACTCGGCTGTAGTAGGTTGGGACATGACAGCAGAGTTGAGAACGTCCCACAGGGCCACACAGGTTTCACGGATGATGAGGCTGGCTGTAGATTTGCCTATGAGGAATGCATAATGGAGACTGGCCAAATGACTGGCCAGTAGCCAAATACCTGAAAAGCAAAAAGAAAGGTAAAATTAATATGTGTCACTTTTTATTTTACAGTCAATATGCTCAAGAGCAAATGGAAGAGTCTCAAAGACGCTTTCGTCAGACACAGACGGAGCTAACTAAGGAGCGGATCCGGGGCAAGTGGCAGTACCTCCTATGTCCATGCCGAGCAGATGGCGTTCCTTATCCCATGTACAGAAATGAGAAGGTAATTGCGTGAAAAACATGGTCAATCAAAATTCTTCAACCATGTTTGTACTATCGGGCTACAGGGCCAAAAAAGCACAATTCATTAGTGAAGACACAGAAAAAACTGTCATCAAATGGGACATAGGTAATGCGGATGTGTCTGTGTCCAGCTCAAACACCATGTCCTCAGCTATATAGCCCACATCTGGCTTAAAAAGATGACATCCCATATGGACCGTTTAAACATCACAGGCCACCAAACAAATGTCTAAAACTCATTCTGTCCACATTCTTGTTTACAGCACTGACAGTAGCTGGGATACTACTGAGAGGCAGGAGGATGAAGAGGAGGAGGCCACCATGGAGAGTGATGCGGGCCCATCCATGGTGTCAACCAGTTCACCAGGGCCAAGTTTTGAGCCACCCCTTGCCTCAAGTACCCCGCCACAAACCGAAGAGGCAGATCCTGCACCACAACCCAAAAAAGCTACACGAAAAACAAGGAGCGCAAGACATAAGGATCGCCTCATTGATTGTCTGGATGTCCTGGCGCATCCTGCCCCAAAAATGAGCAGTGAGGCGCATTTCCTCCTCAGTTTGGAGGAGGACCTCAAGATGGTCCCTAAAAACAGACAGCGAGAGGCACGGCACGGCCTCATGCGGTACTTACAATCATACCTACCCGCAGAAGACGTGCCACCCCAGCCAATAGCACCTTTCCAACCACCAAGCAATATCCCGGTGCCACCCCAGCCAATAGCACCTCCACAACCACAAAGCAATATCCCACAGCACCAACCCCAATATCAGTACCCACCGAGCCATAGAGCACCTCAAGCATGGCCTCCACGACCACCAATGCATTATCAGTATGGGTCGACAAGTATGGGGCCAAGCACATCTACACAAATGGCACCAGGAGGCCAAGGGTCGCACATGTGTGAGTCAAGAATGGGCCCTGATCCAGAATTTGGCCAAACACATTACACCAACTTGTAAAGTCTACAAGAGTTTGTGTTAATTTAGGTTATCCCCTCAGGGGGTTGTCCACATTTGGACAATAGCACATTATGTTTCTTTGTGTTGGAAACGTTTTTTTTTTTTGTTGTGGTCATATTTTGACCCTAGTTAATTTAAAAAGTAAGCAAAAATTACTATTCTAATGGGCCAGACGAAAAAATTAAACTTTGTTGGCTAAACAATATGTCTCAATTGTCTGAATTGTTGTTTGTATACGTCAATTTATGTGGGTCACATTGGTATGGGATAGGAATTGGCGGCTACTGGGGTAACATCACAGAGAACATCAGGGAATAGTGTTAGACACAAAACAATAGCACAGAAAACATAAGGACATAAAACACAGGGACACCAGAATATCCAACTAACACACACTGTACATTACTACAAGTGCCATAATGAGGCTACTTACCTCAAGGTAATTACCAGCCTCTGAACAGGTGGGATGCTGTCACGCATGAACGTGTCCTGGCGTTGCAAATGGACTGACATCAAACCCAGCAGTTCATCAAAACTGTGTAGAAAAAAAGTCATATTTAGGAACAGTAACATACACATAAACGAAAAGCATAGATACACAAAATAAATGTAGTAAACATAAGACACATATATGGGTACTAACCTGGATATGGACATCCGTGTGTAGTTCATGAAACGCTCCTCATGCTCACGCAGGTTCTGATACAGAGCCCAGAACTGACCCCGACTATCGCGGTCCCAAATCAAGGGATGGATCCAGAAACGTCTCCGGGTCCCTCTCCGACGACGCATCCGCAGCAGCAAGACTCCACACACTATTGCGGACACTTGCCTTTGCCTCCTATACTCCATCGGATTCTCCATAGTTCCAAACAACACTCTCCAACACTCTCCAACACTCTCCAACACTCTCCAACACTCTCCAACACTCTCCAACACTTAACACCTCAATTTGGCCAACACTCCACACCCTTCATATAGCTCGCCCTTGATTTTGAGAGGATCTAGCAGCTGTCAATCATAAAAACGCCTGAAAAACGCGCGTTTGTTAAAGACCAAAACGCCCCTTGAAACGCGCGTTTGTCACGCGTAAAAATGCTAGAGAAAACGCACACTGCAAAAACGCTTAGGTGTGTTCCCAGCCTTACACTTTTTGTGATGTAAGGTGACAAAAAAATGGCTTTTTGACAAAGTTTTTATTTAATTTTTTTTACAGTGTTTACTTGAGGGGTTATGTGATATTTTTATAGAGCAGATTCTTATGGACGTGGAGATACCCAATATGTCTACTTTTTAGTTGTTTTTTTTACATTTAACACTAAAAAGCATTTTTGAAACAAAAAAAATCATGTTTTAGTCTGAGAGGCATAGTTTTTCTTATTTTTTGGCCAATTGTTTTAGGTAGGGGCTCATTTTTTGCGGCATGAGATGGCGGTTTGATTGGTACTATTTTGGGAGGCATACACCTTTTTGGTCGCTTTGTATTACACTTTTAGTGATGTAAGGTGCCAAAAAATGGCTTATTTTCAACATTTTTTTTTTTAATGGTGTTCACCTGAGTAGTTCAGTCATGTGATATTTTTATAGAGCAGGTTGTTACGGATGCGGCGATACCTAATATGTGTAGTGTATTTTATTTTTAAAAAATTTTATTCAGTGATGTCTTTTTTTCACTTTTTTTTATTTTTTTTGGACCCAGACCCATTTGGTTCTTGTAGATCCAGTGGATCTGGTGTCTGTATAATACAGTACAGTACACTATATAGTGAACTGTGCTGTATTCTTTACTTTACAAAGTCTGAATAGACCTTTAGCAGGTCTATTCAGACTTTCAGTATCATGGAGAGCAGGACGCTTCTGAAAGTGTCCTGCTTCCATGGCAACCATCACCCGCTGCCATAAGAGAGCAGCGGGTGATGGATGGGGAGGGAGGGGGGCTCCCTCCCTCTGCGATCCCATCCTGTCGGGGGGCTGCAAAGGCATGTACGGACCGCGGTATGGAAGGGGTTAAACGGCTGGCATCTGATCAAGCACAGATGCCAGCCATTTCTATCAGAGTGTCAGCAATGTGC
Source organism: Bufotes viridis (assembly GCA_033119425.1). Taxonomy (NCBI): domain Eukaryota; kingdom Metazoa; phylum Chordata; class Amphibia; order Anura; family Bufonidae; genus Bufotes; species Bufotes viridis. Next base: position 108,608,262 of record CM065589.1, read on the forward strand.
TGACACTCTGGTAGATCCACTAGACACCAGGGAAGAATACAGAAGAGGCGGGCAGGGGATCGCAATCGCAATCCCGCCTGCCGCACAGCCCGCCTCCCGCACCGCCTCCCGCCACCCGCAACCACCCCCCTGCACCCCCGCAGCCACAATATGATTGGGGGCTGCAGGGGGGGTTAAAGTTTACAACTTTGGGGGCATTAACTCTCTTATCCCTGCGGTCACAGACCACGGGGATCAGAGATCGCGAAAAGAGCTGCAAACCGCAGGTCTGGATTGACCTGCGGTTTGCAGCGATCGCCGATACGGGGGGTCACAGTACCCCCCTGGGCATTGTAACAAGGTACCTGCTGAATGATTTCAGCAGGTACCTTTTTCCGATCACTGCCGGCTGAGCAGCAGTGATCGGAACTGCTCATGACGTACCGGTACGTCATGTGTCCTAAAGGTGCTGCAGGAATATCTGGCAAGTACTGGCTGTGTAGTACATGTGACAACAATCTCCCGTATTCTTCATATGTCTGGGCTATGGGGTAGAGTGGCAAGACAAAAGCCTTTTTTTTTACGAAGAAAAACATCCAAGCCAGGCTACATTTTGCAGAAACACATCTGAAGTCTCTCAAAAGCATGTAAAAAGGTGTTATGGTTATGAAACCAAGGATGAACTTTTTGGCCATAATTCCAAAAGGTATGTTTGGCACAAAAAGAACACTGCACATCGCCAAAAGAACACCATACCCACAGTGAAGCATTGTGGTGGTAGCATCATGCTTTGGGGCTGTTTTTCTCCAGCTGGAACTGGGGCCTTAGTTAAGATAAAGGGAAGGGATAAAGGGAATTATTAACAGTTCCAAATACCAGTCAATATTGGCACAAAACCTTCAGGCTTCTGCTAGAAAGCTGAACATGAAGAGGAACTTCATCTTTCAGCATGACAATGACACAAAGCATACATCCAACTCAACAAACCAATGGCTTCACCAGAAGAAGATTAACGTTTTGGAATCGCCCAGCCAGAGCCCAGACCTGAAACCGATTGGAAATCTGTGGGGTGATCTGAAGAGGTCTGTGCACAGGAGATGCCCTCGCAATCTGACAGATTTGGAGTTTTTTTGCAAAGAGGAGTGGGTAAATCTTGGCAAGTCAAAATGTGCCATGCTGATAGACTCATACCCAAAAAGACTGAGTGCTGTAATAAAATCAAAAGATACTTCAACAAAGTATTAGTTTAAAGGGATTCTGTCACCTGGATTTTAGTGACAGAGTTTTTAACATCATCAAATCAGTCTGCACGTTTTGTATTAAAATATACTAGTATTCCTACCCTAAGGAAAATTGCTTTTATTAATATGGTAATTACCTAAGTAAGGAGCCCAAGGGGCTGTCCCTTCGGCCATTGGAGCCCAGACGTGCCCCTTCTCCTGGAGCCCAGCACCGCCCCACTGCTAATTTATTCACTCCTCATCGCCGGACGTAATGCGTTTGCTGAGCCGTAATCTCGCGCATGCGCCGTGGATACACATGTTAGTACCTGGAATCGGCCTCACAGGACGCACTGCGCATGCGCCAGCCGGCAATGAGGAGTGAATAAATTAGCAGTGGGGCGGTGCAGTGACCCACTGACAGAGCGGGGTGGTGGGTGGCAATACCAGTACCAGCTGAAGATGATGGCTTAAAGAAAGAGCACTTGGCATCAGATGTGTGGTATCATGCAGGTGGCAGCATTAGAATAGTAGCTGAGGCAGGTAGCCAAAAGAAACCGGTCTCTTTTGTCAAAGTGTTGGTATGGCATCATGGATGATCTAGTCTGATGCAGGAGGCATTAGTGGGTGGAAATCCTGGCTGATCCACCCCTGATTCATCTTGACAAAGGTCAGTCTCTCCACATTTTGGGTGGACAGGCGAGTTCTTCTTGGGGTAACTATGGCCCTGCTGCACTAAACATCCGCTCTGATGCCACACTACTGGCCGGTCAGGACAGTTTTTCCAGGGCAAATCCAGTTGCGGCCACAAATCCAGTTTGGCTGCCCAGTAGTCCAGCGGATCTTCACAGTGGGGTGGCAGGGTGCTATCCAAGGATGTCACCACCTGCTGGTTCAGGTCCTGCTGCAGGTCTAGTTGCTGCTGGTGAGTAGTTTCTTCACTAGGCGGGTGAAGAAAGTTGCTCTTCAGCGACTCTAGACTCAAGTTTCTGCTGATGGAGCTGGAACTGGTCCTACCTCCCCACCCCTGCCACAGCAGCCATGGCGGAGGAACCTGGGAGCAGAGGGCCCCCCGGGTCAGACCTGTGAGAGGATGGACGATGGTGCAGATAGGCAGTGGCCAACTTAATACATAGGATGTCTCTATAGTAGTTCAGTTTGTTCTCCCTCTCAAAGGGTATAAAAAAGGCCCCCATTTTGGACCAGTAGCGAGGGTCCAACAAGGTGGAGAGCAAGTAGTCATCCCTCTGCCACATGGTGACAATTCAGCTGTCATGACGCAGGCAAGTGAGCATGCATTGGGCCATTTGTGCAAGTGACTCGGAGGGACTTCCTGCCTCCATCTCCACTGCATACTGCAACGGTGTGTCTGGGTCCTCTGCCTCGTCTTCCTCATCGCCCTGTTGCTCCTTTGGCTGTTCCTGCCCCTCCTCTGTCACCTGTGTAGAAAAAACTCCCATTTCGCTACATATTGCTTGTGCTCCAATGTCCTCCTCCAGTTCAGCTGTCACAAGTCTCATGTGGCCATGAGATCTAGGCGCCATGTCTCCAGTCCCCTGACCAGCCAGATTTACCAGCATCTGTTCCAGGACATGAAGCAGTGGAATGACACTGTTCATCCCGTAGTCCTGGCGACTGACAAATAACGTAACATCCCGTGCGACTTGGGGATTAAGACTATCGTACTGGCCCATTCACTTTTTGACACCTCAATGACACCCAGCTGTAACATCCGCTGCACTTCTTCCGAGATGGCTTGTTGCCGTGACTCAGATACCCGGTATGGTTTCTACCAGATTCTGGCCTGAGGCTCTGTGACAATGTCATGTTGGATGATAGAAGTGCATCCAGGGAGGTCTGAAAACACCTCAGTGTTTCTGCTGACAAACTTCCTGGCCTCCTGAGTCTGTTTAGAGAAAAGGGTGTCAGTGATCTTTAATGGTGCAACTGCTTCCCTCGTATCAGACCAAAGGATTGGAAACTCTACCCGCAGAAAACCCAGCCAGGGGGCGGATCTCCGTAATGGTCTCCCTATCTTTCCACGGTTTCAGTAAGTTTACATGGTACACCTGTTCCGGCTTTCTCCGACTGGGCTGGAGTTTCTTCTAGGTTACCTAATCAACTTTCCTGAGCACTTCGTAGGGACCCTGACACCTAGCCAGGAAAAGCTCTCCTGAACAGAGATGAGCGAACTTCAAAAATAAGTTTGGCGTTCGGGTTGGGGTAATTACCGCATCCCGTTATTGTCACTACCAGAGTTTTGAGGAGTTCTCACAGCTCTGTTTCTCCGCCCCTGTGATGAGGTCTTTACTTTCATTTTTACTCCTTTCCCTCTTCACAGCTGTTCCTTCTCTGATTGATTACTCTTCCTTTAAATCACCCCTCTTCCTGTTTCACCTTGCGGGTTATATTTCTCATCTCGAGTTGTGTCAGCCGCTGGAGTATCTACACTGCTGTGGTCTCTGTACACTGGACGTGTGTTTTGCTGAAGCAAGCAACATCGGATATTGTCTGCTGAGATTGGATCTGTCTTCACTGCTGCTGCAGCCCCTACAGATAAGTTTGCAGACATTGTTGGTTTTGTTTATTTGCCGACTGGATCCGAGGCAACCCCGGTTCCGTCCGTATACTGAGCAGGGAGCCGGTGGCCGTGCCCTCCCCACTTTATCAGAGGGGTTTCAGGTCTCACTCAGCCTTAGGTACGCGGGCATGCCTCGACCCACCATTAGGGTCTGGGCATGTGCATAGCAGCGCAGGGAGAGCTCTTAGGGTCTGACAGGGGTTACCTTTTATGCTCCCTAGTTTGGGTCTGCTCAGTAACTTGAGCACTGATTGTACTCCTGTTGTTCGCATATACTCATGACTTTATAACCCGCCATAACCGTCTTTTGACACGAATCCGCTTTCTGACCTGGTTGACTGCACTTTCTTTGGAAGTAGCGGATCTCCGTCAATCTATGACTTAGCTTCAGGCATCTGGGTCTGCTAGCGTCCATGGAGTTTGTTGCGAGCCGAAGGTTTCACTTCCGGAGACGTTCTCCGGGGGCAGTGAGAATTTTGTTCGCTTCAGAGAGGCTTGCAAACTTCATTTCTGCTTGCTTCCCCATTCCTCTGGTGATGAGGAGCAGAGGGTGAGGATTATCATCTCCCTGCTCAGAGGTAATGCTCAGACTTGGGCTTTTTCGCTGCCATCGGGGGCACTCCCCCTTCGACCGGTGGATGGATTTTTTGTGGCCCTCGGGCAGATATATGATGACCCGGATCGTGTTGCTCTGGCTGAATCTAGCTTACGCTCTTTATGCCAGAACAAACTGTCTGCTGAGCTTTATTGTTCTGAATTTCGGAGATGGGCAGCTGATTCAGGTTGCAATGATGCTGCTCTCAGGAGTCAGTTCTGTCATGGTCTCTCAGAGAGATTAAAAGATGCATTTGCTTTCCATGAGAGACCATACGTCCTTAGAGTCTGCCATGTCTCTAGTGGTACGCCTGGACAGGCGCCTTAGAGAAAGAGAAGAGACTTCTCTTCCCTGCCATTTTTAGCCTAGGGGCAGTGAGGCGGACTCATTCAGGCTGGGAACACACCTAGGCGTTTCTAACTCGCGTGTATGACGCGCGTTTTTGGATGCGCGTTTTTGTAACTAAGATGACGCGTATGACGCGCGATTCAGTGATTCTCCCCTATGGCATCATTGTCCATAGGCGCGTTAAAACGCCCCAAAGAAGCTCATGTACTTGTTTGGGCGTGGGGCGTGGGGCGTTTTACAGCGCGTTCAAACGCGCTGTATAACACCCAAATGTGAACCATGCCCATAGGGAAGCATGGCTTTTCACATGTTGTGCGTTTTACAGTGCGTTTGAACGCGCTGTAAAACGCTTAGGTGTGTACTTAGGGTCAATGTGCAGGGGCCTCATCCTGCCTTGGTCCCCTCTGAGGAGGAGACTATGCAGCTGGGTCGACTTGCCCCTGATAAAGGAGGACTTAGTCCTCAGAGAATGATGTGTTTCTGTTGTGGGGGCATTGGTCATTTGGCAAATGTTTGCCCCTCTAGGAGATTCATGAATTTTGCTGAGGGTGATAAAAGAAAAACCTCAAAAAGGTAAAAAAAAAAAAACTCAAAGGTTTGCTCCATCTGCTACCCTGGGCAAAGTTGATGTGGGGATAGATGCTTTGCCCTTGGCCTGCACTTCCTGTTTTCTCCCATCTGCCAGGGTGGCGCTAAGGAGCAAAGTCATTTCTTGTGAAATTTTTGTTGATAGTGGAGCCATGCATGGTTTTCAGGTTTGCACATTAGAAAAGGATATACCTGTTTTTGCTATTGACTCTGCTCCACTCTCGCAAAAATCCCTAAAGGGCATAGTTCACAATATCCGATTGACTGTGGGTGATGCTCATGTGGAGGATATATCTTGTTTTGTCCTTAAAAGGATTGCCTACTCCTCTAGTGTTGGGGTTACCCAGGCTCACTAGACATAACCCCACTATTGATTGGCAAGCAAGGCAAATAATTGAATGGAGTGAGTTTTGTAGAGAGAATTGTCTCACGGCGACTTTTGCAGAGGTTACTACTAAGACTGTGCCATCATTTCTCTCTGAATTTTCGGACGTATTCTCCGAGAGTGGTGTTCAGGAGCTACCTCCTCACCGGGAGTATGACTGTCCCATTAATCTCATTCCCGGCGCCAAGCTATCAAAGTCACGCTTGTACAATCTCTCCCAACCAGAAAGAATCGCTATGCATACCTATATCTGAGAGTCTGGGTAAGGGGCATATCCGTCCCTCAAAATTACCTGTTGCCGCTGTTTTTTTTTTTGTTAAAAAAAAAGATGGCTCTTTAAGACCTTGCCTAGATTTTAGGGAGCTGAACTGTATCACGATTCGTGATCCCTATCCGCTTCCTCTCATCCCGGACCTCTTCAATCAAATTCTTGGGGCCAAGGTTTTTTCCAAATTGGATTTGAGAGGCGCATACAACCTGGTCAGGGTCAGAGAGGGGGACAAATGGAAAACGGCCTTTAATACCCCTGAGGGGCATTTCGAGAATCTCGTTATGTCTTTTGGCTTGATGAATGCTCCGGCCGTCTTTCAGCATTTTGTTAACAGTATTTTCTACCATTTAATGGGGAAATTTGTGTCGGTGTATCTTGATGATATTTTGATTTTTTCCCCTGATGTCAAGTCCCATCAGGATCACCTTTGTCAGGTTTTGCGGATTCTGCAGGAAAATAAATTATACGCCAAGCTGGAGAAATGTGTTTTTATGGTATCGGAGATTCAATTTCTGGGTTTTCTCCTCTCTGCTTCTGGTTTTCGCATGGACCCGGAGAAGGTCCGTGCTGTGCTTGAATGGGAGCTTCCTGGGAATCAGAAGGCACCGATGCGATTTCTGGATTTTGCTAACTATTACAGAAAGTTCATTTTGAATTATTCCTCTGTTGTCAAGCCGCTCACTGATATGACAAAAAAGGGGGCAGATTTTTCCTCTTGGTCGGAGGAGGCGCTTACAGCTTTTTCTAAGATTAAAGAAAGTTTTGCGTCTGCACCCATCTTAGTGCATCCCGATGTCTCTTTACCTTTTATTGTTGAGGTGGATGCTTCCGAGGTGGGTGTGGGTGCGGTTTTGTCCCAGGGCCCCTCTCCTGCCAAGTTGCGACCCTGTGCCTTCTTCTCTAAAAAAACTCTCCCCTGCAGAGAGAAACTATGATGTGGGAGATAGGGAGTTATTGGCAATCAAATTGGCTTTCGAAGAATGGCGCCATTGGTTAGAGGGGGCCAGGCACCCTATCACCGTTTTTACCGACCATAAGAATCTGGCGTACTTGGAGTCAGCCAAGCGTATGAATCCGAGACAGGACAGATGGTCTCTGTTCTTCTCCAGATTCAATTTTGTGGTCACATTCTGCCCGGGGATTAAAAATGTGAAGGCGGATGCCCCCTCTCGCTGTTTTCCGGGAGGGGGGGAACTCCGAGGACCCGGCTCCCATTTTGGCTGAGGGGGTAGTCGTTTCTGCTCTGTATCCTGATTTGGAGGCCGAGGTCCAGGCTGCCCAGGCAGAGGCACCTGCTCGTTGTCCTTCTGGGAGGTTGTTTGTGCCTCTTGAGTTACGTCACTAGCTTTTTAAGGAGCATCGCAATACTGTCCTTGCTGGTCACCCCGGGAGTAGAGCCACTGTTGATCTCATTACTCGGAGATTTTGGTGGCCGGCTCTTCGTAAGTCAGTGGAGGGTTTTGTGGCAGCTTGTGAGACTTGCTGTAACGCACCAAATTGATCAGTTAGGATCTCAACTGCGGAGTCCTTTGACATCCACTCCTATCACACTACTTGAGTGTTGATGGAGTCTTTTGTGGCTGCTCAGTGTGTACCCCAGGCGGCTCTCTCAGTCTTAAGCGGAGAGTATGGGGTAACAAAATCATGTACCGCGTACTAAAGATAGAGTGTAAAACTAATAGTGAGGAGAGTTCGTTTTAGGAATCAGAGTACAGATTAAAGTTCATGAATAACAGCTCTAGGCAATGTTCAGAAATCCCAGGCCTGCAGTACTAATAGTCACCAGCGAGTCCCTTCCTTTCAGTGAGCAATGTCAGTGAACAAAATGACAGGCTGATACTTGCTGTTAGAAGTCATGCAGGGATCCTGCAGTGGTGGAGCTGGATAAGGTAGGTGAGGGTTTCTCCTGGAGGTTCAGAGTTGCAGGTAGTTAGAAGCTTGCGTCCTCGTGGTGAATGGAGCAGGCAGGGTGCGCACTCCATTAGTGGAACACCCTGTGCAGCACCTGGCTCCTATTTATTGACCAAGTGTGGATGGGCGGAGCCACCTTAGACGGCCCAGCGGCCACTGCTTCCAGCCTGGGAGGCAAACAGCGATCGTTGTCATGGTTACACAGGGCATGGATCCAGGCTGGAGCGCAAACCACCGTATCCTTACAGTACCCCCTTAGGGGACCCTCTCGAGGTACCCCAGTAGGGGAGGGTCGGTCGGGAAATCTCCTGTGGAACAACCTTTGGAGTCTGGGTGCATGGACGTCTCGCACATCTTCCCAAGAGTCATCCTGAGACCCGTAACCCTTCCATCTAACGAGGTACTGGATCCTTCCCCGTCTTCTTCTGGAGTCGAGAGCTGCTCAACCTCAAATTCCTCCTCACCACGGACATCTATCGGGGGAGGGTTGAGGAACCCGTGAGGGAACGGGCTAGGTCTAAACGGTTTTAGCAACGATACATGGAATGTGGGATGTACCTGTAGTCGAGGAGGAAGGGTAAGTCTCACCGTGTTGGGGTTGATAATTCTTTCTATCAGAAACGGACCCAAAAATTGCCTACCCAGTTTCTTAGCAGGTACCCCCAACCGAAGGTTCTCGTTGACAGCCATACCGAGTCTCCAACCTGATAAGGAGGATTTTCTCTTCTGTGACGGTCGTAGTAGATCTTCTGCCTTTCCTTTGCCCGTTGGAGGTTGTCTTTCAGCATCATGAGGGTTGTTTGCAAGGTAGTTACATAATCATCTGTGGCAGGAACGTTTGTAGGAAGGCTGATTTCAGGGAGAGACCTAGGGTGGAATCCATAATTAGCAAAGAATGGACTATGTAGAGTGGAGGAATTTACAGAATTGTTGTAGCGAATTCGGCAAGAGGGAGTAGGCTTTCCCAGTCATCTTGAAGGAATGAGCAGTGACATCTGAGAAATTGTTCCAGACATTGGTTCACCCTTTCCGTCTGCCCGTTAGTTTGGGGGTGGTAGGCGGTAGACATTCTATGGTCGATTTGGAGTCTAAGACAAAGTGCTCTCCAAAATTTGGATATAAATTGTGAACCCCTGTCTGATATAACTTGGGTAGGGATTCCATGTAGTTTTATGACATTGGACAGAAAGGCCTCGGCAGTTTCACTGGAGGAAGGTAATTTTTGAGGGCGATGAAGTGTGCCATCTTAGTTAGTAGGTCTACTACAGCCATGATGGTGTTGTTTCCTCTGGAGCGGGGAGTTCTACAATGAAGTCCATTGAAACCCATTCCCAGGGTCTGTTGGGGATAGGAAGACTCATAAGAAGGCCATATGGTCGATTTCTATCACTTTTGCATGAGGCACATGTCTCACATGTGGAAACATATTGCTTAATTTCTTTGGTCATTTTGGCCACCAGAAGTTCCTGCGTATCAGGTTTATGGTTTTGGCAATGCCAGGGTGTCCCGCGAGGGTGTGTCATGGCAGAGTTTGATTACCTGGGTGGTGAGAGGAGTTGGTATGTACAGTAGGTTGTTTTTGTAGAGGAAACCCCGTTGGTCTTTCCGAAGTCCCGGGGATGTTAGCACAGTCAATTTTCAGAGCATCCTTAAGCTGGGTTTCCAATTCGATGGTGGCGAGGATAATTTTGTTAGGTGGTATAATGCATGTGGGGGCTGTGACTGCGGCGCGGCATTCAGCCAGACGTGATAAGGCGTCAGCCTTCCCATTTTGAGCCTGGTCGATAAGTAATTTGAAAGTCGAATCTGTCAAAAAAAACTCCACCGTACCTGACGTGCTGACAGTGTTTTACTGGTTTTCAGGTATTGTAAATTACGGTGATCCGTGTATATTGTGATGGGGTGTGTTGAACCTTCAAGTAGGTGCCTCCAGTTCTCTAGGGAACATTTTATGGCAAGAAGTTCCTTTTCCCCTATGGGGTAGTTGATTTCAGCTGTGTTTAGAGTCTGGGAGTAAAACCCGACAGGATGTAGTGGGGATGAGAAGGAGCTCCGCTGGGACAGAACAGCTCCTATGGCTGCCTGTGATGCATCTACTTCCAGCACAAAGTGATAGTTTGGATTCGGAATGGTCAGAATTGGTGCTGAAGTGAATTTGTCTTTAAGTAACTCAAAAGCTGATTGGGCCTCCATGGACCAAACAAATTTCGTATTGACACTAGTTAATCTGGTTAGGGGTTTGATGGTAGCGGAGAAGTCTTTGATGAATTTCCTGTAGAAGTTAGAGAACCCTATGAAACGCTGGAGGGCTTTCCTAGAGTCCGGAATCGGCCAGTTTTGGATGCAAGTGATCTTTGACTGATCCATCTGAATTCCCTTGGGTGAGATTATATAACCAAGGAACGGAAGGGTAGTAGTCTCGAATATACACTTTTCTGGTTTGACATATAAGTGATGGACGCTTAATCGCGCAAGTACCCAACGGACGTGTTTCCTGTGATCTTGTAGGTTATCGGAGTAGACCAATATGTCATCTAGATAGATGACAACACATACATCTAGTAGATCCCTAAATATGTCGTTGATAAAGTTTTGGAATGTGGCAGGGGCATTGCACAAGCCGAAGGCATTACCATGTACTCAAAGAGTCCGTGCCGGTGCGGAAAGCAGTTTTCCATTCATCCCCGGTTCTAATCCTAATCAAGTTGTATGCGCCTCTCAAGTCCAATTTAGTGTAGATAGTTGATGTTTGAAGTCTTTCAATAAGCTCGGATATTAGCGGCAGGGGGTACCGGTTTTTGATTGTTATTTTATTTAATGCTCTGTAATCAATGATGGGTCTGAGGCTCAAGTCTTTGTTCCTTACGAAGAACATACCTGCGGCTGCAGGGAGGTTGAAGGCCGAATGAATCCCTTCCTTAAGTTCTCTTCGAGATACTGTTTGAGGTGGTCAAGTTCTGGTTGTGCCAATGGGTAGATTCTTCCTGTGGGTATTTCACTGCCCGGCAGCAGGTCTATGGGGCAATCGTAGGGTCTATGGGGCGGTAGGGTTTCCGCCATCTTTGCACTAAATACCTCCGAAAACTCTGAGTATTGGGTAGGGACCTGGTTCACCCTACATGCATGAGAGTTTTAATAGGGAAACAGGTCTCCCTGCAATAACGTGAGGTAAACCCAATTCTCCCCTGTTCCCATAGGAGAACTGGTTGATGTAACGGAGCCATGGCAAGCCTAAAATGATGGGGAACGAAGGGGAGTGTATGACATCAAAGGATAAAAATTCTGTGTGGTTATTTTCGCTTGTCACCAAAAGGGGTTGAGTCTGGCTATGGATAGGTCTAGAGGTTGTACCATCAATAAAACTCACGGATATCGATACATCTTTCCTTGTATGGGGAATTTTATTTCTCTCTACTAGATGCTTATCGATAAAATTCCCTGAAGCTCCCGTGTCCACCATTGCATCAACGATAGTTCGGTTTTGGTCCCACTGTAAGGTAAGAGACGTATAAATGTAACCACTTGTGTTGTTATCTTTTCTGCCTAAGTTACAGAACGTCATCATTTTACCTTCATGTTTCTTTCTTATGGCAGGACATCCATCAACCGAATGGTCAGCCGGCGCGCAGTATAAGCAGAGGTTGAGGTTCCGTCTCCGGGTCTTCTCTCTCTCAGTCAGAGGACCACGAATTGCCCCAATCTCCATCATCTCTGCTACAGGATCCGGGCTGGTCTGTCTCGGGGTGGGTGTAAACCCTGAGACTCTCTCGGCCCTACGTTCCCTTAAGCGTCTGTCAATGGTGGTGACCTTCTGCATCAAGGCGTCGAGTGTATGTGGCAGCTCTCCGCGGGCTAACTCATCCTTCAGGGCCTCAGATAGACCGAGACGGAACTGATTTCTAAGAGTGAGATCATTCCATTCAGTCTCACGGGCCCAACGAGTGTATTCCGCAATAAAGTCCTCAACGGGTCGTCTCCCTTGCTTTAGGGTGCGAATGGCGGTCTCCGCAGTCAGCTGCTTGTTGTGGTCCTCGTAAAGGAGGGCCATTGTTTCAAGAAATTGCGGAAAGGAATTCAAGACCGGGTCTTCCTTTTCTAAATAGGTGTTAGCCCATGCTCTGGCCTCCCCCTGAGGTACGAGATCATGGTGAGTACTTTGGTTCTATCGGTAGGATAGGTCCGGGCGTAACTGAAACATCAGCTTGCACGCATTCAGGAATTCGCGGAACTGCTTCCGGTCTCCTGAGAAAAGTTCAGGTGGACTGACCTTGGGTTCCGGTCCATCGTGGTGGTGTCCTGTGCGCGACGAGACGAGATCTCGCAACGTCTGATTTTCCAATTGGAGATTCTGTACGGTCACGTTAAGGGTTTCCACCCTCTCAGTGAGGGCGACCATGTGCCGCGCGAGCTCCGCTGGATCCATGAGGGTTCCACTAATATGTAACGCACCAAATTGATCAGTTAGGATCTCAACTGCGGAGTCCTTTGACATCCACTCCTATCACACTACTTGAGTGTTGATGGAGTCTTTGCGGCTGCTCAGTGTGTACCCCAGGCGGCTCTCTCAGTCTTAAGCGGAGAGTATGGGGTAACAAAATCATGTACCGCGTACTAAAGATAGAGTGTAAAACTAATAGTGAGGAGAGTTCGTTTTAGGAATCAGAGTACAGATTAAAGTTCATGAATAACAGCTCTAGGCAATGTTCAGAAATCCCAGGCCTGCAGTACTAATAGTCACCAGCGAGTCCCTTCCTTTCAGTGAGCAATGTCAGTGAACAAAATGACAGGCTGATACTTGCTGTTAGAAGTCATGCAGGGATCCTGCAGTGGTGGAGCTGGATAAGGTAGGTGAGGGTTTCTCCTGGAGGTTCAGAGTTGCAGGTAGTTAGAAGCTTGCGTCCTCGTGGTGAATGGAGCAGGCAGGGTGCGCACTCCATTAGTGGAACACCCTGTGCAGCACCTGGCTCCTATTTATTGACCAAGTGTGGATGGGCGGAGCCACCTTAGACGGCCCAGCGGCCACTGCTTCCAGCCTGGGAGGCAAACAGCGATCGTTGTCATGGTTACACAGGGCATGGATCCAGGCTGGAGCGCAAACCACCGTATCCTCACACTTGCGCTCGTGCTAAGGTCCCTTGTCCACGGCCTTCAGGTCCCCTCCTCCCTTAGCCATACCTTCCGTCCTTGGACACACCTGTCCATGGACTTTATCACTGATCTTCCTCGTTCCTCAATGAAGTCTGTGATCCTGGTGGTGGTGGACCGTTTTAGCAAGATGGCACATTTCATACCCTTCCCTGGATTGCCCAATGCTAAGACGCTGGCGCAAGCCTTTGTCGACCACATTGTTAAATTGCATGGCATCCCTTCTGACATTGTTTCCGATAGAGGCACGCAGTTTGTGTCCAGATTCTGGAGGGCTTTCTGTTCTCGCCTGGGGGTTCGGCTGTCCTTCTCTTCTGCTTTTCACCCGCAGTCGAATGGTCAGACTGAACGCGTCAATCAGAATCTGGAGACATATTTGCCCTGTTTTGTGGCAGAGAATCAGGAGGATTGGTGTTCGTTTCTGTCTCTTGCTGAGTTTGCCTTGAATAACCGTCGTCATGACTCTTCTGATAAGTCACCATTCTTTGGTGCATATGGGTTTCATCCAGCACTGTGGAAGGCCTCAGTGTCCACAAGCCTGTGAAGGCTCAAGAGGTTGGGAATCAGGGCACAATATCTCAGGTATCAAGGAAAGTAAAGTGAAAAAGAATGGGCAGCACCACGTCCAACCTCGTTATCCAGGAAACGCTTTGTCTTTTAATTGCACACCTGTGCAATAGCGCAGCATCGGTGGTGCATCAGCCAGCCAAAGACAATAGATATCCGAACTTCTTCCAAACAAAGTGAAAGGCGGCACTCACCACTGCAGATCAAAACTTATTTATTCTTGCTTCATGAACATAACATCGTGGGTGGGGCAGACAAACCTTAAACAGGCACCACGCTCAGTAGCAACGTCCGTTTCGCACCAAATGTGCTTCTTCCGGCTACTACAAATGACGGCGTGCTGGTGCATTGACTCAAAGCCTCAGGGAACATGTCGCATAGAAACACAAGACGCTAAGGCTTCAATCAGTGGGCGAAACCGCACGCCAACAGCGCAATGTAACAATTCTAAATTAAAAAACAATGCATTAATAAATAAAAAAAATCAGTTACATACAGCGTAGCAAAATAGTTAAATAAACACACTGAAGTCATTACGTTCATTCAACCCTAGAGCTCCCATCGCGTGAGTGCAGATGATCCATCACACCTCCTTCTGTAGGAGGAGGCAGTGTCTATTGCCTCACTGTGCCATAACTGGGACAATTTCAATCCCCGCAAAACTGAATTTAAATGCTTCTCTGAACCTCTCAAATAGTGGTCTTATAGTTTTCCCCACATAAAATGCTCCACATCTGCAAATAATAGTAATCATTTAAGTGACCCTATGATGGACCCCTCCAAGAGTAAGCTTTCTACTTCGACAATTGTAGCCTCAAAGGAACAGTCCCCACATCTATAATTACCGGACGGCTTCCTGCTTGTCAGCCACTTGCTACCATCCCTGCTATCTTTAAAGCAACTACTGACCAATTTGTCTCTGAGCGTATTGGTCCTTCTGAAAGTAATTAAGGGTCTTTTCTACACAATCTTTCCAAGACTAGACTCAGTCCTAAGTAAGTCCCAATTGTTGAGAATAACTTGTTTTATGCGATTGGACATAGGACTAAATCTGAATGCGAACATGAATCTGTCATCATTCTTATCAATGGGATCCTTCTTTCTATTGCTACGCACCAACTCATTACTTGTGCAAGAATCGCACTGATATCGTTATCAAGCTGGCGGACAAGGGGGGCAGTGTAGTCATCATGACCACGGAGTACTATCAGTCTGAGGCTATGAGACAGTTAGGTGACACTTCGGTATACTGAGCAACTCCCAGTGACTCTACACTGACCCTGCAGAGATTGCTTAGACACATGTTACAAAGGTATATTGATATATTTGTATTTTTGGCTGATAATGTCATTGATAAACTTATCCCTGTCCACCCTCAGAAGCCTTCCTGGTATTTTTGCCTAATGTGCATAAGTCACCGACCCGACCCCTGGACGCCCCATTGTGGCGGGGATCAGGTCGGTGACTGAGCCCTTGTAAAAGTACCTGTATTGGCTGTTACGACCAGTCCTTAACCCCTTAAGGACTCGGGGTTTTTCATTTTTGCATTTTCGTTTTGCGCTCCATGCCTTCCGAGAGCCATAACTTTTTATTTTTACGTTCACATGGCCATATGAGGGCTTTATTTTTGCGGGACAAGTTGTACTTTCCAACGCCACCATTTAATATTGCATACGATGTAGTGGGAAGCGGGAAAAAATTCCAAATGGGGTGAAATTGCAAAAAAAAACAATTCTACCACAATTTTACGGGTTTTTAAATTACGACGTTTGATGTGTGATAAAACTGACCATTTAGTTTTATTCTACAGGTCAGTACGAATCGGCGATACCCAATATGTATAGTTTTTCTTGCGTTTTGATAGTGAAAAAAATTCAAAAGTGGGAAATTTTTTATTTATTTTTTTGTCGCCATATTTTGACCCCTATAACTTTTTGTAATTAAGTGTATGGCATTGTATTGGGGCTTATTTTTTGCGGGGCAATCTGAACTTTTAGTTGATACCATTATGAGGTGTGTAGGACTTTTGATCACTTTTTATTTAATTTTTTGAGGAAATGAAGCGTTCAAAAATGGCGAATCCGCCATTTGGGCGCTTTTTCCGTTTTCTGTTTACCGTATGGGGAATATATTTTTATATTTTTATACCACGGGCGTTTTCGCACATTGCGACACCCATGATGTGTATTTTTAAAAAAAAATATTATTTTATTTTAATTTTGGGGAAAGGGGGTGATTTGAATTTTTAGGTTTTTATTTATTTTTTTTTTTTATTTCTTTTATTTTTCTTTTACACTTTTATATAGGTCCCATAGGGACCTATATAAATCAGTCATCTGATTGCTTCTAACATAAACTCCAATACACTTGTATTGGAATTTATGAGATTTTACTACTTTCCTATGAAGCCCTATTGCTAACAAGCGCTCCATAGGAAATAGTAAGTGATAACCTCAAGCTGAATGAAAGGCTTGAGGCTATCCTTGCAGCGCTCAGATTCTCCCGATCACCACTAGGGAGCCGGAGAGCTGCCGAGATTTTACTTTCGGTTTAGCGTAGCGCAGATGCCGTGGTCAGGATTGACCCACGGCATCTGCGAGGTTAAATGATTGCGATCAGCATCGCTGCCGACCGCGATCATTAGCCGCGGGGGTCAGCTACAGGAAACAGCCGGACCCCCGCAGCGATCGCGCCCACAGAGGGCAGGAGCGGGCGCCATACTTAGGGATCGGACCCATGACGTACCCATACGTCATGGGTCCTTAAGGGGTTAAAAAATCACCCACTTTTTTACGAGACACTAATCACTTCCTTCTTGTGTTGGAGGGCCTCAAATGGCAGGAAGGTTGGAGTCTAGTCTCCCTAGATGTGGAAAGTCTCTACACCCGCATTCCTCATAGAGCAGGTGTTGAGGCAGTCATTGAGGTGCTGCACAATACCAATAAGAGTGATGTTTGTAGAAGATACACTACACTTTATACTTGCCAATAACACATTTAGATTTGGGTAACATTGGTTTAAACAGCTGCATGGCACGCCCGTGGCATGTACATTTGCTAATATATATCTCAGCAGGTTCGAAGACAAGTATATTTTTACGGTCACCAACCCTTTTCTTAAGTATATCCACACTTTTATCAGTTATGTGGACGATGTCTTCATGGTGTGGAGAGGGACTCGGACACAGTGTGAAGAGTTTGCATCCAATCTTAACTGCACCAACAACATGAACATGTTGTTCACCCTAAGTTTTGCAGGTGACGCTTTGGAGTTTTTAGACTTTCGCGTCTTGGTGCTTGATGATGAGATCATAACTGAAGGTTGTCGTAAGCCCCCTGCATCAAATTCCCTCCTGCACCATGGGAGTTCCCATCCACATAGCGTAAAAGAGGCCATCCGATATGGACAATTCATAAGGCTCAGACGCATCAATAGCACCGATGCCCATTTTGTTAGACAAGCTAATGAGTTGAAAAATAGATTTATTCAGAGGGGTTACCCGGTTGGGATGATAGAAGAAGCTTTGCATAGGGCAGGTACTTGCACACGTAATGAGTTGGTGCGTAGCAATAGGAAGAAGGATCGCATTGATAAGAATGATGACAGATTCGTGTTCGCATTCAGATTTAGTCCTATGTCCAATCGCATAAAACAAGTTATTCTAAACAATTGGGACTTACTCAGGACTGAGACTATGTCTATTTTATGTGGGGAAAACTATTTGAGAGGTTCAGAGAGCACTTAAATTTAGTTTTGCGGGGATTGAAATTGTCCCAGTTATGGCACAAGGAGGCGATAGACACCGCCTCCTCCTACAGAAGGAGGTGCAATGGATCATCTGCACTGACGCGATGGGAGCCTTAGGGTTGAATGAACGTAATACCTCAGTGTGTTTATTTAACTATTTTGCTAAGCTGTATGCAATGCCGGTTTCTCCAATAAGTGTTAACTGATATTTTAATTAATGCATTGTGTTTTTTAATTTAGAATTGTTACATTGTGCTGTTGGCATGCAGTTTCGCCCACTCATTGAAGCCTCGGCGTCTTGTGTGGCTATGCGACATGTTCCCTGAGGCTTTACGAATTACGAGTCAACGCACCAGCACGCCGCCATGGTAGTAGCTGGAAGAAGCACATTTGGTGTGAAACGGCAGTCGCTACTGAGTGTGGTGCCTGTTTAAGGTTTGTCCGTCCCTAATGCTCATGAAGCAAGAATAAAGAAGTTTTGATCTGCAGTGGTCAGTGCCGCCTTTCACTTTGTTTTGACGAAACAATATCTCAGGTACCTCTTCTTGGGTGCGAGGGCCAAATCTAATAGTGATGCTGCGCTGAAAAGAGCTCCTCGGAATATGCGAGTGTGGGATCACTCGTTTGGTAAGCCTATCCATGGTGGGAGGAAGGATGGTGAGAGTGAGGATTTGATTGATCAGACTCTTGGCTACAGACACTGGACGAGAGGGTGGTGCTTAACTGACTGGAAGCCTTATCTTCAGCAATCCAACCAACCAACTGTTCACACTGGTCCGACTTGGATAGTGTTGTCCTGCGCCGCCCAGCGAAGTTGGACATGAAGCTGGGAATGGTGGATGTTTTTTTTCTGGTGCACTGGCAGCAGGCACAGTTTCATTGCGCCCAGGGCCGCGGGCTCTGCGTGCACCATCACGCGCACTCTCCGTCCCTTAGGGCTCGCCTTCTTCATATTAATGGTTTTGTCACTAGATGTTGCGCAGATTGTTTTACTGTCCGCTAAAGACACAGTTTTCAGATGCAGGACAGTATATGTCACAGAAACCCACAGAATATGGACACTATTTAGACCCAAATTATTGGAATTGGTAATACAGACACTGTTTGCAGATGTTCTACACTATTGGTTACAAAATACCACAGATTATGGGCACTAGATGTGGCCCAGATTATTAAAGACACAGTCTGCGGATGATGTACAGTATATGTTACTAATAGGTATAAAATAAAAATATCTGCTGCTGTCAAACACATACAGTAGTCCTTAATAGGACTTTGGGGTCTTTGAAAAGCTTTTGGTAGTAAAAACAGCAAATGTCTCTCCGAAGCACTGTCCTGAGACTGCAGCAGGTAAATAGATTGCTGCTGTTAGAGATGTGTGAATTTTATTCTATGTTTGTATCTTTTGGACTCTAAAGGGTTACACTTTTCTTTGAAGCTGTAACAAACTTCTTCTTAGTCTTCTCTTATCTCAGGGGCCTCCCTCTCTCTTCTCTGCTGTTTCAACTTTCTGTCTATGCAAGGCCATGAGGAGAAGGGGGGGCAGTGTTTGTCTTCTATCTCCCCACAGTTGCTTTGAGGGATGCCTAAGCCAATCACGTAGCTTGATGATATATATATACATATTATTCACTGCCTATAGAGAAGCACCTCCTTAAAGTGTCACATATGATGTATGCAGTATTGTTGTTAGGATAGCCGCCATTATAAGATGGCGGACACTTAGATGTTTACATTAAGTTCACATTCCAAAGTAGTGCATACTGCGCAGATGCTAGTGTGTTATCTCTTCTTCTCTTATCTTTTCTTTCCTTTTGACCAATGAAATAATGCTTGAGCCTTAGGAAAGGACCGCCCTCTTCTGAAGATGTATAATTGCTTTTACTTTTTGTAATAAAGGTAGAGATTACATTGACCAGCTATGTGTCAGAGTCTAGTCTCTCATCCACGCGTGGATATTAACCCCTTGGGGGTACCTTGATTTGGAGCACCAGAGTGCATCTCAAATGCTCTGATTAGAGTGTCTTTAACAGTTGGCGCCCAACGTGGGGCCCCAAGGTGAAGGGAGCATGAAACAGCCGACACACAAGAGGCCCCAGGACTTGATGAACGGCAGAGAGGAGATGGAAGGTAAGAAAACTATCTTACCCGCCTTTCTGCCATTTAGTTCGTCACTTCATGGTGCCTTAGTCTGCTGTGAGGTCATACTCAAGTATAGTAGTCGGCTAATATGCTGAAAGCCTGGGGTCCATAGAACCATAGTCTGAATTGATAGATCACTCTGGTGTGTATATGTTTTATGTGTGTCTGTGATTATCCGAGGAGTCAATTGAGCACGGACGGCAAGACCACAGACAAATGGAGGGGACAGTAACCTCCTGGTTTGGACTAGAGGGCATTGTAGTGCCAAGGTGTGGGACAAAGTAAATTCCGGCCGGCCTGATCAGGGGTGGATGATTGGTCTGCCTGACCTGAGGTGCGGAGGAAGTCCCTGGCTGACTAGTTGTAGACGCGATTGATAGTCAGATTTGAGCCAACCAGAGGGGAAGGTGAATCCTTTGTCTGTGGAGGAAAAGGTTAAAGGTGCCTCTTTACTCCTCTGTTTTCTGTGTGTCAGTCTGAAATACTGCTGTTGAAATGGGCCAGTCCCAGTATTATAAAGAAGGAGAATATACAGCCCACTAGCTAGTAGCGAGGGAAGAGGGAGATTATAGGATGTGATATTAATGGAGAACTGAAAGTTGAGTGAGGAAAGTTAACTTTGCTAGGTAAAGAGAAAGTGTCGCCCCGGACAGCAGGTAGCCTGGCTGATAACAGGGATGAAAGTCTGTAAGACTCTGTGAAGTTAGAGCTCGCAGACTTGAGGGGGGGCTCTAATGAGTGAGGAAACAGAGCAGTGTCAGGATGTTAATTGATGGCACTAGCAAGAAAGAAAGCGGCCGAGTGTCTACAATCAGAACCGTGTTAAATGTTCAGAAATGAACTGGTTAAGTTTTGTTTTGTTACCATAATAATATGTGTGTCCAAATAGGAAAGATCCGTAGCTCTAGCATTAGAGATCACAGCAGTAAAGGATGGTCAGTTAATGGATAGGTATTGTACCTAGTGTGTGCCAATAGATGTGTGGTTAGCACTAAGAAGATGAAAGCGTTAGAAGGATATCTCTGTTGAAGTAATTCTGCTTTCCAGAGTGTGAGAATCTGTAGAAAGCTTAAAGAAAGTCTCGTATAGTCCCGTCCCCCTGTGTTTATCTCGAAGTCTCAGGAAAGCTGAGTGAATCCTTGGGGCTGTGGTGGGATTCACTTTCCCCCGCCTTACCAGAGAAACATTCCTAAGATAAGAGGAGCAGGCAAAGAGAAGGGGGAGGGAATCCTGCAGAATAAGTGATGTTATATGTGTAATAACATTATACAAGACGAAGAATTGTTTAATAATTTTCTTTCTTCTTTCCCAAGCAGCGTAATGTGGGAATCCAGCTTTTAATAAAAATTATTATATATGTGCAACACTAAGACCACGTGGCATATAGGAAGATTTGGGTTTAACAAAATTACTGTATGATTATAACTTTATGCTATTTTTATAAGATTTGATTAATAACAGAGTGAAGACCGGAAGACATTGGAAAACACCGCAGCGACATAGACCATGAGCAGTTCTGGGTGTGGTGTGTCTATCTGATTCCAGGAAAGCTGTGTTTGTTTGTCCTGCAAGTTTGTGGCTGGGTTGGAAGACATAAATGATTCAGTGGAATGTGAATGGGTATGGCTCTGAGTTGTAGTTAAGTCGAATATGTGTGAAAACTGATTGATAATTTAGCAGAGCTGTGTATGCAATTCATATTTTATTTTATGTAAGGGCGTGGTTATGAGCTGATTGTGAAAATGTGAATACGTATGGAGCACGATATTTGTTTTCATATAATATGCGCATTGACAATTTTATTTTATTTTTCTTGGAAGATTTTTGATTTTTATTGGTACCAAAAGTGTTGATTGAGCTCTACATTTTTTGAATTGAAGTCAATGAAACGTTTCTTATGGGCCCTTCATGTGTCTATGCCTGTATTGTCAGATCTGTTCGTTTAATGTTTGTAGTTACGTGTTATATGTTAAATGTTTGTGCTAACATGAGAGATCTGTCCACACAGACGGTTCAGACAAAATTGACCAAGCAAGAGAAGATCAGAGAGTCCGACTGGAAGGGGTGGACAGATGACTCAGAGGGAGGGAGGAGGATAGGGGTGGATGGAGACGACAGCCCTTATGCCCATCCCTGGTTATAAGACACTTCCATGAAAAATGAGAAGTCACGTGTTCCAGTCTATTCGTTTCTGTGTTAAGGAAAGCTGGGTACTTCTGTAAACTAAAATGCAGAATAACATCAAACAGCATTGGTGATTCATTGATGACAACCACACGTAGTGTTCCTCGGGCATTGCTTCAGCCCTGATGCCAAATGCCTCACTGAAGTGGGGAAAAGTAAGTTTGCCACTTTATAATGGTTCTGGGAGATGGACCGGCAGAGTCTGTGGGACCCAGAACTCAGGAGAGAGAGAATTGTGCTCTGTGTGGTACTCCTCGTCCACACCACATGAGAGGATTGTATTCTGTGCTGACCATGCCCGGATCACTGTCCGTCCCTACAGACACCCATAAGGACAACACAAAGACAGGTGAGGGGAAAAGTTAGATCAAGATTAGAAAACAGGAAATCCAGTATTGGCTGTGCCTTTAAACATTTTTAGCAGATTCAGTCTGGCCCAGAGGATATCCCTAACTCTGGGTGATAAAGAAGTAGTCCCGTTATTGATTGATACTGGAGTAGCACAGACTGTTGTGCACAGCAAAGATGGCCTCCCCTGATTTAATTTCCAACGACACAAGTCTTTGGGTAGAAGTGGATGGGAAAATAGCAGAACCCATCCATATTAGATTTGCCCCTAACCAAGAAGTGCTTGCCCGGTTGCTGGTCAGTGGTAACGCCCCCTGTTGCCTCCTGGGTGCAGACTTGCTTGCAAAAGTAGATGTGAACTGTGAAGCTTATAGGTGCCCTCTGTTTCCAGGAACCTTGTTTGTTGGTCGTTAGTGATAATATTCCCTGGTCGATGTTTGTGTAAGGACTCCC
Source organism: Bufotes viridis (assembly GCA_033119425.1). Lineage (NCBI taxonomy): Eukaryota > Metazoa > Chordata > Amphibia > Anura > Bufonidae > Bufotes > Bufotes viridis. Next base: position 108,630,726 of record CM065589.1, read on the forward strand.
AGAGGATGAGAAAAGAACGCACCCAGCATCGGATGGTACATGACCTACGTGCCATTACTGAAGCCACAGTTTTTAACACCCACATGGTGCCCAATCCACACACCTTTTTGGCTCAGGTTCCCGTTACCTCTACTCACTCCACTGTGATTGATTTCACCAAAAGTTTTCTTTTCAGCACCGCTACATCCAGATAGTTAGTACTTGTTCTCCTCCACACATGAGGGTAAACAGGATACCTGGGTGGTGGTGCTGCCGCAAGAGGCCCAGAACTCGCCCAGTATGTATACCGTAGCCATGACACTCCTGTCCTTTTAAGCTAATCAAGGCTGCAAGGTGAAGAGAAAAGAACCATCTGACCCCTGATTGTTAGAAGGCTGTGGAGGACATCCCTTTGCCTAGAAACATGAATGCACTGAGGATATTTTTGGGCCTGTTTCTCATTATAGACCTTGGATATGCAAGTTTGATGCAGCCTTCTTATGATTGTTTGTCCTTTAGTCTCTACCACCTTATAGGTGGTAGAGGCCTTGATGCCAAAACCTGGCAATTTTGTGTTCCCCCACACCGGGTCTATCAGATTATTACATTTAGATTGTGTCGTACAGAAGTGTATGGCCATACCCCAGCTGCCGACAACAACACCCCGTGGCCAGAGGTGCCCCTTTCTGCATCAGAGTTGTAGTAGTCGTGCAAGCTATGCTTGATAAAAGCTCTGAGATAGTTCTGAACCACAAAGTGACGGTGATATTACTTCTATCCTCGTGAAAGTGCAACCCAAAAGATTGTTTTGTTGCCCGTTATTTGAGAATGCAGTATTCCATTTTGTTGCCGACAATGTTGCTGTCCAGAGGTGTAATACTTTGCCTCCAGCCATCCTGTTGCCTCTGGAACAAGGGGGGAGGGAAGAGTTAGAGCACCTAAACTTTTCTTCCAGATCCAGAGGAAGAGGCTCATGACTGTTGCAGATGATGTCGCAAGAGACAGTGGGTTATGGTAAATCAGCCATTAGGTAATCCAGATAATGTGCTCTTTGTGGATGGATCGAGGTATGGCCAGGATGGCAGATACTACACAGGTTGAGCAGTGGTGGTTAATCGGGACACTCAAAACACAGCATAGTCCTTACCACCACTACCACACATGTCTGCTCAAGAAGTGGAGCTAATAGACTCTAAGGATGGCTTGCAGATATGCGGAGGGGAAAAAAAAAGCCAACATTTACACTGATTTCAGGTATGACTTTGGGATGGCCCATGACTATGGGCCCATTTGGAAACACAGAGACTTCCTGACCGCTTTAGGTAAACCCATCGAAAATGGGAAAGCAGGGAGGTCTCTTATGGAAGCCCTCATGTCGCTGACTTGAGTGGCGGTGATAACAACGAAAGGCCACTGTAAAACATATTCAGCGGAGGCAAGGGAAAAAGCCACGGCAGATCAGGTAAATCAAATTGCCTAGGCAGACCCCTGCCTTAAGTGGCCAGAGGTCAGGTCCCTGAAATAACTCCTCCTGTCTCACTGGAAGTTCTTAAGACCTTACAGAGCCAGGTGGGGAAGGAGGAAAGGGACTGGTGGATGGAAAAGGGGGGGGCGACAAAGGGGAAGGCCTAAAACAGTTTCAAGGGAAACTCTGCCTTCCCAGTTCCCTCTACACCACGATGGCACAGGCAACCCGTGGAGTGACGCACCAGTCAGAAACTGCTGTGTGTGATTTAGTACATAGCGCATGGTGCGCCCCAGGGTTCAGCACTGTAGCAGTCAGATATGCTCAAGGATGTATGATTTGTGCCCAGAACAGCGTGGGCGAGGTGGTTAAGGTACCCCAGAAACACACGTCTTGTCTTCTGTATCTGTTTCAACGTTTGCAAACTACCTTCAACTACTCAAGGTGGGCATTTATGAGTATGTATTGATATGTGATGACTTGTTTTCAGGATGGCCAAAACAGTACCCAAAGAAGTAAAGAAGATTGTGGCCGAGGCTGTATATAGGCATAGGGTACCTGAGTCCATTGAAAGTAACAGAGGTGTCCACTTCAAAGGTGAAGTGATGCAGGAGATGATGAAGTTTTGAATGTAGGACAGGCCTTACATGCTTCATACCATCCACAAAGCAGCGGTAGGGTAGGAGACCAGGAACTGAACGGGACACTAAAGTTAAAGATAAAAAAAAAAAGCTATGAACAAAGTGCCTGCTGGTAGCCCTCTTTTCAGTAAGGTATACACCTAACCATAAGACAGGCCTTAGTCCCTATGAGGTCCATTTTGGGTCAGGCCCTAGTATAGGATTGTATTTCCCACAGTAGTTCCAGATGCAACACGGTTGTCTGACAGATTATGTGATCAGTTTTGTACGAGCATTTGACTAAAGTACGTGCTCGAGTTTTTCTTCACTTTCAGATTTTGATAAAATACCAGGAACCAACCCACTTGTGTCTGGAGATTGGGTGGTAGTAAAAAGACACGTTAGAAAAGTCCTAAAACCCTGGTTTGATGGTCCATTCCGAGTGTTGTTGACCACAAGCACATCAGTGAAGCTCAAAGGAATGCCTAATTGGAGTCATTTCAAGAAAGTGTTGACTCTAGAGACTTGAAAGGATGATGCTTTTTGGTTCCCCTTGTGTGACTGTTGATCTTGACCCAAAAGAATGTGGAAGAATTGTATGAAGACTTCGATCCCGAAAATCAGAGGCACTGATGATCTCCAGTTTCCCCTCCATATGAGGTTAACGCCAGTTAGGAAAGAACATCTGACCTTCCAATGCTTAGTCCGGTGTTATGGGAGGCTATTCATTAGGGATAGCTTGTCAAGTAGCCGGTGAAGAAACATGTGAAGCATTGGGACAGATGTTTAGGTTTAGGGAGAGAATTAAAATTCAAGGGGGACTGTTAGAGATGTGTGAATTTTATTCTATGTTTGTATCTTTTGGACTCTAAAGGGTTACACTTTTCTTTGAAGCTGTAACAAACTTCTTCTTAGTCTTCTCTTATCTCAGGGGGCCTCCCCTCTCTCTTCTCTGCTGTTTCAACTTTCTGTCTATGCAAGGCCATGAGGAGAAGGGGGGGCAGTGTTTGTCTTCTATCTCCCCACAGTTGCTTTGAGGGATGCCTAAGCCAATCACGTAGCTTGATGATATATATATACATATTATTCACTGCCTATAGAGAAGCACCTCCTTAAAGTGTCACATATGATGTATGCAGTATTGTTGTTAGGATAGCCGCCATTATAAGATGGCGGACACTTAGATGTTTACATTAAGTTCACATTCCAAAGTAGTGCACACTGCGCAGATGCTAGTGTGTTATCTCTTCTTCTCTTATCTTTTCTTTCCTTTTGACCAATGAAATAATGCTTGAGCCTCAGGAAAGGACCGCCCTCTTCTGAAGATGTATAATTGCTTTTACTTTTTGTAATAAAGGTAGAGATTACATTGACCAGCTATGTGTCAGAGTCTAGTCTCTCATCCACGCGTGGATATTAACCCCTTGGGGGTACCTTGATTTGGAGCACCAGAGTGCATCTCAAATGCTCTGATTAGAGTGTCTTTAACACTGCTGTAAAACACACACGCACACACACAGTAGTCCCTAAAAGGACTTTTGGGTCTTGGAAAAGGTTTCTCGGAATAAAAACTGAAAAATCGATCCCTACACTGTCTTTCCCTTCCTACGCTCTGCTCTCCCTGTCTACGTCTGGGCAGAACATGCATCATCGGGTGCCGTGCTATATAGCACCCGATGACGTGTTCTGGCCAGCCAATCACTGTAGTGCCAGCAGAAAACATGGCTACTGGCATTACAGTGAGGGCAGTACTTACCTGCACCTTTATTGGCTGCTTAAAACCCGTGAAACGTGCGGGGCGGAGACTCAAGCATTGCGCTCGAGCACATGCGGTACTCGGTCCAGTACCGCCATGTGCCGAGCATAGCGATGCTCGAGCCGAACAGATATTTGGCCGGGTATGCTCGCTCATCACTAGTGCCTACCATTTTTCTCATATTTCCAATTTTATCATATACTGGGTGACCCAGTAGGTAGTGAACCCTCTATATCCATCATGTTCTAGTGTGAGCCCCTCTGCCTGAATCCCCTAAAGACGCCAGGTTAGCTGGCGAAACATGTTGGAGGACAGTGCTTAAATTACTTTTAGACAGCGTGTGCACCAGGTATCAGGAATATACTAACAAGGAAGTTTCACAAGTACCGCAGGGATAAAAAAAGAGGATAATAGTAGCAAGTTATTGAAACAGCTCGTCATATCCCTGCAGGTGCTACATTTACACTGTGAGAGTAACAGTGTTACAAGATATATTGAACAAAAAGAAACCAAGTGAAGCAGCTGATAATTTTAAATACCTCTCATTAGTCAATAGACGTGCAAGTTATAATTAAAGTTATGTTTTATATGGATAGTCAAAAGCACATGAAATAAAAAGGCCTTATTGGTCTCCCTGACCATTTGTAAATAATAAAAGCCCCTCAATACAAATATATATATATATATATATATATATATATATATATATATATATATACACCGTATTTTTCGCCCTATAAGACGCACCGGCCCATAAGACGCACCTAGGTTTTTGGGGGGGAAAATAAGAAAAAAAATATTTTTAACCAAAAGGTGTGCTTTTGGTGGTTTTGGAACTAATGGTGGTCTGTGGATGGCAATATTACTGGGGATCTGTGGATGTCACTGTTATGGGGGGGATCTGTGAAGGACACTGTTATGGCGGATCTGGGAATGACATACTGTTATGGGGGGATCTGGGGATGACACACTGTTATGGGGGGATCTAGGGATGGCGCACTGTTATGGGGGGATCTGTGGATGACGCACTGTTATGGGGGATCTGTGGATGACGCACTGTTATGGGGGATCTGTGAAGGATACTGTTACAGCCCCCTGTAACAGTATCCTTCACAGATCCCCCATAACAGGGCTGGCACTGTTATGGGGATCTGTGGATGGCACTGTTATGGGGGATTTGTGGATGGCATTGTTATGGGGGATCTGTGGATGGCACTGTTATATATGTGTGTCATCCACAGACCCTCCCCACCCCATAACAGTGCCATCCACAGATCCCCCATCCCATAACAGTGTCATCCACAGACCCCCTCCCCCCATAAAACTGAGCGAGCTGGGAGGGACTGGGAGGAGGAGCTGGGGGCCTGCAATTGCGGAGGGGCCGGTGCAGTGACTGTACTCCAGCCCCCCGCTGCACTATAGAAATACAAAATATTTAATTCAATTAAAAGTTCCTGTCCATGCCCCCCAGCCCTAATATTACCGACACACGGCAGCTTGTGGATAGCAGGCAGTAAGGCCGGGCGGCCGGCGCGTCACTCACTGACGTCACGTGCCTGCGCCGCCTACTTTATGAATGAAGCAGGTGGCATAGGCACGTGACGTCAGTGAGTGACGCGCCGGCCGCCCGGACTGCCTCCTTTCAACAAGCTGCCGTGTGTCGGTACTATTAGGGTGGGGGTATGGACAGGAACTTGTAATTGTATTACATATTTCATATTTCAATAGTGCAGCACTGGAGGGAGGGGCGGAGTAGTCACTGCACCGGCCCCTCCGCAGTGCCGACCCCAGCTCCTCCTCCCAGTCCCTCCCGGCTCGCGCGTACATCGCAGCTTGCGATGTAAAAATGTCAGCATTCGCCCCATAAGACGCAGGGCACTTTCCCCCATTTTTGGGGAAAAAGTGCGTCTTATGGGGCGAAAAATACGATATATATATATATATATATATATATATATATATATATATACACATACATACACACACACACACACATACTAACAAAGATATATATGTATGTATAAATATATATATATATATATATATATATATATATATTTAAATTAATAAATTAGCCTTTTTTATATATTTATTTTTACTGGGAACAGAAATTACTAGCTTACACAGCCACAGCCAGCAGCTGACGATGTACAGTAGCCGGCCTTCCCTTACTCCTGTCAGGCTGACAGATCACAGCACAAAGCTGAAAACTCTGATGCAGAGAAATGATTTGTGACAATATAGCTGGCCTCCCTCACTCCTGTCAGGCTGACAGGGCACAGCACAAACTGTGATAAGAGTAGATTCCTTTTAAAATTGCTGCTTCAGAGGCCTGCCAGGTGCCTAAGACGGATCGCAAGCACAGTCTCCAGGGGAACTGCTTAAGCACAGTGCGCATGTTCTCATATGCACGTTCACGTCTCACTAGCAGTGAGCTCAACCAGGAAGTAGCTGTTACCTCAGGCTGAACAGTGTCTAGAGCTGCTGGTGTTGAGGCAGCCCATCCTAGTGAGTGTTTCTGACGCAATGACTTGATGGCAGCCATTTTAGGGTCCCACAATGATAGCTCCCTCGGGAAAACAAGCTTATTTTAATAAATAAAGGTACTTATTAGAGTTGAGCTAACCCGAACTGTACAGTTCGCGTTCGTACCGAATTTTCGGGTGTTCGGGACACAGGCCCGAACCCGAACATTTTCAAAAAAGTTCGGGTTCAGGTCCGCTGTTCAGCGATTTTTTCCTGCTTCCTGAAGGGCTGCACAGCAGCCAATTAGCAAGCGTTTTACTTCTTGCCCTAAGAAGCCCTCAAAGCCATGCCTACAGTGCAGCATGTTACCCAGCCTCTTTATAAGCTGGAGTCACGTACTGCCGCACGTCACTCTGCTGATTTGAGCTTAGGGAGAGGATGCTGGTGATGCGATCAGGGACAGAATAGGGCAGAAATCAGAGGAACCTGTGCTACTTTAATCCACAAGATACAGACAATAGAGAGGGAGGGAGCTTTAGCAATACAACATTTCTGTACCCAGCCACTGCAAGGGAAATCTTTTTTTGTAATCCATCTGTTACTGAGGTGGTGCTCGGCAGCCATATTAGCCACTGCAGTGTACTACATTTGTGCCAGCCAGCCAGGGACGTCAGCCTAATCCTATTTCTTTGTTTTTTATAGAAGAAAAACGTTATTCAAGGTCTACCAAACAGTCTGAAATCCCCATTCGACCCACCTATTTTACATTGCTGCTGTGAAATACAGCATAATTGTATTTTTTTGACAAAAAAGTGGAAATCCTGATCCACAAAGCATTTTGAAATACACCACCTAAATACCGATTTCACATTACAGCTGAGAAATAGTGCATTATTCCTTTTTTGTGTGAAAAAAGCAAAATTCCTGCTTCACAAAGCAGTTACAGCAGTGAAAAACTGTATTTGTGAATTTTGGTGACAAAAGCCGTGACCTAGTCCATTTGTCTAGTCTGGGCTCTGTGGTGCCACAGAGCACTTTTGTATACTATGCACTAAACCGTATATTCAATATCAGTTATCATATAGTGCATCAGTGTATTATTTTACACAGCCAAAATATATATTTGACGGTGAAATAGAGATTCCGTGTAATTTTGGGGGAAAAACCATATTCCTTGTCCACAAAACAGTTCTGCATACACCGTCCAACGAAATATTTTATATTTCTGCAGGGAAATAGTGCTTCTTTGTTTTTTTATAGAAAAACAGTCTGAAATACCCATTCCAACCACCAATTTTACATTGTGTGGGGGATTAGCTCAGTTTCGGGGGTCACTTTCACAGTTATCTTTAGGACACACGGCATCAGTGTCCAAACAGTGCATTTATTAGGTTCCAGCACAACATAAACTATACAGAAAATAAACACCTTTCCCGGCTGAGTCCTAACTAAACATACACAGTGTCCCTACCTCGCTATTAGTCACAGTTCACACCTGGAACTCATGCACCTTGTAGTCCTCCAGCCCTCCCAGGCTTACAGTCATCCAGGCCCTAGGCTGTGCAGCAACTAAGTCCCCTGGGGATTTGGGCTCACTAGTCCGCCTGACTAGGACCCATGCAACCCACTACCAGGCGTTGCCTCGTCCCCCCAAGACCAGGCTATACTAAGCCTTGTGGTCCCTCAGCCTTACCCAGCTGAGGCCACCTCACAGAGCCATCCCAGGCCTCTGCTTCAAACTCTCTCCCAAAGCCTCCTAGGCTCTCCTTCAAAGCATCGCCCTTGAATGAGACAGAGGGAGGTGCTTTATCCCATCCTGATACCTCCAGCTCTCTCACCTGTGGTGGAATAGGGGTGTGGACAGCACTATCCACCCCTTCCTTACCAGTAACCAGAGCGAGACCTGTCACTGTCTCACAATTGCTACTGTGAAATACATCATAAGTGTGTTTTTTGACAGAAAAGTGGTAATCCTGATCCACAGAGCATCTTGAAATACACAGCTTAAATACCGATTTCACATTACAGCTGAGAAATAGTGCATTATTCTTTTTTGTGGGAAAGAAGCAATATTCTTGCTTCACAAATCAGTTGCACATACACAGTATAAATATCCAATTTAAATTTACAGCAGAAAAAAAACTGCATTTTGGGGTTTTATTGAAAAAAGCTGTGTTTTAGGCCGAAAAAACTGTCATTTAAATAATTATTTACAATTTATAGCAGGTAAATACTTCATTTGTGAATTTTGGTGACCAAATCCGTGTTCTGGGTCCCAAAATCTGGTGTCCATATACAGTATAAATATCTACTTTTAATGTAAAGCAGATAAAAACTGAATTTTGGGGTTTTATTGAAAAAAAGCCGTGTTTTAGGCCGAAAAACAGTTGTGCATCCATCAATTAAATAATTATTTCCAATTTCTAACAGTCTAATACTGCATTTGTGAATTTTGGTGACAAAATCCGTGTTCTGGGTCCCCAAATCTGGTGTCCATACATAGTATAAATATCTAATTTAGATTTACAGCAGTAAAAAAATGCCTGTTGGGGTTTTATTGAAAAAACCTGTGTTTTAGGCCAAAAAAACAGTTGCATCCGTTGTTTAAATAATTATTTCCAATTTATAGCAGTCAAATACTGCATTTGTGAATTTTGGTGACCAAATCGTGTTCTAGGTCCCCAAATCTGGTTTCCATACATAGTATAAATAACTACTTTTAATGTTCAGCAGTTAAAAACTGCATTTTGGGGTTTTATTAAAAAAAGGCGTGTTTTAGGCCGAAAAAACAGCTGTGCATCTGGCGTATAAATAATAAATTTCAATTTACAGCAGTGAAATACTAATTTTCAGTATTTTATTACAAAAATACTTGTTCTTGTTACACAAACCACTTGTGCATACAGTGTACCAACATTTTTTACATTTCCGCATAGAAATTGAGAATCAGTGTATTTTGGGCCCAAAAAAATTATTCTGGGTCCACAGAGCATTTTTATGACACGGGCACTGCCTTAGCGAGCGTAATTGGGACTAGTGGCAGGTAAATTGACACCGGAGAGAGACCAATCTTTCAGCTTGGTGGATGATAGGCCCAAATGCCGCTCTATGGATGGTCAAGCCAGAACATGTACAGGCGATAGTAGATTGGGTGGCTGACAGTGCCTCCAGTTCCTTCACAGTATCTAACACCCAGTCCTCTGCAGAAAGCTCAGAGTTGGCACTTGCAGCCCATGCCCATCAGTCTTCCACCTCACCCCCTTGCAAATCAGCCAAGCAGTCAGAGCCCCAAATTATGCAGGAAAGTCTCATGCTTTTTGATGACTCTGTTGGCAGTGTTTCCCCGGCCCATCCACCTAGCCCTGCCCCAGAAGAGGAAGACCTTGAATGCACTGATGCTCAACCACTTTTGTTTCAGGATGAGGACATGGGAATACCGCGACAAAACGTCTCTGATGATGACGAAACACAGGTGTCAACTTCTGTGGCTTTCTGCAATGGGCAGACCGACGAGGAGGGCAGGGGTCATGAATGGGTGGAAGATGATGTGGAGGATGATGAAGTCCTAAACCTAGACTGGACTGAAGGTCGTGCTAGTGAGACGTGCAGTTCTGAGGAAGAGGCGGTGGTCGAACAGAGGCAACAGCACAGCAAAAGAGGGAGCAGGGTGCAAAAGCGCAGCGGCCGTTCCAGAGACAGTACGCCTGCTACTGTCCACCGCACCCAGGCACCGAGCACACCAAGGCCTGCTCCAAGGAGTTCATTGGCGTGGCAGTTCTTCACACAATGTCCTGACGACAAGACACGAGTGGTTTGCATGTTGTGCCATCAGAGCCTGAAGCGAGGCATAAACGTTCTTAACCTGAGCACAACCTGCATGACCAGGCATCTACATGCAAAGCATGAACTGCAGTGGAGTAAACACCTTAAAAACAAGGAACTCTCATACTCCTCCTGCTCCCTCTTCTGCTGCTTGCTTGGCCTCTCCCTCCACCTCTGGCATCACCGTGGCACCTGGCGACCAGCAAACAGAGGATGTTCCACCAAACCACCACATATGACACCATCACCAAGCATCTCCACCATGTCACACGGCTGTCCATCTCCCAAACATTGGAGAGAAGGAGGAAATACCCACCTACTTGCCCTCGAGCCCTGTCCCTGAATGCCAGCATTTCAAAATTACTGGCCTTTGAAATGCTGTCATTTCGTCTGGTGGAGACGGACTGTTTCAAACAGCTGATGGCAGTGGCTGTCCCCTTTACGTTGTTCCCAGCCGCCACTACTTTTCCAGGCAAGCCGTCCCTTTCCTGCACAACCAAGTGGAGGATAAAATCAAGTGTGCGCTGCGCAACGCCATCTGTGGCAAGGTCCACATAACCACAGATACATGGACCAGTAAGCCCGGCCAGGGTCGCTATATCTCCCTAACTGCACACTGGGTAAACATAGTGACGGCTGGGCCCAAGGCGGTTAGCAGTTTGGCGCATGTCCTTCCACCACCGAGGATCGCAGGGCATTATTCGTTGCCTCCTGTTGCTTCCTCCTCTTACTCCACATCATCCTCCTCCTCCTTCTACTCCTCTTCTACCACCCCCACATCTGGTCATTGAAAGAACCTCACCCCCAACTTCAGCACAGCCTGGGGTAAAATTCAGCAGGCTATTTTAAAACTCATGTGTTTCGGTGTCAAACCCCACACCGCACAGGAGCTTTGGAGGGGCATAGAACAGCAGACTGATGATTGATTGCTGCCAGCGAGCCTCAAGCCCAGCCTGGTGGTGTGCAATAATGGTCTGCGCTGCAGCGTAACTTTGGCCTTCCTGCTCACCGCCTCATATGCGACATGCCCACCAGGTGGAACTCCACCTTACATATCCTGGAGAGACTGTGCGAGCAGCAGCAGGTGATAGTGGAGTTTCAGATGCAGTATGCACGGGTCAGTCGCTCTGCGGATCTGCACCACTTCATCACCAGTAACTGGGCCTGCATGCGAGACCTGTGTACCTTGTTGTGGTCTTTGAAGTACTCAACCAACATGGCCAGTACTGATGACGCCATTGTTAGCATTACAATACCTGTTCTATGTCTCCTTGAAAAAAATGTTAGGGTGATGATGGAAGAGGATGCAGCACAGAAGGAAGAGGGGGCATTTCACAGGGTTTCAGGCAGGTCTTACAGAAGTGGCTCAGAGGGTGGGTTCCTGCACCAGCAGAGGCCAGGTACACATGTGGACAGTCAGGGCACACTTCTGGAGGATGAGAAGGAGGAGGATGAGGTAAAGAAGGAAGAGGAGGAACCGGTTTCACTGCAGGGTGGCACCCTACACAGCTCAGGGCCATCACTGGAGCATGGCTGGGGGGATACGGAGGACACAGACGATACACCACCTACAGAGGACAACTTATTGTTACCTTTGGGCAGCCTGGCACACATGAGCAACTACATGCTGCAGTGCCTGCGCAACGACAGCAGAGTTGCATACATTTTAACTTGTGCTGACTACTGGGTTGCCACCCTGCTGGATCCCCAGTACAAGAACAACGTGCCCACCTTAATTCCCGCACTGGAGTAGGATAGGAAGATGCGCGACTAAAAACTCACGCTGGTAGACGCGCTCCTCAGGGCATTCCCAACTGACATGGGGGGACAAGTGAAAGCACAAGGCGAAGGCAGAGTAGGAGGAGGAAGAGGTCGCTAACGCAGCTGTGTCACAGGAGGGTTAGCATGGCCGAACTGTGGAAAAGTTTTCTCACCGCGCCACAGCAAACTGCACCACCAGCTGATAGGGAAAGTGTTAGCAGGAGGCAGCATTTCAACAACATGGTGGAACAGTACGTGTGCACACGCTTCCATGTACTGACTGATGGTTCTGCCCCATTCATCTTCTGGGTCTCCAAATTGTCCACATTGACAGAGCTTGCCCTTATGCCTCGGAGGTGCTGGCCTGCCTTGTGGCCAGTGTATTGTCTGAATGTGTATTTAGCACGGCAGGGGCGTCATTACAGACAAACCCAGGCATGGGTCCCACAGGACTTGTCCGTACCTTGTGCAGAATAGACATTTATAACTGCCTCACCCTCAACCATACATTCTTGTACTCCAGGACACTGCTGCATTGGTGGGTGACATGATGCCTGTTTTGCTGTTATGGGACCTCTCTCCTCTGGCTGGGTGCTAGGGCCTAAATTGCTGAAAGTGGCCTGTTGCATTAGTGGGTGACATGATGCCTGTTTTGCTGTTATGGGACCTCTCTCCTCTGTCTTGGTGCTAGGGCCTAAATTGCTGAAAGTGGCCTGTTCCATTGCTGGGTAACATGATGCCTGTTTTGCTGTTATGGGATTGCTTACCTCTGTCTGGGTGCTAGGGCCTACATAAATGATAATGGCCTGTTCCATTGAAGGCTGACCTAAGACCTGTGTTGCTGTTACTGGGACCGCTCTCCTCTTTGCGGGAGCCATGGGCCTGAATGAGTGATTGCTGCCTGTGGCACTGCTGGCTGAAATCAATAATGTTTTGGTGTGATTTGAACTCTCCTATTTGTGGGTGCCAGGGGCCTGAGTCTGTGCATGAGGCCTGTGACACTGCAGGCAGGCATGAATCCTTTTTGGCTGTGATGAAAACTTCTCCAACTCCCATGTATGGTTGTCTTGGGCCTGAATCTGTAAATGTGGCCTGTGGCACTGCTGGCAGACGTGAATCCTTTTTGGCTGTGATGAGAACTTCTCCAACTGCCATGTATGGTTGCCATGGGCCTGAAGCTGTGAATGAGGCCTGTGGCACTGCAGGCAGACATGAATCCTTTATAGCTGTGAGGAGAACTTCAACTACCATAGCATTCCCACCTGACGCCACCTCAACCTCCTATTCCACCTCCTCCTCCAAGTTGCCAATTAATATTGGTTAATTTTTATTTATTTTATTTCATTTTAAGTAATTTCCCTATCCACATTTGTTTGCAGGGGTTTACCTACATTTTGCTGCCTTTTGCAGCCCTCTAGCCCTTTCAAGGTCTATTTTACAACCATTTTAGTGACCAAAAGTTCGGGTCTTCATTGACTTCAATAGTTCGGGGTCAAGTTCGGGTCAAGTTCTGATCCCGAACCCGAACAATTTTCGTAAAGTTCGGCCGAACTTCTCGAACCCGAACATCCAGGTGTCCACTCAACTCTAGTACTTATGAATGTTTTTACTATGACATAATATATATATTTTTTAATTTAGTTTAGTTTCTCGGAGAACCCCTTTAAGGCTTTTTCTTATAGACAAAGCAGTAGGAATATCAGCAGGTTACAAGATTGTTTCAAATGGAACAGATGCCTGCTGATGTCAAAATGAGAATTTTCTTATCTGTTAAAATCCCATCAAAAGATCCGTTAAGATGCCTTTTTTTCTTTTTGCTAAACTTTGACAAGTTGAGGTCAAAAGTTTAGAAATATTAAAAGTAGAACTTTACATTTAGAAACATTTAGTTCATTTAGTTTTTTTATTATGTAAATTCACGACAGCTATTTTGTTCTTCGCAGCTCTATTACTTTGCATCTTAAGAATAGAATTAGAAAGAAAAACACAATTGTTCTGAATATATTTGAATTCTTTTGAGCGTTATTTTAGAAAACTAGAGAAAGCCAGGCAGTAAAAGACATGACAAGTGGATTAAGAATGCTGTATGCTTATTTTGTATTCAGGGTTATTAGGAATTATTCATAGATCCCGTGCCATATTTCAGGCAGATAAATTTTATTTTCTGAGTGGTAAAACTGCATCCTTAATTTCCATATATAATTTGCTATTGTTCTCGTGCATTACACTCCATTATAAAAGCATATTTTTACAGTCTATGAGGCCACATTAGTTTAGTAACTTGAAATGCTTTCCTGTGTGTTGAATTGAAGATGTGAGAATGCGAAGGTGTGTGTGCTTCAACTTACTTGGTTGAAAAGACAACCACTTAACAAGCCTGTTTTATCTTTGTGAAGTTGACATTCCCCTGAGCTAGCAATCATCATAAGCATTTATCTGACAATTTCACCATGGCTTTTCCTTGAATCATAGAAATCAACTTCATCCATGAGAGATGAAAGACTACCAGAGGTTTTCTAAATATCATAATCATGAATGTAAATTACTGCGTTTCTTGCGCTAATCTGTTCCATGAACTTTACACTGGGAATGTGGTTGGAGGTGTGTGCTCTCAAAGCGGCCGTGGATAAGCTCTTTTTCGGGATTATGGACTTGAAATGCTTCACACTTTATATTTCCAGAAGGAAAGGCATTTGCTTTAATCCTGTAACATTAAAATGTCAGTGTCTCCCATAAATTGCTCCTCAGATTATTTGTGCCAGATGATGTCTGGGGAATAATGGCTTGTGCTATATCCTATTCTACCAGGATTTCTTTTTCCTGCAAATACTGTAATGTGTGTCTGTAAATGACTTATAATTACCATAATAATGGCATTGATGGGGTAAAAGTTCACATGATATGTGAATATATACTTTTCAATACAAAGATACTTTAACAATACACTTGCAATAATGTACCCAGCCACACTTATTGGACTACAATGCATAAAAACCAAGTTTTTGCTCCAAACAGAACCCCTGTAATAAGAGCCCGGTATGGAATATCAGTTAATGTGGAATAACTAATTTTACTGGTAGTTGCAATTTTATTTAGTGTGCTACAAGTGACTAGTAAATTCACTTGCTCGCCACTAATTAATTTAAACCCTCTGGTTTAGCATTATACAACTCTTGAAATCTTGGATGGCCACTCACAGTGTGCACAGTGCACTGAGAGCACCCTGGCTGCCAGAAGTTCTCCAGTAATATGAAGCTGGAGATCTTTCAGAGTGCCCATGACTTCACAAAGTCTGCAGTGAAATGTGACATCCTGGGCATTGTTAAAGATTGCTGGCTTTTATTGTAGAGGTTCAGTTTGGTAAAATTATTGGTTTTGGGCATTGCAATCCTATGGATGTGGTTGGGTTCAAGAGTTGCATGACATCAGTCCCGAGGATTGGGTGGGAGGGCACTGGGAGTGTGTATAGTACATATAAATTCATTTGTAACACACATAAAAATCATAGTGTATCCTGTCCAGTCCTAAAAGCTTATTCATTTATATCATCTCACTCCTAAATGGGTCATCTCGCTTAGTTTCTTGTTCTTCACTGAGAACTGGAGATATTATAGTACTCACATAGATGTTTAACTTTAATCCTTTAAACGCTATGTACACTTTCGGGTGCAATTTTGTTTATCATTGCATTTTACTCATTTTGGGCTAAAATCATTTTTTTCAATGGTAAAATAAGAGTTGAGCTATAATAACTGTTTACTCGATCAGACATAAGAAGCCTGTCAGCTAAGCAGCAGCACAGAACAGAACATTTTCCTAAATTTTTAATAAAGACCAATTTTTAGCTCAAAATAACAGCATTTTAAACAGCGGGACCATAACTACTGAGTTTCTGCCATAAGGCTGATCAAATACATTTAACCCCTCAGATGCTGCGGTCAAATATGACCATGGCATCTGAGCAGTCAGGAAGCTGGAGCTGCACACTTCCCCAACAGCATTCCCGGCTGAGATCAGGGAACCTGTTACATTAGCGTAATAGCTGGAAGCTTCAAGCAGGCTTCATTAGCTATTACTAAAATATACCATTACAGACCAGCGGGTGGCAGCAGTGTATTGTTATACTGTAAATGAAGTCTTCAATAGAGATGAGCGAACACCTGGAAGTTCGGCCGAACTTCCCGAAAATGTTCAGGTTCGGGATCCGAACTCGATCCGAAGTTTATCCGAACCCCATTGAAGTCAATGGGGACCAGAACTTTTAGGCACTAAAAAGGCTGTAAAATATTCCAGGAACGGGCTAGAGGGCTGCCAAAAGTAGCAAAATGTAGGTAAATCCCCTGCAAACAAATGTGGATAGGGAAATTAACTAAAATAAAATAAATAAAATTTAACCAATATCAATTGAAGAGAGGTCCCACTGCAAGGAATCATGCATCATATCACCCAACACTGGAGAAGGCCACTTTCAGTTATTTCGGACCCAGCACCCAGACAGAGGAGAGCGGTCTCACAGCAAGGAATCATGCGTCATTTCACCCACCACTGGAGAAGGCCACTTTCAGTTATTTCGGCCCAGCACCCAGACCGAGGATACAGTTCCCACAGCAAGGAATCATGCGTCATATCACCCACCACTGGAGAAGGCCACTTTCAGTTATTTCTGCCCCAGCACCCAGACCGAGGATACAGTTCCCACAGCAAGGAATCATGTGTCATATCACCCACCACTGGAGAAGGCCACTTTCAGTTATTTCGCCTCAGCACCCAGACAGAGGAGAGATGTCCCACAGCAAGGAATCATGCGTCATATCACCCACCACTGGAGAAGGCCACTTTTAGTTATTTCGGCCCCAGCACCCAGACAGAGGAGAGAGGTCCCACAGCAAGGAATCATGTGTCATATCACCCACCACTGGAGACGGCCACTTTCAGTTATTTCGGCCCCAGCACCCAGACAGAGGAGAGAGGTCCCATAGAAAGGAATCATGGGTCATATCACCCACCACCGGAGAAGGCCACTTTCAGTTATTTAGGCCAGGCACCCAGACAGAGGAGAGAGGTCCCACAGCAAGGAATCATGCGTCATATCACCCACCACCGGAGAAGGCCACTTTCAGTTATTTCGGCCCCACCACAGAGGAGAGGTTCATTCAACTTTGGGTTGCACCGCAAGATCATGGTACAGTTAAAAAATGAGGATTCAATAAAGAAGTGCCCCGGAGTACAAGAATACATGGTTGAGGGGGAGGCAGTTATAAATGTCGATTCTGCACAAGGGAGGCACGGGTCCTGTGGGATCCATGCCTGGTTCATTTTTATGAACGTCAGCTTGTCCACGTTGGCTGTGGACAGGCAGCTGCGTTTGTCAGTAATGACGCCCCCTGCCGTGCTGAATACACGTTCAGACAAAACGCTGGCCGCCCGGCAGGCCAGCACCTCCAAGGCATAAAATGCTAAATCTGGCCACGTTGACAATTTGGAAGTTGAATGGGGCCGAACCATCAGTCAGTACGTGGAGGGGTGTTCAGACGTAGTGTTCAACCATGTTAGTGAAATGCTGCCTCCTGCTAACACGTTCCGTATCAGGTGGTGGTGCAGTTAGCTGTGGCGTGGAGACAAAACTTTTCCACATTTCTGCCATGCTAACCCTGCCCTCAGAGGAGCTGGCCGTGACACAGCTGCGTTTGCGACTTCTTGCTCCTCCTCTGCCTTCGCCTTGGGCTTCCACCTGTTCACCTGTGACATTTGGGAATGCTCTCAGGAGCGCGCCTACCAGCGTGCGCTTGTACTCGCGCATCTTCCTATCACGCTCCAATGCAGGAAGTAAGGTGGGCACATTGTCTTTGTACCGGGGATCCAGCAGGGTGGGAACCCCGTAGTCCACACATGTTAAAATGTGGGCAACTCTGCTGTCGTTGCGCAGGCACTGCAGCATATAGTCGCTGATGTGTGCCAGGCTCCCCAGAGGTAAGGACAAGCTGTCCTCTGTGGGAGGCGTATCGCCATCGTCCTCCATATCCCCCCAGCCACGCACCAGTGATGGGCCTGAGCTGTGTCGGGTGCCACCCCGCTGTAAACCTGCTTCATCCTCATTTTCCTCCACCTCCTCCTCATCCTCCTCATCCTCCAGTAGTGGGCCCTGGCTGGCCACATTTGTACCTAGCCTCTGCTGTTGCAAAAAACCTCCCTCTGAGCCACTTCTAACAGACTGGCCTGAAAGTGCTAAAAATGACCCCTCATCCTCCTCCTGGGCAACCTCCTCTTCCATCATTGCTCTAAGCGTTTTCTCAAGGAGACATAGAAGTGGTATTGTAACGCTGATAACGGTGTCATCGCCACTGGCCATGTTGGTTGAGTAATCGAAACAGCGCAACAGGGCACACAGGTCTCGCATGGAGGCCCAATCATTGGTGGTGAAGTGACGCGTGCGTGCTGCAGCTGAAACTCCACTATGGCCTGCTGCTGCTCGCACAGTCTCTCCAGCATGTGCAAGGTCGAGTTCCACCTGGTGGGCACGTCGCATATGAGGCATTGAGCGGGAAGGCCGAAGTTCCGCTGTAGCGCAGACAGGCGAGCAGCGGCAGGATGTAAACGCCGGAAGCGCGCACAGACAGCCCGCACTTTATGCAGCAGCTCTGACATGTCGGGGTAGTTGTGAATGAACTTCTGCACCACCAAATTCAGCACATGCGCCAGGCAAGGGATGTGCATCAAACCGGCTAGTCCCAGAGCTGCAACGAGATTTCGCCCATTATCGCACACCACCAGGCCGGGCTTGAGGCCCACCGGCAGAAACCACTGGTCGGTCTGTTGTTCAATACCCCGCCACAACTCCTGCGTGGTGTGGGGCCTGTCCCCCAAACATATGAGTTTCAGAATGGCCTGCTGACGTTTACCCCGGCTGTGCTGAAGTTGGTGGTGAAGGTGTGTTGCTGACTGGATGAGCTGGTGGAAGCAGAGGAGGAGGCTACAGGAGGCAAAGAATGACGCCCTGCGAGCCGCCACTACATTTACCCAGTGTGCAGTTAGGGAGATATAGCGATATAGCAATTAAATTTCACCCCAGAACAAAATATATGTTTTGGCGGACACTATTATACTTTGCCAGCCACAGCTGAAACCACTGATTTATGGTATTGCTATTTTGGCAATTGAATTTCACCCCAGAACAAAA
Organism: Bufotes viridis; assembly: GCA_033119425.1. Lineage (NCBI taxonomy): Eukaryota > Metazoa > Chordata > Amphibia > Anura > Bufonidae > Bufotes > Bufotes viridis. Next base: position 108,649,772 of record CM065589.1, read on the forward strand.
TATATGTTTTTGCGGACACTATGAAACTTGGCCTGCAACAGCTGGGACACCAGATTCAGGGTATTGCTATTTTGGCAATTGAATTTCACCCCACAACAAAATATATGTTTTTGCGGACACTATGAAACTTGGCCTGCAACAGCTGGGACACCAGGTTCAGGGTATTGCTATTTTGGCAATTGAATTTCATCCCAGAACAAAATATATGTTTTGGCGGACACTGAAGGAATATGCTGTCTTGAACTTTGTGTAAGAACATTCTGTCATAACCAAATGTTTTGGGCAGCCGAGTATCTAACCAGAATTCCTTAACTTGTCCGTGTAAGCTAGTACGTGGAGCATGAAGGCCAGGATGTAACTGGGGAAAGTATGTTGTATGACGGTATGTGTCTCATTATGATTGGAGGCTATATTGTTTGGAAAAAGATGATTGAATAATGAAAGGGCGTATAATGTCCTATATAAGCTTGAACCTTATTATCAATAAACAGAGTGATTTTGATCATCATATGTGTCGTGTCTGATATGGTCATATTCACTCTCCTGGCACCAGAAAAGACTTAAACCAAGCTGATGCATCTAGTCATCTTTTATTATCATCCTATCAATTTGGGGCTCGAATCCGGGATCGAGAGGTCAGTCCTCGGGTCTGGTGAGAAGTGACATCGATTTTTGTCCCTGCCTGATCCGAGGGCACCGGCCACGTCTCGATCTACAATAGTAAGTAAGGATGAACCTTATTTTAGACTAGAGAGCTACAGAAGCTGTGTCAGGGACACACGTAACACAACTCAGGGAGTTGTGCATAGATACAAAGAGGGAGTGCACTCCAAAATACCGCTGTTCAGGGAACAGGGAAGTCAAAGCTTGGATTAACTCTTACATGTCAAATATGCATAGATGTTATAAGATCTTGTAGAAGTATAAGATTATCTGTTTGTATGAACTGCAGACTGGGTGGTAAGTGCACAGTCGCTCTTCATTGTTATTAATACTCTGTGAAATTGTGTTAAATAAACTTGTATGCGTTGTGAGAATCGTTAGACGCCCCGGTCCTCTGGCTGGGGGAAATCCGTTATAACCCAGAAATACCGAACGCAAGTGGCGGTTCTAAACAGCGCTAGTTGTTAGGGATTCAGAGGAATATTCCTCATATTCAGCACAGCTAGCCCTGGGCAGATATTGTTCCAAATATTCTCTGATTACAACAATGGGAGGGCGGGAATCCAAGACTGATTACCCCAAACCTGAACCAGGTGAAACATGTAAAATTTATGTGTCAAGAGTTAGTCCTACCAACTACTATTTAGTAAACCCATGGGTAGGCAACTTAGCAGGGTGACAACACAAAAAAAGACCAAGGGGATATCTCCTGCCTAACAGTGTGCGGGTAAAATTACCTAGGCATCTTGTATGAGACATCCACATATCCAAATATATCAATACATATACTCCCAATACAAACCAAAAAATAAACACCAAAAAGGAGCCAAATGCAAATATCCATATAAATATACTTTATTAATGCATAGAATTTAAAAGTATGTGCAACAGGAGGTGCAAAAATTGAAGCGCCATCCTAGACCCAATATTAGCTAGTAACAAAGGAGGGAAAGATACTGCATGCAAACACAAACGTGTTTTGCCTTAAATACTGCTAATTATGAGCATTACCCTATACAGAGGAAGTATCACAACATGAATTACTGCCTCCGTAGTACAGATCCAGTAATAATGACATTACAAATGCCAGAATGCCAGAAAAATAATCATTGCATAAATGCAGATCTTACCCAAAGTAGTGAAAATGCAGCCAAAGGACCAGGATGACGCCACCCCGACGCGCGTTTCGGCGGGACGAAGGTTCGCCGAAGCGCGCGTCGGGTGGCGTCATCCTGGTCACTTTGGCTGCATTTCACTACTTTGGGTAAGATCTGCATTTATGCAATGATTATTTTCTGGCATTCTGGCATTTGTAATGTCATTATTACTGGATCCGTACTACGGAGGCAGTAATTCATGTTGTGATACTTCCTCTGTATAGGGTAATGCTCATAATTAGCAGTATTTAAGGCAAAACACGTTTGTGTTTGCATGCAGTATCTTTCCCTCCTTTGTTACTAGCTAATATTGGGTCTAGGATGGCGCTTCAATTTTTGCACCTCCTGTTGCACATACTTTTAAATTCTATGCATTAATAAAGTATATTTATATGGATATTTGCATTTGGCTCCTTTGGTGTTTATTTTTGTTTTTAACTTAGCAGGGTGGACCGAGACAATGGAGGCTGCTGATGGAATTATAGGTACACACACAGAATGGGATTGGAAAAAGGTGAAAACCATCTCAGAAATCCAACCAAACTCAGATGCAGATAATTACATCTGTAACACACCCGATGGCATAACAGAGATATGGACACAGGTACAGGAACACATGAGTGAAGTGTTCAAACAGAAGTCCTCACTCCCTGTAGCAGTGGCATGTAAACAAAAATCTGCCGAGACTGTCACTGAATTCTGGAAACGATTCATGGATTGCTGGAACCGGGTTACCTGTGCACCAGAATGACAGCTTAATCATTTCCACATTCATTAACAACCTGTCTGATAAACTGATCATCACTGTGAAACAAAATGTTTTATCATGGACATTCGATAACATGAAGGACTTTGAGAAACATCTTTATGAAAAGGAAGCAGCGGGATGTTTTGATGTGGGAAACTCCCCCAGCTACACACTTGTATGCGGGCACAAGGAGGAGGGGTAGAGGCAGACGCAGGGGAGAGGTGGTTACTACAGGCAAGGAGACAGAGAACTGATCGTAGACCCATATTCAAACACCAGCTGTTATAATTGTGGGCAGGAAGGACACTGGGCAAGGCAGTGCACGGCACCACGTAGAAACACATCAGTGCAGGTAGCACATAACCAACAACAGCCGAGACAGAACACACAGAACAGGAACCAACAGAACACACAGAACCAGCCCAAATTCCCTATTGACTGGAACAATCAGCAAGCCTACTGACGGGGCCCGGAGGGAGGCAATCCCCAAACTGGATTGATCTGCAAAGAGGGAAACCCTGTATACCGCAATATAGTGCTGCCCTCTTCATTGCTCATTTTCATAGTGTAGGACACAACAGCATACAAACTACAAGTTTACTCCTTGGTCAAAACTTTTACATCACCAACATGAATAAACTGGTAGCTGATTATGTAGGAGATGTCTTACATGTTTGAGAAACAATCCAAACAACCCTCTTAAAATCCCACATCAGTGCCTGGACTACCCTACTACACCTTTTACCCATCTGCAGGTAGACTACACAAATATCCCCAAAACAAAGGGTAAACAAGAATATGCATTGGTAATAGTAGACATGTTCTCAAGATGGCCAGAAGTATTCCCCACCAGGGCAGAGGATGTAAAAACAACAGCAAAAATACTCACCCAAAAATGATCCCTAGGTGAGGTTGCCCCTTGGTAATTGAGTCTGACCTAGGCCCAGCCTTCACAGAAAGGAGACATTGACCAGATTAGGGAGGAATACGTTACTCATCTTATCTGAATCCTTAGCAAAACTGAGGAAAAAGTTGCTTGTAAATCTCCCTCTCTTCCACAGGAACCCACGAACCTTTCAGGTCCGGTGATATTGTGCTGGTGAAGATACTGAAAAGGGGAAAAGACCGGGTGAATTTGCCTACAGCACCCCCACCACCGTCGTGGCAGTAACCAGGACAGCAGTGCTGACAGAGCAATCGCCCACGTGGATCCACGCTATGCGAATAAAATTGGTAGAGAGGAACAAGGCAACCGAGAAGGAACGACAAGAAGGGGTACTAACGGAGGCAGACAGCCTTGACCCCCAACGAGATGACACAGTCGGAGAATTCCTTAAAATGGCTGAGACCTGCAGTTCTGATAATTGCAGCCTTATGCATCCTAATAACTGTTCTGCGATCATGGGACAGACAGACGTACCTAACAACAGGATGCAGAGGGGAGGACAATCTGTGGAAGACAAAGGAGAATCTGTGGCTGTACCTGGCCAAGACCCTGAACCTAACTGATTTCTGTCTTCGAACCACCTTGTCTGCATCCAATATTCTAGAAACCTGCCTGGTAGCAGTGCCCACTCCAGTGTCTATATGGACAGGGCTCCTGCGTTCCCAGTGGAATGACACTGATTTAGAAGAACATGATGTTAGATATGGACATGTGAATCCTTATTATGTCTGCTATGATTGCTCTACACATAGATATCTACAAGGTAATATGATCAGAATAATTACAGGTCTAGTCACAGCTGCAGAAGTATGCTAGAATTTCACTTGTGATGAAAAATTACTACCTCCTTGCATACAAGCAAAGCAACAAAATAAGACCAAACCAGATATTTGCCAACGGGGCGTAAGTAGTTAGAAAAAGATGATATCAGGAAGAAATATGCAATGTAATATCACAAAGATAGTGCCATCCTTAGACAAACATGTCCCCCTTCCAACAGGATGGGTGTTAGCATGCGGAAACTTTAGTTACACGTACATACCAGCAAACATTACAGATGGACCCTGCACGATAGCTAGGTTAACATTAGCCATGATACCATTACTTCCTGCAACACGAACACGTTACACACGAGACTCTTCAGTGCAGTTACCGGAAGATTGTAATTATAATGTGAACCTTCTCTCAGAAACAGAGTAATTAAGCCTGACAATATCAATGGTAGGAGTACCAGGGTTAGCTGCATATAACCACAAGACAATCTAAAGGCTTGCTCGCTTTATGGTAAAAGAAATACATGTCACTAGCGCAAACTTGCAGGACACATTGCTAGATATACAGTCATATAAGAAGGCAATTCTACAGAATAGGGCAACCATTGATTATCTGCTATTACAACATGGTATAGGGTGCTCTGCTTTTTCAGGTATGTGCTGTTTTAATTTGTCAGATCATTCCCAATCGATAAAGGATAAGATAGGCCAATTAGAAGAAATGATAAAACACATAAAACAAGACGCTAATCAAGGATGGTGGGATTGGCTTTTTAGCTGGATACCTGACTTTGGTCAAATCCGATATGTATTAGGAGTGGTATTTGCTATCATCGCTATAATGATATGCTTATGTAGCTGTGTACAATGCGTACCCTCGCTTCTTTCCACATGTCAAAGTTTCACTAAAAAGAGGGTGCGCTCGACGTCTTATTACACTCCAGTGCTCACAGGTGAGATGAACAATACCCCATCAAGACCTGAAGAATATACCCCAGAGGCTTATATGGAATACTTAAGAACTTATAGGCAAAAGAGGGGCAAGGAGAACCAAATGTTTTGGGCAGCCGAGTATCTAACCGGAATTCCTTATCTTGTCCGTGTCAGCTAGTACGTGGAGCATGAAGGCCAGGATGTAACTGGGGAAAGTATGTTGTATGACGGTATGTGTCTCATTATGATTGGAGGCTATATTGTTTGGAAAAAGATGATTGAATAATGAAAGGGCATATAATGTCCTATATAAGCTTGAACCTTATTATCAATAAACAGAGTGATTTTGATCATCATATGTGTCGTGTCTGATATGGTCATATTCACTCTCCTGGCGCCAGAAAAGACTTAATCCAAGCTGATGCATCTAGTCATCTTTTATTATCATCCTATCAGACACTATTATACTTTGCCAGCCACAGCTGAAACCACTGATTTATGGTATTGCTATTTTGGCAATTGAATTTCACCCCAGAACAAAATATATAATTTGCAGGACAATATGAAACTTGGCCAGCCACAGCTGAAACCACTGATTTATGGTATTGTTATTTTGGCAATTGAATTTCACCCCAGAACAAAATATATGTTTTTGCGGACACTATGAATCTTAGCCTGCAACTGATCACATGACGGTGACGTCACCCCAGGTCCTTCGGCTGTTCAACAGTTCGGGTTGGTGGAAGCCGCCCCTTATGGATTCCATATGCCGCGATAGTCCGCGGTAGTGGAATCCATAACGGGATGCAGCGATTACCACAACCTGAACGCCGAACTTTTTTTTAAAGTTCGCTCATCTCTAGTAGTGACCACTGAACTGCACCCTCGCCCCTGTCCCTGCCTAATTGCCTCGCAAGTCCTATCGACAAGGGACAACTGGTTGACAAACCCTTAGCTAGGATAGTGCAGGGAAGACAAACAACACAAACAGAAAGGTCAAACAAGCCGCGTCAAAACCAAGAGAGCAAAAAGGTATCGGCGGAGCAAGCAGAGAATCGTCAGGACAAGCCAAAGTCAAACCAGGAGAGCATGCCAAGACCAGAGGATGAGACGGATGGGAAATCGGAAGCCAAGCAGGAACTAACAAACCAGCTGGGTATCATGCAGGAAAGACCTCAATAACAGGCAATCTGTGGCCAGCAGATGCCTGTTTAAATAGTGCACTATTGGAGTCATGTGACGTGGTCAGCGTCACATGACTCTTGAGTTCTAATGCAGCCCATGCAGCCGAGCGATCAGGTCGGCACTCAGCTCCAGTGGGGTTCCCATGGAAATGGGCGACGCCGGGTGCGCTGATGACGCGAGCGCGTCTCGGCCGTGCCCGCCTCTTGGAACCAAGCACAGAGCGCATTGTGACAGCACTCTAACCTTTAAACATTTGAATGCACATGTCCAACTGTTCAGCGTTTCAGTACTTTTGCAGAACTTGCTGTTCTCTAACAAGGAGCTTAACAGCAAAATTAACAACAGGTGTTTGATCCATTAATTGCCCAATACATTTCTGCATTTAATTAGAACTGGTCTTTAAACAGCCCTTCTCATCATGCTGTCCACATATTGACATCATGAGACCAAGACGACACTTAACAACTGATCAACAGCACCTCGCCGTTGCAAGGCTTCAAGCAGGATGTTCTCAGATGGAAGTGGCCACCGAGCTTAGAGTGTCATCAGCAGGTTGCAACAGAGAGACTGGAAGAGTCACAGAAATGAATAGAAGTGCACGTCCTTTGGCCACATCCCACACCGATGACTGCTTCATTGGGAACAATGCCCTGTGGAACTGGACGATGAATGCCACATAACTCCAGGCACATGTAAAGGAGGTTAGAGGCACCAAACTGTCACGTCAGACCATTTGAAACCATTTACATTGGGGTGGTCTGCGTGCTAGATGACCTGCAAGGGTTCCTGACCACAGTCATCATCGTCTTGCATGGGCCATTGAGCATCTATGCTGGATGAAGGACCAGCTGTTCACTGATGAAAGTCAATTCTACTTAAATGCCCTACTTTTCATGATATATTATTGTATTGTGAACTTTTTATGTTTTCCATAAATTTCACTCGAAAGCCAAATATCCCTAACTTTTTGTGAGTAGTGTATACTATGAACTGGATGGTATTTCACTTTAGATGTAGTACGAGATGGGCTGAACATGGCAGATGGAGAAGCCTGAAAACGAGTAGCTGCCATATATTATGTTCGCCAAACAGGAGCTGTTGTTGGTATGGGATTTGGTTGGTTAGGTGCATGGCACAATATGCAAATAGTGATGTTGCGAACATAAATTTTTCGCAAATTCGCAAATGTTTGCGAACATGCGAACAGGGCGAACCGCCATAGACTTCAATAGACAGGCAAATTTTAAAACCCACAGGAACTCTTTCTGGCCACAATAGTGATGGAAAAGTCGTTTCAAGGGGACTAACACCTGGACTGTGGCGATTACAACTTAGAGCTGAGTTCTAATGGTTGTTGTATTGCTAGAATACAACGAAGATTGAGAATATAGTGCTATATTCGTTATCTTCGTTATATTCTAGCAATACAACCATTAGGAACTCAGATCTAAGTTGTAATCGCAATGCGAATAATACAGGTTATATTAATCGCATTGTGATTTACAATTACTAACACTGCAGCTTAAGAATGAATCTAAGATGGATGCTGTCCTTGCTTTTTGATAGGAGGTGAAAGGGTCTGGGAGGTAGGGTATGCTGATTGGCTGAAATGTGTCTGCTGACTGTGAGGTACAGGCTCAAAGTTTACTCAATGATAAAGTATAGGGGCGAACGCGAACATCGAATATGTTCGCCCGCCGTGGCGGACGCGAACAAGCTATGTTCGCCAGGAACTGTTCGCCGGCGAATAGTTCGGGCCATCTCTATATGCAAATGATTGCTGTTGTGGCCTGCAATCTCCTGAAAATGTCCATTTGTAGGAGAATTACATAATGGGCCATTATGGGTCTAGTAGTTGACCACTACATACATTTTACCTAATAATTAAAGTTAGACTTACCTTTAATCTTTGCATCCTGAAACTACATATGAAGAGTACCTCCTGCTGCTGCAGATGACCGGAAGTTAAATCCAATTAACTGTTAAAAAGAGGAGAGAGAAACGGTCATGGGGAATTCCCAGAGTGACGCAAAAAGAAAGCCGCCGCACCCCCTAGTTTCCAACCCCAGCCACTCTCCTGCCCTATTGGCGGAAGAACCCTTCTTCTGCCATCTGTTTTTTCTCCTTTTCCACAGCACCTAATACTGATAAAATGTCATCAAGAACATCCAGCTTCTCATCTCTCTGCATTTTCATAACTTTTCTAGAACATGGATACTTTGAAGGATGATTTGGAAGAAGTAAAGCCAGCAAAAGATGAGGATGGTCATCATTAAAAGGGGTTATCCAATATCATAAATAGCCCCCCCATGTGTCAGGCCCCTTTACAGGGAATATACTTCTCCCTGTACATGGATGAAAACATACATGAGCAGCCAATGGCAGATGGGAAATGGGATGAGACATCCACGTATGGGGAGAAGCAGTGGCACAGGAGGCGGGAGCAGGTTAAGTATATTCCCTGTGAGGGGCCCAACTCATGGGGGGGGTCAGTTTATGATATTGGAAAACCCCTTTAAGACTAGGCCCCCCTAAGGGGTGCATAAAAAAATAGAATGACTTCCATATTCTACTACATACTACCTCCAAGTACATGGAAAGGGAGGGACTTGGCCAGGTGCACTCTCAGCGGTTGGACGAGTACACTGTTGACATTTTGCAGTCACCTCGGGGGTTGATTGCTGTCTAAACAAATAATGAGGAGACGGAGAAGCGTTAGGCGCAATAGACAACATTGAAGTAGATGGGAAGGAACAACAGCTTCCTTCTGCTGACGTTGACGAGCCCTGAGTGCTGGAGTAGGGGTGCTGACCAGTGGGAGATGCAGCGGTTCATTTGGAGGGCCCAGGCAACTGTGTGTTGGCCATAGTGTACAGTAACTGTACCCAGTAATGTAATGGATTAACTTTGAATGTTGCAGCAGTTGAACAAGATGCACACAGTGATATATTGGACCACCCTTTAATACTGAGGCAGAATAATTCCATATATAAACTAAATGATTAACGGGTTTGTGTCAGAAGTTCAACAAGTTGAAGACGCTGATATATTAGACTGCTCTTAATATTTATGGCACAGTAATTCTATGTATAAAGTAACAGATTAACTAGGAATGTGGCAGCAATTCAACAAGATGTACACGGCGATATATTAGACCTCACTTTAATACTGAGAAACAGTAATTCTATATATAAACTAAGAGATTAACAGGGATTGTGTAAGCAGTTCAACAAGTTGCAGACGGTGATATATTAAGACCATCCTTAATATTTATGGCACCGTAATTCTATGTACAAAGTAACAAATTAACTAGGAATGTGGCAGTAGTTCAAAAAGATGCAGACATCGATATAATAGACGACTCTTTAATACTAAGGCACAGTGATTCTATATATCAACTAAAGGTAGATTTACACGGGATGATTCTGCAGCCGATTGTTGGGAAGGAAGCAGTTGAGGAAATGGCTAAAATGATATTGAAAGGGAAGTTGTCATTATGGGAGACTTTAATCTTCCTGATATAAACTGGAAAACAAAAATAGCTAGTTCTGCCAGGAGTACAGACATTCTAAATTCCCTACTGGGATTATCTCTACAGCAAGTAGTTGAGGAGCCAACCTGGAAGGAGGCCATTTTAGATTTGGCATTCACAAATGGCAATTTAGTATCTGATATTACTGTAGGGGAAAGCTTAGGATCTAGTGATCACCAGTCAGTAAGGTTTACTATAAGTACAGTGACTGAGTCACTCCACACAAAGACAAAAGTTTTAGATTTTCGGAAACAGACTTTTCTAAAATGAGATCAGTGGTATACGAGTCCCTATCAGACTGAAACATTTTCAATGGAGTCCAAGAGAAATGGGACTACTTAAAAGTGGCACTGTTGAAGGCAACAGAAAAGTGCATTAGGCTTGTCAGTAAAAGCAAAAAGGAAGAGACCACTGTGGTACTCAGCAGAAGTGGCCAAAATCATTAAAAACAAAAAGATGGCATTTAGTAAGTATAAAAACACCCAAAACGAGGATGACAGGGAAATCTATAAGATGAGGCAGAGAGAGGCCAAGCAAGTTATAAGAGCTTCTAAAGCTCAGGCAGAAGAGAAATTAGCTCAGTCAGTGAAAAAGGTGATAAGACATTCTTCAGATACATAAATGAAAAAAGGAAATTAAAACAAGGAATTACCAAATTAAACACAAAAGAAGGAAGGTATATGGAAGAGGATAAAGAACTAGCTGACTGCCTCAATGAATACTTCTGTTCAGTTTTTACAAAGGAAAATGAAGGAGAAGGACCTCAGTTAGGGAGGAAGACTAATGAATCCTTTGATGCATGTGTCTTTACAGAGGAAGAGGTTCTAAGTCAGCTGTCCAAAATTAATACAAATAAATCACAGGGGCCTGATGGGATACACCCAAAGCTATTAAAAGAGCTTAGAGGTGTACTAGCAAATCCATTAACAGATTTATTTAACCAATCACTGGTAACAGGTGTCGTCCCAGAAGATTGGAAATTAGCAAACGTTGTGCCAATTTACAAGAAAGGTAGTAGAGAGGAATCAGGCAACTATAGGCCAGTAAGCCTGACATCAATAGTGGGGAAATTATCGGAAACCATACTCAAGGAGAGGATTGTGGAACATCTAGAAACCCATGGGTTGATTGATAAAAAACAGCATGGGTTTACTTCAGGGAGATCATGTCAAACTAATCTTATTGACTTTTTTGATTGGGTGACTAAAATAATAGATGGCGGAGGTGCAGTAGACATCGCTTATCTGGACTTTAGTAAGGCATTTGATACTGTCCCACATAGAAGGCTTATCAATAAACTGCAGTCTTTGAGCTTGAGCTCACATATTGTTGAATGGATTAGGCAGTGGCTGAAGGACAGAAAACAGAGGGTTGTAGTCAATGGAGTATATTCAGACCATAGTATTGTTACCAGTGGGGTACCTCAGGGATCTGTTCTGGGACCCATATTGTTTAATATCTTTATCAGCGAAATTGCAGAAGGCCTCAATGGTAAGGTGTGTCTTTTGCTGATGACACAAAGATTTGTAACAGGGTTGATGTTCCTGGAGGGATACACCAAATGGAAAAGGATTTAGGAAAACTAGAGGAATGGTCAAAAATCTAGCAACTAAAATTTAATGTCGATAAGTGCAAGATAATGCACCTGGGGCGTAAAACCCAAGAGCAGAATATAAAATCAGTGATACAGTACTAACCTCAGTATCTGAGGAAAGGGATTTAGGGGTCATTATATCAGACGACCTAAAGGTGGGCAGACAATGTCATAGAGCAGCAGGTAATGCCAGCAGAATGCTTGGGTGTATAGGGAGAGGCATTAACAGTAGAAAGAGGGAGGTGCTCGTGCCGCTCTACAGAGCACTAGTGAGACCTCATTTGGAGTATTGTGTGCAGTACTGGAGACCATATCTGCAGAAGGATATTGAAACTTTGGAGAGAGTTCAGAGAAGAGCTACTAAATTAGTACATGGATTGCAGGACAAAACTTACCAGGAAAGGTTAAAGGACCTTAACATGTATAGCTTGGAAGTAAGAAGAGACAGAGGGGATATGATAGAAACTTTTAAATACATAAAGGGAATCATCACGGTAAAAGAGGAGAGAATATTTAAAAGAAGACAAACTGCTACAAGAGGACATAGTTTTAAATTAGAGGGGCAAAGGTTTACAAGTAATATCAGGAAGAATTACTTTACTGAGAGAGTAGTGGACGCATGGAATAGCCTTCCTGCAGAAGTGGTAGCTGCAAATACAGTGAAGGAGTTTAAGCATGCATGGGATAGGCATAAGGCCATCCTTCATATAAGATAGGGCCTGGGGCTATCCATAGTATTCAGCATATTGGGCAGACTAGATGGGCCAAATGGTTCTTATCTGCCGACACATTCTATGAGGAGGGTGGGAACATAGTGGCAATCTAACATAGTGTGGAGGTGGCAGCAGCATGAGGAGACCACAGAGTGGCAAGGTGACATAGTGTGGAGGTGGCAGCAGCATCAGGAGACCACAGAGTGACCCAGTGACAGGGCTGGGAGGTGGCAGCAGCATCAGGAGGCCACAAAGTGGCAAAATTACATAGTGTAGAGGTGACAGAAGCATGAGGAGACCACAGAATGGAAAGGTGACATAGTGTGGAGGTGGCAGCAGTATTAGGAGACCACAGAGCGACACTGTGAAAGAGGGGGAGGTGGGTAGCAATAACAGTACCCGCTGATGATGGTGGGTGTAAGAAGAAGCACTTGGCATTAAATGTGTGGCATCAGGTGGGTGGCAGCATCAGAATAGTAGCTGAGGCAGGTGGCGAAAAGAAACTGGTCTCTTTTGTCAAAGTGTTGGTGTGGCAACATGGATGATCTAGTCTGATGTATCAGGCATTGGTGGGTAGAAATCCTGGCTAATCCATGCCTTATTCATCTTGACAAAGGTCAGTCTCTCCACATTTTGGGTAGACAGACGAGTTCTTCTTGGGGTAACTATGGCCCCCGCCGCACTAAACACCCGCTCTGATGCCACATTACTGGCTGGGCAGGACAGCTTTTCCAGGGCAAACTCTGCCAGTTGCGGCCACAAATCCAGTTTGGCTGCCCAGTAGTCCAGCGGATCTTCAATGTAGGATGGCAGGGTGCTGTCCAGGTTTGTCACCACCTGCTGGTTCAGGTCCTGCTCTAGCTGCCTGTGAGTAGTTTCTTCACTATGCGGATGAAGAAAGCTGCTCATCAGAGACTCTAGACTCAGGCTGCTGCTGATGGAGCTGGTACTGCTCCTGCCACCCCACCCCTCCCCAGCAGCCATGGCAGTGAGTGCAGAGGGACCCCTGGTCAGACCTGCGAGAGGATGGACAATGGTAAAGATAGGCAGTGCCCAACTCAGTACATAGGATGTCTCTATAGCAGTTAAGTTTGTCCTCCCTCTCAGCGGGTGTAAAAAAAGGCCCCCATTTTGGACTGGAAGTGAGGGTCCAACAAGGTTGAGAGCCAGAAGTCATCCCTCTGCCGAATGGTGACAATTCGGCTGTCACTACCCAAGCAAGTAAGCATGCATCGGGCCATTTGTGCAAGTGACTCGGAGGGACTCCCTGCCTCCATCTTCACTGCATACTGCCACGGTGGGTCTGGGTCCTCTGCCTCCTCTTCCTCATTACCCTGTAGCTCCCCTGGCTGCTCCTGCTCCTCCTCTCCTGTCACCTGTGTAGAAAAAACACCCATTTCACTACACATTGCTTGTGCTCCAATGTCCTCCTCTTCCAGTTCAGCCCCCACAGGGCTCATGTGGCCATGAGATTTAGGCCCCACGTCTCCAGTCCCCTGACCAGCCAGATTTACTAGCATCTTTTCCAGGACATGAATCAGTGGAAAGACATTGTTCATCCTGTAGTCCTGGTGACTGACAAATAACATGGCTTCCTCAAAGGGCCTGAGCAAACGGCAGGTGTCACGCATGAGCTGCCACTGGCTGGCCTCAAAGTTACACAGGGGAGTACTCCTGTCCACTAGGATTATCAAGAAATCGTTGATGGCCTTTCTCTGGTCGTCGACTCTGTATAGTCGGTCCAACATATGGAGGGTGGAATTCTAACGGTGGAAACGTCGCATATCGGTCTATGTTGGGGGATGCCGTTCTGCCGATGCAGCTCAAGGAGGGTATGCTTTGCGGTGTACGCGTGGTTAAAGTGCATGCAAAGTATCTTGGACATTTTTAGGATGTCTTGCAGATGGGTGAAAGACTTTAGGAACCGCTTGACAACCAGATTGAATACATGTGCCATGCAAGGCCCATGGCTCACTCCTCTTTGATGCAGTGCCGACACCATGTTCTTCCCGTTGTCAGTCACGATGGTTCCGATTTTCATTTGTCGCGGAGAAAGCCAGGTTTCGATTTCTTGATAAAGGACACGGAGCAGTTCCTCTCCCTGTGTGACTCCGTTCGCCCAGGCAAACGAGGTGCAGAACAGCGTGACAACACTAAGAACATGGTGCAGGATGAGGAGGCAGAGGCGGACATTGTCGCAGGACCAACAGCGTGAGAATGTGGAGGTGAAAGCGGCATCACCTGGCCAATTTGCTGGTGTGGCTGTGCAGGAACCACATTCACCCAGTGTGCGGTAAAGTACAGACACCGACAGGCTCAAAGACTAGCCCACCTTCTATTCTACATGTGTGTGCAGGGCTGGTACTGCCTTTTTGGCAAATAAATGATGGCTTGGGACTCTCCACCTCAGCTCGGCACAAACCATCAGTTCTCTGAAAGGTGCAGAGTCCACCACTTGGATAGGGAGGGAGTGCAGCACCAGCAACTTGTACAGGAGCACATTCAGCTTCTGCACCATTGGATAAGTGCACGCATACTGTTGTCTCTTGGCAATCATTTCGGTGATCAATAGCTGACGGAATGACTTATGGGCAAGCTACCACTCTATTCTCCTGATGATGAAGCCCCTTCTCACCCGACTCCCAAGTGTGATCAGCTACATCATCATCATCGAGTACTGTCTGCACGTCACTGATGTCCTCCTCAACTGTCTTTGGGTAATGAGCCTGACCACTCACAACACCAGCTCCTACCAGTGGCGTTGCAAGGGGGGTGCGGGGGGTGCGGGCCGCACCGGGTGACACCAGTCTGATGGGGTGACACCCGGACCCCACGACCCAACACCAGGCGCGAGCCACAACTACCCCACCCCCTTACCACTTTAATATTGTATACGAGTGGGGGGTCGTGCTGTGTAATATTTGTAGGGGGGCATTGTAATATTTTGAAGGGGGGGATGTATTATTGTCTGCAGAAGGGGGCCGTGTAATATTGCATGCGGGGGAGGGTGTAATAATGCAGTTTTGTATGCAGGGGGAGTGCCGTGTAGTTTTGTATGTAGGGAAGGGGTGCAATGTAGTTTTGTATGCAGGGGAGGGATACCGTGTAGTTTTGTGTGCAGGGGGTGGTTGCCGTGTAGTTTTGTATGCAGGGGGAGGGATGCAGGGTAGTTTTGTATGCAGGGGAGTGCCGTGCAATATTGCATGCAGGGGGTGCTGTGCAATATTGTATGCAGGGGTGCTGTGCAATATTGCATGCAGGGGTGCTGTGCAATATTGTATGCAGGGGTTCTGTGCAATATTGCATGCAGGGGTGCTGTGCAATATTGCATGCAGGGAGTGCTGTGCAATATTGCATGCAGGGGGGTGCTGTGCAATATTGCATGCAGGGGGGTGCTGTGCAATATTGCATGCAGGGGGGGTGCCGTGTAATATTGCATGCGGGAGGGGGTGTAATATTGCGGGAGGGGGTGTAATATTGCAGGCGGGGGGGGGGGGTTTGCCGTGTAGTTTTGTATGTAGGGAAGGGGGTGCCGTGTAGTTTTGTATTGGGGGGAGCGTGTAGTTTTGTATAGGGGAGCGTGTAGTTTTGTATGGGGGGGAGCGTGTAGTTTTGTATGGGGGGGCGTGTAGTTTTGTATGGGGGGCGTCGGCGATTTGTCTGCTCGCGGGGGCGGGGGACTTTGGGGGTGACACCATTTTCTACCGCACCGGGTGACACCAGCCCTAGCAACGCCACTGGCTCCTACGCCACTCCCCTCATCACTACTTGCCCGTCTAGTGGAGAAAGCGGCGGATGTCTCTGGCACATCTTCACTTGCCAGTAACTGCTGACTATCTTCTAGTATTTAGTCCTCACTGTGTAGTGGAGCTGAGCCCACAGCATACAATACTTCTCTGGCTGAGGGAACAGAATAGGACAATAGCAGGTTGAGGACAGGTAAGGGCACAGGGCCTGCTTCCGGGCCATACCAACTAAGGCATGTGTCTGTCGAACCCACCGACTCTTGGCTCGGGGTATCTGATGTCACTTGCAAAGAAGACGAAGATCGAGTCAACCATTCAAGAACCGCTGGGTTGCTGGTCAATACACGACCGCTAGCTGACACTGGGAACTCAGCCCTCCAAAGTGACCCCTGCTGTCACGGCCCCTTACTCTGCTGCGACCTCTGCCTGCACCAGAAACATTTAAGCCTCTGCCACTCCCCTGTACAGGGCCTGGCACTTCTCTGTCTGACATACATAGATTAAATAATCTTAATAAATAAATAAATAGGAAATTAAAACACCCCAAAAAAGTCTGTAATTTTCTCACTTCACCACACAACGGCTAATAAGCCCCCCCCCCCCACTAATACACACAAAAAAGGGCTTTAGAACATATAACTGCACCACTGAACAGAAAATATATTTTTCTTTTGTCACTAATACATGCCACAAAAGGCTTTAGAACATATAACTGCACTGCTAATCTGCATATATATTTTTCTTTTTCCACTTATGCACACCACAAAAGACTTTATTTTTTTTTTTAATCATTCTTTATTTGTAAGAGATTGACATACAAATCAAAGATATCATCAACCAATGCACAAATTGGCAATACATACACAAATGTATTAACATCGGGAGGTAACGGCCAGTGAACTACAGTATAGGTGCAAGTCTAGGAACAATAAGGATTGCCTGGTCCAATATTAAGCAGAGCTGAGAGAAAGTGCTATCAGGTGTACAGCATCCCTAAGTGAGACACAACAACAAAGTACAGAGGATATGATCACTCCTGCAACGTCCGGGGACAACTTCAGAGGAACCTGAATCGCAATGAGCGAGTTGATGCATGTCAATGCTATTGTAGTATGTGAGCCACGGCTGCCAAATTTTCTCGTATTTGCTCTCAGCTTTGACAGTGTGTGAGCACATACCTTCCAGAACCGCTACCTGCTGTGTCTTTGCCAACCAATGAGAGAGTGAAGGAGGAGCTGACTGTTTCCAATATAGAGGAATCATGCTCTTAGCAGTAAGAATCAGATATCTCCAAAGCGCTACATTATAAACATGCGTTGCTTCTGGAAGAACATTTAGAAAAATCATGGAGGGGTAAGCACCGGAGAATTCGGGCACACCCGCGACAACACCTCAGATACCTTCGACCAGAAGTCCGTGATCAGCGGACAACCCATCCAAATATGCCTGTACGTCCCTCCGCGGCTCCACACCTCCAACAAGAGTTAGGAACAATTGGAAACATTTGGTGAAGGGAAGCCGGGGTTTTATACCAGCGGCTAACTAGTTTGTATGACGTTTCTTGGAGCGTGACGCACCGGGAGGGACCACAGGCATGTGCAAGTATATCAGAGACATCATCTGATGTAAAGGTTACTTGGAGTTCCCTCTCCCAGGCAGTTATGTAGGGCGGGGCAACTTCGGTATATGGCTTAACCAGTAGTTTACGAAGAGCAGAAATAATTTTAGGTGGGTTGGAGGAAACGGCAGCCAGTTTCTCAAAGCTGAGAAGGTCCCTTTCCAATAATTTGGGGGACTCGATACTCGGAATCCCTGAGCGAGGGTCTGATAAGTCAGCCTATCTAGGGGGAGTCAGAGAGACGTGTCTTTAAGGTGTCAAAATCTGGGAAGTTCCCATCTAAGACAATGTCGATCACTTTATATTTTTGAAGGCACGTTGTTTGTCTAACCAGTGGGAGCCAAAGGGCTCTGATAGGCCTAGTAGGTCACCTAGAGTCAGTAAGGGGAAGGGTGTTGCCAAACGTCTGCTGCCTTGTGAACCTCAGCCCAGACAATGAGGGGTGCTTTGGTTAGTAATGGGGTAGATGAGGGAAGGTTGGAGCCCGTCCCTATTCCTACCACTGCTTGTGTCAAGGAAAAGCCCGCAGTTGTTTCTTCTATTGTAACATATCGTTTGGGGAGAGGAGACGATACCAATCAATAATTCGAGATAGTTGAATGGCTTTATATAAATGCTCAATGTCCGGCAGGCCAATTCCGCCTTTATCCTTAGGTCTTGCCATTACTCTGTATGCAATCCTGCACATCCTCCCACTCCATATGTATTTCAGAAACATCGATCTCAACTGCTTGAAAAAGGACTTAGGCAAATGTATAGGGAGAGTTTGAAGTAGATAAAGTATTTTAGGGACCACTATCATCTTTAAGAGGTTTACCCTACCTATCCAGGAGATGTAAGGGATTTTCCAAGAGTCAATTATAGCACGCAGTTGAGATATAAGTGGGGCATAGTTTAACGAATACCAGTTAGATGGAGTGGGGAGAGCAGGATCCCTAGGTACTTAATGGAGGAGCTAGACCATGTAAAAGGGGAGCCCTCTTTCGCACGAGAAAGCATATTCTTGGGGCAAGATATATTAATGGCCTCTGACTTTGAAGCATTTATCTTAAAATTGGACACCGCCATATACTCATCAAATAAGGTGGAGAGGACTGGGAAAGAGACATCTGGATTGGAAGTGATGATCAACAGGTCATCAGCATATGCTGCAGTTGAGTTACAGGTATCGCCAACGGTAATCCCATTAACCCGTGGGTCTTGTCTAATACGTTGAACAAGCGTTTCCATAGTTAAAACAAACAGCAAGGGAGAGAGCGGGCACCCTGCCTCGTTCCGTTAGCAATGCGAAACGTTGCGGATAGAGTGCCATTCAGACGTATGGATGCTGAGGGGTTAGTGTAAAGAGCGAGAATCGCCGAAATAAGAGGGCCTGGGAAGCCAAACTTAATCAGCACCTGCTCCATGAATAACCAGTCAATTCTATCGAATGCTTTTTCCGCATCCGTAGAAAGAAGAGCCATGGGGACCCGTCTCCCCTCGCATACTGAATCAAATGCAGAATACGCAACGTATTTTCTTTGCCCTCTCTGCCTTTAATGAAACCCACTTGTTCATTATTAATCACAGATGGGAGAAGTGGCTGAAGGCGGTTCGCTATCAGTTTAGCATAGAGTTTAATGTCTGCGTTCAGCAGAGAGATGGGTCTGTAACTACTGCATAATTTAGGATCCTTCCCTTCTTTAGGCAAGACAGTTATGTGTGCTTCCAAAGACTGTGAGGGAAAATTCCTGTGGACCGCAGCAGAGTTAAAGGATTGAAGGAGATGGGGAGAAGAATTTCCGGAAAGGATCTATAGTAAGATATTGGTAACCCGTCTGGGCCTGGACTCTTGTTTGGGGCGAACTTTTTAAGGCTAGGTTGAGTTCCTGGATAGTAAATGGAGAAGCTAAGTGTAATTGTTGGGCGTCTGACATGGAAGGTAGCTGAACCGAGTCTAGGAAGCCCTTTATTAAACCGATCCTGTGTAAACGATCCTGAGATCCTTCATGTGCCCTCAGATTGTAAAGAGAAGAGTAGAATTTCTCAAATTGGGCCGCGATTACCTTCGTGTCCGTGGAGACACCCCCTCTGGTAAGGCTACTTCTTTAATAAACAATTGTTCACGCCTCCGTTTGGCCATGGCTGCCATGAGCCTAGAGCCTCTGTTCCCATGTAGGTATATTTTATGTTTGGCATGTAAATATGCCTTAGAAGCTTTGAAATTTAGTAATTGGTTTAGTTTGTCCCTGGTAGAGGATAACTCAGCGAGGACTTCAATAGAGAGGGAAGTTTTATGTCTAAGCTCTAAATCAGAAATCCGTTGTAGTAGGTCGTCTACCTGTCTCTGTCTCTGTTTCTTAATGTGCGTGCCCAAGGCTATTAGCTCTCCTCTGACTACTGACTTATGGGCTTCCCATATAATTGGAGGGAGACTTCTGTTGAGACATTGTCTCTGAAATAGTGTGTCAAAATCTCAGAGATCTTCTGTTTGTGCTGAGGGGAGTGTAGCAGCGATTCATTGAATCGCCACGTATACATTCTTTTAGGCATTGATTCAATAATGACAGAGAGAGAGACAGGAGAGTGATCAGAGATACCGATATTGCCAATATACGTATTTCGGAGCAGGGGTAGAGCAGAGGACTGCATAAAGAGGTAGTCTATCCTGTGATAGGACCTATGTACTTCCGAGTAATGTGTATAGTCCCTATCGTGTGGATGGGAAATTCTCCAGACATCGATCAAGTGCATATCTTTCAGTTTCTTCCTAAAAGCCCTAAGTTGCCTATGCGATATGGAAGATGATTTGGCCGTAGAGTCTAGGAGGGGTTCCAGTGCCACGTTCAAATCACCGCCCACAATAAGGAGACCTTCCCTGAAAGAGTGCAGCTTAGTTAGGGTATCCATAAGCCAAGGTATCTGCCCAGAATTGGGGCGTAAACACCCGCGATAGTTACCATAGTGTTTGCTAGCAGCCCCTTCAGGAAAAGGTATCTACCTTCGGGGTCAGTCATGCTATTCTGCAGCGTGAAAGGTATGGACTTCCGAATGGCAACACTGACCCCTTTGGATTTAGAGGATGCGTGAGGGGAATGGTACCAGTGTGAAAAGTATGTAAGAGGGAGATTGGGAGTCTTACCCCTTTTGAAATGTGTCTCTTGAAAAATTGAAATGTCTGAGTGCAGCGATCTGAGGTGTTGAAACACGCGCGACCTCTTCTGTGGTGAGTTCAGTCCCCGGACGTTCCAGGAGGTAACAACAATCTCAGCCATTGCAAAGAGAAATAACAAACTGTCAATACAAATACTATAACAAGAATGGCAGACTTGGGAGAGAAGAATATTATTCTAGTACAAAA
Source organism: Bufotes viridis (assembly GCA_033119425.1). Classification (NCBI taxonomy): domain Eukaryota; kingdom Metazoa; phylum Chordata; class Amphibia; order Anura; family Bufonidae; genus Bufotes; species Bufotes viridis. The sequence goes on from CM065589.1 coordinate 108,670,720, forward strand.
TTAAGCACAAGAGCGGTAGAGAGTATAAGGAGAACCCTAGAGTTGGTAACAAAAGTGACAAAGTGCTGCCACAACATACACCTTTTGTACTGTGTCTCAGGCCCCAGAGTCAGGAGGAGGGAATTGCGTCAGAGAGCCTAGTTGGCTGATTATCCTCTGTAACGCCTCATGATGACTCAGGATCAAGTAAGACCGGGCACAAAGGGATAGTGTAAGCATATAAACCTAACATGAAAGAAACATTGTTATATTTGAACCAGCAGACTAAACATTTGTAGAAATGCTACTCAAAGAAAAGAGAAAAGATTAATCCGCCGCATCATGTAATCTGCGTCTGGATTGGCGACTTCTTACAGGTTTCCACGGAGCAACCTCAGGGATAGCAGGAAGATCTGTCATGTCTGTGATCTGGAGCCAGGAAGGAATCGCAGACGGGAGAAGGCCAATATCATCACACAGGGGCACAAGGTCATCCGGTCGGCGTATGATTTTTGTGGAGCCTTGCACGGTGAAGGAAAGTCCAAAGGGGAACAACCAGCGATATCTGATTCCTTTAGATTTCAGGGCTTCTGTGACCGGTTTCATCTGACGTCTTTTATTCAAAGTGACTGGTGATAGGTCTTGGAAAAAGGATAGTTTAGCTCCTTCAAAAATTACCTCCCCTTTTCTCTGGCTGCTTTAAGTATGGCGTCCCTATGGGAAGAGAGCAAAATTTTGCAAATGATATCTCTGGGGGTTCGCCTTCTTTAGGCCTATTCCTTAAGGCCCTGTGAGCTCTTTCCAAGGTCAAGGTAGGCGCGATGTCAGGATTGAGTAGCGGTCTCAAGATGGAGTAAGTGAGGTCAACGACCGAAGATTCTGAGGAAGATTCTGGGACGCCTTTGATACGGAGGTTGTTTCTTCTGCCCCGATTGTCTTGATCCTCCACATATGCTAGGAGATTGTTCATTCTAGCTTGGATGGTGTGGAATGTTTCTGTGGATGCTTCCCCATAGGCAATTAAAGAGGCTTGATTTTCCTCTAACTTTTCCACCCTTCCCCCAGCTCCCTAAGGTCACTCTTAATATCTGAGAGATCTGACAGGACAGGTTGAAGAGCATTTTCAATAATCCTTTGGAAGGACCTTTGGGAAGTCACCAGCTGAGCATCTTTTGATTGCGTACGGTCTAGAGTTTCACTTTCAGCATCCGATTGTTCAGACGGTTCGTGCGAGCGGGATACCAGGGAAGGGGTACAGGGTCATGCTTAGCATGGGGCGATTTTTGCGTAGGAATTTTTCCATGTCCCTTTGTGTCTTCTTTTGTTTGGGAGTGGAGAAGACCTCTGGCTTCCCAATTTTAACCATATTGTTGGAAACGGTGGTCGTGCCAGCACACATTGGAGTAGATTATGAGGGTCCTCCTTCACCCACACCTAAAAGGCTACATATATATGTCTTCACTGAAGAGCAAAGCAAAAAACCTTATATCAGGTATGCTAGAGTCACCAGTGTTTCACCGACGTGTTGCTATGGGCAACTATGAAGGGGGTGCGGACCAGTACAATCAGTCCACTTGAGAAAAATTGGAGAATGATCTCTCCCAGCTAAAAATTGTATATATATGATGAGTAGCAGACCAGTCCTGAACCAGTCCTTATAAAAATTGGGGCATGTGGCACCCAGAAATGTTGTCCTTTAAGGAGACCTGGACAGGGGGGGGTTAGTTGACCTGAGTAGGCTTTGCTCAGAGAGGTTGAACAAAAAATGAAGATGCCGAAGCAGCTCACCAGTAGCACAGGATTGCAGGGGAGAGAAGACACCGGGTGACCACGTGATGTCTGCCTACAAGGTCAGAGCAGTAATGGCGGGTCTGCTCGCCCGGCGGGTCGACTCTGTATTTGGTCCCGATGGTGCCGATGCGCTGTTTGGACCCACCGGACCTTGCAGAGGGTGAGTATCGATGCGGGAGCCGGGTCTCCCTCGTGTCCGGATCCCTCGGAGCTGCGCTGAGGAAGGAGTGATCAGGCCTGCTGCCTGGAGTGGAGCCCGCGGGCGCGGCAAGACAGCGTGGTGTAGTAGGCCGCAGCGGTAAATTCGGGCTGGAGCTCACCGGAGATCCCAGGGGGAGCCCACACCGATTCCGGGGGTCACCCTACGAAGTTTCAGCAGGATTGTGCCTGGTATGGCTCCTTTTGGCAGCGTTTCAGGAGAAGTGAAGCAGGAGCTGAGCGAGCACACGTCTGCTCTCCACTAGCTTCAGGCCACGCCCCCCCACCACAAAAGACTTTAGAACATATAACTGCACCGCTGAACGGCAAAAATATTTTTCTTTTGCCACTAATACACGCCACGAAAGGCTTTAGAACATATAACTACACCGCTGAACAGCAAATATGTTTTTTTTTTGCCACTAATATGTACATGCCACAAAAGGCTTTAGAACATATAACTGCACCGCTGAACAGCAAATATATTTTTCTTTTGCCACTAATACACACCACAAAAGGCTTTAGAACATATAACTGCACCACTGAACGGCAAATATATTTGTCTTTTTCCACTTATACATGCCACAAAAAGCTTTAGAACATATAACTGCACCGCTGGACCGAAAATATATTTTTCTTTTGCCACTATTACATGACAAAAAGGGCTTTATAACATATAACTGTACAGCTGAACGGCAAATATATATCTTTTTGCCACTAATACACGCCACAAAAGGCTTTAGAACATATAACTGCACCGCTGAACGGAAAATATATATTTCTTTGGCCACTAATAAAGGCCACAAAAGGCTTTAGAACATATTACTGCACCACTGATCAGCAAATATATTTTTCTTTTGGCACTAATACACACCACAAAAGGCTTTAGAACATGTAACTGCACCACTGAATAGCAAATATATTTTACTTTTGGCACTAATACATGCCACAAAAGGCTTTAGAACATTTAACTGCACAGCTGAACTGCAAATATATTTCTCTTTCGTCACTTTTTCACGCAACAAAAGGCTTTAGGACATATCACTGCACCGCTGATCGGCAAATATATATATTTTTTGTCCACTATTACACGACAAAATGGGCAAATTATAACATATACCTGCACCACTGAACGGCAAATATATTTTTCTTTTGCCACTAATACACACCACAAAAGGCTTCAGAACATATAACTGCACTGCTGAACAGCAAATATAATTTTCTTTTTCCACTTATACATGCCACACAAGGCTTTAGAACATACAACTGCTCCGCTGAACGGCAAATATATTTTTCTTGTGCCACTAATACATGCCGCAAAAGGCTTTAGAACATATACAGTCATGGCCGTAAATGTTGGCACACCTGAAATTTTTTCTCACAGAAAAGTATTGCAGTAACACATGTTTTGCTATACACATGTTTATTCCCTTTGTATGTACTGGAACAAAACCCAAAAAGGGAGAGAAAAAAGCAAATTGGACATAATGTCACACCAAACTCAAGAAATGGCCTGGACAAAATTATTGGCACCTTTAACTTAATATTTGGTTGCACACTCTTTGGAAAAAATAAGTGAAATCAGTCGCTTCCTATAACCATCAATAAGCTTCTTACACCTCTCACATGGAATTTTGGAGCAATCTTCCTTTGCAAACTGCTCCAGGTCTCTCTTATTGGAAGGGTGCCTTTTCCCAACAGCAATTTTAAGATCTCTCCACAGGTATTCAATGGGATCTAGATCTGGACTCATTGCTGGACACCAGAACTCTCCAGCGCTTTGTTGCCATTCATTTCTGGGTGCTTTTTGACGTATGTTTGGGATAATTGTTCTGCTGGAAGACCCAAGATCTCGGACGCAAACCCAGCTCTGACACTGGGCTCTACAATGCGACCCAAGATCAGTTGGTAATCCTTAGATTTCATGATGCCTTGCACACATTCAAGGCACCCAGTGCTAGAGGCAGCAAAACAACCCCAAAACATCATTGAACCTCCACCATATTTCACTGTAGGTACTGTGGTCTTTTCTTTGTAGAACTCATTCCGTTTTGGGTAAACAGTAGAATTATGTGCTTTACCAAAAAGCTCTATCTTGGTCTCAACTGTCCACAAGACATTTTCCCAAAAGAATTTTGGCTTACTCAAGTACATTTTATAGTTCACTCTGACACTGATGCTCCCTGAGCCTGCAAGACAGCTTGAATATCTTTGCAACTTGTTTGGGGCTGCTTATCCACCATCCGGACTATCCTGCGTTGACAACTTTCATCAATTTTTCTCTTCCGTCCACGCCCAAGGAACTTAGCAACAGTGCCATGGGTTGCAAACTTCTTGATAATGTTGCGCACTGAGGACAAAGGCAAATCTAGATTTCTAGAGATGGACTTGTAACCTTGAGATTGTTGATATTTTTCCACAATTTTGGTTCTCAAGTCCTCAGACAGTTCTCTTCTCCTCTTTCTGTTGCCCATGCTTAGTGTGGCACACATAGACACACAATGCAAAGACTAAGTGAACTTCTTTCCTTTTTATCTGCTTTCAGGTATGATTTTTATATTGCCCACACCTGTTACTTGCCCCAGGTGAGTTTAAAGGAGCATCACATGCTTGAAACAATCTTATTTATCCACAATTTTGAAAGGGTGCCAATAATTTTGTCCAACACAGTTTTAGAGTTTGGTGTGACATTATGTCCAATTTGCTTTTTTTCCTCCCTTTTTTGGTTTTGTTCCAATACACACAAAGGGAATAAACATGTGTATAGCAAAACATGTGTTACTGCAATACTTTTCTGTGAGCAATACTTCATTTTCTTGAAAAATTTCAGGGGTGCCAACATTTACGGCCATAACTGTAACTGCACTGCTGAATGGCAAATATATTTTACTTTTGTCACTAATACACACCACAAAAGGCTTTAGAACATGTAACTGCACCGCTGAACGGTATATATATATATATATATATATATATATATATATATATATATAATATATATATATATATATATATATATATATATATATATATATATTATTTCCACTTATTCACGCCTAGAAAAGGCTTTAGAACATATGACTGCACCACTACACAGCAAATTTATATTTTTCATTGTCCACTATTTCATTACAAAAATGACAAATTATAACATATAACTGCACCACTGAACGGCAAATATAATGTTATTTTGCCACTAATACATGCCACAAAAGGCTTTAGAACACATAACTGTACCACTGAACAGCAAATATATTTTACTTTTTCCACTTATACATGACAAATGGAATTACAGAGCTGTATAATGTCAATTTGAATCCACAGTCAGTCCAGCAAGATTTGATAGGATTGTTCCTATTACCCAGGCTGTAACCTTCCCTACTTGTCCTAAAAAAAAAAATCTATATTTACACCGGCTCTGGATGTCCTGCTGCTCTTGGCCTTGGTTCTTCTCCTGCCTCTGCAATCTTGTTTTTGTGACATATTCACAGGGAATAGAAAGGCTGCTGCACATGACAAGACTGAGGAAGTGACTGCTATTTATCCCCAGTGCTGCTGCTTGATTGGTGGAAATACAAGTCAGCTTTATGACATCATAATTATCAGGCTCATGATGTTAGCTGCGCTGGTGTTGGTGTTTGGTTCTTCTGGGCGATGATAATTTTAGGGGCCTCTGTCACAGATTTAACAAAAATATGGAACAAAATAGCACAGCATGCAGGGCTGCCTAATATGTTAAATGCTGGGTCACAAGATCCAAGTTCCCAACTGCTAATCAACTTCTGCTACTGCATATAGCTGGTCTGCTGACCTCACTTCCTTGCCTGAACAATTGGTCTCTATTGATCTTGCTACAGTAGGTCTCTATAGCTTGGTGGAGCCTATAAAAGAGCTGCTGGTTCCTGACCTGTGCCTGTTCACCGTACTGATCCTGTGCCATGAGCCCTGACCTTTGGATTGTTTTACGGATTTGCACGAACTCTGCCATCTCATTGCACAAATTTGTATATTAAGAAAAAGTATTATAACTCATGTACACAGCCTTGAATCAACAAAAGAAAAACTGTTTTAGTCAGGTGACCCACAGCTATGTGTCTATACAAACAGTTTAATAGGAAGGTCCCTGAAAACAGATTCCCTTTTAACCCAGTAATGGCATTTTTTGCTCTTGTATTGATAACAGAGCTCTAGCTCTCGTCTTTTTTCACTCATTGCCTGGCATTTTTTTCCCATAGACGCCATTGTTTTTTTCACAGTTTCAAAAAAATTAATGGGCTATGAGTATTGGCATTTTAATGTTGTTTCAGTATATGGGCAAAAACACCTCAACAATGCTTAAAAAATTGAACTTTATGCCATAAAAAGTCCCACATTGGTGATTTTTTTTGTGACTGTAAAAGTGGGTAGGCTTTAGCGGGAGGGGTATGACATAGCAAATTTACTACACCAAGAATTGGAGTAAAGCCTGTTTATAAAAGGGGTAGATTTGCTTTTCAGGCACATCTGACAAATGTATTAAAAGGCATACTTAATTGGTCTCATTTTATTCCAGCTTACTTTAGATCACCAATCCCCAATTTATGTCTAACCAGCTGTTTCAAAAGTATAAATGCCCTTATAGCCACCAGATGCACATTTTGTATCCGTTTTAACTATTACCATCTAAGATCCGTTATTTTAGATGGAAAATAAATACTTTGTGTAGGACTTTTTTTGTTCTGTAGAGATGTCGCGAAAAAAAAAAATTCTATTCGCGAATGGCGAACGCGAACTTCCGCAAATGTTCGTGAACCGGCGAACCGGGGGAACCGCCAAAGACTACAATAGGCAGGCGAACTTTAAAACCCACAGGGACTCTTTATTGCCACAATAGTGATGGAAAAGTTGTTTCAAGGGGACTAACACCTGGACTGTGGCATAACGTGCTTTAAAACATCCAGTGTGTGTATACGATCAGGTATGATGTTGTATCGATCAGGTAGTGTAGTGACCAAACTCTGACAGACCAAACTCCCCGTTTAACGCACCGCAAACAACCGCAAACAGTCCATTTGCACAACCGCTAACTCCCCATTTGAACATGGTTGGATACCAAGCTAGCCATGTCCTGTTCCTTGTCCTCACTGATGTCATTGAAGGTCTCTTCCTCCACCCAGCCACATACAACACCAAGGGTCCCCGAAGGTGACAACAAGCCCCTTGGACACCTGCTGTAGTTGGTCTTCCAACTTCTCAAAGTCACCTTCCTCCCCTAGGTTTATCTTCTCCGCAAAAGGACTCATAAGCCTACAGCCATTGTGCATGAGCGTTCAGTAACGATTTCATCTCCGCAGAGGCTGTCCTCTTTTTTTTTAAATTAAAAAAATCTGTTCTTAACTAAGTACTATTCCTATCAGTTTAATCTCTGTTTTGTCCCTTATCAGGGCCAGGGCCGGTGTAGTGAATACATTTTTGGAACCGGGAGATGGAAAAAGACCCATGCTCGGTCCGCTTCGTTTGAATTTTTAGGTCACTGCGTGTGCGCTGTGCAATGTACTGTGCCACCCTATATGATTGGTGGGCAGTGGGCACAGTACAGTCTGTGGGCCTGACACACACTGGGAGGCAACTGAAATTATATTAAAGGGTAAAAATTAAATGACTTTTTTATCTGCAAGGTACTGTGCCACCCTATATGAGTGGTGGGCAGCGGGCACAGTACAGTCTATGGGCCTGACACAAACTGGCAGGCAACTGCAATTATATTAAAGGGTAAAAATTAAATGACATTTTTATCTGCAAGGTACTATGCAACCCTATAGGAATGGTGGGCAGTGGGCACAGTACAGTCTGTGGGCCTGACACACACTGGCAGGCAACTGCAATTATATTAAAGGGTAAAAATTAAATAAAATTTTTATCTGCAAGGTACTGTACCACCCTATATGAGTGGTGTGCACACAGTACATTCTGTGGGCCTGCGGCCTCTCACACACAGGCAGGCAACTGCAATATATATATATAGAAAAAAATAAATAAAAGCAGACTGATGTACCATCCCTAAAAAGGGCTTTTTGGGGTGCTATCAGGACGCTGTCCTTACAACAGATGGCCCCTTTCACACGAGCGAGTTTTCCTCGCGGGTGCAATGGGTGACCTGAACGCATAGCATCCGCACTGAATCCTGACCCATTCATTTCAATGAGCGTGAGAAAAAACTCTCATGTACACAGACCGTGTACATGAGCGTTTTTTTTCACGCAGCACTTGTGCGTTGCGTGTAAATCGCAGCATGTTCTATATTCTGCGTTTTTCACAAAAAACGCATTGCATCCGCAAGCAAGTGCATGTGCATTGCGTTTTTCACTGATGGTTGCGAGGAGATGTTGTTTGTAAACCTTCAGTTTTTTATCACGCGCGTGAAAAATGGATCAAAACGCATTGCACCCGTATGGAAAAAACTGAACAACTGAACGCAATCGCAGGCAAAACTGAATGGCTTTGCCTGTGAAATCGCACAGTTTTCACTGAACGCATCCGCATTGCATCCAGACCTTAGGCCCCATTCACACATCCACAATTTTTGTCCCCATCCATTCCGCAATTCTGCGGAATAGATGTGGACCCATTGATGGTGAAAGGGGCCGGACGTGATGTGGAAAGCACACTATGTGCTCTCTGCTTCCGCATTTGCGGAGCCGCGGCCCCGAACTTCTGGAGTTTCGGCTCCGAAACCTCCGGTCGCGGCTCCGCAAAAGATAGAGCATGTTCTATTCTTGTCCGCAGCCTGCTCATATGAAAGAGGCCGATGAGTCTTTGAAGACTGGAGTCGACACAGAACACTTTCCCTATTAATTCAGCAGCAGCAGCACTCTCCCTGCTCTAACTAACACTGTAGCTTCAGAATGAATCTAAGATGGATGCTGTCCTTGCTTTTTGATAGGAGGTGGAAGGGTCTGGGAGGGAGGGTATGCTGATTGGCTGGAATGTGTCTGCTGACTGTGAGGTACAGGGTCAAAGTTTGCTCAATGATAAAGTATAGGGGGCGAATCGAACATTGCATATGTTCGCCCTCCGCGGTGAACGCGAACATGCGATGTTCGCCGGGAACTGTTCGCCGGTGAACAATTCGGGACATCTCAATTGTTCTGCTGATGGACCAGAAGAATGGAAAACTAAACGGTGTGAACCCAGCCAGGAGTGCACCTTGTCATAAATTGGGGGCATCCTCTGGAGTGCAGGGGAAATCCAGACAGGCACAGAAAGAGCCATTCTTGATAGATCTCCCCTATATGTTTAAAACCTATGAAAATAAATGGACACTGGATAATTAATGGTTGCTTTTTTATTCACTTAGTTTTTTCCCTGCCACCATGTCAGTTTATTTGCCCAATAAATAGGGTTGTCCCTTTTATGCACATTTTTGTATTTTTTCTTTGTTTGTAAAATACTTAGAATTATAAATATTCCTATTCATAAAGTCAATTAGGATTAGATGTGACAAATACTTTTCACAAGACATAAAAAGAAATAAACTGTCATTATGTTCAGATATAGTAAGTGCTGCTTGAACAAGCTGTGCTAGCTGTCATCTCTGGGGCACTGCATGAAAACTGTTTAGATATAATTAGAAAGTGACATACAGTAGCTTTAGTACTAGTTAAAGCACAAAAATATATACCCCGTGTTAGCCATTTCCTCATAAAATACTCTAAAGCAAAAGCTGAAATCACTGTTTCTGTGGCAGATTTTTGGGCCAAAGCCAGGAGTGCATTGTAAAGGCCCCTACACATATTTTTGCACAATAACCACATTAGGTGTCCCCAACCCCTCCCCCTGAATTTTTTTAACTTGTCCATTTATTTTTTCGATTCACATAGCCGTATAAGGGCTTGTTTTTTTGCAGGACAAGTTGTACTTTATAATGCCACCATTTAGTATTGCATTGCATTAGAACTCAGGCAAAATTGGGAGTGAGCCCATTCCCTCGGATGAGATAAAACCTCAGACTTGAATGGTCTCAGGATGCTTTACTGTTGGCATGACACAAGACTCATAGTAACATACACATTTTCTTTTCATTTTTCCAGATGTCCAAACAGTCTGAAGTGGGATTCATTAGAGAAAATATCTACCCCAATCCCCAGCCTTCCAATCCCTGTACTTTCTGCAGAATCTGTCCTTGATTATTTTTGTTTTTTTAGAGAAATGACTTCTTTGCTTCCTTTCTTAACACAAGGCCTTCCTCCCAAAGCCTTCCCTTCACCTGCCTGCTGCCATTCCTGAGCAGGCTCTGCATTGTTGGTGACCTGATCCCCCAAATGGGACAGCCATCTTGCCTGAGCTGTTAACAGCATTTAGAACACACTAAGAAAATTATCTGTCTGGGCCAGGAGACACAATGGTCAGGAGGGAACCTCATTGACATCCATGGGAGAGTTTTCTAGGCATGCTCTATGATCTGTACAGAGGTCATTGTATACGGAAAGAATGGATAAGCTTTGACAAACATACTATTGTAAATGGTGGATCCTTCCTTATCTATTCACAGAGGTGATATAATTTCAGGCAAGATTAGATTGTAAATAAGATAACTAAAGTTAAGTTCTCGGTACAGACCAAGATATGGCACCTATTATTAAGCCAAGTTAGACCAGGGCTATACCTAGACTTTTTATCACTTACTCTTACCCCTTAAGGACCTTGCCATTTTTCACCTTAAAGGACCAGGCCATTTTTTGCAAATCTGACATGTATCAATTTTTGTGGTGATAACTTTAAAACGCTTTCACTTATCCAAGCCATTCTAAGAATTTTTCTCATCAAATATTGTACTTCATGACAGTGGTAAATTTGAGTCAAAATATTTCCTTTTATTTATAAAAAATACCAAATTTACACAAAATTAGGAAAAATTCGCAATTTTCAAACTTTAAATGTCTCTGCTTTTAAAACAGATAGTGATACCTCCTGAAATAGTTATTACTTTTCATTTCCCATATGTCTACTTCATGTTTGGATCATTTTGTACATTACATTTTCTTTTTTGGTACGTTAGAAGGCTTAGGCCCCTTTCACATGAGTGAGTTCTCCGTGGGGGTGCAATGCGTGACGTGAACGCATAGCACCAGCACTGAATCCTGATCCATTCATTTCAATGGATCTGCATCAGTTCTGTGTTGCGTGAAAATGCAGCATGTTCTATATTCTGCGTTTTTCATGCATTTCTGGCCCCATAGAAGTGAATAGAGCTTCAATGAAACACGCATTGCATCCGCAAGCAAGTGCGGATGCAATGCGTTTTTACTGATGGTTGCTAAGAAATGTTGTTTGTAAACCTTCAGTTTTTATCACTCGTGTGATCGCATTGCACCCACACGGAAAAAACTCAACAACTTAACACAATCGCAGACAAAACTGACTGAACTTGCTTGCAAAATGGTGCGAGTTTCACTGAACGCATCCGGAGCCAATCTGTCACGCTTGAAATTTTTCTGAAATTTTCCAAAACCCACTTTTTAAGGACCAGTTCAGGTCTGAAGTCACTTTGTGAGGCTTACATAATAGAAACCACCCATAAGGCCCTTTTCACACGGGCGAGTTTTCCGCACGGGTGCAATGCGTGATGTGAACTGACCCATTCATTCATTTCAATGGGTCTGTGTACATGAGCGTTTTTTTTTCACGCATCACTTGTGCGTTGCGTAAAAATCGCAGCATGTTCTATATTGTGCGTTTTCACATAGCCCTTGCCCCATAGAAGTGAATTGGGCTGCGTGAAAAATGCATTGCATCCGCAAGCAAGTGTGGGTGCGTTGCGTTTTTCACTGATGGTTGCTAGGAGATGTTTGTAAACCTTCAGTTTATCACGCGCGTGAAAACGCATCAAAACGCATTGCACCAGCGCAGAAAAACTGAACAACTGAACGAATCGCAGGCAAATTTTTGCCTGTGAAATCGCACAGTTTTCACTGAACACATCCGGACACGCTAGGTGAAAGGGCCTAAATGGCCCCATTTTAGAAACTACACCCCTGAAGGTATTCAAAACTGATTTTACAAACATTCTTAACCCTTTAGGTGTTCCACAAGAATTCAAGGAAAATGTAGATGAAATTTCAGAATTTCACTTTTTTGGCAGATTTTCAATTTTTATCAATTTTTTCCAGTAACAAAGCTAGGGATAACAGCCAAAACAAAACTCAATATTTATTGCCCTGATTCTGTTAAAGAAACATCCCATATGTGGTCGCAAACTGCTGTACGGGCACACAGCAGGGTGCAGAAGGAAAGGAATGCCATATGGTTTTTGGACAGCAGATTTCACTGGGATAATTTTAAGTTGCCATGTCACATTTGAAGACCCCCTGATGCACCCCTAGAGTAGAAACTCCAAAAAAGTGACCCCGTTTTGGAAACTAAGAGATAAGGTGGCAGTTTTGTTGGTACTGTTTTAGGGTACATATGATTTCTGGTTGCTCTATATTTTTTGTGGGGCAAGGTAACATAAAATAGCTTTTTTGGCACAGTTTTTATTTTTTGTTATTTACAATGTTCATCTGACAGGTTAGATCATGTGCTATTTTTATAGAGCAGGTTGTTATGGACGCAACAATACCAAATCAGTTTTACATAATAAAGCATTTTTGAAAAAAATGACTTTTTTAGTGTCTCCATATTCTGAAAGCCATAGCTTTTCTTATTTTTTAGGCGACTGTCTTATGTAGGGGCTAATTGTTTTCAGTATGAGATGACAGTTTTGATTGGTACTATTGCATATGACTTTGATTTTTGAAGCAGGGAGGGATCATGGGTTCAGAGGGAAAAAAATCTACAATATTTACGAATATGTAGCACTATTTTCTAAATCTTTGCTAATTCTCGAAGTGGCGATATTCGCAATTAAAATTTGCGATTCGAATATTTGCGCCAACACTAATCTTTTTCAGCTGGATGAAATGATTAATTTATCTCCAGCTATGAAAATTATTAGAATCTTAGAGTAACCAGTATCGGAAACTGTAAGCTAAATTAGAAAGGATTGGACTTTTTCCAGCACAAAGACAGAAAGTTCAGGGATCTGGGTGATTACCAGTGTGACAATAATTTTTCTTCTTGTAAAATATAAGTATGTTTGCCCTTAGCCAGAACTACTTTCAGCTTGGAAATAAGAGGACACTCATATTTCTGAATCTTACAACTATGCACTAGCAGGCTGTAGGGTTTCTCTGGTGTGTACATATATAGTATATATCAATATTATAAAATCAATGTCTGTCCGTCTGTCCTCAATAGGGATCCAAACGGCTGAACCGTTGGACACCAAATTTGACACATGGGTATATTAAATAAAGGTAAAGGTCTCAGCTCTCTAGGACATACCATTCTTGATACTCCTAAAATGCAAATATGGCACCATCCCATGACCAGTATTAGCCGGTAGAAGCTTGCAGTTCCTTCACTCATTGTCCTCCAGTCTTCACCTCACTGACATACACACAGTTTTACACCAGGTTCCTATAACAACTCCAATTTTCTTCACTGTTATAGGTCACAGTTGAGGGCTAGGTTGCTGTGGAGATCACTGTTATTGGGGTGGGATGCTGGGGAAGTAACTGTTAAGAGGGCAGGGAGCTGTGAAGGACACTGTTAAGGGGTAGATCGCTGTTAAGGGGGCAGATGCTGTAAAGGTCACTGTTAAGGGGGTGGGTCATTGTCGAGGTGACTGTTAAGGGAAAGGAGTGCTGTGGAAGTCAGTTCAGGGGGCGGAGCAATGTGGAGGTCACTTTTAAGGGGGTGGGGAGCTGTGGAAATCACTTAATAGGGCAGGGCACTGTGGAGGTCACTCATAAGAGGGATTGGTGTTGTGGAGGTCACTGTTAAGGAGGCAGGGCCCTTTCGAGGTCAAAGTTAAGGGGTAGGGGTGCTGTGGAGGTTACTGTTATGAGGGACAGTTAAAAATAAAATAAACAGTATGTTATTGCCAGATATATAGGGCTACTAGGATTTCACCTAAAAAAACAAAAAACAAACGTATGGATTGGTCTTCTTGGAGCAAATACAAAGCAGAAACAGGCCAACACTTCATACTCGGGCAGGCTAGGTACTTTTTTTAGTATAGTATATTTAGTTTCATCATCCCTGTGAAGTTTCTGTTCTACACCAGCACATACACAACTCTATTACCACACTGAGTATTCTTTAGTTCAGGGGGCAACAACCTTTGGCACTCCAGCTGCTGTGAAACTACAACTACCAACATCCAAACATCTTCAGCTGTTCTCCTAAATCCTATAGAAAATTAAAGATTTGAGATTTTATTAATTATCTTCAAGGTAGGTCTAAATTCAATATGGCTTATATAAATCAGAGCCATCATCAAAAAAAAATTCCCCCTCCACAATGTCTCCCAACTTTCTATGAAATCAGCCCTAGACTGTGTACAGTATTTTACTGACATAAGTGATATGTAGCTCAGCAACAAGGTTTACTCTATGGATGACCTTGACATTGAACGTTATGTACACAGCTAGCTCATGAATAGAAGAAGACGTTATAGGTAGTGATGGCCTTATGGTTCGCCCGGCGGTCGTTTCGCAGCGAACTTTACATGTTCGCGATTCTCCGAACATGCGATGATATGGCGATGTCCGCCGGCGACAAATTCTTTTGCATTGCGCTGAACTTTGACCAATGACACATCCATCAGGTGAGACAGGACAGCCAATTGAGACGTTTCAGCAAATGGACACACCCCCACCCTATAACAGAACCCGATCTGGCAGCCATTTTACATTCTGTGTTTTGCCAGTCTAGGGATAGGTTGCTTTGTGGAGCAGAGACAGAATGGTAGGGACACCAAACGCTAGCTAATAGGGCCACAAAAGTCCTTTTAAGGACTGGTATAGGTGTGCTATCGATAGATGTGATATCCTGAGGGGTGTCATATACTTATAATATACTTTCTAACATAGAAAGTATATTATAGTGCATTTGTATTGTGCAGCAGTTGTGTGCGGTTCTGCTGCGATACTGCAGCCAAATGGAAGGACAGACACTATTGAAATAACTAATTGCAACTGGTGTGATATACCTGTTGCCCCAAAAAAATGATTGAGGGGTGTGATATACTTATAATACACTTTCTAACATAGAAAGTATATAGTGCATTTGTATTGTGCAGCAGTTGTGTGCGGTTCTGCTGCGATACCGCAGGTATATAGAGGGACAAGCGCTATTGGAACAACTATTTGCAACAGGTGTGATATACCTGTTGCCCCAAAAAACTAATTGAGGGGTGTGATATACCTTCTTCCACAAAATATTGATTAAGGGCTGTGATTTACCTGTTGTCCCAAATAAACAGGGTGGTGTGATATTAATTGAGGGGTGTGATATACCTGTTCCCACCAAATATTGATTGAGGCCTGCGATATACCTGCTTCCACAAAATATTGATTAAGGAGTGCGATATACCTGCTTCCACTAAATATTGATTGAGGCCTGCGATATACCTGCTTCCACAAAATACTGATTAAGGGGTTAGATACCTGCTTCTACCCAATACTGATTGAGGCCTGCGATATACCTGCTTCCACAATATACTGAATTGAGGGGTGCGATATATACCTGCTTCCACCAAATATTGATTAAGGGTTCTATATACCTGCTTCCACAAAATACTGAATGAGGGGTGCGATATACCTGCTTCCACCAAATATCGATTGAGGCCTGCGATATACCTGCTTCCACAAAATATTGATTGAGGGGTGCAATATACCTGCTTCCACCAAATATTGATTAAGGGGTTCTATATACCTGCTTCCACCAAATATTAATTAAGGGGTTCTATATACCTGATTCCACAACTTACTGATTGAGGGGTGCGATATACCTGCTTCCACAAAATACTGATTAAGGGGTTTGATATACCTGCTTCCACAAAATACTAATTTAGGGGTGCTATATACCTTCTTCCACCAGGTACTGATTAAGGGGTTGTATATACCTGCTTCCACAAAATACTGATTAAGGGGTTTGATATACCTGCTTCCACAAAATAATGTTTGAGGGTGTGATATACCTGCTTCCACCAAATATTGATTAAGGCCTGCGATATACCTGCTTCCACAAAATTCTGATTAAGGGGTTAGATATACCTGCTTCCACCAAATATTGATTGAGGCCTGCAATATTTCTGCTTCCACAAAATACTGATTAAGGGGTTTAATATAGCCGTTTCCACCAAATATTGACTGAGGCCTGTGATATACCTGCTTCCATCAAATACCGATTAAGGGGTTCAATATACCTGCTTTCACAAAATACTGATTAAGGGGTTTGATGTACCTTCTTCCACAAAATACGAATTGAGGGGTGCGATATATACCTGCTTCCACCAAATATTGATTAGGGGTTCTATAGACCTGCTTCGACAAAATACTGATTGAAGGGTGCGATATACCTTATTCCACCAAATATTGATTAAGGGGTTCTATATTCCCGCTTCCACAAAATACTGATTAAGGGGTTGGATATACCTGCTTACACAAAATACTGATTGAGGGGTGCGATATACCTGCTTCCACAAAATACTGATTAAGGGGTTGGATATACCTGCTTACACAAAATACTGATTGAGGGGTGCGATATACCTGCTTCCACAAAATACTGATTAAGGGGTTTTATATACCTGCTTCCACAAAATACTGATTGAGGGCTGCAATATAGCTGCTTCCACAAAATATTAATTGAGGACTGCGATATACCCGCTTCCACAAAATACTGATTAATTTGATTGATATACCTGCTTCCACCAAATATTTATTAAGGCCTACGATATACCTGCTTCCACAAAATACTGATTAAGGGGTTTTATATACCTGCTTCCACAAAATACTGATTGAGGGCTGCAATATAGCTGCTTCCACAAAATATTAATTGAGGACTGCGATATACCCGCTTCCACAAAATACTGATTAATTTGATTGATATACCTGCTTCCACCAAATATTGATTAAGGCCTACGATATACCTGCTTCCACAAAATACTGATTAAGGGGTTTGATATAGTTGTTTCCACCAAATATTAATTGAGGCCTGCGATATACCTGCTTTCACAAAATACCGTATATGCATAAGACAAGGACCATTATTTGTTCTGGGTGGTGGCGGATATGTGTGGGCTGGCATGAGAAAATTCAATTACTCGTGGTAGTCACAGGTGTTGAATTCCTCCAAGATCTATGCCTTATTCATTTTTAGAAATGTGAGGTAGCCCACACTGTCGTGAGCTAGGCAAGTGCGCTTATCGGTCACCATCCCCCCTGTGGCGCTGAACGTCCTTTCGGACAGGACACTCGACGAGGGGCAAGCCAAGAGTTCCATGGCAAATTGTGCCAGCTCTGGCCACAGGTCAAGCCTGCACACCCTGTAGTCCAGGGGTTCCTCGCTTCTCAGAGCGTCCACATCGGCCGTTAACCCAATGTAGTCAGACACCTGTCGATCTAGGAGTTCCCTGAGGCTGGATCCGGAGGGCGGTTGTTGATGGGTTGGCTGCAAGAATGATCTCATATCTGAAGTGACCAGCACATCTTCAAACCGCCCTCTTCTTGCAGGTATGGTAGGATTGGTACCCGCACCTGTTTTGCTGTGGGTTGAAATTCCTCTGCCAGCGCCCGCAACAGCAGAATGCAGCATCTCTCACATCAAGGCCTGGAATTTTTCCATTTTGTGTTGTACTGGGGGTCTAAGTATGTTGCCTCCCAGTACTGGTCCTTGCCCTTTATGCTTTTTATACGGGGACCCTCTTCAAACACTGGAGCATGAAGGCCCCCATTTGCACTAAATTGGAAGCGGTGGAGCGCCCTGGCTAAGGCTCATCGCCCAGGAGAATGTTGTCCTCGGTCTCCTCCCCCAGCCACGGACAACACCTGGGATCCTCAAAAGTTTAAAGTCCCCTCAAAGCCTGCTCTTCTTACTCCTCCTCCTCCTCTTTCCCCCAGCTACATCCTCCTCTGATTCCTCTTCAGACTCCTGCTGACTTGTCTCAGATGGAGTAGCCCCCCCCTGGGAAATCATTCAGCATTTCGACTTCCTCATCTTCCAGCTCCCACTCCTCAACAGCTTGATCAATGACACAACGCAATGCACTCTCCAGAAAGAAGTCATAAGGTACAATGTCACTAATGGTGCCCTGGCTGCGACTGACCAGTTTGGTGATCTCATCAAATGGCCACAGAAGTCTGCATGCGTCGTGCATGAGCAGCCACTGGCGCGGTGAAAAGAATCCAAGCTCCCCAGAGACTGTGCTGCTGCAGAGTTTGTACAGGTAGTCATTAAGGGCACGTTGCTGCTGTAGCAGCTGATCAAGCATATACAAGGTGGAGTTCCAGCGCGCCGAGCTGTCACAAATCAGACGTCTGACGGGTAAGTGGTGTCGCTGCTGAATGTCAGCAAGGCGAGCCATGGCCGTGTAAAATCTTCTAAAATGGCCAGAGATTTTCCTGGCCTGCCACAAGACGTCCTGGACCCCAGGGTATTTGGCAACGAATCGCTGCACGACTAAGTTCCGGACGTGTGCCATGCACGGCACGTGTGTAATTTTGCCCTGTTTCAGTGAGCTCAGCAGAGCTCAACTGTCAAATTGAGCGGGGTTAGCCACTGATTGGCCTGTGACCGCAGAGCTGAAAGCAGTGCAGGACCAGTGTGACCCTTGGCTTCCAGGCGCAACAGCTGCAGAACAGCATGGCAACGTCTCACCTGGGACGTTGAATAGATTCTGTGGAGCTTGAGGGGGCACAGCGGAAGAGGTGGTAGCAGTGGAAAAGGAGGAGTCAGCCAAGGAGGAGATGGAGGATGGAGTAGGAGGCGGAGGAGAAGAAGAGGCAGGCCTACATGCAATCCATGGCGGTAACAACAAATCCACATGGGAGCCACGGATTACATGCTTGACAGCCGTCTGAGTCCACCCGTTTATATGGCAGGAGTTGGCGGGCTAGCAATCCCGACAAGCCAGCGGTCAGTCGTTGGGCAAGGCGGTTATTTGGCATCATCAACTTTTTACGCTCGAACATTTGGGCCATGGAAGCCTGCCTTCTTCCAGATGAAGGCGACGATGGCACGGTGGAAGGTGGAGGACAAAAGGGAGGAGAAGGAGAAGAGGCAGGACGTGGAATGTGGCTTTGTGGGTTCTGATGGCATTGCTCCCACTGCGCTCGGTGATGGGAGGCCAGGTGCCTACTTAAGGCGGTCGTCCCTAGGTGAGTGTTGGGCTTACCGCGACTTATGCGTTGACAGCACGGGCTGCAGATGGCAACACTATTGTCAGCAGCTGACACGTTAAAAAAAGCCCACACTGCGGAGCCATATGCCAGCGTCCTAGCAGTGCCAAAATTTACCGTGCATGGTGGATGGCTCGCTCCAGATACATTTGCAGTCTGCTTTTTGCCTCCTGTGCCCTGCGAGCTCTGCCTGCTTTTCCTCCTTTGCCTCCATCTCTGATGTTCCGTCTCTCCCTCTGAACTTTCCTCCTCTTCCTCCCTTATGGGCACCCACGTGACGTCCATCGACACATCATCATTGTCACCTTCACCAATACTGACATTTAAGATCTCAGAGTAGGCAGCAGAAGCTGCCCCCCATTTAGTATAATGATCCCCAATAACCTCCATTCAGTATGATGACCACCAGAGCCCCCATTCAATATAATGACCTCAGTGACCACCATACAGTATAATGACCCCCAGTGCCCTCTCTATACAATATACCCCCAGTGTGGGGGCACTGGGAGTCATTATTCTGAATGGGGGGGCGACTGAGGGTTATTATTCTGAATGCAGGTCCACTACGGGGTCATTATACTGTGTGTGGGCCACTGGGGGTCATTATACTGTGGTTGGGGGCATTGGGGAGTTATTATACTGTGTGAAGTGCCACTAGTGATCATTATACTGTATAGGGGCCACCGAGGGACATGTAAATGTACAAAAATGCCTCAAGGGGGCCCACTGGGATTTATTGCCCAAGGGCCCGCATAAACCTGGAGCCGGTCCTGCCTCTAGCTACATAATCACAAGTTCTTTTCTGTCAGGTGAATGCTTTATTTTTGGGCCCTGTACTCCCGTGGCCTAAAATAAATATTTTCTAGGCGCCAGCAGGGCACATTTTTGAGAGTTTCCCTTTAAGATGTATAAAAATGGCCCCTGATTGAAATACATATTTTTTGTGGGAATTTTTGCCAATGATCCCCCTCTGGTATGTCTGTGTTGTGGGACTATTCGTGCACTTCTAGTAAGTATTTGATGGCTGCAAATATAACCTGAAGGTTTTAAAGGTTCGCCTGCCATTAAAGTCAATGGGGCCTGCTGCGAATATGCGGTTCACGAACATTTAATCGCAAACTCGTGTTCGCAAACCGTCCCTACGATGTTAGGCCATCACAATTTATAGGTGCCTGCTAGTGCACAAACTGCCTGATGATGACCGAATTTTTAATCAGTGGACATCGAGGATTACAGACAAAATTGGACAGCATTTATGGAAATCAAGAACACTGCAGGATTGTGGGATGTATATTTTTTGCCATTTGACTCCATTACCCTGGGAACACACCTGAGCGTTTTTCAGCGCGTTCAAACGCGCTGAAAAACGCTCAACATGTGAAAAGCCATGCATCCCTATGGGCATGGTTCACATTTGGGCGTTTTACAGCGCGTTTGAACGCGCTGTAAAACGCCCAATGCCCAAACAAGTACATGAGCTTCTTTGGGGCGTTTTAACGCGCCTATGGACAATGTTGCCATAGGGGAGAATCACTGAATCTCGCGTATGATGCGCGTTTCTTAGTTACAAAAACGCGCATCCAAAAACGCGCGTAAAACGCGCGATTCAGAAACGCCTAGGTGTGTTCCCAGCCTTAGTGTTTAAATAATGTTACATACTGAAGGTCCTTGAACCTCATGAATATAACTTTTTTTAATATCCGTGAAGCCCCAGCCAAAACACCCCCACCCCTGCCGGGAAATATTCGCAGAAAGCACAGAGCTTTTATTTTTTTTTTTCATTGTATTTTTTTATTTGCATAAATGTCTGATCATATCTGCACATCTAGTTTATAAACAGAAAACATACAATCACCTAAATTTCTCTTCTGCTTCCGTGTTGAAACAATCTTTATCATTTTCTGTTCTTGCTCATTGAAATATATGGCAATCAAACATGCTGCTTTCTTGCAAAGAAACTTATGATCTTTTTATATAATAATCTTACTGCTCTCTGAAGCACATACCGTGCATCATTCTGAGATTCGGTTTCAGAAGCAAGTTCATTACCATACTCATTAATGTGAATTACTGAAGTTTTCTAGCACGTCTTCATTAACCATCTGTTAGTCAAGCATTGATTTGTGTCTATGTGTAAAGATATTTTTGGAAAAGCACCTGAACAGGCACCAACTCAGGATGATTTCATCTGTTTGCACTTCACATTATCAAACCAGCTGTTCCTCCAAACAATTTGTTTCAAAATATTCAATTTCTTCAATTTAAAAGAGGCAAAGCATTCTTGGTGATGTGTGATCCTAGAAACGTGAGCTCTGGTGCCATCTTCAATATTTATAGTCCGTTTAGTTCAAGTACAGTAACATTAGATCTGTGTGAACTGTTTATCCTCTGGGGTCGAAAGCCTTCAAAGAAGCATCTATTTGTACCAGTCACCCTATTATATGTCGGTAAGTTTACACCTTGGGAAGAAAGGGAAGACCAATGATTAATCATGTTACTGCTGTTTCTGCAAATGGAGATGGAAATTTGAGATCGCTTCCTTAGGAACAGATTTTAACTATTGTTTGCACTTTATTTAGCTTTTCTAATAAACTTTTATCATATGACAATAGCGTTCAGTGGACAAGGACAAGCTATATCCATGCAAGGATATCCTGCTAGAATGTAATGTCAAAATATATGGACCTATTGTATAATTTTTTATTAGTTATATGGCACCAACATACACCACAGTGTGGAGCACAGAATGTGTTCATTCCTATAAACCCTCCATTCCCTTATGTCCTACCAGCAGCACAGATGGGGTTAACCACCCCCCGTGGACTGGCAGGACCGGCGGAATGTTTAATGAGCCCAAGACTAAAAACTCAATTTAACAATTAAGTATCTCCTTAAAAGGAGGAAGTCAACCCCCAGCCCACTGTGTTTTTTTCTGTCCTCCTGGACAGGTGGACTAGGCGGTTTGTTCCCCCCTTTCTTATGGAAAGTGCGGGGAGCCTTCTTTTCGTTTGGGTAACGGCGTTGCCCTTTTTCCCTGGTACCTTGTCAGTTTGGTCGGCAGCCTATTTGCTGCCGGCCCCGCGCAGTTGCGCCTGGCTGGGGTATTTTGGCGGCGTCCTTGGTCCAGGATTCCCGGTCCCTGTGCGCCGCCATCTTCCGGAGGTGACGCGGGGACTCTCCTTTTGCATCACCTCCGGGTAATCCGGCCGTGATTTTTTCACGGGCACGATTTTTTTCATAGATGCGATTTTTTTTTTATGCATCTTCCTGTGGAGGATTTACTGGGGGAAGGGTGGATTGGCTATCCCTCCCCTTCCCCTATTTTGGGAGGCTGTGTGCTCCAGTTCAGTCTCTGGCTACATATGCTTTTTCAGCTAGCTCCCAGAGTCCTAAAATTGGTGTTGTTCCACTTGTGGTGTTTTTTTCCTCAGCTGCCTCCGGTCTGTTTTTCTTCCTTTCCTGCGTAGATAGGTGGTTTACAAATGTTTTATTTGTCCCTTTTTTCCCGCAGTGATGTCTCCTCCGCGGGATTCGGAAGGCAGGAAAGTGGATTCCAAGAGGAAGCATCTATCCTGCTACCATTGCAGCAGTCAACGGTTATTGTAAGCTGATCATACCTGCACTCGTAAGATCGCAGAAGCTAAGCAGCTTTAGGCTGGGCTAAGACCAGCTTGGGAGACCGGTTGGGAATCCCTGGGTGTGTTGACTTAACCTACACCTGGGGTTACAGCTGCGGTTAGAGGTTTCTGACCTCTAGTGAACCTATGTTGCAGGATATGTATCAATGGCTCTGTTAAAGGAGTCATAGGCCTGCTGGATGGAAAGGCTTCCTATTCGTGCCCAGGCCCCTATGGAGACCTCTGTCCCGGTAGAGAGACCTTCTTGGTCTCCTTAGTTTCTTCCTCCTCGGATGAGGAGGAGCTGACGTTGTGTTTTCTCCCCTGGAAAGACACAGAAGTTGCTCAAGTCCATCAGGTCGGGGGACCATGATGTTGACTCGGGGGTCTCCCGTTCCCGCTACTCGGGCACATCGTGTCTTCAAAGCGGATGAGACCCTCCTCTCTGTCATGATATTGTGTTTTCTCCCTGGAAAGACACAGAAGTTGCTCAAGTCCATCAGGTCAGGGGACCATGATGTTGACTCGGGGGTCTCCTGCTCCCGCTACTCGGGCACATCGTGTCTTCAAAGCGGATGAGACCCTCCTCTCTGTCATGATATTGTGTTTTCTCCCTGGAAAGACACAGAAGTTGCTCAAGTCCATCAGGTCGGGGACCATGATGTTGACTCGGGGAGCCTCCCGTTCCCGCTACTCGGGCACATCGTGTCTTCAAAGCGGATGAGACCCTCCTCTCTGTCATGATATAGAGTGGAAAAACCTGGAAAAGGTCCGGTTTTAACAAAGAAGTTTAAATCCATGTTCCCGATGGCTTAACCCTTGGTGGATTCGTGGGGATCCATTCCCAAGGTGGACATGGCTATTGCCAAGTTGTCCAAGCGCACTCTGGTTCCTGCAGACGATGGGTCTAGCTGCAGGACCCCCTTGCAGAGTGCACACTAAGACGGGGTGTTACGGCAGCTGCGGCTTCCGCTTCCACAGCCATAGCGGCTTTTTGAAGTCTCTACGTTCCTCCGATCTCGCCTGGATCAAATTCAAGTTGATGTGAACCAGAGGTTTGAACCAGATGCTTTCAAGACCATCAACCTGGCTACGGACTTCTTGTGCGATACCGCACAGCCCCAGTTGAAGCTAGCGAGGAGCTTCCCACTAGCAAAGCAAGTCCTGGGTATGAGGCCAAACACAGATCCTTGCTCTTGAAGCTAAGCAGCAGGTCTGTGGCTCATGGGAGACCAAGTGTGCCTTTGGCACCCTGTAACAATACTATCAAATAATGTCGGGGACCTATATATAGCATGGCCCTGAGATCGGCGGTCCATATTCCATTTGGAGGAGCCAAGGATGGAAAATCCACCTCCTGACTACGGGCCTCTTTGAGGCTCTTGCTTAATTCCCGTTACTCCTGCCGTCCTGCCAATAAGCTTCATGTACCCGTCGGGAGTCGTCTTCCCACTTCTGAGAAGAATGGATCCAAGAGATCTCGGATCCCTGGGTCCTGAATATCATTTTCAACGGTTATTTAGTCAACAACACCTCTATTCCACTGGACAGGTTTGTCAAGATCAACCTTCTACAAGCTGCCAAGGAGGCGATCCTAGAGGCCTACATTCAGGACTACATTTGCAAAAGGGCTCTGGAGGAGGTTCCGGCAGGAGAACGGGGCCTAGGGATCTATTCACCAGTTTTTCTGGTTCCCAAGGCTTCAGGAGATCTCCGGATGATTATCGATCTGAGATATTTCAATCGATTTATAAGGAAGGTGAAGTTTCGTGTAGAAACCATCAGGTCAGTAGTTCACGTCGTCAATCCTGGAGACGTGATGGCAACCCTGGACCTCAAGAATGCATATCTGCACATCCCGATCCATCCTGGTTCCAGGAAGTATATCAGGATCACGGTCCAGGTGTCCGTGTCGTCAAGCATCTTCTGTTGCCCTTCTCTTTGGCATTTCTTCTGCCCCTCACACTTTTACCAAGGTGGTGGTTCTGTGGTGGCGGCTTTGAGGCTTCAGGACTGACCATCATTCCTTATCTGGACGACTGGCTTTGAAAGCCTCTGCTCTAGCGGTCCTAACCCAACTTCTTCAGGTAACAATCTCCTTTCTGTTCCACCTAGGTTGGATCATCAGCTGGTAGAAGTCGAACGTGAGCCCGTCGACTTCAGTAAGATATCTAGGCTTCATAACCGACTCCGCTGGGATGTCGCTCCAGTTGACTCCAGAAAGAAGATTCCGGGTTCAGAACACGGCAAGTTCCTTTCCCGGCGAGTTCCAATCCGGACTCTCATGAAGATGTTGGGGCTCATGTCAGCGTCTGCGGAAGCAGTCCCTTGGGCTTCTATGGCACCTCCGCCTCTACAGTCGGAGGTCCTCTCCTAATGGAATGGCAGCCCTGCTGGGCTAAACTCCCTGTGCTCCCTGACTTGGCAAACTCTGTATTCCCTCAGATGGTGGTGCCATCTTTTAGACGGGAAGTCTATGACCCAGCCAGTCTGGGTCATATTGACTACGGATGCGTCCTAAGTAGGCTGGGACGCTCACCTAGACGAAACTCCAGTTCACGGGACCTGGTTTCTTCAGGAGTGGCTTCTTTCATCCAATCTCCGCGAGATTCAGGCTATCCGGCTAGCCCTCCTTCACTTAGCCCCTCAGATCCGGGGCAAAGCGGTGAAAGTCCAGTCAGACAATGTGACTGCGGTACTTTACATCAACCAGCAGGGAGGCACAAGATCACTTCCTCTTGTCAGAGATCGGGGTGATTCTGGATTAGACAGAGTTGTACCTTCCCACTTATCTGCGATCCACATCCAAGGCTCCCTCAATATGATAGCGACTGAGCCGCGGTCTTCCGTCGGTAGAGTGGTCTTTGCATCCGGAGAATCAAGCAGATAGTCCTCAAGTGGGTATGCCAGAGGTGGATCTCATGGCAACAAGGTTCAATGCCAAGGTGGAGAGGTTCTGCTCCCTCTACAGGGAGGACAACCCCTGGCGTTAGACGCTCTGTCAATATCCTGGAGGTTCAGGCTGGCTTACATCTTCCCTCCCTTTTCCATGATACCGAGGGTATTGATGAAAATCCGTCAGGATCAGGCCTCGGTGATAGCCATCATACTGTTTTGGCCGAAGAGATCCTGGTTTACCTAGCTCACCCAGTTGAGTCGAGGACAATATTGAGGCTCCCCCACAGCAGACCCTGGTGTCGTGGGACACTCACCTCTGCTCAGATCTGCACAGATTCAACCTGACAGCCTGGAGGTTGATCAGTCCCTTCCCGGAATAGAAGGGCTTTCAGAGTCGGTCCTGAGAACGCTGTCTCATTCTAGAGCGGACCCTACCAAGAGAGCCTACTCTTGTATTATGAGGATATTCTCATCCTGTTGTACCTCAACTGAGGAGGCGTCTGCAGATCCGCCCTCTCCGCTATCCTTCAGTTCCTGCAAACGGCCTTGATAGAGGCCTTGCCCTTTACTTTGAAGATTCAAGTTTCAGCCATCTCAGCTTGCCTTAACAGGCTTTTTTCTCAGGACCCGCTGATCAAACGGGTCCTTAAAGGAGCTGAAAGATTAAAGCCTACAGTACTGAGACCCCTTTTTTTTCAATGGGTTTTTCAGTAGTTCTCAGGGGGTTAGCATCTCCCCCCTTTGAACCGTTAGAGGAGGTGGACATCAAGTTCGTCACTTGGAAGTTTGTGTTTCTCCTTGCAGTGACTTTGGCCAAGAGGGTCTCTGAGCTTCAAGCTCTCTCAGCACATGAGCCCTATTCTTACATGACCGGGACCTTCTTAGATTCCTCCCATATTGTAGGCCTAAAGTTCCTTCCTTCCAGAACATCAACCAGGTGATATTCCTCCCGGTTCTGTCGACATCTACCACCTCCTCCTAGGAACCTGCTAGACATCCTCTGGACGTCTCGAGTTGTCTCCGGATCTATGTGGATAGATCAAGGAGTTCAGGAAAGATGAGAATCTGCTATTCCTGTTGCCGGTAAGTTTAAAGGCTATAAGGCATCCAAACCTTCCATCAGTCGGTGGATTGAGGAGGCTATTAAGGAATCCTTTGTTTCCACAATCTCTGGACCCTCCGGGATTCGTGAAGGCCCACTCTACTAGAGTTGTGGCTACTTCTTTTGCCGAGAGGAGTCTTCTTGGGGTTTGACCCCATCTGTGCTGCTGTTAGGACTAAGGGAAAACAAATTATCGTTAGAAATTAACGATTAATTTCCCTATCCCAGGTGTACAAATGTACAAACACACAAGGGTCGATTGTCTAAGGCCTCTTTCACACGGGCGAGTTTTCCGCACGGGTGCAATGCATGAGGTGGACGCATTGCACCCCCACTGAATCCGGACCCATTCATTTCTATAGGGCTGTGCACATGAGCGGTGATTTTCACGCATCATTTCTGCGTTGCGTGAAAATCGCAGCATGCTCCAGTTTCTGCGTTTTTCACGCAATGCAGGCCCCATAGAAGTGAATGGGGCTGCGGGAAAATCGCAAGCATCCGCAAGCAAGGTTGCTAAGCGACGGGACCCGATATTCATTATTTTCCCTTATAACATGGTTATAAGGGAAAATAATAGCATTCTTAATAAAGAATGCTTTGTAAAATGAGGATGAAGGGGTTAAAAATAAAAAAGTTAACTTACCTTAGCCACTCATTTTACAAAGCATTCTTTATTAACCGCTTGCCGACCGCCAAACGCACGGATGCGTCCAGGCGGCGGCAAGTTTGTTCCTCCTGGACGCATCCGTGCGTCATCTCGCGAGAGGCGAGATTTGCTGTGAACGCGCGCACGCTCACAGCAGAGTGCGGCTCTGCAGTAATACTACAGCCTGCCAGCGATGATTAATCGCTGGCAGGCTGTAAATGTAAAATAAATTAGATCAAAGAGGTATATCAGACGCTGTTTTGTTAACAGCATCTGATATACCTGCTACCTGGTCCTCTGGTGGTCCCATTTACTGGGATCGACCACCAGAGGACCAGGTAACTCTGTAAAGTTGCACCAAACACTACACTAACCCCCCCCCCCAACCCCCCCCTCACTTTATAACCACTATTAACCCCTTGTTAACCCCTGATCACCCCATATAGACTCCCTGATCACCGCCCTGTCACTGATTACCCCCCTGTAAGGCTCTATTCACATGTCCATATGTGTTTTGCGGATCCACAAAACACGGACACCGTCAATGTGCTTTCCGCATTTTGCAGATCCGCACATTGCCAGAACTATATAGAAAATGCTTTTTCTTGTCTGCAATTGCGGACAAGAAAAGGGCATGTTCAATATTTTTGCGGAACGGAAATGCAGACACGTAAGTGCGGATCCACAATTCCGGATCCGAGCGGGACAAAGTCTGTCCCCATAGAAATGAATGGGTCCGCAATTCCGTTCCACAAACAGAATTTCGGCTGTGTGAATGGGGCACCACCAGTTAGTTAGCTACTTGTTAGGTAGCTAGCGCCCAGCCCACCGCACCGCAGTCACTGATTTTGGCAGAGATTTTTTCATCCACATTGATCGATGCGAATGAAAAAATCTGTGCCGTTCATATTTTTTCTTTTTTCAGCCCAGAGGCTGAACGGAAAAAAAAAATCTCATTACTCGTATGCTCAATATAAGGAGAATCGCAGAAACTCCTAATGCTGGGCATACATGTAATGATTGCGGAGACCCTCAAATGCCAGGACAGTATAAATTCCTCACATGTGACCCTATATTAGAAAGAAGACACCCCAAGGTATTCCGTAAGGGGTATGGTGAGTTCATGTAAAATTTTATTTTTTGTCACAAGTTAGTGGAATATGAGACTTTGTAAAAATAAAATAAAAATCAA
Organism: Bufotes viridis; assembly: GCA_033119425.1. Classification (NCBI taxonomy): domain Eukaryota; kingdom Metazoa; phylum Chordata; class Amphibia; order Anura; family Bufonidae; genus Bufotes; species Bufotes viridis. The sequence continues at coordinate 108,699,404 of CM065589.1, forward strand.
TTTCCGCTAACTTGTGGCAAAAATTTTTTTTTCTGTGAACTCACCATGCCCCTCACGGAATACCTTGGGGTGTCTTCTTTCCAAAATGGTGTCACATGTGGGGTATTTATACTGACCTGGCATTTTAGGGGTCCTAAAGCGTGAGAATCCAAATGCATAAAAATGCCCTGTGAAATCCTAAAGGTACTCATTGGTTTTAGGGCCCCTTTGCGCATCTTGGTTGCAAAAAAGTGTCACGAATGGGGTATCGCCGTACTCAGGAGAAGTAGGGCAATGTGTTTTGGGGTGTATTTTTACATATACCCATACTGGGTGAGAGAAATATCGCTGTAAACGACAACTTTTAAATTTTTTTTATACAAAGTTGTCAGTTTACAGAGATATTTCTCTCACCCAACATGTGTATATGTAAAAATACACCCCAATACACATTTCCCTACTTCTCCTGAGTACGGCGATACCACATGAGTGACACTTTTTGCAGCCTGGGTGCACAAGGGCCCAAATTCCAACAATACCTTTAGCTTTTACATGGCTGCTCACAATTAGCCCCACCCAAAATGCCAGAACAGTACAAACACCCCACAAATGACCCCATTTGGAAGAAGACACCCCAAGGTATTCGCTGAGGGGCATAGTGAGTCCATGAAAAATTTAACTTTTTGTCAAAAGTTAGCAGAAAGGGAGACTTTGAGAAAAAAAACAATAAAAAAATCAATTTCCGCTAACTTGTGCCAAAAAAAAAAAAATCTTCTATGAACTCGCCATGCCCCTCATGGAATACCTTGGGGTGTCTTATTTCCAAAATGGGGTCACATGTGGGGTATTTATACTGCCCTGGCAATTTAGGGGCCCTAAAGCGTGAGAAGAAAAATGCGTAAAAATGCCCTCCTAAAAAGGTACTCATTGGTTTTAGGGCCCCTTTACGCATCTTGGCTGCAAAAAAGTGTCACTCATGTGTGATTGCTGTACTCAGAAGAAGTAGGGCAATGTGTTTTGGGGTGTATTTTTACATATACCCATGCTGGGTGAGAGAAATATCTCTGTAAATTGACAACTTTGTATACATTTTTTTTTAAAGTAGTCATTTACAGAGATATTTCTCACACCCAGCATGGGTATATGTAAAAATACACCCCAAAACTCATTTCCCTACTTCTCCTGAGTACGGTGATACTAAAATGTTGTCATTTGGGGGTATTTATATTTTTCTGGCATTCTAGCACCTGAAGAAACATGACAGGTGCTCAGAAAGTCAGAGCTGCTTCAAAATGCCGAAATTCACTTTTTTGCACCATAGTTAGCAAACGCTATAACTTTTACCAAAACCAATAAATATACACCTATTGGATTTTTTTTTTATCAAAGGCATGTAGAATAATAAATTTTGCGAAAAATTTATATAGAAATGTAGTTTTTTTAAAAAAAAAAAATTACAACAGAAAGTGAAAAATGTCATTTTTTTGCAAAAATTTCGGTAATTTTTGATTAACAGCAAAAAAAGTAAAAATGTCAGCAGCAATGAAATACCACCAAATGAAAGCTCTATTAGTGCGAAGAAAAGGAGGTAAAATTCATTTGGGTGGTAAGTTGTATGGCGGAGCAATAAACAGTGAAAGTAGTGTAGTGCAGAATTGTAAAAAGTGGCCTGGTCATTAAGGGTGTTTAAGCGAGGGGGGCTGAAGTGGTTAAGAATGCTATTATTTCCCCTTATAACCATGTTATAAGGGAAAATAATAAATTCTCCAGAATACTCAACCCGAAACTGGACTTCAGTGATGAAGTCCGGCTTCGGGTCTGGGTAGCAAACATGGCGATTTTTCCAACGCGCATGCAAAACGCATTACAAACGTTTGCACATGCGCGGAAAAATCGCGCATATTCCCGCAACGCACCCGCATTTAATCCAGGCGTCAAACATGACGCCCGTGTGAAAGAGGCCTAAGAATCCAATTAAGGTAAGTAAATGTTTTTTAAATATGGAGACATATATGGGGAAACCATAAAAAAAAATCACTTTAACTAAAAGGTTAATGGGCTGTACACAACAATTCTACATTAACAAAATTGCACACGCAACAGTTCCTAAGGCCCCTTTCACACGGGCGTTGCGGGTGCACTCCGTCAAACAGTGCGGGTGCGTTGCGGGAATCGCCGCGATTTTTCCCTGCGAGTGCAAAGCGCTGTCATGCGTTTTGCACGCGCGGGAGAAAAATCGGCACTTTTGGTACCCAGACCCGAACATGCACTTCTTCACAGAAGTGCATGTTTGGGTCAGAAATTGTCCCGCTGGTATTATTTCACATTATAATATAGTTATAATGTAAAATAATACCCTTGGCCATATTCCTAATGTTTAAACAGGTGCAGAATGGGTTAAAAATAATAAACTAATATTAACATACCTGTTCCATTTGATCGCAAAGCCCGGCCTCCTCTCCGTTAGCTTGCTAGTAGGAAAAGGACCTGTGATGATGTCACATGGTCACATGGACCAATCACATGCTCCATCACCATAGTGATGGAGCAGGTGATTGGGCCATGTGATGCTGTGACATCATCACAGGTCCTTTTCCTACTAGCAAGCTAATGGAACAGGTATGTTAATATTAGTTTATTATTTTTAACCCATTCTGCACCTGTTTAAACATTAGGAATATGGCCAAGGGTATTATTTTACATTATAACTATGTTATAATGTGAAATAATACAGAACCGGTTACACATCCCGATGGTTGCATAGCAACCATGCGGGAACATCGCAAAGCATCCGCACTTGCTTGCTGATGCTTGCGATTTTCCCGCAGCCCCGTTCATTTCTATGGGGCCGGCGTTCCGTTAAAAACGCAAAAGTGATGCGTGAAAATCAACTGTCATGTGCACAGCCCCATAGAAGTGAATGGGTCCGGATTCAGTGCGGGTGCAATGCATTCACATCACGCATTGCACCCGCGCGGAAAACTCGCCCGTGTGAAAGAGGCCTAAGGGTTCATATTATGTCCCTTTAGGCATCCCATATGTCATAAATATCGTGCCTCTTTTGGCATCATTTATGTCTGTAATGTAGGAGGTGTTGGGGCATGACATATCGTCTTTTCTCACAGATTCTTTAAATTTTCTGTGAATTCTAGGAGGTGCTCTACAAGTCCGGATATCTTTTTATTATCAAATTGTCTGAACCTTTGCTTGCTGGATTATTAGAACTTTACTAAAAGGTTTCCTGGAAAGATCATCTAAAAGTGAGTTTCACTTTTAAATGACTCATTCATTAGAAAAAATGCATTGCTTCATATAGCCCTACTACCAAGTTAAAGGGGCTCACTTCAGCAAATGGCATTTATCATGTATAGAAAGTTAATATAAGCCACTTACTAATGTATTGTTATTATCCACATTGCTTTTATTGCCTGCTTGCTTAATTCATTTTTCCATCACATTATATACTTCTCGTTTCCATGGTTATGACCACCTTGCAATCCAGAAACAGTGGTTGTCGTGCTTGCACACTATAGAAAAAAGCGGTGGCCTATGTGCGCTCTACAGTTACAGGAGAAATTGCAGTTAATAAAATAAAAATGTGATGTTAAATGTCTCCGAGAGGTCTTGTATGACCTTATTTAGGACACAAAGTGTAAAATAAAATAGAAAATAAAAATAAAGCGTTTTTTAAGAATAAAAACATAAGTTTTAGATGCAAAAATATCACCTTTCTCCCCAATTAAGTTATTTAAAAATAAAAAATTTACAAAATTAAAACTTAAAAAAAATAGTCCATAATGACCGACTCTATAAAAATATCACATAATCTACCCCATCAGGTGAATGCTGTAATTTTATCATGTATACCACATAGTAAACTTCATAAAAAAAATAAAAAAACGGAATTTCAATTTTTGTCCACCTCACCTCCCAAAAAATTCATTTCCAAAATGTGGTCTCTTCATGGTGCCGAAAGACCATTCCAGCAAAATCTGCCCTCCAAAAATCTATATGGGACTACTTTTCTTTTGAGTAGTGTTGAGCGAACAGTTCGAGCATAGTTCGGGTTCGTACCGAATTTTGGGGTGTTCGGGACACGGACCCGGACATTTTCAATAAAGTTCGGGTCTGTTGTTCGGTGATTTCTTCCTGCTTCCCGCTAATCAGCTGGCATTTAACTTCTTGCCCTAAGAAGCCATCACAGCCATGCCTACTAATGGCATGGCTGTGATTGGCCAAGTGCAGCATGTGACCCAGCCTCTATTTAAGCTGGAGTCACGTAGCGGCGCACGTCAAACTGCTTTGATTAGTGTAGGGAGAGGACGCAGCTTCTGTGAGGGTGAGATTAGGCAGGGAAAAGTCAGCAAAAGCACCTAATGAAGTGATCGATCTACAGCTGTGAATCATTCAACTTCTGCTAGTTAATTGTTCACTGGTTTTTAGGCTGCACAGAGAGTTTTTCTGTCACTTTTTTCTGGGGTGATCGGCGGCCATTTTGTTACGTGTGGTGCACCAGCACAAGCTGCCACCAAGTCCATCAATACTAGTTTTTTTTTTTTTGCTATATCCTACATCAGGGGCTTGGCTGTGCTTATTGTCACCCCTAGAAACTCAGGATAGAAATTTCTATATTTTATTAAGGGGTTAAATTCAATTGCCAAAATAGCAATCCCCTAAATCTGGTGTTCCAGCTGTGGCTAGCGAAGTGTAATACTGTCTGGTGTCTGGCAAAGGATAAATTATTTTATGTGGTGAAATTCAATTGCCAAAATAGCAATCCCCTAAATCTGGTGTCCCAGCAGTAGCTGGCAAAGTATAATAGTGTCCGGCAAAGGATAAATTTTATTCTGGGGTGAAATTCAATAGCCAAAATAGAAATACCATAAATCCGTGGTTTCAGCTGTGGCTGGCCAAGTTGAATAGTGTACGGCAAAGGATATATTATTTTCTGCGCTGAAATTCAGTTGCAAAAATAGAAATACAGTAAAACTGTTGTTCCAGCTGTTGCAGGCTTAAATTTAAATCTGTCCGTAAAAGGGTATATTATTTTCTGGGGTGAAAGTCAGTAGCAAAAATAGAAATACAGTAAATCTGGTGTCCCAGCAGTGGCTGGCCAAGTTTAACCACTTGAAGACCACAGGTTTATACCCCCCTAGTGACCAGGCCCTTTTTTACAATTCCGCACTACACTACTTTCACCGTTTATTGCTCCGTCATGCAACTTACCACCCAAATGAATTTTACCTCCTTTTCTTCTCACTAATAGAGCTTTCATTTGGTGGTATTTCATTGTTGCTGACATTTTTACTTTTTTTGCTATTAATAAAAATTTAACGACATTTTTGCAAAAAAATGAAATTTTTCACTTTCTGTTGTAAAATTTTTTTAAAAAAACTAAATTTCTATATAAATTTTTCTCTAAATGTATTGTTCTACATGTCTTTGATAAAAAAAGTCCAATAAGTGTATATTTATTGGTTTGGGTAAAAGTTATAGCGTTTACAAACTATGGTGCAAAAAAGTGAATTTCGGCATTTTGAAGCAGCTCTGACTTTCTGAGCGCCTGTCGTGTTTCTTCAGGTGCTAGAATGCCAGGAAAGTATAAATACCCCCCAAATCACACCATTTTAGAAAGAAGACACCCCAAAGTATTCGCGGAGGGGCTTGGTGAGTTCATGTATCATTTCATTTTTTTCACAAGTTAGCGGAAAATGACACTTTCTGAGGAAAAAAATAATAATAAAGTTTCCATTTCTGCTAACTTCTGGCAAAAAAAAAAAAATCTCATACGGGCTCATTATGCCCCTCAGTGAATACCTTGGGGTGTCTACTTTCCGAAATGGGGTCATTTGTGGGGTGTTTGTACTGTTCTGGCATTTTGGGCGGAGCTAAATTGTGAGCCGCCATGTAAAAGCTAAAGGTACTCATTGGTTTTAGGGCCCCTTTGCGCACCCAGGCTGCAAAAAGTGTCACTCATGTGGTATCGCCGTACTCAGGAGAAGTAGGGCAATGTGTTTTGGGGTGTATTTTTACATATACCTATGTTGGGTGAGAGAAATATCTCTGTAAACTGACAACTTTGTATAAAAAAATGTAAAAATTGTCATTTACAGAGATATTTCTCACACCCAGCAGGGGTATATATAAAAATACACCCCAAAACACATTGCCCCACTTCTCCTGAGTACGGCGATACCACATATGTGACACTTTTTGCAGCCTGAGTGCAAAGGCCCTAATTCCAATGAGTACCTTTAGAATTTCACAGGGCATTTTTACGCATTTGGATTCCAGACTTCTTCTCACGCTTTAGGGGCCCCTAAAATGCCAGGACAGTATAAATACCTCACATGTGACCCCATTTTAGAAAGAAGACACCCCAAGGTATTCCGTGAGGGGTATGGTGAGTTCATGTAAAATTTTATTTTTGTCACAAGTTAGTGGAATATGAGACTTTGTAAAAAACAAAATAAAAAAATAAAAATATATCAATTTCCGCTAACTTGTGCCAAAAAAAAAATTCTGTGAACTCGCCATGCCCCTCACGGAATACCTTGGGGTGTCTTCTTTCCAAAATGGGGTCACATGTGGGGTATTTATACTCACCTGGCATTTTAGGGAACCTAAGCGTGAGAATCCAAATGCGTAAAAATGCCCTGTGAAATCCTAAAGGTACTCATTGGTTTTAGGGCCCCTTTGCGCATCTTGGCTGCAAGAAGTGTCACTCATGTGGTATCGCCGTACTCAGGAGAAGTAGGGCAATGTGTTTTGGGGTGTATTTTTACATATACCCATGCTGGGTGTGAGAAATATCGCTGTAAGCGACAACTTTTTAAATTTTTTATACAAAGTTGTCAGTTTACAGAGATATTTCTCTCACCCAGCATGAGTATATGTAAAATACACCCCAAGCCATGCCCTACTTCTCCTGAGTACGGCGATCCACATGAGTGACACTTTTGCAGCCAAGATGCATAAAGAGCCTAAATCCCATGAGTACCTTTTAGAGAGAGCATTTTTACGCATTTTTCTTCTCATGCTTTAGGGCCCCTAAAATGCCAGGGCAGTATAAATACCCCACATGTGACCCCATTTTGGAAGAAGACACCCCAAGATATTCCATGAGGGGCATGGCGAGTTCATAGAAAAAAATTTTTGGCACAAGTTAGTGGAAATTGATTTTTATTGTTTTTCTCACAAAGTCTCCCTTTCCGCTAACTTTTGACAAAAGTTTAATTTTTCATGGACTCACTATGCCCCTCAGCGAATACCTTGGGGTGTCTTCTTTCCAAAATGGGGTCACATGTGGGGTATTTATACTGCCCTGGCATTTTAGGGGCCCTAAGCGTGAGAAGAAAAATGCGTAAAAATGCCCTCTAAAAGGTACTCATGGGAATTTGGGCCCTTTGCGCATCTTGGCTGCAAAAAGTGTCACTCATGTGGTATCGCCGTACTCAGGAGAAGTAGGGCAATGTGTTTTGGGGTGTATTTTTACATATACCCATGCTGGGTGAGAGAAATATCTCTGTAAACTGACAACTTTGTATAAAAAATTTAAAAAGTTGTCGTTTACAGCGATATTTCTCACACCCAGCATGGGTATATGTAAAAATACACCCCAAACACATTGCCTACTTCTCTGATACGGCGATACTACATGGTGACACTTTGCAGCCAAGATCGCAAAGGCCCTAAACCAATGAGTACCTTTAGGATTTCACAGGCCATTTTTACGCATTTGGATTCTCACGCTTTAGCACCCTAAAATGCCAGGGCAGTATAAATACCCCACATGTGACCCCATTGTGGAAGAAGACACCCCAAGGTATTCTGTGAGGGGTATGGCGAGTTCACAGAAAAAAAAATTTTTGACACAAGTTAGCGGAAATTGATATATATATATATTTTTTACAAAGTCTCATATTCCACTAACTTGTGACAAAAATAAAATTTTACATGAACTCACCATACCCCTCACGGAATACCTTGGGGTGTCTTCTTTCTAAAATGGGGTCACATGTGGGTTTTTGTACTGCCCTGGCATTTGAGGGTCTCCGTAATCATTACACGTATGGCCAGCATTAGGAGTTTCTGCGATTCTCCTTATATTGAGCATACGGGTAATGAGATTTTTTCCGTTCAGCCGCTGCGCTGAAAAAAAAAAAATGAGCGGCACAGATTTTTCATTCGCATCGGTCAATGTGGATGAAAAATCTCTGCCAAATCAGTGATTGCGGTGCGGTGGGCGCTAGCTAACTAACAAGTAGCTAACTAACTGGCGGTGATAACGGGACCCTTATGCCCCATTCACACGTCCGAAATTCTGTTTGCGGAGCGGAATTGCGGACCCATTCATTTCTATGGGGACAGACTTTGTCCCGCTCGGATCGGAATTACGGATCCGCGCTTCGAGTCTGCACTTCCGTTCCGCAAAAATATAGAACATGTCCTATTCTTGTCCGCAATTGCGGACAAGAAAAGCATTTTCTATATAGTTCTGTGCGGATCTGCAAAATGCGGAAGCGCATTGCCGGTGTCCGTATTTTGCGGATCCGCAGATCCATGGATCCGCAGATCCATGGATCCGCAGATCCATGGATCCGCAAAACACATACGGACGTCTGAATGAGCCTGTAGGGGGTGATTAGTGACAGGGGGTGACAGGGGGTGATCAGGGGGTGACATGGGTGATCAGGGGTTAATCAGTGATGGGGGTGGGGGGGTGTGTGTAGTGATTGGTGCACTTTTCCTATGTTTCCTCTGGTGGTCCCAAACAAAGGGACCACCAGGCAAGCTGAGCAACAGGCATATCAGACGCTGTTTAAAAAACAGCGTCTGATATGCGATTTAAATGCGGTTTTTCGCATCTACAGCCTGCCAGCGCATGATCAGCGCTGGCAGGCTGTAGTTTCAGTTGTCCGGCTCCGATCACATGAGCAGCGCACGCACGGCGCGCGCGTTCATGTGAAATCTCGGGTCTCACGAGATGACGCCGATAGGCGGCAGTGAGACCTGAGAGAGCCGCCGCGCTGACGCCCATCGGCGTTAGCGTGGCGGCAAGTGGTTAATAGGGTACGGCAAAGGAAATATTTTTTTTTCTGGGGTGAAATTCCATTGCCAAAATAGCAATACCATAAATCAGTGGTTTCAGCTGTGGCTGGCCAAGTTTAATAGTGTACGGCAAAGGATATATTATTTTCTGCGCTGAAATTCAGTTGCAAAAATAGAAATACAGTAAAACAGTAAAACTGTTCCAGCTGTTACAGGCTTCATTTAAATATGTCCGTAAAAGGGTATATTATTTTCTGGGGTGAAATTTAATTGCCAAAATATAAGTACAGTAAATCTGGTGTTCCAGCTGTGACTGGACAAGTTTAAAAGTATCCGTAAAAGGTTAGATTTTGTTCTGGGGTGAAATTCACTTGCCAATATAGCAATACCCTGAATCTGGTGTTCCAGCTGTTGCAGGCCAGGTGTTAATCTGTCCGTAAAAGGGTATATTACACTCAACGTGTATATACAAGTGCTGAGAGGGTCATCTGCAATAACTTCACATGCTACCGTGCATCTCCCTTTGTTTTTCTGTCCTTTATAGGGTATATTACACAAAGTGTTAAAATACAATTGCTGAAGGCATAATCCTACATATTTTTTCACACGCTACTGTGCATCTCCAAGTGTAATCCTGTCCATAAAAGGATACCCTTCATCCAGGGCCTAAATACTAGGCCTACAATTGATATTCCCCTAAATCAGTAGTTTCTGTTATTGCCTGGATTAGTGTAATACGGTACATAAATAAATAGGCAGATAGTGTTAGGTGCCTGTAAAAAAAAGGCCTGAATTTAAAATCAATACATTGGGCCAAATATTTTTTTTCTTATTGTGGTGCTTGGTGAACGGTAACAATGAGGAAAACCTCTAGTAAGGGACGCGGACGTGGTGGTGTTAGTGGACCCTCTGGTGCTGGTAGAGGACGTGGCCGTTTTGCTACAGCCACACATCCTAGTGAACCAACTACCTCAGGTTCCAGTACCCGCCAGAATTTACAGCGATATTTGGTGGGGCCCAATGCCATTCTAAGGATGGTAAGGCCTGAGCAGGTACAGGCGCTAGTCAATTGGGTGGCGGACAGTGGATCCAGCACGTTCACAACATTATCTCCCACCCAGTCTTCTGCAGAAAGCGCACAGGTGGCGCCTCAAAACCAAGCCCATCAGTCTGTCCCATCACCCCCATGCATATCAGGGATACTGTCTGAGCCTCAAGTTATGCAGCAGTCTCTTATGCTGTTTGAAGACTCTGCTGGCAGGGTTTCCCAAGGGAATCCACCTAGCCCTTCCCCAGCGGTGGAAGACATAGAATGCACTGATGCACAACCACTCATGTTTCCTCATGATGAGGACATGGGAATACCACCTCATCGGAGTCCGCACGTCTCCGATGATGACGAAACACAGGTGCCAACTGCTGCGACTTTTTGCAATGTGCAGACCGAACAGAAGGTCAGGGAGGAATACTGTGTGAAAGACGATGCAGGGGACGATGAGGTCCTCGAACCCACATGGAATGAAGGTTGTGCCACTGACTTTCATACTTTAGAGAAAGAGGCAGTGGTGAGACCGAACCAACAGCGAAGCCAAAGAGGGAGCAGGGGGCAGAAGCAGAACAGCCGCCGCCAAGAGAGTTCGCCTGCTACTGGCCACCGCCACCATGGACCGAGCACCCCAAAGGCAGCTTCAAGGAGTTCCCTGGCATGGCACTTATTTAAACAATGTGCACGCTGTGCCATCAGAGCCTGAAGCGAGGCATTAACGTTCTGAACCTTAGCACAACATGCATGACCAGGCATCTACATGCAAAGCATGAACTGCAGTTGAGTAAACACCTTAAAAACAAGGAACTCACTCAGGCTCCCCCTGCTCCCTCTTCTGCTGCTGCCTTAGCCTCTTCCTCTGCCTCGGGAGGAATGTTGGCACCTGCCGCTAACCAAACAGAGGATGTGCCACCGACACCACCACCTGCATCACCAAGCATCTCCACCATGTCACACGGCAGCGTTCAGCTCTCCATCTCACAAACCTTGGAGAGAAAGCGTAAATTCCCACCTAGCCACCCTCGAGCCCTGGGCCTGAATGCAAGCATTTCTAAACTCCTGGCCATTAAAATGCTTTCATTTAGGCTGGTGGATACAGACACCTTCAAACAGCTGATGGCCATGGCTGTCCCACAGTATGTTGTTCCCAGCCGCCACTACTTCTCCAAGACAGCCGTGCCTTCTCTGCACAAACAAGTATCCAATAAAATCAAGTGTGCACTGCGCAACGCCATCTGTGGCAAGGTCCCCCTAACCACAGATATGTGGACCAGTAAGCACAGCCAGGGACGCTATATCTCTGTAACTGCACACTGGGTAAATGTAGTGGTGGCTGGGCCCCAGGAGGAGAGTTCCTTGGCGCACGTCTTTCCGCCGCCAAGGATTGCAGGGCATCATTCTTTGCCTCCTGTAGCCTGCTCCTCCTACTCGGCTTCCTCCTCCTCTGCTTCCACCAGCTCATCCAGTCAGCCACATACCTTCACCATCAAATTCAGCACAGCCCGGTGTAAACATCAGCAGGCCATTCTGAAACTCATATGTTTGGGGGACAGGCCCCACACTGCGCAGGAGTTGTGGCGGGGTATTGAACAACAGACCGACGAGTGTTTTCTGCCGGTGGGCCTCAAGCCCGGCCTGGTGGTTTTGCGATAATGGGCGAAATCTCGTCGCAGCTCTGGGACTAGCCGGTTTGATGCACATCCCTTACCTGCCGCATGTGCTGAATTTGGTGGTGCAGAAGTTTATTCACAACTACCCCGACATGTCAGAGCTGCTGCATAAAGTGTGGGCCGTCTGTGCACGCTTCTGGCGTTCACATCCTGCCGCTGCTCGCTTGTCTGTGCTACAGCGGAACTTCGGCCTTCCCGATCACCGCCTCATATGCGACGTGCCCACCAGGTGGAACTCCACCTTGCACATACTGGAGAGACTATGCGAGCAGCAGCAGGCCATAGAGGAGTTCTAGCTGCAGCACGCACACATCAGTCTCACTGCGGAACAGCAACACTTTACCACCAATGATTTGGCCTCCATGCGAGACTTGTGTGCCCTGTTGCGCTGTTCCGAGTACTCCACCAACATGGCCGGTGGCGATGACACAGTTATCAGCGTTACAATACCACTTCTATGTCTCCTTGAGAAAATGCTTAGGGTGATGATGGAAGAGAAGGTGGCCCTGGAGGAGGAGGGGTCATTTTTAGCACTTTCAGACCAGTCTGTTAGAAGTGGCTCAGAGGGAGGTTTTCTGCAACAGCAGAGGCCAGGTAAAAATGTGGCCAGCCAGGGCCCACTACTGGAGGATGAGGAGGAGGAGGAGGTGGAGGAGGATGAGGATGAAGCAGGTTCACAGCGGGTGGCACCCGACAGAGCTCAGGCCCATCACTGGTGCGTGGCTGGGGGGATATGGAGGATGATGACGATACGCCTCCCACAGAGGACAGCTTGTCCTTACCTCTGGGGAGCCTGGCACACATCAGCGACTACATGCTGCAGTGCCTGCGCAACGACAGCAGAGTTGCCCACATTTTAACGTGTGCGGACTACTGGGTTGCCACCCTGCTGAATCTCCGGTACAAAGACAATGTGCCCACCTTACTTCCTGCACTGGAGCGTGATAGGAAGATACGCGAGTACAAGCGCACGCTGGTAGTCTTGCTCCTGAGAGCATTCCCAAATGTCACAGGGGAACAGGTGGAAACCCAAGTCGAAGGCAGAGGAGGAGCAAGAGGTCGCCAACGCAGCTGTGTCACAGCAAGCTCCTCTGAGGGCAGGGTTAGCATGGCATAAATATGGAAAAGTTTTGTCTCCACGCCACAGCTTAGGAGATATGGGATCTGCACACCAAATGTGGGGTGGGTGCTCATAGAGAATAGAGCAACAATAGATAGAGATCTATGTCACACCACACAATGTAGAATTTAAAGTTGTATATTTAATTCATAAATGTGTAAATATCTTCTTTACATTTTAGTCTTATTCCATATCCAGATTTTTCATATTATTTATACTATAAGGCTCGAATCACAGTGGTCCCGACGCTTCGGTCAATTATGACCTTTATCAAGGGATCTGTGGCCCATGGAGTCGAGTGGGGCTGGATATGCCAGAGGCATGGACAATCTGACGTTCATAAAAATGAACCAGGCATGGATCCCACAGGACCTGTCCCTCCCTTGTGTAGAAAAGACATTCATAACTGTCTCCCCCTTTATTGAATCCTCATTTTTTTAACTTTACCATGATCTTGCGGTGCAACCCAAAGTTGAATGAACCTCTCCTCAATCTGGGCACCGGGGCCTAAATAACTGAAAGTGGCCTGTTACAATGGTGGGTGACATGAAGCCTGAACCTCTGCCATGCGACCTCTCTCCTCTGTCTGGGTGCCGTGGGCTAAATATTTGGAAGTGGCCTTCTCCAGTGGTGGGTGATATGATGTCTTATTCCTTGCTGTGGGACCTCTCTCCTCTGTCTGGGTGCTGGGGCCTAAATAACTGAACGTGGCCTTCTCCAGTGGTGGGTGATATGACGCCTTATTCCTTGCTGTGGGACCTCTCTCCTCTGTCTGGGTGCCGGGGCCGAAATAACAGAAAGTGACCTTCTCCATTGGTGGGTGACTTGAAGCCTGATTCTCTGCTATGGGACTTCTCTCCAATTGATATTGATTAATTTTTATTTATTTTATTTTAATTCATTTCCCTATCCACATTTGTTTGCAGGGAATTTACCTACATTTTGCTGCCTTTTGCAGCCCTCTAGCCCTTTCCTGGACTATTTTACAGCCTTTTTAGTGCCCAAAAGTTTGGGTCCCCATTGACTTCAATGGGGTTCGGGTTCGCGATGAAGTTCGGGTCGAGTTCGGATCCCGAACCCGAAAATTTTCGGGAAGTTCGGCCAAACTTTTCGAACCCGAACATCCAGGTGTTCGCTCAACTGTACTTCTGAGCACTGCAGTGTGCTCATACAGTAGTTTATGACCACATATGAGGTGTAAACTGCAGAATCGGTTAATAAATATTGAGGTTTGTTTTGTTGTTAACGCTTGATGTGTTACAGGAAATTATGGACTAAAATGGAAAATCTGCAAAAAAAGGGACATTTTGAAATTTCCTAAATACCTATAGAGTTAACAACATTTCGAAAATACGTTTGCAATGGTTTCAGGGGTGTAATTGCTTCTAAAATTCGAAATCAATTCCCTAAAAAAAATAATAATAACATTACTAGAATGATGCCAACATAAGGTAGACATATGGTGAACATTAATAATCACCACAGAGGTGACACTATCTGACAGGTGATCTGCAAAAACACTTCCGTTAATATAACATAACCGGCTGCGTTTGTTCTCAAATAATTCTGAAAGAATTATCTTTAAAATGTCTGAACAAAAATGGATCTGGCACCATTGACTTACATTATGTTTTGAAATTATGTAATGAAAGTTCCACTGATATCAGTATGTCTCCGTTTAGATTAGCAATACAGCACAATCATACCCATCAAGTATCCCCCTATTTTCCAAAATGACCAACAATCACTTTCGAGTCATGGCTGAATGATCACGTGTCTACAGGTTAGTTACGGAGTAGTTGGGAAATCTTACAGATGTAATCAGTGAAATGAAGCATGTACTAAGAAGTTCTTTTAAGAGTGTCCTAAGAGGTTCTTTGGAATAGTCTCTGGAATATTTACAAAGCATATTGTTTTATGGCCATGATCTGGATGAATTATACTGCTTGTATTTCTTTAGAACAATAATAATAGAACAAACAGGTGCACTCTGCGGTCTTGCTAACCCTCATATTCTGATGTTCAAATTGAGAATTAGCAAACATATCCTGCTGTGGAGGACATGTCTGAGCCCGAGCACCGCGCCAAGGTTTCTCAGGTAGCTTGGGTCCTAACACTCACCTACCTGTGCCGTATGGGCAATATCAGGGGCCAGTAGGCTAAATTACAGGAGTGTAAAGGCCGACTCGCAGCAAACTCACCAGTTACCTCCAGCATGTAGCCATGCCTGCAATGAGAGGTGCAAGAAGGCTGTAAGCCCCACCCAAGACTGGCTGATATGGCCTAGGCCTCAAAGGTGTACCGAAATGTATCCTGTGAATGGAAATCAGGCACATTTACGTAGGAGTTTATATACTCCAGACAAGTCAATATACAAAACGACAAAAAAAAAAAAATGGCATGGTAGGAAATGCTCAAATCCAAATGCCGTTGTGCATATATAAACAGGGGGAGCATATCCTGCACTTGTGGCCCGTTGCTAATGGTGATCCCCAGCAAAAATGCATACAATGGAGGATGCCATCCAAGGGCTACAATCTGGTGCACCTATGAGGCCTGGGCCATATCAGCCAGTCTTGGGTGAGGCTCTCAGTCTTCTCCCTCCTCTCACAACCTAACCACAACCTCAGTGATTGGCAATTGTGTCTCATCATCATCCACCTCTTGAACGAACGATTGCCGTTCACCACCGTCATCTTCTTGAGACTGTGAAGGCTCAAGAGGTTGTGAATCCGGCTCACAATATCTCAGGTCCCTTTTCAAGTGTGCTGGGTGAGAGGTACAAATCTACTAGTGATGCTGGAAAGAGCTCATCGGAATATCCAAGCATTGGATCACTCATTCGGCAAGCCTCTCCATGGTGGGAGGAAGGATGATCAGAATGAGGATTCGGTTGACCAGACTCTTGGCTACAGAGACTAGACTTGGTGGAAGAGAGAGTGGTGCTTAACCGACCGGAAGCATTATCTTCAGCAATCTAACTGACCAACTGTTCGCACTGGTCCGACTTGGACAGTGTTGTCCTGCGCCGCCCAGCTAAGTTGAACATGAAGCTGGGTATGGTGGATATTTTTTTTTCTGGTGCACTGGCAGCAGGCACAGTTTCTTTGCGCCCAGGGCCATGGCCTCTGCATGCACCATCAGCATCACGCCCACTTCCCTGTCCCTTAGGGCTCGCCTTCTTCATATTAGTGGTGACTAGATTAGCCCCAGATTATTTAAATTTGCGCTACAGACACTGTTTTTGGATGTAGTACAGTATATGTCACAGAAAGCCACACACTATGGACAATAGATTAGGCCCAGATAATTGAAATTTGCGCTAACAAAACAGTGTTCGGATGGAGTACTGTATATGCCACAGAAAGACACACACTATGGTGACTAGATTAGGCCCAGGATTATTTAAATTTGCGCTCAAGTAACAGTTTTCGGATGGAGTACTGTATTTGTCAAAGAAAGCCACACACTATGGACACTAGATTATTTAAATTTGCGCTTCAGACACTGTTTTTGGATGGAGTACAATTTACGCTAAGGAAATAGTTTTCAGATGAAGTACTGTATATGGCACGGATGTGTATTACATGCACACACTACAGAGACAGTAGATGAGGGCTGGCCGTTGATTATTTAAATTTACGCTAAAGAAACAGTTTTCGGATGGAGTAATGAATATGTCACGAATGTGTATTAACCACACACAATAAATGTGGCGCTGATAATTTGAATTTACCCAAAAAGACACAGTCTGATGAAAAATGTCTTGATGCTGTCAAACACACACAGAGTAGTCCTTAACCACCTCAGGACTGCCTAACGCACGGATGCGTCCGGCCGGCGGTCCTGTTGCTCTGGCTGGACGCATCCGTGCATCATCTCGCGAGAGCGGAGATTTGCTGTGAACGTGCGCGCACGCTGGTATAAGAAGGTGTCTGTAAATCTAATTCAATTGGCTATATATAATAGTTTTGTTCTCTACAGTAAGGCTGGGAGAAAAGGATCCTTCCTCAAATTTCAGGAAGCGATCATCGAGAACCTCCTGTATCCAGGAGGTTCCGTGGCCCCAACCACCAGTGTAGTGAGCCGTCTACACGAGCAACATTTCCCCAATGTCGTTGCTGGTACCTCAAACCAACCGCCACCCCGAAGAAGATGTCGGGTCTGTAGCAGGAGTGGAATAAGGCGTGACACCCGCTATTTCTGTCCTGACAACCCTGCCCTATGCCTAGGGGAGTGTTTCCGGAAGTACCACACTCAGGTACACTTAGGGATGTAGGGACCGCAGGACACAGGTAGTTTTTACGCTCAGAATCTAGGGTCTCTCATGATACTTTTTGAGAGACCACAACACACAGGGGTGCTAGTGTGCTACTGCAGCTATGTGAAACGGTAGAAACGTCTCCTTTCACTTGGGATAAAGTGCATAATGTACTTCGCACCATCTCTGTGCGATTTACACTTCACACATTGTCCCATGGAAAAGGAGAGTTTTCTGCAAGGAAAATAAAGAGTGAAAAGAAAAAAAATAATTTCTAAACAGGTAGCAAGAAAAAAATCTTGAGTTAGTTTAGGTTTTAAAAGTTTTATGATGTTAAGGTTTATAAAGTTCGTAACGTTTAAATTTATGAGCCGGCTGCTTGTTTTTTCTTTTTTTTTTTTTTTTTTTTTTACTAACCACCCTTTATTTTCCAGCTGGACCAATCGACGAAAACGCTGCAGCACTGATGTGCATTCTGACAGAAGGATTGCGCTGCTGTCAGAAGACACGTGAATTCAGTGTATGCCGTGCTGCAGGATGAGATTTCTTCTCCGCAGTACAGGTACGTTTGCCCATACATATGAGCTGAGGAGAGGTGTTTGAGTTCATATGCTTTGGCATCAAAACACTTTGTATCAAAAATCTGGCAAGGATGTCTTCCTCCACAACGATCGATTGATCGATGTGAATGGAGAAATCACGTTTGCCAGGACATAGGAGCTGAAGTGGGTATGGATGTTTGGGCGGAGCCTCTATGTCTTGGCAATCGCCAGGCCCCTCTTATTTTGCATATTTTTTGGCAGAGATTTTTTCATCCACATCGATCGATGCGAATGAAGAAATCTGTGCCGTTCAATTTTTCTTTCAGCCCAGACGCTGAACAGAAAAAAAAAAATATCATTACCCGTATGCTCCATATAAGGAGAATAGCAGAAACTCCTAATGCTGGCCATACAGGTAATGATTGCGGAGACCCTCAAATGCAAGAGCAGTACAAAAACCTCAGCTATTCGCTGAGGGGCAAATTGAGTCCATGAAAGATTTAACTTTTTGTCATAAGTTAGCGGAAATGGAGTGTCAGGACTCGAACCCGTGGCCAGTCATGTCCCAGGCGGTAGCTCTACCCACTAGGCAACCGTCTCTCCTTGGACTATTCTCTAGCTAACTTCTAACTTCTAACTACCTCTTGTCCTTGCCTTGTCCTGCTGATTATCCCAATCTCTTACACCTGCTACTTTCCTATAAAACCCAACCCCTTTGCTGGTTATTGTGCCTCCAAGCCTGTAGCAAGCATCCTCTCTGCGCCGCCACCACCGCCGATTTACCATCGTTGCCAACCTGGACCGTTTGACCTCGCTGATTAGCCGCCTGCATTGACTCATTGCTTACCACCGACCACGCCTCCGTCTACTCCTGCTGTTACCTCGCTGCCATCTCTGCTGCCGACCCGGACTGATCGGCCACGCTACCTGCCTCCTGCTTCTGTGGGCCTTTGCCACTGGACTCCATACTCCCAGCTTGGGTGTCCTCTGACTAAGGTGAGCCTCGTTTGACACTACCATCCATAACAGGGAGACTTTGTGAGGAAAAAAATAAAAAAATTCCGCTAACTTGTGCCAAATAAAAAAATCTATGAACTCGCCATGCCCCTGACGGAATACCTTGGGGTGTCTTCTTTCTAAAATGGGGTCACTTTTGGGGTATTTATACTGCCCTGGCATTTTAGGGGCCCCTAAAGCATGAGAAGAAGTCTGGAGTCCAAATGCGTAAAAATGCCCTGTGAAATCCTAAAGGTACTCCTTGGAACTAGGGCCCCTTTGCGCATCTTACCTGCAAAAAAGTGTCACTTATGTGGTATCGCCATACTCAGGAGAGGTATAGTGATTTCATGGAAGTTTTTATTTTTTGTCACAAGTTAGCGGAAAATGAAATTTTCAGAAAAAAATAAAATACATTTCATTTCAACTTGTGGCAAAAAATAAACTTATGAACTCACTATGCCCATCAGTGAATACCCTAGGGTGTCTACTTTCAGAAATGGGGTCATTTGTGGCGTGTTTCTACTGTCTGGGCATTGTAGTGCCTCAGGAAACATGACAGGTGCTCAGAAAGTCAAAATGCGGAAATTCACTTTTTTGCACCATAGTTTGTAAACCCTATAACTTTTACCCAAACCAATAAATATACACTTATTGGATTTTTTTTTTATCAAAGACATGTAGAATACATTTAGAGAAAAATTTATATAGAAATGTAGTTTTTTTTGAAAAATTTAACAAAGTGAAAAATGAATTTTTTTTTGCAAAAATTTCAGTCATTTTTGATTAATATCAAAAAAAGTAAAAATGTCAACAACAATGAAATACCACCAAATGAAAGCTCTATTAGGGAGAAGAAAAGGAGGTAAAATTAATTTGCGTGCTAAGTTACATGACGGAGCAATAAACTGTGAAAGTAGTGTAGTGCAGAATTGTAAAAAGTGGTCTGGTCATTAAGGGTGTTTAAGCTAGGGGGGCTGAGGTGGTTAAGAAAGAGATGCTAGTCAGGAGGCTCACCCTTGGAGGGTTAGGAAATTCCAGAAAAAGATTGCCACAATGGGAGAGGACAGATTAGCAGTCCTCCCTGTATTATAAGGAGACAAAAAAAATACACTACACTTGTTAGGTATCGGCACGTCCGTAAAAACCTGCTCTATAAAAATATCACATGACCTAATTCCTCAAGTAAATACCGTAATAAAAAAAAAAACACAAAAAATTGTGCAAAAACATTTTTTTTGTCACCTTACATCACAAAATGTGTAATACCAAGCGATAAAAAAGGCGTATGCCTCCCAAAATAGTACCAATCAAACCACCATCTCATCCTGCAAACAATAAGCCTCTACATAGAACAATCTACCAAACAAATTAAAAAATATGGCTCTCAGACTATGGAGACACTAAAACATTTTTTTTTTTCTGAAATGCTGTTGTGTTAAAGTAAAATGAAGAAAAAAAACAGTATACATATTAGGCATCGGCGCGTCCGTAAAATCCTGCTCTATAAAAGTATCACATGACCTAACCCCTCAGGTAAATACCGTAAAAACATGTAAATAAAAACTATGTAAAAATCATTTTTGTCACCTCACATTACAAAAACTGTAATAGCAAGCGATCAAAAAGATATATGCAAAAAATGATACCCTACATAGGACAATCTCCCCCAAAAATGAAAAAATATGACTCTCAGACTATGGAAACATTAAAACATGATTTTTTTTGTTTCAAAAATGATATTATTGTGTAAAACTTAAATAAAGTATACATATTAGGTATTGCCGCATTCATAACAACCTGCTCTATAAAAATAACACATGACCTAACCTCTCAGGTGAACACAGAAAAATATAAAATATATAAATACCATGTCAAAAGTAATTTTTGTCACCTTACATCACAAAAAGTGTAATAGCAAGCGACCCAAATGTCATATGCACCCCAAGATAGTGCCAAACAGTCAGTCATCTCATCCTGCAAAATATGAGCCACTATATAAGACAGTCGCCCAAAAAATAAAAATTAAAAATATGGCTTTCAGAATGTGGAGACACTAAAAAATATTTTTTTACAAAAATGCTTTATGAAAAACTGAAACAAAAACCCCCAAAAAGTAGTCAAATTTGGTATTGTTGCGTCCGTCAAAACCTTCTCTATAGAAATAGCACACAATCTAACCTGTCAGATTAACGATGTAAATAACAAAAAAAAAAAACTGTCCCAAAACAGCTATTTTTTTCCAAATTTTCCATTTTTCCAGTAACAAAGCAAGGGTTAACAGCCAAACAAAACTCAATATTTATTAGAGGTATTTGGTAAACCAGCTCACCTGCTAAAATATATTCAGAACAGCTTATTCCGCTGTAGTGCACGGATCATTCAAGCAAAGACTTGCACAGCATCTTGACTCAGGAAAAAGGAAATCCAGCACTGGAGTCACCAATTGAAAAAGCCAAAATTACCTTTATTCCGTTGCATAAAAATACAAGCGACAGCTCTGCCTTGACACAACGAAACACTCCCGGTCTATGCGTTTCAGACACACCTGTTCTTAATCATGACCACATCATCACTTCCGTTAGCAAGGGCATTTAAACACACCTACACCAATCACTTTTCTTCAGCATTGAGGATATTAACTCTCTCCTGGTGTTCAGATATGCCCCGCAAGAAGCTGATTCAATGTCAGTTACATATGTTCCATTAAAATATTCCCCATTTGAATTGGGAGTACCATATCCTCACCCAACAATACTACATGTTCAGGTAAATTCATATTCCCATAATTAAGCATTCTGAATTCCACCTTGCTGTTCTCTCAGTCGAGAAAACCGCAAGGTGTGAACCCAAGTGTAACACAAAATCCAAAGAAACCTGCTTATGACACACGCTGATGTTATAGATTGTGGAAAAACTTATGCCAGACTGCTGCTTATCAATAGTAGTGCATGAACTCTCTTTTATAATTCAAACCTTTAGGATATCTTGTTTTGAGATTATAAATCCAAAAGGCTTCTCTCTGCAATACTTTTTTCTTAATGTTCCCTCCCCTTTGAGATGGAACGATCCTTTCTATGCCACACACGAAAACATGCATCTCGATTATGTATAGAGATAAAATGTTTTGCTGCACCAGAATCATTTACATAAGAAGGATTATTAATATAATTCAAATGCTCCAAAATCCTGTTTTTTAGTTTCCTTGTGGTGCTTCCTACATAGAGCAAATCGCACTGTGTACATTACTATTGCAATTAATGTATGTTTTATGTCATATTCCCTGCTCTGCTCCGAGTCACTAGATTTCTTGACCGGAGATGCATAACTACACATTTTGCAGGGATGACTTCCACAGCGACTGAAGCCTGTATACTCGAGCCATGTCTTAATATTTCCAGGACGTCCTCCATGACAGCACATGGGAGGATGTCCAATCCAATCTCTGTAGGGACAGGAAGTGAGACAGGTTAAAAGCCCCCCCTCCTTCCCTCCAATCTCCAGTGTCTTCCTGTCCCTACAGGGATGGGATGTGCGGCAGGATTCCTTGTTGGAAGAGGGTGCTTACCGAGGCACCTGGGGCCAGGTCCGGTCGGGGGTCCCGTACTCTCCTCTCGGCCCTGTGCGGGCGGCGTCCCGTTTGGTCCCTGCTAGCTCCCCCTCCGGGGGTTCTCTAGCTTGTCCCGGCCTACCATGGGCGGCGGTAGGCGGGACGCTGTAGCCGCTTCTCCTCCGGGAGCTCTGGGCGCAGCAGCGCGCTCCCGTCCTGGCGACGCAGCGTCACGTGACACGATGATGACGTCACGTCCGGGTCAACCGGAAACAAGATGGAGGCGCCCAGGACAAACGCTGGAGACCCGGAAATCAGGTCTCGCGCTCAGGGGTCGACTCCCCCCCCCCTGGGGGTTGAGTCCCTCTATATCAAGGGAGCAGCGCGGCAGCAGAGGTGGAAGGTAAGCCCCAGTGGGGATCGCACATCCGCTGTGTATCGCTATCCGCTGTGGTTCCTTATCCGGGGATTGTTATCTGCTGTGTACCGTGTTGTTCACTATGGAACCCCAGATGTCAGCCAAATCTGAGATTTTGTCTGACTCCTCTGCTGCACCTCATGTGAGTGTCCTTATCCTTAATTTCCTGGGATTCTCCCCCCCCCCAGTCTTAAGCACGGTTTTTCTCGGATTTTTTCCTAGGATAAAAGGTTCTGGGCAGTCGTCTATCCAGGACGCCAAGAAGAAACTGAGAAAGTGTGCGACTTGCGGGGAGAAGATGCACATATCATACAAAAAGCAATTATGTGCCGTTTGCATCTCCAAATTTGTTAAGGATGAGCAGCCGTCCTTTCTCATGGAACTTAGAAATATCATTCGTGAAGAAGTACAGGCTACGGTTTCTTCTTTGAACCCTCAGCCTCCCCCTTCTTTTTGGCGGAGGGGAGTCAGGTTGAGGAGGACTCAGGAGGTCTCTGATTCTGATAATCAGGAAATTTCAGACGGAGAGATTGAGGAAGACGCCATTTCCGCCTCTGGTTCTTCTGATCACGCTAAGAAATGCCTATTTTCTTCTGAGGATCTAGACGCCCTCCTCCATGCAGTTAGAGACACTATGCAGATAGAGGAAGCCAGCCCTCCCGTATCCATTCAGGACGAGATGTTTGGGGGATTGAGGGAAAAAAAAAGGACTCACCTTTTTCCCGTAAATGCCCATTTGAAAGAAATAATTCTGGAAGAATGGAAAGAGGCTGAGAAAAAACTAATTATTCCTAAAGAGTTTAAAAATCGTTTGATTTTTAATCCTGAGGATACTAAGTTGTGGGATGAAGTTCCTAGGATTGACATTCAGGTGGCCAAGGTTACAAAAAAGACCTCCATCCCCTTTGAGGACTCCTCTAACCTAAAAGACCCTATGGATAGGAAGACGGAGGGGCTCCTTTAAAAAAGCCTGGGAGTGTTCATCTACTCTCATTAACACAAATATTACCGCTACCTCAGTGGCCAGGTCTATGGGGTTGTGGCTAAACCAGTTGGAGAACCACCTTCGATTAAAAACCCCAAGGGAAGACATTATGGAATCCCTTCCCCTTCTTAAGATGGCTACGGCCTTTCTGGCGGACGCCTCAGCCGAGTCTATCAGAATTTCGGCTAGAAGCAGCACTCTGGCGAACTCGGCTAGGAGGGCTCTGTGGCTGAAAAGCTGGTCAGGGGACATAGCTTCAAAGAATAAGCTCTGTTCAATCCCTTTTTCCGGGTCGCATGTGTTTGGTCCAGTCTTGGATACAATCCTTGAAAGTGCGGCAGACAAGAAAAAGGACTTTCCGGAGGACAAAACTAAAAAGACCCAGTCCTTTCGTAAAAACACAGGCCAGGGACAGACGCAGAATTTCTCTAACAGAGGGAAAGGCAAATCGGGCAGGTGGAGCTACCCTAAGGGCGGAAAGGGGAGAGGGTTCCTCCTTAAACCCAATTCTTCCTCCTACCAGAATAAGTGACGCCATTCCAGTGGGGGGGGGGGAGACTTCGCTTCTTCAGTCGTCAGTGGACTCAGATAACTCAAAACCCCTGGGTACTCCAGTTAGTACGCGAGGGGTACAAGATAGAGTTCAGCCAGCTCCCCCCACAGAGATTTTGCGTCACAACACCTCAGTCTCCGTCTCTAAAAAATCAAATGACTCAGGACTTAGAGTAACTTTGCAGACTGGAAGCAATAGTTCCTGTTCCAAAACCTCAGCAGGGCATAGGCCATTACTCCAAGCTATTCTGGGTAAAAAAAAAACAGACGGTTCTCTAAGAACTATTATAAACCTAAAATTCTTGAACAAATGGATCCAATACTTCAGATTCAAGATGGAGTAGATTCGTTCAACAGTTCCACTAATTCCAGCAGGGGCCATGATGTGCACCATAGATCTCAGGGATGCCTACTATCATGTCCCCATACATCCCAGTCATCACCAGTTCCTCAGGTTTGCAATAAAGTTAGACGGCAAGGTGCATCACTTTCAGTTCCAATGTGTTCCCTTTGGGATCTCAAGTGCTCCTCGCATCTTTACAAAGCTGATAGTGGAGATAATGGCTTTCCTGAGACAACAGGGAATAACTATAATCCCGTACTTGGACGACTTTCTCCTATCGGCATCCTCAGAGGTCCTTCTACAGAACCATCTTCAGATAACGTTAAAGGTACTCCAAGATTTAGGGTGGATAATCAACCTAGAAAAATCAGATTTCAACTTGAGTGTAAAGAAAGTCTTTCTAGGAACCCTCTTGGATTCCAAAAAACAAATGTCTTTTCTTCCAGAAGTAAAATGCAACGCGTTCATAGAGGAAATTTCCTCCTTCCGAGACAAGACGTTCTGTTCCCTCAGAGAAGCGATGCGCATTCTAGGCCTAATGACGTCCTGCATCCAGATGGTCCAGTGGGCCCTGATCCGCTCAAGGCCTTTACAGAAGGGATGTCCAGATGGGACAGAGACCAGGCGTCCCTAGACAGAAGGATCAGAATTCCCTCTTCGGTAAAGGATGCTTTGATCTGGTGGACAACTCCTGCCAACCTGCAGAGAGGGGTGCACTGGGTAAGAAGACCTTGTCTAGCAGTGGTGACCGACGCCAGCATGTCCGGTTGGGGTTCTCACGTCGAGGATCAATTCTTCCAGGGTTCATGGTCCTTTCCAGACAGTCAGCTGGTCCTCAAACGTAAGGGAGCTAATGGCGGTCCTAAAGTCCCTCCAAGCAGCAGAATGTCTCCTGAGAGGAAATCACGTTCAGGTCCTATCCGACAATGTGACAACAGTCTGTTACATAAGACACCAGGGGGAACTCAGAACCCGGGTCTACAAGCAGTAGCAGACAGGATTTTTCGTTGGGCTCAGCGAAATGTTCTCTCTATCTCGGCCCTCCATATCAAAGGGAGGGACAACGTTACTGCAGATTATCTGAGCAGAAGGAGATTCCATCCTGGGGAATGGATGCTGAACAAGCAAGTCTTTCTTCGGATCTGCAGGAGATGGGGTACCCCAGGTGGACCTTCTGGCCTCCAAAGAGAATGCCCAGGTGTCCCAATTCTTTCCCTAGATCCCAGCGGAGATCCTCTAGGGATAGATGCAATGTCAAAAGCATGGAATATGGAGCTAGCCTATGTATTCCCTCCAATTCCGCTCATTCCAGCTACCTTGAGGAAGATCAGCGAGAGTTTCATCTTCATAGGTCCTGCTTGGCCAAAAAGGAGCTGGTATCCTCTGTTAGACAGATTGAAGATGGAGGAGCCAATGTCTCTCCCTCGGAGACCGGACCTTCTCACTCAGGGGTCCCTACTTCATCCAAATCTAGAGAAATGGAATCTGAAGGCCTGGATCCTGAAAGGAGAATGCTGAGCGGAAAGGGCTTGTCGGATGCTGTGATCTCCACCCTACAGAAGAGTAGGAAACCTGTGACAAATGCCATCTACAAAAAGATCTGGAACAGATTTAATTCTTGGCTGGGAGATTCTCACCCGTTCAGATCAACTCCTTCCATCGCTCAAATTCTTGACTTCCTACAGAGGGGCTTTGACCTAGGGCTACGTCCTAGCACAATCAAAGTCCAGATCTCTGCATTATCATCCTTCCTGGACTATCCTCTTGCTGAGCATCGTTGGATAAAGAGGTTCGTAAAGGCTATATCCAGACTAAGACCCACTCTGAGACAGATCGTCCCTCCGTGGGACCTATCCTTAGTCCTAGATACCCTCTGTAGGGCGCCATTTGAGCTACTGGACACTATCCCTCTAAAACTTCTCTCCTGGAAGACGGCCTTCTTAGTGGCCATCACCTCAGCACGCAGAATTGGGGAGCTACAGGCCCTATCTATGAAAGAGCCCTTCCTACGAGTCTTTCCGGATCGAATCATTCTAAAGCTAGATCCAGGGTTCCTTCCGAAAGAAGTATCTTCCTTTCACAGGGACCAGGAGATTTTCTTGCCCTCCTTCTATGCCTCTCCTAGAGACCCGGAGGAGGAGAGATTCCAATGCCTTGATGTCCGCAGAGCAGTCCTTGAATATCTTCACCGAACAGAACCAGATAGGAAGGACTCGAACCTTTTTGTTCAGTTCGGCAGAGTAGGAAAAGGAAAGAAGGTGACTAAAAGGACTCTGACCCAGTGGATCAAATCAACCATTGAAGAAGCATACAGTCTTCAGGATAAAACCTGTCCTATCTCTATTCAAGCTCATTCCACTAGAGCAGTAGCAGCCTCATGGGCTGAGAAGGCGAACGCCTCTATAGACCAGATCTGTCAGGCAGCCACCTGGACTAGTTATAACACCTTTTGTAAACATTACAGGTTGAACCTAGCGTCCAATCGCCATCTTGCCTTTGGACGAAAGGTTCTTCAAGCGGTAGTCCCTCCCTAGGGGTTAAGTTGGTAACTCTCCCATGTGCTGTCATGGAGGACGTCCTAGAAATCGGTAGTTAGTCTTACCGGTAACGTTCTTTCCAGGAGTCCGACATGACAGCACTCCTAATTCCCTCCCTATATTTGTGGTTCAGTGTGAAGTTAACATTGTATATCACAATAGCAATAAAATTGAGTTGCATCCATCCGGTGTAGTAATTTAAAAAACACTGGAGATTGGAGGGAAGGGGGGGGGGGGGGGCTTTTAACCTGTCTCACTTCCTGTCCCTACAGAGATTGGATTGGACATCCTCCCATGTGCTGTCATGTCGGACTCCTGGAAAGAACGTTACCGGTAAGACTAACTACCGATTTTTGTTTGCATCTAATGGCTGAAAAAAAGAAGGGGACAATGTAGAGGCTAGAGTAGATGATCGTCTAGGTACAACTCTGATGCCTTCCTAACATATCTGATACAGTGTTTCATCTTCAAAGAGGATAGAAGCACTATCCTTGATATGTTTAATGTTCTCAAAATATCTACTATACGTAAGTACTACTGTCGGGAGAGCTGACAATGTATTAGTATTATTTTTATTAATATTGCCAAATAGCAACTCTTTACGATTTTTTTTTACGGGCTATGTTGATGCCCCTGGTAATCATCCATCGTGCATATCCCCTATCTTGAAAACGTTTAGGCTACGTTCACACGACGACATGCGCGACAAATAGGGCACAACTTCACTGCAACATTTGTCGCGCGACATTTTGTTGCACTATTGTCGCGTGACAATTTTTATAATGGGAGTCTATGGTGTCGCATTGCGACATGCTGCGACTGCGACGGAAATTGATTTTTTGCGACTCTCGCGTCGCAGTCACAGCATGTCGCAATGCGACACCATAGACTCCCATTATAACAATTGTAGCGCGACAAAATGTCGCGCGACAAATGTCGTCTTGTGAACGTAGCCTAAGAGATGATTTTAATTTCCTCTTCAAATGCTACATCGGTATTACAATTCCTCCTAGCCCTGATACACTCTCCCACTGGGATCGATTTAATGGTGTATATAGGGTGTTGGCTATTGGCCCTTAAGAGGGTATTGCTATTGGCCCTTAAGAGGGTATTGCCTGCCACCGGTTTCCGATAGGTAGAAGTCTCAATGATTTTTTCTGCAAAGCCCCTTAGGCCTATTGCACATGAACGTGTGCGCCCCGTGCCCGTATTGCGGACCGCATTTGCGGATCCGCAATACACGGGCACCATTCCGTGGCCATTCCGCATCACAGATGCGGACCCATTCATTTCAATGGGTCCGCAAATCCGGAGGTGCGGAATGGAATGACGGAACGGAACACTACGGAAGCACTACGGAGTGTTTCCGCGGGGTTCCGTTCCGTAAAAAGATAGAACATGTCCTATCTTTTTGCGGAACGGGCAGATCGCGGACCCATTCAAGTGAATGGGTCCGCGATCCGCTGCGGGTGCCCAAGCATTGCGGGCCGCAATTTGTGGCCCGCAGCACTGGCACGGGGTGCACAAGTTCGTGTGCAAGAGGCCTTAGAGTTAGATCCAGAAAATTAATCTCCATACTATTGCTTTTCTAAATTTAGATTTTTCAAAATTTAGCATTTTGTTTATAAATAAAAATGAAATTTTTCGACATTTACCACTGTCATGAAGTACAATATGTGACGAAAAAAAACTATCTCAGAATGGCCTGGATAAGTAAACGCATTTTAAAGTTAACACATAAAGTGACACTGGTCAGATTTGCAAAAAAATGTCTGGGTCCTTAAGGTGAAATAAGGCTGTGTCCTTAAGGTGTTAAGTTGGTTTCCTATGACCTTGGCTGCTGGAAGCCGTTTTCGCTTTGGAAAATAAACACCTGTTTTCCTTTACCCTGGGCTGGCTCATGCACCTGGCCTATTGGAGCGATCTTTCCCCCATATTACAATTGGTGTCGGATCCGGGCATGGTGCATGAAAGCCACAAAAGCAGTTTAAATCATAAAAAGTGACATTTAAAGAGACAGTAACCTGTTTGGCATGTCCTGGGTGAAAGACCAAGACCAATGGGCCAGCATCATCGTGCCCTTTCTTACGGGAGACCCTCAACAGGCCTATTTCGACTTGCCAGTCGAACTCGATAAAAACTATGAGCAGCTAAAGGCGGAGATCCTGGCTCGACGGGGGGTAACTATGGCAGTTCAGGCCCAAAGAGTGCACTGCTGGGGTTACCAGTAGTGTTGATCACGAATATTCAAATTGCGAATTTTAATTGCAAATATTGGCACTTCGAGAATTTGCGAATATTTAGAATATCTCAAAATATATTCGTAATCGCGAATATTCGTTTTTCTTAAAATACCAGTCTATGCGAATTTTCACAATCAAGAAAATAATGCCTGAAGATCAGGAATTCACGAATATATGGCGAATATTCACCCAAATATTTGCGAAATATCGCAAATTCGAATATTGCCCCTGCCGCTCATCACTAGTTACCAGGCTGGCCGTCGACCAAGAGCCCAAATGCATGACCTGGTGCAGCTAGTAAAAAAGTGGCTGCAGCCTGATAAATTGACAAGCCTGCAAATTGTGGAACGGGTGGCTATAGACCGGTACCTAAGATCGCTGATGCATGACCTACAACGCTGGGTAAGCCATGGGAACCCTGCGACGGTGAATCAGTTGGTGGAACTGGTAGAGCGGTACACCGTAGTAAAGGACTTGCTTGGACCCGCCAAGCATCGGGAACCCACGTCGAGAGCAATATGACCAGTTACAGCGCCAAGGAGGGGAACCATCTTGGATTCTGGACCAGATGTCCCTACAACAATGCCCTCTGAACCGCGGAGGCTAACCCCTATAAGAAGGATGGGGGGACATACAGTGTTGGTGGTGTCGAGCCTATGGCCATTCCCGGACCCAATGCCCTCTCTAGGACGAGCCCATGGAATGCGGGACAGGACGGAGAGTCTCCCTGTATGCACAGCGAGCATGCGTCACCCATCTTGACCTAACCGCCGGTCAGTTCGAGTGTGAAATTTGGGTGAACCACCTCCCGGCTAAAGCCCTCTTTGACTCCGGCAGCATGGCGACGCTAGTCCACGCCAGAATGATCGGGAGACTCGGCCCCGTAAGTAAGACTCTCCGGGTCATCTGTATTGATGGGGACACTAGAGAATACCTCTTAATACCAGTGACTGTTGCCCATGGCTGTACTTCCGTGACCCAGGAGGGATAGTGAACAGCCGGATCCATGATGTTATTGTGGGGCGAGACTGTCCAATATTTCTAGAACTGTGGAAACAGGTGCAAAATGAGTTCCCTGAACAGTCAAAGAGACTTTGACCTCTGATGGGTCAAATCATGAAGGTAGTAGTCCTGAACTGTTCAGGACACTTCCCACCAATATGGACATGCCTAGTGGTAACATTTATGATATGGATAATGTTCAGAGTGTGCATGATTTAGGGTCTGGAGCTGAACTGACCACTGAGAAGGCAGAAAGCTCCCTGTTGCAGGTGATGATGGGGGAGGATGAGGAGGAGGACGAGGGGGAGACCTCACCCGAACCAATGTACCCAGACCCGGATATACCCAAGGGTGTGTTTGGCTCCGCCCAGTTACAGGACCCCTCCTTAACACATGCTAGAGAGCAGGTGGTGGTTATAAACTGAGTCTCACAGGAAGAACTTAGGTTCCCTCATTATGCGCTAAATGGGGACTTGCTATACCGCGTGACGTAAATCCGAGGGGAAGTTATTAAACAGCTACCTGTACCCGACTCGTATCAGAGACAGCTCCTCGATTTGGCGCATAATAATGCATTAGGCGAACACCTGGGGGCAGAGAAGACAGAGGCAAGGATAACAAACAGGTTCTACTGGCCTGGGGTGAGGGGGGAGTTGAAGAGGTATTGTACGTCCTGTCCCACATGCCAGTTAACAGCCCCAGTGTCACACTATCGGAACCCCCTGGTACCTTTGCCCATAATCGAGGTACCGTTTGAGCGGATTGCCATGGACCTGGTGGGTCAGTTAGTAAAATTAGCATGGGGACATCTGCACATACTTGTTGTGGTAGATTATGCAACCAGGTACCCAGAGGAGGTTCCATTAAGGAACACCTCCTCTATGGCCATAGCTCGGGAATTGTTCCAGATGTTCTCCCGTACAGGGCTGCCCAAGGAGATCCTAACAGACCAGGGCACCCCATTTATGTCAAAGGTCATGGCAGACCTCTGCAAGCTGTTTCAGATCGGGCAGTTGCGGACATCCGTCTATCACCCATAAACGGATGGCCTTATGGAGAGATTCAATAAAACATTAAAGCTTATGTTAAAAAGAGTAGTCCAGAAGGACAGAAAAGATTGGGACAGGTTACTACCAGCCTTGTTCGCCATACGGGAGGTCCCGCAGGCCTCCACGGGGTTCTCGCCATTTGAACTTCTGTATGGGCGAAGACCTCATGGACTTTTGGATTTGGTGAAGGAAACCTGGGAAGGTGTGTCCTTAACTCACCAGACCCTGGTAGAACACACCTTTCAAATGAGAGATAGAGCAGCTAAGGTGATGGCACTGGTTAAGGAACACCTCCAGAAGGCCCAGGATGCTCAGAGGCAGGTATTTAACCGGTCAGCCAAATAGAGACAATTCGAATAGCGGTCCTGATCCCCACTGTGGAAAGCAAGTTCTTAGCCAGTTGGCAGGGTCCATTTTAGGTGGTAGAAAAGATAGGTGAGGGGAATTATAAGGTACACAAGCCTGGGAAGAGGAAACCTTACCAGATCTACCACGTAAACCTGTTAGGGGTCATGGTAGAGGACCCTGTAGGAGCGACCAGGTATTTGTCGCTGACACGCTGTCCAAGTCCCAAAGGCAACAAGCAAAGGAGTTTCTACAGAGAAACAGATAAATTCTCAGGTTTGCCAGGGCTCACCAATGTTGTTGAACATGACATGTTATAATTTGGCTAAAGCCATACCGAATTTCAGAGGAAAGAGATATCTGAAGAAGTAAAAAGAATGCTGTTTTCTTTAACCCTGGGCTGGCTCATGCACCTGGCTTATTGGAGCGATCTTTCCCCCCATAATACAATACATACTGCACTGTTGCTATTATTTCTGGTGAAAGTGTATAGGGGTGTATTTCAGTACTACAAGAAAAATATATTCTCAGTTCACTGCTGCAGTTATTTTGTTGAAAGCATATAGTGGCCCATTTCAGTCCAACAAGAAAAATATACTCAGGTCATTTCTGCAGTTATTTCTGGTGAAAACGTATAGGGGCGTATTTCAGTACTACACGAAAAATATAATCTCAGCTCACTGTTGCAGTTATCTGGTAAAGCCTTTACTGGCGTATTGCAGTAGAAAAAGAAATATACATTCGCCATTGGCTGTCGCACTTACATGTAAAAAAACCTTTATTGATGTATATCAGTAGAAAAAGAAATATACATTCGCCGCTGCACTTATATCTTGAAAAACCTTTGACGTATGTCAGTAGAAAAAAAATATATATTCAACATTCAGCACTGCAGTTATATGTGGAAAAGTCCTTTTTGCGATATGGAAACAATTACATTGTGGCGAAATTTTTTATTTACGTTTCACACACAGCGCGCTTACGTGACGACGTCCATAAGAGCGGCAAAACAATACTAGTGAATACACTATGCACTAACCCTGCACAAAAATGCGAACTAATTCACACCAGCCCGCATCTATCTGCGGTATTGCTTACTGGACACTACGGGGACTTTTCTGCAGCAAAGAAACCGCATGAGGACTGCGTCTCGCTCTTCCAGTGCGGACCTACTTCCTCCACTACGTCCCGTTCACTTCAGATCACTCCACCTCAGGCGCCGTTGTTATTTTTTAAACTGACAGTCTATAACCCTCTGTTGAAAAGCCTTTAGTGGCGTATATACGTGGAAAAATAAAAATATACTTGGCGTTCACTGTTCCAGTTACAGTTATATGTGGTAAAGCCTTTAGGGACATCTCAGTAGTAACAGAAAAATGATCTTCGGCGTTCAGCGCAACAGTTATATATGGTAAAATCTTTTGTGACTTATTTCGGTGGAAAATAAAATTGTATTCAGCGCTGCAGTTATATGTGGTAAAATCTTTTCTGACTTATTTTGGTGGGAAAAAAAATTGTATTCAGCATTCAGCGCTGCAGTTATATGCGGTAAAATCTCCATGATGTCTCTATGATAAATCTGCAGCATGGGGGCCCCTGTGTGGCTTCTACACACTTTCAAAAAACCCTTCAACAGAGCGAATAGATGCCGGATGACCGGGATGCGCCATGACCTTCCCAGGAGTTTATATCCAGCGATGCTGTTATATGTGGTAGAATATTTTGTGACTTATTTTAGTGAAAAAAAACTTGTATTCAGCATTAAGCGCTGCACTTATATGCTGTAAAATCTTTTTGGAATTATTTTGCTGGAAAAATATCTTGTATTCTGCGTTAAGCGCTGCACTTATATGCTGGTACTGGTATTGCCACCCACCTCCACCGTATGTCAACTTGCCACTCTGTGGCCCCCTGATGCTGCCGTCATCTCCAGACTCGGCTATTGTGCCACTCTGAGGCCTACTCGTGCTGCTGCCACCTCTAGACTGTCATTGTGCGGCTCTGTAGTCTCCTCATGCTTCTGCCACCTCCAGACTCTGTCATTGTGCCACTCTGTGGTCTCCTCCTGATGCTACTGCTCCGCCACCTCCAGACTGTCATTGTGCCGCTCTGTGGCCTCCTCATGCTGCTGCCACCTCCAGACTCGGTCAGGGTGCTGCTTTTTGGTCTCCTCGTGCTACTGCCATCTCCAGACTCTGTCATTGTGCCACTCTGTGTACTCCTCCAAATGCTGCTGCGACCTCCAGACTGTCATTGTGCGCTCTGTAGACTCCTCATGCTGCTGCCACTTCCAGACTCTGTTACTGTGCCGCTCTGTGGTCTTCTAATGCTGCTGTTGTCACCTCCAGACTGTCATTGTGCCGCTCTGTGGCCTACTCATGCTGCTGCAACCTCCAGACTCTGTCATTGTGCCGCTCTGTGGCCTACTCATGCTGCTGCAACCTCCAGACTCTGTCATTGTGCCGCTCTGTGGTCTCCTCATGCTGCTACCACCTGCAGACTGTCATTATGCCACTCAGTGGCCTTCTCCTAATGCTGCTGCCGCCACCTACAGACTGTCATTGTGCCACTCGGTGGCCTACTCATACTGCTTCTACCTCCAGACCCTGTCATCAGGCCACTTTGTGGTCTCCTCATGCTGCTTTCAACTCACCAGTATCACAGGTCCACTCTGTGGACTTCTCATGCTGGTCCCACCCTTCCCACTTCATGACCGGTCCACTATTTTGGCTTTCGGCCTGGCTGATATCATCATTTATTTGACACTTTGTCAGAACAAAGGAAAAATGAGACGCACAACGTGTTTAGCAGCTTTAAGGCCTGTATGGTCCCATCAGAATTGGCTTATGATTTGGTAGCCAAAAGCAGGAGTGGGTAGAAAACACAGACATGCAAATATTCCATTCACGTGTCATCTCTGTTTTAGATCCACTCTGGGTTTTTTGCCTTTAGCAATACTGATAGATTGAGCAAATGCTGACTGAGTGAAGGCATATACTCCAGAAACATGATCTATTTTTTCTGGGTAATTGTTCTGACGGATCAGAGAATGGGGAAAATTAATCAGTGACGTCAACACAAACTTACTGCTGACACCCTCTCCACTCTGTCGGGGGGCTTTACTTGTATAAGCGTTTAATAGAACAGGTTCTGTAGACATCTATGTGGAACCAGCTGACGAGGTTGTAAAAGGAGTGCGCTTCTTCTTGACACTAACATCTACCTGTAAGGCTGAGTCGATACTTGAGTTATTTGGTCAGTTTTGGCCCCATGACCGCCCAAATAAGTGAAGCATGCAGTGATTCTAAGAGTGACGTTCCCTGCATGTCATATGGACTCACAGTATTTCACTACCAAAGCAGATTCCCTATGCGTGTTATTGCAAGGCACAGTGTTCTATACCATTATAAAGGCTCTAAGCAGCCAGGAAATAGCCGTTTTTTTAAAGTAATTTGCTGCGAATATATTCCGGTCAAATCAAAATTTTCCCAGAAAAATTAGTCAAACCGGTGAATCGAATTTTTGAAAATTCGTTCATCTTTAGTAGTGGTCCTTACGCCTACCTGTTAAAAATGTATAATGTACAGTATAATTTTTTGCATGATGCCTCTTTTGAACTATTCCATATTATTGAAAACAGGTATGATGATAAATAACAGCCCGATGTGTGAAGATGTAGTTTCTGATTATTTGGAATCCATTTTGTTTATTAGAGCCATTGTGGCTTGTAAAAGATCTGAAGAGTTGTTTAGAATTGTTTGTAGAAGGAAGTTATGCTTTGTGGGTTGTTTTTAAATTCTGACTCGCTGCAGACATGGGAACTGGCCGTTCAAAGTTCCGGGGTGATAGCAGATGAACAAGACGTACACTGTGTCAATTATGGAATGCATGCTCTGGCTACATTCCAGTAGCTACATTTTTGTTTAAACAGTATAAGGCCTCATGCACACGACCGTTGTTTGATTCCGTGTCCGTTGAGCCGTTTTTCGTGCTTTTCTGCGGACCCATTGGTTTTCAATGGGTCCGTGGAAAACTTGTCAAATGCACCGTTTGTCCTCCACGTCCATGGTCCGTGATTACTGTCCAACAAAAAAACATAACCTGTCCTATTCTTGTCCCCGAAAAATGGTTCGTGGACGCATTTAAGTCAATAGGAGCATTAAAAAATGGCGGACCACGGAAACACAACGGAACCAAAGACGGACACAGATCATGGAACAACGGAACCCCATTTTGCGGACCGCTAAAAACAACTGTGTGCATGAAGTTTTAAGCTGTACCCCTTCAGGAGAGAGGTGAGAAGCTCATCCTATGGGTGATGCCTCATGTAGGAACCTAATCAGTGTTTTCCCGATCTAGACTCAGACTGCCTTCTCTGAAAAGTGTTTACCAGCTGATGTGTCGCTGTCAGATGATATTAACTCAATCAGTGAAGTATGTACCTTCATTCCGGATGTAGTTAGGACTCCAGTTGAAGTGTTGATGTAATTGTGTATTATGTT
This sequence comes from Bufotes viridis, assembly GCA_033119425.1. Lineage (NCBI taxonomy): Eukaryota > Metazoa > Chordata > Amphibia > Anura > Bufonidae > Bufotes > Bufotes viridis. The sequence continues at coordinate 108,735,594 of CM065589.1, forward strand.
TTTTATCCTTTGTATATAGATAAGTGCAAAAGAAGGACATTATATCACTATATGTATATATGACTTATTAGCTATGCTAATAAAATCCCTGTGTCTGTGTGTGTGTCACCAGTTTTGCACTGGGCATGCGCGACAGGGCATCCAATCAGGACACAGTGCTCCACAAGGACACAGCTCTCCACACAAGTTCCCCACATAAGTTTCCCTGCAGGGTGTCAGCAGGCTGACTGCCCAAAGATACCACCTCAACCCTATAGGCAGGCCACAGCTCCTCCGCCGCCATCCGCTCATCTCTCGGCTCACCAGCAGCACAGTGCACAAACAGCCAGTGCGCATGCGTCGCCTTCAAATCCAAGAGGTCTTTGAGGCGAAGTCCTGATGAACGGCCGTAAAGGAGATGCAGAGCGCACAGCGCCCCCCTCCCCCCCCCCCCTTTCAGGATGGCAGAGCGGCAGCGGGCAGAGTGTTAGCTAATGTCCAGCTAACACTCTGCTTGAAAAGGCCGTTTAACCCTGTCCATGCCGTGGTCCGGGTAAACTGAGACTTGCCGTGGCATATCTAAGCCTGATCTGGCTCTTGCTAAAGACAGGAGCCTGATCAGGCTCAGGGTACTTTCACACTAGTGTCAAGGAACTCCGGCAGGCTGTTCCGGCTGGTGAACAGCCTGTCGGATCTGTGCTGCCACTAGTATTTAATAAAAACATATTAGAAACCTTCCTTTGAAGTGTAGCTGTAGTTTGTTTCTCTTTTTAAATAGTTTCCGAACCTGAAGTTTTTTTCTTATAATCAAAACAGGTGCCTAAAGTACATTCTTTTGGGATCTGTCAGGTAGGCCCATAGGTTCCTGTGGATAAGTTTGAATATGTTATGTGAGTTTTTCTGGCACATATAGCAAAGATAGTGACTTCAGTACTAGTCTTACATATTTTCTGTATTTTTTTAATTATTTTTATTTGTGATTTGAATATAAATCACAAATATTTGGTCCTTGTATAGCAGTATTATTAGACTTTCCATAGTGGTGTTATAATTTGGGATTTAAATTGCAATAAAGGAAATAATTAATAACTGTAGGAAGCAATATTTGGTACTGGTGTTGCAATACCTTTTAGGACCCTAGCCATGCCCAAGAAGACCTAGATATCAATGCTACAGATTTTCTTCTGAATGGAACTGAATGTAATTGTTTTTTTACAATATTTCACATTTGGGGCCCCACTTTTCATTTTGTACAGGGTCATGTTTGTCTAAGGCCAGGGTCACACATGACAGAAAAACTAGGTGCGGTTTTTGCTATTGTTTAGTAAATAATGCACAAAAAAAACTTTCAACAAAACCACACGTATTACATGTGGTTTTTGTGGTGAAAATGCCAGCAGATTTCACCCTCTGCATTGAGAAGGCTGAAATCCGCAAGAGAAATCCACTGTATAAATTGATATGCCGCAGACTTCGAATCCCGAATAACGTAAGTTTTCTGCTGCATTTTTTTAACGCAGTATGCAGATGAGAATTCAGAGATTCTCATCCACTTTACTGGTTTTGTACAACGTTGTGGGTTTGCTGCACGAAAATTCACAAAGGCAGATCCGTAGTTAATCAATCACGTGTGACCCCGGCATAGAACCGGACCTGCCTTTCAAGTATGTTCTCATACCAGATCTTTTGCTGGAAAACTCCACCACGGAATCCAAAGCAGAATGTTAAGGCTGGTCCTTGTATTTCAGCAGCAGATTTGCAACGTTTTCAATTCCATAACAGACCATACATTTATTTGTGTTTAGCATAAAGCAATATGCTTTTATTCTGCTGGCATCGTTGACTGAGACTGAACATTTTACTAACTTTTTGATAAATTAGAGACATCCAATATAAAAGTCTCAGAGTCACTTCCCCAACTTATTTGTATGTATATTTATGTGTTCTAATGCTGCTATTATTGGTCTAATCCCCAGCTGTCAGCTCCATTGCAGTTTAACAAATGGGAGCAATTTAAGCATGAGTGACACAAACAGCAATTACTACTGCAATTAGAAAGCAGAAAGCAGCCTATATACATGCGAAGAGGTATTCAACTCCTAACATGATCGTCCATTCATTTATATGTCATGACAACAGTGTGTGTTGATTTTTGCATATCCATGTCTTTAATCCCTAATGCTCTACTAAAAAGGGAGTCTGAGTTTGCTAGATCGAACACAGAGCAGCTGTACCAATATCCAAAGAGCCCTGCCCCAGATTAGCCAACATGTTTGTGTATTTATGATAACCAAGTTATCTCCTGCCAGCATCCACGTCTATGACATATGCCAAGATAAATCTGTAGTCTCCCTATGGCAATAGCACAATGGTTTTCTTCTTGTCATTTTTTGAAGTCAATTTTAAATCTTCAGAATTGTATGACCATTTTACTATGATTTCTATCAGCTCCACATCTAATTAGATTTGTTTCTTCCCCTTCTGCGAAATGTTACCTCTGAAATAATTGTACTAACACTGTAGGATTCAGACAAGCACAAAGTATATACAAAGAAAGCTAAAGCAACAGGTGTCATAATTCAGGCCATTAAAGGCTTTGTTCAGAACAGGAGCCGACAACCCCAGTGCTCCTTATAAAAAAAAAAAAAAACCCACTCACCTGTACATGGTTCCACCATACATGTCCACAGCCATTTCCAGTCCCTGGTAGGACCAGAACTGACTAGATCCCGTGACCTCTGTGCTTGAATGGCACATGTGACTGCTGAGGCCAGTGATTGCCTGCAGCAATCATGGGACCAAGCCCTTATGGTCCTGCGTGTGGAGCCGAAGTGACCAGGAATGGGGCAGTGGAGCACGCACAGTGGAACCACAGACAGGTTAGTGCTTTTTTTTTTTTTAAATGGGACACAGGTTAGGAGCATAGGGGTTGTTAACTCCTAGTCTAGTCAAACCCCTTAAGGTAATTTTTTTTTATTATATACATTGATGGAATATTACTACAATATGATACCAATGTCTAATAAGCAGGGTTGTAACCCCTACCTATTGTGAAAATACAGTGGCAAAAGTGCTATGAAAGTTCAGCTTTTTGTAGATAAATTGGTAATTGACTTTTATAGTTAATGGGGGATTTATTAACAGCTTTGCTCCGGTATTTTTGCATTAAAAAAAAAAAAAAAAAAAAATCACACATTAACACAGTGCCTGCTGGTTGCAACTTTTCTTGTCTCTCAAAAGTAGTTTGTCAGTGTTAACTGAGAGGGACAGGACTAACAAGTTTCCACCAAAACAGACATCGGAAGCATATTATATTTTTATTTTGTAGCACCATTAGCATTCAGCAGACTCTGCAAGGGCTGATTCAGAGATTTTTTTGTTAAATCCACAGCTTCAGCTGTGAAGCATTTATTCAATTCCTCGTAAAACTGATTTTTTTACTTGTTAACTTCAAGTTTTCTTGAAAGATTGCTATTTTTATTTTATTTAGTGAAGATATCATATTTACAGGTGATTCTATTTCATATGTTTCATTATTCAGACTCTAAAGTACAAAAGTTGTGTTTTATTTATTGGGTATGTTGTCACTCCATAGAGGCCCTGTCTGTATCTAGGTATATCAGAGCCCCGCTAATGGTGAGAATGCAGATTCGTAGATCTGTATCTCTGTGTACAGTCAAGAGAAATAAAATGGTTTTATGCATCAGGACAAAATAAAAATAAAAAAGTAGTCCTCCTTACTAGTTGATGTGCCATCAAATTCAGACCGTACAGTGCGCAGAGAAATTGGAAAAAACCAAGAGCTAAATCTAAGGGTATGGCTACACGGTGACATGTGTAGCACAACATCAAGTCGCGTGACACAAAAGTGTTTGGCTACATATGTTGCCTAACATTTCATGTAATGTATTTCAATGGTATTGCATGACAGTCCCATAAAAAATACGACTTGGATTTTTTGTGACTGTCGCATTGAAGTCGCAGCATTTCGCATTGCAACCCCATTGAAATACATTACATGAAATGTCGTGCAACACGTCACCATGTAGCCATAACTTTAGACACAACAGGCCTCAGATTGCATGTTAAATGTTCAAGTATATGACAGTACAATTAGAAAAAAACTGAACAAGTAAGGCTTGTTTGGAACGGTTGTTCTTTCTAAAAGAACATGGCAGCAAGACTTAAAAGGGTTTTGAGATTTTTTTTTTACTGATGACCTATCCTCTGGATAGCTCATCAGTATCTGATCGGTGGGGTCCAACATCCGGGACCCCGCAGATCAGCTGTTTTGAGAAGGCAGCAGTGCTCCTGTGGGAGTTGCTGCCTTCTCACAGCTCACCAAGAACAGCACTGTACATAGTATAGCGGCTGTGCTTGGTATTGCAGCTAAGCCGCATTTACTTGAATGGGGCTGAGCTGCTTCTAGGCCAAGTAAACAATGAATGTGACATCATCCCTTTTAGTTTGTAAAAATGCAGCTAAGCAAAACACAAGGCTTCTAGAACAATGTTTTTTGGATAGACTAAACCAAAATGGAGATGTTTGGCCATAATGCACAGCGCCATGTTTTGACAAAACCAAACACAGTATATCAGTACAGATGCACCTTACACTAACTATCAATCATGGTGTTGGAGGGGTGATTATTTGAGCCTGTTTTGCAGCCACAGGACCTGGGCACCTTGCAGTCATTAAGTTGACCATGAACTCCTTATACCAAAGCATTCTCAAGTCAAATGTGAGGCAATCTATCCAACAACTAAAGCTTGGCCGAAAACTGGTCATGCAGCAGGACAATAATTCCAAGCACACCATAAAATTTATAATAGACCTCCACCCAATAAACCAATAAACAAATGTCCACAAGCCTTGGTGAACTGAGGCAACATGATTAGAGTTGAGCGAACACCTCAATGTTCAGGTTCGAGAAGTTCGGACGAACTTGAAGTCAATGGGGACCCGAACTTTTGGGCACTAAAAAGGATGTAAAACAGACCAGGAAAGGGCTAGAGGGCTGCAAAAGGCAGCAAATTAACCAATATCAATTGGAGAGAGGTCCCATAGCAGAGAATCAGACTTCCTGTCACCCACCAATGGAAAGGCCACTTTTTCTTCTTCAGGCCCCAGCACCCAGACAGAGGGGAGAGGTCCCATAGCAGAGACTATTAAACTACTTGTCCAGCCACAGCTAGAACAGATTTAGGGTCCATTCACACATCCGCAATTCCGTTCCGCATTTTGCGGAACGGAATTGCGGACCCATTAGTTTCAATAGGAACAGACGATGTCCCGGCCGGGTCCGCAATTGCGGATCCGCACTTCCGGGTCCGCAATCGCGTTCCCGAAAAAAATAGAACATGTCCTATTCTTGTCCGCAATTGCGGACAAGAAAAGGCATTTTCTATAAGAGTGCCGGCGATGTGCGGTCCGCAAAATGCGGAACGCACATTGCCGGTTTCCGTGTTTTGCGGATCCGTGGATCCGCAAAACACACACGGACGTGTGAATGGACCCTTACTGTATTTCTATTTTTGCAACTGAATTTCACCCCAGAAAATAATATATCCTTTGACGGACACTATGAAATTTGTCCAGTCACAGCTGGAACACCAGATTTATGATATTGCTATTTTGGCAATTGAATTAAACCCCAGAACAAAATATATCCTTTGACGGATACTATTAGGGTACTTTCACACTAGCGTTTTGGATTCCGTTTGTGAGATCCGTTTCAGGGCTCTCACAAACGGTCCAAAACGGATCAGTTAAGCCCCAATGCATTCTGAATGGATAAGGATCCGTTCAGAATGCATCAGTTAGGCTCCGTTCCGCCTCTATTCCGTTTTGGAGGCGGACACCAAAACGCAGCATGCAGCATTTTGGTGTCCGTCTGAAGAGGCGGAGCCTAACGGATCCGTTTTTTTTTACAATGTAAGTCAATGGGGACGGATCCGTTGTCAGTGACACAATATGGTGCATTTGAAAACGGATCCGTTCCCCATTGACTTTCAATGTAAGTCATTGACTAATGCAAACGGATCCGTTCTGAACGGATACAAACGTTTGCATTAGAGGTGCGGATCCGTCTGTACAAATAAACAGACGGATCCGCACCAACGCTAGTGTGAAAGTACCCTTAAACTACTTGTCCAGCCACAGCTAGAACACCAGGATTTACTGAATTTCTATTTTTGCAACTGAATTTCACCCCAGAAAACAATATATCCTTTGACGGACACTAAGAAGCTTGTCCAGTCACAGTTGGAACACCAGATTTACGGTATTGCTATTTTGGCAACTGAATTTCACCCCAGAACAAAAGCTATCCTTTGACGGACACTATAAAACTTGTCCTGCCACAGCAGAAATCACTGATTTTGGGTATTGCCATTTTGGAAATTGAATTTCACCCCAGAAAAAAAATATATATATTCTTTGCCAGACAGTATTACACTTAGCTAGCCACAGCTGGAACACCAGATTTAGGGGATTGCTAATTTTTGAAGTGAATTTCACCTTTCAATAAAACATAGAAAATTCAATCCTGAGTTTCTAGAGGTGACAAATTGACAATAAGCACAGCCAAGCCCCTGATGTAGGATATAGCAAAAAAAACAAAAAAAACCCTACTATTGATGGACACAAAATGGCCGCTGATCACCCCAGAAAAAAGTGACAGAAAAACGCTCTGGGCAGCCTGAAAACAGTGAGCAATTAACTAGCAGAAGTTGAATGATTCACAGCTGTAGATCGATCACTTCATTAAGTGTTTTTGCTGAGTTAATCGCTGCCTAATCTCGCCCTAACAGCAGTTGCATCCTATCCCTACACTAAACAAAGCAGAGTGACGTGCAGCGCAACGTGACTCCAGCTTAAATAGAGGCTGGGTCACATGCTGCACTTGGCCAATCACAGCCATACTAATAGTAGGCATGGCTGTGATGGCCTCTTGGGGCAAGTAGTATGACGCTTGTTGATTGGCTGCTTTGCGCCATAGAAATCGACGAACAACGAACCCGCACTTTTACGTAAATGTTCGGGTTCGTGTCACGAACATCCCAAAATTCGGTACGAACCCGAACTATACAGTTCGGGTTCTCTTATCCCTAAACATGATAAAGATTAGTGGGCCACAATTCCTCCAGTACAATGTGAGATAATGATAAGGTCATACGGAAAATAAATGACTACTTCAAGTTATTGCTGCTAACTAGTGTCGAGTGAATCGAAGTTAAATGAATTAACTTTGATCCAAATTTCAGGAAAAGTGTGATTTGCCATAAAGCCGAATTTCCTAGCGCTTCATGGTAACTAATCCATTTTTCCTGAAATGGCAGTAAAAAAACAAAACATACTCGCCGTATCTATTTGCTCGTGGAGGTGCCCTCGCAGCAATCTTGACTGAAGAAAACATGCCAAATCTCGCACGCACATCGGCCCAGAGTGCATGAGATTTTTGCCTTTTTTTTTTTTAAACAAGGCAGCCTCTCCACGAGCAAATGGTTGAGGTGAGTATGTTTTTTTTTAAACCCCTGAAAGGCCTCATCTGAAATGTTCAATGAAAGGGTCAGAGCAATTGCCATTCCCTGTCTTTGCGCCCACTACATACAATGGAATGCGATTTGTGCAAGTAATTTATAACAAATTGAATTTCTATATTCACTGCCAATCTAAATGTAAGCCAGCTTCCATACTTGCTTAAAATTAGACCATTTTCCACGCCTAAAACTGGAGCAGAAAAGAATAAATGAGACGCAATCGTGACAGATATATGTAAAAAAACTGGCGTGTATCTGATGGCAAATGATCCCCTTCGTTTTTATTACATTATTTTTGTTGAATCAATAATGGATAAATAATGAAATGATGGATTTTGTTGTATGTTGTTGTTTATCTGAGGTTATATTTACCTAATTTTAAGACCTAAGTAGTGTTGAGCGAACTTCTGTTTTCAAGTTTGGCGTACAAGGTTCAGGTTATCTAAGAATTCCGTTAACAAAAGAATTCCATAACATCATTCTTAGATAATCCAAACCTAAAGCTTGTACCCTGAACTTGAAAACAGAAGTTCGCTCATTCTTCTAAGATTTTTTTTCAATATCTCCTGACTCTTGATAATTAGAACTATAGAACTTAAAAAGGGTTACTTTGTTTTTCTAATCACTGTATATTAGAAGCATGCTAATAAGGATTCATATCCCTACTGGTACAGTCGTAGCTTAGCATAGAGCTGTTGCTCTGCTCACCTCTCCTGGCAGTTTGGACCTGCCTACCATTGTATCCTTCTTCCTGGCAGGTCTGGCCACTGTGCTTGCTCGGTCCCTCCATGCAGGCTGTAGCCTGCTTGCTGGCAAGGCCTCTCCTCATCTGCCCATAGTGGACTAGGGTGCGCTTCCTCTGGTTCTTAAAGGACCAGTTTATGCACACCCTGATCTTCATCAACCAATAGCTGGCAATTCTGGGCTACTAAGGCACCTTCCTCTGTGGGAAGTTGTCTGAGCTGAATGTTTTCTAGCATGCTAGTATCCTGCAAAGGTGTCTGTCCTGTTGCCTGCCTGTTCACTGGATTCTGACCCTTTATTGACTGCCCTGACATCCAACTGTTTACAATAAAGCATGTACTCCACCTGCCCTGACCCTGGTCTGTTCCCGACTATTATTCTGCCGTCCCCTTGGTGCAGTGCACTGGTGTCTGACAGTCAACTGTAAATCATACAGAAATTACTTCAGGAGGTAACCACTGTCACACACACACAAAGGGGGTGGGGTAGTGACCACTGAACTCCACCCTCACCCCTGTCCCTGCCTACTTGCCCGGCAAGTTCTAGCGACAAGGGACAACTGGTCGACAAACCCTTAGCTAGGATACTGCAGGGAAGACCAACACAAACAGAAAGGTCAAACAAGCCGCGTCAAAAACAAGAGAGCAAAATGGTACCAGAGGAGCAAGCAGAGAATCATCAGGACAAGCCGAAGTCAAACCAGGAGAGCACGCCAAGACCAGAGGATGAGACTGATGGGAAATTGGGAGCTAAGCAACAAACAAACCAGGTGAGTATCATGCAGGAAGGACCTCAATAACAGGCAATCTGTGGCCAGCAGTGCACTAGTGGAGTCATGCGACGTGGCCAGCGTCACTTGACTCTTGAGTTCTAATGCAGCCCATACAGCCGAGCGCCGAGTGATCAGCTCGGCACTCAGTCCCAGTGTGGTTCCCACGGGAATGGGCGACACTGGGTGCGCTGATGACGCAAGCTTTCCTTGGCCGTGCCCGCCTCCTGGAACCATGCACAGAGCGCATCATTAGAGCCAACTGGTGGTTTCCCTGCAGTGAAGTCCAGATTCCTGTAATGGGGCTACTAGGATAAATGTGTTAGGAGTTGCCTAAACCCAAATCTGTTGGTTGACAATTGTTCCAGACAGTTTGCCCAGGTCATAGAACCCGCTGGCCCACCGTAAATGGGCTTGCCCGAAGTTGATAAGGAGTTGGTCACATTGAGCAGCTTTTTCATTACCTCAGCACTATTTCAGTCCAGTTGGATGCCTTGACCACTGCCGCTCCAGTACCACTAACTCCTGTAGTTGTGTCTGCACCATCACCTCTTCCAGTCACAGTCTCCAGTGCTTCCAGCATGTATCTTCCACTTTTCTCTTCTGCTATGAGGGGTACCAGAAGTCTTGCAGAGGGTTCTTGAACCAGTGCAGTATCCACTTTGACCTACTGGCCCACCAATTTTCTACCAACCGGTCAGATAGCATTCCTGGTTTCCTTCCTGGCTAGAGAATGCAGCAACCTAATGACCAGAAAACATTAGGAGCTCCTGGCCACATTTTGCATAGTCTTTGAATAACCTGACCAATTCTGCAATCTCATCCCCTTTGCCTGGAAAATCTTATGGTTAGGCAGTATGCTATACAAATCAACATTTTTGCCTCAGAATTGTCTTGGAACAATAAGGGCTTGGTGGAAGCTTTCTTGAAAGGACTGTCAGGATGCAAAAACAAGAATTGGCAGGTCATAACGTTTTAGCTACCCTGGGTGATCTGATTATCCTGGCTACCCAGATTGATCTAAGTTTCAGAGAAGGTCTCAAGAAATCTGCATGCGAGAGGAGATTTTCTAGGTTGAAACCTACTTTTCAGAGGCCCATGCTTCTATCCCCTGCTCTGGAGCCTATGCAACTGGACAAGGTCCGATTGTCTGGAGAGAGAGAGCATAAACGCAGCAAAGACTTATGCATGTATTACAGAGCCAAAGAACACTATGTGCATACCTGTCCCTTCAAGGATTGGAAACTCCAGTGCTTTGGGTCAATTGGAGAGATGACCTTGGGCGAAGGTCATTGTCATGTAGCAATATTCAGTTTACCATGCAAGCCTTCCTGGACTCTGGATCATCAGAAAACTTGCTGCATCAGGTCTTGGTAACCCTATACCGTATTTATATAAAGAGGTTAGAGAAGTCCTTGGTAGTGATGTCCATCAATTGGATGGCACTACCGGAATCCATACAATATGTCACAATACCAATGAACCTTCAAGTGCGCATTTTACGTACAGACATGATCCCCCCCTTCTATGTCCTGTCTGTGTCTATTAGTCCACTCCTATTGGGACTTGCGCTGTTCTGCAAACAGTCATGTCATAGACTGAAACTCAGGGAAAATTTTGCATTGGGGTTCTGTTTTTCACTCTCGCTATTTGGCATCTGTACAGCCTGCCCAAGCTCAACAATTTCTTCAGAATTTCCAGGGCTTACCTTCTTTCTACACAAGAAAAGCAAATATCTTTTATAAGATGGGGCCAAGACTCTGCCCCCATATTGTCCCTATGATTTCCCCATCGATCTGGTGCCAGAAACTCCTCTACCACATGGTCATGTCTACACACTGTCTCTGCCTGAGACACAAGCTAAGTCAGACTACATTAAAAAGAATGGCGTTATTCAGAAATCCTCTTCACCAGCAGGTGCTAGTTTCAGAATGCTCGCCTAGGCCGTGTATTGATTACCGTGGATGGAATAAAACAACTGTAAAAAGCTTCCCTTTGACACTAATCTTTGGACCTTTTGATAGGCTTTGTGGACCCAGGAGCTTCATAAATTTGGATCTCTCAGGAGCTTACCAAGTTATCCAGATGCAAGAGAGTGATGAGTGGAAGACAGCTTTTAACTCCCGAGACAGTGACTATGAATATTTTGGCATCCCTTTTGGTCTCCGTAATGCTTCAGCGGTGTTTCCAGAATTTGTTAATGATGTCTTTTGTGATCTCCCCTATATCTGTGGTCTTCTCCCCCAAACCTGTCGTAACACTAGAAAAATGTTGAAAAGTGCTTCTTTGAAAAGACCTCTCTTCTATGGCAACATTTCTGATCGTGGCATTGAGATGGATCCTGAGAAATTGTGTGCTGTCTTGGATTGGCCTCATCCTACAGGCCTATGAACTATCCAGCAGTTCTTGGGTTTTGCCAATTATTACGGACACTTTGGGGGTCATTTATTAAGACAGGGGTTTTAGATGCCGTCTTACTAACCCAGCCCCAGCCTCTACATAACTTAGGTGCATCCACCGCCGGACTAAATCTATGCCAGCTCCTAAAACAGATGTAGAAAATGACAAATGAGATGGGCCAGCTAGCCCTCCCCTTCCCCGCCTACATCATGTCCCCTTTTCTAGAATTGCCGTACATGGCATGGATGGGGAAGAAGTGGTAGATTCGACCGCAATCCCCTTTGCGACCGGATCACTGACAGATATATGCCAAAAATTGATGTATATCTATGCATAAATTTCCCCCTTTATTTCTCACTTTTTCACCCTTACTGTCCCTATTTCTGCTCATACCCATAAGAGAGTGAATGCTAAGCAGAGATCTTCAGAGACCAAGTTAGCTTTCCAGACTCAAGCAAGCCTTTTTTTTTTGCATTGATTCTCTATTGTCCGGATGTCTCCAAACAGTACATTCTGGAGGCAGGTGCATCTTCCATGAGTGTTGGAGCTGTTCTTACTCAGAAGGGTACCTCTGGCAAGATGCTCACTTGCAGCTTCTTCTTGAAGACCTTCACCTTAGCAGAACAGAATTATTCTTTGATGTCAGGAAGTTGCTCTCTATCAAATTAGCCCTTGAAGAGTGGCATGATCTGCTGGAGAGTGCCTGCCCTCCTGTCATCATCTACACAGATCATAACAAATTATCAGTTTAGAGGCTCAACCTCATCAAGCTTGGTGGTCATTGCTCTTTGCACAGTTCAGTTTTCATTCTGCATTTCTGTCCAGCTGACAAGAATACCAAGGCAGATGCCCTCTCCTGTTCCTTTGACCCTACTGATTGGACAGAGGAGCCCTATCATCAATCTATCCCTGTCACTCCAGTTCAGCTAAAGGACATCCTGCCAAGCAATCAGATTGGCCATAGACCTTACAGGGAAATTTCCTGGTGGGCTGATGCCCAGGTGGCCACCTGAGTCCTCCTCACAGCCAGTCAGTGGAAGTTTTTGGGGATGTATTTTGTAATGGATTGTGGTATTTGGTGCTGTTGGGGTGGTATAATGTGCTACAATATGGAATTGCTGACCCTGCCTTCCATTAATTTAGACCTACCTACAAAACAGGGCCACTTTTAGTATTTTTTTTCTCTTTGTCCATGACAGCACCATGAGAGAGGGTCTGCCTTCCCAGGACAGGAAATCCACAGGAATAAAAAGGAGGAGCCTCTCGTCTTCCCCAGTGGTTTCCTGTCCTTGGAAGTGGATCCTACAGGTACCGTCCCGGAGGGGAGTAGCTTCTCCCCAGGATTACATTGCAGAAGCTGGTTGTGCGCGTCGGGTGAGTTCCCCGCTCCGCGCACCAATGGGCACCTACCAGTGTTGTCCTGCCCCCGGCATACAGCGGCGAAGGGCGGGAGGAGAGTAAGGGCAGCAGCTGCAGCATTTTCCCAATCCATCGCTGGGCCTCCCACGCACCGTCGGAGCAACCAGAGGGGACGGAGCGCAGGATTCTAGTAGGAGCCTCCCGGAAGTCATGCAGGAAGGGAATGGAGTCCACAGGTGACCCAAAGAAGGAACCGTCTACCCCTGCGCCTTTGGATAAACTTAAGAAGGCATCCTCAAGAACAAGACATAAGAAATGTGGCTTATGTAAAAAGAGGCTAGCCCCTGATTATGCCAAACATCTATGTCGTCCTTGCATTGAATCTGAGATACAGGGGGAGTCTCCCTCGATGAAGTGTATGAAGAAATTGATCAGGAAGGAAATGGGAAATATGCTTAAGAGCAAAAAAGGATCCCAAGCCTCTCGTGACAAATCACCATTATCCCTTTCGGATATATCAAGTTCAGAAAACGATGAGATTCCGTTAGAAAGTGGGGAACTGGATTGAGATTCCTCATCTGAGGACATGGGTGGCAGACTGTTATTTCTAGTCCAGGATACGGACCAATTATTGAAAGCTATTAAAGAAACCATGAATATTGAGGATCCCAAAGAAGTGCTTTCCCTCCAGGATGTTATGTTTGAGGGTTTAGAGGGGAAAAAGAAGCAGTGTTTTTTTGTCCACAAAAATGTCTCTTCCCTAATTTCTAATGAATTGAAAAATCTGGATAGAAGAAATTTTATTCCATCAGCCCTGAAGAGGAAATATCCATTTGAGTCTGATTGTCAATATTGGGATACAGCCCCTAGGATTGATGTTCCCATTGAAAAGGTGTAACAAAGATCCTCCCTCCCATTTTGATGATCTAGGACAACTAAAAGATCCTATGGACAAGAAGGCAGATAGTTTTCTTAAGCATACATGGGAAGAAGTAGGGGCCTCCCTTATAGCTAATATTGCCGCTACCTGTACAGCCAGAGCATTGATACTGTGGGTCAAACAGTTTGAATCACAGATCAAAGATAAAGTCCCTAGGGAACGGTTATTGGAAGATCTTCTGGTCATCTCTAAGGTGGCAGATTTTTTGGCGGACTCGTCGGTGGATGCGGTTAGATTATCGGCGTAGGGCTGCCTCCTCATCAAATTCAGCACGTAGGGCCTTATGGCTAAAGAATTGGGCGGGTGATAATGCCTCTAAGAACAGGCTGTGTAATGATCCTTGTGAAGGGAAGTTCCTGTTCGGATCAGCGCTGTGTGACATTTTGGAAAATGCAGGTGATTTAAAGAAGGAGTTTCCGTCCAGCTCCCGTAAGCCTTATTCCTTTTGTCAAAATAAAAGATTCCCAGGGAGGAATAGGAACTCGGGTAGAACCGACAACAGGTGGAAATTCTCTGCATCAAAATCCAGGGGCCTCATGTTCAAAGGGCAGGATTCTTCCTCCAAAAAAGGGAATACACAATGATGCCAGGATAGGGGGAAGATTGATGTTCTTCCTCCCAGCCTGGAAAGAGATTTCCAACAGCAGCTGGATCCTAAGCTCTCTAGAGGAGGGATTCAGGCTAGAATTCAGTTCAGTTCCACCGAACAGATTCTTTGTTTCCAAATTAGGTCTAAAAAATCCACGGGCATTGGAAAAGGAAATAGAGTCTCTAATACAGAAGGGCGCTCTGATACCATGTCCTCCTGGGGAAGAAGGTTTAGGATATTATGCAAATCTCTTTCTAGTAAAGAAACCAAGTGGGGAATACAGAACGATTATAATTCTGAGGGGCCTAAACAGATTCCTGAAATACAGAAAATTCAAGATGGAGACGGTCAGATCGATTGTGGATCTTCTTTACAGGGATTGTTTTATGACTGTATTGGATATAAAGGACGCATACTACCACCTACCTATTTATCCAGGCAATCAGAAGTTCCTGGCTCTGCGTGGCTCTGTGTCTAAAGGGAAAGGTGAGACACTTTCAATTCCAAGTTCTTCCTTTCGGGATTTCCATGGCCCCCCGTATATTTACGAAGCTAGTGGCAGAGATGGCAGCTCACATAAGGGAGGAGAATATTCCTTCCTTACCTAGACGACTTTCTTATAGTCTCCCCATCCAGTCAGGAGTGTCTGGATCACACGAATCGGGTGATTCGGATCCTAGAGTCTCTGGGTTGGATCCTGAACAGGGAAAAATCAAGAATGACCCCCTTACAGTCTCAGAGATTCCTGGGAATTATACTGAATTCGACCAATCAAAGATCCTTTCTGACCCCAGACAAGGTGATAAAGGTGAAGTCAGTGGTACAAAATCTTATATCGTCACCTCGAGTAACAGTCAGGAGGGCAATGTCAGTCCTGGGTACTCTGACCTCCTGCATTCCAGCAGTATCATGGGCGCAAGCTCATTCCAGAAGTCTCCAGGAAAGGATCCTCCACTCCTGGTCAGGAAGGAGGGAAGACCTAGAGAACAGGATCTCAATCCCCAGACACACCCTTCAGAATCTAAAGTGGTGGCAGATAGAGAAGAATCTTACTCAGGGAGATCCTCTAGTAGTAACCACAGACCCCAGTCCTTTGGGGTGGGGAGGTCATATGCTAGACAGGATTTTACAGGGTTCCTGGAACATATCAGACAGTGCAATTTCTTCCAACGCAAAGGAGCTGACAGCGGTCCTCAGAGCATTACAGGGGAATTCCCCTTGGCTTCAGGACAGACACCTAAAGATCATGCCCGACAATGATTTGGTAGTAGCCTACCTGAATCATCAGGGGGGTACCAGATCAAGAGAACTAGCAGAGATTGCAGATCAGATTTTTTCCCTTCTAGAAGGAAAGGTACTGTCTCTTTCAGCCCTCCATATCAGGGGGATAGACAATTGGAAGGCAGACTATTTGAGCCGCAACAAGTTAGACCAGAAAGAGTGGTCTCTAAATCGGGAGATTTTTTCCAGGATAGTAAAGCTCTGGGGCAGGCTGGACATAGATCTGTTTGCTACAAGGGTCAGCAGAAAGGTAGAAAGATTTTTTCCCTCTGTTAAGGAGATAATCCCACGGCTGTGGATGCATTTCTTACAACTATACAACTGGTTCCCAAAGTTCTGAACAAAGTAAGGGAGGAGGGAGCATTAGTGATCTTGATAGCCCCTTTTGGCCACGCCGAGCATGGTTCACTTGGTTGAGGACTCTCTCAATCAGGGAACCTTGGGTTCTTCCAGAGATTCCGGACCTCCTAATCCATGGCAGGGTTTCTCATCCCTCGATGGAAGGTCTTCACTTGGCTTTTGAGAGGGCCATCCTAATAAATAGGGGGTTAAGCGATTCGGTTATTTCCACTTTGTTAAAGAGTAGGAAGAAGGTAACCATGAACATATATGCTAGGGTTTGGACAGCCTTCTTCAGGTTTTTAGGCATCTCTCCTTCTCCCTCTTGCCAACTTAACATGCCTAGTGTATTGAAATTCCTTCAGAAGGGATTAGATAGAGGGTTATCTATCAGTACCTTGAAGGTCCAGATATCTGCGCTTAATGTCCTCTTCGATTCAGATTTTGCATATCATCCCTTGATTGTTAGATTCTTTAAGAACTCCTCTGTGGGATCTGTGCCTGGTCCTGCAGGTTTTGGTTGAAGCCCCCTTCGAGCCTATATCTGAAATTTCCATAAAGATGTTGTCTTTAAAGTACTTTTTTTGGTAGCCATAACCTCAGCTAGAAGAATTGGTGAGATTCAGGCTCTTTCTATCAATCCACCTTACATGTCTATCCAGGAAGATAAAATTTCCCTTCGCACTGACCCAGCCTTTCTCCCTAAGGTAGTCTCTAGATTCCACAGAAGCCAGGAAATAATTCTACCCTCCTTTTGCGATAGACCCCAAAATCCCAAAGTGGTAGAACTCTCTCATTTTGATGTTGGATGTGTACTGGCCTATTTGGAAGCTACTAGGGAATGGAGGAAATCTTCTTCATTATTTGTTCAATTTTCAGGTTCAAATAGAGGTAAAGCGGCTAGCAAGGCATCTTTAGCCAGATGGATAAAGCAGGCAATTTGTTCAGCTTATGTCTCCTCACAGAAACCTGTTCCACAGGGATGGTCAGCCCATTCTACTAGATCAGTCGCAATCTCTTGGGCAGAGAGAGCGGAAACTTCCATTCAGGATTCCTGCAGAGCTGCTACTTGGTCCCCTCCTCTAACTTTCTATAAGCACTATAGATTGGATCTTTCCTCTGCTGTTGACTTATCCTTCGGTCGTAAGTAATGTTGAGCGCGAATAGTCGAATTGCGAATTTTTATCGCGAATATCGCAACTTCGATAATTCGCGAATATTTTGAATATAATGATATATATTCACTATTTCAAATATTCGCCATTTTTTCAATATCTGAAAGGCGAAAACATGTTTTGTCCCTGCTTCTTTCTTGTGGGTCAATGAGTCATTTGCCCACAAGCAACTTAAGCAGGAAGGGATCATGTTTTCATTTTCAATGGGAATCCATCAACCCAACTCTAACTTTAATTCTAAATGCGAGTATATGTTCGCATCGCAAATTAAACTTAGAGCTGGGTTCCTAATGGTTGTTGCTAGAATATAAAGATTGAGAATATAGCACTATATCCTCAATCTTCGTCAATTATAGCAATGCAACCGTTAGGCACCCAGCTCAAAGTTGAATTCGAGATGTGAGTATGTTCGCATCGCGAATTAAACTTTGAGCTGAGCTCCTAATGGTTGGTTGAATTTGCTACTTGCTGGAATATAACGAAGATTGTGAATATAGTGCTATATTCGTGAATTCGTGATATTCGTAATATTCCTGCAAGCCAACCTTTAGGAACCCAGCTCTAAGTTGAATTCGCAATGCGAGTATTACAGGTTATATTAATCGCAATTCGAATTCAACTTAGAGGTGAGTTTCTAATGGTTGGCTTGCTTCTTATCTATTTTATGACCGAGTCGACCAAGACAACCCTTTGAATGAACCTAATAGTATACTGCCCTTATGCGGTGCGATTCACGCGCATATGTAATTGCCAATTTTTCGCATGACATACTATCTTACATACAGAGAATTATAAATGAGTAATGAGAATTGTTACTGTGATGTATAATTTCCCTCTTTATGTAGGAAACTGTATTTTATGTCATGCGAAAAATCGGCAATTACATATGCACGTAAATCGCACCGCATAAGAGGAGTATGATATTGTGTTCATTAAATGGGTTCTCTTGGTTGGTCTACTCGAATAGACGAATATTGTGAATATAGCACTATATTCGCTATTTTCTCTATCTTCGTCTATTCGACCCAGCAAGCAAACCTAATAGTATACTGCCCTTATGCAGTGCGATTCACGCGCATATGTAATTTCCGAATTTTCGCATGACACAAACTATCTTACATACAGAGGACAATTATAAATCAGTAATGAGAATTGTTGCTGTGATGTATAATTTCCCTCTTTATGTAGGAAACTATTTTAGGTCATGCGAAAAATCAGCAATTACATATGCACGTGAATCGCACCGCATAAGAGGAGTATGATATTGTGTTCATTCAATGGGTTGTCTTGTTTGGTCTACTCGAATAGACGAATATTGCGAATATAGCACTATATCCGCTATTTTCTCTATCTTAGTCTATTCGACCAAGCAAGCCAACCCAATAGTATACTTCCCTTATGCAATCCGATTCACGCGCATATGTAATTGCTGATTTTTCTCATGACATAAAATACAGCAAAGAGGAAAATTATACATCAGTATTCAGTAATTACAATCATTTAGAATACAATATTTGCATTTTTGTAATCGCGTAGGGGCATCAAGCTATTTTCATACAGGTTTTGCTTGGTAGAATTTTCGAATATGTAAAATATAGTGATATGTTATCCATGCGAATTTTTTTATTTTTTTGTCCTACAGTGCATGAGGTGACTCATCATTATCATTTTCCCTCCCTTCTCCTAGCTTGAATAGCCAATGAGAAGGCTTTGTCACAACTTAGCAACATCCCTAGCAACCAATAGGAAACTAGACTACCCCTTCACTATATAAGTGACGACATCACCCAGCAGCCATTTTGTGGTGTTGGATTTGTTGGAGCTTGGAGCTGTGCTATTTTGTCTGCTGTGCGATTTATATTATCTGAATTTAAAGTGTAGTTTAGGTTAGTTAGTGATAGTATAGTGTAGGGTCTATCTGTCTATTTTGTCTGTCAGTTAGTGTCCGTCCAGTTAGTGTACTAGTTTTATATTTTTTTCCATTATCTGTTAATTTAAAAAAGTCTTTTAGTCTCAGTGTCTGTCAGGTTAAAAAAAAAAAAAAAAAGTTTTGAAGTTTTATGTTTTTTGTTTAGTCTAGTTCTGTCTGTCCTCCGTTAAAAAAAAAACTTTTTTTTGTCTCTGTGTGTCAGTTAGTGTCTGTCTTAGGTTTAAAAACAATAAAAAGTGTAGTTTTTTCTGTCCTACGTTAAAAAAAACCCCGTCTTGTAGTCTCTGAGGCGCCGGGGAGGGATTGGCGGCATCTGATTTTGTGATGACGTTCCAGGGTTGTCCAGGGGAAAACTGCTGCTCTCCCGCAAGCCGCTGTCTCCACAACTGCTGAGCCCCCCAGCAAGCATCCCCATTGCTACAGAAGTGTGGGGCACGTCCGCTGCCAGGCCGTGCTCCAGCTTGTGAGCTTAGGGGACCGGAGACACACTGGTCCTGATGTTCTGTCCGCACTACAGGCTCAGGTTCAAGAAGTGGCTGACACCCCGAAGGCTCCAGGCAGGTATGGTTATCTGTGACAACGGCAGCAACCTCCTCGCCGCCCTTCATGCTGGCAGTCTCACACACGTACCCTGCATGGCACATGTCCTCAACCTTGTCGTACAGAAATTCCTACGAACATTCCCAGGGTTGAGTGACATTGTACAAAGGGCACGTAGGATTGCCAGCCACTTCAGACACTCCCCAACTCCCGCCGCGTCCCTGTCCAAACTACAGAGGGACAACAGCCTGCGCCCCCCCCCCCACAGGCTGATTGTGAACAGTGTGACGCGGTGGAACTCCACCCTCCACATGCTGGAGAGGTTGTGAGAGCAGTGAGGGAATACCTGCTGAACCTAGGCACTTCAGGGCCATCACACCCACTCCCCTACATCACCAATGCGGATTGGGGGCAGATACAGCAGGTCTGCCACATGCTGGCCCCATTCGAGCAGGCGACAAAGATAGTCAGCTGGGAGCATGTCAGTCTGAATGATGTGCTCTCCCTACTGTTCTTGCTGGACAGGACACTAGATCGCCTTCTCGAAGCTGGGGAGAGTGCCTTGGTGGAGCACGAAGAGTCAACCATGCTCGACCAGGCCCAGGACAAGGAGGAGGAGGAATCAGTACACGTCCAGGAGTCTGGGCCTGGTCAAGAGGTCAAGCAGAATCAGCAGCAGGAGGACCAAGAGGTCATGGTCCCGGGCAGTCGTGAAGAGTCACAGCGGGCTGTGCTCTTCCCCATGGCTGCCCATATGCTGCGATGCCTCAGGAGGGATCCCCGGATCAAAAAATTTAAGGAGAGGGATGACATTTGGTTGGCCACCCTTTTAGACCCTTGCTGCAAGGGGAAACTGGAGCAGTTCATCCCAGCCAGCTGAAAGGCAGGCCCGTCTTGAAAAATTGCAGGCCTGTCTGATCCACCAGCTGGAAGAGGCAAACCCTCGGCCTCAAGCTCCAGTTCTCGCTACCCATCCCACCCAGCAGGCGGCTGGCACCAGCCGAGCAGGTGACCTTCTGGATGAGATGAGGCTCTTCTACCAGTCTGCGCGACCCAGTACCAGTCACCATCAGCGGCTGGCCCGCATGGTGGCAGACTACATGGGGTCGGTAGGTGCTTCTGACAGCATGACCACCGACGACCCCATGGAGTACTGGGTTGCCTGGCTGGACACCTGCCGTGAGCTCGCTCAGTATGCGCTGGAGTTACTATCTTGCACCCCCTCCAGCGTACTGTCTGAGCGGGCATTCAGCGCGGCAGGTGGGGTGGTCACGGACAAGCGGACCTGTCTGTCCTCAGACTTCGTGGACAGACTCACATTCATTAAGATGAATGAGTACTGGATCGGCAGTGACTTCATGGCCCCCGCTGTCAGTTCAGGGTGCTGAAGGGTCCCTTGTCCATCCCTCTCCTTTGCTCTCCCTCCCGAACTCCGTTGTTTTTTAATTGTTCCCTCTGTTTTTAACTTTTTATGAATTAATTTTATTATTTATTGATATTTATTGTCAAGTTTGTATCATGTATATATTAATTTAATATTTTAATTATGAATTTGTTTTGAACATGTCAATTTACATTTGGGCCTTTAAACATAATGTCTGCTGCTGCCTGTGCTGCTGAATTTGGCTAAGCTACATGTGACCATGATAATACACCACTTCTTAAAACCTGTTGGGAACTGAGAACATAACCTGGCAGCCAATCCTTTACAGCTATACAGTTTAAACACTCCCCTACACAATTCTCCCCGCTGCCTGGGATACAATTACCTTACACAATGGGTTGATGTAATTATCACAGGCAGGAGAATACATAGTTTTAAACAATGTCTTCTGTCCTGGAGACAACAGAGGAGTAATTCAATTATCTCTCAGGACAAAGGGAAATTCGCCTACACACGTGGGGACAATAGGACAGACATCACTATTCAAATATACAATGTCCCAACCATTACAGTAAATATAGACATTTAACATATCCCCAGATGGCTTGGATCTGAGCGCTCAATATATCCAAACAGCGCTCAGATGCCACAAACACAGTCAAATCACCATGGGGTTTAAGTTTAGCATGGGCTGATGAGAGGGCCCATAATCTTGGGGCAAGAGGCTGGCAACCAGGCTTCTCCAGCACCTAGTGGCCAGGTTGGTTTCGCCACACTGCCGTTGATGCTGCTGCATGTCATGAAAATTTTGAGTTACATTTGGACCTTTTTACATAACGTCTGCAGCTGCCTGTGCAGCCGAATTGGGCCAAGCTACATGTTGCCCTGATAATACACCACTCCTTAAATCCTGATGTTGATGCTGCTGCATGTCATGAAGATGTTGAGTTACATTTGAGCCTTTTAAAATAACGACTACTGCTGCCTGTGCTGCCGAATTGGGCCAAGCTACATGTTGCCCTGATAATACACCACTCCTTAAATAATGCCGTTGATGCTGCTGCATGTCATGAAAATGTTGAGTTACATTTGATCGCACAGGGAACAATCAGAGTCCAGACCTTCACACCTTTTTAAAAGTAAAATTTCGATTGGGTTATTTTATTTTTTATTATAAACTGGAAGTGTACTTACCTGCAAGTGCCTGCCGTTATTCTGCCTAGTTACAAATGGAAACTTATGAGTCAGCATTCTAGTACTGTGTTAACTCTAGATGCTGTATGTCCTGATCGTGCGTAGACAACCATCATGGACCTGATCCGTGTGGAAATCCGGTTTTGTGAATGGAGCTGTGTAGCAACATGTAAATATGTATAGGTACTTTTCTTGTTTATGTTACTTATTGGCAATTATGTAATGAGGATTTGCACATGCTAATTATATATAACCACTGCTTTAAGATTTTAAGTATAAACTGTGTACTATATGATGTTCTTGGAGCCATGTCACCGGTTAGAGAATTTATATAATAATAGTCATGTAATCAATCATATGTTTCTATCTGTACGGCGGAAGCAATGCTACAACATGCAAAGTATAAAAGAATTGGACGCTATCGAAGATCCATGCTGGTTAGTTCTTACCCCTACCATTTTATTGTTCCAACATTGTTCCTTTTTTTGTTTTATATTTCTGATAACAAGATTTGATTGTAAATAAATTTTTGGAATTTGTAAAAGTTTATAATTTTGCTAATTTGATAAATCAAACAAGGTTTTTTTGTAGTTATTATTACTCTGTTCAATTTTTGTATTTTAATAGTTAATTACTTGAAAAAATACATTTATTATTTACGATAATTTGAAATTTATGTTACTACATAAAATAATTTAGTTACTAGGAAAATTAACCAAAAAGTTTATTTTAAGTGTATCTCTGGACTATTAGAATGCTTTGCTTTGTACTTAATATTTAATACACAACCGTTACCAATGACTACTACTGTCGTTATCCATTTGAGTTATGTGTAGGCCTCATACTACCCAATTTCTATATACCTGCGGATGCTGTATGTCAGGATACTGATGAGTTTAGGAACGGACTCTAGGGGCCCTTATTTAAAAATACTTACTTATAGTCAATAGGGATGAAGCGTCATTCTAGGGGCGTAGGTGAACTAGCGGCAGTACGGATCCGACAGGCTGTTCATCTTCCTGGAAAAGTCAGACGTACTCCCCGGCCGCTAATGTTAAAGTCACCTAATCTTATTTTTTTTTTAATTTGGGATTGTGTTGAAATTGTATGTGTGTGTAGTATGAGTTGTGGTCGGGGCTACATGACACGTAACCGTCTACCTGCCTACCTAACTAGGCTAATCGGCTTGAGTTGTGCCATAACCGCTGCGTAGGAGGAATGCCTGAAGGGGGCCAAAAAGCCAACAACTAAATGATACACAATAGTACGTAACAACAACACTAACATGACCAATCGCTAGAATGCAAGAACATCTCTCAACTAGGCTGAGGTATGAACATGCAGAGCGCCTAATTTCCGGATAACATGAAGCCAGAACTATTGTTCCCAGAGGCAGCACATGCTGCACCTGACCTGAAGGAAAGGCCGGATAGCTGTTGGTTTGGACCCTAAAATTGGACACTGGGATAGGACATGCCGCATAACTGAGAAGTGGTGAGGGGTGCCGTGAGGACCGCGACAGAGTACTCTTAGGTCTTGGTCTGTTACTGCTGCCAGTAATTACTAAAAGACACGAAGCCGGGCACTCTGAAAGGAATGTCGGAAATAGAATGATTATATTGGGGCCAAAATGGCAATGAAACCAGTGCCAGCAACAACACCAACATGACCAACCTCTGCAAGAACATCTCTCGACTAGATTGAGGTATGAACCTAATAAACATGCAGAGCGCCACTGACCTAGCTTCCGGATAAATGGTCCGGAACTATCGTACATAGAGGCAGAATATGCCGCACCTCACCTGAAGGAAAGGCTGATAGATGTAGGTTTCAACCCTAATTTGGACATAGGCATGCGGTCATGCCGCACGACAAAGGTGTAAGTAGAGATGAGCACAAAGACCTACATTCGACCTTGCAACGTCAGACGAACAACCTGCATCACATTCGTCGCGCTTTCGCGATATAGCAATATTCGTTATTTCGCATGCAATATCATGACTAGCGACTAATTCGAGTAATATTTGCGTGCGCATAAATTGTTCGTTATTAAGAATGTTTAAACAGCTTTACACGTATAGAAAGCTTGAAATGGCGGGAGTCATTTGAGTGAATGGAAGGGGCGAAAAGGCATGTGGAAATCCGTACAATACACTCAGCGTACTGGAGTCTGACACAACCTGTTAACGCTAGGTAGGTAAGGGAATACAAACCGCGAATATAGTACTGCGATTATTCAAGTGACAAACATTATTATATCTCTATTGTTTAATCTCTACTGTGACAGGAATAGTGGAACTGTAAAAGCAGCAACTAAGGTTGGGGAAATTATGTCTGAATATAATTTTTTTTTTCTTCCAGATACAGTTTCCCTATCACTCACTATCCATCTCAAGAGCGAATATACGTAATTGCGAATATGGGGTCAAGTATTTAACATTCGCAAACCTCGAAATCACAATATTCAAGATCAAACTCGCCTTGCGAATACTCGCGCCCAACACAGGTGGCGAGTGGGCCATGGGAACCCCAACAGAGTACTCGCAAGGCCTTGGTTTGTTACTGCTGCCAGTAATTGCTGATAGACACGAACCGGGCATCGTGAATAGAAAGTCGGAAAGAAAATTATTATATTGGGGGGCCAAGAAATGGTAACAAAACCAGTGCCAGCGAAAGCATCAGAAGAAAAAATAAAATAAAATGGTTGAAACCACCGTGACCTGAGCGACGTGTACAGTTTGACGTTGCGATACTGCAACCTGATGAAAACGTGACTTACCCAACACTGAACCTATAGCAGTCTTTGAAGAAACATCAAGTAGCGAGTTTGTAAGCTGATAAAGTTTCACACATACTTAATTTTCCATTAAATTTTAGTTTCCCCCCCCCCCCCGCTACCTTAGCAACAGATGTAATTGACCACACCAACTAAGAATGGAGAGCTGTTACATGACCTGAAGAAGCAAATGACATGCAAAGATGCTCCTGGCTGTGGTAGTGCCGACACAGACGTGGATGCCTGTAGGCATCAGAACCAACGAAATAGTTGACACCGCCGAGGCCTGAGTGACGGGTCAGGTCTGATGTTGTGACACCGCAAACTGAAGAGAAATGACTTACCCAACATTCTGGACCTATAACAACCTAAAAATAAAACGTCAAGTAGCAAAGCCCGCAACCTAATGGGAAATCCACACATGATGTGATTTTTTTTTTTTCCTACTACCTTAGCAACAGAGGCAATTGAGCACACCAACTGAGAATGGCGAGCTGTGACATGACCTGAAAAGCAAAATTACATGCAATGAATGAAGCTGGCTGTGGTAGTATGCCGACACTGACTTGAGGCATCGGAACCAACAAAATGGTTGAAACCGCCGAGGCCTGAGTGACGGGTCAGGTCTGATGTTGCGAGACCGCAAACTGATGAAATTTGACTTACCCAACATTCAAAACCTATAACAACCTAAAATAAACGTCAAGTAGCAAAGCCCGTAACTGACTGTGGTAGTATGCAGACACTGACGTGAGACATGAAGTAATATAAACCACCTGCACCACGCCACTCCGCTATAGGTGAGTACATGCAAACGTCGCCACCATCAGCACATGTGCCCAGTAGAGATGTGGGCGTATAAGCCGTAAAAACAAACTAAGCTCAGTTCTCGGCAAAAGCCACGCTTCTATCTATTTTTAGCACAAATAAAGCAACAAAACGAGGCAAAAATAACAAAATAAAGGTCCTCATGGGTCTCTGCAATTACCTTTGTAGCAAGCAGCTCCCCCAGTGTCCAGCTAACACTCTGAACTGAAGATGGATCCACAGCACCAAGCACAGGTGCTTATTAAGTACACAAACTCAGGTTCACAATCTTAAAGTGATACACACATTTGCATTTCCAAAACAAATGAAACAAGACAAATTAAATATACCTCAACACAGAGGAGCTCACCGTCTACCTAATATACAGATCGCAAAATAGCATTTATACTAAAGAAACAATAACACTATGAAAACAGCAACTCTGCTCCACCTGGATTAATCAGCTGCCTCACCCTCTATAATGCGAGTAAGGGGATAATGCTGAATGTCAGTGTGAACAAGGCCTTAGTCTGTCTGCAGAAATAATAGCGGATAGTGAGAGAGGTTTGCTGGGAAGATACCTCAGCACAGAGGAGCTTACCGTCTACTTAAACACGCATCATAAATAGCATTTATACTAAAGAAACAATAACACTTTGTAAACAGCAACTCTGCTCCACCTGGAGTAATCAACTGCCTCCCCACTAGAATGCAAGTAAGGGGATAATGCTGGATGTCAGTGTGAACAAGGCCTTAGTCTGTCTGCAGAAATAATAGCGGATGGCAAGAGAGGTTTGCTGGCAAGCAGCGAAGTGAAAAGCAGACAAGAAAGACATGCAGATATGCACTGACAGACTAAGCAAGGTGACCTGTGCAAGACATGGAAGCCTGCGAGAAAGCGAGACGGAGTCACGCTGACCCCTGCTGCCTAGATGTGCCGCCACGTGGACGCCAAGCATAGGCTGTCAGGCGCGAGAAAACGAGACGGAGTCACGCTGACCCCTGCTACCTAACCGCACTGCCACGTGGGCACCAAACGTGGGGGTGCCAGGCAGGATCGCTCCGGTGCAGTGCTGCTCCTACTCACCAAAGAAGCCGACACACCGCCGGCCGGACTAATCGTGCTGCCGCGTGGGGGCCAAACGTGGGCTGCCAGGCAGAATTGCTCCGGTGCAATGCCGCTCCTCCTCACCAAAGGAGCCGACGCATCGCCGGCCAGACTGTAACAGGACAATGCTGCACGAGCTGGTTGCAAACCCTCACCCGACCTCAACTGGGATCCTGGACGCTGACTGGGTATGGAAGCTGCAGATTCAGCCCATGTGCTGCAACAGGTGGCTCTGACTGCACACAACTACGCAGCAGCCGTCGACACGCCCAAGGGAGGCGCCTGCCTGGTATAAATGTGCTACTTACGCCCCTCCCACAAATACAGGCCAATAAACTGGCCTTCTAACATATTGGATATTGGCCATCTGAGGAGAGATCTACCTGTCTAGTGAAGTGACGGTACGGTATGGGGTGTAAGGCTGGTTCGCCTCCCCGTGGTGCACCCTGGGTAACGCTAAAAGAACCAGCAAATACTAAATGTCATACATTACTTCTCCTGACCAACGGGACACTTATTAGAATCTATATACTAGGCATCCTCAAACTACGGCCCTCCAGCAAACTGCGGCCCTCCAGCTGTTTCTAAACTAAAAATCACATCATTCCATGAGAGCCTACAGCTATCATCCTATAGAGGGGCTTCATGGGAGTTGTACTTTTACAACAGCTGGAAGGCCGCAGTTTGAGAATGCCTGCTATAGACTGTGTATGTGTGTGTGTGTTGGGGGTGGGGGGTGGTCAGAGGTGGTGTGGGTTTGAGGGGGGATCTGGTGGTATGTAGTGGTGGGTATATTGTGTGAGGCGGAAGATTAGATGTGAAATGTGAATCATATATAGATTTGTCTGCTATCCGTTTTTTTTTTGAATCATTAGAAAACGTAGTGTGGTGTTAAACAGGCAGAATATGCTCGAACCCACATGCGGCTGTGCATATATATAGGGGAGCATATCCTGCACTTGTAGTCTGTTGCTGATGGCAATCAACAGCAAAAAAATGCATACAATGGAAGATGCCAGCAACGGACTACAAGTACCACAATAACATCCTACATATGGTAACAATTATGTGGATGTGGAGAACAATCAGAAACTTAACAATAGCAAAGAATGGCTGGCATCTTCCATTGTATGCATTTTTTTTGCTGTTGATTGCTATCAGCAACGGATTTCCGGCATCAGGATCCCCTGGGCACCCGTAGACGGCTGGTCCCGATGCCGTGCAAGGCATTGCGCAGCCTCTGCACACTCAGTCTACCTTCTCACACATTGGGTCCCCGTTACAACAGCACGGGGACCCGATGCGCTCGATCACTAACCGCACACCACTTCTATGTCGTGGTCAGCGCTGACCACGACATAGAAGGGGTTAATCCACCAGCATCGCTGTAAACAGCGATGCCGGCAGATACAGCAGGGACCTGGCTATCAGGGACTGCCATACCCCTGCAGTGATTGGTCAGGCGCAGCTCCTGCACCCGCCCGATCATCTTGCTGTGCATGTATGGCGGAATGCGTTCTGGCACAAGTTCCCCCAGCGTACATGCACAGTGTTTTGCGTTAAGGAGTTAATGACAGTGAACTCCACAATGCCCGCCCCTTTAATAGTGGCCCCTGCCCCCCATGCATGTAGCAGTGTAGTTTTGTCGTCATACATCATATGACTGAATATTTAAGGACCTGAAAACTATTGAAACCTGTGATCACTTGTTATGGCATTGGCAACCTGGGGACATGTGAGCTTCTATTGGCTGATAAGGGACATGTGGCCGCGTGTATGGCAGTTGGGGGCTTGTTTTGGCTAATGCAGGTCATTTTTGGGGGAATATCTCAGGAATAATACGTCCTAGAGAGCTGAGCCCTGGTCTAAAACCTTCCCAGACACCTTATGTACCCGTCTGCCAAATTTAGTGAAGATCGGTCCAGTCGTTTGGTCGCCCATAAATAACAGACAGACAGAAACTCATTTTTATATATATAAGAGATTTGTAGATATTAATGATTTGGGGCAATAAGTATTGTTTTTAAATGCCAACAATACTTGTTTCCACAAATCATTTATATGTAAGCACTGCAGTAAGCAAACTATGTGAAATGAGATTTTATATGTAATGCGAATATTTGAGAATGTTTTATCTCCATAAACATACATTTGAATGTTACAAGCGTGTGACATGTACTTATAGCTGTAATTTAATGTTCAATAACTTACTGTGATCAGGATATCTTTCTCCTCTCTGGTGAAATTGTTTCCCACCATCTTTGTTCGCATGGATCGCATGCACCACAACAAACTTGTAACTGCTCCCAGGAAGAAGCCACGCCTGTATGTGCGCATGCGCATGAGCACGCGCACATACGAATAAGTTACTGCCGACTGCCGAACTTGAATAACATCTGTACGCACATGAATATTTCTATGGAAATTATTCGCATTATAGTCTCTTTGTACGGATACAGAACTACAAATACGATTGGCTTGTTCGAATTAGTGAATGTGGTGAATGCGAATATATCGCTATATTCGCTAATTAAAAAAATGCATTTGCAATAGGAAAGTTGCCTATAGACAGCTCTAAGTTGGATGCGCAATGCGAACATATTACTTTTTTTTTTTTTCGCAATGAACAGAATATGAAGAGTTGAAGACGACTAAGTATTCTGATTATTGAAAAAATAATAGTAATTTTTTTCGCATTGCGCATCCAACTTAAAGCATTCATTCATGTTTGCAAGCCAGTAGGAGATATGCCTTTATATTAGAAGTTCAATTTGCATAATGCGAATAATATATTCACATATTATTCGCGATAATTTAAATAATGATGAATATTCGATTTCGGTGAATATATTACGAATATTCGCGATATATCGCAAATTCGAATATGGCACCTCCCGCTCATCACTAGTCGTAAGGTTCTCCAGGCTGGGGTCCCTCCCTAAAACCTTTCTCTCTGAAATCTCTCATGGTGCTGTCATGGACGAAGAGAAAAAATGATAATTACTTACCGGTAATGTTGTTTTTAAGGAGTCCATGACAGCACCCATAATTCCCACCCTTTTCTTCTGGTGTTGGTTTGGTTTATTCACAGGTGTGTATGAACAACAAAAATAATAATAATAATAATATATATATATATATATATATATATATTTGTGGTCAGGGCTACGGACACGAAAGCCGAAGAGCCCTAGTGGGATGAACACCGAGACCCACCGTAACTGCAAGAACCATCTTACCTAACTAAATGGCTAGTGGTGTGCCTGTAGCCATGTCCGTGGGTAGGCCTATAAAAGGGTGGCCTACCCTGTAGAAGTGAAAAAGAAAGGGAGGGAAGGTGGGGCAACTGATAAACGCCCGCCCCTAGGTGGGGCTGTGCCTGGTTTAAGTAGAGCCTCCGCCCCTCCCACAAATGCAGCCCAAATAGACTGCTATACTTGTGGTCAGGGCTACGGACACGAAAGCCGAAGAGCCCTAGTGGGATGAACACCGAGACCCACCGTAACTGCAAGAACCATCTTACCTAACTAAATGGCTAGTGGTGTGCCTGTAGCCATGTCCGTGGGTAGGCCTATAAAAGGGTGGCAAAAATCAGACATGTAGGGTAAAAAGAGACTTGAATGGCCTGTACAAAGAAACCCCTGATCCAGACTGTGAAACAATGTCTCCCACGAAGTTCGGGTACCTAAGTCAACCATAATGATGCCCGCATCCAGCCTGCGGATAGAGCCAGGACAGAACGCTGAATGTCGCAGATACTGCCCCAATGCACGAGAGAGGAACTGGGAAACGGGAAGCGTTCAGGAGGAAGCGTGGACGATACTAACTAAACCTGAAGACTTAGTTGTGGTGCGAGCACTGACAAATTCCCCCTAGCCTTATGGGACCGGAGAACTGAGCCTAACTGTCTACACTATGTAAAGAAGGGCCCGAAAAATACCATGTAGGCCAGGAGAGGATGGAAAGCAATAAGCTAAGCACGTAGTATATGGAATCCTGTCGATGCCCTCACGCGAGTGAAGGAGTGCAATTGCGGTAAGCTGCTAGCGATTAAGTTCGCAGACCTGGCTGATTGAAAAGGTAACCGGCATGGTAATGCAAATGACAATATGAGGGGTAAACAAGAAAATGCCTAAAGAGTAGAGTTGAGCGAACACCTGGATGTTCGGGTTCGACGAGTTCGGCCGAACTTTCGAAAAATGTTCGGGTTCGGGATCCGAACTCGACCCGAACTTCATCCCGAACCCCATAGAAGTCAATGGGGACCCGAACTTTTGGGCACTAAAAAGGCTGTAAAACACACCCGGAAAGGGCTAGAGGGCTGCAAAAGGCAGCAAAATGTAGTTAAATCCCCTGCAAACAAATGTAGATAGGGAAATGATGAGTTAACATAAAATAAATAAAAATTAAACAATATTAATTGGAGTGAGGTCCCATAGCACAGAATCAGGCTTCAAGTCACCCACCAATGGAGAAGGTCACTTACTATTATTTTGACCACAGCACCCAGACAAAGGAGAGAGGTCCCACAGCAGAGAACCAGGCATCATATCACCCACCACAGGAGTAGGCCACCATTTAGTTACTTTGACCCCTACACCCAGACGGAGGAGAGAGGTTACACAGCAGAGAATCAGGCATTTAGATCACCCACCACAGGAGTAGGCCACCATTGAATCAGACCCCGGCAACCATGTCCAGATGGCACAAGCATAAGCTTTATATCAATCAGCACAGGAGAAGCGACTTTGACAGACTTTGACCCCTACACCCGGACGGAGGAGAGAGGTTTCAAAGCAGAGAATCAGGCATTTAGATCACCCACCACAGGAGTAGGCCCCAATTTAATGGGACCCCGGCAACCATGTCAGATGGCACAACCATCAGCTTCATATCAATCAGCACAGGAGAAGGCGACTTTGAAAGACTTTGACCCCTACACCCAGACGGAGGAGAGAGGTTTCACAGCAGAGAATCAGGCATTTAGATCACCCACCACAGGAGTAGGCCCCATTGAATCAGACCCTGGCAACCATGTCAGATGGCACAACCATCAGCTTTATATCAATCAGCACAGGAGAAGGCGACTTTGAAAGACTTTGACCCCTACACCCAGATGGAGGAGAGAGGTTTCACAGCAGAGAATCAGGCATCATATCAACCACCACAGGAGAAGCCACCATTTAGTTACTTTGACCCCTGCACCCAGGAAGAGAGAGAGGCACCACAGCACATATTCTGGCATCATATCAGCCACCACAGGAGAAGCCACCATTGAGTTACTTTGACCCTGCACCCAGGAAGAGGAGAGAGGCCCCACAGCACATATTCTGGCATCATACTAACCACCACAGGAGAAGCCACCATTGAGTTACTTTGACCCCTGCACCCAGGAAGAGGAGAGAGGCCCCACAGCACATATTCTGGCATCATATCAGCCACCACAGGAGAAGCCACCATTGAGTTACTTTGACCCCCGCACCCAGGAAGAGGAGAGAGGCACCACAGCACATATTCTGGCATCATATCAGCCACCACAGGAGAAGCCACCATTGAGTTACTTTGACCCCTGCACCCAGGAAGAGGAGAGAGGCCCCACAGCACATATTCTGGCATCATATCATATCAGCCACCACAGGAGAAGCCACCATTTAGTTACTTTGACCCCTTCACCCAAACAGAGGAGAGAGGTTCCACATCAGAGAATCAGGCATCATATCAACCACCACAGGAGTAGGCCACAATTTAATGGGACCCCGGCAACCATGTCAGATGGCACAACCATCAGCTTCATATCAATCAGCACAGGAGAAGGCGACTTTGAAAGACTTTGACCCCTACACCCAGACGGAGGAGAGAGGTTTCACAGCAGAGAATCAGGCATTTAGATCACCCACCACAGGAGTAGGCCCCCATTGAATCAGACCCTGGCAACCATGTCAGATGGCACAACCATCAGCTTTATATCAATCAGCACAGGAGAAGCCACCATTGAGTTACTTTGACCCCTGCACCCAGGAAGAGGAGAGAGGCCCCACAGCACATATTCTGGCATCATACTAACCACCACAGGAGAAGCCACCATTGAGTTACTTTGACCCCTGCACCCAGGAAGAGGAGAGAGGCCCCACAGCACATATTCTGGCATCATATCAGCCACCACAGGAGAAGCCACCATTGAGTTACTTTGACCCCTGCACCCAGGAAGAGAGAGAGGCCCCACAGCACATATTCTGGCATCATACTAACCACCACAGGAGAAGCCACCATTGAGTTACTTTGACCCCTGCACCCAGGAAGAGAGAGAGGCCCCACAGCACATATTCTGGCATCATATCAGCCACCACAGGAGAAGCCACCATTGAGTTACTTTGACCCCCGCACCCAGGAAGAGGAGAGAGGCACTACAGCACATATTCTGGCATCATATCAGCCACCACAGGAGAAGCCACCATTGAGTTACTTTGACCCCTGCACCCAGGAAGAGGAGAGAGGCCCCACAGCACATATTCTGGCATCATACTAACCACCACAGGAGAAGCCACCATTGAGTTACTTTGACCCCTGCACCCAGGAAGAGGAGAGAGGCCCCACAGCACATATTCTGGCATCATATCAGCCACCACAGGAGAAGCCACCATTGAGTTACTTTGACCCCCGCACCCAGGAAGAGGAGAGAGGCACCACAGCACATATTCTGGCATCATATCAGCCACCACAGGAGAAGCCACCATTGAGTTACTTTGACCCCCGCACCCAGGAAGAGGAGAGGCACCACAGCACATATTCTGGCATCATATCAGCCACCACAGGAGAAGCCACCATTGAGTTACTTTGACCCCTGCACCCAGGAAGAGGAGAGAGGCCCCACAGCACATATTCTGGCATCATATCATCAGCCACCACAGGAGAAGCCACCATTTAGTTACTTTGACCCCTTCACCCAAACAGAGGAGAGAGGTTCCACATCAGAGAATCAGGCATCATATCAACCACCACAGGAGTAGGCCACAATTTAGTTTATTTGACCCCTGCACCCAGGAAGAGGAGAGAGGCCCCACAGCACATATTCTGGCATCATATCACACACCACAGGAGAAGGCCTCTTTCAGTGATTTAGGCCTTTGGACCCAGACAGAGGAGAGAGGTCAGAGATTAGCTTCATATCCCCCAGCACAGCAGAAGACCGCTTTATTTGACTTAGGCCTCAGCACCCAGACAGAAGACAGAGGTAGCATGGCAGAGGTTATGGCTTCATGTCACCCGTTAGTTTAACCGGCCACTTTCATCTGGTTAGGCCCGGCGCCCAGACAGAGAAGAGTTTCATTCAACTGTGGGTTTCATAAAATTTGTATCAAATAAAGAAGTGGCCCGTAGCACAACAAGACATGTTTTAGGCAGTTAATAAGGACTACTCTGCACAAGGGAGGGACAGGTCCTGTGGGATCCATGCCTGGTTCATCTTTATGAAGGTCAGCTTGTCCCACGTTGGCTGTGGACAGGCGGCTGCGCTTGTCAGTAATGACGCCCCCTGCCGTGCTGAATACGCGTTCAGATAAAGCGCTGGCCGCCGGGCAGGAAAGCACCTCAAGGCATAACATGCTAACTCTGGCCACGTGGACAATTTCGAAACCCAGTAGTTGAATGGGGCCGAACCATCCGTCAGGATGTGGAGGAGTGTGCAGACATACTGTTCAACCATGTTAGTGAAATGCTGCCTCCTGCTAACACGTTCCGTATCAGGTGTCGGTGCAGATAGCTGTGGCGTGGAGACAAAACCTTTCCACATTTCTGCCATGCTAACCCTGCCCTCAGATGAGCTGGCCGTGACACAGCTGCGTTGGCGACCTCTTGCCACTCCTCTGCCTTCACCTTCCACCTGTTCCCCTGTGACATGTGGGAATGCTCTCAAGAGCGCCTCTATCAGCGTGCGCTTGTACTCGCGCATCTTACGGTCGCGCTCCAGTTCAGGAATTAAAGTGGGCACATTGTCTTTATACCG
This sequence comes from Bufotes viridis, assembly GCA_033119425.1. Classification (NCBI taxonomy): domain Eukaryota; kingdom Metazoa; phylum Chordata; class Amphibia; order Anura; family Bufonidae; genus Bufotes; species Bufotes viridis. Next base: position 108,770,451 of record CM065589.1, read on the forward strand.
GGGATCCAGCAGGGTGGCCACCCAGTAGTCTGCACACGTTAAAGCGTGGGCAACTCTGCTGTCGTTGCGCAGGCATTGGAGCATATATTCGCTCATGTGGGCCAGGCTACCCATGGGTAAGGACAAGCTGTCCTCTGTGGGAGGCGTATCGTCATCGTCCACCGTATCCCCCAGCCACGCACCAGTGATGGGCCTGGGCTGCCACCCCGCTGTGAACTTGCGTCATCCTCGTCCCCCTCCACCTCCTCCTCCTCATCCTCCTCGTCCTCCAGTACAGTGCCTTGGCTGGCGACTTGTGAACCTGTCCTCTGCTGCTTAAACAAACCTCCCTCTGAGCCACTTCGAACAGACTGGCCCGAAAGTGTTAGAAACGAGCCCTCATCCTCCTCCTCCTCCTCCACCTGGGCCACCTCCTCTAACATCATTGCCCTAAGTGTTTTCTCAAGGAGACATAGAAGTGGTATTGTAACGCTGATAACAGTGTCATCGCCACTGGCCATGTTGGTGGAGTACTCGAAACAGCGCAGCAGGGCACACAGGTCTCGCATGGAGGCCCAATCATTGGTGGTGAAGTGGTGCTGTTCGGCAGTACGACTGACGCGAGCGTGCTGCAGCTGAAACTCCACTATGGCCTGCTGCTGCTCGCACAGTCTCTCCAGCATGTGCAAGGTGGAGTTCCACCGGGTGGGCACGTCGCATATGAGGCGGTGGCGGGAAGGCCGAAGTTCCGCTGTAGCGCAGACAGGCGAGCAGCGGCAGGATGTGAGCAGGCGGAGCGCGCACAGGCGGCCCGCACTTTATGCAGCAGCTCTGACATGTTGGGGTAGTGGTGAATGAACCTCTGCACCACCAAGTTCAGCACATGCGCCAGGCAAGGGATGTGCGTCAAACCGGCTAGTCCCAGAGCTGCCACGAGATTTCGCCCATTATCGCATACCACCAGGCCTGGCTTGAGGCCCACCGGCAGAAACCACTCGTCGGTCTGTTGTTCAATACCCCGCCACAACTCCTTTGCGCTGTGGGGCCTGTCCCCCAAACATATGAGTTTCAGAATGGCCTGCTGACGTTTACCCGGGCTGTGCTGAAGTTGGTGGTGAAGGTGTGTGGCTGACCGGATGAGCTGGTGGAAGCAGTGGAGGAGGAAGCCGAGTAGGAGGAGGAGGCTACAGGAGGCAGAGAATGATGCCCTGCGATCCTAGGGGCGGAAGGACGTGCGCCAAGGAACTGTCCGCCGGGGCCCAGCCGCCACTACATTCATCCAGTGTGCAGTTAGTGAGATATAGCGTCCCTGGCCGTGCTTACTGGTCCACGTATCTGTGGTTAGGTGGACCTTGCCACAAATGGCGTTGCGCAGTGCACACTTGATTTTATCGGACACTTGCATGTGCAGGGAAGGCACGGCTGTCTTGGAGAAGTAGTGGCGGCTGGGAACCACATACTGCGGGACAGCCATGGCCATCAGCTGTTTGAAGCTGTCTGTGTCCACCAGCCGGAATGACAGCATTTCAAAGGCCAGCAGTTTAGAAATGCTGGCGTTCAGGCCAAGGGCTCGAGGGTGACTCGGGGAATTTGCGCTTCCTCTCTAAGGTTTGAGATATTGAGAGCTGAACGCTGCTGTGTGATATAGTGGAGACGCTAGTTGACGGTGGCGGTGGTGGTGGTGTCGGTGGCACATCCTCTGTTTGCTGCTCGGCAGGTGGCAACATTCCTCTCGAGGCGGAAGCCGAGGCAGCAGCGGTAGAGGGAGCAGGGGAGCCTCAGCGAGTGCCTGGTTTTTAAGGTGTGTACCCCACTGCAGTTCATGCTTTGCATGTAGATGCCTGGTCATGCAGGTTGTGCTGAGGTTCAGAACGTTAATGCCTCGCCTCAGGCTCTGATGGCAGAGCGTGCAAGTCACTCGGGTCTTGTCGGTAGGACATTGTTTAAAGAAGTGCCATGCCAGGGAACTCTTTGAAGCTGCCTTTGTGGGGCTGGGTCCCTGTTGGCGATGTCCAGTAGCAGGCGAACTCTGGGGCGGCGGCTCGTCTGCTTTGGCCCCCTGCTCCCTCTTTGGCTTCGCTGTTGTCTCGGTCTCACCACTACCTCTTCCTCTGAACTGTGAAAGTCATCGCCACGACCTTCAGTCCATGTGGGGTCTAAGACCTCATCGTCCTCTGCATCGTCTTCCACCCAGTCTCCCTCCCTGACCTCCTCCTGTTCAGTCTGCACACTGCAAAAGACGCGGCAGTGGGCACCTGTGTTTCGTCATCATCAGAGAGTCGGTGACTCTGCTGTGGTGGTATTCCCATGTCCTCTTCATCTGGAGACATAAGTGGTTGTGCGTCAGTGCATGGTATGTCTTCCTCCACTGGGGAAGGGCTAGGTGGGCGCCCCTGGGAAACCCTGGAAGCAGAGTCTTCAAACAGAAGAAGAGACTGCTGCATAACTTGTGGCTCAGACCGTTTCCCTGATATGCTTGGGGGTGATGTGACAGACTGATGGGCTTGGTTTTCAGGTGCCACCTGTGCGCTTTCCGCAGAAGACTGGGTGGAAGACCATGTGGTGAACGTGCTGGAAGCACTGTCGGCCACCCAATCGATTAATGCCTGTACCTGCTCAGGCCTTACCATCCTAAGAGCGGCATTGGGCCCCACGAGATATTGCGGTACATTCTGCCGGCTAGTTGAGGGAGTTCGTTCCCTACTGTGTGCGCCTGGGGCCGAGCGGCCACGTCCTCTACCAGCAACAGAGGCTCCACGGACACCACCACGACCGCGTCCTCGTCCCTTAATAGTATTTTTCTTCATTGTTGCGATTCAACTCGCACCACAATGAAATATATTATTTTTATAAGCAAAATCCCCTCACTGGAATACTTTCAGTCTTTTGACTGTATGGATTACAGATGGAATGACTGTTATATGTGAGTACCGCTTTCTTTGACAGATTCTAGTATGGGTACATATATGTTTTCCCAACCCCAGCACATTAGTTTGCTAATTCCAGATGTATGAAACGCATGGCCTAACTGTATCTAGTATATTGAACGCCAGATAAACTAACTTGGCCTTTTTAAATAAAAAAATTCCCTCACTGGAATACTTTCAGTCTTTTGACTGTATGGATTACAGATGGAATGACTGTTATATGTGAGTACCGCTTTCTTTGACAGATTCTAGTATGGGTACATATATGTTTTCCCAACCCCAGCACATTAGTTTGCTAATTCCAGATGTATGAAAGCATGAGCCTAACTGTATCTAGTATATTGAGCGCCAGATAAACTAACTTGGCCTTTTTAAATAAAAAAATTCCCTCACTGGAATACTTTCAGTCTTTTGACTGTATGGATTACAGATGGAATGACTGTTATATGTGAGTACCGCTTTCTTTGACAGATTCTAGTATGGGTACATATATGTTTTCCCAACCCCAGCACATTAGTTTGCTAATTCCAGATGTATGAAAGCATGAGCCTAACTGTATCTAGTATATTGAGCGCCAGATAAACTAACTTGGCCTTTTTAAATAAAAAAATTCCCTCACTGGAATACTTTCAGTCTTTTGACTGTATGGATTACAGATGGAATGACTGTTATATGTGAGTACCGCTTTCTTTGACAGATTCTAGTATGGGTACATATATGTTTTCCCAACCCCAGCACATTAGTTTGCTAATTCCAGATGTATGAAAGCATGAGCCTAACTGTATCTAGTATATTGAGCGCCAGATAAACTAACTTGGCCTTTTTAAATAAAAAAATTCCCTCACTGGAATACTTTCAGTCTTTTGACTGTATGGATTACAGATGGAATGACTGTTATATGTGAGTACCGCTTTCTTTGACAGATTCTAGTATGGGTACATATATGTTTTCCCAACCCCAGCACATTAGTTTGCTAATTCCAGATGTATGAAAGCATAGGCCTAACTGTATCTAGTATATTGAGCGCCAGATAAACTAACTTGGCCTTTTTAAATAAAAAAAATTCCCTCACTGGAATACTTTCAGTCTTTTGACTGTATGGATTACAGATGGAATGACTGTTATATGTGAGTACCGCTTTCTTTGACAGATTCTAGTATGGGTACATATATGTTTTCCCAACCCCAGCACATTAGTTTGCTAATTCCAGATGTATGAAGCATGAGCCTAACTGTATCTAGTATATTGAGCATCAGATAAACTAACTTGGCCTTTTTAAATAAAAAAAAATTCCCTCACTGGAATACTTTCATGGCTTTTCACTGTATGGATTACAGGTGGACTGGTATTAGTAGGGGTGACACAAGCACACCCAAGTCCCTGATGTAGGATTTCTATGGCACAGACCACTATTACAAGTGATTAATGGACGTTGGGAGAGATTGTGCTGCAGCACTAGTCCCAAGATGGCCGCCGCCTATCAGCCCAGTAACATGTGCCACAAAATGGTCTGCACAACCTTTAAAAAAAATAGCCTTGGACTGTGCTGCTAAATCGCTATTGGTCTGAATCCCAGGTGTAGATGTCTGACTTGTTTGGAGCTTTGGAATGCACACTGTGGCAGCTTCTGCTGCAGCACTACAAGTCGCAAAATGGCGGCCGGCGGTCAGCCTAGGTACATGTGGATGGAAAAATCACTCTGGCCACTCTAAAAATAGCCAATCCCTATCAAAAAAGCAGCTCAGCTGCAGTTGTTCAGATGAATCACAGGTGGAGGAGAGAAATTTGCTTCCAGTTATTCAATTATCCCTGCCTATTCTCGCCCTAGCATCAGCTGCGTCTATCCCTGTTCTATTCACATCGGGAGTGAGCACGTCCCGACGTGCGCACAAGCTTATAAAGAGGCTGAGTCACATGCTGCACTTGGCCAATCACAGCCTTGCCAATAGTAGGCATGGCTGCGATGGCATCTTAGGGCAAGTAGTATGATGCATGTTGATTGGCTGCTTTGCAGCCTTTCAAAATGCGCCAAAATACATGCCGAGCAGCGAACCCGAACCCGAACTTTTACGAAAAGTTCGGGTTCGGATCATGTCCTGAACACCCCAAAATTCGGTACGGACCCGAACTATGCTCGAACTGTTCGCTCCAACACTACTAAAGAGGCCTAAAGAAAGAACAGGCGGGATTACACCATGGGCCTAACCGATGTGATATGCGATACTTAAAATGACTACATTTCCTGAAAAAACCTGACAGGCGCATATCGTGAACACGAGACCAGACCAACGTGGCCGGTGACACCTAATGACGAGAGTCATTCGATGCGAGAACCTGAAAGTAGGTGGCCGATGACACCAATGACTTGAACTCCGGAAATTTACATCTGGTCCTGGGGGGGAGCATAGCCAGACAGGTGATCTGTCGACCAGGCAGGAGTTTGTGAGCTGGCCACATTGATTGTTGCACGTGAGAAAAACATAAGCGGGCAACCAACTATGATGGCGATACCGTCTGTGGTATGCAGAACGAATGCGTATGTACGTGCGATACCTAACTGGCAGACCGCAGGAAGTTATAACTATGATAATTAAAACCGAGGGTCTGGCCTGAATACCGGACCGGCTAATGTAACTAGAAAAAATCACCTGACCCGCATGGCAGGTGACCCTAACCAGGCTGAGCTCCATTAAGGAAGAGTACGCCTGGGGAAGCGTGGCAGACAATGGATGCACCACCGACAGACTTTGGAAAAGTGGCCTGCGCCCGGATGAACAAAGAAGCAGATATGGGTGTGCGACATATGGGTCAAATCAACCTGGATGCACGGAAGTTCAACCCACCGGGTAAATCGCCAGGCAGGACGAAAAACAGTCGTCGGTCCCCCGAAACCATGGGGTCGAAGCAGTCATGGTGCCCCCGAAGCCATGGGGCCGAAGTGGTCATGGTGCCCCCGAAGCCATGGGGCCGAAGTGGTCATGGTGCCCCCGAAGCCATGGGGCCGAAGTGGTCATGGTGCCCCCGAAGCCATGGGGCCGAAGTGGTCATCGTGCCCCCGAAGCCAGGGAGCCGAGGCGGTCATCGTGCCCCCGAAGCCATGGAGCCGAAGTGGTCATCGTGCCCCCGAAGCCATGGGGCCGGGCGGTCATCTTGCCCCGAAGCCATGGAGCCGAAGCGGTCATCGTGCCCCGAAGCCATGGGCCGAAGTGGTCATCGTGCCCCCGAAGCCATGGGGCAGAAGCGGTCATCTTGCCCCGAAGCCATGGAGCGAAGCAGTCGCCGAGCCCTCAGCCATGGGGCGAGCGGTCATCGTGCCCCGAAGCCATGGGGCCGAGCGGTCATCGTGCCCCGAAGCCAGGGAGCCGAGGCGGTCATCGTGCCCCCGAAGCCATGGAGCCAAAGTGGTCATCGTGCCCCCGAAGCCATGGGGCCGAAGCGGTCATCTTGCCCCCGAAGCCATGGAGCCGAAGCGGTCATCGTGCCCCCGAAGCCATGGAGCCGAAGTGGTCATCGTGCCCCCGAAGCCATGGGGCAGAAGCAGCCATGGGGTCGAAGCAGTCATGGTGCCCCCGAAGCCATGGGGCCGAAGTGGTCATGGTGCCCCCGAAGCCATGGGGCCGAAGCAGTCGCCGAGCCCTCAAGCCATGGGGCGAAGCAGCCTTCGAGCCCCCGAAGCCATGGAGCCGAAGCAATCAGCGAGCCCTCAACGTCATGAGGCCAAGCAGTCATGGGGTCCCCAAGCCATGAAGCAAAGCGAACATGGGGCCCCCCAAATCCTGAGGCCAAGTAATCATGGGCCCCCAAGCCATGAGACCCGAGCCACCATAGGGGCCCCCATGCCATGAGGCCAAAGCAAACCTGGGCCCCCAAAGCATTGAGGCCACAGAAATCGCGAGGACCTCGAGTCATGCGGCCAAGCAGCCATGGGGCCCACAAGGCATGCGGCCAAGCAGACATGGGGCCCTTAGCGCCATGGGCCCAAGGCAGTCATGGGACCCCCAGCGCCATGAGACCAAAGCAGTCATGAGACCAAAGCAGTCATGAGGTCCCCAAGCCGTGAGGTCAAGGTAGTCCTCGAGACCCTGACGCCGAGGGCCGAAGCGGTCGTCATGCCCCCGACACCATAGGGTCGGAGCGGTCATGGAATCCCTACTCCCTGAGGCCAAAGCGGTCATGGGGCCTCCGCGGCCATGAGGCCAAAGAAATCAAGGGGCCGCGGCGGCCTTGCGGCCCAGCAAGTAAGGGGCCCCCGGGGCCATGAGACCGTCCTAGATGTACGTGATGGGTGAAGGTAAATAAGAATGGGCCCAACATGATGGAAAAAGCAGCAACTAGGATGATTGGGACGTCTAAACGTGGCCTGGAAAGGAACGTGATTGCTGACAGGTATGGACATTAGTAATCCGCACCACGGACATAAGCATAAAAACCGAACCCAACCATAAAACTTAAAAATGCAAACGTGGAATAGGAACCGGAGAAGAGAGAACAACCAAAACCTGAGGCATGCGATTTGCAAAGTCAAGTCCCTTGTCGCGACAAACAACTGAAAAACTTGAAAGAAACAGTAGTGAGTAGGAAGCTCGACCCTAATGACCCACTGGCCTCAGCTGAGAGGCTGTTTATTGAACTGGGGCCGTGGGAGCAATCTTAGTGAATACAAACCAGAAGTAAAGCAGAGCAGACAAAAGATTATTTTTTTTTTTTTTTGGAACTAGAGAAAAGACCCACTTGATGTATACGCGCAGAAAAACCAGATGTAAAGGAAATGACCATTGATGCCTGTCATGTTCGACAGGAGAGTGGCCCCAGAGCCACCAACTGCCTCAATGTGACTATCGAGTAAAACAACTGTGACGTAGAAACCAACAGGAGAATGTGGCTTGAATGGGAGCATGGTGTGCCAGCAGATGGGTGACTGTGGAGCTGGAATGAGTTGCAGACCTGAATGTGAGCGGAATAGGATAGCGCCGCGACAGCGAACGTATGGACGCAGTTCTAGCGGGGAATGGAGTGTAGTACTAGATGTAACAGCAAATGTGTGAACTCAGCTGGAGTGTGAAAGGAGTATTAACTTGCTGTAACAGCCGACGTAAGATGCGTCCATGGATGGGCATGAACATTGGGCGTAACGTGAAAGTAAAAACCCGGAGTCACAGCGGTAGTGTGAACCCCAACTCTGGCAATAGGCCAAGCGTAAAATTTGGTATGACCGCAGCCTGCAGTGAACGAGGCATAAACAAACTGTGACGGTGACATGAGCGCGTTCTTGCAATGTGACACCGGTCTGAGTGTGGTGCAAGCAAACATATAAATGCAAAAGGGTATGAGTGCAAAACACAGGATGTCAGAAAATAAATAAATGCACAGAGAATAAGACAGATTTACCCGCTGTTGTGACCATGCGTGGAGCGTAAACGTGATGCGAGAGCGGACTAGAGCACCGCTCCGAAAATGAGCATGTTGAAAGAGCAGACATGAGAAGGCAGAGTCTCAACTGACAAGGCGAACCTGGCGTAAAGAGTTGAAGCGTAAACGCAGCCCTGATTGCGGGGGAGGGGCGGGTTACATGGGAAGTGATTGCTATAGCAAGAGCCGTAACAAGCAACAGCTGCATCAATCTCCAACATAACATCACATGCAGCCCAGGTAAACCTTCCCTACCGCGTACAGGCTGAAGCAACTTTTCAAAGCGAAACGATGTAAACGTAAAACACATGAGATAGAAGGGGAACTGAATCAGGTTACCAAATAAACAAAGTGAAAGGAATCGATTAACTCCGATAAAACAAACCTGAGGCGGACGATTTTGAGGCAATGCCTTCCGCTCGCAAGAAAGTCAGATTCCAGCCGGCCGGAAAAGACAGACACGGCTCGATTAACTTACGTAAATGGCGCACGCGTCCCAGGTGTAGATGTCTGACTTGTTTGGAGCTTTGGAATGCACACTGTGGCAGCTTCTGCTGCAGCACTACAAGTCGCAAAATGGCGGCCGGCGGTCAGCCCAGGTACATGTGGATGGAAAAATCACTCTGGCCACTCTAAAAATAGCCAATCCCTATCAAAAGCAGCTGAGCTGCAGTTGTTCAGATGAATCACAGGTGGAGGAGAGAAATTTGCTTCCAGTTATTCAATTATCCCTGCCTATTCTCGCCCTAGCATCAGCTGCGTCTATCCCTGTTCTATTCACATCGGGAGTGAGCACGTCCCGACGTGCGCACAAGCTTATAAAGAGGCTGAGTCACATGCTGCACTTGGCCAATCACAGCCTTGCCAATAGTAGGCATGGCTGCGATGGCATCTTAGGGCAAGTAGTATGATGCATGTTGATTGGCTGCTTTGCAGCCTTTCAAAATGCGCCAAAATACATGCCGAACGACGAACCCGAACCCGAACTTTTACGAAAAAGTTCGGGTTCGGGTCTGTGTCACGAACACCCCAAAATTCGGTACGGACCCGAACTATGCTCGAACTGTTCGCTCAACACTACTAAAGAGGCCTAAAGAAAGAACAGGCGGGATTACACCATGGGCCTAACCGATGTGATATGCGATACTTAAAATGACTACATTTCCTGAAAAAACCTGACAGGCGCATATCGTGAACACGAGACCAGACCAACGTGGCCGGTGACACCTAATGACGAGAGTCATTCGGTACGAGAACCTGAAAGTAGGTGGCCGATGACACCAATGACTTGAACTCCGGAAATTTACATCTGGTCCTGGGGGGGAGCATAGCCAGACAGGTGATCTGTCGACCAGGCAGGAGTTTGTGAGCTGGCCACATTGATTGTTGCACGTGAGAAAAACATAAGCGGGCAACCAACTATGATGGCGATACCGTCTGTGGTATGCAGAACGAATGCGTATGTACGTGCGATACCTAACTGGCAGACCGCAGGAAGTTATAACTATGATAATTAAAACCGAGGGTCTGGCCTGAATACCGGACCGGCTAATGTAACTGGAAAAAATCGCCTGACCCGCATGGCAGGTGACCCTAACCAGGCTGAGCTCCATTAAGGAAGAGTACGCCTGGGGAAGCGTGGCAGACAATGGATGCACCACCGACAGACTTTGGAAAAGTGGCCTGCGCCCGGATGAACAAAGAAGCAGATATGGGTGTGCGACATATGGGTCAAATCAACCTGGATGCACGGAAGTTCAACCCACCGGGTAAATCGCCAGGCAGGACGAAAAACAGTCGTCGGTCCCCGAAACCATGGGGTCGAAGCAGTCATGGTGCCCCGAAGCCATGGGGCCGAAGTGGTCATGGTGCCCCGAAGCCATGGGGCCGAAGTGGTCATGGTGCCCCGAAGCCATGGGGCCGAAGTGGTCATGGTGCCCCGAAGCCATGGGGCCGAAGTGGTCATGGTGCCCCGAAGCCATGGGGCCGAGTGGTCATCGTGCCCCGAAGCCATGGGGCCGAAGCGGTCATCTTGCCCCGAAGCCACGGGGCCGAGCGGTCATCATGCCCCGAAGCCATGGGGCGAAGCGGTCATCGTGCCCCGAGCCATGGGGCCGAAGCGGTCATCGTGCCCCCGAAGCCAGGGAGCCGAGGCGGTCATCGTGCCCCTGAAGCCATGGAGCCGAAGTGGTCATCGTGCCCCCGAAGCCATGGGGCCGAAGCGGTCATCTTGCCCCCGAAGCCATGGAGCCGAAGCGGTCATCGTGCCCCCGAAGCCATGGAGCCGAAGTGGTCATCGTGCCCCCGAAGCCATGGGGCCGAAGCGGTCATCTTGCCCCCGAAGCCCTGGAGCCGAAGCAGTCGCCGAGCCCTCAAGCCATGGGGCGAAGCAGCCTTCGAGCCCCCGAAGCCATGGAGCCGAAGCAATCAGCGAGCCCTCAACGCCATGAGGCCAAGCAGTCATGGGGTCCCCAAGCCATGAAGCAAAGCGAACATGGGGCCCCCCAAATCCTGAGGCCAAGTAATCATGGGCCCCCAAGCCATGAGACCCGAGCCACCATAGGGGGCCCCCATGCCATGAGGCCAAAGCAAACCTGGGCCCCCAAAGCATTGAGGCCACAGAAATCGCGAGGACCTCGAGTCATGCGGCCAAGCAGCCATGGGGCCCACAAGGCATGCGGCCAAGCAGACATGGGGCCCTTAGCGCCATGGGCCCAAGGCAGTCATGGGACCCCCAGCGCCATGAGACCAAAGCAGTCATGAGACCAAAGCAGTCATGAGGTCCCCAAGCCGTGAGGTCAAGGTAGTCCTCGAGACCCTGACGCCGAGGGGCCGAGCGGTCGTCATGCCCCGACACCATAGGGTCGGAGCGGTCATGGAATCCCTGCTCCCTGAGGCCAAAGCGGTCATGGGGCCTCCGCGGCCATGAGGCCAAAGAAATCAAGGGCCGCGGCGGCCTTGCGGCCCAGCAAGTAAGGGGCCCCGGGCCATGAGACCGTCCTAGATGTACGTGATGGGTGAAGGTAAATAAGAATGGGCCCAACATGATGGAAAAAGCAGCAACTAGGATGATTGGGACGTCTAAACGTGGCCTGGAAAGGAACGTGATTGCTGACAGGTATGGACATTAGTAATCCGCACCACGGACATAAGCATAAAAACCGAACCCAACCATAAAACTTAAAAATGCAAACGTGGAATAGGAACCGGAGAAGAGAGAACAACCAAAACCTGAGGCATGCGATTTGCAAAGTCAAGTCCCTTGTCGCGACAAACAACTGAAAAACTTGAAAGAAACAGTAGTGAGTAGGAAGCTCGACCCTAATGACCCACTGGCCTCAGCTGAGAGGCTGTTTATTGAACTGGGGCCGTGGGAGCAATCTTAGTGAATACAAACCAGAAGTAAAGCAGAGCAGACAAAAGATTATTTTTATTTTTTTGGAACTAGAGAAAAGACCCACTTGATGTATACGCGCAGAAAAACCAGATGTAAAGGAAATGACCATTGATGCCTGTCATGTTCGACAGGAGAGTGGCCCCAGAGCCACCAACTGCCTCAGTGTGACTATCGAGTAAAACAACTGTGACGTAGAAACCAACAGGAGAATGTGGCTTGAATGGGAGCATGGTGTGCCAGCAGATGGGTGACTGTGGAGCTGGAATGAGTTGCAGACCTGAATGTGAGCGGAATAGGATAGCGCCGCGACAGCGAACGTATGGACGCAGTTCTAGCGGGGAATGGAGTGTAGTACTAGATGTAACAGCAAATGTGTGAACTCAGCTGGAGTGTGAAAGGAGTATTAACTTGCTGTAACAGCCGACGTAAGATGCGTCCATGGATGGGCATGAACATTGGGCGTAAACGTGAAAGTAAAAACCCGGAGTCACAGCGGTAGTGTGAACCCCAACTCTGGCAATAGGCCAAGCGTAAAATTTGGTATGACCGCAGCCTGCAGTGAACGAGGCATAAACAAACTGTGACGGTGACATGAGCAGCGTTCTTGCAATGTGACACCGGTCTGAGTGTGGTGCAAGCAAACATATAAATGCAAAAGGGGTATGAGTGCAAAACACAGGATGTCAGAAAATAAATAAATGCACAGAGAATAAGACAGATTTACCCGCTGTTGTGACCATGCGTGGAGCGTAAACGTGATGCGAGAGCGGACTAGAGCACCGCTCCGAAAATGAGCATGTTGAAAGAGCAGACATGAGAAGGCAGAGTCTCAACTGACAAGGCGAACCTGGCGTAAAGAGTTGAAGTGTAAACGCAGCCCTGATTGCGGGGAGGGGCGGGTTACATGGGAAGTGATTGCTATAGCAAGAGCCGTAACAAGCAACAGCTGCATCCAATCTCCAACATAACATCACATGCAGCCCAGGTAAACCTTCCCTACCGCGTACAGGCTGAAGCAACTTTTCAAAGCGAAACGATGTAAACGTAAAACACATGAGATAGAAGGGGAACTGAATCAGGTTACCAAATAAACAAAGTGAAAGGAATCGATTAACTCCGATAAAACAAACCTGAGGCGGACGATTTTGAGGCAATGCCTTCCGCTCGCAAGAAAGTCAGATTCCAGCCGGCCGGAAAAGACAGACACGGCTCGATTAACTTACGTAAATGGCGCACGCGTCCCAGGTGTAGATGTCTGACTTGTTTGGAGCTTTGGAATGCACACTGTGGCAGCTTCTGCTGCAGCACTACAAGTCGCAAAATGGCGGCCGGCGGTCAGCCCAGGTACATGTGGATGGAAAAATCACTCTGGCCACTCTAAAAATAGCCAATCCCTATCAAAAGCAGCTGAGCTGCAGTTGTTCAGATGAATCACAGGTGGAGGAGAGAAATTTGCTTCCAGTTATTCAATTATCCCTGCCTATTCTCGCCCTAGCATCAGCTGCGTCTATCCCTGTTCTATTCACATCGGGAGTGAGCACGTCCCGACGTGCGCACAAGCTTATAAAGAGGCTGAGTCACATGCTGCACTTGGCCAATCACAGCCTTGCCAATAGTAGGCATGGCTGCGATGGCATCTTAGGGCAAGTAGTATGATGCATGTTGATTGGCTGCTTTGCAGCCTTTCAAAATGCGCCAAAATACATGCCGAGCGATCGAACCCGAACCCGAACTTTTACGAAAAGTTCGGGTTCGAGGTCCGTGTCACGAACACCCCAAAATTCGGTACGGACCCGAACTATGCTCGAACTGTTCGCTCAACACTACTAAAGAGGCCTAAAGAAAGAACAGGCGGGATTACACCATGGGCCTAACCGATGTGATATGCGATACTTAAAATGACTACATTTCCTGAAAAAACCTGACAGGCGCATATCGTGAACACGAGACCAGACCAACGTGGCCGGTGACACCTAATGACGAGAGTCATTCGGTACGAGAACCTGAAAGTAGGTGGCCGATGACACCAATGACTTGAACTCCGGAAATTTACATCTGGTCCTGGGGGGGAGCATAGCCAGACAGGTGATCTGTCGACCAGGCAGGAGTTTGTGAGCTGGCCACATTGATTGTTGCACGTGAGAAAAACATAAGCGGGCAACCAACTATAATGGCGATACCGTCTGTGGTATGCAGAACGAATGCGTATGTACGTGCGATACCTAACTGGCAGACCGCAGGAAGTTATAACTATGATAATTAAAACCGAGGGTCTGGCCTGAATACCGGACCGGCTAATGTAACTGGAAAAATCGCCTGACCCGCATGGCAGGTGACCCTAACCAGGCTGAGCTCCATTAAGGAAGAGTACGCCTGGGGAAGCGTGGCAGACAATGGATGCACCACCGACAGACTTTGGAAAAGTGGCCTGCGCCCGGATGAACAAAGAAGCAGATATGGGTGTGCGACATATGGGTCAAATCAACCTGGATGCACGGAAGTTCAACCCACCGGGTAAATCGCCAGGCAGGACGAAAAACAGTCGTCGGTCCCCCGAAACCATGGGGTCGAAGCAGTCATGGTGCCCCGAAGCCATGGGGCCGAAGTGGTCATGGTGCCCCGAAGCCATGGGGCCGAAGTGGTCATGGTGCCCCGAAGCCATGGGGCCGAAGTGGTCATGGTGCCCCGAAGCCATGGGGCCGAAGTGGTCATGGTGCCCCGAAGCCATGGGGCCGAAGTGGTCATGGTGCCCCGAAGCCATGGGGCCGAGCGGTCATCTTGCCCCGAAGCCACGGGGCCGAGCGGTCATCATGCCCCGAAGCCATGGGCGTCATGCCCGAGCCATGGAGCGGTCATCGTGCCCCGAAGCCATGGGGCCGAGGCGGTCATCGTGCCCCGAAGCCATGGAGCCAAAGTGGTCATCGTGCCCCGAAGCCATGGGGCCGAGCGGTCATCTTGCCCCGAAGCCATGGAGCCGAGCGGTCATCGTGCCCCGAAGCCATGGAGCCGAAGTGGTCATCGTGCCCCGAAGCCATGGGGCAGAAGCGGTCATCTTGCCCCGAAGCCATGGAGCCGAAGCAGTCGCCGAGCCCTCAAGCCATGGGGCGAAGCAGCCTTCGAGCCCCGAGCCATGGAGCCGAAGCAATCAGCGAGCCCTCAACGCCATGAGGCCAAGCAGTCATGGGGTCCCTAAGCCATGAAGCAAAGCGAACATGGGGCCCCCAAATCCTGAGGCCAAGTAATCATGGGCCCCTAAGCCATGAGACCCGAGCCACCATAGGGGCCCCCATGCCATGAGGCCAAAGCAAACCTGGGCCCCCAAAGCATTGAGGCCACAGAAATCGCGAGGACCTCGAGTCATGCGGCCAAGCAGCCATGGGGCCCACAAGGCATGCGGCCAAGCAGACATGGGGCCCTTAGCGCCATGGGCCCAAGGCAGTCATGGGACCCCAGCGCCATGAGACCAAAGCAGTCATGAGACCAAAGCAGTCATGAGGTCCCCAAGCCGTGAGGTCAAGGTAGTCCTCGAGACCCTGACGCCGAGGGGCCGAAGCGGTCGTCATGCCCCGACACCATAGGGTCGGAGCGGTCATGGAATCCCTGCTCCCTGAGGCCAAAGCGGTCATGGGGCCTCCGCGGCCATGAGGCCAAAGAAATCAAGGGCCGCGCGGCCTTGCGGCCCAGCAAGTAAGGGGCCCCGGGGCCATGAGACCGTCCTAGATGTACGTGATGGGTGAAGGTAAATAAGAATGGGCCCAACATGATGGAAAAAGCAGCAACTAGGATGATTGGGACGTCTAAACGTGGCCTGGAAAGGAACGTGATTGCTGACAGGTATGGACATTAGTAATCCGCACCACGGACATAAGCATAAAAACCGAACCCAACTATAAAACTTAAAAATGCAAACGTGGAATAGGAACCGGAGAAGAGAGAACAACCAAAACCTGAGGCATGCGATTTGCAAAGTCAAGTCCCTTGTCGCGACAAACAACTGAAAAACTTGAAAGAAACAGTAGTGAGTAGGAAGCTCGACCCTAATGACCCACTGGCTTCAGCTGAGAGGCTGTTTATTGAACTGGGGCCGTGGGAGCAATCTTAGTGAATACAAACCAGAAGTAAAGCAGAGCAGACAAAAGATTATTATTTTTTTTTTTTGGAACTAGAGAAAAGACCCACTTGATGTATACGCGCAGAAAAACCAGATGTAAAGGAAATGACCATTGATGCCTGTCATGTTCGACAGGAGAGTGGCCCCAGAGCCACCAACTGCCTCAGTGTGACTATCGAGTAAAACAACTGTGACGTAGAAACCAACAGGAGAATGTGGCTTGAATGGGAGCATGGTGTGCCAGCAGATGGGTGACTGTGGAGCTGGAATAAGTTGCAGACCTGAATGTGAGCGGAATAGGATAGCGCCGCGACAGCGAACGTATGGACGCAGTTCTAGCGGGGAATGGAGTGTAGTACTAGATGTAACAGCAAATGTGTGAACTCAGCTGGAGTGTGAAAGGAGTATTAACTTGCTGTAACAGCCGACGTAAGATGCGTCCATGGATGGGCATGAACATTGGACGTAAACGTGAAAGTAAAAACCCGGAGTCACAGCGGTAGTGTGAACCCCAACTCTGGCAATAGGCCAAGCGTAAAATTTGGTATGACCGCAGCCTGCAGTGAACGAGGCATAAACAAACTGTGACGGTGACATGAACGCGTTCTTGCAATGTGACACCGGTCTGAGTGTGGTGCAAGCAAACATATAAATGCAAAAGGGGTATGAGTGCAAAACACAGGATGTCAGAAAATAAATAAATGCACAGAGAATAAGACAGATTTACCCGCTGTTGTGACCATGCGTGGAGCGTAAACGTGATGCGAGAGCGGACTAGAGCACCGCTCCGAAAATGAGCATGTTGAAAGAGCAGACATGAGAAGGCAGAGTCTCAACTGACAAGGCGAACCTGGCGTAAAGAGTTGAAGTGTAAACGCAGCCCTGATTGCGGGGGAGGGGCGGGTTACATGGGAAGTGATTGCTATAGCAAGAGCCGTAACAAGCAACAGCTGCATCCAATCTCCAACATAACATCACATGCAGCCCAGGTAAACCTTCCCTACCGCGTACAGGCTGAAGCAACTTTTCAAAGCGAAACGATGTAAACGTAAAACACATGAGATAGAAGGGGAACTGAATCAGGTTACCAAATAAACAAAGTGAAAGGAATCGATTAACTCCGATAAAACAAACCTGAGGCGGACGATTTTGAGGCAATGCCTTCCGCTCGCAAGAAAGTCAGATTCCAGCCGGCCGGAAAGACAGACACGGCTCGATTAACTTACGTAAATGGCGCACGCGTCCCTACGGTAGCCACGGGCAGAAAAAAAGCTCCATTTCAGCTCCATACTGTAATGAAAGAAACCTCCTAGCAGAGGAGAGAGCACCCTGCTGACACACCAGCATCCCCTGTGCAACTGAGAAACGCCCGCCCCTAGGTGGGGCTGTGCCTGGTTTAAGTAGAGCCTCCGCCCCTCCCACAAATGCAGCCCAAATAGACTGCTATACATATACACATTAAACTAAACGAGAAGACTACAGATACCTCCGGTCAAGACCACCAGATGGTGGAAACAAAGAGGATATACCATACAGAGGACTTCTTGTCTCTGAAAAACCACTGGGGAAGACGAGAGGCTCCTCCTTTTTATTCCTGTGGGTTTCCTGTCCTGGGAAGGCGGACCCTCTCTCATGGTGCTGTCACGGACTCCTAAAAACATTACCAGTAACTAATTATAATTTTCCAGGGCCACTTTAAGTTCCCAGTCTGCCCCTGCAAGCAATGTCCCCATTTCCAAGAGGAACCAGGTTCTGGTCTGGGGACAAGACAGGTGACCTGATTACTCAACATTACTGGTGGCCTACAATTTCTAAGTACATTCGGGACCATGTTCCCACCTGTCCTACCTATTCCCAGAACAAGTCTCCAAAATAAAAACTTACAGTTATCCAGCACCCGACAGTCCATGGCCCTATATTTCCATGGACTTTGTCACTGACTTGCCATATTCCTCAGGGTGCATAGTAATTTGGGTAGTGGTTTACCGATTTTCAAAGAGGGCTAACTTAGTACCTCTTCCTGGTCTCCTGTCTGCCAGTCAACGGGCCAGTTATTTTTCAAATATATTTTACAGCTACATGGTTTGCCCTTGCATATCGTGTATGATCGGGGAGTACAATTTGCCTGAGAATTCTGGAGAGCCATCTGCAAGCTGGATATCAAGTTGTACTTTTCCTGGACTTACTATCTGCAATCCAATGGACAGGTGGAACATATTAATTAGATCCTGGTCAATTATCTGTGATATCTTTGTCACTTCAGCACGTCACAATAATTGGATGCTCTGCACCTCTAGGGAGACCCCATTCTTGCAGTTGCAGATTAGTTTCCCAATAGCTGCCTCCTTTGGAATTCTGGCAGCTAAATCCACTTTCAATAACTTTGCCCTAATCTGGCAAGAGACTAAAGGCACTGACAGATAGTTGCTAAGATCTTTGCTAACAAGCATTCGTATAAACGATTGTTAACGATAAACTAGCAGTGTAATACTGCCGCCAATTACCCGATGAATGAGCAAACACTCATTCATTAGGTAATTTAAGTCTTTCAACATGTTTAAAAATAATTGTTTGCTGGCGGCAGCTCATGCCATGTAATCAGCACTCTGCTGCCGGCAAACAATGAATCACTATGGGGACAATCGATGCCATTATCGATCGCTCATCTGCATACTGAGAGTGAGATCGCTATATGTAATAGCAGTGGTCTCCTCCACTAGCAAGCAGGCGATTGCCAGGAAGGAATGCTTCCATCATGACAATCGCCTGCTACATCTGGAATAATAGGACCTTAAGGGCTGTTTCACACAAGCGAGTATGGGGGCATCTGTGACATCTGCTCTGCTCACTCATCACTGCCGGTGGTCCAGTACCACCTCCTGCTGTCTCCTTCCTCCCGGCCGATCTCGATCCTGATGCTCTCTCCTTCAATTTTAACTCCTATATTGACCTTTCGCTGCCTGCCCTGACCTCAGATTATTTACCATATAGCAGGTTTTCTGCCTGCCCTAACCTTGGCTTGTCCATGACTATGATTGTGCCTAACCCCTCAGGATCCTTATCTCTGTATTCCTGTGTACAGGTGCCTCTCATTATATTATCGAAAAGTTAATTTATTTTAGTAATTTAATTCAAAAAGTGAAACTCATATATTATATAGATTCTTTACACACAGAGTGCTCTATTATTTATTATTAAGTATGGATTAGCTAAAGAAAACCCAAAAGTCAGTATCTCTGAAAATTAGTATATTGTGAAAAAGTTGATTAATGAGGACTCATGGTGTCACACTCTAATCAGCTAATTAACCCAAAAAACCTACAAAAGTTTCCAAAGCAATTAAAAGGGTTTTCTAAGATGTTATAACTGAAGACCTGCATCTGATCGATGGGGGGTCTGACACTCTGGACCCCCGCTGATCAGCTGTTTGAGAAGGCACTGGTGCTCCTGTGAGCGCCATGGCCTTATCACAACTTACCAAGCACAGCACCATAAAGATCCCTATCTATGTGTTTCTAGCTCAGAGCCTTGCTAATAGTGAGAATTCAAATCAGATTCAATAGTGTGATTTACAACCACTTTTATTTTTTTAGTTTTTTTATTAATGTAGACAAATACAGTATATTTTGCTTAAAGGCATTGACCCCTGGGGACCTGTTCTGCAGACATCCCCCCCACCTGTGGCGGGAATCATACTTACCTAAATCCTGAATGGCTACCTTTGTTTGATATTGGAGCTAACAAAACTTGAGGTATACTGAGACGTTTTATAGCATCAGCTATTGAGCTACAGCTGCAGTTCAATGGAATATGTTGATTTGCATGCAACATGTTGGACTGCAGCTGACAGTGGATAATTAAAAATCAATCAGTACCACTTCAAAAAGTCTCCCACAATAAAGACCACACATTAGCGTATAGATGACTCTACCCACTGAGATCAGACAGTACATGTGTGGGGAGCTCCCAAGAAGGATATGGTGAAGTTTTTTGCCCAATCCTTTTGTTCTTCTGGGAGATAAACACTATCATAGGTGTCTGGCAGTAGCGTTCTAACCTCTCCACATTGAATACACATACATGTTCAGCCAAACTGACTAAAGCACTTGACAGTTCAGACATACTGAAATAACCATGTAAACTCCTCATCTTAGTCCTCACACTTATAAACGATGGACATTTTATTTTATAATATGGCTTTAGTCTCTGTTAGAAGCATTACTTCCAGGCCACCGAAGCCATCTTGATTGAAGATCCCGCGCAAAATCTGGTGCGCTATGACGTAACCAAGACAGCCAGCATGATGACGTCTTCACGCACCACACAAATTCCGCACGGTGTCTTCAATCAAGATGGCTGCGGTTGCCTCTTCGCGCTCAAATGGGTAAAGTGATTATTATTATTATTATTATTATTATTATTTTTACCGGATTAACACCTTAAAACCCTCAGTATTATTCTCAAATGCCGCAATCAGTGATTAACTTGGCATCTGAGGGGTTCAATGATGGGGGTGTCTGCTACTTACAAAGAAATGTGCTTTTTGACAAAGTAATTGGTCACAAAGCGAATTTCTTTGTGAAATTCGGCAAAGCAGACTAATAAAAATTTTCTAAATTTCGCTCAACACTAATTATGGTTCAAAAAGATTTTATTAAGGCAACAGTTTTGAGAATTCCGTCAAACAATAAGGCACATTCAGGTAAATATATCGAATATATCCAATGGACATAACGGTAGGCATCTTATCACATACAATGGAGACTCAAAGTAGAAAGTAACTAACACATAAGAGCTCTCCTCATGGCAACCGCTAAGACAATCTTCTGCAAGAGGGGCAAAAATCGGCGGTTAGGCCTGGGCAAATCCCAGGTACACGTATAACATCAAAACGGAGAAACACCACAAGACAAGAAGACACACTGGGGGCAGGAGGGAGGAAGGAGGGGGGAGGGAAACCAGGTAGGTATGCAATAATGCAGTTCGTGGAACATGGTTCATGATGTTCTGGATGGGAGTACCCCCGAGGATACCCAGGCCGATAAGGCCGCTGAGGCACGAAATTGAATCCAAGGATCCCACGTCTTATAGAAGGACCTAGCTGCATTACTATCCACAGCGCCCAACTCCTCCATGTGGACCGCTCAACACTAATTAAAACCACCATAGAATACACAATGGATCATAATGAACGTATGAACATTAATACAATGCAGTCAAATAATAAGTATTGCTAGGGCGCAGCCACTAACATCCCTGTTATAACTGGCAGAAATTAATAGACCCATGGTTGGAGACTTATAGAGATAATATTGAAAAATTACTCAGTGTCCCTACAGGTGTTACACTCTGCTTCCACGAGAGGCATGAGGAGAGGGATCCTGTGGATATCTGTCTAAGGCCTCATGGACACGACCATATGTATTTTGTGGTCCGTAAAAAATGGATCCGCAAAAAATACGGATGACGTCCATGTGCATTCCGTATTTTGCGGAATGGAACAGCTGGCCCCTAATAGAACAGTACTATCCTTGTCCGTAATGCGGACAATAATAGGACATGTTCTATTTTTTTGCAGAACGAAAATACGGACATACAGAAACGTTTTTTTTGCAGACCCATTAAATTGAATGTTTCCGCATATGGTCCGCAAAAGGAAAAACGGAACGGACACGGAAAGAAAATACGTGCATGAGCCCTAACAGTTGGTAGCCCAAGTGAAAGGATTGACTTAAGAGCCAGAGAGCAATCCTTTATGTATTCTCCTATTTTGTTAAGATGGCTGGACCATTGTACCACACAAACACTTTTTACTTTTTGTGCCAGTGCCACCCTTATTTCCTCCAAGATTATGAGTAGAGATGAGCGAATCGAATCCCACGAAGTAGAATTTGATCCGAATTTCAGGAATTATTCGATTCGCCTAGAAGCCGAATTTCCTCATGCTTCGTGTCAGTGAATCGATTAATCCTGAAATTTTAACTTACCGCCTCCACTTGCGCACGAAGTGCCGCCAGCCTCCATCTAGCTTGAAGATCTCGACCGAAATCCCGTGCGCAGCGAAATAACATCATCATGCCAGCCAGCGTGATGATCTCATACGTCACCATGCCGGCTGGCGTGATGACGTGATCTCGTGCCGCACGTGATTTCGGACGAGATCTTCAAGCAAGATGGCGGCAGCTGGCCCAATGGATGAGGTAAGTTTGATGTAATGTTTTTTTTATGTTAATTTCAGACTGTACACTCAGATGCCGCAATCATGTATGAACGCAGCATCTGAGGGGTACAATGACGGAGGCGGTGCTATCGCAGCTCCTTGTCATTGCACCCGTTAGTTACAAAAAAATGTGCTTCATAGCAAAGTAATTAGTCAAAGAAATTTTTTTTGTGAAATTCAGCGAATCAGCCGAATAAAATTCTCAAGAAATTCGCTCATCTCTAATTATAAGCTTTCATGACCAGGATCCTCACTTGTTTTCATTGTTGACCTGTTTGTTAATCTGATTTTATCTATACATGTACCCTCAGATTGTAAAGTGTAAAACCCCTTTGTCAGCCTTCGATAGGAAGGGTGTATGTCTGTTTTCACCTTACTACGATACAGTGCCTCCACCCAAATCTTGCTTGGAGCTGTATATAATAGCGGGAGGGTCTTCCTCTTCTGCCAGGGGCTGACTTGGGAAACCCCTGCCCAGCTCAGTACACACTTACCCCAGGAAGGAAATAAGTAATTAACAGATTTATTTGGGAAAGGATGAACAATGGTGAAGAACATAAAGATAATGTGCTAAAAGGAACAAAGCACAGATTGCTATTCTGTCTATGGAAAACCTCTGGTGAAGGGGGCGATTATCTATAACGGTAAACAGTGATGGTGGCCACACACACTCTCCTTTGGCAGATAAAGACAGTATGCACTTCCCAGCTATCTACTCCTAGCATTTAGCTTGCTATACCCTACTGTCTAGCAATTAACCCAGTCTGAATGTTGGGGCCGTTTGCATAAAACGTTGGCGCACTAATGTTACGTCTGATCTGTCTGGGAACCAGCTTTAGGCTGCAGCATTCATAAGCTTGGATGGCAGTGGAGTTAGCTGTAGTAGTAATGCAGCACCTGAGCTTTCCCTTCTTGCACTGGAAACACAGGAGCTGTTTGGGCTGTGGTAATGGAT